>OV656734.1:10000000-12400000 GCA_927399415.1 Macaria notata | reverse complement strand
CATATTACAAGCCAATTCGGGTTACGGCGAACGTATTGTAGGCGTATATAAAAGCGATCTTTTATGTATTATATATTTCTTGTATTGCTATTTCATCTTTACAAAACATATGTAGGTAGATAGGTACTAAGTACATCTTTGCAGTTTTTTCGGAATATATAAATCGAAGCCCAGCGTGTCATTAATTTTGATTGAAAAGTGTTTATTTATTTATATATTTTTTGTAATTGGAGGATAAATTATTGTTAACATAAAGCAGTTGTCCAAAAAACACTGATTACAATAAAAAGTTGAAAATGCAAGTTTGATTAACAACTGAATGTCAATTTAGGTGTCTTTGATTGACGCTATGATAACTTTCCGCCTTGCCAATTACACGAAATCTTCCTCTACTTGCACCGCGCTCTAAGGCGCGTCGTTCGGGTCTTAGACCGATTATATGCCATGAGGCTTATATGTACTATTTGATACGTTGTCATGACAACATTCACGTAACATGTTTTTACTGTTTAGCAATTACCCTGGAGATATTACACTGGAATCATTGTAGTCTTTACATACTTCTGTTTAGTTATTCTATGATTTGGTTTTCGGAAAGTACTTGCTTATGGAGAAATACGTATCTACTCACTTGTAACAAAATATCTCCTATCTGCAGTTGGCCGTCCTTATTGGCTGCTCCTCCGGCTGCGATCCTGGTGATGCTGACGTCCCCCCCGCTCTCCCCGCCCGCTATGCTGAGCCCAAGCCCGCTCGCGCCGCGCTCTAAGATCACGTCGTTTGTCTCCCACACTGACTCGCTGTCGGATTCTGATGGGTACTGTGAATAGAAAAAAATATAATAAGAAAATTTGATTTAAAAAAACTAACCTTTATTCTACTGCTAAAAAAATACATGTTAGTGTTATAAATTCTCCCTCGTCCAATCAGGACCACAGACTTCGTGGAACATATCCCTCCACCTAGGCCCCCTAGGCTGCAGCAATGCTTAACATCAGGCAGGCTGTAGTCAAAAGTAAACCTATCACACGTAAAAAAAAAAAACCTTTTCCTTGGTCACCCCAGGTTTTTCGTTTCATCCAAGAGTATCCATTCTGTGGCTCTCTTTGTCCATCTGCTTTTGTGTAGTCAACTTTAGAAAATCATAACTATCGATGTGAATACAATATTCAGTGAGAAATTAAAGGTTGTGTTTCAGCCATTAAAATGGAATTTATAAATCGCTGTCTATTCGTAAATTTATTCTTGCTAACGATGCGTGCGTACAAACTTATGGTTTTAAATTTGCTTACTGTAGAGAAGTGACATTATGCAATGTAGATTTATTGATATAATTAATGATAGATTTCGTTTATCATTACAAAACACAATGAGCTGTCTGATTAACATGTAAACGACATAAAATCCATTAAATCAAAACTTCTTTCTATATGAAAAGAACAAGAACTGGCACGCAATAAAACAATTGTATGTTGACGTTAAACCAGGTTGTTCCATTAAATAATAGCACCTTTAGCCGTCAACTCTCCCGTCAGGCTGTCTAGCGCAGCCTCCGCCAGGAAATGCGGCTGACATGAATAGAATCCATCTATTGTTGAAACAGCGGCTTTTCTGTTATTTTTCTAAAACATCTGCCTTTGTTTGAAGATAATGCAGAGCCAAATGTCACAAATACAGGTTTAGTTTGAGTTTTAAATTGCTTTTTTCTTTGCTGCGGTTTTTAGAGAGAACTGAACAGTTATGATACAGAAGTATATTTGGCTAAAACTAACTGGTTAAAAAATCCATTAAAAAAAAGCAATAAAATTAAGTACATGATATCAAATTACTATTACATGCTTGATTGATTTATAGATTTACTGCAGTAAAATAAGATATAATAATCATAAAGTTAAACTTTTTATAGATTTTTAGAATACATAGCATTGCACTATACATCAAAGTGATAAAAGTTCACTGCCCAAAAACAAACACAAAAAGATCGATAAAATAACTTAATACAAGTTTCATATGTTATGTACTTGACACAAAGTCTTGCCAAGAAGTAACATATTTATTCGAAACGTTTTCCTCAATTTTATTATCAATTTGCTTAAACAACCCCAACTTCCCTTGAACAATGTGTGATAAATTCATTATTTCGGGTAATAGACATGGGCTATAAAATGAACATTAAACGCCGTTCAAAACGCGGGCTTTTTCTCCCGGCCATAACGTTAAAAATTTAATGATATTGCTGTTTAGCCACCGGGGATAAGTCACAGCTGCGGTCTACAAAATAATATTAAATTAAACCATAAATAAGGATAATAAGGTTCAAACGGTTACAAAGATAATATTCTTAAGTATTAGAATCCAAAAGTAGGTTTCAAAATATGTTTAAATGACTTTGGCCAATTTGATTTCACCACTTCGTTTAACCTAACATGATAATTATGTTGTTATTTTTTAAATACAGACGTATAATATAAAAGTCTAAGTTAATTATGCTTTACGTTTATACCATGAGTAACATGATATCATTTCGTTTGCTAGTTCCGTGAATTCACTCAGTATCTGACCAAATGTGATCACTTACATTCCGACTACTGCCCGGTAGTTTCATTTACGTTAGCACTAAACGCACGACTCAAGGTAAATTACATGTAATTACTAACGACATTTCATTATTTGTAGACACTGTTTTTGTACTGAAAATAAAAAAAAGAAAAGTACACATTGAATAAAAATAGCAGGACTGTATTAATTATTTTTAAGCCCTTAACGAAGCCAAAGAACGAAACAGATGAAGGCGTAAAAATGGTTCAACGGGGAGTCATGACCCTCAATAATGAGGGTTACAAAGCGAGGAGGAGGTGTTTTTGCTTTAATTGTTACTAGACAATAGGTAGATATGTTTGATAAGTATTAAATACAATAACTCATATTTGTAATATTTAATGTGTCTAGAAGTAACAAATTCAAGGAGATCCGAAGTGGCCTCGCCGCCAGGGGGCGCTCGGAACATAAATTACCATGAAATTAGTCGGTTACCGCCGAAATTGCAATTTAACGTAAACATTTTGACAGTCCAATTTCAGTTGGCATAAAGTTACAGTAGATCTTTGTGCAGGATCGTAGTAAATGGCAACAAGTACGGAAGAATTTGCTAAGTTGTAATAATTTAGATTTGTTTTAGGTACGTGGTTTTATGAGAAAAATAGAGAAGTTGACTTTTACGTGCTATGTAACTTTAAGTCGAGAATATACATAAAACCCTATTTTACTCAAAGAACACATTAAAATTAATATGCAATACAAATTAAAAAAATAGTACATTGTTACCCTAGGGGTGAAAGTAACTTACATAGTTCCGAGACGGGGTTTGGCGCCCGAACGCAGTGAGGGCACCAATAGTTCGAGGGACTAAATAAGTCTTTAATCCGAGGTAAACACTGTGCTTTTCATTACAAATACGAAAAAGTAAAAATAAAAACATGAATTAGCTAAAGAAAATATGAGTAAATTTTATTTTACCACCCAAATCAAAACTAAGATACCTCAAATCGTATGATGATTTTCCACTACCGCTTTAGCCTCTTCTTTTATAAAATCAGGCGTTAAATATATAGGTATATATCAGAATCAGATGAACTCATTTTATAAGTAGAAAAATCTCTGCTATACGTATAAACAAAAGTCTTCAAATCGAAAAAATAATGGCACAATACGAAGTTATGGCCAAAGAAAAAAAAACGAGCTACCGCTTTCCCGCCTATTTTGTTTTTTTTGCCAGCCAGCTATTTATTTTTTTAGCCATTATTTTTTATTTTCATCTTTGAAAAATGGTAAATATTTTACCAAAATCCAAGTTATTTTAAAGAAATTGTTGAAACTAAATATATATATAAATAAAGTTATTTACAAAATATTTATAAATAATAATATTAAAATTTTAATGATAATATAAATAAGTATTCATGACAATATTTTTAACATTACATAAAACTTTATCAGTAAACTCTCATCCTGTAAATTGAGTGTCGAAATCGGCGACATTTAATCGGATCATGGATATACAATTACGGAAACGTGACGGATGAAGTCCCCTTTTCAGCAAAATCGATTGATAAATCTAATTATTTTTCCTCCCACCCCCAGGAAGGGTCGCTGTTTCAAAACTGGAACGTTGCGTAAAATTTAATCTTGATTTTAAATAAGTAGCCAAGATCTGGGATCCGATTCCGAGCATTGTTTTGTATTCATCGAAAAATCCGATTCGCAATTATGTTTAAATTTAGATGTCAACTCGCAAATACAGTTGCTATTCTTTGTTGAGTTTAATTTATTGATAAAATTTTAAAATTCTGTGTTCTAGATACTGAATTCGATAGAAGGCAATAAATATATTATGTGTAAAGAGATTCTATAATTCTGTGTTATAGTCAAACCATCTGATAGCAATTAGTTTGTGTGACAGTTACTAACTCAGCTAGTGCCAAGACTTTTGAAACTGGCCCGATCAATTCAATTTCAATTTCAAAGAGTCTTTATTTCACATATAAGTAATTAACAATAAAATATGCTAGTGTTGGCCCGATCGCTTCAACCGTTATAAGTACGAGTAGGTTTGGGATTAACTACTTATGTTAACTTACCTGTGTCGTAAAAACAAAACGCTTTATTTAGGAGTGATTGCATGAGGATACCTGTATAGTTGTATCAAAAATACCTTTTATTGTTGCAAATATTATTTAATATTATTATTTTTTTATTGAGTGGGAAATCTTCAGCATGATACTCGACCTTAATGGGGTACAGTCGGGTTATGTGGGATTTGTAACCACTAAAACCTTTAAAAAATAAGAAGGAATAGGGCTCCGGGTACTACAGTAGGAACTCGCCGAAGCCACTCTTACTTTTTTTTATGTGCATATCAAATATGCCTATCTTTGTATAAAACCGACCTGATAACTCGTCCCGCGACGCACGCTGCCTGGGCTGCTAGTCTGCTCCCTCCCACACTCGTAGTTACTGACGTTGGCTGTGGACAATACATAACATTTTATAAAAAAGAAATCTACATATAGTACTATTGAAAATATTAGTTATTACCCGACTCTGATACAAAGAAGCCAAACATATAAGCTATTTTTGTAAGTTTAAAATTAAGAGAATCAAACTGACTTTAACACCTACTCAATTTTAGTTTGAAGTTTCCAATATTTCGTGGATACTCAAACTTTTCAAAATCGACTGAACTGGTTTTGATGGAAATTAGACTAATATCTATGACAGTAGATTTCGTAATGTATTATTAGATACATAAGCAAAAACAGAGAATTTTCATAAACGATTTCTGTAATATTTCGACCCTTTTTACATCGTGAATTAGTTTTACAAGAATTTTAATATTGTGATATTTTATAAGAATTTATCATATTAAATACCACTATCTAAATGTTTCTTGGAAGGATGTTAAAAATTGGGTGATGTTATATCAGGTAATATAGGGAATAAAGCTAGTAGTTCAGTTATTTTTTCTTTTTGTATGTTATTTTCTGAATTTTTATGTTGAACGGTTACTGAAACCAAAATGATAACAATGTTAGTCCCTGAGCTTCAAAATATTAAACGAAACTTGAATTACACAAACTAAGTCAATTGATATAGGTAATTAATTTAAATAATATTTAAATTTCACATTAATATGGTAGTTGAGCCATATAAAAACTGACTATACCACAAAAATAATATTCTTAACTCTTCAATTCCCAGTGTCACTGCTAGGTGACAGTAGTTATATATTTTTTTCTACTACATGACAATTGATTTCGAATACTACTTTTATTTATAGTAAAGCTTATTAGTAAAACTTCTCATATTTTTTTTCTGGCATCACTAACCTTATGACATTTTGTCAAATTCATTCGGTTATTTCGCGCGTTCTTGCAGAATTCGGAGTTGTGTGATTTCTGATATAAAAAATGAAATAAAAATGTCCAACGCGTAAGTATTATCTTTTTTTATTGCATATAGTAAATAAACGTGTTAGCTATAATACAAATGTATTTTATGATAAAAATAACTTATAGCACCTTCGCTATAGTATTTAGAATATGCCGTGGCACCTGTAGGTGACATTGGGCATTATAATAGCTTTATTGTTCTGAATTCGTCCTAAGTAATAACAAGACTTTTGTTTATTTTTGGTCTCATCGCTATGTGTTGAGACGGTCTTAGAGGTGGTTTACTTATTACAGGTTGACGTTAGATGAGATTGCCGAGGAGTTGCACGCTGGGAAAGACCCGACTTAGCCTTGGAGCTGCTATTATTTTGGAACTCCACTCAAGATTACCACCAGAGTTAGGACCTTATAAATTGTGCTTTGATATATTTTTTTACTGGTTTACCACTGTTAAAGTATTTGCGAGACCAGGATGTTGGGGGCACTGGTACTATTCGGGAAAACCGTTTAGAGAATTGCAAACTGCCAAACTCAAAGGACATAAAAATAACCAAGAGGCAAGCTATTTCATAAAGCTTCTGACGAAATTATTGCCGCTAAGTGGCATGACAACAGCATCGTCACCATTGTATCCAACTGCTACGGATTGGATCTTATCACAAAAGGATATCGTATCGGATTTGTGGATAAAAACGGGCTAAAACTCAAGTCAATTGCCCAGCCGTTATCAAGATGTACAATAAATATATGGGCGGGGTTGACCGTTTTGACGAAAACGTTGACTCCATGAGAACAGGAATTCGCGGTAAAAAGTGGTGGTACCCTTTTTTGCGTTTGGCACAGATGCAGCGTGCCAAAATGCTTGGCTGATAAAAAGGCAGTAAGAAACTAATACTCAAATACTCATTTATTGGTAATGTAAAATTATTACAGGTCACTAACTGGACCTACTGCGATTTCCGGCGGAATGTGGTAACCACCTACCTCCAAAAATATGATAAACCTCCAATCCGCAATTCTGACTGTGGAATTCCAGTACAAATAAGAGTGCCTATAGTAGTGAGGAGTGCTGGAAGTGCGGACGATCACTCGGAAGTCGATTGCTTACAGATGCGGATATTGCCACCAACGCACTAGAAAAATGTGCTCTAAGTGCAATATCGGTTTGCACCTGAAGTGTTGGTACATGTACCACAAAAAATAAATTTTGTATTTTTCATTTTTTTTTATATAAGTACCTAAATAAAATGTTATTTTAGAAATTGACGTTTTATTTCTACCGATACAAGCAAGAAAAGTCGCGTTCGTATTTCAGAGTCCTAACTTAACACAATGCCCAGTGTCACCTGCAGGTGACACCCTCATAAAAAAATAGGAAAGATTTTTTCCAAAAAAAATATTTATATTTTTGTTCACTAAATGTATCTAAACTAATGTAGCAAAAGAGAAATGCAAAATTAATATATAAATAGATATGGGAATTGAAGGGTTAAATAAATAAACCTAATCTTAATATAATATCTTATTATTAGCGCGATGAGTTAGCGCGACGTTGCCACGCGTTGCACGTCTCTTTAGCACCTCCGTGTGTTTACTTATCTTAAAAATTTAAAATGCCTCCGAAGAGTGCTGAACCAACCCTACGCGACGTGATGAGGGTTGTTACGGAGCTTGGAGTGAAGGTGGCTGCCATAGAAGCCCTACTACTAAATCACGGGACAATTTCCACGAGCCAAGCTGACGCCATTGTGACAACAATCAAGGAAGCGATCGTGGGTAAGTCCCAAGTACCTATCGTCCAAACCGATGTGGACGCAAGCAACTCTCGCGGAGAAGCGGCAACGTCGCATTCTGCGCAGAGCCAGCGACCGGTGCGACAAGCGCGCAAGCGCACTGCCACCGAGGCGACGCTGGAACCAAACAATAGTAAAAAGGCGAGAGCGACCAGCAAGAATCAGCCCGCTACTTTGACTGAAGAAGTGAGCGAGAGGACAACTACCAACGTGACTGGTAAGAAGGCGAGCCGATCAACTCCGAAGCTTGTTGCGAGCGTGACGTCACAAACAGTAGTAGCTGAACAGGCGGATGCGCCTACAGCGAATGGACAATGGCAAGTAGCTGGGTCTCGGAAACGCCGCCGTAATAGTAATAGACGAGCAAAGACTGTAGTAACCGGTACGTGCACTGACGACCTCGGCTTAGAAGTCGTGGAGAAGACTAGGTTCATTCAAACGTGGCAACTCAAACCTAGTACTACTGTTGACCAAATAAAAAATTTACTTAATAAAATATCGAAGGCGGACTATTTTGTGGAGAAGAGGGAAATTAAAACAAACCGACACGCAGCTTTCATAATCGGTGTGCCGGAAAGTATATATTCGCAAGTCGCCACGCCAAATGCCTGGCCGCAAGGTGCACGATTTGCTGACTGGTTTTTTCAATCGCGTACGCGAGCGTCGACGGCGAACGAGTAGAACCGAAGGAGAGGTGCGAGGTGCGACTGCGAGAGAGTGCGTGCGACGTTGCCAGCCGGGCGCCGGCAGTTGTATCACCGAGCGCGGCGGTGAGGACGTGCCTGTGTCACCCACCATCACCAATGCCTCGGAAAAATAATGCTTCTATCGTACATAAGACACTGGTGCTATGTCACCAAAATATTCGGTCTGTTTATAACAAAACCGGAAGGTTGGAAGTCCAACTACATAGCGACCTGAAGTGTGATGTGTTGGCGATGACTGAGCATCATCAAACGAACGACAAGTTAAAATATGTGGCTATAGCAGGGTATAAGTTAGCATCATATTATGGTCGGAAACAGTTTGAGAAAGGTGGCTCGTGTATTTACATAGGTGACCACTTAAAATGTATTGAAAACTCTGAATTAACTTCACTTTCTATTGAGCGTTATTTAGAGATTTCTGCTATTAATGTAATAAATTATAATTTGACAATTGTATGTGTGTACAGAACTAACGCTGTATTAGCCAAAGATTTTTTAGTATATTTTGAAAAATTATTGGATAAAATATGTGAACTATGTATCGAATGTGTAATTGTTGGAGATTTTAATATAAATGTATTAGACGGACCTAGTGATGCAAAGACATTAGTAGATTTGTTGTCGACCCGCGGCATGGTAAACTGTGTAGACTTCCCGACCCGCGTCACTGCGACGACATGCACGAGCTTGGACCACGTATATACCAATTTGCCTGCGGGTGTGATAAGCACTGCACCGGTGTATACGGGGAATATAAGCGATCACTACGGTGTTAAGTGCTCGATAGAACGATACTCGCAAGTACCGAGATTACCGTATGTCAGGAGATATTCTGAATCGAATAAGCTCAATTTTGCCGCCGCAATAGAAAGTATAGATTGGTATGATTTCTATGTTCGTAATAATTGCGCGGTAACGAAAGCGAGTGCATTGGTGAATATCATTAAAAACTTACATGACATATGTTTTCCTTTGAAAAAAGGACTCGCTAAGAAAAACAAGCCATGGGTGACGCAGGATGTACTTAACTATAAACAACTATTATTTGACATTACGTTGTTTAGTGAGCAGCATCCTAAAAATGAACAATTAAACGCCTTAATTTTTAAGATGAGCAATGTGTACGATGCGCTGATTAGATATGACAAATCCAACCACTATAAAAAAATAATTGGTTCGGCGAATAATGCGTCCAAGATGATGTGGAAAATAGTTAACACCGAGCGAGGTAAGCACAATTCGGTGCATGTCGACTTCACAGAAATGCTGAGGTCGCCAGATGGATCACGGTATGATTGTGCGAAATCGGCAGTGGATGCGATTAATACTAGATTCGTAACAGCGGCGGCTGCGTGCGGCGCGCCACACGCTGACGTCACAGGCGTTCAGAATATGCTTGCCAGCGCAGGTGTGCCAGCAGACCGCTCGCTTAGATTACTGCGCTTCACTGCCGACGAAGTATATAGTATTGTAATGACTCGCATTCCTCCGAAGGCATCGAAGGACATCTATGACTTGTCAATGAAACTTGTACGCGAAGCGATAATGTCTCTCGCCCCAATACTAGCGGACTTATTCAACTCGTGCTTAAGAGAGGGCGTCGTTCCTTGCGTGCTTAAAACTAGCAAAGTGACACCGCTCTATAAAGGGAAGGGCAAACGAGATAGCGTGGATAATTACAGGCCAGTTTCCATAATTCCCGCTATCGCAAAAATTTTGGAGAATGGCCTCAGTTCTAGACTAGTTAAGTTTTTAACGGAAACAAATGCTATGTCAGATCGACAGTACGCTTACCGGCAGGGGCGCTCTACTACAATGGTGGCACGCGAGGTGGTACGCCGCATTGTTGCCGCCAGGGATAGCAGAACGAAGCAGAATGTCGCTCTTCTTTGCTGCGACCTTTCTAAGGCATACGATGTGGCAGACCACTTGGTGCTGGCAGAAAAGTTGTACCACTATGGCATACGAGGGGTAGCACACTCCTTGATAATCAGTCTCATGCAGGAGAGATCGCAGGTAGTAGTTGGTGGAGGGGGAGAGCACAGATCGGATTCCATGTCGTCAGATATGGGAGTCGCCCAGGGTTCATCTGTTTCCAATATCCTGTTCTCTCTTCTCATGAATGACCTTCCTGGAGCTGTTCCCAGTGCTGAAGTTCTCATGTATGCCGATGATGTTGTAGCAGTTCTGGTAGGAGGATCAGCTGATGAACTGGAGAGGAAGCTCAACTGTGCGGCTTCTGAATTGTCAGCATGGTTCAAAATGAACGGGCTCGCTCTCAACCTGGGGAAGACTCACTTCATCCAGTTCAGCTTGTCAGGTCGGCCACTGAGACCCATGACAGTCCTGGTGGATGGAGAGAGAATAGAAGAACAGCAGTCTACAATGTTCCTTGGGTTTGAGATCGACCGCGGTCTGACGTGGGAAGCCCACATTGAAAATGTTTGTGGTAAGCTAGGGAGCGCCTGTTTCGCACTCGAGAGAGTGGCAAGAGTAGTGCCTGGAGACGTAGCGCGAACGTGCTACTTTGCCACGGTACACTCACAGCTACAATATGGTGCTGAAATATGGGCTAGAGCTGCGGACTGGGAGCGCGTGTTCCGCATGCAGAAGCGCGCGGTGCGGTGCTTGGCGCGCGTCCCCCCGGACACCCACGCTCGCCCTTATTTCAGAGATCTGGGGATCCTAACGTTGCCTGCTTTACTGATTTTTCAGGTAGCAGTTTATGCCAGAGCGAACCTAGACGAATACGCCACACGTGGCTCATGTCACCGGTACCCTACGCGAAACGGAAGCAAGTTTAAAACTGTAAAAAGAACTCTCGTGAAGTCGACTAAGTTAACTCATGTCATGGCTCCGACCGTATACAACAATCTACCGGACAAAGTCACAGCAGCCACTAGTGTTCATGTCTTCAAACATAAATTGAAAGAATGGCTAATAGAACAGGCTTTTTATACATTTGAAGAGTTCTACAAAATAGATAAATAAATGAAACGTACAAAGTACATTGTACTATATATTTATATTAGATTAATTGTATACAAATTGACATTTATAATTATCCAATTTATTAAGATTGTAATTATGGAATTTGACGTGTAAATAATCTTTACGAATAAATGAACATTGAACATTGAACATTATCAATATCTTTTTTATTTCAAATTGTACCAACTCAAAAAAGCAATGATAACTCTGTTTTTGCAAGTGTTCATTAACCATCCATACACAGCCATAAAAAAAAATTATATAATTATTAATTAGGTATTAAAAAAAAAACTATGTACATAATTTAATTTATAAGATGTCAACACTCTAACAGCTACCAAAAAATAACACTTTGTTTAATGTTTACAATTCATTACATATCTTTTGCTTTGCTTTAGTGTTCTGGAACCCTTTCTGTACACAATTATTTATGTTTCCTACTTAACAATAGGTAAAATGTTTAGAATATAAGAAGAAATATGTGAGTAGCTGTTGAATTGTGACAATCTCTTTAGTAAAATTTAGTTATGTTCTTTTGAGACGAGTGATGTGCAAGTAAGTAGTTAAATTTGTATATTGTGCTGTGGTTTTTCCGAAATCTTGCTTCACAGGACCTTTTCGGTACCTAGTGCAAGTTTCCGGGGCTACCTCACGTACCTGTTTCCTACTTGACTGCACCTGGCAATCTGTGTTCCCAATGAATGTACGTGTTAGAATAAGTATTTTTAGTCAATAAACAATTTGAATTTGAATTTGAATAGTGTTTAGTGGTAGATTTATTTAATTTAGTTGTAATAACCGGCTAGCACTTACGTCAAAAATAATGCTAATTTTTCGACGTAATTATTGACGTAAGTGCTAGCCGGTTATAACAAATAAATTAAATCATGCCTTACGGGAACTATACTTAATACAGATTTATTTAAGTTGACAGATTGTATGTTTACATACCTATTATGTTTGACATGATTTTAATAACAAAAATTTACATTATTTTATTAACAAAACTAGACATTGTAACTTCTAAAATTTTACTAAAGCTGAATGTTATAAATTCAATTTGATGAGATATTGTAATTTGTGTAGCATATTCTAAGATATTACTTAAATATATTTATGTTACAACTTTACAGTATCAATAAAGATTCTTTATCTTTGTTATATACTTATATTTACGAATAATTTAACGACCGCCAAACTAAGAAAACTTTGTGTAAACAGGAAAAAAATCATACTCCATTTTCCTCCAACTGTAAAAATGACAAAGGAAGCAATAGATTGTAGATCAAAGCCAGCGCAATTAAACCAATAGTCTCCGCCTATCAGGTCAGTCCTTGAAATCGATAAGGATTGATACCTACGGGCCGGAAATTCTTTCTCTTTCACAAGGAAAATTCCAGACACAGAATTCGACACCAAAAGTAATTCGATCTACAAAGCATAGTTGAAACGACGGATATACTTCGTTTCCTCGATTACGATGTCTGACTGTCGGAGGTTTTGGGGTCCATTATTATTTTTGTGTACTTTCACGATCTGACCATAATGAAGCATTTGAAAGAATTGATGTACTTGTAACGCTAGATTACAAAAACGATTAATAAAACTTTTAGGCTTTTTCACAATACAGAATTAAGTAAGAATAAAATATCTTTATTGTTTATCCCCTAGCTATACATTTTATAAACGTTTATATTGATTGGTTTAATAGTTTAAACATAAAAATACACACACACTTAAAAAAAACGTTGCTCATAAGATTTTAAACTACGGCTTTAAAAGTTGTAAATTCTATTAACAACAGTCTGCGTCATAAAACTACTATTTTCGGCTTTTTATATGCCCAAAACTTGTGAAGCCATTATGTTAATAAAGTTATACAAAGTTTCTTGTTTTTCACAAGTTAATACCTGCAAGGAGAAAGTGATATTGACTTGAAAAACATAAAATATGATGGCTTCAGTGCAATAATTTATTCGACTTTATTCAGAGTTTCTAAGAAGAATTCAAAAGTTAAATTGCCTGCCCAAACGTATTACATTTAATTTTTTTTAAAGAGTAATTAACTAATTTGTAAGATATTATTGAGTGGTTATTATTGTCTGTTATTGTGCGTAAAATTTGCCGTATTCGTAGTTTCAGAACTAAGAGCAAATATCGATCAATGTTTATATCTACCTTTCGGAGAGTAATGCAAAATATTTTTTTTAAGTAACAAATGGGTAAGTTGTTGACAAGTTAAAGTTATTCAAAGAGAAAAATAAATACATTTAAATGGCAATACATGTTTGAATTATTTTTACCTCCATTCAATTGCGAAAAACGTTTGTTCAAGTTTCGTGTTCATAAATAAAATCAACGAAAACATTTTTAGAATTAACTTGACATTTTAGGTAGCCGCAGGTATTTGTCTAGAGGTCGAAGAAAAATCTCTAAATCAAAAATCTTTTATGTTTCGTTTGTCTTATATTTATTTGACAGAACTTAAAATTGTTTACAATTTTTCGACGAAAGTCATTGAAAATTACAAACCATTTTAAGTTATCTTGCTTAGTTTTTGTTTAATTAGAGTCAAATTATAATATTTATCGTCAGTTAACCAGTAGAAATAAATGCTTTTAACGGTATATTTTTTTTTGCATAAGTTTTCTTTTACTTTTAACGTGTCAACAATAAAGAGTTTATCTATCTATCTTTGAATAAGGAGTAAGAGCTTAGAATTTGCAACTACCATCCTTAATATTCTATTTCGAAATAACAGTGGTGGCATTAAAAAGGTTGTTTTACTTACTAAACTAGAAAAACAAGAAATACTTACATTCTTCAGTAATCTGCAGTTCAATTTTGTCCAAATCCTCATCATCATCAAAATCAGTCTGTACCGTTGCATCCTTAGTATACTGTTGCAACGCGATAACATCAAACGATGCCCGCTCCCCTTCTCTAGGACTATCGTGCAGTTGCGACGCTCCTTGCAATCGCCGTTCATGAAGCTCGTGACTTTCGTGCAGTTCGGTGTTTTCGTGCAGTTCGGCGGCGTCGTGCATTCCGAGGTCGTAGGGGAGCTGCCTCGCTCGCTTGCAGGCCGCGCAGCCGCAAAGCGAGCCCCGCACGCGAAGTAGCCACACTAGCCCGAACAGCGCCATCCACGTGGTCATGCTGTGGTCACTTCGTCCATCACACTCACGGCACTCACTCACTCGCCGACTCACGACAACTACCGCCGCAGCGACACTGGTCTTTCACTTGACACCATGTTTTTACACTAAACGTTCGATCCTTTCACAATTGATTTGTTGATTTTGTAGTCATTTTTCTGTGGCACTCATTTTTATTTCTTTGATGTGGTCCTTTGTGATCGATTTAACGTCATTTTTTTTGGTTATGATTTTACTTTATGAAATTTAAATAAAAACCTGAAAAGAGCAAAAAATATAATAAATAAAAACATAAGCCACAACTAACAACTTACAGTAAATCATACAAAACCTAAATCTTAAACTTTCAAAACCCACTCCAAACTGAAAACATCAAAGCTAGAATATCTGAGTAAAGTCGAGGCACTTAAGTTAATTCATGAAAGATCAGGAGATCACTTAGTCGGCGATCCGATTAACTTAGATCAACATCAATATCGCTGGAAAGCTAAAACTATCGAAGTAATATGAAATTCCCTTTTGCAGCTGACTCTTATCTCACGTTTCTGGAAAATTATAGTAACTGAACATTTTGTGTAAATCACTTAAGATCTAGATCTCCAGACTGTAGGTAAAATCTTAGATTGCGCACCTACTTAACACAAAAAAAAAAGAATTTCATTTTATCTTGATTTTAAAAATATAAATGAGTTTGTAACCTACGTATCACAGGGTTATTTTTAATTTTTTTATTTAAGGTGGAACGGATAAGCACGTGACCATAGTGTCCCTGATGGAGTGTGCTCAACCAATAAGAACCGGTTCTCCCTCGCTTTGAGGATCACTATAATGCATTTGAAATATACAAATCACCACACTACATTTGAAACAATAAGGTCGATCAAAATGGTAAAGCCGTTTAAAATACAAAGACAACGCAGCAGCTAAACATATACAGATATATAATGCAATTTTAAATGCATAAGCTCTTCGAATGCACATGACCATTTGTATGCAGGACCAGAACGTAACGGAATGGTTTAAACCGAGATATATACCTACCTACAAGCCCTAAGTCACTCCAATTTTATGGAAACCTTGTCTAGATATTGCTCTTACTCGTACAAATTTAGTTTATGATGATTTGATATTTAAGATGCATGTGTTTGGTGGACTCAACTTTGCATACGAAAATATGATAAGTGTCAAAGTTTCATGGTTGAATACAATTTTGCACGTTTCTAGCACCTTTCAGGCTTGTAAAATAAAACACAAACGACACTTAAATTTTATTAAAATGACATGAACCTTTTATCAAATATAAGGAAAGATAAATTTGTAAACGCCTAACACAACCGTACAGATACCCCGGAAAATATACAGAAAACCCGGACTTGTTACTTACAGTCACACTCTTCCTGCTACAGTATTTCAAAAGGAAATCAGTCACAATGACATACATACATTCCTATATATTCAAAGACCTCTTATAAACGCATAACAACGAACGCAAAACAACGAACTTTTTTTTTTCTTTTTTTCTTACATGATATAGGCTTACGCTTGACTTCAACTTGCCTGATGTTAAGCAACGTTATAATCTACAATCCAGCGCGCTTGCTTAGAAGAAACCGGTTTACTCTCGACTTGATTACCAGACGAATATATCACTATTATTTACTCCATTATATAGTAATTAAATCTGTTAAACAATACACGTTTTTTTTTCAAATTCTTATAACTCCTGAAGGGCAGATTAATGATAAAAGATTGCTGAATTATCGCTTCCTTATTTCAGGTTTGCCACGATCCGACGCGGAATCAATATTTCGGAGATAATACCACTTATTCACGCTCCGACTCTTCTTTTATATCGGCGCCTCAGATGGGGCTTTGAATTTAAATTTATTGATGAACTGTGGTTAATACCGTATATTGTTACACAAATTATGCAAGCTTGTTCCTCACGAGTATTTGAATTTAACCTCTGATAATCGAAGTCTAATTTTTAATAGAGCTAAAGAAGATATAAAGTCTGTACATTGAACGGATCATAATGATTGTTGGTTTGTAGGTAGTACGAGTGAGGTCATGAGAGTGACAAAAGGTACTTTATAATTCGAAATGAGGCGAACAAAGCCTCAGCAGTCTACTATTAAAATATATACAGCTAGAAAACGTTTACAGTTTAACAGACAAATAAACAAAATAGTGTTTTTAACTATACTTTTTAACTAGTAAAAATAACAAAATCTAGGATTTTGTATTTGATAAGTAGATAATTAATATATCAAACAGGATTATACTTAGCAGAATTACTTCGCTCCGGACAGCGTTAAGAAGATAACCGACTTAACCCTTGAATGTTGCTATGATTTTAATAAGACAACTTAAAAGTTACTAGAAATTTATGAAGTATAAAATCTATACTAATATTATAAAGCTGAAGAGTTTGTTTGTTTGTTTGTTTGTTTGAACGCGCTAATCTCAGGAACTTCTGGTGCGAATTGAAAAATTCTTTTGTGTTGGATAGACCAGTTATCAAGGAAGGCTTTAGGCAATATAACATCACGCTTCAACTAATAGGAGCGAAGAAACAAAAGAAAATGTGGAAAAAACGGGGAAAATTATTCACCTTTGAGGGCTTTCGTTGCATGCGCTGCGAAAACAGTTCAAGGTATCAAAAAAATGTGTAGGAAAGAATTATTACTCTTAAAATAATCTAAGAAAAATAATGTCAGCAACAGTATATGTCTTTGTTTTAAGGTTAACTCACTAGAACCGTTTTTATGGTAATAACTATTCCACGCGGACGAAGTCGCGCGCATCAGCTAGTCTATGATATAAGAAACAGTTTAAGCTTAAAAATTTTAATATTTTTTGTTCTCTCATAGTGTGAATCAGCGAATATTGTTAAATATTATGTTTTTAAAACGTTATGAGATTTATTGATAGCTTTTTTTCATAAACCAAAAAAACTATAAAGAGTAAACTTTAGCTTAGTTAAAATATAATATGTATATCTTGTTACATATTTGCAAGTATATCGTATAGCTATAGTTCCCGTTACTAACATCATAGTACAAAAACCACATTTGCGCCATCATATTCCGAAGAGCTTTACGAAAACCTGGAACGGTGTACACAATAGGTAGCCAATATAATTTGGATCTATTGAAAACACATTCTTACACTGGAAAAAAATATTTGGATCTAACCGAAAATAGTTTAGAATTACTATTTCAGAGTCTTACTGCCAACAAAAATAAAAATCACAACCCACGCTTGATATTCTCAAAAAACGTCTGGCTTAGGCAAACTTTTCCCCCGTTTAATTAGATTAATTGCAGCTTTTATAAAGCTTAAAGCTTCCATTAACAAAATAAAAAATCCCACTGCACAGTCATAATTTTAGCACTTGAGTTTTTCAGAAGGACTAAGTGCATTGCAGTATTGTGGCGATAGAAATAATTTCAGCTTCATGCTGAAAGAAAAATAATGTTATTTGACTCTAATATGATTTATTACTCAAGGGATTATTTTGTAACATACGTGAGCTGTCTTTTGTTTTTATTCCTGGTTTTATACAACAATTCAAAAATGAGTTGATTCTAATGTGAAATGTTGCTTTAATCTTAGAAGCTATAAATGAAGGGCGCTTTATGACCTTACATTCTATTTTGCGTCTAAAATCGTTGTGCAAGTAAATAAATAAATATTCCGGGACATTACACACAGCGACATCTAGCCCCACACTAAGCAAACGCTTGTGTCGTGGGTACTAGGTAACGGATATAATACTTATATACTTTTCTTTTGTAAATACATACTTATTATACATACAAACGACCAGACTCAACACAAGTAATTATAATTTTTCTTTTTTAAATGCATAAGTACTTGTGTCACGCTGAAGTGGGCTGAAGTATTGGGCTGATGGACGGATTGGGCTGAAATTTGGCATGTAGATGTTATGACGTAAGCCTCCGCTAAAAAGGTTTTTTGGAAATTCCACTTTCAAAGGGGTGAAATAGAGGATGCAAACTTTAATTCCTTGGCTTTACTTTTTTTGCCTGGAAGAGATTGCTTTTAGCAATAAGGCCGCCACTTGTGGCACTAGTGTAAGTATTTTTTTTCTGTCGTTTTATTTATAATTGTGTAATAATTTATATTCTACTTCTTAATGCGAGCGAAACCGCATGCACCCACTAGTTTGTTGAATCCTTATAGTTCCAGGATAATATAATAGTTGATAGTTACAAAAGTTATTAAGAACCCATAACTTGTATAACTGTCTAATAAAATATATCTAACTGACGTAACATTTTTCGAGCTTTCCCCCGTCTGGCAGTCCGTCATTGTAGTTTTATTACAACGTTTTTACAAACATTGTTCGGACTCTGAATTGATGGGTGTTGATATTTGTACAATAACATGGTTTACAAAAGTTTCGTTGTGTTGTTTTAGAAATTCGCTGACAGTTAAGATTTAAGATGCTTTCACGAAATAATGCATAATATATGCCAAAAGTACTTACAATATCTTCGTGTAAAAAATCTATCTATCCATTTGTAGACAAACCACAAGGATAAAAAAAATAACTTGTACTCTTTATTTGTTATATAGGTAACGTTAAGTACCTAAATCTTTATAAAAGCCATATAATGTTTCAAAAATAAGTTCTTTCGCAAAGTGTAGAAACTTCTTGGTTTTTTGTGCAAGTGAATATTCTCAAATGTTTCCACAAAATCGGTAGGTATGTATTTTTTAAAAATGCGAGAAAAGATTTCGTATCGAATGATGCTCTAGAGACCGTGGCAATGGCTGCACGTCCAAACCCACCATTTATATCTCTATACAAAAAGGTGTTTCAAATATAATTTTGACGGACATTTAATATTTACTTGCTTGTTCATGCCCATATCTAGATATATAAAACTCAAAGTTGACTGACAAAGTGATATCACTAGGTGGATCGGCCTGAAATTTGTAATGCAAGTAGATGTTATGGTTATGATGTAGGCATCCCTCAAGAAAAGATTTTTGGGAATGCTACTTCTAAAGAGGTGAAAGAGGGGATGCAAATTTTACTTCTCAATGCGAGTGAAGCCACGATCAGCCACTAGTTTGATATATAAATGCATAAAAGAAAAAGCTTTTTGTGTGTATGGTGTCCAAATTCATTGTTTGTTAATAAATTATGACCATTTGATTACATTTTAGTCTCCGAATGAACGACAGTAAAGTGATTTCTATACAATTATTTTAAAAAAATCCAATAGTTGTTAACAACCATTTATAGATTTCAATACCAATGTTTATTTTTTGTAAATTGGATTCATTCGAGATTTATGAGTATGCCAATAAAAACTTTGTGGCGTGTGTTGGTGTATTTTTGCAGCAATTTTAATAAACGGAATAATTGCCGAACTAAATTTATTTTGAAGTATTTTCATTTTTATCATATATTTCAGTAACTAAATTAATTGCAAATATGTAAATTCAACTTTTGTTCTAATGACTTATATTTCTACGCTGAAACTAGCATACTGCAATGTAATTGTCATATGAATTATGAATGCTAATGAGTCCCGACGCTATGAAACAGGTTTAAATTTACGAATTCACACCATACATTTCACAGGCAAGGTGATTAATTAACGTTTTTTACTATTTTAAATAACACAATTTAAAATTGACAGTTGGATTTACTTGGAGCTCCTAGCAATAAGCTCACTTCTTGTAGCACTACTTAATTTTAAACAATAATAAATCATGAGTTAATTTATTAAGTGCTAACCTGCACTATGGTTGTTTTAAATTAAACTTTTATTGGAAAATGACTTGTTAGACATATTCTGACAGCACAAGTGGCGCCATCAGCCGCTCAGTCTGAAGTGTATGGAAATGAGTGTGGATTTTCGCGCCTGGCAGTTAGTAGACCGTAGCCTAGTGGTTAAGGCGTTCCGACGGTAGCAGAAATACGCAGTTTCGAATCCTGCCGGTCGTGATTATTTTCGCTCATTTTCCAATAAAAGTTTAATTTAATAATAAATCAGTAATACGTAAGTATTAAGTACTTTGTCATAAGTTACTAAGTAGCTTTTTCTAAGTTCACTAATATATATATATAAATATATATAAGTATGTATGCATATATTTATATTTACCTTTAAACCCTACTACCTATAGGCCACAAAAACGTAGGTATAGCGATAGAGATAAAGTAGCGTTGACTGAGGGATAGGGTCAAACGGTGACGGCTACAAATTGCTTACACGGTTTAAAACGTATAGAAGGAAAATAGTAAATTTTGTTAAGGTTCCACAACATAGACACATTTTCACACAAAGAGCGTTTCTGAGCATTATTAGTAAGCCCACAAATATCTAGTTAGCTAATAAATGCATAGCTAAAATTGCTGTGCAAAAAATCCTAGCACATAAATATTTTATTTGGTTTTGAAATTTGTTTTATTTATATTTATCAAAACTCTGTAACTTAAAGTAATTGTTTCTTTAATTGGTCTTGCAAAAATCTCACAGTTTCTCTTCTTCTCTTCTTCAAAATGTCACCTGAAGTGGCCCTTAAATTAAGGTTAGGCCCGTAGGCAAGCTTCCATTTGATAAGATTGTCAGAAAAATGCGGCACGATTCCATGTCATCTCGATTGATTGGTTGGAACCGGAGTTAATTGCGTTCGGTGATAGCACCCGAGGATCAAGGTGTTGCCATAAGTACACCATAAATTAAGGTGCGTGTGGGTTTTGTCAGCGTTTTTTGAGGCTTGTGACTAAATTGGCTGAGGTGACTTTGATCGCAATTATTACCGAGAATGGTTTGAGTTGTGTGAACAGCATTAAAGATTATAGTAGAGATCATCTGTGAAAATTTAGTTCCATTTATTGCTTTGTTAAAGTATCATAGTGAAACATCTACACACAAAGTTAATGTCAATTTGTGGCGTAAAAAATAATTACAGGTACTGCGCAAGAGAAAACCTAAAATCGGAAACTGTGGCTCGATCGACCAGATCATAACTATAGACTACAGAAAGTAGCAGAGCTCAAATTTATTCACATTAAAAGATAGTTTGTCAAGTAAAAAAATAGAAGTTGAAAAAAAAAACAGAGAGACATAATTAATTCATAGTTACTTTCAATATTTACTGGCGTCGCGAGTCAGCGGGTAAAGTAAAAAGAAGAAATAGATAAATTCCGTGAGACAAAATCAGTTAAGGAATTAATTTGAGTTAAAGAGTAACCTATTAAATATTGCATGTAAAACATGATGTGATTAAAATGGCGGACAGTTTCAGAGGCCTCTAAATTTGTTGAGTAAAAAGGGTTCCAGTAGAGATGTTGGAACCCCTATTTACTATGTGACAAAGCTCACTGAACAAACGGTACCAACGACGTGAAACAAATTGGCCTTCGGCACCGACATCACGCCTGATAAACGCCTCTTTGTACAGAAAAAAGTCAGATCTACATACATTAGCTAAATATATATCTGATACGTTACGTTATGCTACGTTTATGTTTGACAAAAGGTCGCCTGATATCCAGCTCAACTATAAACTAAATTGTAGCACGCTTGCTTTTAACAAACAACAAGTCACAACCAAAAACCAATTTACTCTAGACGTGGATAACTCTGGATTGCAATATTAAGGAATGAAAGTGCCTTCTTAAGAGTTAGTTCCAAGGTTAATGTTGTTTTTGCATTAAACACAAGCGCATAATTATGTTGAATCCTGATTACTCTGCTTAGGACGTATTGAGAAAAAACCTCTAGATATTTCGGTGTCTCGGTATGATTGGTCTATGAACGCAGGGTTTAAAAAGTAAAGGAGAATAGTGGAGGATAGTTTAGATAAAAGGGTATGGGTTTTCCAACTGGCTGAGTTGACGTTTTGTTACTCGTGCCCCGGGGGCGATTGTTACGTATTATAGTAGTACTCGTAGAAAATACAATAATAGTAGAATTCGTGTTATAATGTAAGTTAATTTTATGATGATCGTAGAAATGTCTAGTGTTGATAAGTTCCGAACATTTTAACAGGCGTAGGGCTGTAGTGTTCATGTCTGAAGGCATCCTGATTATCAGATGATTTATTATCCAATTTGACTATTATATATATAACTACCTATTGCAGATTTCATAAAGGATTAACTATCTATTTTCATTCAACAATAAATGTCATATGAAATTGTAATATGTGGATGAAGCAGACTATATTTAATTGCAACTATGTGGCTGTCAAAATTCATAGAATCATGAAAAAGAGTAATTGATCTCGTGTGACTACAAACATCAAAATACATCCGTATTCCTGAATGTGTATGATATTTACTCCTGTTTATGCATATTTGTACACTAATTGATATTCGTTGAATACATTTTATACTCATAAATTATAACAGATGAAAGTGTCTACATTGCACACCTACAAACTAACATACTCGTATTACTAAACATCTGATACTTCATTCAACCTTGCATACATAGCACATACAGACTTAATTATCAAGAACCAACAAAAAATATAAAAAGAAAAATCTCAAAGCAAATATTCCCCTACGGAGATACTCCGAAATGAAGCTGCAGATTTGAAAAGACGAATAAAAAGAGCTATTATGCAAATGGAGTGAAGCAAAGATTAGATCCATAAAACCTTGCAATAAAACTCTTTAGCATAGTTCCTTTTTTCCGGCGCCACCCCCTAATTTTGTTGACAAGGAAAAAGAACAAGAACTGCTTAAGTATGGCAATGTGCTGGCGAAAACTTACAGAATGAGGGTAGTTTTATTTTAGCACTGTCATATCATAATTTAATTTTATGGAGCCGGTGATTATTATTGATGGAAATATTTATTTGTTTATTTAACACTACACATCAAATTTACCATTGAATTCGTTTAGAATCAGATCACTGTTTAAAATTTGTCACTCGATTTTTTCACATTGGTCGAAACTTTCCGCCGTGGAAGATCGCTCGCGGCGGTCCGCGAAGACTGGGGACGTGTTACCGGCACCGCGTCCCAGTTAGTACTGCCATACTGATAGGGTGGAAAAGTTCACGCATGCGGACCTTTCAGAAACTACTATGCACCAATCATCACGTTTCCAATATTGTTTTAATCTTCCCTCTCAATTCTTAGCTGAAACCAGAGCGAGACAAGTATAAAGTGATGGTATAAGCATGATGGTTGTAAGGCTAGTGGTAACCTGGATGCCGTTAACCCTGATGACTGGAGCTCGCTACTGTGAAACCTGCTTTAGGAAATTATTGTCGCACTAAATCTTTATGCTTGACAGTGTGCTATTGTTTCCCATTCGTTGTAAACTTACGCGGTTGGGTTACACAGAATTTGAAATTCTGGATTGAAATCTATTCGACCGTTTTGAGACTATTCGTCCAAAGAAAAGTCTTTGAGACGAGAGGTTTTTGCGCTTTATTTTGCACATAGTAATTAAAAGTGGGTGAAAATTTAAATAATCAAATTGCATCATAATAATTTATCAGTTAAAAATAGCAAAGTGTTATAAAACTTCAATTCACTTATTCTTCAATACGCATCAACTAATAAATCATTATAAACGAATGCAACCTTGCTGTTCACTGATAATATCATCTAACTTTGATGATTGACGGTTTGACGCGCACTCGTTATCGTGTTTGGGATGATTCACAGAGCTTTGAAGTCCATGCTTGTCGCCCTGCGCTGGGGCGATGTGGCCCGATCGTTGTTCTGTGGGATGATTTTATTTCAAAGAACATTTTGGAGTCAGGAAAAAAACGTCTTATGATAAAGTTGGTACTGGAAACGATATGATAATTTTATATTGTTATTTTTGTAAAAACTTAAATTATCTGATTCAGATATTTTATTTTCTTGCATGACTACCATAACGTGACTTGTGTTTTTTTTTTCAAGCGTAAGATTAGCATGGCTTTAGATAGCGCTGTATGATATGTTTTTTTTAAATCATATGACATTTTTTTTAAGGGGTTACTAAGATTTTATGTTTCGTGAAATTGGTATTAGGTAGTATCATATCGTATTTCTTACAATTCACTATCATTCCACTGCCTTCAAAACATTTTTAACTCAAAATTCTAAAACTCAGTAAGTATATATTTACTCCTGAATTTATATCCTACGTAGACCTTTACTTTTTTTTTAAACCTCAATGCCTTCTATTGTTCTTCTATTCTTCATATAATTTTACTATTATTTTCCATCCACTCACTTCCAGATATATTTCTGAGGAATCTTTGCGCTTTGTTCGTAGCTCAAAGCTATCAGAAAATGTGACGGCTTGTCACTGTTTGAATGGATTTGTCGGGAGAAGGAAATAATATGAGATTTCCGTACAATGATAGAAAGTGTCTATAAATTGGTTTTAAAGGTTAAACTTTTTACTTTATAAAAATGTATGCAAGCACACGTGTTATAATGAGCTTTAATTTTGCTTCACGCATTGGAATGTATGAATCCAGGAACCAAGCAAAGCCTATAATAAAACATACGTAATTTTCTAAAACTACCTATATTAATGTTGGCTGAAAGATTAAATTGATTCTGTAGGAAACAAGTGAAATATGCACGTTATTTATTGGTTTCATATTTACTGGAAATATGAGAAACTCGGTACTGTTACATGTCATAAGCCAACATAAAAATGAATCAAAATATTTTTCAGTTCCTAGAAAGTTCAATGAATTACATGATATGGCAATATGTTTTGATGGACAAACCTGTAAAAATGTCAATGGGAACAAACATTTTACAAAGCAATCGATGAAATTCATAAATATTGGTAGAACAAATAAACTTAAATTTTTATAAGAGCATAAAGATCTGTAGCGCTTATTCATTATTATTTTTTCAATATTATCTGTATCTTATTGCTTTTAATATAAATTATCTTTTAATCGGTCTCGGTTTAACACGTTCAGCATAAATTCACAAAAGTAAATAATAAAATAAAAATCTAGAAAAAATATATTTTACATAAAATACTTGATACCTAAGACCAAGGCTTTAGTTCCATTGGAATTATTCAAGATCTCCACCCGTACCTATTGATTCAAAAATCGTTTTGCACACATTAAAATTTCAACGCCCGCCCCAATATCAAAGGGAAATAAATTTTCACAAATGTTTCCGAGATGAGAACATTTTAAATTCCAATCTTGCACTTTAGTCGCTCGGAGAACTTGCAGATTGCAGCGGAGGCTTTTGGGGATTTGCATCGGATGCAGAACAGAGTTATTATGTAAATCTGGTTATAACTTACAAATTTCTCCCATTAGCTGATAGCTAGTCAGTTATGCTTGAGATTTATCGCTTATTTAGTTACCTACTTAGTGCGCTCGATATTCCCGGTCTGATTGCAAGAGTATGAAATTTCAGAAATGAATATTCACTAACCTTATCTTAAGGCAAGCAAAAGCTTGGTAAGGAAACTTACTTAACTATTTTACCAAATTTAGTCTAGGAACGAATTGAACCAGAATTTCGTTCCATAAAACAGAAATACAACTAAAATAAAATTTGGAATTTATTGTAGCAAAGATCTCTAGTAGATTTTGCTCAGAATTTTATTTGGCACAGATCCACATGTTAGCATTATGTAAATATTTGTCTATTACTTATTAATATTATTTATTTTAGTCTCCTTTAATTATTCTTAATCACATTTGATTAAATAAATATTGTGAAAAGTATTTATACTGGCAACGTTAACTGTAATTTTGTAAGGTGGAAACACCGAAAAAAAAAGATACCGAGAGATTGGAAAGGGAGACGAAATTGATAAGGCGAAAAAAGATTGTAAAAATTAAGAAAAGTATTGAGTATTTTATAATAAAATTGTAATGTGATTGATTTGTAGTTAATTATTCAATAATTCAGAAGTGGTGGATTGAGAATCCGCAAAAGAAAAGTGCCGACATTGATACCTACTAAGAAAACATTTATTGTGAAGCGGTGGTAGTCGCCACCAAATTTATAAAGAGTGAAAATTGTATAATAAAGAGGTGATCGTATAAAACCATCGAGGTGTTGAACCAAGGTATTTATCTCATTTGTACACTATAGGTAAGTACTAGCACAGTACAAAAGCAAACTATATTGTTATTATTGTACCTACTGCATGTAGGTACTTGAATACCTATCAGTAAGCAACATTTATTTTAACTATTTCCATGCTAAATTCACCAATGTATGTATGAAAACCATTGCAATAACATATATATGAAAAACATAACAAAGTTCAAATACAAATACAGTAAAATGCAATGTGCAAAAGCAAATTAAAGTGTATTTTATTTACAAGATACCTACTTAGCTCAACTATTTACTTTTACTGCTTAGACAAATTCCAGTAAATATGTTATTTGGATTACAATAATACCCTGTTTAATGATTCCAAACCACATTGTTACACATCACCAACCTAAATATACATAAATACTCCTGTTGGAAATAAAAGCAGACATTATAAACTATGGTGCATTTTGTTTAAATATAAAATATATTTACATAAGTATATATATATCAAAACAGAATAAACAGGTACTCAAGCTTATGATGATAAAGCAAGCCAAGAAATAAACCATTAATTTATTATTATATTATATTTTCAGTACACTGCCTATTTACTATTCTAAACCATGCTCCATTCAGGAAGAGGTGCAGAAAAGCTTGATATTTGTATTATTTGTATATTAATTTATTCTTCAGCAGTATAACTTGTACCCTGTACATAGGGTGTAGCTATGATCCAGGTATGCCTATTTCAGGCCATGACAAAGCTTTATTATTATTTAATGTTACAGTAATGATATCAGCTGAATTTTATATAGGTACCTACTTATAAAATTATTTTTACTTACTTTATTTATAGCGTAGAAAATGATGATATTACAATAATTAACTATTCATCATTTATGGTATAAAAGAAAATGATGTACCTTATGTATTATTGAGGCAAAATAAACCACAATAACAAAATTTGTTGAAATATAACCTATCACAGTATAATGTGACCATTACTCTCTCTCATTATCTTGTGCTATCCTTCTATGCATATCCTAAGGGTTACAGGCTACTTTAGTATAGCATTTTATTTGATTACATTATATTGTAGCGTTTGATATAAATAATATTGAGTACACTATTTTTTTTATTCATACATTAGTCTCAATGTTATATTTAGTTAATAATATTCTTGTTCCCCCCATCATCATCCTATCTATATTACAGTACAGTACAGTTTGCAGTACGTGCTGTAACCTTATGGAATACATTGCCTCTTTCTATTCGGAAAGCTAAATCTCTGTCCATTTTTCAGAATCAAGTCTTTCATCACTTTATGTCTATGACAGATCTATAACTTCTTTGTAGATAGTAATTTATGTTAGTATTTCTCTTTGTATACATATTTTTGGTATTGTTTATAATTATAAAGGTATTATTTTGATTAGGAACATATTTGAATAAAAATCGTTATATTTCTAATTAGTACACCTCTGACTCTGTTTATCTCTACTTGTCGTGTCCATCCAAAGGTTGCCTGAAAGAAATCGCTTAAGGCGATAAGGCCGCCCATTTGTACGTTATTATTTGTTCATATTTTACTTTGTACTATATACTTGTGTTGGTGTGCAATAAAGATATATTATTATTATTATATTACTAACACACAAAATTTGTAGATATCAAGCAGAGTGTGACTAAATAATAAATATATTATACAATTTTATGACTTATCTTAAAAATAATAATAACAATACTGGAATCACTATGTCGGACGCTTCTGTTGGAACATGTACTCCGGAGCCAACTGAAGAGATGCTTAGGAAAAGGAAACATTCACCATTTCCTATACGAAGTGAAGATCATGGACGGTCGAGGCGAAGGCATATATCGCATGATCGGAAAAGAACGCGTATATACCGACGTAATCGCTCACGAACTCATCCAGTACCAAAAAAAAAACAAATGAAGCGTATGAGTAGAAGCCGTTCCCGATCGGAGAAAAACGTCATCGTGACAGAAGACATAAGTCCAAAATAAGTACAAGTTCATCAAGATCAACATCTTCGAGTAGCGTAACTAGCTCGTCTAGTACCAGTTCGACGAGCACGCGCATCTCGAGATCCAGAACAAGGCAAGCTAGTTCAAAGCGCCGGCACCGAGAAGCTCATCGGAGCAATCGCAACCAGACAGACCACAGTGTCATGGAACGTTTCATCGAAGCTATTAGCTCACATGGACAGAAAACATTTGTAGGTGCTCGAGACGTTATACCTAGTTTTGACCCTAGTCAGAGGAATCAGTCAACTAAAGCGTGGCTTAAAAAGGTAAATGAAACAGAATCAATATATAAATGGAACGATAAGCAAACCATCTTTCATGCGTTGCCAAAATTATCTGGATTAGCTTGTCAGTGGTATAAAGGCCTATCCTCAGTTAAATATACCTGGAAACAATGGCAAAGAAAGATGCTGGCAAGTTTTCCTGATGATCGCAATTATGCTGACAAGTTATCTGAAATGCTATTACGGCGAAGCCGCAGGGAGGTGACTTTAGAAGAGTATTTTTATGAAAAAGCAAAATTAGTAAGCCATTGCAATATTAGAGGTAAAGAAGTTGTGGATTGTATTATACAAGACGATTAGGGTCAATGATACAACACATTCGGCATTTGTGGATTTTGGTAGTCAGTGCACTATAATAAAGAAAAGCGTTGTTGACGCATTAGGACTGTCAATAGATCATAAAGAGATTCCGCTGTTGAACGGTTTGCGTCTGGTACTCTGACACCGCTTGGAAAAGTAACCATAGACCTGAAAATAGACTTTGTCGAGACCACCATTGAAGCTTATGTAGTACCTGATGAGTACCTTAGTACAAATTTACTAATTGGTCAGGATGTCACCGAACTACCCAAGGTCTCGGTATATAAAACAAAATCTAGTCTAGTGCTATACTCGGATGATTCAACGCTGGATAAAGTTAAAGTATATTTAGCTGAGGATGTGACTGTCTACAACATACAAATTGTTAAAATAGTGTTGTGCGATAAAAGCTATTCAGGACATATATATATACCAGGAAATGCATCACTTAAGGATGGTGAAGGAATTGCTACATTGCCAGGATCTTATCGCATTGAGAGCGGTATGGGTCACATACCTGTATTGAGCTTTGAACAGGATGGTGTTACTCTGAAAAAGAAGAGATCATTAACACGAGCATGACTATTACCCGCAATTACTGAAGCCAAACCTTTGAATCCTCCTTTTTAGTTTCAGGTAAAGACGATAACTTTGCATGACTCTAAAGCAATTCATATACATAACGAACCAATAACTATTGAGATGCTGAATATAGGGAGCGATTTAACACATGATCAGACTCGACAGTTACTAGAACTAGTTAATGAATTTAGGGATTGTTTCGCACTAAACCTTAACGAGTTGGGTACTACGCACATAACGGAAATGCATATTCAACTACTCGATACTACGCCAGTCTCATATAAACCATATAGACTGCCTTATAGTGAAAAGAGTAATTGTACGCGATTTAATTAAAGAACTTTTAGATAATAAAATAATTCAAGAATCCAATTCGTCGTACGCAAGTCCGATAGTATTAGTTAAGAAGAAAAATGGCGAGCACCGCCTATGCATTGACTATCGGGCTCTGAACAAAAAGACGGTTAAGGATTCATACCCAATGCCGATTATCGACGACCAACTGGACCGCCTGAGCGGAAAGTCATATTTCACAAGTTTAGACCTAAAATCCGGGTACTATCAAATACCGATGGCAGAGGGATCTAAAAACCTAACAGCATTCGTTACTCCAGACGGGCATTACGAGTATATTCGTATGCCTTTCGGCTTGGTTAATGCTCCGGCTGTATTTCAGCATATGATTAATAAGGCCCTTGGTAAAAATAGGTACAATCTAGCACTCCCACATATGGATTTGCTATCGCCAGCAGCCTCTATTGACGAAGGGCTTCAGAATCTTCGGCAGATTATGGTTTCATTACGGGATGCAGGGCTAACCCTGAATATTTCAAAATGCCATTTCTTTGAAAGAAAGCTTGATTACTTAGGCTACGAGTTGTCAGAGGAAGGAATACGTCCTGGATCTAAAAAGACAGAAGCTGTAGCATCGTTTCCGACCCCTAAAACTGTACACCACGTCAGACAGTTTGTGGGACTAGCAAGTTTCTTTCGTAGATTCATACCAGGGTTTGCAAGCATCGCGAAGTCACTCACAAGACTTACGAAATCTAATACACAGTGGGTTTGGGGCCAAGAAGAAGATACAGCCTTTCGAACAATAAAATCAAAACTAATAAAAAGACCAATATTGGCTTTATATAACCCAATGAATCTCACGGAGGTCTATTGTGATGCAAGTAAGCTAGAAGTTGGTGGTATACTACTACAAAAGCCCGATGAAAAAACACCGACTGTAACGCACTAAGAACTACATTAACCAAAAGAGATTTAATTCCAAGGATTGCTCGGTGGTGGCTGTTGCTACAAGAATATAATTTCAACATTGAATACAGGCCGAGAGAGAGTATGCGACATGTGGATGCTCTAAGCCGCAATCCTGTCCCAGATTCTGACCACAATGAATCGGATGATATGCGTGCCTTCGAGATTATGAACGTCACGACCGTCGTCTGGCTACAATCAGTACAAATGTCAGATCATAAACTTAAACTAGTAAAAACAATGTTGCAAACGGAAAGTAAAGAAATCAAGGTTATAATAAATAACTACAAAATAAAAGAAGATAAATTATATAGGAAGGTTGGCAATAGCTTGAAATGGGTTGTACCTACTAGTGCTCGATGGCGTGTGTGTCAGCTAAAACATGACGAGGCAGGACACTTTGCTGCAGATAAAACGTTGGACAAGATAAAACAAGATTATTGGTTTCCAAAGATGAATCGGTTCGTACGAAAGTATGTTGCAGCATGCTTGAATTGAGCATATAGTAAGTCTTCAACCTCTAAAAAGAGTGGTTTCCTTCACCCTATCCCTAAAGGGAATATCCCGTTCCAAACATTACACATAGATCACCTAGGACCGTTTGTAAGAAGTAAAACAGGGAACTCCTATATGTTAGGCATAATTGATGGGTTCAGTAAATTTATATTTATAAAAGCGGTGAACAACCTGAAAAGCAAGACGACTGTCAAAATCTTGTCAGACATTTTCGGCATCATAGGTTCTCCGAAAGTCATCGTCTCTGATAGAGGAACCAGTTTCACTTCGGCAACCTTTGCGGCTTACGCAAGGTTGATCGGTGCCAAATACGTTTTAAATGCAGTAGCTACACCCCGCGCCAATGGACAGATAGAGCGTTATAATAGAACGATACTAGAATCGATTGCTGCGACGAATCCTGGCTGCGATGAACGATGTTGGGACGAACATCTGAACAAAGTACAGTGGAGTCTAAACAACACACGAAACAGAGCCACTGGCATGTCCCCGTCGGAAATAGTTTTCGGCCGCAGAACTGTAAACCCTAGTGAGGTTCCTGCCTTAAACTCAGTTCGGGACGATGTTGATGTCCTTGAGCCACGAGTTTCGGGAGACGTGAATTCAACAGAGTCACTCTCTCCGGCTGCTAGCCCAAATGAAGCTGAAATAGATCCGCGCTGCACAGAGGCCCTAGATTCTTTACAAGAATCAGCTCGTAAATTAGCCGAGAGGAATATAGAGAAGAATCAAGCAGCAATGAAACGTAATAATGGTAGTACCAGGTCACCAACTAAATTCTTTGAGCTGGGTGACCTCGTAATGATACCTAACCATATAGCGCCGGCGAACGGTAAAAGCAAAAAGCTGCTACCAAAATTTAGAGGACCATTTAGGATAAGCGCCGTTCTTAAAAATGATAGGTACGAAGTCTCAAGCATTGATGGTCATGCAAAACGGAAGTACAAAAGTGTATACCCAGCGGATGCTCTAAAAAGATGGATTACAGTTAGTGCATCCGATAAAGAAGACAACAATAATAATAGCGATGAAAGTAGTGAACTCTCTGATTTTTGACCTATCTAGTCCCTCTAACATTCCAAATCCTAATTAATATTAGGTACTATGTATGTTTATATTCTAGTGTATTATCCTTTTGTATATATGTATCAAGAAGAAAAGTCCCTCCTCGATAGAAAATGTTTCAGGTCAGCAGCAACGCCAAGTTATCCTCAAACAATGGCCGTAAGTTACGTCTGAAACATTGTGGGAATAAATGATATGTAAGTATAGCTCCATTATCTATAAGTGAGACATGCCACATACTGTGGTGATCACTGTATTTTATCATGTGAGACATTCCACACACTGTGGTGATCACTGTATTTCATCATGTGAGATATGCCACGTACTGTGGTGATCACTGTATTTCATCATGTGAGACATGCCACATACTGTGGTGATCACTGTATTTCATCATGTGAGACATGCCACATACTGTGGTGATCACTGTATTTCATCATGTGAGACATGCCACATACTGTGGTGATCACTGTATTTTATCATGTGAGACATTCCACACACTGTGGTGATCACTGTATTTCATCATGTGAGACATGTCACATACTGTGGTGATCACTGTATTTCATCATGTGAGACATGCCACATACTGTGGTGATCACTATATTTCATCATGTGAGACATGCCACATACTGTGGTGATCACTGTATTTTATCACGTGAGACATGCCACACACTGTGGTGATCACAGTATTTTATCATATGATATAGGCCACATACTGTAGAGGTCACTGTAATAATGATATGTAATAATTTTCGTTTATTTACTGTTCAAAACATAAATGGTAGGCTGTAATTCACTATGGGAGATAAGCCAGTGAGACAGCGAGATATATTATACTTTATACAATCATGATTACTGTAACTATGCATACATATAATATATTAATAAGAATTTTCTAAAAGACAATCTCCCACTTTGCAGGAGCATAATAACATGAAAATAGGGCTTTATGGTAGCAATTTTTTCTAAGTAATTTGCATGCATCAGATTATGACATGCGATTATTTTGATTTTAAGGGCTCTGTCACAATTATGGAGTTCCTGTCTGTTTATAATTTTGTCACTCTATATATTAATATTTTTTTTTTCTGCAGGCATCCCGACTCAACCAGACTCAGCTCTCCAGCTAGAAAGATAGGGTGGCTATAACAATTAATTTTAAGTATCATACGAACTAATTAATAAGATGTCATTCAATTAATAAGATCACTCTCTGTATAATTATTGTAATTCCTATCCCTTTTTATCATCTTGCTTTGTTACTGTATAAATAATATTCTTTACAAACGTTAGTTAATCAAGTGTTGTCTTGGGCTTTATGCAATGGTTGATTCATTATAGTTAGATGTTGTATAGAGACACACAAACTATCGAATGGCCGGATCGGAATAGGGGCATTCCTTCTAAAAGGATGGCCGACTGTTAGCATTATGTAAATATTTGTCTATTACTTATTAATATTATTTATTTTAGTCTCCTTTAATTATTCTTAATCACATTTGATTAAATAAATATTGTGAAAAGTATTTATACTGGCAACGTTAACTGTAATTTTGTAAGGTGGAAACACCGAAAAAAAAAGATACCGAGAGATTGGAAAGGGAGACGAAATTGATAAGGCGAAAAAAGATTGTAAAAATTAAGAAAAGTATTGAGTATTTTATAATAAAATTGTAATGTGATTGATTTGTAGTTAATTATTCAATACACAGTAATTAATAAAGCTCTACTTTAAGTATATTTGTTTGATAGACCAATTTAAATGTACTTCCTTGCCAATTTTTTCAATGATTACTTGTATATTACTTATCCACAAATAGGCGTAACCGTCACAAATTTGGTGGCCATGTAATAGTAGTTAAGTTAAGTTATCCCCAAAAAAGATAATATGAACCATAATTATTTAAAAAAAATATCGATTTCATCATAAGCAATAAGGTCAATCCTTTAGTCTATAAAAAAATATATATTACCTCGGGCATCTCTGTAGCCAACTGCGTACATATCCTACGTAAAAAAAAAAACAAAAGACAATACTATTCGTCGTTCCGCAAACCGTCTAAGGAAGCGAAGAAGTCACCGAAAGTTGCCATAAATAGTTTTGGACGAGTTCCAACTCCATCTTTAAAGTCCACAGAGCTGCAAGTATTCCTTGAAAGCCTTTTATTTGTTCGGGAATGTCCCAGTTATTGTCACGTGATTGTAAAAGAGACGTTTAGAATGCACAGAAGTGGTCGAAGTCGAGCTTGATTTTGTGGCTCGGGAGTGCCAACTTCAAATTGAATTTGATTTCAGTTGATAAAGGTTTTGGAACAGTTTCGTTTAACGTTTTATATTAATAAGCAGTGGATTCTTGTGTGTGTTGAGCAAGCTATGTATATAATGTTACTTATGATAATATGATTGAGTTTTTGCGAACTTGCATAGAGTAAAACATTTTAAGTATATTATAGGTTTATTGAGGAAAATTTACTACTAGAACTATTAGTACCTTGGATTACCACAATAAATTTGTCTTTTTTTCATATTTATAGATATTATAAAACGTCTTTTATGCATTGAATAAAAACACAGTCGGCTAGAATATTATGACACGTTTACCTTCATGCAGGAATCTTGTTTTAAAAGCATCAAAACAAAAGCAGAGTATTTTGCAAGGTGGATAAAACTTATAGTAAAAAAATACTCGTCTACCTGCCATTTGGCATGACACTACCTAACTCAATGCCCTAATTTCTCAATTTACCGGGCCAAAGCCCGTAACACTTGGCAACTCGTTCAGTTGGAAACTGCCACTTTAGAACCGAACGTCCTAACGGTTCGTTACATCCTTAATTATCCATTATCTGGTGCCTGGGCTGCGTTTAGAGCTCGCACATGGCAAATTATATTAGTGGATCTGGGAAATTGACGGGAATTTATAGAGGTAGAATTAAAGATTTTTGAGTGCATTTGAAAATTTTGTGTGAGTGGCGCTAAAAGAAGGAGGTCAATACCCAGCTATGATTTCAATAAAATTTGTTTACGAAGTTGACAATTTACTTTCCATAAAATACGAGTACAATCGACTACAATACTGAAGCTGTGTATTTAACAACATACTTAATGTACCTAAGTCAAGACGTTTTTTGATAGCAAATCAATTGTTTGTTTTTCTTAATATTTAAGTCATTCAATGTGTATGTAAATAAAAATAAAATAAAAAAGCCATTTATTCAGCTATTTATACGGAGCATGCTCACACATTACATTGAATTTCCAATAACATCATCATCACTGTAATTGTTTTATTAAATAAAATGTCATAAGTTTGTTGTTGGTTCCAGGAAATGTTAATTTTAATGTCATGGTATTGTGCGATTTCTCTTGTCTGTAAGTATCGTCATGGTGTCATAGCTGTCGCCTCGTTGGCGTAGGCCTCCCCCAGTTTCTTCCATGTTTTACGGTTCCTTGCTAACCTTGTCCATTCTATTCCATGTCTCTGGTAAAATATGTCTTCCCATCTTCTATGTGGTCGTCCTCTTTTTCGCTTGTCCGATCTTGGTATCCATTCTACTACTTTCTTTGTCCAACGGTCCTGGCTCATTCTGCAGATATGTCCGGCCCAGTTCCACTTGAGAATTCTTATGGTTTTGATTATGTCCCTAATTTTGGTTTTTTTTCTAATGCTTTTGTTTGGGAGTCTATCTGATAGTTTTATGCCTAACATACTCCTCTCCATCTTTGTCTGACATACCCTGAGCTTGTTCTCAATGTGTATGTATCCGATACAAAATACTGTTCGTCTTATTATTGTTTATTTGTGTTTATACATAAGAAAACTGATAGAACTAAAGATGACTGATTATTTAGAGCACAATTGACTGCTTTTACATGTACACTTCGTTTCAGTGTTTAAACCAGAAAGAACATTGAAACCACCCCGTTTTATCCAGCTAGATCGTTCACAAGTTAGGTTTGATACGTAGATACCTATATACGTAGATGTACTATATAAGTACATATGTTACCCGTGCTGTCTAAAAAAGCATAATTAAAATAATCTAGCGACTCGGTTAGGCTTTGTACCAAGCTAACTGATGACGCTTTTTAAATAGCAAGAAACGTCAAAATGATAAAAAAAACCGCTGGTACAAAGCCAAGCCTAGCCGCTTAAATTTGTTTGAACCAATCTGTTAATATTATACTTACATTTAAATCTTTTCTCTTTAAAATCCCCTTTCGCTACTGTCCCTCACTAATTCCCTTGTTCCCTACGAATTATAATCCAGCGATCTTTCAAATGAGAGAAAAGCGTTTCTTACTAGGTAAGCACAATGCATCTTTGGCTATAGCTATTGCTTACCACCAGGTAAACTATGCTCAATTGCAAAAATATATCAGTATACATTAATAGTAGTGTTAAATGTATCTACATGTAAAAATGTCATGTAATTTTTTTATTAACTAACGCAATTATTATGACAGTAATAGTTAGGATAGGAGTAAAATTAAAAAAAAACATGAATATGGTTCAATATAAAAATAAATTATAATAAATAAATTCAGTTTCTCAATACCATATTGTGTTGAAAATATAACAGACACTTCACAAAAATTTCACAAAGCAAAATTATTATTTAAAAATAAAGATTTAAGCAGGCATTGAATACGTGTTTAAATCTTTTCTTTGGTTGACATATATATTCTTATTTTATGTGTCTTATTGTATTACATATCTTTAGTATTTAGTTACTTGTTTAATTCGTGAAATATTTTTAAAAAATGCATTTTATTATCGTTGGTATGAAAATGAAGGTTTTGTGAAAAAGGAAAAGAAACAAATTTGTTATGTTTATTTAGACAAACATAATATATCTTGTTCTTAATTTCGCACTATAATAACCAGGAACGGGGTTTGCACTTGACCGTAACTTGCCTGATAGTAAGCAATCATTAAGTAAAATATGAGAAAAGTATTATCTAAAATTTATAATGCCTAACTCTTTTCTTATCACATACTCTTGGCAGAGTGATTATACGATTCGATATTTCTAATCCAAGCCAATTTTTTTTCTGAGCGGCACATTTTAAAAATCACAAAATAGGTATGTCACTTAGTATCATCAAATTTTATTTTATTTTAACTTTCAGAATAGCAACCCTCATCCTTGATGTACAAAAAATACAGTGACCAAGTTCTTCTTTTTACAAGCCCAAAAAAGAAAGAGCAATGCCGAGCTGAGAGTTGTCAATCCATAACCCATTTTTCCATAAATAATGGCTATATTTATTTAGGTAAAGGCGTGGTATATCCCCTAAATAACTCCCAACCTGTGCCTGATTTATCCCCGACCCACCTGAGGGGACGTCAAAAACATCCGTCCGATGGTTGTTTATAGCCTTATTTTGCTAATGCAAATATTTAAAGAAAATTTGCATTGTTAGCTCAGCACTAAGAGGCAATAAATTCTAGCGCAAACAGATTTGGATAGTCCTTGCATTATGGAGAAATGATAAATATTAATCTTGTTAAATGATGAAAATGTTTTGTCCCAACTGCTTGACTTAAAAACAAAGCAACGAGTTGTTCAGTTCTCATGTACTCAAAAATCAGCAAGAGAAAATGGAAACAACTGTAAGAGGAAAAAAAATTGTACTTCCTTCAAACGATACGTTTTTTATGAGTTTTTTAACAAGTGCTAACCGCACTATGGTTGTTTTATCTTATACTTATTGAAAAATGAGCTAAAATAATCACGACCGGCAGGATTCAAACCTGCGTAGTTCTGCTATCGTCAGTACGCTTTAACCAACTAGGAGGACCTAGCGGTCGCAATAATTTTCGCTCGTTTTCTAATAAGCTTCAATGGATACGTTATTTTTCCTTTCAATTTAGTTTAAGTATTTATCAAATAGCAAGTCATACAAACCTTGAATTAATTTAATCATAATGTTACGTATTTCCAAAATTGTAATAGTCCGGAAACGATCATCAAAATATAAGGTCAACTTTTATGAGGTCAAATTACCACTTTACCCAGCTATGTTATAAGATAGTGGATATTGATAACAATTCTTAGATTAAGACTAACTTATGATGATAAAACCATAGTTATTATTACTAAGCAATAGATAAACATTAATAAATGTTCCGGGCTATTGCACACAGTACCATAAAGCCCCACAGTAAGCAAAAGAAAAATACCTACCTGTTGTATAACCTAATATGGAATAACATAATATAGACCAACGAAATAACACAAGCAATATAATAAATAACTCGATTAGTTATTTTTACTTCGGAAAGAGGAAGTGTTGAGTCAAAGGGCCTATTGAAGTTACGAGATACTGAGTAAGCGACAGACGGCCTTCCTAGGTCACGTCAGGTGACTATAGACTTAAACAGGGTTATGCAATATATTGGCAGTTTGTTTAAAGTATTCTGAATGACTGTTAATAAACCGTTGAACTGCCGTGACAACGGTTTCTTTTAAAATTATGATGTTATCACGAAAGAAATAAGAATAAACCTATTCAAGATATACTTACGTCATTTTCCAGGGAAGCATATATGACTTTACCCTATTTTTGCTCGGCTTTATTAATCAGTATGTACGTACCTACAAAAGTAAAATCAATAGTGAAATGATAAGTAAAGCGAGTTTGTGAGATGACAAATGGAATAATAATATTTCATGCACGTGAAGTTCAATTTTACCTAACTATGGGCCTTATTACAAAACTTGGTTAAAATATTAGTCTAGACCAAGTCCGCTTTAGTTGTTCGAAAATTATCGGTCTACTGTCTTAATTATCAAACTGTCAAAATGTTAAAAAAAAGTTCCAATTTGAATTTGATATATTGATTGCTTGTATGTGATGTGATGTCTGAACAACAAGAACCGTTTTTTTGTTTTCAAAGTCCTGGACTAATATTTGAACCACGTTTTGTAATAAGACGGAAATTGATTACACAAATACGAGTGAATAATGATAAGTAACCATGTACAAATAAAGCTCAAGCAGGTGATCAGTGCGGTCGGAGTGGTGTTGTTAAATAGTTACAGTCGGCGGGGTTTGTCTTAGTTAGCAGGATGTGGAGCTCGCACGGAGCCGCGCAGGCCACCGCCCTGCTCGCTAGGTGAGAGTGCCGACGAGGATTTATTTGAAAAAAAAAAGAAAAAAAGTTCTGAAAAAAAAGTACTAATATGTGCATATTTTTTCGGAATATTTTATTATGTAACTAATTGTAGAGAAAAATATACTGTCATGATCATTTTGTATTGTTTAAGGATATGAGAAAAAGGGTTTTTTTAACATGTATCAGTAAATATCAGGACGAATCATGTTACAAAGTAATTGTTGTGAAAAAAGACTGTACCTACTTAATGATCATTTTGTATGTGTTGTATTTATATAGAAACAAAAATGTTGTTAGGACTGGTTTATGGATAATAATGGTCAGGAATTGTATCTCAAATTACCAAACAGTGTTCTTATTTTATAGTTACATCAAAAAGTAAAATAATAAGTGCAGTGATGAGTGAAGGACAATGAAAAATTATAAAATTAAGTTTTAAAAGTGATATAAAAGTATTGTGTCAGACAATGTAGCTATATCGTAGCTATATTGTTTTGTTTGTAACGCATAACTTGTGAACGAGAAAAATCTTATCAATATGAAGTAATTTCACTTTATACACCTATTGTAGGTGTAGGCCTTGTTAGTTTAAATAATTATATTAAAAAGAACAAATTAAGGTACCAGGAAGATAGTATGTAACCTTGCCATGATGAAGTTAAGAATTTAAATAGCAAATGAAGACAATTTCTATTTATTTTTTCAATTATTTTTTAATACAAACAGTATGTACATGACTTGTTTTTTTTATTAGAAAGAATATAATTACTAATTTGTGCAATTTTTGTCATAAATCTTTAACGTTAAAACTTAAGTTCATTGAATTTTAGTGGCGTTGATATAAAATATAGTGTCATTAACTTTTTTTAAACAGTTAGATTCTCTTCAAAAAATTTTTGAGCTTACCCTAACAGGTACAGAATAAAATTAAATTCAAATAGTCAAGCCTTTTTAGTATTGTATAAATTTTTCAAATACATTATATGATATTTTAATAATTTACAACGTCGGTGAGAAAGTGTCATAATAGATTTGAAAACCCTTGTTTTCAAAACCGTGCCGTTAAATAGATTAACATAATTATATTCATGATACGGGTTTAACCTTCAGGAAAAAAGAAAATTAATCACAATGAAAAACCAATGAATGTGGCAAAATAAACTAATATAAAACTTTTCCTTCAAAGAAATTAACATAATTGTACCAACTATAAATATTTTTCTTTCAACACAAAAACTGCATCTTTCAGAGTGTGCCTATAAAATCCGTTAATGCCAGCTATTTCGCTTGCATTATGTCGTATTTATAAGTGGTACATTACTATCCGCACACTATACTATCTACATACTAGAAATTACAGTGATCCGTCAGCTTGTTACGGCGTGAACGACAAACAAATAAATTAAAAAACACTCAATTTATATTATAATTTTTTGCCGTGCGGCTTTCCGGAATTCCAAAAAAAATCCATAACACCGGTAAACCCATATGGAAACTTGTTCTAGTTGAGCTACGGGTGGTATAACATTGAAGGAAAACATTGTGAGGAAACCAACATGTTGACCGACCGGTTCAGGACCACAATATCCGAGGACATGTGTCTTTCGTGGAAGGACCTGGGAGCCCACCACGATGTATCTGCCCGAGAAAACTACCCTAACAAATTAATTTCTGCGGGGGAGTCACGACCCTCAGTCATGAGGAAATACGACTCAAGAGACCAATAGCGGGAGGATCACCGCTAGCTGGGATACAATTTTAGGATTAGTTCGAGGTGGTGTGATTTCTTGCTTACACATAGCCAATGTAATACTTAAATATGTACATAAAATAACGTATTTACTATTAAAAAAATACTTCAATATATAAATTCACCGCAATATATACATGTTGGAGTCTGGTCGTTTCTATGTGTATCAAGTAGGTATTAACAAAAGAATAAGTATAAGAGTATTACATATTCGTTATCTAGTTCCGACACAAGCGATGGCTTCGTGTGGGGCTAAATGTCACTATGTGCATGCAATATTTATTTACATACTTTTTTCTTCCCCAGTGTGCTATGTATGACACATGGCGCTAGTGAGCCCTACAGTGGGCTGAGCAACTACTCCTTCCCCCAGGACTTCTTGCTGGGGGTGTCGACGGCTGCATTCCAGATTGAGGGGGGATGGAACGCTGGAGGTAATTTATTTATTTAATAATAATTAAAACGGTCGCAACCAATTACATTAACTATTTCATACTCAAATACCTTACAATCACAATATTTACAATCACTTAACAATGTCATATAATAATTAAAATATTTATAATTTGTCAAAAGGAAGTAAAATAGTAATCATAATCATTTTATTTCGTAAATCTATTACACGTTAAGGTTAGATAGGCTGATAAATTGTGGTGTAGTGTTTGTTGTTGTGGTTAAAAATGTTAATGGTAGTGTCTTAAATAGTAATTTTAAGAACTTAACACCGAATTGTTTATTTTTATATTCAATATTTTGTATAAAACATCGCAATGCAATTGCATGTAATCGTTTCAGAAATACGTGGACAAAACATCAAAAACTGACATTTTAACTATCGAAATTTAAAATTGATTACTTATTTCAGCAAAATGGATTAGTTAGAATATTAATCCAATTGCAATAAAATTATTTCATTCGATTGTGTTAGTTGACTGTTGACAATTTCAATTAAATGTTAATTGAATAAGTCTACTTTTCCTCATCGAAGCCTTTCGTGACTCATTATAAATGTCTCACCCAGTTATACCTTCGACGCCGCTACGATACTTAGAAATACACCTTGTAATTGACACAATTAAAATTCTTATCTGACAATGAACTACTTGAGGAGTCTACAAGTTGACATTATAATAGTGGGTATAGAAACTGTACAATGAAAGTATAGTTTCTCTTGACTAGTTCGTCTTGATTAAAAATGTGATAGATATCATTTAAAAACATAAAAATAATAACGAACTTATTACATTAATAATAAGAGTTGGCATCAATCATGTCTCATCAAACAATTATATTTTTTTTTATTACCAATTATTTTAAAATTATTTATTAAGTAAATGTAATTTAACTAAAGTTAAAATTTCCGATTACCTATTAAAATTAAAATGTTTCGTGGGAAGCAAATGCGTTAAGGAAATATACCACATGAATACAAAACATACCACTAAACAAATACTGTGGTTTACGCCACAATGAAACAATACAAAATAAAACATATCGAGCAGAAACCTTATATTAGCGGACCGTCGCATCTCTAGTTGCATGTCAATATTGTGTAGTCTAAACGTAAAAAACCACAACAAACGGAAAAATAGCATTGTGACATAAATCTGGCGATGGTTGATCAAGAAAATGTCAGCGTTTTGTAGTGTGCCCAATAGCAACACTGCCATAAAATGAAATAAATAAACAAACTACAGATAAATCAAGATACGATAAGAACGACTTATTTAACCTAAATCAACTGAGACGGATCATATTTATTATTTACTTAGTAGCAATAAGACAATGTCAGTTAATCCATGCTAATGCATCGCAATCATATCATTTCTTTGTCTTATTCTGTAAGAGTTGTTTCAGTTCAGTTTTCTATAGCCAAATATACGTAAATACCAATAAAACCTACCGTTACCTTACCTACCTACCATTAGATACGTAAATAATATATCATTAGCCCCGAACCTTTACTCTTCTTAACCATTTCACACATTTCTTAAAAAAAGTTCATGTATCTATCTATGAAATAAAGAAGTCACATAAAACATCTGAAAAAAAGGAATTTCAGTATATCGCTGATATTTGCGATGCCTTCTTGGCTTGTCAGCATACCAGTACCGACCTTATCTCGCGCCAGAAAATAAATGTTTCGTAAATAAATAGAAAAGATTTCTAGAAGCTGCTACCAATATATTCCTCAGCCGTTTTCCCTCTCAGATTCAATAAACTACCACTACCGACAGCCGCGTTTGAATATGGAATGTGATTTACCTCTTTTTGGGGTTTCGGCCTCCAAAAAAAAGGGTACCGTAGCGGAGGCTTTATTGCGGCCTCCCGTGTGACCATCTGTCTTTTATAGGATTTTAACTGGAAAAGAAAATGTGAAAGCAATAGGCCATAGCGTAGATGTACGGTTTTTATTTCTTATTTGACGTCAAATCGGCTGTTTGAATTTTTGGTAGACGAGATATGCTGCCGGTTTGGAGATTTTTACGTGTTTTGAGTAAATTTTTTGCCGTATTCTGCACTTTTTTGCCTAAGCTTTTTTTATATGAATAGAGTTAAATAAACCAATAATAAAGAATATTCTGATTTAAGTGATCATGCACTTTATTTAAATTATCTTTGGTGATCTTTTGGGGTTTTATTAAACAACACATATTAATTACCAAAGTTAAGTGTAATATGAAGCGCCCGTAGCTCAGCTAGCGGAGGCAATCGCATGTGATTACCAATTAAGCAAAGGTTGATGCGGTCAGTCCTTGGATGGGTGACCGAAAAGTGGCATTCTATTTTAGGCGCTTCTGTGGGTCAGACACGTTAAAATGTAGGGCCCGGCTGTTTGTCTGGTTTGGCAGTCGTCAGAGGCCCTCAGGGCGGCATGATAAACTCTTGACACCAAAGTTGGCCACTCTCATTCAATAAGAAGAAGTAATGTAATATCTAGGTTTTCATACCTCTAAACTCATTTTCCTTGTACCCCAGGCAAAGGTGAGAGTATGTGGGACACATACGTGCACCAGCACCCCGAGTACACCCCGGACAGATCCAACGGAGACGTCGCAGCAGACTCTTACCACAAGTACATGGACGACATCGAGATGCTGAAGAGTCTGGGCGTCAAGTATTATAGGATGTCTATATCTTGGCCAAGGTAAGGCTTATTTTATTTCATGAAAAAAAAATTGTTTTACTTTACTTGCCCGTGTGTAAAATAAATAAAGTTTCTTCTTGATTTAGAACATCGATGCGTACATCATGTTTTCTGTCATAGAAAATATGACGAATAAAATGATGATGATGATAAGAGATCGTGGTCTAATCTAATATTTTTTTAAAAGGGTGCTTCTTAATCTTTCATACATGTATTGTATGTAAAAATATATGTTTCTGATATTCTATAAATGTTCTGTAACAACAGCAATTAAGAATCATCTTTGTTTAGACTTATTTCGATAGGCATCGAACAACACATTATATTTCCATGTGTCATAGAGACTCTCAATATTTTCATAATGCCCAGATTCTTGCTACATACTATCATTTTATTCCCAGGATACTGCCTCACGGTACAGACAACTACGTAAGCGAAGATGGCGTCAAATATTACCGCAACTTATTTGAGGAGCTTCTCAAAGTGAACATTACTCCAATAGTCACTCTCTTCCACTGGGACATGCCAACACCTTTTATGGATATGGGCGGTTGGGCCAACCCAGAAATTGTGAAATATTTCAAGGACTACGCTCGCGTTGTGTTCGATTTGTATGGAGACATTATCAAGCATTGGACCACTATTAATGAGCCTCATATACATTGTTATAATGTAAGTGTTTTTTTTTACGACATACCATCTCTGTCGTAGGTCGAACCCGGATGAGGCTGGCTAAAGATCGAAGCCAATGGCATATTATGAGTGAGGCCTATACCCATCAGTGGGACGAAACCGGCTGTGGATGATGATGATGTTAGAGTGATTTTAATTTAATGTAATTTTAATTAGGAATAAAGTGAGCCATATTTCCTTATTCGAATTAGATAATTGAGGATCGCGCTCAGGTTAACGCCTCGTGGAATATTTGTTTGGGTTTTTTTTTGGGTAGGTACTCTCTACGTATGTAGGTACATAATAGTGAGCGTCCAGATCCGATTCCGTAGACGACACATGTACTTCATTTTATAGTGTTCAAATTTGTTAGATTTTTCATTACCTACCGATATTTTCCTGCACAGTGAGAAATATTTTTAACAAAATGTTCAATATTTTAAAGATATTTTAAAGATATGAATTTCACAATATTACATTTTTTAATTCATTTTTCATACATGAAAATATACCTGAATATATTCAGTCAAAGTTCGTCAGTTTCAATCTCAATCTATTTACCTTTAAATAATGCTGTATGTTTATGTGTTTTATTTTCAGGGCTACGAGGGCGAGTATTTTGTGCCAGTGCTGAAATCTTACGGCATCGGAGGTTATTTATGTTCCCATTTCATATTGCTGGCACACTCGCATGTCTACCATTTGTACGATAAGGAATATCGACCCAGGCAGAAAGGTAATTTTTATATACGAATACTACCAAAATTACGTTGTTTTGGATAAAAGTAACCCATGTCATTCTAGACACCCATAAGTTAAGATAATCGTATGATCTGATTCTACACAACTATTTTCATTGTTTATAAAAGAAACTGCATTTGAAAGAAGCGTTCATTACCCAGACTGCACTTGAAAATGAATGGAAAATCCCATTTTTATTTACACAAGATATTCGGAAATACCCGTCGGTCACTTCCGTTAAATAAGGAAATAAGAGGAAGAAGTAATTAAACACAGTTTACTAGTATTTTTCCTGAGTATAAATAATACTGTCATTGCAATAAACCATTTTCCTGACAATCAAGTTATTATTTATGGGTCAGTGCTAATAAGTAGTTCCGGTTACTTGCATAAAAAACCTTATGATATTAATAAATCTTATAAATTTGCAAACTAGTGATTAAACTTGTAATTTCAGTATGAAATATTTACTCTGAGTTGCAGGTTGTGTTTTTTTGATATTTCAAAACAAGTCCTTACCGCTATAAAGCTATTATAATATGTGGCCATGTAGATAGAATTTGCTGGCATATTACACTCAAAATAACACTTTGACATTTTAATATAGAGATACATACATGTAATAATTACGGAAGTTGTATGGAATTTTGATAAAATACGATAAATCCATTATTTTACTCCTGCCGGTCAATTTTTAAGCCTATATTTTTATATTCAAGGGTCCCTTGCACACTTACATGCCCTATTCTGAGGGACCTGTATTAAAATTTTCATGGATTTTTTTGTGCCGCTCCGGACCAAGCTTTTCATATTGTATCATTAATTTGTCATATTTCGTCTCGCGAGAACAATTTCCTTCGCGTTTTCCGTAATACGATTTTGAATAGCGTTTCTTTTGCGTGTTGGATTTAGTAAAGTAACCGTTAGTTAATTTCATAAAATAAAGCGTTCAATTTCTTAACTTATAAGATTCAGGTGTTAAGTTTTAGGTTAGTAAGGTACATATTACTTTAAATTTTTACCCTTACTAAATGTATTGGGCACCCAAGATTGAGTATAGGCCACAAATTTTCATATTTAGGACTAGAAATATATCCGTCGAAATTTTATAAAAATGTATGCGAGATTTCATGTTTAGATGATAATTCTTCGACGAATGTCACAGGTATAATTGGAATCACTATGGATGCATTTTGGGCGGAACCAAAAGATCCGACAAACCCAGAAGATTTGGAAGCTGTCGATAGATATCTTCAAATGCACGTGAGTTATTGAATTCTATGTAAAAAAAATGAAATTACTTTCATTTGACATGACTTTTTTCATGCATTGGAATGTTTGTTTGCAAGTTATATAAGTCGTCATATCACCGTTGGTTTCAATCCACTAACTATTCAACGAACACACCTTTTAAATAGATTTTTACAAATCACGAGATTAAATAACTAACGTATAGATTAACTATCATAATCAGTCTGTATCTACAATAGACCGCTCGTAAAGATGGCATTAATTTTTACCTGCATTTTTTCAGTTGGGCATGTTCGCTCACCCAATATTCTCCGCGGCGGGCGACTACCCGCCCCTGGTGCGACAGATACTAGATAACAACAGCCTCAAGCAAGGATTCTCGAGATCACGCTTACCGTACTTCACGCCAAAAGAAGTAAGTGTAAACATTTATATTATTTTTGTCATCTATACTAATATTATTAAGCTGAAGAGTTTGTTTGTTTGTTTGAACGCGCTCATGTCAGGAACTACTGGTGCGAATTGAAAAAATATTTTTGTGTTGACTAGACCATTTATCGAGGAAGGCTTTAGGCTATATAACATCACGCTGCAACTAATAGGACCGAAAAAACAAAGGAAAATGTGAAAAAAAAACGGGCAAAAATAACGGGAAAATTCATCTTTGTGGGCTTCCGTTGCGTGCACTGCAAAAACGGTTCAAGTCATGGGTATAACAGCTATAATTTTATAAAGCTGAAGAGGTTTTTTGCAAAAATAAATATGATGCATAAAATAACTATTCCACGCGGACGAAGTCGCGAGCACAGCTAGTATTAACTATAAGTAGATGCCCGCGGTTTCACGCGTAGTGTTTTAAGACAATAAGTACCTAGCCTTTGTTTTAAAATCCTATACTATCGCCATTACCAGAAAACCCGATGATTTATCACTACGTTTCGGCGTAAAACGGGAAAAGTAGACCAACACACATACTTTCGTTTATTATACTATAGTGTTTGTTGATTCATCTCTTGCTACACTATGCATTTTTTTTTATATTGGTATTCATATGTATGAAGGCATTTGTAATTGAACACGAGTTATTAGTGTAATGATAGATAAAAAGATATCTCAATGTTTTTAATTAGCATAAACACGTTTTCGTTTATTGATATGTTTTTTCAAATTTTGATTCATTACGTAAATTATATTTCAATGTAGTAATAAAATTTCCCTTAAGCCCGTCTGAGTGGGTGTCTCATATTTTATCAAAAGTATAGAAAGTCTGGTTAGTAAAACTAGTTCAAGGTTGATCCTGTCAGTCTTCAATAATTTAGGCCTAAAAATATTCCCGACAGCTTTCAGACAGTCTCTGTATTTTAATAGAAATAACTAAATCATTTTAGGTAATCTTGTTCACAAACCAAACATGTTCGACATACTTAGGAATTTACAAAGTAGACAGAGAAGACTTAGAATTCCTAATTTTCCATAACATTATCCGTCTAGACATTGGCGTGGCTAGACGGAGTAGGTGTCACACAAAAAGAATTAAAATTCCACTCACATTTCACTCGAACTTTACTTCGACACGTAAAAACTTAGCATCTTAACGTTAGATTGGTGTTGTAAGTTAATAGTGGGTAAAATAAGACACGATTTTGGGTGTAGAATAATACGAAATACGAATTTTGTTTATAATAAAATTAACACGACCGAATTTTAACAAAGCAATAAGCTTAATTTAATGCAGTAATTTTCATAGTAATTTTGACAACGTGACACGGGTATTTCGGCACTAGATTCGCAAATAGACTGTCAAAAAAGCCCGTAATAGATCTAACAATAAACCCATGCCCTTCTAAACTGTATAGTTGGTCTTTGTTACTAAACAAGACATATACTTGACACATCATAAATAATGACATAGAAAAAAATAAACGTAATGACTGATACTAATTTTGATAGTATGTTTGTTTATCATCATCATCATATCAGCGTGTTCACCCACTGCTGAGTATAGACCTCCTCTCCAACATCCATCCATCCATCTCCTACCAACTTACTTAGGAATGTCATCCGACCATCGGGCTGGTGGTCTGCCTCTGACTGGGATGGATTGTTTTTACGACCAAAAATTTATATATTTTGTTTTTTCCATAGAATGATGACTCATGTATCATATGTTTCAGATAGAGGACCTACGAGGTAGTTCCGACTTCTTTGGTTTGAACCATTACACCACATACCTGATGTCTCCATCGTCTATGGAGAAGGAATGGAAAGTCCCATCGTGGGACCATGACGCGGCGGTCAAAATGGAACAAAACCCGACATGGCCCAAACCTGGCGCTGATTGGCTAACGGTAAGTCAAGCTTTAAAGTCTTTTTTTTGTAAAAATATGTTAGTAGAAAGCTATTGAAATCCTGTTAGGATTTTTTTATCGTTTCATTAATCCAAATTTATAGTCCATTTTGTACGAAAAGTCTATAAAATTTGATAAGAAGGTGTTTTATCGTCTTGTGCTAAAAATAAGAAAGTGTTGAATATATTCATAGTCCTCGGTATTACGATTGCTTAGATTAACAAATAAAAAAGTTTATTTGTGAATCTAAACTATTCATCAAGTGTCTTCATTCATTCCGATTATCTGCCAATATTACTTTCGTTTCCAAGTGAAAGCACTCCCAAGGTGAGAATTGCATATTTTACGACCTGAAACGCTGATATGACTACTTTATAAAACATTTAGCATAAAGCGGATAACTTAAACAAAATCTCAAACATCATCTCATAGTACTGGTATGTAGGTAGCTGACCGATAATAATCTTATCGTCGTAATATTGGTCACGGTCAAGATCAGGTGATTCCGGTTCTTCTCGATGCGAACTTGATCTATTGATGCTTAAGTGTTCTGTTAAACTGCTTTTATTATTTTTAAGCGTAATTATGTAATTAATTAAGTGCTTGAATAATTAAATGGAAATTTTCTTTTAGGTAGTTGTTGGAAATGCTGGAAAGTTTTGTCTTTGCTGATTTAATTCATCGACTTGTGTTAAATGTTTTACTAGATGCAATTAAATACAGTTAAGATACTTTTATAAATGTTTTATTATGTACCTATAGATTTCTTATTTGTCTAATCGTAAGATTTCAAATTTTTTGTGTTTTTAATACTTACGTAAGTTTAGTTTTAAGTATGTAGATCTCCACAAATTTATAACTCAAAATGCAGAAGTTTGATTTCTCCTTGACAAATAGCTAAACGATTTATATATTTAAATCTAATTTCAATTTTATAGAAAATTAAATTCAAAATACACCACGGAATCTCATTGAAACTTTAAATATACTGCGCACCATCCTATATTTTGGGCCACTACGGTCAAGGTCCTCAGAGCGACCTACGAGAAGGTCAAATAAAAGTGGTTTCTTGTGTTGTGATGCAACCACATCCTTGTATTATGCAATTGGAATATTTTTGTGTAATTTATTATTTGACTTTAGTAAATCTATACACATAATGAAGCTGAGTAGGGCCAAAAGCCTGAACATTAAAGATGTAAAAAATAAAATATTTGGTGATTCATACTTAGAATTGATAACGGAACACGTTCCAACACTTCCAACAATTTATAGAAATGTTGTCTGTTTCTTCATCACGCAAAAACGGCTGAACCGGTCATCATGATTTTTGGTATGTATGTAGGTAGTATGAAGCCCTAGGAATGCCAGAGGCTTCTTATCCTGAAATAATGCGAGCAAAGCCGCGGGCGTCGTGACTAGTTAAATGATAAGAAATAATAAAACTTGAAATACACGTGTTTTGTTATATTATGGATGACCAATTGTCTAATTATATTAGGTCTTTACCTATGAAATTGCCGATTTGTATGACGAAATTGAGAAAATAGATATTTCCATACTTTTAATGTTTGTATGGAAATATCTGAACAGATTTAGATGCAATTGATAACTATAGTTAGATGGATTTTTAATGGATTCAATTTCTCAAAAACAGAGTATATGATAAAAATATACCTAGTTAAAGTAGTGAAACCGACGACACATTGAAAGAGGTGTTTTCAATGACTTCCCTATAAGTAATATGCACTAGTAATACATTTTTTTTTATTTAAAAGGTACATAATAAAAATTGTATTTGGTAATAATATACCTAGTTGTACGTAAAAGTTACAAACAGCTTAAAATGTAAAAAAAACGGCAATTTCATAGATAAGAACCTATTATTACATATCCACAAAACAAGTAAAACAGTAAAAACTAAGTTTTTAATAGTAGTCATTAAATTGTGACTAAGGCTTAATTTACCATTTACATAATTAATTTCATCAATTAAAGTCTTAGTAAACATTGAGCTCTCTTGCATCAACTTTTTGAAAGGTAAAAAGTACAAAATACTACAATATTTAGTGCCTATAAAGCTATGATAGGTATATCTTAGCCTTCTAGGATTTCCGCATTGTTCATAAATTGTACCTAAAGGTTTCTAGGCACTTTGCAGATAACCTCTATGTAATTGTAGTAACAAAACGTATTGATTGATTGGTAATATGCCATGTAGTAAAAAAATGTAGGTGATGTATAAGAGAGGCATGTCTACGTAGTCTACATTCTTAATTTTTATGTAATATCAAATTCATACTAGCCAAAACTCAACTATTTGGATGACAAAGAAGACTACCCCAACATGGAAAACTTTGAGTAAGACTTATCGTGACTTGTCTGAATCCGATAATAATCTTATCTTATCTTAAAATATATACATACATAAATGTATACAGAAATGTAGATATAGCTAAAGATGTTCACATACGACTGTATATGAAAGAACCACCCATCTGAATACTTTTTCATTTCACGTACAAAGCTAATATAAAACCGGCACTCCACCTAACCAGCCTTTACCCTGCATAATACGGTCCTACTTGAAAATAAAATGAAGCCAGTAACGGACAAGCACTTCCCAGCGTTTGTATGCAACAGGCACGAGCAATCGAATTTATTACAATCTTATTGCATCCAGGTCTACCCAGAGGGCTTCCGGAGACTATTGAATTGGATCACCAAGAGTTACGGGAAAAAGGTTCCCATAATAGTTACAGAGAATGGAGTTAGCGATTCCGGCCACCTCGAAGATTACGACCGGGTGGAGTACTTCAATTCCTACCTCTACGAATTGCTTCGCGCGTTGTATGAAGATGGATGTAATATTAAAGGCTACTTTGCCTGGACTTTGATGGACGATTTCGAATGGAGCGACGGGTATATGTGAGTATTATTTTTTGATGTTATTAAATTTACTTTAACATTTGGTTATTAAATAAAAACCCAAAATCCCACTTCTCATATACAACACAGCACATAGAAAATCAGTTTTGTACCATAATTATTAATTAGTATATTTTTATTATTACTAGTCCAACCAATTTCATCTTCAAAAAACATTTATTTTTTTTGTAATAAATTTTATATGCACAAGGATTTTAAATCGGTATAAAGTTTGTTTTTCAAAATTGTCAAGGTAAATCAGCTTATCATTTAGCGTATTATGATTTTAATACGTTAATTAAACTACAAAGGCAGGGAATAATAATCGATCTCGATCATAAATTAAATTGATTGTTAATTGACTATCCGTGACTCACGAACTGACTTAGTATTTTAACGTAATAAAATTTAAAACGACCATCAAGATGGGAATACATGAATAACAATATTTTCTTGGCGGATAGATCCGCGATGTAAATATTGCGAAACAATAAAACCTTGGCTAATAAAATCCTCGTTGATCGCTTTAATAAGCAAGTACTTACTTGTAATAAGCAAGTGTTTGTATTTAATGAGCAAGTACTCCTATTTAAACAAGTCGAATGGTAGTTTGAACTGCATTATGAAGCTCGCAACTTTCTTTTCTATTATTACTTGCCTCATTATGTTTTCATAAAGTAAGCACTATTAATTTAATACTTTTTTTGGAAAAAAATTATAACAGTTGATATCCAAATCATCATGATATGTAGGGAATAAATAAACCAAAACCAATTTTTTTTAAAGAAAGTTATGTCTTGGAATTATATTTTAATTTTATGATAAGTGAAATAGTACATAATTCAAAGAAAAAACTTAAATTAACAACAAACTCTCCATTAAATTCTGCTCTATGTCCAAACTCCAAACAACACTGCAAATCACCTGACATGTTTACCCTGTCCAAACTTCCCTGGCACCGTGTCCCAATCACCACGATATTAGACAAACAACCAATACAACTGGTATTTGTCTTTCCACTAGCCTGTTAGCTTACTTGGTAGTGGTTCTGCCTTCTAATATAGAGTTGCGGGTTGGATTTCCGCATGACACAAGTAATTGCGAATTTTAAGTTCGTAATTACTTTGCTGAGTCTGGTCTTTCGTATGTAAAATGAGTAGGTATGTATTTACAAAAGAAAAGCTTATAAAGGGTTATACCTATCTATTATCTAGTTGACAAAGTTGAAATTGAAATTATCTATTATCTAGTACCCACGACACAAGCGCTTTCTTAGTGTGGGGCTAGATGGCACTGATTGCAATGTTTCGGAATATTCATTTGTTTATTTTTGTTTATTTCCAGGACCAAGTTCGGCTTGTTTCGCGTGGATTTCGACAGCCCACAACGCACAAGGACGCCGAAATTGTCGGCGTTGAATTTCGCTGATATTGTAAAAAGTAGGCGAATCAACTTTGAGAAGTATCGACGGCCGAAGAGAAGGTTTCATGATAACAGGCTACGCTAAAAAAAATATGTTAAACAGCTAAAAATTAACGAATGATTAATTCATCAAAATTTTCCTCTACTTTTCAAAACAATCAATCAGTAACAAAACACATTATAAAAACAGATGAATTAATTACTGGTTGTTCAGGTACTAAGAAGACGGTACCTATTGACAGTGCAAAAGTAAGGAACTGTAGACGCGAGCAACTTTTAGATGGCTATTTACATCTCGGCTAAATTATGCTAACGTTTGCCGAGTTATTGCAGATTTTGGTTGTTCAGTATAATAGGTACACTAGTTTTTAAACTATGTCAAAAACATCAATAAATCTGGGGTAGTTGGAAAATATTTGCTATAATTTTGCCAGACTCAAAAACGTAAGAATTTACCATTAAACTAGTTGTTTATTTAAAAAATATATATGTTAATGGGACCGCAGGCGGACCGTGATTATTTTAATAGTTTTACGTGGGTAAAATAAATGAAGTAGATAAGTCAAGAACTTGTTTTTAGAAATGCAACAGCAAGGCTGCTGCAGTTTTGTATTTCTTTGATTCCTTAAAAAGTAAATATAAAATAACTGGTCCTTAACCTCAAAGGGTTCCCCTTTAAGATGTTTTCCTCATATGTACTTACTAGTATTAAAGTGCCTTATTACGTTTACTTCCTTATGTAATTTATAGTTTAAATGGCAATTTAATTTTATGTTAACACCATTGTAAATATTAGATATTGTAATTTTTATGTGTGTTGTTTATTTATGATTAAATTATACGTTTGTATTAATGCTGTTTTTTTATTGATTTTATATCAATAACACGCCATAAGCCAAATCTCTGTGGCTCTGTGTAGTTCGAAACAGAAATGATGTTATAACAAAAAATTTGGTACATAGATTGTTATAAAAAAAAGCTTAAAAAAGCGAGTATGGCTCGGTGGTTTATGCGTAGCTTTTCCATTCCGACGCACCCTGGTTCGAATCTGGCCCTTTACCAATGACTAGTTTTTTATTGCCCGCCGCAATATATCTGCCTAACAGAATTCAACTACCGAATTAATTCTGCGGAGAAGTCACGACCCTCAATCATGAGGAAATACGAGGCAAAGAGCGAGAAATATAAATTAAAATTACGAACGTACGTGGTCTAGATATAAAAACATTAAATAAATAGCTAAATCAAAACACGTGTTAACTTAATATTCCCGAGAACCATTACTTCAATGTGTAATTATATAGCTATGTTCTTGAAGTTTTTGTAAAACTAAAGTATGAGCAAACTTCCCCCGATATAGGGTAGCTGGGAGATATATAGCACACATCATTTGTGAGTTTATGTTAATTCCTAATCTTTTTCTTTATTGTACATAAAAATGAATCGCAAAATGTGTTGGTAAGCTCATCACTCAACAACGCCTGGACCGATTTGGCCAATACTTTTTTTAATATTCATTGAAGTTCAAGGATGGATTTTACGTCGAGAAAGATTCGAAAAAATGCCGGTAAATGACCAACCGCCTTTTTTTTCCCATACAACCGTTTTCTAAGTAACTAAAAAGTAAAAGAGTCAACAGACAGGACGAAGTTTGTCGGGTCCGCTACTACATTATATTATAATCTAAACCCAAATGATGGCACCTAGTATCTAAGTTTATGTTCAAATAAATTACTTATTCTTATGACTTATTGTAAATCAATTAAGAGCACACAGTCTTTTGCGATAGCAATAAACTCAATAATTTTAGCTGATCCCATTCACAAATAAATAAACATTAATTTGAACTAGTCCATTAATATTGCATTCAGTTTCGTAAGAACCAGCTGGCCTCATATCGGAAGGAAGCAGATTGGAATGCTATTGCGAATTATTATTTGCATAGACTGGCAGACGTAGGCGTATTGATTCGGGAGTTGTAAGGCTTTGGTACGAACAGTAATGGTGGATTTTGATTGTGAAGTTTTATTTTTAAAATCGTGTAAGAGATTTTTCGCTGAAGTATGCATTGGCATTGAATTGACAATTTATAAATGTAGAATATAAGTAATCAGATTATTTAAGTTACGTTTGTAAATTAATTGACTTTGAAGTAATAGTAGTGTTTTACAGGCTAATTATCCAAACCATTTTAAACCCATACTTATAAATTACATTTTTACACTTAGCACAAATGTTAAAAAGCTCGATTTTTTCGTTTATGTACCTGTACATATAAATGTTTATCACGTTTTTTTTGTGGATAAAAGGAAAGCACTTTCAATGCATCAGTGCCTAATCTATTACAAATAAGATATTACTGTACTTAAGTATTCGACTACAGTTTGAGCAAACCATTATATACTAAGTACTTTCTTACTCCAAATACACTATGCAAGAATCGACGAATGTCCAACTAATAGTCCACACAAGACTTCCTCGCAACTGATGGCAGCACAACTACTAACAGAATTATTCGCCTTCAACGCGATGTTTTGTTTTGAATTTTCAGTTCCAATTTTCACCACCTGCATAGCAATTTTGCTTGGACTTGTATTCGGAGCTTCCAAAGACGTTACATAAGACAAATTGAAATTCAGCGCGAATGGATCGAAGTTGTTTTACGTCTCTGAATGGATTGTCTTGCTTTGTGGTGTGTTCGAGAAACTTCCACTGTCTTGCTTTAAATTCTATCGAGAATATAAACAGGATGGTTTTCTAGTAAATTTTATACGTACGTAGTACATACGTTAGTAAAAATATTTTTGTGTTGCATCACGCATTTAATTTTCACACATAAAATATTTGGTGCTCTAATTTAAATAAACGACTTAAATTTGTATTATAAACCTTTCTCTTAAATCACCCAATCAATTAAAAAACTGATTCAAAATCCGGTGTATAGGCTTAAAGATCTAAGCATCCGACGGACGGACGCGGGAAACGACAAGATTATGCAGTATTTTTTATTTGCATAGAATCATTAATTTATTTATCAGATATAAAAAAATATAATTATGTTCTCTGTATTTAAAAACTTCTCTAGAATTACTTGCCGAAAACTCTTAAGCTCGAGATTGAACTGATCGATTACTTGATGGATATTTTTACTGATAGATGAAGTTTTCCTTGCTTTGTTTTTATGTGCTTTCCTAGTAAGTCTATGTTTTCATACTCGTACTATATATTAAATTAATAATTAAATTAAGAATCAATTAATCAACTAAAAGTTTGAGATTATTGTCTAGCTAATTGATCAAGTTATTGTACTTACAGCTTTCCATTATTGCATTGTATTTGTCTTAATAAACGAGACTCCATTTAGAATTCCGAGCAAACACAAATGAAGGTGTGCAAATTAGTTAAATCAATCTGAGACAACTTGCAAGCTCGGCGATACTACTGGTATGTAGCTAAGGATTAAATTTAGGGGCTAAAGACAGATTTTTGTGAATTTAAGTGAATATAAATTATATAAAACTTAAAGGTGACTGACTGACATGGCGATCTATCAACGCACGGCCCAAACCACTGGACGAATCGACCAGATATTAGGCATGCAGGTAGATGTTGACGTAAGCATCCGCTAAGGAAGATTTTTTGATAATTACCGAACATTTGTAAGTGAATGCCTATTCCAAATGTACACGCACCACTGGGTTGAGGTGGAAAGTTTTCAAGCCGTTCTCTTATATTTGGTATAAAGGATCTTAAAACGAAATGGAGAGTTTTAATAGAATATAGTCAATGATAAATTTATATTATTGTGCTAAGATGATGAATAAAAACCGATTGTCTAATAAATAGCTAACACGTTGCAGATTTTAACAGTTTTATAGACACTGTTTAAGTAGCTCTTAAAAAATTCTGTACACCTTTGGACCTTTTCACCTGTATTGTTGGACCATTTATGTTTTAAACCATCTACAGTACCTAATGGTACCAACCACAACATAAGCTCTCCAATGAGACTTAGCTCAGGACAATTAAATAACATCTTGTACTGCTAGATGTAAGTTTTAAACTCCTGTACAGTATTGAAGTACTAATTTTATTTATTCTAGCATGATAAACAATTTTTATATTAAGTCCTCACTAGTGATTGTCTAGTACGGCAGTCGTAAAGCCATGTCAGAGGCCTTTAGGGCGGCTTGATAAACTCTTTACACCAGAGTTAGCCGCTCTCATTCAATAATAAGAAGACTAGTGATTTAATTCCCAGTTTCCTCCTGCCCTCTCTGTGCGATCGTGTTTGAAATTGTGTCTGTTTCTCTCATAATCAATCACGCCGTGAAGGTTGTCAGCTACACAGACAACGCGGCTTTTCATTAATAAAGAGACGCAAAACCATCTTGTAGATTAGATATAGGCCCAGGAAATCGAAATTTAGTAGAAGCTATTGCTTTTACTAAATTTCCATTAGCCACATCTACTGATAATGTTACTAATCTTTTATTTTCTCTGTTTAGTTATAGGTTTTATTTTTAAGTATTATTTATTTATTTGTACGCCACCGACCAAACTGATTTCTGTCACCGTTTTCTTGCTAAGGTTGCCTGGAAGAGATCACTCAAGGTGATAAGGCCGCCCACTTGTGCATTCTTTTATAGTTTAAGTTCATTTCATATTGTAATTTATTTTTGGTGTGCATAATAAAGTTACATTGTATTGTATAATGGCTTATATCTCTTGAGTTGTATTTCCTCATGACAGAGGGTCGTGACTCCTCCGCAAAATTCATTCGTCAAGGGAGTTCTCTTGGGCAGATAGGTACATCGTGATGGGCGCCGAGGCCAAACTTATCACTTTCCTCACGATGTTTTTCTTCACCGCTAAACGAGTGAAAATTCACCCATAACTTGGTAAAAAAAACAACAAACACATTGGTGAAGGGCTTGATTCGAACCACGATGCGTCAGAATGAAAAGCAGACGTATGAACCGCTAAGCCACATTCGTTTATATTATTATGGCTTGTAATCCAGCAATAGTTTTAGTTCAGTAAAATAGTATCATCACCACCTAGCGATATTGGCGGGAAAGATCGGTTTTTGCTGAGTAAGACAAGCAAAAGCATGCTCCATCTTAGACCATAGATCTTATATCTTATATGATCATTATCTCTCAGGTAAATTATTGTCAAGTGTTTTAAACCCATTTAGTATAAAAAACAAGTTACGATTTGTATTGAAATTATGTCCGCGTACTGCAAATGCAAATCGATAGATACTATACCAAATACCCAGATCGATCTGCAGTTTATATAAACTGCAGATCGAGATCGATCGACGGTATTTGTATAGAAAACCAATCAATCTTGAAATACGAAAAGTCAAGCTAATACACTTCTTCTACATGTTCTACTTGGTCTGTGGATAGACGGAGATAAGGTAGGCTTTTAGTATGTAGGTAGATTTTGGGTAAGGAAGGATTTTGAGATTGAAATTTGTGACCCAGTCTCAAAATCCCAGTGGATTAGTGCTTGAGAGAAGATTATTATAGTAGTGTTTTCATAAATATCATATTTTTCAAAGTATTTAGATCATAACATCATATAAAACGCAGTGTATGTTTCTCGGTCTCTATTTTTCTCATTCACGCTGCTTTTATTATTATGATGTCTTAATATGGATTGGATATTGTTCGATACTAAGTGGACTGTATGGGGTTGAATTTTATCGTAATAGAACTGATGCAAAGAGGGCAATCATAAAAAGCATTCACCAACCTTTCATCCACGACGCTGCTTCTCCGGGGATAGCCTCCGTGATGCGCGACAGGCGAATGGTGCTACACTTGCTCCTCTTCTGTATGAATTCTTTTGGTGTTCCAGAGTCACGGACTCAATTGACGCGCACGGCGCGATCTTGATATTTTGGAGAAGTTCTGGTGTGCCACGGGCACATCTACCGCGCACGGCGCGATCTTTGCTACTTCTCGAGTGCTGGTTTGTCACAGACACAACCACCGCGCACGGCGCGAGTTTCGCTACTACCGGGTCTGCGACGCGCAGACTTCCAGTCGGCTATTTCAATTCACAACTACCCTCAATTGCATCAAAATACTACTGTTAAAACCCAACATACCCCCCACCGAATTCAACTTGATTGAATTCCGTTAAAAAAAAAACAAAGATGAGGGAATGTGGGAAATATTCCCGTATGAAAATGCAATTAAGGTGCTGAATTACAAGGATATGTTATTATAAATATAAATAAATATACATAGAAATACTTAAATAAATTATAATATAACTTAAATATAAATACTTGCTAGGTAGTTATAATAAGTTAATTTGCATATGGCAATGGGCAAACTTTATTTACAGGCCTTTTAATAAGGCCGTTTTGAGTTCTAACTGTGACTACGCGCACTACTTTATCCACACCCTCATGTGTCGCTTCGATTCTGCCAAGTGGCCACTGAAGAGGTTGAAGACGTTGTGCGGCCAAGGAGCCCAATTCCAGTCGTTGTGCAACAGAGCAAATTTTACATTTCGATAACACGGATCGAATGATATTACGAGCACCTACGAGCCAATAATTCCGACGTAAAATTCCCTGCAACGTGCGAGGGCCTACATGCAAATGCTTGCCATGAAGGTAATTTATCAACAATCTACTTGTATGACATTTCGGAATTAAAACTGGGTGCTTTGTGCTATACGGCAGGGCGGCTTGCACAAGCCGACCCCCCACCCTGAGGAAATCGTGAGAGTCCACAAAGGGAGACAACCTCCGTAGCGAGGCCACAAACTTGCCTTTCTTTAAGGACTCGATTTCTGAATCGAAATGATTAATTTGTAGAACCCTAATTATAGAGTTGTGAGCTTGCTTCAGCTCTATTGTTTTCAGAGAACCAACTTGACGCTCTACAGATTTACTTCGCAAATTATTTATGAACCTGTGGCACCAGGAGACTACACGCTGTAATCTATTAAAAGAGGTAAACTTCTCAAAGTTTTCCTCGAGATCGTTACAGAAAACGTTTCTGTCACGAGAAGAAATAGGTGCAAACGTTGCACTATTACAATTTGGTTCTGAAACCTGTTGTTTCTTAAGCGAGGACGATAACGTATCGTCACGAAAATTTATAGCTGAAACCTGATTACTTCTCATCCCATTAAACAACTGACCACTTTTAACGAGTTCTAATGATTCATCTTGTAATTTACACGCTTGTTCCTCTGATTGGCACAACCAAGGCCGATCATCTACATAAAATCCCTGAGTGACAACCCCAGTAGCCCTATCGCGCAGCGCGCTGATAAGGGGCGCAGGTGTGGGCGCGTGCGACGGCATGGGCACTGGCGTGAGCGCGGGCGTGTGCGACGACGTGAGCGCGGGCGGGTGCGACGACGTGAGCGCGGGCGCAGGCAGCAGCGTGAGTGCGGGCGTGTACGACAGCGTGGGCGCGGGCGCAGGCAGCAGCGTGAGCGCGGGCGTGCGCGACGACGTGAGCGCGGCCGCAGGCAGCGGCGTGAGCGCCGACGTGAGCGATGACATGAGCGCGGGCGCAGGCAGCAGCGTGAGCGCGGGCGTGTGCGACGACGTGAGCGCGGGCGCAGGCAGCGGCGTGAGCGCGGGCGTGAGCGCGGGCGCAGGCAGCAGCGTGAGCGCGGGCGTGTGCGACGACGTGAGCGCGGGCGTGTACGACAGCGTGGACGCGGGCGCAGGCAGCAGCGTGAGCGCGGGCGTGTGCGACGACGTGAGCGCGGGCGCAGGCAGCAGCGTAAGCGCGGGCGTGTACGACAGCGTGGGCGCGGGCGCAGGCAGCAGCGTGAGCGCGGGCGCAGGCAGCAGCGTGAGCGCGGGCGCAGGCAGCAGCGTGAGCGCGGGCGTGTACGACAGCGTGGGCGCGGGCGCAGGCAGCAGCGTGAGCGCGGGCGTGCGCGACGACGTGAGCACGGGCGCAGGCAGCGGCGTGAGCGCGGGCGTGTGCGACGACATGAGCGCGGGCGCAGGCAGCAGCGTGAGCGCGGGCGTGTGCGACGACGTGAGCGCGGGCGTGTAAAGGTGGCTTCTCACTACGCGTGCTACTACGCGTCGCGCCGCTCCACGCGCAAGAACACGCCACGCGACACGCCGCGCCACCCGTTTGTGCGGCGCGTCGCGGCGCGTGCCTTCTGGCTTTACACCTCAGTTTGATTCAGTCTGTTTAGCGCAGCGCACTATGTCTTGTGAGTCGAATTGCCACCTCCAGCCATGGAGCAATGCCACTGAAGAAGAAGGCATGGCTGTTGCATCAGCCGTTTTTGTCTTATTTTGTGGATATCGTTTACTTAATAAAATTAACAAAAAGAAGAAGAGGAGACGCTGGTGGATGTCAACGTTCAATAAGAGCCGGTCAAGGTAATCATTGTTTGTATTTTAAGATAATTACATAGGTACGTAATTTTTAAGAATCCTATCAATATATTTGATGGTATCTATTGGTAAGTTTGGCGCGTTTTAAAATGAAACTTTGCTGCCGGAAAATTTAGTAAAAATTATTGTATTTTTGTTTCAGATACAATGGATCAGATATGCTATCGGATTTTGTTAAAGAACCGAACAGAAAATTTGAGAACTTCTGTAGAATGTCACCAGAAGATTACGAATATCTAATGAATAAAATAGGCCCTATAATTGCAAAACAAGATACCCATATGAGAAAATGTATTCCAGTACAAGAACGGTTTGCAATTGCTCTCAGATTTTTAGCAACCGGAGATAGTTACACAAGCCTTTCATATCTTTTCAAAGTATCTATCCAAACAGTTTCAAGTTGTGTCACGGACGTTTGTAAAGCATTGATAAAAGAACTATCACAAGAAATAAAAGTAAGTAGTAGAATTTAGCATTTATTTTTTTAAATCGTAAACAAATAGAAATTGACATCATCCATTTAAACTAAATTACTACCCTCCTCTTCATAGAATTCTTTTAATAGACTTTGCGAAGCTGATGTTTCGACTTGCGACAGCTGTGGAGATGGATAGTTTGGGGATGGCTGTGGTGAAGATAATGAATGATAGGTTGGGGATGGCTGTGGAGAAGATAATGAATGATAGGTTGGGGATGGCTGTGGAGAAGATAATGAATGATAGGTTGGGGATGGCTGTGGAGAAGGCGTTGGATGATAGTTTGGGGATGGCTGTGAAGAAGGCGATGGATGATAGGTTGGGGATGGCTGTGGAGAAGGCGATGGATGATAGGTTGGGGATGGCTGTGGAGAAGGCGATGGATGATAGTTTGGGGATGGCTGTGAAGAAGGCGATGGATGATAGGTTGGGGATGGCTGTGGAGAAGGCGATGGATGATAGGTTGGGGATGGCTGTGAAGAAGGCGATGGACGAAAATTTGGGGATTGCTGTGGAGAAGGATATGGATGGTAGGATGTGGATGGCTGATAGTAGAGATTGCCGGAATGTCCAAAATTCGTGGGCTGTGGTGGGTTGATTAGTATTTGTGCATGTGGGTTTGACGATAGTTCTTTTTGCTTCAGATTGAAAATCAATCTATCAATTTCCAACATCGCTATTTCACGTGTATTTTCTTGTAAGCCTCTCAATTTTTTGCACAATAATTGTGTGTATAATGAACATTCATCTTGCGGGATTTGGGGTTTTTGAGTCATTTGTTTTAAATAGTCGTATGCTTCGTTCATTTTATTTTCTATATCAATATTTTTAGCACGTTTTTTAGGAAGAGGTTTTGGTCTTTTAAATTGAACTGATTCTTCATCATCCTGTTTACTATCTTCAGAGGCATCTAAATCACGGTTATCTTCTATTTCTTCTATGTCGTCAGTGACCTAAAAATAAGAAATATTCATGATAATTTACAATATTTTTATTTGTTTTAGCTGCCACGGACATCATCTGACTGGTTAAGGATAGAGAAAGGATTCCGCAGAATTTGGAATTTTCCTCACTGCTTAGGAGCTATCGACGGAAAACATGTGCTAATACAAAGTCCTATTCATAGTGGATCTGAGTTTATCAACTATCACAAAACATTCAGTGTTGTATTAATGGCTTTAGTCGACGCGGATTACAATTTTATTTTTGTGGATTGTGGGTGCCAGGGTCGAATAAGCGATGGTGGTGTATACAGAAACACCAACTTATATAAACAAATCTGTAGAAAGGAATTGGGTTTTCCACCGCCAGACTGCTTACCGCTGAAAGTAACACCTCTACCTTACGTATTTGTTGCAGACAGTGCATTTGCTCTAACGGAAAATATGATGAAACCATACGCAGGAACTCATAATAAGGGATCTAAAGAACGCGTGTTTAATTACCGCCTTTCACGAGCTCGAAGGATTGTTGAAAATGTCTTTGGCATTATGTCTGCGGTGTTTAGAGTACTAAGAAAACCCATGCTTTTACAACCAGATATTGTAACTGATATTGTGATGACATGTGCATTGTTACACAATTTTTTGAGACGGTCTAAAAGGTCTAGACTTATATATACCCCTCCTGGATCCTTTGATACCGAAAATGATGATGGCGAGATTCAGCCCGGTTCTTGGCGTGATGACCAAAATGGAGTTGCTTCCCTACTACCACTCCAAAATCGGCCAAGAAGAGCACCTCTTTCCGCCAAGAATATAAGAGACCAGTTTGCAGAATATTTTATAACAAACGGTGCGGTTGCCTGGCAAAATAATTATTAATTTTTTAAGTAAATAAAGTACTTACCTCAGAATCCTTCGTTTTCTTTGGATTATACACATCATTCAAAAATTGGGCCATCACATTATAAAATGGCCAGTCGGGCTTATAGATTTCATCAGCACCGCTGCCAGACTTTATTGATTGGCAAACTTTACTTCTTAATTTTCTATAGGTTCCCATTAAAGAATCCCTTTTCTTTTTAATTTCTTGTAACGGTATGGTACCACCTTTTAAATTCTGTTTAATTCGCAGCTAGGCATCATGCTGGTCGTTTTTGTTTTTATGCTCCGCATTTTTCGAATTCCACAGAGAGGGTTCGCCTTCATACAAAGTTAAAAATTCGGCGATCGTTTCATTCGGCCACTCCATATTCACCACAGTACCTCAACGTAGGACGAGTCAAAATGAAATGAACGAGTTCAATCGTGTTCGTCTGTCTGGGTAGGTACACGCCGCGCCGCGCCGCGCGCGCCCGCGCCGACACGCGCGAGCCCGCGCCGCGCCTTTGAAGTTACCGACTTTTAGCGGATAGGTCGCGCCACGCCGCGCCTGCCCGCGCCAAGCTCTTCACACTGCGCGAGGCGCGTGCCGGCGCGGCGTGGCGCGGGTCAACACGCGCAGTGAGAAGCCGGCTTACGACAGCGTGGACGCGGGCGCAGGCAGCAGCGTGAGCGCGGGCGTGTACGACGGCGTGGGCGCGTGCGACGGCACGGCTCGAGCGGCTCGCGAAAGCTCGTCTGCTGCTAGCTGAAGCAACGTGCGGACGTATGGCGCACTGCGAAGACCGTGCGTACTTGTTTTCAACTCGCGAATACGCATCGGTTCAGACGGAGTTACGCGCTCTACTTGTTTCGGAAGCTTTGAAGGAACATCGTGAGATTTATCGATGGGTTCTTGATCGGGGTTCAGTAAATTCGGAGAAACATAACGACCACCGTTATCTGTATTATGTTTCTTTAAATATATTTGTTCCGCTAATTTATCTAGCGGATTTAACGGAACTTCGCACGGCAAAGGTTCCGTCTCGCAACACTGATTGAAAGTGTCATTTACATCAGTTTCTCTAGGTTTGACAACAAATGTTGTGTGCAAGGCGGCACGCGGCGCGACCTTGAAATTACACGAGGGCAGTGCAAGCTTACCGGTTATTACGTAGCCAAATACGCTCCCTAATGCAACCGGCATATCACGATTTAATATGATTTTACGTCCGTCATAAACATAAGGGAAAATGTCGGCCGCAATAATAATATCGATAGGCGATGTCTCATGATATTGTGGATCAGCAAGTGACAGATCTTTGTATGCACTAATTACGTTATCCACGGTTGGCATGTCAGACGTTATTTTCTTTAATATTACGGCGTCGAGTGCAAACTTAACCGACGTGTTATCGCGCGGCTTCAAAGAGCAAGACAGCATGCCGTAATTCTTAACGTATTCACCACCAAGACCATAAACATCGTAAATACTCATAACCGACTGCAATCCGAGACGAGAATAGCATTCTCTTGAAATAAAATTCGTTTAAGCACATGAATCTATAAGTGCGCGGCACGCGTGATAATTACCGTAGGCATCGATCACGTGAACTATTAGCAGTACCTAACACATTCGTAGATATAGATGTGTTCGATGACATCGAGCAGGTTTTGTTTACTAGTGCCTGCGTCGCTTGCCCGACTGCTGCTATTTCCGAGTTAGTAGGTACATCCGCGGTACAACAGAGTGACGTTTCACGATGTAGGAGTACATTGTGATCAGCTGACTGACATACGAAACATTTAAATACACTTTTACATGTTTTTCCAGCAAAATGTCCTGTCTTTAAGCAGCTATAACAAAGCTTCAACTCATTAGCACGGCTAATCCGTTGATCAACAGTCATTTCACGGAATTTATCGCAACGGTAAATTAAATGTCTATTGTCACCGCAATGTAAACATTCCATTTTAACTCGCGTGCAAGAAGCATGCGTGTAACTTTTCGATGCACTCGAGGTGTTTTGTTTTCTGCCTAATTGATTTTTATTTCGTTCATTAGTAGACGGCATAAAAGACCCTGCATGATTTAAGACCTTTATCTGATTTTGAATGAAGCTAATCAGCTCTTCAAACGTAGGTATTGAGTCTTGATTTAATTTAAGTTCGAAACTTTTTCGAGACGCTGGATCCAAAGCGCGTAATGCAATATAACATATCACATAATTATTTAAGTCTTTTATTTGCAGCGCTTGAATAGCTTTGTACGAAAAATCAAAGTTCTCGATAAAAGCGCTGAGATTATCCGGAGATTCCTTTGCAAGAGGTTGAAAGTTGAGCATCTTATCAAGGTATCTACCTAGCAGTATCTATTGTCGTGATATTTATCGATTAAACTTTGCCAGATCAAATCGTAATTGTTCGCGGTAATCGGCAAGCTTTTTATAATATTTAAGGCCGGACCCTTCACGCAAGACAAAAGATAATGGAATTTTTCTATCTTAGAAATATGAGTCTGATTATGCACCAAAGAACAAAACGTTTCGTAAAATGTCGTAAAGTTCTCAACGTTCGAAGAATCGAATGTATACAACTCGATTTTTGGTAGACGAACCTTCATTTCTCCAGCAGAGTTCGTGGGATTATCAACCTTAGCTGATTGCGTTTTAGGTTGATTTTGATTCGCACACAACTTAACACGAAAATATAGGTCATCAAAACTTTTTAACTCCTGACTTCTAAGAATAGATTTAGGATCTGACTGGTGTTCGTTTTCGAAAATTTCGAAAATTATTTTTCAAAAGAGCTACGTAAATCACTTATCTCAGATACATGCATTAAGAACAATTGAACTGTGTTCGCATCCGATAATTCACAAGACATATCGTACACTGTTTGCATTTGTTGAAACATGCGTTGCTTTCTATGAATTAACACGGTTAATTTCTACTTCGTCATCATCTTTTTTACACCTACCAGATGTTGGCGGCATTTTTTTAAGGTGTGACACAAAAGACGGTGGACAAAGAAATTTTTAACATTAACTTATCGAGTAAAATATGCCATAAATTATGCAAATAAACTACACAATAAATACTAATATACATGTACGACAAGATATAATGTGTATAGCGTAGAAATATTCAGCACCTACATAAGCAGATTACTGACAAATTAAATATTGAATGTGGGGTAGGCGTGTCGTGCAGAACGTCTGCAACGAACGTAACCGTTTTATACCAAAATGGTAAAAATAATAAATTAGCACGGCTAATTAGCAAAATGGGTCAAAGTGACTAAAAGATTGTAGTACAATCCGGTCGAAGTGACCATAAAGATTGTTCGATACTAAGTGGACTGTATGGGGTTGAATTTTATCGTAATAGAACTGATGCAAAGAGGGCAATCATAAAAAGCATTCACCAACCTTTCATCCACGACGCTGCTTCTTCGGGGATAGCCTCCGTGATGCGCGACAGGCGAATGGTGCTACACTTGCTCCTCTTCTGTATGAATTCTTTTGGTGTTCCAGAGTCACGGACTCGATTGACGCGCACGGCGCGATCTTGATATTTTGGAGAAGTTCTGGTGTGCCACGGGCACATCCACCGCGCACGGCGCGATCTTTTCTACTCCTCGAGTGCTGGTTTGTCACGGACACAACCACCGCGCACGGCGCGAGTTTCGCTACTACCGGGTCTGCGACGCGCAGACTTCCAGTCGGCTCTTTCAATTCACAACTACCCTCAATTGCATCAAAATACTACTGTTAAAACCCAACAGATATGATAGTGTTTTAAAGCATACATAAGCTAGTTTTTATCCCGAACCAACGGTAGTGAAACTGCTTTGATTTATCTTTACCGAAAAATATTTAAATACATCACATATTTCAAATAACATTTTACAGCAAAAAAATATCAAAGTAGGTATAGTTTTGCTCTTGAATATTAATAAATTAGAAGCGAGTGTGGCTCAGCGGTACCAGTGTCTGCTTTTCATCCAGAGGCACCATGGTTCGGCCCTACACTAAGGATTACTATTTTCAAGTTAAGTGTGGATTTGCATTCGCTTAGCGGCGAAGGAAAACGTCGTGACGAAACCGACATGTTTGAGGGCCACAGCATCCGAGGACATACATATTCTGTGGAAGGACCTGGGCGCCCACCACGATGTATCTGCCCAAGGGAACTCCCCTAACGCATTTATTCTGCGGAGGACTAACAAATCTCAGTAATGAGGAGTCGTATATCCATACGACTCAATAGTGATTAACAAATCTACTACGAATATCATAGAATACATCAGCAAAAATTACAAAAATAGTAATAAAAATATCGGTAGGTTTCAATCCTTAAACCAATTCAGTCATTCGTCATTGCCTGGACAACGTTAATTAATCAACTGCAAGTTTGCATAAATGTCACATTTATCTACCTTGTAATGATTGGTTACATTGTTGTTAAGCCATAAAACAATGTTGTAATTGGTTTGTTAACTAAGAATTTTATAATTTGTTTGCTTTAGTATGTTTGAAGTAATTGATAGGGTGATATACCTATATATTATAATAACGATGTTTTACCTGAAATAAAACATATATTAAATACTTACCTTATTTAAAACTTAATAAATTGAGAGTGGCAACCGTGTTTTCCGCTTCCTTTTTCCCTCTCTTTCGATCTTTGTGCACTTTTATCGTTCTGTCTCGCTCGCACACCCCCACCAACAGGCGACCGAACCATGGAGGTGGAAATGGTTCGACCTCTTTTCATTGAGTCGAAATTTACACCAGGCAGAAATAAAATGTAAGTTTTAAATAAGGTAAGTATTTAATATATGTTTTATTTCAGGTAAAACATCGTTATTAAATAACTTGACCGTTATTTAAAACTTAATAAATTGAGACGTGTCTGTTATCGCCTGGTGGGTAAAAGACGCCAATGTGAACATGTACAGAAGTAATAGATACTTAAGTACTGGGAAGGTATATGTACATAGGTAAAGGGTAAGGTAGGTGTACCTTAGATACATACATAAAACCAACCAATGTGCGAGAGACAGAAAGTGATGTAATCACATTTTATTCAGAGCTAATATAACTACTTTTGTTGAAGTAGCTAAGTAATCAAAAGTACTAGCAGTACTAGACAGACTAGAAATAACAGCTTATATCGGGTTGACTGTAAGAGAACTGAGGCTATTATTATAAAATAATAATAATTTATCAGTTAAATAATATAATCACAGAAGTATTATTTTAAATCTTTACTTTGGGATGGAGACCAATCAACCCTGACCAGGCTTTAATCAGAAGTAATTTGTCAGACCTACTTGAATACTACTACTTCCGACGGTATGAATTTGAACCTGATATAACATCTCTCCAGAAAGCTGCTCTTATTGATTTGTAAAATCAATAAATAGATTTGGTCATAATACTAATATGAGTCATAATACTATGGCTTACATGAAGAAAAGTTATGCTTTACACAAAAACAGTGATGAAGCTAAGTAGTAGGATTTTAAGACAATTCTCGTCCTGATTGTCTATAGCTACTTAGTTGTGTCAGTTTTTACTACGACTAGTATGGACACAACAGTTATTCTTGGATTAAATGTTAAGAGTACTCAGCTATCAAGGCTAACTCTTGCGACTCGAGCAAAGTAATAAATGCAATGATTTTGTGATGAATGTAATGTCGAAAATATTTTAAAAACCAATACCAAGTCATGGAGGTTTTTAAACTAAGATAAGATAAATTTATTGTAAATAGACAATATGTTACATTTTACAAATTGCACTGCCATTAGTAAAAAACTGTGTCGTAGAGAGCTTATATTATAATGCGATAGTTGGATGTATTGGGTATGATGACATACTGGTACATAAGCTCAATTTCTATGGGCCTACGACACGGTAATATCGTGCCTTCGATGTTACATGAATACATTAGTCCATATAGGTACCACGGATTTATAACCAAATGTAGCATGTAATTTGAATAAATCTGTTATTAAAGTAATAAGCCTGCCAATTTTGGTACAAATGGAAAAATGTTATTATCATCAGCTCATATTAAATACCTCGTGCCATTTTACGCCAGGGTTTTTCCAGTTGTGATTTTGTCTAATCAACTTAACATTTTGCCAAGCTAGCGTTATATTCTGTATTCTGACAGGTAGATAGTAATTAGTATTTAGGCTCTAAGTTGAGATGTTGTCGGTTGAAACATTTTCGTAACTACAAAAGGGTGACGGATATACCCACACCAGGGTTGATATATGTACATTCGCGTCCGCAAGAATGTTCAAATCAAATCAATGTTACCCAAATGGTATCAATATCAAATCGATCTAGTCCGGTGACATAAAGATCACTATTTAGACTGAGCATTAGATCTCTTTAGTCCTTATAGGTGCTATCAGGATAATGATTATGATGACCTAGCTAGTTATAGGTGTTCTGTATGGCACTGTTGTGTTTCCATGGGATGAATTACACTGTCAAGTTTAATCAATTGAATACAAATGAATCAAAAGCCTGAATGCTTATTTGCATTAAGACAGCAATTTACAAGCACTGTTCAGATACATAAACTTTGACGATGATCGTGCCTATGGATACGGTTTATCGTCCATTTCTATTGTTCGCGGTGAAGACACCGTGACTCGTGTCCAGACTGATAATACGTTTGAGTCGAGGACCAAAGTCAAAATCGACACCTCTGAGGACAAATAATGCGACAGGGAAGGATTACGAAAAGAAGAACCTCAGTGACAAATGTGAAAATGCAGAAAGATATTTCTTGTAAACAGTATTGAGAACAAGAGTGTTTATCAGGAGTTTCATTTACTGAGTCTAGACTAAGACTAAGCTTAATAGGTAGTTAAGAAACTCTTTAAACAAGTATATAACCATAAGGCAGAGAACATTAATTTTGAATATTCATATTCTACGGGTTATTCCCAGAAATACAAGACAACGCAGGAGGAAGAAACTTGAATACGAAATTAGATTTTCCTCGCTTGCCACACCTGACGTTCATGGTGTCTATTACGTATGTAATACTATGTATTACTCGTATAAGGCGTATATCCAGATCACAAATATTAATTTACTTACCTACTTGCCATTTAATTTTACGGATATAAGTATTAAGTTCTATTTCATTAGTGATGTCACATCTTTGAAAATCAGGTTGCGAGCAAAACGGAAGGCAGCTTTGCGAGATTTAGTTATTAGCTAAATTAGCCTTAGAAACCGTCTGTTAGATCTTTGTAACTGTCAGGTAGGTAAAGACAGTACCTACACGTATACATTTATCAGTATGTTTCATGTATCAGTTTTTATCAGTTTTGTGACGACAAAACTATTCTGCGATATTGCTTTAGATTCTATAGATTTAAATCGTTTGGTCGGCATAGGCCTTGGGGTTTTGAAACAATGTCATATTTTAGCACTAGGTTAAGCGTATGCTTCCACTTCATGCTATCTGCTGACAAGATATTTAAGCTGGCCTGCAAAGATATTGTCATAATATATGTTTATACTTAACCAGCAGTTTGTCATGTATTGAAATAATAGGTAATTAACGTTGCTGGAAGTTTAGCTCTGCGCTGAATATAGATAATAGATATGATTAGAAATGTGAATAACTTTGAGTTGTTACCAGATCCCTGCGAGGGATGGCTCTGCATAGGGGTCGTTATGACCACAGCCCTGCGAGGGCTTGGTCCAGACCACAGCATGTCTTCAAAATACCCTACGAGGGTCCGGTATGATTAGCTTGTCTTTGTTAGAGGCTACGTACCCTGCGAGGGTTCTACATAATGAGCCTCCCTTTGTGAGGGCTTGCGAATAGATTTACAGTGCATCACAGCACAATGTGTTACACAAGATCCCTGCGTGGGAAAGCTTTGTATAGGGCCGTTATGACCACAGCCCTGCGAGGGCTGGGTACAGACCACAGCATGTCTTTAGAGTACCCTGCGAGGGTCCTACATAATGAGCCCCTGAGGGCTTACGAATAGGGCCCCTGAGGGCTTACGAATAGAGCCCCTGAAGGCTTACGAATAAAGCCCCTGAGGGCTTACGATTAGAGCCCCTGAGGGCTTACGAACAGAGCCCCTGAAGGCTTACGAATAGCTTTACAGTGCATCACCGCACAATATGTTATACAAGATCCCTGGCTGGGAAAGCTTTGTATAGGGGCCGTTATAACCACAGCCCTGCGAGGGCTGGGTACAGACCACAGCATGCCTTTAGAGTACCCTGCGAGGGTCCTACATAATGAGCCCCTGAGGGCTTACTAATAGATTTACAGTGCATCACAGCACAATATGTTATACAAGATCCCTGGCTGGGAAAGCTTTGTATAGGGGCCGTTATGACCACAGCCCTACGAGGGCTGGGTACAGACCACAGCATGTCTTTAGAGTACCCTGCGAGGGTCCTACATAATGAGCCCCTGAGGGCTTACGAATAGATTTACAGTGCATCACAGCACAATATGTTATACAAGATCCCTGGCTGGGAAAGCTTTGTATAGGGGCCGTTATGACCACAGCCCTGCGAGGGCTGGGTACAGACCACAGCATGCCTTTAGAGTACCCTGCGAGGGTCCTACATAATGAGCCCCTGAGGGCTTACGAATAGATTTACAGTGCATCACAGCACAATATGTTATACAAGATCCCTGGCTGGGAAAGCTTTGTATAGGGGCCGTTATGACCACAGCCCTGCGAGGGCTGGGTACAGACCACAGCATGTCTTTATGTACGCATGTCCCACTATATAAATTCCTGGTGTTTTCCAGAGTCACGGACTCTGAAGTATTGGGTGTCACGGACACAACCACCGCGCACGGCGCGAGTTTCGCTACTCCCGGGTCTGCGACGCGCAGACTCCTACGTCAATTCCGGCGGGGAATCGAACCCCGGTCTCACGCGTGACAGGCGGGGATACTTACCACTATACTACCGAAGAATTAATTAAATCGAACATAAGAATCGAACAAAAAATAAGTTCCATTTTTATCCGTATTCACGGTTCTTAGCTATATTATCACATAATATATGTATTTTGTCATGTTACAAATTTAACTCGTATCTATCACAGATTCTTAAATTATGGACTCAATAAAATTATTGAATTGTAAGCAAAGTAAATTAACACTATTAAATTTAGGTTAAAAAAAAAAAAGAGACATGTCGGTTACTCTATTGTATTAGAACATCATTTATCTGCATTAGAAAAATACTGCGTGAACCTGCGAGGTTCATATCTTGTGAAGTTATCTAGCAGATCGTTTTTAACAATGATGCATACTCGCCCCCCCTTTTTTTTACCTCAGCGACGGCGCATATTCGTGATTCATCGAATTGAAATTCTAGTTTGATCACTCGTGAATATCATTTTACTTGTAAAACACAGTATTAGCTACGTCCTATATACGGGGTACATATACAATACACATACAAGTATTAAAATTACTGAAATGCAATCCACAAATAAATTTGAACATTACGTTAAAAATTATTGATTAAATATATTCTGAGGGTAGATATTAAAGAAAAATTGTATAATTCAGTTTCCAAGTACACAATATTTAAAGTCAAGCAAATCATGCAAGAAAATTGAGGGTAATAAAATTATTTATAATAAAAGGAAACAAGTCAAATGGTAAAGTCGAACGGTAACACCGTTAAAAATCACTTTACCAATAAAATAAAGTCAAGTGGAATTAAACTTACTGCTTTCCATTGGAAAAGGCACACTTACAAATTGAAATTTAGAATTTCAATAAAAAATTAATATTCCACTTTTGCTCCAAGACTAGCGACTTGTCGCAGCGGAAAACTCGACGCCAATGAAAAGAGGTCGAACCATTTCCACCTCCATGGTTCGGTCGCCTGTTGGTGGGGGTGTGCGAGCGAGACAGAACGATAAAAGTGCACAAAGATCGAAAGAGAGGGAAAAAGGAAGCGGAAAACACGGTTGCCACTCTCAATTTATTAAGTTTTAAATAACGGTCAAGTTATTTAATGTAAAGTTTTTTAACTGGGCTGGTAAATTTACTGACAAAAATGGAAGACAAAACGAATCAAACTACTATTTAGCCTAATTTGTTTGTATCAAGTTCCAAATTGCGTTGCTAAACATTTAATTTAAAAACATTTAAGTATTTTAAATTTCAGATGTGTCATGTTTTTATTTTCCTAGCACGTGTTTGCATTAGGTACTTTTATAAATTATTGTCACCGACGGAAAAGCCGAATGGAAAACACAATTTACATTTACAATTTTTCCCTTTCAATTTTCCTCTTATATGTTCTTCCCAGTCAATCGCATTATGACAGTCATGCATTGACCCTGAACTTATTAAAACTAAGATATAGTCGAAACTAGCACATATAATCTACAATTATTTTTTTTTCTAAATAAAATCAAACATTATACAAACGTATTGTGTTTTATTTTATTTGAATGTCCAACAAAGCATTAATCTGTCTATCTATACAAACAAAAATCTATACAAAATGTTTTCATTATAAACCTATTCACTTATAAATTACTTAAATTATTGAACCTACTTAGCAGGAAGAACTGATCAAGCTCTCAATATTCCTATATCTACATAGGTATAGATTCCTACCATACCTGCTGTAACCACTCCATCCATTAGTCGCAGTTGTACATATCTACATATATCACATATGATATACTTAGAACAGTTAAGAGACAGCCCGACTCATCTATCATAGCTGGCAAACAGGGCTTAATTAATATAATGAATGTTTACTGAATGCGCCCAACTTTGGCAGTGTTGTGGTTTATATGGATTAACTGTAGTAATGAAAGTACAGTTGGAGTTACAGGTACATATGTCTTTGTCTTCATAGAGTATCTTTCTTTTGGGGACGTAATCCTCATAACTGAGGGCGTGACTCTCCTTTGGCATTATCACTCTAATTCATATTCATTTATTATATCTATTATTGTATTTTTTCATCGATGATCGATTTTACGATGTGTTTTTTTATTTGTTTTACTGTATGAGACCCGGACCTATACATGGATAGCTAACTTGTCTTGTAAATTAGTTATTAAACTACAATATCTGTCAATAGCCATAATTTATTGACAAAAATGTTCTAAAATATACCATTTTTTCTTTACTTACCCATTACATTTCGCCTGTTTCAAATAATTTATCTGTTAATTTATCAGTTGCCAATCCTGATTCTCCGTGTTCACACGATCAAAGCGTAACAAATCTCTTTCGCCAAAGTTCAGGGAATGTTAATCATCACAGATAAGAAGAGTACCTTTATAGCTTTAATTATTTCCTCCGAGCAAGGTTGAGGTTTGATGGTAATTAATTATAACTGATGGATTGATGGATGTTGCACCCAAATAATAATGGTAATTAGTTGCCTTGCCTTTGACCTTTGACGCCAGGGGAATATTTAGATTTTTGCTAATTTGCTTGGGTTCGGTTCGTAAAAATACCTAGGTAAGTGGTTGCCATATTAATAGTCCTATTACTTTTTCAACTGATGGCCGCCTGATAGACCAGGCAATTTTATTTTTTGTCAACAATCAACACAATTTATAAATTAAATAATGTTATAGAGATAACTAGATATATTATAACGTAAGTACCTACGACGTAAGACGAAAGCTATACACCGATACACACTTGATTTTGTTTTCCTATAATATATGATGTAGAATGTTTTATGCGATGTTAGTATCAGTTATAGCATTTTTTTATTTTTTTTTGCTATAAAAAATAGGTCATTCGCTAATATTTAGAATTTCTATAAAGTTCATGATCATAATCTGAACTCTTTTCTGTAGAAATGATAATCGTTAATTAGGTGCTCATTCTGCTAAGAGAAATATTCATTAACATTGTTACATTTTTATCAGAACACAACCCATTAAAGTCAACCCATCCAAACGCCCCAAATTAATTCGACAACAATTTCATTCCCACTGGCCACGGTTCTTGGAATCTGGACAATAAATCAGATAGTCCCAGTCAGATAGTCCCGGTCTACAATTAATCACTGCAAGTTGAATGGTGACTAATTACTTGACGCCTTATCCCGGAAAGGAAGCTCGACGTTTGCTGCGCTTTGCATTATTTAGCGAGGCGCTGGGACAAGAGCCGGTGAGTACGAAATGCGGATAGAGATTTAACTGGCATTTTTTTCTTGAACATTGAAATGAGGGTAGGGAGGCCTATAATAATACGCAAAAAATTGAATTAAAACACCTCGTTAACGAGAGAAGTTTAAACACTAGAATGTAAATAATAATAATAACATTTAAATGAGAGCTTTGATCTCGCATGGACGAGTAGGTATGTGTAGTGCACCTTTATTATTTTTACAAAGAAAATATAAGAGTAAAAGTTCTGACATACATACTGTGTATTGGTACACCATGTTAATTTTGGTTAAGGAGTTCTTTTACCAACTGCAGAAGAACAGAAAAATACTATACGTATCTTTATGGACAGCATTACAAAATTTGTCGAACTATGTACTTACCTACTTATCTGTTATTGAATGAATTTAACAGGGTTAAAACTATTTACAGAGTTTATAGACCATAGATATACAGAACAGATGTATTATAGATAGGTATAAACAAACCAACACTGAAACATACATGTACTATGCGCGCGCGGTGACTCAGTGAGCCGCGCGTATTTGTCATTGTTTATGTACATACCTAGTTGTGAATACTAAAAATTGGAACAAAAACGAAGATAATTTATTTATATACCTTATACTTATTATACTTTGTACACATCATTGTAATTGTAATAAAAATTGTTTGTATACATACCTAATTGGGAAGAGGTCGGCTCCAGGATACGGTAACCCAGTCTGGAGTCCGACGCATTATGTTTACCTAGGGCTAAGTTAGTTATATAAGAACCTAGTTATAATTTTTTATGTTACATAGCCTTAAGTCATTTTCTAGTACACAATAAATATTTTCATTTTCATTTTCACTATAAAAGATCAAATATTTTGGAGACTGGAATAAGCAGAAGATTTCACAAAAATAATAATTAAAACTGCTATTCTGCTATTTCTTCTACTCTGTAGTATGACATCACTTGCTACTTTTGACACGAACACCGAGCCAGTTTGTGAACTCTAGTTTGATTTAGCAAATTATGTTTGTTCTCACTTTGAAATTAAACTATCTCAAAGGAAAATGCCTTGCAGCGGACTCAGGAATATTATAATCAGTTTTATTCAAATTTGTATGAATAAGTAGAGAAAACGGGTTTTTTTTCTATATGGTAACAGAAATATATGAGATTAGATATAGTTATTTGTTTTCATACATTTGTCTAGGTATGTAAGTTAGTTAAAGTTATCAAATCAGATCAATCAAACATGGCTTAACGACTGCCGTTCTATGATAAACAGCCGAAATCTTCAATCTAACGTCTCATCCGATCCGTGGAAGAGCCCAATGGAATTCCGCTATTTGGTCACCCATCCAAAAACTGAATGCATAGTAGCGTGTTTTTAAAATTATCAAGCGTGGCGTAACGACCTCAATATCAAACGAACATACTCATAACACATTATCAGTATCAAAATGGCATCAAACGCCGTAAACATGTCGAGATTATTTCGACACAAGAAAAGTTATATCACAGTGACTGTTTTTATTAGGTTTTTGAAATCAAATTTGCTGTTTATTTTGTTTTACTCGACCTTCAAAAAGGATGTTATAAAATTACCTATAATTAAAAGGTTAGTTCATTACGTTATTACTCAGCCAATTTTTTACTGAGTTTTATTTTATTTGCCTATTATGTACATAAATATAGTACCTACTCGTACATTTTGTTGTTATTGGATAGCTCAATGCTTATTGAAAAAAACCGTCTCACCTTCAGAAAAATGAGAGCTATTTATTCTTACTGACTTATCTAATAATAAGGAGAAGAGCGTATTTGTTTGTCGGTGTGTTTGGACCTTTATTCGTAACGAAACAACCGAAATACCCCCTGCATTTATCTACGTCGTTGTGACATCGCTCAAACAATGCGGTCAAACCTTTACAGGGAAATGATCAATACTTCTTATTTTGTTTACATTTCGTTCGCTGTTATATTTATTAATTTCATAAAAAAATACTTTGCTCCTCTTAAATAATTCTATTCATTATTTCTTACCTACGAATATAAAATATGCCTATAAAGATTTTTACAAATTACTGGCAATCTGTTGCGTTAAAATTTAAGTATAGCAATAAATTCGCGCTTTTAAAGTAGTGTAAATCCATATATTTTTTTTCGCTCTTAACTTATTTGTACTTGACACCTCAATTTATTAATAACATTAGGTTTTATACGGCCCACGTAAACCCAATTTAGGTTCGCAATAAGTTCCAGAGAAATATCGGCGAAAATCCTTTCACGCAGCCCGAGCAATTTTATCAAAGTGCTATTGCTTATTTCGTATCGACACCATTCATTATACTGACAATAAAATCAGTGCGTACTTACTAAAAATTCTGTGCAATAAATTTCAAAAATGCGAATGTGTACAGCGCTCTAGGGACCCATAAAGTTAACAAATAGGGGCAATTTTCAAAGTGTGCAGAATTCCAATGGCGGTTCTCAGTTGATGTATCTCAAGTGTAGTCTACTCTTTGCAATGACATCATAATTTGTAGACCTCGTAAAAAAAACAAAACAAAAAACCTGGGTAAGTTATACATTTGCAAAAATAAGGAGATGGCTGTGGCTTCTTACGAGGATCATTCGCACTAGATCCATAAAGGATCTGGACAGTGGATGTAGTAGGATTGATCCTCTTGCGACTGGTAAGTAGGGCGACCGTAGCCTAATCGCAAAAGCATTGTGAGCGAATTTTACAGAATAGAAGATTGAAACCTGCTGGTTGCGATAATTTGTCACTTATTCTTTTTTGCCCAAAAAATCGTGTCGGGCATTGTCGGTAGACCTGGACGTTTTGTTTGGAATACGACAAAAATCATCAATTTGTCGAATGTCAAGTCCTGCACATAGACAAGTTAAGCCAAATAAGTTAGGACACGTGATTGATAAGTAAAGCTTTGATTTCCTAGGAAAGCTGTACCTTCATATAGCGGCCGTAATACAGCGGTGAATGCCGTCACTAAAACGTTGTCTATGTAAACGAAATGGCGCGGTTTCCTGGAGAGCGGTAACTTCCACCGTAATTTACTTTAATTATTTTTGCGTCCGTAATATCACTGCCGCTATACGATGGCACCGCTTTCCTAGGAAACCAAAGCTTACCAAACATCATGCGATACTTCAGACCCGTCGCATCAATGTGTCACGTCAAATTCGATGGATGGATTTGATTGGATGGTCGCTTGACAGAACTGGATTATAAATAAATGACCCGCGACAATACTGTTGGTTTGTTTCAATTTTGTCTGAACTATAGGCCTATCGTTTTCTTTTTCGTCAAACGTTTTCATCAAAAAATGTATGGAGTCATGTACCTACATTTGTCTGTCATATTCGAATGGCAGTTAAATAAAAATGTGAATGAATAAAGGTCGTTTAGAAGTCTCGAAGTTGCATCATCTATGTCTCTTTATGATGCCATCAGCGTAGCGCGGAGACCTCATTTTGTAATTTAGACAATTTGTGAAGGCATAAATAACATGCATGAGCTTGTGTGGAATCGTTTGGGGTCTACATGATTAAAATGGTCCGCAAAAAGTCGTGAAATGTTAGAGATAATCAACGCGGTCGGGAGTTGGAGCCGTAAAATCTGGTTAATCGCGTAAAATACGTACACAGCATTTATAGCTTATTCTATTGAATAAAGTATAGTAAATATATCGAAAAAAAAACGCTGAGTTTGAAGAGCTAGTGGCTGAGCCCAATATTATAGGCGAGATAAGTGCGCAGAGACTTCGCTGGCTCGGCCATGTAGAGAGAATGGGGCAGGATCGGGCAGTAAGGCGCGCGTACTTGGGGCGACCGTGTGGCAAGAGGCCGGTGGGGCGTCCTAAGTATCGCTGGAAGGATCAGGTGGAGGCGGACCTCCGCAAGCTGCAAGTGACCCAGTGGGAGGGTCTTGCTCAAGATCGCGGACAGTGGCGCCATTTAGTATCGGAGGCCAGGATCCAGTTGGGTCGCAGCGCCAGCTAAAGTAAGTAAGTATATCGAAAAAATAATTTGGGTGTTTTTTATTTGAATAAAAATAACAAAGTTGACCATTTCAGTAGATGGTCACAAATAAAATGGTAAAACAGCTATAAAAGCTGATTACATACATTTAAGTTTCATCTAAGTTTCTCGGTAGGTAAGCAAAGTACGGATACTCTCTGTAGTTTTAATTTTGAATATTTCATCCAAATCTAGACTAATTAAACTAAGTATTTAATAAGTAATCTAGTACGCACTATGTATTATTTAACTATTGAATAATTTTATTGGTTAGTACCTACTATGTTTTGGAGAAAAATCAAGACTATTACAATAGCTCCAAGTGCCACTTCCACTTTATGTCCGCTGAAGCGTCGGATTGAATCCTGTCTTACAAACCTAAGTTTCAGTACTTTCAGTACAACTCACTACAAAGTTCTTGTGTAAAACGGGAAACACTTTGTTAAATTGAACTTCTGTTGATGCAACTCACATATTGCCCCGGGAAGATAAATGAAAATAGCGAATCGGTTAACGTTTCAACATTTTGTGTGCTTAATTACAATAAAATACTTAGCGCATTTGTACTTCATCAGAATTTCTTATATAGTAAGTAAATTTGTAACAATTATACTTTGAATTTATTAAACGTACTAAACTGGACCGTACTTATGGTACCTAAAGAGAATGCGGGTACCTCCGCGCTATTCAACATGTGTAAAATTTTGGTATGATTAACTACGTACAGTATTTTTGAAAACGTATTCTCTAAAACATATTTCAGTTGCAGTTGCAGACAAACAGAATTTTGCTTCGTAAAGCAAAACAATAAAACTTGGAATGAGGAAAGTAAAAAAATCGTAAAATGAAGTTCCAAGAAACATAGTGGTAATACTGAGGACAATGTTAGTGCCAGCGAACATCTTTTAAAAATGAACTAAACGAAAGGCGAAAACAGAATTCCTGGCGAAGATGGAATACTTTACTGCGGAGCTTTTCAGATTTCAGAAAAAAATAAAGCTTAGTTATTTTTCATCATCATCAGCCTCCATTCATCCACTTATGACATAGGCCTCTCCCAAGGCACGCAACTAGGTCTTATTTTGTGTTTCTCGTCTTCCCCTGTTCCCTGCTATCTTATTATATCCTCACCCCATCTAGGTAGCTGGGCACTTCACTAAACGCTTGCCAAGACGCGGTCTCCACTCTAATCACTCGAACCCGCTCATTATTAAAAAAAAACACACACAATATTAGCTAAAAAGCTATTTACACATTCAAAGTTACTAATTAATTTTACTTTCATAAAAACCAACAACAAAAACGTCACAACGTCAACATCTCTATTTGCTGTCTGAAGAAAACAAAAATAACATTTTCAGCAACAGTACTTAAAAACAATATTCTTGAAAAATAACAAAGAGGATGCTTCGAATAATTCGCTCGTTAGGGTGAAACACTACATCCATAAGCTGTTGGCATGCCTCCAAGAATTGTATGCACAATTTGTAGACGCTTTTAACTCGCTGACGAGACGCAAACGTGACCAAGAAGCCTTCCCTGTGTCGGCGAGATGGCGAGATTTAGACGGCTAATGCTAGCCCGATCGGTGCTTAGCCTAACTTAGATTTAGAGTGGTGTGCCAGTTCTAGGTGCTTAGTGATAAAGTGGGATCTAGTTTTCAACTGAGGGGTCACTGAAAAACGTCTTTATTGAGCAGCGCATTATACTCGTTTATTTATATTTACTGCTCTGCGTTTTATGTATTGATTATATATTGTTTACAATAAATTTCAACTAACCATCTCTCTCTTGAGTCGTATTCCTCATGACTGAGGGTCGTGACTCCCACACAGAATTTATTCGTTAGGGGAGTTTTCTAGGGCAGATACATCGTGGTGGGCGGCCAGGTCCTAACCATAGTAAGATTAATATATATTGGACATGAAGAAAATTAAACATAAGTAAAGATAGTTATAACATAGTATATATAACATAGTATATAACATAAGTAAAGGTAGTTATAGATAAGGCGTTCATAGGTAAAGAATGTAGATAGCCTATAAACTTTTCAAATCGACCGATATACAGCTCTAGACTCCATAAAAGGATTGCCCTACAATACATAAATATGCGACGCGTGATGTGTATGACAATAAAAAAATAAAAATGTATGTCGTGGAGCCAACGCTTGCAAAAATATTCTGGCATTTTTACACCATCTGGATTCTGTGCACGTAAACGAGAGGGATGCAGTGTTCAACATAGAGTTTTTATTTCCGTGCCTAGTCGGGTGACAAACAGGCTTTATTGTAGTTCTTTTGCTAACAGAATGGAAGTACTGAACGACACTGTCATGTACGCAGTGTTAATAGATCAATGCTGTTGATATTGGATTACTAACGTTATGTGTGTATGGAATAGTCAGAGTCGAGTTTGTAATGAAAATTGGGTTCAGAGCGTATCCAATGTTTGTAACGAACCCTTACACATATAAAATAGATACCAATAATTCCCAATTTCGACATGGCTTTTATAATTGCTGATATAAATATTCATGTCAATCATATTAATGTTAAATGGTTGTCAAGCTGATATTGGTAGGTATATATTACCAAAATATTACTGAACAAGTCTTACTCACATCACAAATTTACTGTTCATTAATTATAATAAGCGGGTTAAGTGACGAAATAAATGAAACAGACGACGACGTTTGTTGACATTACTTTGTTACATTTTAAATTCAAAACTTTAATTAATTAAAACTTAAAATCTCACGAAGCAGTTCTGAAAGTTCATATTAAAAAGATCATCAAAGATGCTATGCCGTTGGGAGCAAAAAAAATACCACATAACTTTAGAGCCTACTCGAACTGCTTTTACCTGCCAAAGCTTATTAAGTTTACAGACGAAATGGCATTTTATTTTTGTTTCATCTTATTTTGAAATTGTATTAGTTCTTGAAGAAATAATTTAAAAAGGTTATCATAGTAACAATTGCTGCATTCATAAAATTATTGAAACAGTGTTTCTATTTTTGGGTTTCCTGATTTATCTATGAATAGCTGACTTTTAATAACGTAAGAATTAGATGATACCATCTTATCGTTCGAGTATAAGTCATAAGTGTCAACAACTGCAAAAATCTTAAAATTTAGGATGCAAAAATAAAAATAAAACGCCCAAATTGAACGCCAATTTTGGTTACCCATCCAAAGAGTGATCGTAAAGACAGTTGCATACTCGTACCAGTGATAATCGGATGCAAATACTTCCACTAGTTGTGGTAAGTCTGAACTTTACAGTTAAGCTAAGATTTTAAATTGTGTACACAAAAGAATTCTCCTTGCTGGCAGAAAACAATGCAAACGTCGATACGAAGCGAACACAATCATTCTTGTTCATGAAACTTATTTAAAAACTAGTGCGACTGCTACGTGCGCCAGTAACGAGTAGACACAGTAAGAGATATATTGGTTTGTTTTCATACATAGTGTTGAAAAAAATGCATCGTATCTGAAACATAATATTATGTTTGGTATACTCTTACATACGTGCGATCTGTAAAAGAAAAGAGGTTTATGATCTGCAGTGGGCGTTAACTTGTAATGTTAATGTTTTAAGGCTGACTTCACTTTGTAGTTATCCTATAATTATTATCTCTAAAAGTAAAAAAAAAAAAACAAAAATTTATATAAAAATTAACAAACATTTTAGTAGTAATTTAATCTCTAAATTTGCAATTCACGGACTTACTATACCTACGTATTTTCTTTATGTTGATATGTATAAAATACTCAGAGGATCCGTAATTTGTCAAATAATTACAATTATCCTATTGTTACGATACAATTAAAAACATAACAACAAGGTATACAGACGTAACAGATTATTTTTACGAAGTGTAAAACCGTACTAAGAATAATGAGGTTTTACTAATAGAGACGTTATACTCATTGGAAATCGCCCTAGCACGTGGCGAAGGAAAGTAAAAAAGATATATAAAACCCGGTTGTGAGAAAGGGATAAACGTATAATCACAGCTTCGAGGCGACTGAGCCGTCCAGGCTAATTCGCTTAGTTTGAGTTTGCCACACTGAACGGGGTATAACGCATCTACCTCAGTTTATATAGAATATCATTGACTAAGAATCACTGTACTAAAGTTTCCGTAAAATAAAACATGATTAAACCAACCGGGACGCGCGTGCTGACGCGTCCTCTTGACAATGGAGGTCGTAGTGGTCCGAAAATGTCGAGCTAGTATTTCGACATTTTTTTTATAACGCAAGTGCTAGCTGGTTGATATAGTTACACGTGATGCAGCTTTAAATCCCGTTAGCCGTGATTATTATTTTTACTGTTTTTACAAACATTTCTGAACCTCTATCATTGTCTACTCACCACACTCCGTTCCACTGGCAGTTGTCGTCCCCACCGGAAGCGCAGGCGGCGGACGTTTCCCGCACAACACAATACCGTCCGTAGAAACAACCGCTTCGTTCGTACAATACTGTGATACCGTAGCTCTGTGTGCGGGGTACAATAACGCACATATTGTTTGTGCCATCAATGCTGGGGGAATTAAGAAAGGTAGCTTATTGTTTTTTTTTCATGGGATAAGTTGCGTTTGACTATCTGATGATAAGTATTATAATAGGTAGGTAGTTAAGAAAATTATGTACAATTTAAATTATAACATAAACTATAGTAGTGAAAATCGACAGTTTTTATCTACTTATTTATGTAGCTTATATGTAATATTCCGTAAATATAATGTCTTTGTTCCTGGAAAATTAATCTCACTTTGAGTCATTTTTCCTAATGACTGAGGATCGTGACTCCCCCGCAGAATTAATTCGTTAGGGGAGTTCTCTTGGGCAGATACATCGTGGTGGGCGCACAGGTCCTTCCACGGAAAATTATAATTGACGTTAAAATACTAGATAATAAATAAATAGTTATATGGTTTGTGTGTATAATATAATAACATGTCTTTTTTGTCCTTATTTGATTTTTATTCAATACCCTCAATACTATCGCGTTTTCACAACTTTATTTCAACTCAAAATACCCACAAAAGCATCTGCAAAATCGTGACTGAAAAAGCAGTGGCTTATCAAACAGAATCCTGTGCTTATTTCCGCGAGAGCCTGTCAATATGCAGTGACTTTTTCCAATAGCCAAGCGCGAATAAACAGCCTACTATATGCATATCCCCCGGATCCACTCGCCTGCATTTTTCGCACTGGATTCATTTCCATTCGGCGCCAATTAAAATTCAAATGAGGTTTTTCTGCACATATCTGGCCTATATATGATGTGATGGAGATCGGCACAAAGAGAATAGGAATGAAGGCGTTTAACTATAATGTGGGTGTAAAAAGGCTTATTTAAAAATATTTTTATGAGTGATTGCTTCAAGCAGAATATGGTTATGAGTAGGTATGCACATAAATTCAATTTGCGTTACCGTAACTTTGCTGAATATAATCCTATTCGGTAACTGGAATAATGGAAATATTTTTACATTAATTAGAAAGAAAGAAAGAAAAACATTTATTGTAGCAAATAATAATGAAATAAGTACAAACAAGAAATATATAAATTTAAAAATAAACCTATACTTAAAACTACTTAAATAAAATACATATTTGCCACAATACAACCCCAACTCAGCATAATGCTGGCTGCATAGCAACCAGCGCTGGTCTTCATTACATGGAGCGTGACCCGTTTCCCCACCGCGTCATCGCACTGGTGGGTTGAACGTATATAAAAATTCCGGTTGCACCCACCACAGTAGAGATGAAACAAAAAAAAATGGACTTAATAAATCCTTTACGCTGGGCTATTTACAAATTAAAATATTGCCTAAGACACTCATAGCTTTTGAAAGCATCTTTCATGAAATATTTTACTGCCAATTTTACACAAACCCTGAACACTACGCCGTGGCCAAGCAGCTTCATTTTCCAAGTCTCATAAACAATGTCGTGCCAATGAGTACAGTGTTGATATTGCTATATAAATAAGGCTAGGCGTCTTGCAGCGAGGCTCTATCGCTCGATATCTAGATTGCTATGGCAAGGGCCGTAGGAGTAAACTGTACGCAGATGTGATTCTTTTGGAAGAATAGATTTTAAAGAAAAACACATTCTGAATTTGTATACTTCTTGTTTTTCTTTCTTTCTAGTAACGCGTATTAGAAAAAAAAGTTTCTTATTTTTTACTGTGTTGATATTGCTGTATAAATCTTCTAGGGGTAGATAGATAGTAAGTAGATATAAATGTCTATTCTTTATCATATGATCTAATTCCACGATTCTAAGTCGTAGTTGCATAAAGTGAAAAGCAGAATTTGTCCAGAGGAGTATCGCATCCGTTAAATAGAATTTGCTATTATATTTGTTTCTGTTCTCTATTTAGTACATTAGTGCTCGCTGCGCCATTTGGGAGGAAGCCATCTAGTGGGGAATTATCGGAGTTAGAGAACTGTTTTAGAAATTATTTTGTAGGTACATAGAATAATTTTTGCGCTGTAGTTTTCAGTAAGGAGTGAGCAAAAGCCGTGATTTTTAACATTCTACAATTAATAATAATATAATAATATATCAACTAAATACATTATGTATATTACTTCCACTAAACGTAAGAAAATTTCTTCGGATTTTTGTAATCACCGTAAGTGATTACCGTAAGAACAAAGAGATACTATCAGTTCTTATTACATTACTCTTGCAAGGATGGGTGCGTGTACAAACTATGAAACTAATACATTAACCAACCTGGATATAAATAAACCAAATACAAGGTTCGGTATTACAAGTTTAGTCGTAAATAATAAACTTGGATGAATCAGCGTAAGAACAAAACAGTACTAAATCAAATATCCCGAACTCGTTCGTAATACCTACTTACTGTTGTTAGTAGTATATTGGACCAATTTATAAGTAATTCAATGGTCCGTGCTTGGCAGAATAAACGTAAGAGTTTTCTATTCTCAGCAAAAAAATTTGAAAAGTCTTAATCGAGGCTGATTATGATCTTAATTTGAAAACAAATGCATGGTTTGATTTATAACTATAATCGCTTTGATTTAGTACTCAATCAATATCCGAATCCACACCCATTATATCAGAAATCGTGAAAAAATACCACAACATTTCGCTGTCTCAACAAAACACTACTACAATCTTTCTAAATCGACCACCATTTCACCAACGCTTTTCGAATTCCTCGTTAAGAGCACAGTTTCCTTCCTTCTCGCTTTAGGAAAGTTTGCAACGACTTGAAATTCCCTACACGCCCGTGTCCCGATACACCGCAGAACTCGACTTAGTGCACGTCCTGAACTTTCGGATGGATATCGTCATAAATCGGTGGAATTCATTTCGCATTCTTGCCTGCGTAGTTGTGTTTTGCTCTTGTTGGTTAAAGTGCTTATGTGTAGCTGTTTGGATCTTTTGTAGAGATACGTAATTGAAAGTGAGTGAAATGATGCGTTTTTTTTTCGGTGGTGCTTAATAAGAGATTTACGATGTATGGCCTATATGCATAAAGTAACAAAAAGTTATATTTAAGAATTTTATTCTTTTATCCATCTATATTATGTGCTTTTAAAATTGTCAGCCCTATCATGTTTTAATTACGAATTATTTGTAATTAGAATCCAATTTAGGTAGGTATACATGCTTTTTGATGTACTTACAACGATAATAAAACTTTACTTACTAACAAAACCACCACTAATATTATTTATCTTTGTTGCCAGCGATAAAAATCCATCAATATGTTATAGTTCTACCAAACGATTGGCAAGGATCGCTAAACTTCAGTACTAGGCTCCACTTTCAGGCAGTTTTATTTCAGAGGCTGACCGTGGGTGGAAATAACGTAAACTAAACCCGGGTGAGAACTAGCACTTGCGAGGTCGTAATTCCGAACTTGGCGCGGAACATAGATGCAATAATCTGGATACACGTTCATCATCATCATCTAAAGATATAAAACTCAATGGTGACTGACTGACTGATTATAGTGATCTATAAACGCACAGCCCAAGCCACTGGACGGATTGGGCAGAAATTTGAATGAAGGTAGATGTTATGACGTCGGCATCCGCTAAGAAATGATTTTTGGAAATGCCACTTTTAAAAGGGTGAAATAGGGGGATTCAAGTTTTACCTTTTAATGCGAGCGAAACCGCGGGCATCCACTAGTCCACTATATAACCTGTACTATTTTTGTGGTCGTGCTCGTGTGTAAATAAGCCTATTGGCTTATTTACACACGAGAGCCACAGATGCGCGTTACAACCATTACGATTTCACTGCCGAGCTACAACGCCAGTGTCGGCGTCGTAAAAAAAACTGAAAAGTTATAGTTTTAAAACTGAAAATATATCTAATGTCACGAGCATCGGCAGTTTTTTTAACTAGATAGGCTCACTTTTTACCACAACTTGCCTGATGTTTACGACGTTATAATCTACGATCTAGCGCGCTTGGCTAGAAGAAACCGATTCAATCTCGACTTGAAGACCGATATTTTTTATAGTTCAAGGGGAATAGAGATTTTGGCAAGGAGTTCCACAGCTCCATAATTCCAAAATCTTTACAAGTGACCATTGTATTTAGGCTAACGGCAATGTATTTAAGGAGACGATCAACACACGATTACTAAAATGTGTTAGATAGTTTTCATTTCAAACCTTAAAAAAATGTTGTACGTGTACGTGTTGTACGTGTAAGCGTATGTTGTGTAATTGTGAGTTAATAGATATATAACATTATATACATTTGGTTAACTTATGTCGGAATGTTTTTGCCTTTATTAGGAGTCTGTAGGTGAGACAATGTGCAGGAATTTAGAACGGGAGAAAAATTCTACGCCGCGGTGCAAAGATGAAATTGCAATAGCTTGCGAAAACTGTGTTTGCAATAACTGGCCAAGTTTCAGGCGTTATTTTATTGAGACACTAATAATTGTTTATAAAATATTACTGCAAAATAGTAACTTGCTAATGAGTGCTCAACGTGCTTCGAATAATTTTCAGCTTCATTGTTTCAGTTTGCTAAAGATTTACAAATAATAAAAATGCACGTTATCATTTATTTAACATGAACAAATATAGCATTAATAAAAAAACGGCATTGAAAAATTCATAAAACATTGAAATTCATACAGTTTTGAATCCACACCAATAACTTTATCATAATGACACGCGTATCTGCCCTGTCGTAGCAACAAGACAGCGTAGAACTAAAACTGCAGTATACGGGACAGCAATCACTACAAGAGAGCCTTTGACCTGTGAACACACTTCATCACGCATACACGACTAGCGTGGGTAAGGGTGAGTACTCATTGATGTAGTGATGTATTACGACTTGTCGTCGTGGTTGTTAAGCAGAAACAAATGTGAGAAATTGTAATTACAACGGAATAGCTAAATTAACGTAGCCCTTGAATAATACGTATTAAATGTCACTTAAGATATCTTATATACCTATACAACTTGGCTGCAACACATCAGGTAATAGTCAATTCTTGGAAAAATATATTTAAAGTAAGAACAGTATAGAAATGTTAAGCCATATCTTAAGCTTACCAAACGATTTTAGTAGACGGCAGGGATGTTACCAATACTGTTACTTATGTTTTGAACTAACAAAACAGATTTGCGTGAAAAAAAACTTGTAAAGAGTTAAACAGACCGTTGTTACTTCCAATGGCATATGTCGAAATTAGTTGAGCTAAAAGCGCCTGTAAAAAGATATTTTTATATTAACAGTCGTATAGCAACAAACACTCCATTACAGACACGCCCTAGCCCATATCCTAAAAAAGCACGGCCGGTGTCCCTCCGGGATCGTTATCGATACGGTTTCATTTCCGTGTTACTGACACGTGGAAATTGCAACTCAGTCCGATGTCAGGACGTCCGCGGCAATGCTTTTTCGAGCCCGATTTGTTTTACGCATGTACGTGTTATATCAAGAGGAAACTGGTACATCCTTGGCTTTGTTTATGTTTTATTCTACGGAATAAATGAAATAAATTTATTGTCAGGCAGGTAGTAAACGTGTACTGGTAAAAGGTTGTAAAATCATCCACTAATGTTTATATAACTAATGTTCCGAAACATGAAGAGCAAATTTTCGACATAATTCTGACGTAGGTAAGTGCTAGCCGGTATTAAAATTTAATTTAATGTTTAGGTAGTTTTATTGTTCTATTATTAAATGTAAATAAACTGTTTTGTTCAAAAACTTTTATCACAAAGGCATGAAACTTATGTGGTTGATTTTATAGATTCTTTGTACATATTAAATGAAAATACTACGTTTTAGGCCAAGTTTTAAAATATCGTAAGTATGTATACTCTTTGCTAATGCGTACGACAGTAACTTTGCTCGTAGAATTATTTCATCCGAATGGCGTTATACATTAGGGACACATTAGTTGGCATTAGGTTAATGCAACCGTCGTCGCCAAAACGCCGGGTTTTAAACGCAAATCCTTCTGGTAAATATATGTACCTATGTACTGAGATAGCAAGTTTGCTTTTATCTCTGTATTTTTACCACAACCTAGAAAGATTTACTGTAAATGTTTTATGCAATTTACTGAAATTTTAGCAATTATTAGTCGCTGAAACTTAGCATTTTGTAACAATTTTCCCTTTTGCAGTGATATATTTGGGTTATCGTATTAAAAACTATAATAATATATGACACGCAGCATCCGTAATTGGCAAGTGTGAAAAGCTTGAAAAAGTGTGACAATATGATATTTTTAATTATTTTGTGAGATAATGTGGCATCCTTTATCAAGATACATAATCTTTTACTGAATCATAAAATTACTATCCGAAAACTAAATTTATCAAAACTTAAACAATTCAAAGAAAATTCATCGTGACCGAACGCTGGAATCATATTAATGACAATATTCAAGTGAACCGTAGGATTTCCATTTCTCGATCTATAAGGTCTACCACGGGATTTTGATGAAATTAAAATGTAAAATAATTTGTTTTTGATATTTTCCCACAAAAAAAAAAACACTCAGCTGACGAGAGTTGCTAAAACAATGCTCATAAAAAAACAATGGTGAATTAAGCTTTTTTTTTATTCATAATTTTATTCATTGGGGCTTTGGCCAACATTGGCATGTCAGTGCCATCATACCTTAACCAATATCAAAAATCACATCTTAACAATTTTAAAGATTTATAAACTCTAAATCAAATAAGTAAGAACACAAATAATAATAAGAATTAAGCTTTTAAGACTTCAAAGAAGAAGATGACCAACAAACTAATATAATACATTTTCTATTTCATATTAATGGTATAGCAATATGGTTATTACTATTAGGTAGCCCTGATATTTGAATCACTGGTCCTCTAAATATAGCACCCATGTCTTTCAACCATTATTTGTTTTTCTTAAACTATTCGCTATAAGACAGTGTTACTCGGCTTTTAAAAAAAATAAAAATACTTACTTGCTTACTTACGACCCAAAGTGAGACTTGGCCTGCAATACAAGAGATCGCCACCGGCTCCGGTCTTGAAGTCCGCAACTTGAAGCACGCGTAGATCTGACTCCACGAGGTCCCTCCAGCGGTATCTCGGCCGACCAACGGGACGACGGCCACTCGGGGACACCGAGATAGGCTCTTTTAACACAACGATCGTCTCCCATTCTCACCAAGTGACCTAGATAGCGAAGTCTATGGGCTTTTGTCTCACCACTATTTGGTCCCCAAAATAAATATATTACTAGAATTATACTCAAGCACTCATGGTTGCCCCTCTGAGAGGATTCACAATGTCTGCACTATGTCTGATATTCGACGCTTAATATTCATGCTCGGGAGCTGCTTCCTTAGCCAGAAATTAGATATTCGCCTTCCACTCCCAACTTCGGTAGCTGTAGCTATGAATGTATGAAAGTGAATCATTTTTGGATCTATGTAAATGAGACTTAAAATTCTGCGTTACTGTAATCCAATCTGCAGCTGTTAATAGTACTTTTGGCTGGCGCTTTAGTAAAATTCACTAGGAAATAATAGGTAGGTACAAGTTGAAATAAAAAAAAACGTTATATAAGTATTTATTATGACATAGCTTATTGATTACATAGAAACTAGAACTTAGTTTTTGCCTAGATTCGTGAAATTTAACACTTGTTGTTTTACAAAGAGACCTAGGGGTCTCTTTGTAAAACAACAAGTGTTTCTAGGGAAATAGGCGAGTAATGATTTTAATAAATATTTTTATCTACACTAATGTTGTAACATTCTACTTATGTTTCCAATACTTGACTTATAATTACCTACTACTGTTATAGCGCAGACAACAAAACACTCAATTTAAGCAATTTCACATGATGGTATAATATCCACATCGATATCGTAATAGCTCATTATAACATCGGTAAAGCGCGACCAACCTGATTGCAGGGCCAATCAGGTTGGTCGCGCTTTAGAGATAGTTAGATTTTAATGGCGGCAAAATTACTGTGACAATACACGTACGCGTGAATTTAATGTTTCGCAATGTGTTTTGTTTTTTAAATACAAATTAAAAATTAAAAATGGATAGCGACGATGATATTTGTACGCCTCCGAATATTCTAGAATTGGCAACAAAAGTAACTCAAAATCTTTTGCCAGAAAAATCTAGAAAATTATATGAAAAATTAACTACTATTGTCAGCTTTTACTCTTGTTGTTTGATCAATTGCATTAGTGAAGATAAAGTAGTGTATGCAACTGCATATAACACGGGTATTAAAACACGAGTGTGAGTTTATGAAACGAGCGCAGCGAGTTTCATAATAGTAACGAGTGAACAACTTCATTATATGACAGTTGCATAAACTACTATTTACTTATAGTACGTACGGTTTTGCTACACAGCACTGCACATTTTTTTAGTATTATATGTTATAATACCAAAAAATAATATACTTTCACAAGTTTCAGGTAAAAATAGCATTTGAAATTTACTTACGCTTTCCCTTCTATTTTGATATTAAAATATTCTTCTCAGATAGAAATAGCAATCATTTTAATGCAAAGAAGGCCCGTCAAATCCTTCTACAGAGATTTTCCCCACTTCCTCGATTCGAAATATTACATCCCTGAACGGTTTTGTATACAAAAGGTACTCGTGGGGGCTTAGATTATAAAAGGCACAGAGAACCTGTTTTGCTAACCAAATATAAAATTTTGTAAACAACAGATTTCTCTTAAAGAAATTTTGTATAACCATATTTTTTCGAACAAAAACGATAGATTATTTCCCTAAATTTTACATACCATAAGTAACAGATTTAGCGCTTTATTGCACTTATCCCTACACTATCTTTAGTAATTATACGTTAGTTATATGTTTACTCAGAAGTTTGTCTTTTTTCACGTAGAAGAAATGTATAATATTCTCCTCTAAAGTGGTATGATACTATTTTTGGATTTAACCTTTAACAGTATACTTTTTATGTAAAGTAAGTACTTTTATTTTATATTTCCCATCTGTGGTTGAGTAATCCTAAGTAAGTAGATATCGCGGCGTCCGACAGCGCCGGTCAGTAAGGTTGAGTTCGAATAAAAATGCATTCAAAGCATCAAATGGTACGGCTTCAATTGGAAAATTCAATCCACTTTGATATCCTCGCGCCTTGCCTATAAAATGTAACATTTCTTACAACTTTTGGCTAGCTACTTTGGCTCCTAAATAGCACTTATTGATATACGAAGTGGAAATTTTTAAAAAATAGGGTGGTTTGGTTATAGCTGAATAAGGATTGCCTGCGATGCGATGTAAAATGTTCATCTACTAATTTTTTTGCTTCCAACATAGCATTTTTTTTCTCTCAATTTCCTTTAGGCAGCGGAAGTAAATAAAAAAACACAGGAACCTGAGTAAACTTAACCTAACCAACTTTAGATTTCTGCCAATGAAAACGAGTATTATGATAATTTTTACCTAATTAACCACCATCTAAATGAAAAAGCAATAGGTACCTAACAAAATTAATCGAAATTTTATATGCTTAAAAATTCTAAACCAAAGTTCGCACAACTCTACGTCTATCTCAACTCACCCTAAAAACTCGTAAGTGCTCCTCTTTCTAACAGAACAGCCGTGAAACAAACTCCAACTGTAAATTGGAACACGATCGCTTCCAGCAATGATGGATTGCTATTTCATAACATTATATGAAAGAGAAAGAAAGTTTCTTTATAGCATGTTTGTTCCTATTTTAAGACGTAACAGAGAAACGAATCGTTGTGATTTTTAAGTCTTCTTCTAATGAGAGTGTCCTACTCTGGTGTCGAGAGTTTTCAAACCGTTCTAAACAGCTGGGACCTTACATTTTAACAGTCAGAATTTTTAGTTCTAGATACTTTTTTAAAATTCGAAACAACGTGGAATCCTCTATATACTATTTTTATTCTGCTTGTGATGAGATATATTTATTTTTTTATAGTGTAATACTACGATAAAATCGAGAATAAAATTAGTATTTATAATTTGTGTTTTTTTTTTAAATAAAAAGCTCCAGAAAGGTTCCGTTCATTTTATACCGAACCAAAACGCGGGCAAAGTCACAGTCATCCAACACTGTCTAATAACTGCCTCGGTGAACAATTTTCACCATTTCCGCCAAATCATCGACAAGTTATTTATTAGCGTTTCCTTCGATCTGTCATGATCATGATGCCAATAAACTATAACGTAATTTGCTCTTATTGATAAAACCTTGAACGAGGAAAACAAAGTAGGGGCCTGTTTTTGTTTTGCTGTTGTTTGTTAATTATAATGTTAATAATAGGTTAATAACTCAAGTGCAGATTTTGGTTGGAGTGAGCTGAAAAATCTATTGGGCATTTTTTTATGGTACAAATAATACGGTTGGACTTTTTGATAACTTTAAAGCAGGTACACCGTAATGAAAGTCATGCACCAAAACTCCATTCATATATAGATAACCAGTTGGGGGTTTCAAATGGACTACTTTATTTATTACTCTAGGAGCTTACATACATAATTATAACATGAACTTTCCAAAACATGCGTTGACTGGTTTTCTTTTTTTAATTATTTTAATAAAAAGAAATAAATACTCTCAATACACATACCTGAAATTATTTTCTTGTCATATCGTTCGATGAATAACAACATAATACAACGTCTTTGAAAAAGTCACAAAATATACCAAAAAATTAATCAATGCGACTTCAACCGATTTATTTTCATGATCTAAGGGCTGCTTCACACTAAATCCGTATTTTCCACCTGTCCCCGTATATTGTTCCGTATAATAACGTGATTTGTCGTATTTCTTCAACTTGCTGTCAACCCTGTCACCCTGACGCCTCAATTATTTCCGGTGCGAGTTTCAGTTTTTACCTTATTTCTTCCATAACTCAGGATTTCCTCTAATATTCAAACTTGGGCAATTTAACTTTTTGTGGTTGTGCGATTGCTTCACAGCAAGTTGGGGGTAAGTTAAAATAAATGTTTAATAGGTTTATGAAAGGGATTCAGCTTGACGCTTTTGATGGAAAGAGTGGATCTATAAATATTTATTGCTGTTTAACGCTCCTTTAATCATTTTGTTTGGAACTCGCAAATTAATTATGGATCATTTAGTACAATTTTGCTTAATATAAATACTTTATTTTATACATCACATTTAGAATCTCATTTGAATTAATTACTTTTTTCTACGGCACCAATTCAAAACATCTTTAAATATTTAAAAATTTGAAAAAAAAAACGGCTTCATACGTACCGTAATACAACGTTATGAATACGTGTGTAAATCGTAAGAAGTCTATGCTACGTTACGTAACAATACAATACAATACATTTATTCATAATTCCATTATTACAAGTCATACATTTAAGTCATTTACATGTCAGTCTATTAGATATCTATCACTATAGTTATATTATTATATCACATTTCTGATACCTTGAAAAATGTGTCAAGGTCATAAAATTGCTGCTCGACCAGCCAAGCTTTAAGCTTGGTTTTAAAGCGCGCGGTGGAGGGTGCATCACGTACGGTAGCGGGTAAACGGTTGTATACCGCGGGACCCATCACATACACGGACCTCTCCGACTTCGCAAGACGATGCGACGGTGTAACGTCACTATATTATTACTTATAAATTACAAAAACATTCACTGTCAAAGTGTGTTTGGGAACGCAAAGTTTAAAATTAACTGCTTCATTATTTACTGCGTCACTTATTATAGTTTTAAGAGCTTTTTATCACACCAATTTTAGAAGACGCATGATTTTGAAAATGTATATTGTATCCAAAGTTGTGATGGTTCCAAATAACGACTAAGCGTTTTGATAAAAGAAGGTAGCACTTTGCTTAGCTCGACTTGCAACTCTGCCGTGCCCTCAAATGTCTATTTGTTTTTCCAGAACAAGCAGCTAATCATACCATCATCATACGTCTACCATTATACTTGCGTCTTATCCCTGCCAGATTGGTTGCCTGGACGAGATCGCTTTTAGCGATAAGGTCGCCAGTTAAGACACTAGGCTTAAGTTTTAATAATATTTTTGTTAATTTCTGTATTGTGCTGGTGTTTTAATAAAGTGTATATCTATCTATCTATCTAATGAAGAAAGAGTAATATAAACTTTTTTAAGCATAGGTCTTCTTGGCAAGTCCACAATATAATCATGCCTTTATGATTTATCAGTTACAAACAAAACAGGCACTAGCGACACTCTACTCGTGCCTAAATACTAAAAAGTATGAATCCCTGTTTAAATTAAGCTTAGAGCACACATGTCAGAGGCAGTATTTGGAAGCAGTGTAAAGTGCGGACAATGAATGAGTTGTTTAATATAAACGCAGTGCCGCGTGGAACTGTGACACACGCCAGTTAACCGGCGCGTGTAGTGCGCTGGCTCGCGTAAACTGCTGGATAAGGGATTAGCACGTCTGTATAAAGATAAAAAAATAGCTAGTTGCGTGACGTCATCTGTGAGTCCCAGCGGAACATCAACGCTAGGTGCTTGCACCTAGCACATGCCGACTTTAGGCCGTGTGATAGAAACTTGTATATTCTGTAATTGCACATATTGAGAATGTATCTTTAATTTAATAATAGTAATCTATGACATGTAAATCGAACAAATTATTCATTAAATGTTTATCTGTTCAGAATGACAAAAAAACATGTGCATACTACTACCACTCTTATTATATAAACAAGTGGGTGATCGCGGCTTTGCTCGCATTAAGAAATAAAATTAGTATCCCCTATTTCCTCTTTTAAAGTGACATTTCCAAAACTCCTTTCTTAGAAGATGCCTACGTCATAACATCTACCTCTTCGAAGATCTACCTGCATGCCAAATTTCAGTCCTTGTCCGTCCAGTGGTTTGGGCTATGCGTTGATTTAATCAACCAGTCAGTCAGATTAAATTTCATTGTTATTTTCTAAGTGTGTACTTATTTTTATGGCACATAAAAGCAGCTTCTTTTGAGAGTCAGCTTTACAACAGTTCAAGAATATTATTATTGACCATAGTACTGTTTTTGCGGGTGCAGTCAACCTGTGACCTTTGACTTTTAGTGTCGAATCTAAGAACTAGTGAAGAATTATTTTATTTATTTTTATAATTATTTTCATATTTTTTTTCAGATACTTAATAACTTCTTTATATGTATAAATTAAAAAAAAACTAATTTAAAAAACTAAATACTAACAATAGAATAAAAAACAAACTTAATCTATCTAAAAATACCTAATCTAAAATGCCTGTAGTAGTAGTTTTTAATTTATCTCATTGTAATTTATGTCCTGCACTGTAGCTCGGTACACAGCGCGCTCGCCGGCTACAAACAAGGGCCGCGCCAACTCGCATAATGGACGAATATCTCCACCCATTGTAATGCTGCTGACACTTTTATTCAAATGACCCTCCAACCGCCATAAAGTTCGGCGAAAATAACAGTAAAAATCAAGTGGGACTTCAATATATACCAGAATTATTATTATCATCATCATCGGGTGCCATCTTCATATAGAAGTTTGGAGATCAAGGGGTAAATTTTAAGCGGTCCCATGCTGCTTCTTTTAGATGCCGATAACTCAGTTTTATCCACTTTTTAATGTCGTCTAGCCACTTCATTCTCTCACGACCTAAGCTTGTTTTCCAATTGCTAAAATGATAATTATAATCAGGGAATAGTACAGTTAAGAGTCATTATGCTCAGAGGACAATGGAAGTGCATATTATAAGGAAAATTCATTTAATCGTCTGAAATATCGTAGCTAAGACCATGCAAAAGAAAAGAAACTAACTTAATCATTTCACTATTTGTACAAACCTCTTAAAAATAAGGTTTTAAAAATATTAATTCTAAACAAACATAAAAGTATTTATTTCCTAATAAAGTCGCAATGTCACGTGTACACATCATTACTCAGGAGATGAAAATAAAAGATTGGTCACTCGTCGAGTTTCCGAGGCGCGATCCGCTTCCGTTCAGATGGTCCTTACATTATAACAATGCCAGTTTAACTTGGCCTCTTAGCCGACTATAAAAATATCATTCTGTTACGCAAAAAGTGGAATAGTGCGAGTTGGATAGTGTTTAATGGTTCTGTGACGTTAATTAACAACAAAATAACGCAATTTTCTCAGTTAATATGTTATTTTGAAGTATTTGCCAAATACTCGAAAGATATAAACATAAGTTATTTTTTGGTTATGCTATTTTTTGTAAGATTAAAAAAGAATGTATAAGGTTACTACGGTTGGTTTCTTTTTGTTCCAATTTATTTCTTAAATAGATGATCTGCCGTATTTTATAGGAATTCGTTTGTATTATATTGTACAACTAATCAAGTAGAGGGACCCAAAACTGACCTTACAGGTTTATGTTACTTTATTTATCAAACGGTTTGCTACTATGTTGTTTATGATAAGGATCTCTAAAGTTGAAACAAGTGACAGGTCAAGTTATTTGAAAGCCTCAGCACAGAATACAGAGTACAAGCCTCAGTACAAAACAAAAGCCTTGTTATCATTAGATACAGCTTTGTAGCGCAGTTTATTTTCTATAAAATGATGTTTCTTAGGGAATGAAATAGTAGTGGCATACGGAAATAAGGACTGTGACTGTTTGGGACTTTTAAAATGTACACAAAAGTTTACATCTAGCAGTACCCACGGCGTTGCTTGCATTTAAATTGGCAATTGTAAGACAAAGCTAGATACCCTGCTGCGTACATCTGTACTACACTACACAAAGTATTTTATTTTATTAAATCAACGGGGACAGAGACCGGGGACAACGGGAACTAATTTTACAATTTTTATTGACTTCTCGTTGTCTCCGGTGACCGGGGACACGGCCACCGGGGACACCGGGAAGGAACGCTGTTTCTACGAATCGAAATGTAGACACAAGATAAGACAAAGGCTTCGACAGAAATCAGAGTACCATTATAACAAGAAGTAAATTTTGATTGTATTTTGTTGTATTGAGCAAAGTGAGTATAAATACTCATAAATTAATATTTGTTTTTTTGTTCACTTAAAATAATGAATGAAGTACTTTACTCGCTGATTACTGCATTCATACAATTTTCGACTTCAACTTTTCTTATTTGACACTGTTATTGATAAAAAAATTGCACTAAAGTAAAATGTATAAGTTTGTACCAAGATATCTAATTGTACCGAAATAGTAGCGTCCATTCTTGTTGCGCCGATCAGATCATAATCGACTGAATTGTGATACACCCTGCAGGTCAGTCCACGGGTGACACATCTTTAGCTTTCAAAATAAATGAAACGATGATTGTAACTTTATTAAAATTGTAAAATTTAATTTGTTACAACAGTTTTCATTAACTACGAGTATTTGAGCTTCCTTGCAGCTTCAAAGAAGGCTGATAACACCGTCTTCCATCCCCGCAGGTAAAACAAAGGCACACTACAAAGCAAACGCCGCCGCCGCTCCAGAGGCACGCAAAGAATATGAGGCGCAGAGAGGTTCTCATGCAAATAAACGAATAGACGCTACAGCAGATGTATTGCATACAGTATAATATCTTTATTAAAACAGCTAGTTAGTAGAAAGTATGCTTCTAGTATAAACTTAGGAGCTAACAAAATGACAATCGAGTTGGCTGCGTGCGAAGTATGGGTTACAGTCGGTTTTAAAAAAAAGAACTTAGTTCTTCCCTCTGACTTGTCTGATTTTCCCTTTCATCGTTCGATATGCAGACACATCGCTACTTTACGTAGCCTATTTGGGTGTTTAAGAAAATAATTATTTATAATATTATCTTATATATAAATAAATAATTATTTAAAAGTTAAAGTACTGTATACACTACATATCTTTACTACGGCGCTTCTATGAAATTCTCATCTAGTATGCTCGAATAAAAAGCAGCCTAAAAGGAAATTATTCCCAAAGAACTGAAATAGAGGCAACTTACGTAAAACGAAACGAGAATATTGAATATACAAAATGTAATAAAACTGAGCTTCAATCAACAGACTACAGTCTTCATTAACAATTTTATTCGTATTGATATTATATTTCGTTCACAATATAAAGTTAATAAGCATTGTATTGAAAACAACACTAACAATGGAAATTTCAATTAATTTAATCTCGAAAACGAGTGTTAATTTCGGTTTCTGGAAACGAGGTGATAAATAATGTAGCATTTGTGTTTTTAAACAAATGCTATGATAATATGATTTAATTAAAATTGTGTGGAGAAATAAAAATAAAATATTATAACTTGTTTCTTGTCTGTACTGATTAGACTCCTAGAATGAAAATGTACAGTGACTGAAGTGATCAACTAAGTACTCGTTGATTTAGAGCAGAGTAAACGGTATAAAACAATAAAAACTTTTGACGAAAAAATATTATGATCTTATATTTCAGTCTAGTAGCAAAAACCAATAAACATAATGTAAAGACAAAGAATCTAATGTAGCAACATACATACAAAATATAAGTAAAATCATAGCATCAAATTGCATTTAATACATTTCCTCCCAGAAATTGAATTTCCAATACTTTATAAGAATTTCATTTTTTTTTCAAATTCATGTATCTTTATAAGGTCAGGTTTTATTATCAAATACCATTTCTTATTAAATACTAAATGATATTTGATTACTATAGTGTATAGTTAATAGGTACAAATAACAAGACTATATACATAATTCACTATTATATGCAGATTTCAATCAGTTTCACACAAAACGCGAAATAACCGTTGCATTTGCTATGAATTTTACGACGGAAACTAATTTCCTACCATCGAAAACATTCCGTAACATGATTTTCGTTGAATTCGAAACACGTTTGTGAAATTTCATAACATTCCTGTGAGTTATATACTGGATGGAATTTGCGTTACGGTTGAGTTGGGCAGCTTGATTAATTTTCAGTTTGTTGTCTTTGTTTTCTGATGCTTTTTTATGTATTGCCAAGCAACTCAGTGCGGCCATTTTTTAGATCGGTAGCCAATGCAGAAAGAATAAACGCATGAATGCCCCTGTGGCAATTTAAAACTTTTTTGACCAGTTCAAAGTTAAAAACTTTTACCTTAATTGTATTCATATTTTCAATTATTGTACATTAGTTTTTAAATTTCTTTAATTATGTAATTTTTTGGTGTGCATTAAAGACATATATTATCTTATCTTATATTACACTTTGTAGCTGCAAAACTGAGATATTGAAAAATCAACATAAAATCAAAACCTTTTAAAACTTTAAATTGGTACCAGATTACTTAAGTTAGATTGCGTCGAAACCTTGTTACTGTGATAGATCATGCTTGAATGATACGGTCCTAAATTTTCGTGCGTAAAATATTAAAATGGATCAAAGTGATTTATGTGTTTAGGCTAAAACACTTTAGGCGTTATAGGTTTACTCATTCTGCCTCCGGTTGAGCTACATTTTAGATTAGATGATAGGCACGTCCTTTGAAAACCAACATTCAGAACAGGGTTTTTTGTTTGAGTTACTTTCTAAGTTTATGTAAATCAGATGAACAAGGTAAAGAACTAAAATATTTTTTTATTGTAAGATAAAGAAACGCTGAAACGGTTGTAAAGTAACGTGCTGTTGAAGGTTGTAAATAATGTATATATTTTAACTAAACCAGGTCTGCACTTGAGCATAGTGTTAATATAAGACTGGCCTGATAGCTTTATGCCTTCTAATCTAGGATTAGAATTCTATATTTGTAGTTACTTTCGTTGAGTTTGGTCGTTTCTATATATTATATAGGTATATTAAGTACGTTTTTACTATCTTTAGGCTTTTCTAAAGATTTTCTAAGTGCCCCCCTTTTTATGTTGTAGTACCGATACGTATGTCCGTATATAGTACCCACGACACAAGCGTTTGCTTAGTGTGTGGTTAGATGGCGCGTGCAACATCCCGGGATATTTATTTGTTATAATGTCAGACTTTCGGACTTTTCAATGTGTTTGGCCTGAGTGACGCATGTACTTTGGCCGATATTTATAGTACTGACTAGGCCCTTGATCTAGTTTCTAGAAAATTTATTTGACTATCTGATTGAAATAAATGAATTAATCTTCTTATCGAAATAGAGTGGCCAACTCTGGTGTCGAGAGTTAATCAAGCCACCCTTAGGGCTTCTGACAATAAATGAAAGCATAGAAAAATTGTTTCATAAACAAAACGTTAATTGGTTTACTAGAAAATCTATAGGTCTTGTAGCTTTGTTTTCTCATAACAATATACTCGCCTCAAAACGCTCGAAAAAGGTTTTACACATTTGACAGATTTGACACGCTCCTTACTAAAGAAGAATTAATTAATTATGAATCGAGAAAGTGGAAGACTATTTAAAAAAACCTTTATAGTCCCGACGTATACAGTCGGTGTTCTTTTTATGAAGACAAGAGGTCAAACCTGGATCCTGTCCAATAACAATCATTATTTTCAAGCCGGTGAACCGGATACCTCGTGACGTGATTTCCCGGGCGTTGACATAACCGGAGCCGAGTGTTTGTACTTCCGGTTATTATTTATTTCCTCTCCACCTTCTTTCCTTGAGCCCTGAACTCTATGTCTGTGTGATTTATTACTTGATACAATATTGTGGTTGTTTGTTACGATGCAGTGACTGAATAAGTTGATTGTCTTTTTACACTAATTTGAGAGATCTTTTCTCGGCATTTACTGATACATTATATAGAAACAAAAATAAATTTACGAGATATTTTGTTACAGAATTAGTACTTTATACATAATGTATCAAACCTAACGGTAGCACTTAAAACTTACAACGACTAATAGTCGAAAGTATCTTACAAATTGCTATAATAAAGCTTTCAAGGGCTAGCATAAATTACTAAAACATTAAAAGTTATTTACGGACAGATATTACCACCTTACAAGGGTCTTAAAAGATTCATGTCCTAACTTTAAATTTACCTTGTTTCTGGCCAATAGATCAGTTTAGGAAAACAGCTTAAAGTGATTTGCCCCTAGCTAAATCCCACAAACTGTTGTTATTGTAACACTCAATAACTGAATCAAAATATTAAATTTGGTGAACTGCTATCGTTGATATGTGAACAACGGACTTGAAAACCAACATTTGTTCTACTGAACTTAGTGTTTTAGCATAAATTGTTCAATACAAAATGGCGCAACATAAAACTTTTGTGAAGAAATTTTTTTTTTTTTTTTAATAATAATAATAATAGGTCTGTATTTCAGACAGCAGGGTCCATAGAAAGGTTCACACACAAAGGTACAAAAGAAAGGCATAAAACAAGGCATAAATTAAATTATGTAGAAATACAGATTACGTGACAATATCCAACCATTGTCGGTATGTTGCAGTCATGTGCATGCGGTCAGACAGACTCTTAATAATACTGTCTTTACAAATGTCAACTCTGGACATAAAAGAAGCAATCCTCTTGCGCTGTATAGCATTAAAGCTGTCAATGCGTGCGTCAAAAAACATACCGGATGCACTGCAGCTCCGCGACAGGCCCATGAGCTGCCTGTAGATGTTGTTGTATGCAACTTTGATGGAGTTGTGCGATTTTTTCGTGTAATTAGTCCAGAGTTAAATACTTAAATAGGGTAACTTTCACGTCAGGCGCAGCATTATAAAATTTTCTGATGTTACATAAAAAGAAAGATATAAATTACATTTACCTAATAAATAAAATTATAATGTTACATAAAAAGAAAGATATATATTACATTTACCTAATTCATATTATGGAATCTACAGCGAGCTATTTGAAACTTAAAACTAATTATATGACTATTTTAGTGACAATAGTGTTGTATATCAAATCAACGTGAGTGAAATACCGGATATTTTATATTATTATTTATTCTAATAGACACAGTAATATCTCATAAAATGCAGTATTTGCAGATCATTTCTTTATCAAAGCAACCGCAGTGTTTGTTCGTATTGGCTCACAAAACGAACGCCGATGAAGTTTTCACCTCACGTACAAACTTTACTTTTTCTATCTTCTTTGTTGAATTCAATTACGACCAGTCATTGGAGTAAACGCTTTTGTAAGAAATGGATGACTTAGTTTATTCCGAGACATGAATGGCTCTATGCTTCTTGTATATGTTGATTGGATTAGCACTGGCGACTGGCAAACCTTTAGAGAAAACGGTAAACGCTTCTGTGTTGTAGGATTCGATTTGTTTTTAGATGATTCTTGCTATTGGTGACAGAGATAAGGAATACCTTTCATTTATTTATTTGAATATCTTTCAAGATCAATAACCTCAAACTCAATTATATCAAAATATTTCCCTCATTTGTGCTACTGGAGCTTCGTAAAAACTTATACACAATGAAAACAGTACAGTATAGTATAGTCTCAATAAAAGTTTTAAATTGAGTGCTCTTATTCTTCACTCCAAACTTAAATCAATTATAACAATTAAACCTTCGTAGACATACTTTCTGTAGGAAGTTAATTATTGAAATCTTTTAGCTGAAAGTTCCATCGAATTCTTCAGATTCCTTTTTTCATCTATTAGGTTTTGTTGCGTATATAAAACTTTACAATTAGATTTGAGATATAGTACATACTCGTATATTTCGACTTACTTTTTGTAAATAATCTAAATGTATAAAACTCAAAGGTGACTGACTTACTGACTGACTGGTACAGTGATCTATCAACGCATATCCCAAACCACTGGACGGATCGGGATGAAATTTGGCAAGCAGGTAGATGTTATGACGTAGACATCCGCTAAGAAAGGATTTTTGGAAACGCACCGCTTTAAAAAGGGTGAAATAGGGGATGCAAGTTTTACTTCTAAATGCGAGCGAAGCCGCGAGCACCCACTAGTATGTAAGTAATAAAAAGCTTACAATTACGTACCTTACGCTTCACGAATATTATTATATCTAATTGACAAATACAACGCACAGTTTCAATGAGAGACCTTACGTTTTTCAGTGAAAACAGTTAACGAACTGTGAAATGAATTACACAGCAAACGGTCTCGCGACTTGTAAATTTATTCTTCACAAAATGTAGAGCTACAAAATCACATGAGCGCGAATAAATACATGTAATTTAGGTGTACCGACAGCCCATTGGTGGATGTTTGTGAAGCCTTTTGGGATTTGTATGCTTATTTTTAGTTTATTATAGGTGAGTTTTGCTTTAAAGGATTTCGACATTTTACAAAGCTTAGCTTATGTAAAAGATACTAAGTAAATAATCCTGTTAAAAAAAACAAATATATAAACTTTTTATATAAATACTTTCAGGCATTTATACGTTACCAGTTTTTTAGAGCAAATAAGATTAAAACCTAATCCGTCTTATTACAAAACGCGGTTTAAATATTAGTTTAGGACTTTGAAAATTAAAAATGTGTTCTTGTTGTTCAAACATCACACACAAGCAATCAAAATGTCAACAAAAATTGGAACTTTGATTTAACATTGGTACATTTTTACAGTTTGATAATTATGATAGTAGACAGACAATGTTTGAACAACTAAAACGGACTTAGTCTAGACTTATATTTAAACCACGTTTTGTAATAAGGCCTATTATACTTACGAGTAAATGACAATATAACCAACTACAAAAACCTTAATTAACTTACAAGTTCAAAATATGATTCATAACGCTGTAGCTAGTAAGATAATTATTTTTGTAACTATAATTATTTATTTCTATAGCAAATCAAGCACGTATCGCATAAATATAAATTATTATCAAGATTATATTAATCAAATGTAGGTATATACCATCGAGATTTTCCATCCACTAAGCTAAGAAAATGCGTAAACTCCCTATAAATTCATAGCTCGCTAGTTCACATGCAAGTGGCGTCCTGAAAGGGGAACTGTTATTGCAGAAGATAAATCAAAAGAAGGATTAAGTTATAAAACCTTGCTCTGAGAACATGTGCGTAGGGCTGAAATATGGCGTAATATCTTACCCGGCTAGCCTTCGCCACTTGACAATGTGATAGCTAAATTACTAGCACATAGTTACTTTTTATGTTTTTATAATCTTAACATTATGCAAAAATCAATGTGTAATTTTTTGGATTGATTTAATAAGGTTTTTTTTGTCATTTGATCATCCATTTTCTTACATAATCAATTCTTTAGGGGAGTTTAGTTGGGCACTAGGCAGATTTTTCATAAAATTATGTTGAATTGAATTTAAAAATGTTGGTTTTTGATTGGTTGATATGCTTTTTTTTACTTACGTGCTGTAAGGGACGGACTTCATGTAGAGAATAATCTTTACCATTTTCTCAATAAGTAAGTACGATTTTGTTTTTTTTCTTAGAAGCGGCCTGTTTTGTTTAAATAATATGTTTAAAAAATCTATAATAAAAAATCACATTTCTAGTTACTACAAAGTTTAGTTCTGTTAATAAAATAACGAGAAATCAACGAGCAACCGCCTCGCGCTCTCGCCACCTCCACACCGCGGCGCGGCGCTCGCACCGCGTTTAAATGCATGGATTATTTTCATTTTGTGAGATTTTATGTATTAGATTAGGTATTTTTTTTATAGGTAGTTAATAGATTTCTAAATATTTACTTACAAATATTAAAGTTTCTACCTGTTTATTAAGATCGAGTAAAAATTGCTTAAAAATTACGTTTTTTGTATGGGTATGGTCCCTTTCATATTTACTTTATTGTTATTTAATATTGAAAGGTAATATGGTACAAATATTCTGTGAAAATTTGAAGCGGCTACCTGTTACCGTTTTTAATATCGAACAAAAAAATCGAAAAAAAGGCGTTCATTGTATGTGGACCCCCTTAATATTTTTATTTTTAGTACAGACAGCGGAGGCTTAGTAATAGGGGCCCGTTTTAGCCTTTAGGTACGGAACCCTAAAAAAACGAAATAAAGTCATAGACTTAGTTTAATTTGAATCCTGGTACTATATTACAAAACCAAGCATCCGTTCCGTTAGTAATAATAAAGATATTGAAAAGTAATATTATACCCACTTTCCTAGTTATTTACCTATACTTTAGTAAGGCTTATATTATATCGGTGACTTACGTAGCATCACCTGCCCTCTATTATAATACTGATAAATGTATTAATCTTAACAACCTTTCACATAAACCGTTATCTTTAGCAACAAAGGTGAAATAACTCACTTATCTCTTTGTTTTTGCTATGTTATGGTCGAGCTAGTTACAGTTCGCGGAATTATTTGCTTTATTTTAAAGATATTCATAATTTTGCTGATCACATCACTTAATATTATGTACCTATATACAATATAATGCATAGTGATGATACCTACAAAAAAAACCAATGTTTACAAAAATTATATATATTTATTTACGAAAACGTATGAACTCGTTTTTTACAGAAATATCCACGTATCCTTGGACTCGCACAAAACATGGTATCAATAAAAACTTTACTAGAATTTCTTCTCACCAAGTTCTGAGACACATTCCTTTCCAGTCGACTTTAGTCTTATAATGCTGTTTTCAGAAGCGTACAGAATGCTGCCATCGCTCTCTATAGCCATTCCATAGATGTTGATTATAGATGCCAGTTCCTTCACAGCCTTGGTCTTTTCATCTACGGAAAATATACCAGTCGGAGTGGAGAAGAAGATTTTACCATTAATGTCACTGGTCATACCGTTCATAGTGTAAGATCCTACGTGAGTGGTCTCTTGGTTGTTTCTCGTGTATAAGAATAATCCAGAACTGTTTGAGTAGAAAATGTTGTTGGAGTTATCAACTGCCATCAACATGGCTCTGTTGTCACCGATTTCTGTTACTTTCTTGACTTCTCCGCCTTTGTAAACGTAAGCTTCTTCTTCGGGGTATGTTGTGAAGTAAAGTGAGTCTTTCGAGAATAGTTGCCAGATATTCTTGTTGGAGATATTTAAGTTGGTCGCTCGTTTTGTTTCGGGGTAGATGCTGTCCTTTAGTTTGTATATGCCATTGTTGCCACCGAAGTACACTGTATGGGTTTTCTCGTCGACTGCGTTTGCGAAACCGCCGGTGACTCCACTGACTGTGCCAAATTCGTTTGTTTTGAGGTTTATGTATCCGAGAGCGAAGACATCATCCCCTTTAACTGAGTAACTGAAGTAAAGCACATTGTTATTGTAGTCCATGGCTAGTTGGTATGGTTTGTCTACGTATTCCTTGATAGTTTCCTTAGCATGGCTGATGCCATCAACAACGACGCCTTCACAGTCATTCCTGTTGAGTACTCTGGCGGAGGCCAGAACAATCACTGACAGAAATATCAAGCACTTCATCTGTAACAAAGAGAAATACTCAATGTAACCAATATCTGACCAACAAACCTAAACCTAAATATATTTGTAAGAATGTTAAAACAATTATGACAAGAAATCATAGTATTGCATAATGCATATTTTATTTATTTGTTTTGTAATGTTTATGATTTCTTTCTTTTCTTTTAAATGGTAAGACAATGCATCGATGTAACTTAATGGATTTACTCGTATGTTAGTTTCTTTGAATAGGGGGTCAGTTGAGATATACCTAACAATAATTTTGTGTTTTAAATCTTACGTATTAACTACACTATTGGGATATATATTCATCTATTTTGTTTGATTTCGGTAATATATTAAATTAATTAAGTTAATATATTAAATAATATTAAAATAAAATTCTCACGTTGAACTGTGTCTCGATTAAAGCAATATAGTGTACTATCCGTTTGTTTACCAACCACCACTTTATATAGTTATTATATGCTTACTGTAGGTTACATGTTATCTGTATGACTTCTTTACTAAGAACTAGCTCAATGCAAAATAAATAAATATTAGGAATACAATCTGAGAATAACGGGAAATATAATGTTTTGTGGTATAAATGTGTAGTATATTTTATTATTATTGTTACATTTTTGCGATAATTTGTATCATTTGTTAGAATTCCCTTGTTCAATAATTACCGTCAACTTATTGTGGTACAGATAAGACGAACATTATTAACACAAATAATCATATATTAAATTATTGATTCCTGTAATTTTCAGTCCAAGTCCATACGATTCCATGAACGTATGAACTCGTATGTATATGTATGTTATATATGTACATACGAGTATGTTACGTGTGTGTTCCAAAATGCCCTTAATTTATCTTTAAAAGCTAAAGTTTAACAACCTCGCAACGTTTGTAAAGTGACAGGTTCTTTGTATTGTATTTTTATTACAAAACTAGTGGGTGCTCGCGGCTTCGCTCGCTTTAAGAAGTAATACTTGCATCCCCTATTTCAACCCTTGAAATGTGGCATTTCCAAAAATCCTTTCTTAGCGGATCTTAAATCTACCTTCATTCCAAATTTCAGCCCAATCCGTCCAGTCAGTCACCTTTGAGTTTTATATAATATAGATGTGCCAAATAATAAATAAAATAAATATTCCGGGACATTGCACACAGCGCCATCTAGCCCCACACTAAGCAAACGCTTGTGTCGTGGGTACTAGATAACGGATATAATACTTAGGTATATACTTTTTTTTTGTAAATACTTTTTTTTAACTTTAACGTGTTTGCACTTGGCTATGGCCAAGCCTTTACTTAATTTACTTGATAGCAAGCAAAGGCTATGGCCTAAGATGGAGCATGCTTACCCGATAAGAACCGATTCACTCTCGCTTTGAAGATCGCTGGATTATAGTGCGTGGGGAACAGAAAGTCAGGCAGGGAGTTCCACAACCTTGCGGTACGAACAATAAAGTTAGAAGCGTACCGTTTCGTGCGGGTCTTAGGAACTTCCACCATAAACCGGTGTCGTCCTGTCGTACCTCTACTCATCCGGTGATAGAAAGGCGCGGGCGGAATAAATACATAAAAATACATACTTATTATACATACAAACAACCAAACTCAACACAAGTAATTATATTTTTTTTTTTAAATTCATAAATACTTGTGACACGCAGAAATCGAACCCGCGGCTCCTAGATTAGAAGGCAGAGCCACTACCAACTAAGCTAACAGGGCAGTCATTAAAACTGTAATAAGACAGGGAGGTATATAACTTTTCTTATTTTAGCTGCAGTGCCTTTGACCTTTTTACCTGACATTCTAGACTCTCATTACCATCACATACATCATCAACAGACATTTGACAGGTATAGACAATCAGTTTCAAAATAAACATTACATACCGAATTAGGTTCTTGGTACAACCTTATGATATAAACATTTATTTTTAAACGATTTTCAATCCAATTTATCAAAAAAGTCCTTATAAACCCGAACAAATAACTACATTGAAAAGTAAATAAAATATTTCTAAACATTTTACACAGCGCCATCTAGCTACATAGATACCGAGCAAACATGACTAAAAATTATCCATCTCCTCATCGGCAATAGAATTTCATTGCTGGCTGCACTCATCTCGCGATGTTAGAGTTCGTATCCAAGAGTTCAGTTCGCTGGGGGTTTAATGAAGTGTTCGGGCAGAATCGCTCGTGGCCAAGATAATGTTGTAATTTATCGCACCATATTTCACAACGCCCCGGGACGTCTGACGATCTGGGATTTAAACTTGGATGCAGTGCTATACTGAGCTGGAAGCTAGCTTGAAATAATAATGCAAACATATGCGTGTTCTCTGTATCTTCTACATATTGCTTAACATTTGTAAAATTTTATTTTTTTATCATAATTATTCAAAATGGATCAAATGACCGATTTTTAATTCGTACAAAATTAGAAAAGTTACCTTATTACAATTAGAGTTTGGTAAAGTGACTAGGTACTACTAGAGTGTCAGGCGTTTATGCTTCATTTAAAGTCCCGATAACAAAATATCTTTATACTAAACAAACTCCGGCTTCAGTTTTGCTAAAAGATTTCGGGACCTGATTCTTTAAGAATTCATACACCAACATGATTCAATCATTTGGTTCCTTCCCGCTGTCCCCGGTGGACATGTCCCCGGTACGGGGACAACGACACGGCAATTTTTTTACTTCGCGTTGCCAATCAAATATTTTATTTTTTGCAAATAAAAATACCATGCGCAATAGACCGGGTCGTTTTTAAAACAATTCTCAAAAATAAAAGTTTAGTTTCTGTTACAGAGTTTAACCACAGAGGCCATCAGGTTTATACGATACATAATATCCCATACGGTAGCACCTGTGATAGATATTCTCGTGTCATCAAAAACTGGGGGTAATAGCTCAAGGAAAATAACAGAACAGAACTGAAACGTTTCTTATTGCTACAGAAATCGAATTGAACGGGTGAGATTTAGAATTACGGTAAAAAAGTAGATTTTAATATTGTAGCTTTTATATAGCTATATTGTGGGCTTTTTGTGTATCGAAATTATTTTTATCTAAAAATATTTTAATTGTCACAAAAATATTATTATTTAGTTTCTCAACACAGATTCTCGGGCCTTACGCCCGGTATTTTTAAGGCATCAGTGGGGCCGTAGCCAACACTGAGAGGCCTTTTACAATATTATAGGTACTTAAAATTAAGTAAAAATTACAGATAGAGGATGTTAGGTATATAAAGTAACTATTGCAGACATGGTATTAATTATTATTATTTAGTTTCTCAATATTATTATGTCTTTTAAATTACCACATCTGAAAAAGAATAAAAATTACAGGTAAGTATCCTCATTTAGTTCCAAGACAATTTGTCTTTAACATTTAATATCGATCCTTACAACATATCGAAAAAACATAAGCAAACACGCATTTGTATAATTAGTAGCAGCCCGAATTTGGGCCGACTGATGTGTGACAAGAAATGTTTTGTACTAATATCTTCCAAGCAAAAAATCAGTTAAACTAACAAATATAGTACATACTGCTGATCAACCGTATTTGGAGACTGCTCCAAATACAATTTCCCTTTGTGGTTTGTACCTACCAACAAAAATATTTTAACTCATAAACGCTAACGTTTCAAGATCCTTTTGAGGCGCATATCAATTTCGCAAAAAGTGTAAATAAAAGGGAGAGCAAAGTAATTGAAAATTCACAATGCGAGTAAAGTGCTTGCGCAAGGAAATGTAAATCTGCGCCGAAATGAAGCGAAAAATTCTACGAAATATTTGTTCTCACTCAACTTAATCTGGGATAAGCGATATGAATCGGACCCGCCGTTAATATCTGGAGGGAAATAATTTCAAATATTTTTAACCGACTTCCAAAAAAAGGAGATTATCAATTATTATTTTTTTGTGTTGATGTTACTCTATTTACTCCGCTGTGTATCAATCGATTTCAAAAATTCTTTTTTTATTCGATGAAGGTAGTTTCCGTGATCGTCCCATAAAAATTATTTTTCATTCGGTTCAATACTTTTTTTTAGAAAAAACCAATAAACCAACAAATTGATAAAGTTTATGCAAACCAATTTAAGCCATATATCTAAAACTACTAGTCGGGGTCGCTACAATACCTATCAGCATTAGGAACAAATCTTAAACCGACTGGAACTGCGACTTTGACAAGCGTCGATTTCGTTTAACCAGTGACTGGCACCGACAACAAATATTACTGATTTCAATAAGAATACTTATAGGTTTGTAAGTTTCAATAATTTGATAGATTCTTTACTCCCAATTCTGAATTTTGAAGTCGCAATAATGAAAATAAATTATTTATTAACTTTTTAGTGAAACATAAAGTCGGTTTTTGATTATTTTGACATAAATTTTATTAAGATATAACTGTTTATACGTTGCTTTTACAGAGTTATACCAAAACTGACTGAAACCATGATTGAATGAATACTGAAGGTTTCTATTTTTTTTTAATCTTTATTAGAATGTATTCTTGATATTCTGAGACATTTTAATGCTTGTAAGTCTTAAATAAATAGGATGTGGTGCCAAGCATCAAATAATAACTTACTAAAGCCAAAAAAGACTATTCATTTAATAAGTAACCATATTTTCACATAACTTTTATAGAAAGAAGTTTACTTAAATAGGTACATATTTTTTTGTTATCACACAAATTATTATATTTAATAGTCTAAACATTTCATTAGGATACTACTACCTAGTCTTCAGAGTGTCATTTAAAACTGTTTCGTCAAAAACGTGTCCTACGTTTTTGAAGAAACAGTTTTAAATGCAATTCACGTAATTGGAGGGAACCTTACTTTTGAATTGTTGAATATGATTTGGCGCACTAATTGAACCTACGGGAAATTTGCATTTCCACTGCATTGCGCTACGAGGCAGTTTTTAGTTGAGAAACCTTTATTTTTATCGCGAAGTTTCGTTTCTAGGAAGACGAAGTTACAGGCTTCTTTCTCTAACGGGCTTAAAAAGAGTATTTATTTGACTTTTATTTACAGCTACATAGTAATTTTAGAGCTATTTTTTATTTGTTTTGTTAATATTTTGCATTAAATTAAACAAATTTGCTATGAACATGATTTGAAATAGATCTCCAGTAATTTATAAGAATATATCTATTTAGAATATATATATCTATTTCTTACAGCTAATATTTCTACCCCAAACTGTTGCGATTCTACACCACTAAAAACCCATATGTACCTTAATATCTGATTCATATTGCAAAGGAACGTGCTAGAAATGCCTCGAGGATTGCAAAATATAGAAACTCATACCGGCGTTATAAGCAATGCTGTTGGGTTGATTGAATACGTTGAACAATCAAGCTTCAAAGGAAAACGTGATCTTAGACTCTTCGCTATATAATATTACAAGTCACTGGAGGCAACACTTTTTGTCACGTTTTGGCTGCTGAGATATAAAGTTCTTAGTTCTTATTTTATCCGCGCGTAAAGATATTCTACGAATGCACGTAATGCGAGTTTTTGGGTAGCTTTTCATCTTGCTTATTACACGAGCGCGTTTACGGACGTAGAATAAAATATGATCGATGAAAATATGAAGGAAAGATGTCAGAAGGCGATGAGTGTTTTTTTTTACTTTTTGAATTGTTTGCAAATATATTCTTGCAAGTTTCTGAAAGCAGTCAACATCATATAGTGAGTAAACACATCAATTATTACCATTACTTACCTTTACAAAGAATAACTTCTACGAATAATTACAAATCTGTCTACACTACACAATGAAATGTCTAAAGAGCGTTCAAACTACGATCTACATGTGCCCATATCGATAAATTTGTATTTTACAAGATGTGTCCCCGCGCCATGGTTTGCTTCTAATTAAAATTACAACCTCATTTCGTATGTAAATGAGTGAACTGAAGCATTGGAGATTTGCATATATCATAACACTTTAAAAATCCTAAGCCAAGAAGACTAAAAATTTATTATCAGTAACAAAATGACATTGCCATGTGTTACAAAATACAATTTGGACTTGTTTGATAACTTAAGCTAAGCTCATAACACTTATGACGACGCTTGCACATCATGAAAAAAAAACAATTTTCCTTGTTGCATAAATATAATTAGACGTAAGGTAGGATGGCAGCTAACTCCTGATTGCTTTATGAATTCAAAATGAACTCGAACAAGAAGAAGTAGAAATGAACAGGCGATTGCGACGTGACACAACTTTTCTTTTTGCGTTACAAACTTTTTTATGAAACGCCTTGGTTCATCTGAGGATTGAAGTTTGGTGAGTTTTGAAGAAAATCTACTTTTTAGTTACACAACTTTTAATAACATCTTATAACCTAAAAAAGTAATGTCAACAGTCATGTAAATTAAACAGTTACGATGACTTTTGAAAAATATTTCATTTGTTATTATACAAAACAATCTCGTGGCTTTTTATAACAGTCAAGATTTTCTTTCACACAAGCGATAGCGTGGTGGAACATGATCTACTGTAATTAAACTAGCACTCGTAAATGGCTGCCAAATCACACCGTTACTGACAGAACCTGTCCATCTCTGATTTTAGCCTACCACAAATACACGAGCAATCAACACATAGACCCCATAATTAAAATAACTAGGCACTTAATCTCCTTTAATTAGCCACCTTGTTAATTTCAATGCGTCCTTTCACAGGCCGAAACATGTACGTGCGTGGAATATGTCTCGATGTATTAACAGCGTTAATGAGTTGAAACTCCGTAAGCTGGTGGCTGACGTACCTATATGAATTAAACACTCTTTTTATTGCAGGGATTAATGGGAAAAATTAAAAAAACATTGATTTTGAGAGTGAACTGGTCTTTTATTGGGTAAGTCACGCTCTAAAAGTGCAACGCCTAAAAAACAATATTTAGTAAGAAATTTCTTGTGATTGTTTTATTTAGATGAGTACAAGCAGTAGTTTCACAATATAACTACACTCATGATTTTTTTCTGTGGAAGGTAAAGCATACTATATGTACAAAAGTGGAACGAGTTCTTAAATTAGGACGAACGTGGTTTATAGAAACTGCTGTGTTACTTTATCAATTTTATTTGATAGATAGTTTTTTATTTAAGTACTATAATAATAATTAAAAAACAACATGTATATATGTTGTATATATGTAGATATCTATTGGTTATTAGTTTGTATAGGACTTGTAAATTCATGGAAATATATTAATAAAGGGTATTCATGTTGAAAATAGTATGTTTAGTTATTATCCCCTTGTTTTTCAGTAATATTATTTGATAGATTAGACTTGATCGATTGCAATTTCAAACAAATTATATCCGAACTCTTTCCTAACGGGATCCATACCCGCACCATCTAGAGAGGCAACCAAACCTTCTTCCCATCAGGGTCACCAGTTCAGTTCCTGTGACATTTTACGTGGGATAAACAATCCATCAATGAAAGCTTTCAAAATTCATTTGAGTGTCGGTCTCGCGGAAAGCCTCATGGTTTTCACAGGACGCTGCCACAACATTCTGTCCCCTGACTATTCCATTAACGATCTCAATTATGCAATGTTAATAGAGGATATAACTCGTAGGATGGCAAGAATAAAAGATATATCTATTGAAATAAGGTATGAGTAAGTAGAAAGCTTATGCCACCCTAAAGTTAGTAGGAAGATTTGATGTATACCCGTCGTGTAGCGTGTTTGAAAACCGTCGAAAAATTATGGCCTGTATCATAACATGATGCATTATAAAATATTTTTTACCAAAACGAGTTAGCACTAGATCACTTTTATAGTCTGACAGACAGATGTATTTCCTACAGTTTGTGATATGAAATACAAAATATACATCAGATCACAATTTGTGAATTTTAATCACAAGTACCTATATGTACATAAATGTGCATTTTTTTCACAAAAAGATACGAATCTTGATCTCGTCACATAAGTAACTCTGCAATTTTCCTTTTTTAATTTATTATATCGCCTAAATGTTCTGCCTTATTACAGACCTCTCCCCTCTATTGCCTTTATCATCTAAAGCGCCTACATTCAAATGAATGTCGTTTGTGATTACCAAATTGGCTTCTCTGAAATTGCTTTCATTATTATACGTGTTATAAAGTTAAATCATTAATTGAGCATGAATTTGCTCTTTTGTAGGAGTTAGATCAACTTTTATGTGGTAAAGTTGTGAGAAATCTTTTGACAGGTTCGTGAATATATTTTATTGGTTAAATTATTGCAAATTGACTTGTTTATTATACTTCATTTTATTGCGATGCCCTTTATTGGGCAAAATATTTTTGTGTTCATAAAATGTATTGTAAACAAAGTGCCATAAATTTCGCTCTATCTCATTTAACGTGAAAATGTCATGTTAATTCCACGTTATTTAAAAAAACTGATTTAGCGGTAAAACAATTTTATTATTAATAAAATAGTTAACTAACAACTCAAACTTGTATAACTTAATTTTACCTAAACTTCCGTGCTAACGATTCAAAATTGGGCAAAACGAGGAGTTCACTAACCACTTTCAATTCATGTCATGAACTGGTTCCATTCGCAATTCAGCGAGCAAGTTGATTTATAACCGGCCCCTGTCAATTTTCAGGACATTGGTGATCGTGACCTTAAATTATCAGAGCGAGCTCTTTCAATAAAATTCAATTATATCCCGAGAATGATATATATTTATCGTTCAATCGTGAAGGGTCCGTGTTCTGTGAAGCTGAAAATAAAGGAACGATGTCGAAAGTTGTGAGATAGGTCCGGAGATGTATCTTCCTTCATCAGAACCACGTGGCACCTTTGACCTTAGACCAGAATAACATAGATTATTATATAAGCTGCCGATTGAATTAAGTCGGTTTTCATCTAAACCCACATATATCTGCTTGCCAGAAATTATATTGATCACTTATGGAATTGTTAGAGTCCAGTAAATTAAATTGCTAACACAAAGCGACATGGTTCAAAGTAGAACTTATCTGTATTGGAATGGAACTGGCTCTGAAATGAGGTTAAAAATTGGCTTCGATCGCATTATTTTTGGTAAAAGTCTGTGTATGACACTTCCGGGACGTATACTACCTAGCTACCTACATATAAAAAATCATGAAGATCCGTTCAGCCGTTTCTGCGTGATGAGCGTCTAAATAATAATAATAATAATAAATAAACATACAAACAGAGACACAGAGAAACAGACATACAGATAAATAGACAAAAATCTATAAATTGATGAATATAACGAACATAAATTTAAAATTAAAATAAACCTTCATTGTTATGTAAGTTACTTAATTAAGATGGTGAAATAAATCTTTTCCTATGTACATTAAAAGCAATTTATTTACAGCTTAAGAAAAACAAAAATTTATACTAATGAACGAATAAAAATTATCGAATACCCATTGCGATACTATTAAATCTAATTTTATATTCTAAAATTTAATTGAAAGAAAGAAAGAAAATTATTTATTTTTAGGTTTACAGATTAAACAAAACTCTAACTCCAAGGTCTGATGGTTTAAAGTGATCGGCCGAAGCTTCGGCCTCGCATCTTCCACTTTGTAGGTACATTTTTGATTTTCATGTAATTCGTTAGTTTGCATGTTTTCAGAAAATACAGTGCCTACTAGTTCATTCGAGAATCTTTAAAATGGCTGTAGGCAGCGGGTTTCGATGACCACTTGGTTTAAAATGAACATAACTTTTTTATTTACGAACCGATTGAAATAAAATAAACACTAAATGTAAAGTCAAAAATGAGTGAGTGAAAACGGCAGACAAATCGGTTCAGCGGTTTTCTAGTCTATAACGAACAAACATACTTACCTACAGACAATCAGACATACAGACAAACAGAATATTTTTTTTGAAACCTGATTTTTGTGTTCTAATGCATCAATGAAGACTCCTCAACTTATTCTCAATTATTTTTAATGTAGTTATGTACAGACACCGACCGGTTACAGCTTTATTATATGTATAGTTTAAAAATGCGCATTTTGTTTTACTTTACATGTAATTTCCAGGAGCGAAACACCAGACTGGGGCATCCACCAAGTAGAAGCCCTGCTCGATAGAAGAGACATCACCAGCAACGTATTCTCGGTCCTCACCTTCTTCGGCGACCACGCGTTACACCACATGTTCCCGACCCTTGACCATTCTATACTGAAACATCTTCATCCAATCGTCCTCCTGATGATGGAAACCCCGTTTTCCGAAACTTGTCGAGCTAATTTTACGACATAATTATTGACGTAAGTGCTAGCCGGTTATTACAACAAAATTTATGGTATTTATATACTAAATATATTAATTATAAAGCTAAGCACAATTGATCATAAAGGTATTCTAAATCTGAAACTAAACCGGTACAAGTCAACGGCCAAACCTTAGACTTGGCTCGACCTTGTCTAGATTTCATTACTTTTTAGAGATAAACAAGAAGCTCCATCGAGACTTGGCTAGTTTTTTACAGAATGTTTTGGTGGTATAATAATTGCCGGTACAAAGTGGTAATGGTCGACTATTCGTTACTTCACAGTGTGAGTTACCTGTCCACTACAAGTTTTTAAAAGTCTTTAATAAATGCAGGACTGAAAATAATTTTTCTCACCTCCGGGCCGAAAGTGACAACTTTAACCGTAACCGAAAGTTGTCGCTTTTCGGCTCCGTCGATGAGAAAAATTGTGTACACACCGCGGGCAGTAAATAAGGAAGCCTAAGATCACATGAAATTGTCGTCCGAGGCGGAGCCGAGGTCGACAAACATGTGATCTGAGGCACATGAGATCACATATCTCTTGAACCATGTTCCGACTTTCTATACAGCCACGATGTAAAATTGAAATAACTTAAAGTTTAGTATTGAGTACAGAATATATATATTTTAAATATCTTTATTATAATTTAGTTACAACAATTTTTTTAAAACAACTTAGATTTCGGTAAAATATTTACCATTTTTTCAATGATGATATAAAAAATAATGGCTAAAAAAATGAAGAGCTGGCCGGCCACAGAAAAAAAACAAAATTGGCGGGAAAGCGGTAGTTCGATTTTTCTTCTTTGGCCATAACTTTGTATTGTGCCATTATTTTTTCGATTTGAAGACTTTTGTTTATATAGGTACGTATACCTAGCAGAGATTTGTACCTATAAAATTAGTTCATCTGATTCTGATATGAATTTAACGCTTGATTTTATAAGAGAAGAGGCTAAAGCGGTAGGTAGTGGAAAATCATCATACGATTTGAGGTATCTTTATTTGATTTGGGTGGTAAAATAAAATTTACTCATATTTTCTTTAGCTAATTCATGTTTTTATTTTTACTTTCCTCGTATTTGTAATGAAAAGCACAGTGTTTACCTCGGGTTAAAGACTTATTTAGTCCCTCGAACTATTGGCGCCCTCACTGCGTATGGGCGCCAAACCTCGTCTCGGGACTAAATAAGTTACTTTCACCCCTAGGGTAACAATGTACTATTACATCTTCTGGCGTAAATATTTTTACTACTCCTATAATTATGTAAATATTAAAGACAAGTGCCAGTTACTACGGTCAGAAGCTTGAGACTAAGCTGAATAAACTATGTACATATTTACAAAATCTGCTAAATAAGTCATTTAACCATACGTAAATATGTATACAGGGTTACAGGTTAAGTCGACCTATTCCTATTAATGGCGTGTAGTTTATATTGTTTCTGACTGATTTGTCCACGGAGCGCCCTATCCTAAATCTAACTATTTTCAAGATATTTGAATATTATTGATTTTTTTACAAAAATAACTAGATTCCCGCCTATCGGCTTACATATTTTGAAATTTGTTCGTCTTATTATTACTATTAAAGATTTTTTATGTACAAGATGTATGACGCTCTTTAATCTCAATCTTCGGTCGTCGGAAATGCTAACTTTATCTCACCCTGAATTTAACTCGCCATCCTTCTTTGGGCGCTCATTTGCGGTGCAAGCTGTTCGCCTCTTGAATGAGCTGCCTCTTAGCATTAAGAAGGCTCCGTCACTGGAATCTTTTAAAAGCCAAGTAAAGAACTGGTATCTGTCCATGCAGACAAGTTAAACCTGCTGCTTATTAGTTTATGTATGTCTATGAATTTGTATTTATATATAAATTGTATTTACTTGTATGTAAGATTATAGAGTTATTTGTGTTGTATTAGTACATAGTATTTTTCTTAATTTCTAATTATTCCGAAGTATATAATGTACATTATGTATGGGTTTAAGTAGTTTATTATTATTTGTTTAAGTGTAAATTATTTACGTTTTAGTATTTAGTTAAATTTCATGTGTTCTTTATTGTACGTCTATTGATCTTTATGATTTCCTCTCCATCCTACGGTTGCCTGGAAGAGATCGCTTTTAGCGATAAGGCCGCCATTTGTGGCATAAGATTTAATTTGTTTCTTGTTTGTGTTGTGTTCTATTTTATTTGTGTGTCCAATAAAGCGTTAATCTATCTATCTATCTAAAATTACCTTTATATTGAATGGCAGCAATGTATAGATAATTGTGGTAATTATTTTGATTTAATATATAAATATATATTACAAAATATTATATTATTTTATTATATTATTATTATAAAATATACCTATTACCTAGTATGATAAAAAATAACAAAAAGACAACATTCATTTTCAGTACAAATCAGCAATTTCATATCTTAACCCCTTAATATCAACCAAAGCTGTAAATCATTGTTTGTGTAATAACAACCAAAACTTGTGAATCATTGTTTTTGGTCTTATTTTCTTTCATCATTTTAATAAGTGTCTTATATATTTACTATGTATTCAATTCACCTTTATATATTTTTACTTTGACTATGTTTGTTGGTATCGTTTTCGAAGAGTTGAAAGTTAACAAAATTTATTTAAAAAAAAACAAAAACTGACTTTAAGTGTCACTAAAAAGTGAATAAATAATTTACTTTCATTTTTGCGGCTTCAAAATAAAAAATTTGGAGTAAATAATCTACTAAATTATTGAAACTTATAATCTTATAAGTATTTTTATTGAAATCCGTAATATTTGTGGTCGGTGCCGGTGAAAATTTTTATGACTTCTAATATTCTAGTGAACAACACTAACCCGTGTGACAACACTAACCCGTATGTAACTAAACTAAAATGTTGAAAGCAGCATCCATAGTAGATGCCAGCCTGGCGCGAGCGAAGCGAGCGCGTTTTTCTTAATGTTTTTTTTATTTTCAAGATTCATACCTACCCCGATTACCAACAAACGCAATGTTGAAATCAGCATCAGAATTGGTCAAGCACTTTTAGTTTAGGCGCTAACAAATATATGCATAAAGCGCCCTCTAGTGAGTAATCAACGAATCACACATATAAATTCATTTACTAAACAAATCTAAGCCTATTACAGAAAACCGCATCAAAATCGGGCTGATAATTCAGAAGATATAGTGTATATACAGCAGCGGCCCCTGGTGAGTTGTCACCGTAATACTTAGCTTAAAAGATGCACTAATTAAACCTCAATACATAACAGGAAACTTTATCAAAATCCGACTAGTCGTTTTTTTGGATTTAAAGGTAAAATTGGTACGCGTAAACTTATTAATTTGTTGGTTTATTGTTTTTTTTTTTTCAGAAAGTACTAAACCGAATGAAGGGAAAATATTGTACCAGTTTGGAAACTACCCGCGTCGAATGAAAAGAATTTGAGATCGTTAATGGAAATTTGAGATCGTTAATGGATCAACTTTTTTCTCATTTATACTTGTAGCAACAAAAAACAAACTAAAAATAATGAAAATGTATGCTTTTTACTGAATCATGTTACGTTACAACAGTTGAATAATTATATACTTAGCTAGTGGGTGTTCGCGGCTTTGCTTGCATTAAGAAGGAAAACATGCATCTCCTATTTCACCCCTTTCACAATAGCATTTCTAAAAATCCTTTCTTAGCGGATGCCTACGTCATAACATCTACCTTCACTCCAAATTTCAGCCCGATCCGTCTAGTGGTTTGGGCTGTGAGTTGATAGATCACTATATCAGTCAGTCAGTCATCTTTGAGTTTTATATACATACATGTATATATTAATTTACCCAGTCATCTTTACCCCGATAACTGTTATAACCAAAACATCTAAAATATATAAAAATACGTCAAACGCAAACTGACCATATCAGTTGTAAACTCAACTTTTACGATAGAAGTCGTCATGTTTTAAGAAATAGTAACAAACACCAATATTCTCAAAATGGCACCAAAAGGGGCAGAATATATTGAAATAGCACAGAAGAGGGCGGAAGAAAAGAAAACCCATGTCAGTTTTCCTCAACTAGTATATCCGTCTTTACGAGATGAAGGGTCGAGGAGTCCATTTCAATGGCTGAAGGGGAAAGCTTTAGATGATGGAGCTGAAGGCCTTTGGAGAGTTAATGATGGCATCTACGACTTGACTGACTATGTGAAGAGGCATCCAGGCGGGGAGGAGTGGCTTGAACTGTCCAAGGTAAGATTTAATGATATCTGCATGCAACGATAATAGTTAAGTGCAGCATTAAAATTTGTGTAAATGAACTTATTGACCCGTTCTATTAGATTGTGTAAACATAATATTTTGTAAAAAAAAACAATTGTCATTTTTGTCCAAAGGGCACTGACATCACAGAAGCATTCGAGTGCCACCATATTCAGCCATCAGTATGGAAGATACTCGACAAATACTACGTACGAGACGCGAAGACTCCCAGAAACTCCCCTTTTACATTCAAAGACGATGGTTTCTACCAATCACTAAAACGTGCTGTAGCTGAAGACTTAAAGAAGGTTCCAGCACACATCCCTCGTTATACTGATATGATTATTGATGGATTCCTCGCTACTTTATTGGTATCATCGGCAGTATCTTGTTGGGCAAGGAACTTCTGGGTGGTGATGATATCCTACTTGATGGCATCGTTATCGCTTGCGTGGGTGTGCGCGGCGGCACATAACTATATACACAGAAGGACGAACTGGAGGATGTATCTTTTCAATTTGGCTTTGTGGTCATACAGGTATGTTTGAATAGATTCAAAATTAATGGAACCAATGTAGATTATTTTGTTAATTTTATTCTATCGTTAATAGTTCTACTAGCGTTTCTAATACTTATGACAATCTTCAGTGTTTGATCTGCAATATGATTGCTTGTATCATTTACTAACATTGTTGCTTTTTTCAGAGATTTCCGAGTATCTCACGTTCTATCTCACCATCTTTACCCGAACACGCTTATGGATTTAGAAATCAGCGCCATCGAACCTCTTATTTTTTGGAACCCGAGAAAGCAACCACTGCTGGCTAACTTCGCTTTTTTAACTGAGCAAATTATATTTCCTATTATCTTCATTTACAACTTTTTACAGAGGTAAGTAAATACGAATAACTTTAAATGTTGGCTTTCATGAGTAAGCTATAAAATAAGTAGTTCATATACATACTTTTTCATAGGATAAACTCAAACTACTAAGTACTTATTTGTATATGTTCTCGTCAATCTGTATAATTCAGGCATATTATACAATGACCAGGCAATGTATATGTCGCAGGCATCGGGTTGGATCTACTATTTAATCTACTATCTACTATTTAATGCTGGGTACGCTGCCCTCTGGTAGTGGGCTGGAGCACTTAGATTATCTTTAGGCTTTTCTTAAAGATTTTCTAAGTGCCCCTTTTTGTAGTAGTTAGAAGTAGTATGTTTAGTTTTCCTTCACTTGTTTTTATATTTTATTATTGAATGACTAGCACGTTCATATAATGATGACATTTAATTGAATGATAACGCTGAACGTTGATTGAACAATCATCACTAAACGTCCAACTAGTTAGCGTATTATAACATACATAGATCTTTGAACAGAGCGGACATACAATCAGTGAAGTGATTGTTTTTTTTTATAAAAATAAATACATTACCAGCTGTGGTTTTGGTCATAAAAAAAATCTAACTAACTGTGGTTTCGGTGGTGATTGAAAAATTTTAACCTACTGTTGTTTTGGGTGATTATTAAGAATTATTCTAACCTACTGTGGTTTTGGTGGTTATAAAAAAACTAACTTACTGTGGTTTTGATGGTAATGAAAATTACAAAATCAGCTAAATCATATTCAACGACTTCACTAAATGACGTTCAGGCAAGACGTTGGACGTTACATTTAACGATTTCACGAGATGTCCTTTAGTCATTGAGTCGAATAGCAGATTTAACCAGATCACTGCGACGTATAGAATGCCTGGGGCGTCCAGGCTATGTTAGAAAAATGAATATCATTGCATTCATTGCATAAGCATTCTATACTATATAACAAAAACCTGTTAGTTTGGAGGTTCATTTCTATTGTAGCCTCCTGATATTTTTGTTTACATTATTTCGATTTTCTAAGCATACTATACTAAATGAATACGTTTTAGGATGCGCCTCAACTTCATCCACAAGGACTTCTTCACACAGCACTACCGTTGGCACGATGGTGTCGGCTTCCTCCTCCCAGCATGGATCTGGTTAGCTAGTGGAGAGACCCTGTCCCATGCACTTTACTCTTGGCTCTGGATCTTGTGCACTGCCAGCTACATCTTCTTCACGATTGCAGCCAATGCTGCTCATCATCACCCGAAAATATTCAAAGACGGTGATCAAGTAACGTAAGTTCTTTCAATCATACCTTTTTACACTAGTTGCTTGAAGTTAATATAATATTTTGAATGGAAGTGTTTTGTTCTAGTACTTCTAGTTGTAATTAATGTACAATCAACGGTATAAGATTGAATTGATATTTACTCGACTCATAACATTTAGTTGGTTCATTTTGTATATATCATTTTTGAAATCAATAATGGAAACATAGAAAACACTCCTGGTTTGTGTGAGCACTACATATCAATTAATTGCTTGGGATTACTAAATTTAGGGATGTGACACCAGACTGGGGTCTGCACGAGATGGAAGCGGTCATGGACAGAACTGACATCAACGGCAATCTCTTCATGACAATGGCCTTCTTCGGAGAGCACACTTTGCACCATCTCTTCCCAACGTTGGACCATGGAGTTCTGCATTACCTGCATCCAGTGTTCATTGAACACTGCGAGAAATTCCGCACCCAATTTAGAGTGACGTCATCTTTAGATCTATTTATCGGACAGATCAAAATGACGTTGAAGACTGAACCTAGTCTTTTGGAAAAGTGATATTTATATATCTAGGTTTATAATAACTCTGATTGCCAATAAAAAGCAGGCAACACTTATATGATTTGAAAGGTATCTTAATATATAAAACTCAAAGGTGACTGACTGACTGAACTGATAGCATTTATATATTTTTTATTTCTTAGTTGAGAAAGGATTTTGATAAATTCTACCCCAAAATTGATAAAATAAGGGTAGAAAGTTTGTATAAAATGATCGCGAGCAAAAATTCAGATCACCTAACTATACTGAAAAGTGTTTCAGTATAGTTAGGTGACCTGCATTTTTGCTCGATATTTTTTAAGCCGTTAGTGACTTAAAAAATATCATGTTCATCTCTGATTTCAACCTATCACAAAGACATGAGCAATCAACACATTAACTCCATACTTATAATAACTAGGCACTTGATCTGTCATTTAATTAGCCTCTTTGTTAATTTCAATGCGTCCTTTCATAGGCCGAAACATATTGTGCGTGCGTGGAATATGACTCGATGTATTAACAGCGCTTATGAGTTGAAACTCCATAAGCTGATGGCTGACGTATATATAAAATTAAACACTCGTTTTTTTGCAGGGGCCAATGGAAAAATAAGCAACGTTGATTTTGAGAGTGAACCGGTCTTTTATGGGGTAGATCACGCTCTAAAAGTGCAACCCCTTATTTAAGTAATAAATTCCTTGCGGTTGTTTTATTTAGATGATTACAAGTAGTATTTCATAATAACACTTCACTCCGTGGGTCGGATGACACATTAAATTGTAGGTCCCGGCTGTTTGTCTAATACGGCAGTCGTTAAGCCATGTCAGAAGCCCTTAGGGTGGCTTGATAAACTCTCGATAACAGAGTTGGCCACTCTCATCCGATAAGAAGAAGAAGAAGACTACACTCAAGATTTCTTTCTGTGGAAGGTAAAGCATACATTTACAGAACTGAAACGGGCTATTAAACGAGAGGAACGTGATATCTAGAGCGTGCTCTGTTAACTGTAACTTATTTTAGCTGATAGATTAAATATGATCGATAACACTTACTGGACCCACACTCTCACCATCTAGACATCCAAACAAACCTTCTTTCCAACAGGGTCACCAGTTCAGTTCCTGTGACATTTTACGTGGGATAAACAATCCATCAATGAAAGCTTTCAAAATCCATTTGAGTGTCGGTCTCGCGGAAAGAATAAAAAACAAAGCGTCATGGTTTTCACAGGAACTGAACTAACTAACTAAGCTTCATGGTTGCCACAATATTCTGTTTCCTGACTATTCCATTAACGATCTCAATTATGAAATATTAATAGAGGATACAACACATAGAATGGCAAAACCAAAAGACATATCTATTGAAATCAAGTTTATGTAAATACTACGGCTATGCCACCCTAAAGTCCCACCCTACCAGTACCATCTGATGTATACCCGATAGTTATAATGTGATATAATATGTATTTAGCATGCTTATAGACCGTCGTAAAATTACGGATTGTATCATAACGTCATGATGCAGATTTTTCACTGAAACGGGTTTGCATTAAAATACTTTTATAGCCTGACGGAAGTAGTTCCTATAGTTTACCTATAATAATATAACTGAGTCTGATCACAATTAGCAATTTTTTCACAAAAAGATAAAACTCTTGATCTCGTTGCAATTTTCCTTTTAGGGTTCCGTACCCAAAAGGGTAAAACGGGACCCTATTACTAAGCCTCCGCTGTCTGTCTGTCTGTCTCCAGGCTGTAGCTCACAAACCGTGATAGCTAAAAAGCTGAAATTTTCACAAATGATTTATTTCCGTTGCCGCTTTACCAACAAATACTTAAAATACTAAGGGGGTCCCCATACAAGAAACGTATTTTTTTTCGTGTTTTTATGTCAATATTAAAAACGGTAACAGGTAGACGCTTCAAATTTTTACAGAATAATTACTTGTATAAGTATAAGCTTTTATTTTATTTTATTATATTAGTTTTCAAAATAAATAAGTAAGCAACTATAAAATAAATATTAAAGGGGGCTCCCTTACAACATAAGTAATTTTAAAGCAATTTTTACTCGGACTTAATAAATAGAAACTTAAATATTTGTAAGTAAATATTTAAAAATATATTAACCATAAAAATAAATACCTTAACTTAAACTTAAAATAAATGATAGTACGGAACCCTTCGTGCAAGAGTCCGACTCGTACTTGGCCGGTTTTTTCATTACATATCGCCTAAATATTCTACCTTATTACTAGCCTCTCCTTTCTATTGCCTTTATCATATAAAGCGAATTCAAATGAATGTCGTTTGTGATTACCAAATTGGCTTCTCTGAAATTGCTTTCATTAATATATGTACGTGTTATAAAGTTAGATCATTATTGAGCATGAGTTTTCTCTTTTTTAGGAGTCAGATCTACTTTTATGTGTAAAAAGTTTGAAGGAATCTTTTGACAGATTCGTGAATATAGTTTATAGGTAGAAGCTACAATTAAATTATTGCAATTTGACTTGTGTATTATACCTTATTTTTGTGTTGTTTTAGTTATTTTAAATTATTAATTAAATAGTTAACTGACAACTCAAACTTTCTATCATCCGTGTTCCTGCCAACAAAGTTACTCTCAATTTGTGTACTAACGATCCAAAATTGGGCAACACGAGGAGATCACCAACCACTTTCAATTCATGTCAAGATGCTGGTAGCTGGTAAGTATTATAGCATTTTTTATGTCGTTGTAATAAGTGATAAATGGAGAACTTTTTTAAAGCATACTACCTTCGGAATCGCCAGTGGTTTTTTTTAAATCATTGTGAAAGTTGAACTTAGATGTCAAGCTTAAACTTATTTTTTCACTTTATGAGTTCTACATCAGTTATGTAGTTCAGCTTGTATGTAATTTTGCTTTTCGTGGCTTAAACATGCATTTGAGATTATAATTACATGAAAACATCCGGTCTAAATCGGATTTTAGAAATGGTATTTAAGTGAATAGGTACAATTTCGGTGAAAAACGAAAAATTTACAAAAAATAATCTTTAAAAAAATACTAGGTCTAGGATTTTTTTGGACAACTTGTATTCTCTAAATATGTACCTGAACACGCTCACTTAGTTTGTCAGACCCTCTACAGAACACCGTATAAGCTGCCGATTCAATTCGTTTAAATTAAGTCGGATTTATCTAAACTTACATATTATCTGCTTGCCATAAATTATTTTGATCACTGATGGAAATAGAGTACAGTAAATTAAATTGCTACCATAAAGCGACATGGTTCAAAGTAGAATTAATCTATATTGGAATGGAACTGGCTCACCTACGTGGACATAATTATATTGAATAGTAGATGGTTTAAAACAGTTACTTCACCGTAGCTCAGTCTCTCTCGCGTATTCAGATCCTTTAGCTCATAGCAACATAGTGATAAACTCAATACTTTATTGCAGCAGGCGCTTTACTGAAATATGCATGGTGAATGTGGCCATATGCGGAAAATATTGTAGGTGTCAGACAAAAGCTTTTAGAATACTGCGATGCCACTGGTCGCATTCTGTTACAGTATTATATTTCATACCGTTGTTAGTCGGGAAAACTTGATGGCTAGTCTATATTGAAATGTGAGTCGGTTCACTGAACATAATGCAGATAGTGACTAAGATCTGAGATTTCAAGTTTATGTAGTTTTTAGTGTGTAGGAAGATTGGCATGAAACTTTCGTAAATTGCCTTGTGGTTTGTTTGACGGTGCAAAAGTGATTTATAAATATTAATATCCTAAAAATTATTACATCCATATATGGACTGTCTTGCAAGGGTTAATAATGTGAACAATTTTTAACTTAAACCTAACGGGAAGACGTTGTCACCCGGGAAACAGAAACATCTCGTCCGGGTGACAACACACTAATATAAGAAATTACTCTTGTTTTGTATGTATTAATATAGTGAACCAAGATGTATTTTTGAACCCAATAAACGTTTTTGTATTGTATTGTATAAATCAATTAAATAATATCTACTCTCAGCAAGTACTTAATCAATAAAATATATGCATTTCACCCACAAAACTATGCTTACAGTAAGAATCACAAGATTTGCAATATATGAACTCATTACTTTTTGCAATAAATGAATGCAGTACTCAAATCAATATTTCAATTTATTTAATGTAACACAAACCTACTATTTACTTTACTCTTATTTTTTGTTCATTCCGTAAACAAATGTAATTTTAATCTAGAACTTTACTCAAGAGCAACCCTTCGAAACTCGTTTCATAGTTTAAAATAAAACAAAAAAAGCTTTTTATCTTCTACGGAGCTAGTCTCACTCGACTTTCTCATGTATATCCACCGTTCACATATAAATGACACTCACAGTGAATGCTACATTTCACCTTTACAACCCTGTTGAAATATTTATGCTGTTTGTATCTCATCTTCAAATGTTTGTATCGCGATCTAAAGTCTAATGCGTCTCTAACACCTTGGGCCATCACTTTAGTAAAAATATATCAGCTTGAAGTTAATTATTAAAGCGGTTTAGTTGCCAATTATATAATCCAAAAACAACGCCATAACGCCTACAGAAAAAAGTTAGCAACCTGATAGAATGGGCGAGTAACAAATATTTATCTTGCTGTTTTGAAACATTGTTTGAAACACATTTTTTTACATCAAAATATTATAGTAAATATTTTTTCGGTCCTGTATTTATTTAAGAAACTACTTAGCAAATTATGACCAATATAATATTAGTCCACAGAAACACACAGTAAATGAAAAGCAAGGAATGGTGGCCTACCACCTCTTAGGACTAATACATTATAAAGCACAATCTACGAGAACTGCCTTACAAATTCTCCAATAGCAAAAAAAACTAAAATGTAATGTACCATTGATCCTATGTGCACGGAACCTTAAAACATCTGAGATCTAAGACTCGTTGAGTGCTGCGAAGCTCTTTCACGTATTTAAACAAATAACGATTCGTCTTTTCAATCCACTTGGCCCATTCAAGCAAGAGTTGCCAGTATGTAGGAGCGTGTTCATTCTCCTGACTTGAAAGACGTAGATTGAATTAGATAAATGATGAATGTGAATCTCGTATTGTGCTCTTCTATAGCTGTCTCACACTTCATAATATCAGAGTAGTACTTTTCAATTGAAGGTAGTTCTTTGAACTTGCTCGACATAAAGGCATAAAGGGTGGGTTTCCGTGCGGCAAGAAATTCTACTTTTTGCTGGAACGCTCCGCTAAGAATTGTAGAAAATGTAGACGATTTTCGAGTTGAACACGCTTTTGGTTTTTGTTTGTGAATTTTACATTTTTAAGAAATGCTAGTATCAGATTAATGTTATTTCAGTAATTTCAGATAATTGTTTTCTTTTAAGAACATTACCTGAATCTTGATGAGGTTTAATAACTTTCCCCCTGAAAAATACAGGGTTACAAAATTATTTGATGTAATAGACGTAGATACATTTTTTTTTATAAATGTATTTTGAATTTTTTTGCACCTTAGTTTTAGTTACAATTCTCCATTACGTCAAAATTCTGCAATAAACAGTTGTATCTAAATAAAACATGTTCCGACGATGTTTTCCAGAAAATCCGAACCTTGTAAGCGAAAATGTTACAAATTGTAATGTTGACATTTTGTAGCTTAAACATGCTAGTGTCGAGGTGATTTAGGAAATGTAGGTAAATTTGTCAGAGAATACAATGCAAGATGCAATTCTTCGCGTTTGCAAACGGAGAATGAAACATGTTAAGTTTGCTCCAGTGCATATTCAGATTGTGGAGGAAAAGATGCAGTTTGTCATATCTCGTGGTGTGGTTGTGGAAATATTATAATATAATGAGAAACTATATTGAGCTCAACTAAATGTTTTGTGTTGTTAAAATGCATAGAAAGCGATATTAAACTTGTAATAAAATAAACTTCTATGATGGATGATAAAGATGGATGCTGCATTGTGTCAAAATGCAATGCTGCTATTAAAAAAATACATTTACACAATTTAATTTAGGCTGCACAGAGTATTTACATTGTGTGTCCTGACTACTGCTTTAGGATTCCCTGTGTTGCAGTAGCCAGGGTTCTTCCGTTGAAATTAATTTTGTTAGGAGAGTAATTATATCCATCTTTTTTTTATAAAAAAAGTGGCAAAAAGGCAGACGATCTGCCTGATGGTAAGCAATCATCGTCGCCTATGGACACTTGCAACTCCAGAGGTGCTGCAGGACATTGAGCCAGCTTAGAGAGGTGTTTGAGAATACCCTTTATACAACACAATACAGAATGACTATTATAATAATTACATATTATGTTTATATTCTATCTTATATATATTTATTATAAGTAATTTGAAATATTTCATTAGGTTATAAAAGAATTAATACATTAATAATAGAATTAAAATGAAAATAATAATTATGACTTCAATTAGATTGCAATAGTAATAAGAGAATGTGATTTTAATTAATGTTTAAGACCGACAACAAACAAGTCACGGGTGCAGGTAAGCTTTTTAATATCCATATGTTAGTATTTGTATTTGTGTGCAAGATGTCGAGAAGTGCGCTTGTTGCGTGATGGGGCTGAATACAGCCAGGCAGTGAAGCTGGGGTGACAGCCCCACCACATGTGTTTGAATCTATGTCTATGTGTATGCATGTGAGGTCTGAGTGTGTGAGTATTTGATTAAGTTCGTATATAATATATTATGTCTAAGTGTAATATCAAATTGTAAGATAAATGACGCGATTGAAGCTTACCTAATTTTATAATAATTGTTACGTTGCATAGGTAACTCTATACTGGCGTAAAATAAGATTTGCGTACTTCGGTCGAATTGTGAGTAGAATAAATCCAACTAAGTGAACGCAATCAAATCGTCGATCTAATGGAAGAAAAGAGCTATGTCTCCCGCGTGTATTCTCAGCATATACAAGGTTATTTTAGTCGTAAGAATAATTTAGATACCATGACAATGAGAACACTTTTCATTTCATAGAAATGTTTTAGATTTAGGATACCTTAATGTTTAATTGTGCTTAGCTTTAATACGTAATAATTAATATATTTAGTAGATAAATACCATTACAAGTGCAACATGAATATATTGATGTAATTGCCAATGTACAGCCTAAAATATGTATAATTTAATATCTTGCTGAGTAATACATTACCGAGCTATTGATATTAGTTTATTTTATACATTAGTTTGTTACTAAACTAAAGATTTTTACATTTCTTAACCTTCGCCCCTTTAATCTGTTAGTCACTACATTTTACTTAGTTCTAAACTCAGTTCGCATAGTCTCCTTAATCTGTCCAAGTACCATTTTAATCTGAGTAGAAACTTTATAGTTAGCCTGATACTTATAACAGTGCTCTATGAAGACTGGATGAAGATGTTTCAGTATAGAATGGTCAAGGGTCGGGAACATGTGGTGTAACGCGTGGTCGCCGAAGAAGGTGAGGACCGAGAATACGTTGCTGGTGATGTCTCTTCTATCGAGCAGGGCTTCTACCTGGTGGATGCCCCAGTCTGGTGTTTCGCTCCTGGAAATTACAAATATAACTTATAAATAAGAGCATTAAAAATATAATATCAACATAAGATTATGTACCGTAGGTACTTCATTTTGTAATCAGCGCGAGTGGCATTGCAATAATTTATGAGTAAATATTAATGTTTTAAAAAATATATATATATCAAAATTTACAATTTAGCAAAACATGACGTGTTCTATGAAACCGTGCTTATACTCAGTAATTGAAAAGAAATATTTTTTTGTGTCTGAACAAATAAAAACTTTTGAAAAGTTATTTTGATGACAATGTGTGGACGATAAGTGAACCTAAGATCTCTGCAAAGTTGTAATTGATGTTTTTTTTAACTTACACAGGTTGATCACCATCTTTGATAGCGTCCGGGTGGTGATGCGCTGCGTTCACTGCAATACTATATATAGAATATGAGACTACCGGTGCAGTTGATCCAGAGCCAAGTTTCCACCACGTGCCACAAGGTGGCGCCACTGGTGATGTACATCCACGCTGGTAGTGCCAGGCAGATCAGATCGTGCCAGTGAGTTTGGCGGCTGAAGAAGCCTTTGTGGTAGAATATTGCGGCTATCCTGAAATATTCGTATATCAGTAAAAAACGCGAAGAAATAAGACGTTGGTAAATATAAGAAATTGACAAAAGCGAGATGGCAAAGGTTTAAGGCAATTTATATAAAAAACTTAACTCTTAAATTAGATATTTTACAAAGATTTTGTGTAACCACCAAACTGATATAAGATTTAAATTAGTTTTATTTTCTTTGAACTTTGGTTTATGGTGAATTCAGATTTAATTACATACTTGACTAAGTTATTAAACCGTCTAATTTTTAAGTAATAAAATATGAATACAGATTTAAAACAATCTATTTTTGTACGAAAATAAAAGCACTTTCCTTCGCAATTTACACGAAAGATAAAAAGAGAATCACCCTAACATTTGATTTATGCTACAAAGTACAAGAGAATCAAAGCATTAAACAACTTTCAAAGTGTGCTTAATCACTTACCTCTTGGTAAAACTCAGCAGAAAAACGAAGTGGAAGAAGAACAGTTGGCTGATGAAACCCAGTTTGGCGTGAAGTGGCTTGTTCTGGCGAGGGGTGTAGAATAGTATCGGTTCTAGGTAATTTAGCTCTAGGTCCATGAGCGTGTTTGTGTACAGGTGGTGGGATAGTACGTGAGATACACGAATGTCTCTGGGAAAGATTGAATGGTTGTTAGCGGTTATCGTGATAAAATAAGTGAATAAACTATTCCTTTATTAGTAGATACTTAGATAGTAGCTATGCATGCTCGCAGTTGGATCATGACTATTGCAATCTATAAACTGCAGGAATTATGCATTAATTATTATTTTAATAACTAAGGGATATGAAATGCACGACTCAAAGTAAAGTAGCTCTGCAAAGTGAAAACTACTTTAGTATTTCAGAGCACTTTGGTTGCGCGCATACTTTTTTTTCACAGTTTCTCACAGTACTCCCATTTGATTATTTAATTATTACTCGGGGTATCATATACAATAATGTTCCGGGATACTGTAAAACAGATTTAAACGTATCAACCAAAAACCAAATAATGTTTTAATCTGGCACGATATCAATTACCCAACTCTTGAACGAGTTGGGTAATTGATATCGTGCCAGATTAAACAAGCAAAGTATCAATTAACTCACAAATTTAGCTTTAATTTTGTTAAAAAATCTCACCTATAAGACCGCATGCTCAAACTAAACAAATACATCCTCCAGTTACTCTTCTTATGTATATAGTTGTGACATATCACAGTGAAGAGTGCTAAGTTTATCGAGGCGTAGAGATACCAAAACTTCGCAGTCCAATTATCAGCAGTCCAGCTTGCCAGAAAAGTGCTGCACAAAAGCGATAAAAACAAGCCGTCTGCAATTCTGTCAGCACTTTTTGACGCATCTTTAGGTATCTTTTTTAGTTCGTCATAAACTGCTATTTTAAAAGTCCTGTAAAATCCGTCTTCGTGGAACGTGAATGGGGAATTTCTGCCCGTTTTTGCGTCGCGAACGAAGAATTTATTCAACATATTTTCCGCGGACGGACCTATGTGGTGGCATTCAAACGCTTCTGTTATGTCTGTGCCCTGAAACAAAATATTCAGAATTTGAAATGAAATGCATACTATGGTATGTGAATACATACATGTTATGATATACATATGTATCATATATATTTCATAACTAATATTTTAAATATTTTAAAAACAGTTTAACTATTCAATGAACATATTTTATTTTCTTCCTAAAGCTTTGGACAGAAAACGATATTTTTTCAATCCATTCCAGTACAGTTGTACTCTATCTTACACCGCTTTTTGAGAATTACAATCCAGATTTATCTAAATCCAAATATTACAAGATTTGAGGGGTATACGTGCTACATCACTATATTACTAGACTAACAGCATGAGAAATAATGATGCTGTGACCGATCTGGTAGAGCAGACGTAAGCAATATAAACGTTAAAGAAATACCTTAGTAAGCGCAATCCACTCTTCCCCGCCCGGATGCTTCTTCATGAAACTAGTTAAATCATACAATTTGTCATGGACCCGCCACAACCCCTCAGCACCATCGTCCAACGCCTTACCCTCTAACCATTGCACGGGGTCCTTCAGACCGCTGTCCCGGAGTGACGGATATTTTAACTGGGGGAAACTGACGTGTGTCTTTTTTTCTACTGCCCGATTTTGGGCCTCTACGATCCATTCCGATTCCGGTGGCATCACTAAAGCAATTTGTACAATAACAAAGTTAACTTAACATTATAATTTCTAGTATTAGTTTAGTGAAAACATTAAATTACTGCTAAATAATTAACTTGACACTTACTAAGAAGATCTGATGAAATGATTCTAAACACTTAACTTAATGGTCTTATCATGATATGATTTCGTGATCATTAAGATGACGGCACATTAGCTAATTGTTACCAAACAAGATGACATTTTCAATTTAACTCTTTAGCAACCCGTAGCAGCTACATGCGTCAATACAATATAAAATAGTTTATAATTGAAATATTGAGAATAGATAAAAATAGCAAATAGAGTAGGTAAACAATTGATTGATTGATAAATAATTTAATAAAACACCACATATATAAAAACAATACAAAAAAACATATAAAATAAAATTAGCGTTAAAATTGGCGGCCTTATCGCTAAGAGCGATCTCTTCCAGGCAACCAATCTGGCAGGGATATAGTCTTCAAAATAAGTGAGAAGGACGAGATGTTTAAGATATTAAATGAAAAAAAAAGATCAATAGTTTATACTACTTATATATATGTATACATTAACAAATATTACAATAATATACATATACATACATACATAACAATACATACATATTAATACAAGAGACAAAATAAAAACATATACAGCAATTTAGGTCGGAACCAAAGAAGATAAATATAATTTCTTAACATTGTTTTTAAAGACATCTAGTGATGGTGCTTTCCTAATATCTATAAATCTATAAATAATAAGTGCCTTTGCAGCATGCCACCTAAGGCATGCAATGCTTAACATCAGGCAGGCTGTAGTCAAACGTAAACCTATCACACGTAAAATAAAAAAAAGCCGCGAAAATCTTAACAACAATGTCAATTTCATCAAAGGTTTAGCCATTTTTAAGGCACTACGATTCTTATATACATACATTAAGGCAAGGTATCAACTAAAATTTCTAAACATGTGAAAGGGTATTCATTTTAAATTATTAAATTGTTTTTCGTTTCCAATAACACATTTATAACAGCATTTCATTTAGTGACTGAGTAGTGTACAAAGTCTTTTAACCATATTTGTATAAAATGCATACAGCTACTGCATGTCTTCTGATAGCCTTTTGGTCTGTTATTCTATTTGATGGAATATTCTATCCACATGAATATGAATAGAGTAGATGTGATTCCGAGTAATATAATTTTTATTATTTGTAGCGGTCTGTGCCTTTGTATATTTAATAATAAATGAAAAAACAGAGATATTATAACATATTTATTAAATCTTCATGGTTTTTCTTATCTTCAATAATTATGGCTACATTACTGACACATACAAAAGTATTTAAAATCTATAGAACGAAAACAACCATAATTATATCAATCAAAAACTTGTTAATCATTGTTTTTGTCCATATTATCATTTTAATGAGTGTCTTATACAGTGACTATGTATTCAATTCACCATAATATATTTTTACTTTGACTTTATGTTTGTTTGTATCGTTTTCGGAGAGTTCAAAGTTTAATAAATTGAAAGAGTACTAACATACAGCTATTTTTAAAATCGCATGCGTATAATAGTGTTATTTATAATCTGTGTGCTTTACAAAATGGTTTTTAACGACATTTCTCCGTTCTCATTAAACTTAATTTAACAAACAATCGTAAACGGTATTGTAGTTTATTTTGTAAAAAATATAGCAATCCAGATATTTCCACACAACAACAAAATACATACTAAAAATAAGTGTACGCTTTTATCAAACTTTGTTACGTTACAACAGTTAAATCATTATATAACTTATTTACCCAGTTATGTATCTTTACTCCGATAACTGTTATAACCAAAACATCTTATAAACATAATAATACGTCAAACGCGAACTAGCCATATTTAAATGAATTAGTTGTGAACGCAACTTTGACGATAGAAGTCGTCATGTTTTAAGAAATAGTAACAAAAACCAATATTCTCAAAATGGCACCAAAAGGGGTAGAATATATAGAAATAGCACATAAAAGAGCGGAAGAAAAGAAAACCCACGTCAGTTTTCCTCAACTAGTATATCCGTCGTTAAGAGATGAAGGGTTGAGGAGTCCATTTCAATGGCTGAAGGGTAAGGCTTTAGATGATGGAGCTGAAGGTCTTTGGAGAGTAAATGATGGCATCTACGACTTGACTGACTTTGTGAAGAGGCATCCAGGTGGAGAGGAGTGGCTTGAACTGTCCAAGGTAAGATTTAACAAGTTTTTTTTTTTTTTCTACAACGATAATAGTTAAGTGCAACATTAAAATTTTGTATAAATGAACTTATTGGTCTGTTCTATTGGGTTATGTAAACATATTATTTTGTCAAAAATATATAATTTGTCATTTTTATCCAAAGGGCACTGACATCACTGAAGCATTCGAGTGCCACCATATTCAGCAATCAGTATGGAAGATGCTCGACAAATACTACGTACGAGACGCAAAGACTCCCAGAAACTCCCCTTTTACATTCAAAGACGATGGTTTCTACCGATCACTAAAACGTGCTGTAGCTGAAGAGTTAAAGAAGGTTCCAGCACACATCCCTCGTCATGCTGATATGATAATTGATGGACTACTCGTCACTTTGTTGGTATCATCGGTAGTATCTTGTTGGGCAAGGGACTTTTGGGTGGTGATGATATCCTACTTGATGGCATCGTTTTCGCTTGCGTGGGTGTGCGTGGCTTCACATAACTATATACACAGGAAGACGAACTGGCGGATGTATCTTTTCAATTTGACTTTGTGGTCGTACAGGTATGTTTGAGTAGATTCAACATTAATTGAACCAATGTAGCTTATTTTGTTAATTTAAATCTACTAGCGTTTCTTATTTGACATTTTTCAGTGTCTACAATATTATTATTTGTATCATTTACTTACATTGTTTTTTTTTACAGAGATTTCCGAGTGTCTCACGCACTATCTCACCATCTTTACCCGAACACGCTTATGGATTTAGAAATCAGCGCCTTCGAACCTCTTGTTTTTTGGAACCCGAGAAAGCAACCAATGCTGGCTAACTTCGCTTTTTTGACTGAGCAAATTATTTTTCCTTTTCTCTTCATTCTTAACTTTTTAAAGAGGTAAGTAAATGCCTATGAATAGCTTAAAAACTCGGCTTCCATGAGAATACAATAAAAATATTTTCAAATACGTTTTCATCGGATAAACTCAATATTGTATATTATACATTATACAAATTAGTAGTATTTGTGGGTGGTTGTTAGGCGCAATGCGAGGTTGTGATTTGTTAGGACTATGACACTATTTTTTGTTTCACTTTATATTTGTTTCACCTATTACTTTGTAGGTTCGCTTCTACTGTAGCCCATTTCATCCTGATATTTTGTTCACATCATTTCGATTTTCTCTTCATTTACTTTTCTAAGAATTCATTTATACTTTTTAGGATGTGTCTCAACTTCATCTACAAGGACTTTTTCGCCCAGCACTACCGTTGGCACGAAGGTGTCGGCTTCCTCCTCCCAGCATGGATCTGGCTAGCTAGCGGAGAGACCCTGTCCCATGCACTTTACTCATGGCTCTGGATCTTGTGCACTGCCAGCTACATCTTCTTCACGATTGGATCCAATGCTGCTCATCATCACCCGAAGATATTCAAAGACGGTGATCAAGTAACGTAGGTTCTATCAATAATACATTTTTTTACACTAGTAGCTGAAGTTTTAGTACTAGAAGTTTTTTGTCAGGTTTGGTTCTAGTACTATTGTTAGTGTAATTAATGTATAATCAACAGTATAAGATTACCACTAAACTGATATTTACTCGCTTCATAACATTAAGTTGAATAATTTTGTATATGTGAGTTTTCAAATCAGAAGATTGAAAACAAAGAAAGAACTCCTTGTATGTGTGAGCATAACATATCAATTTACTGTTTGTTTTAGGGATGTGACACCAGACTGGGGTCTGCACGAGATAGAAGCCGTCATGGACCGGTCTGACATCAACAGCAGTCTCTTCAAGGTCATGACCTTCTTCGGAGACCACACTTTGCACCATCTCTTCCCAACGTTGGACCATGCAGTTTTGCCATACCTGTATCCAGTGTTTATAGAACACTGCAATAAATTCCGCGCCAATTTTAGAGTGACGTCATCTTTAGATCTATTTATCGGACAGATCAAAATGACGTTGAAGACTGAACCTACTCTTTTGGAAAAGTGATTGTGAAATGTATGGGTACTATAAAGTTTGGTATCTTAGTCTGTAAAGATTTTTAATTTAGAAACGTGTGCAATAGACGGTACTGAAAAAAATACATATGTTATCATAATCATCATCATCAGCCTAATGGGACCCACTGCAGGGTATAGGCCTCCGCCTTCTTACGCCAATACTCCCTGTCTTGCGCTGCTCTTGCCCAGATGTTTCCTTCTAACTTTCTAATATCATCCAGCCACCGTTGCACAGGTCTTCCTACACAACGCTTACCTAGCCGTGGGTACCATTCAGTTATTGCTTTAATACATATGTATGTACATGGTATAAATAAATGTTTTGCGCAACGATAATTGGATTATTTTCTTCTCTTATTTATTTATTGTAGTTTAACTGCACACATCACACATCTTGCATTTAAAATTGCAGGCTGAACTGTTAAGAAAGGATTTTGATAAATTCTACCCACAAGGGTATAAAATAAGGGTAGAAAGTTTGTATAAAATTGACGCGAGCTAAATCGCGGAGCACCGCTAGTTTAGAATAAAATCTAAGCAAGCTTATCGTTTAAGAGCCCGATAGCCTGCGTAGTGGCACAGAATACATAATACAACAGGACGCTATCTCCCTATTTCAAACAAGCAGCAAGCGGAGGGCACAGTTATAATTTTAAGTACTATTTTATAGACCTTTTGCTACCTATTACCTGCCTAAGTAACCACTACCCAAATTTATAGTCGCTGATCGTTCTTCTTGCATAGGAGACATGTGTAGATAAACTTTCCACTTTTATAAAATAAGGATGGCCGTTTTGGGCTCTTGGGCTATAAAGTACGCTCGCCGGCAAGCAGGCGGCGCGCGGGCAGCACGCGCGCACCGAGCGGGCTCCGCCGTCACGCGGACCAACATGCTAGGGTTTTCAATTCTACCATTCAGCAGCTATAAAGTGCTATGCTATGTAGTTTTAGTGAATGCATGCCTACCATCCCGTTTGTCCCGTACGTACATAGATGGATATAGGTATGCGTAGTACCCGTACAGTCTTTTATAAAAGTACATACCTGGACGTTTTTCAGCAATTTTTTAACCACATTTTATATTCATCCCCATGTGTGTCTTGGACTATATTGCATTGTATTCTTATTTACTATGCACCAAGGAATAATACAAATAATAAAATAAAGCACCTCTGTTCTTCACTCTCTCTCTGCCTTGCAGTGTTTACAACTTATTTTGGTGATAAAGTTGTATTGCGATATTCATAATTTTAGGTATTTTTTTGTATCATAATATTATTAATTAGATAAGTTGACCAAAATATTTGATAATTCAAGACCATAATGTAGCCTTTAACTGATAACTATTTTTTTATCAAAAGTCACATGTATTTAAATAAATTAATGTCAACAAACTAACATTAATCTCAGTTATTGTTTGTATAACTGAACTGATTAGGTTATCTCGATATTACCTACTGTTTTTTCTTGTGATAAGAAGTAACAGAAATAAGTATACAATATACTTAAAAGCTTTTGCTAATAATTTTATTTTTAGATTTATTCCTGTAAAAGATTAACATATTATGCGTCGATGTTTACTTCTACCAACAATTTATATGTTGCAATCTCTAATAACTGTTATAAATAAACAGAACAAATGAATTGAAAAAAAACATTCTGATTTAGTCTCACTTACGAAATCAGGAAAATAAACTAACCTTAAATGACTGAATAACTTTTACACACATATTATCTTAACTAAAATGCATTACTTCTGTCTTTCGACTTGTTTTCAGTTGTTAGAAGCCGAATCAAATATAATATCGTCTATTAAATAATATTAATGGCCATCACAGTAACCTTCCATTTTGGATTTTTCTAACCTACATTCTACCAACACTGTCGTAACTTGTTGTTTTTATATTTGTTTATCCACTTATTTGTTCGGATATCCGTCTCCACTGTTTTCGCCTAGCAGTAGATAAATAAAAACAGAAATGTCCTTCCCTATCTGGCGATATAAATCACTCGATCAGGGTAGTTTTCGAAGAATCTTTATGGTGAAGTCGCAACGACAACATATTCTAAATATTCCTTATTATTCACAAAAAGCTGAAAAACATAAATAAATTCATCACGTCATTGTATATAAGCGCAAGACTTATTTGTCAGTTAGTACCTAACAATGGTGCACTATATCTAGAATCTACGTGAGCGAAACCGAAGGCAAATAAACTTATGGAATAAGTCAAATACAGACATATGGCTAGCGGAATGGCTTAGTAGGAGAATAAATAACAAGGTAGATGTCTCTGTATTCCATATTGTCTGTGCCTAGTCGTATATAAGCGTAACGTAAACCGCTCCCAGTTTACGCCTCCGTAGTGTTCGCCCACCAGAACGACACTTGTCTCCATTACAGCTGATCCAGAATCGATTCGTCCGCAAGAGCACAGGTGCTCAGTGGTTCCAGCGCAACGCAGACCTGCACGTCGACCTCGAGCTGCCCTCCATCCGTCAGTGGATGAAGTTCACCTCTCGCCGCTACTTTGACGCCGCACCGCATCATCCGAACCCGCTTGTCGTCCAAGCGTCTTCTTATTCCACAGATCCGGTTGATCCCGAGCCCCTCCGTCGTCGCCCGAAGCATGTTCTGGTCGATCCGGATGACCCAATCGCCGTCGTGGTCTCGGCAGCGTTGGGCTCCCCTCCTTCCACCACCCCAGCAGGCGGTGTCTCAGCCAGTAGGCTCCCCGTCTTCGGAATTGGTCCAGGTTACCAACGCCCATCTCCCAGTGTAGGTTCCAGTGCACGTCCCCGATTCCGTCCTCGCCGGCGAGGCGGTAGACCCCGACCCCTCAGGTCAACTCGTTTATCTCCAAATAATCACCCAGACACAACCACTGATAGGGCCTTAGCTCACTCCCCTTCAGGGATGAACAGGGCAACCCGGTCTCCCCCTTCTGGCGACGGTCCAAGCCGAGGTTCGTGCCTCAGAGGCGCCCTTGTGCCAGTCGCCCCTAACTAGTACATAGGCCCGGGCACCATCAGTGCCCAGCCATCGTCCGGTGACGCAGCAAAGGTAGCTACTAGCAACCAGCTGCATAGTCCTTTCAAAAAAAAAAAAAAAAAGCTCCCAGTTTACTATTGCTGCAGCCTTCAGTGAAACGAAATACTTTTTTGTGTTCTCAATAGCGCCATAGACGAATACTAGTTTATGATAGTACCGTGAGGTGGTATGAACTAAAATAATGTTATTACTCAGGTAAATAGAATTTTTGGAAATTATGAGACTATATGCCTAAGCTTTTTTCATGGTATTAGTATACGTTTCACTTATTACGCTTGCTTTTAATTTTTTTTGCGTCAAACATGCGTGTATTTAAAAGTAATTTTACGATTTAAGAATAGTGAAGGCAAACAGTTACCAAATTCGTATAAGAGTGGCTAACTATAGTGTCCAGTGTTTTCAAACCGCCCTAAGGGCCTCTAGGACGGCTCGCACTGCCGCGCTATAACACTTCTTCTTATTCTTCTTCTTGAGGTGCCATCTTCTACCGGAGGTCAGCTATCATTAGGGCAATTTTCACTTTAGACACCGCGGCGCGAAATAGGGATCTGGTGCTCAGCTTGAGATTCTTGAGCCATGAGGTTCTTCTTCTGCCAGGCGGTCTTCTGCCTTAACACAGCTGGGTCCTACATTTGGAAACATCGGAAATGTTTGCCACTTTTTGGTCACCCATCCAAAGACTGGGGCGACATTTGCTTAACATTGGCAATGGCATGTGTTAACGAAACAAACATTTGAACAACATATTATATGGTAGTGCAATAGATAGACCCAAGTAGAAACCCCCTATATCGTCCACGTGATGTATGGAGCTATTTATCATTTTTCAGAGACGTTACTCCGGAATGGGGTGTGCATCAGTTGGGTGCTGGTTGGCTACAACGGATATACATGGGATTTTGTTTTGGCTATAAAGCGTTTGTGGACTTCAAAAAATGGTCAGTTACATACATACCTAGAGATAAGATCAGTTCTTTGAATTGATTCCCAAAGAAAAATCTTCCCAAGCCGATACTTCGTGGATGACACGTGGTACTCAATTAACATTGTGTACTTAAATAATAATAACTTAGCCTCTACAAAATTACTATACTGCTAGGCTATCTTGTCATCGATTACCTACATACCTAAATATATCAATATCTAGTGTTGTGTTCTTACACACAACATTTTTGAAAAACTTTTGACTTTGAATAAACTTTATCACATTATGGCTCTTGATAATTTTGATTCTATGATTTTAAACATACCTAATTTACTGTTGGCGCTAAGCGTAATTATCTTCCAATAAAAATGAATGTTAAATAATGGAAATAAACGCTGATAGCTTCAGATTGCGATGTTTTGTTTAAATTCCCAGACAATAACCGTTTCTAATTGTGAATCAAAACAGCAAAGGTCAAAAGTGCTTCGATAGTGTGACTGGTCAATTTATAGATAAATTCTTGGAATATTATTATACCTTATCTGCCAAGTAATTTTATTCGTAACTAGTCGACGCCCGCGTATTCGCTCGCATTATTTCGGTATAAAAAGTAGCCTATGACACTCCTAGGACCTCTTACTACCTACATACCTACCAATCAGCCGTAAATCATGATGATCCGTTTAGCCGTTTATAAACAGACAAACAGAAACATATGAACAGACATAATTTCTAGAAATTGTTGGAACGTCACGTTCAACACACACAACGTTCTGCTATCAATTCAAATCTCCAAATATTTTTTTTATGTATCTGCAATGCTCAGACTTGCTACCCTATTCAGCTTTACATATTATAAGTATAGATATAGGTGCTCGAGAAATTGGACACATTATACAAGGTTACTGATGACTAACGTATAATCTTTTGGGCAGCTTTAGTGCGTCAACTTTTGTTCTACATCTTTTGGAAATTCGTTAAAAGTTTTTTTTTCGTGTGATGGGTTTACGTTTGACTACAGCCTGCTTGATGTTAAGCATTGATGCAGCCTAGGATGTAATAAACTAACCTAGAAGATACCTATTAATTCTTGTAAAGTGTTTATTTATTTTACTAGTGGACGCCCGTGGCTTCGCTCACATTATATCAGGATAATGAGTAGCCCAAGTTACACAAAAGACTTCATACTACCTATGTACATACCAAAAATCATGATTATTTGCATATCAATTTTTGCGTGGCGAGCGTTTAAATAAACAAACAAACAGAGACACAGATAAACAGAAAACCCGATAAACAGACAAAAAATTAAAAAAAAACGCTGTAATGGGTTCTGTTTTGGATTTAATGTGTAGGTACCCAAACCTTTTTTTTCTAGTATCGTCTATGTACTATGTAAAAATTAATAATTGGCTTTCTATGTAAAAATAATAATTGGCTTTTCTTTACATTGTATTTGAGCCCAAGAACATCGGCATATCGCTCACATTCATTGACAAGCTTTCTAAGGGAGCGCAGGGTGTTGTCAGTTAGAGCTAACATGCTGGCTCGTAGGTTTGCACGTTGCACCCCTCTGGTGAAAGCCACGCTCTTCAGAGCATTTTTGCCAGTCCCTATACGCGTGCAACCTATGGGTAAAGTATACGCAGAAAGCATACATCACCCTGCGTACCCAGTATAATAATGCCTACAGGGCGGTGATGAGGTTGCCGCCGTGGTGTAACGCATCGGGGATGTTTGCCGAAGCGTATATAGACAGCTTTGCGGCAATAGTTTGCCGGCGCGTGGCGTCCCTGGTGCGCCGCGTCCGTGCCAGCTCCAACACCTACCTGCAGCTGTTTGCCTCGAGGGTGGACCTGGACTGCTCGATGATGCAACATTGGACCAAACTACATGTCGAGCACTCTGGCTCCGCCCGCGGATATAGGCTAAGGTGATATTGTATATATAGTTTGTATCTGATGACAATAATGATAATATGTGACTGATATATGATTATTTAATTAGTTAGCTGCATACATTTTATTACACTATATTTAAATTTGAACATTTATGACATTTTAATTTTAATATTGTTTTTTTTTATTTTTATTGATTGTGACCTGTGACTTTATATAATTTTAAAGTGAATTATATTATTGTGAATATGGACCAATATCTGAAATAAATGATTTTGAATTTTGAATTAAGACCGCTAATTGAGGGACTCAGTAAAACCAGATCATCAGCATAGCTAATATTGTTTAACATCTTAACATCCAACATGCATTCTACTGAGTCTCTCAATTAGCTGATGTACATAAAGATTGAATAGTGTCGCAGATGATTATCCTCCCTTTCTAACGCCGCATTCCAATCTGTAAGCATCTGAGGTCCCATTTGCCCAGCGTACATAGTTGAGCTAGTGGCCATACCAGTACTTGAATATATTTACTAATTCAGAGGGAATTTTGCCATTTTTGCCATAAAAGTTTCCATGTGACACGATCATATGCCTTAGATAATCTAGAAAACAGGTGTTTTTTTCTGTTTGTATAACATTCTACAGTACATTATGTTTGAGTGCCAAGATCGCACTCTCTAATATAATTATTTTATTTTCAATATATCATTAGTCCACGCATCTTGTTTCTTTTCTAGCACCGCTATCACTTCTTCTAACATACTCATTGATATTTTTCGAGCATACATTAGATTTACAAATACGTATAAGGATGACATGGTTAATATATTTGTCTTCTAAATTAAGTCACTTTATACATACATAACAATTGAAGGTTTATTTTCATTTTAAATTTAAGTTCGTTTTATTAAACATTTTATAGATTTTTGTCTGTTTATCTGTATGTCTGTTTCTTTGTGTCTCTGTTTGTCTGTTTATTTAGACGCACATCACGCAGAAATGGCTGAACGGATAATTTTGATTGTTATGTAGGTAGTATGACGTCCCGGAAGTGTATACATACATAGGCATGGCTTTATATCCCAAAATAATGGGAGCGAAGCCGCGGGCGTCTACTAGTAATAAATATATTTGATTTGTGATTCATATATCGCTGCATTAAAAAGTAAAGTAGAAAGAGAAGGGCTTGTCTTAAAGGTATTGCTTGGCAAAACACGTCGCCACTCAAATCTTTCATTTTCAAACTGAAAATCTTTACTAAGATACCCTTGGGTATGAATGATGAAAATTATTTGTAATGAAATCAGTAACTAAAAGCCTAACAGTGATAGATACTCCCAGAAAAACAATCCAATTGCTTTAGGACCGGTGCAACTTCCAGAAGCTCGGACGGTTTTTGCTTCTCGACTACCACCTCATATTCACATTTTTGATTACAATTCTGTAGTTGCCACATGCCATCTAAAGGTGAACTCACACGGAAAAAATAAATAATAAATAATAATAAAAGTCATTTATTTCAGGCTTGCACCCATAAACTTAAACTACTTAAAATTAATACACTGTATAGGGGTGAGTCAATTTAAAAATAAATATAGAATAAAATGCACGATCACTTTTTGTTTCGGTCCATGTGAACAGATATCCAGCGCCTAGATACTGGATTCCGGACATCGTCAGAGACAGCCACAAGTATACTGTTGCCGGAACGGCGCATACTTTGCCAGAAAGAGGCCACACGATATCTAGTTACGGCATAGAAATCAGGGACTCCCGCATCAGCGAACAATCCCGACGCGCTGCAGCACCGCGGGAGCCGCATAAGAGCCCGGGCTTGGGCTAAAATTAAACGCTGTTTTCAAAATATTACGTACTTGGAAGTCGAAAAACTCGCTAAAGTACATAACAAAGACACTGAACATAATATACAAATAGCCGACATATTTCAAAGTAGTGTTGCGCCGCGACTTTTCTGGAAGGTTCACGTTACCACCGGCAGCTACCTGCGCGTACACATACACGTAAACAAGTTGTTTACCTCATTTTAATTGCGTTCCAGATTGTTCGACATTCATCATTGTTAAGTGTAACACAAAAGAAACTAATTTGCATAACAATGGTTTTATAACCTTGTTTACATCAAGCGCTCACCTACCTAATTTGCATAACAAAAGATTTATGGTTCTGTTTTGATAGAAGTAATACAAAAGCATTCGAGAAGTTTCTTACCGATATATAAACGGGCGCAGCTCGGGCCAGAGGACAGTTTCAATCAAGCGATCGAAGCGAACAGTCAAGCGATACCGAAGCGATATTACGAGTGTGAAAGTGCCAAGTGAAGTACTGTGTAGTGAACGTGTGTGCTTTGTGTTTTTCGTAGTACTCTACGTACTTGTGTGTGAAAACATCGTCGAATTAAAGGAAATAAATTAAGGCATTGTGTTTTTCCTTAAAAACAGCCCCATATCCCGTAACAGTATGAACATGCTAGCAATAATAAGTAATGTTAACAAATGGTGATGGTGGTGTGCTGTCACCACATCTTCACTGTCCGCTTGTATTCAAGCCACTACCACCAACTCACCCCCTCACATAGGTACACTACACACATACACTCAATCCCTACTCAAAATGACAAACTAAACCACTACCATACCCTTTACTCGTACCATTAAATAAATATTCCGGGACATTGCACACAGTGCCATCTTGCCCCACACTAAGCAAACGTTTGTGTCGTGGGTACTAGATAACGGATATAATACTCGTATACATTTCTTTTGTAAATACATACGTATTCTACATACAAACGACCAGACTCAACACAAGTAATTATAATTTTTTAATGTAGTACTTAAAATACTTGTGTCGTGCAGGAATCGAACCTGCGACCTTTAGATTAAAAGGCAGAGCCACTACCAACTAAGCTAACATGCTAGTTAATTTGTTTTCTCAAATTTGTTAATTGTAAATTTTGTAACACTGCATCATGTAAAATCCATGCTACGTTAGTTTATACCTACCTACTTTTTGTAAATTTCTGTATTGTGCTGGTGTTTTTAATAAAGTGAATATTATCTATCTACACAAATTATTTTGTATACTTCCTCTCGTAAAACTATACTACAAAACTATTGACCAAGAAATAAAGCGCGAATTTGAGCTTTAGTCAGTAATGCCTATAAGGGTGATAATAAATGTAAGGGTGCCCAAGATACAGGCTAATGCCTAGTTTGGGGTCCACCAGAATTGCACTCAGCGCATGAGAAATTGAATCACCTTGACCGAACTAAGTAGTCACAAAGCTGGTGTTAAATGTAAGAGTTTTTTTTTCTTGATCACTATTTTACAGTTTGTATGAAAATAAGGCAGTATAATAATTTTGGTAATTTTTAAATTTAATCCAAAGATAAAAAAGATAAAAGATTTTTATTAGTAAACAGGTAGATGTGATACAATTTAGTGTTGCTCTGCCTTCTACTGTAGTGTTGACTGTGTTGTAGAAGGCAGGATCTTCCAGGGGATCATTTTGTTCACAATTAAAATATGTTATTCTAGATAATAATATGCTTTACAAAAACATGTGGCTATTCTTAAGCTAACTTAGCCTAAATATACATTGTATCAAATAAGTTTCGAAACAAATTAAATTACATTAAATTACGCCGTTATGTGTGTATATGTGTGTGTGTGTGTGTGTGTGTGTGAATGTGTGTAAGTGTGCGTGTGTGTATGTGAGTGAGCATTATTGAATAGTCAATACCGTCGAAATAATGCTGTACAGTAGAACCCATTAATAATAACCAAAAATAACATCAATACAAAAGTTAATTATAAGTATTAATCAGGAGGTTTTTCCAGCAGTTTTTCTGTATCATCATAATTTAGTGTGTCTAGCCATTTGTAAATTACAATTTTCAGTTTATGTTGTGTCAATTGTCTATTTACCTGAATAGTGCCTAATTCATTATAGAACATTGGTGCAAGATGCAAATAGTGATTCCAGGCTACATCACAGTGATACATTGGAACTGGACATTTTACTATGCGTTTATTAGTCGTAGAAAGGTGAGGTACTACTTCTCGGTGGTATTTACGCAAACATTGAAAAATAAAAAGTTTATGTACGGAAAGTACATCACATAGTTTGTATAACTGATAAGTAGGGTACCGGAAAGGCAACAAAAATGTAACTTTGAGTAGTGCTCTTTGTGCTCTTTCTATCGTTTTCATATTAGTTTTACCAGCACCTCCCCAAGAACATATGCAATAACTAATTGCACACTCAGCCAGTGCTTTGTAAGTTTGTATGAGTAGTTTCTTATCGGCAACATGTCTAAGTGTTTTAAAAACATGAATTAACTTCCTCGTACGCTGAGAAACTGTGTGTATATGTGCACCCCATTTTAGATGATGATCTATCATAACACCCAAGTATCTTACTGTGTCCACACTATCTAGTGTGCTACAGGCACAGGTGCGTGGAAGAGATGTGACATTACAAGGGTAGGAGTGGGCTTTAATGTTAAGAGTATGAGGCGGTCTGGATGCCTTAGTTTTACTAAAGGACAGATATTTCGTTTTCGAGATATTGAGTAAAAGTAAGTTGTTTTCTAGCCAGGCTATAACCTTTGAAAGGCCAAACTTAAATAATTCTACATTGTTTATATGCAGCTACCAATACCCGAGGAAAATGTTTGTTACTTAAAATAAAAATTTGATTGAATAAGTATTTCCAATAACCATAAGTGCATGTGTGTTTGTAATGTTTTCATTGTAATTAAATATGTTTTTATGAAACACTAAGAAGCAAATGTCTCAGCGAATGGAGAGCCAACAGGACCCATTTGAATTCGATGATGAAGGTTCCGACTCCGAAGTTTAGGAATTTCGACCTTGAATCTAGAGCCGATCGAAGGTCTAAAGCATTAGCCGATGTAAGTAAAAAAAATATTTAGAGAACTTAATAATATCTCGACTACGATTAAGTTTATTTTGCACAACAAAAACTTGCTAAATAGATATTTTATTGAGGTTTTTTTTAGTATATTTTACTCGTTTTAATTATTAACGGAAAGTGTATTGTTGTAACTTTTTTCTAACTTAACTTTCTTGCACCACTTTACTTAGATAAATTTTGTCGATGCTGTGCCTGCTGTCTTAACGTTTCATGAAGTGACTCCGAGAGTTATATTAAAAACTTTCCGCTTCCTTAAAATTAAAAACTCTGAAGACATATGGGACATGTCTGTGAAATTCACTAGTAATATAATTACTATTTCAGCACCATTTCTTTCTCATATTTTTAACAATTGCATTGCGAATAACGTGTCTACTGGTCTTATGAAATAAAGTAAAATCATTCCTTTGCACAAAGCTGGAGATATCAAAGATCCTGACAATTTCCGACCTATTTCTATACCACCCAAATTAAGAAAAATATACTCTAATTTTTGGAAAAATTTGCAAAAATCATAATGTTCGCTGACGACAATATTTTATATAATTTATTCTAATGGTTAAGTACAAATAATTTAGCACTTTTGTAGTATGCTTTGCATAGCAATATTTTCTATTCTATTAGCGTCTAGTGCTAAATTATTGGTACTGAACCATTAGAATAAATTATGTAAATATTGTCGGTAGTCGCATCTTTTCTCCCGATATCAAAGAGCAAAAAGATGTGTCATCAGCGAACATTATAATTTTTGCAAATTTGACCAAACAATAGAGCAGATCGTTAATATATACTAAAAATAAAAAGGACCCAAGATTGAGCCCTACACAGACCGGTAATGCATGAGATAGCACACCTTTAACATCCACGCTCATTGTACGCCCTGACGAGTAGGATTTCAAAATTAGTAATGCTCCACCACGGACATCATAGTGCGATAACTATACTATACAGGCGTTTACCGCGTGCATTGGGTACACCAGGAGACCATGCAGGATGTTTGGAATTGAGATCACCCATAGCCAAGACTTTACTACCAGAAGACAATACAAGATCTATATCTTTAGTGTTGAAGGGTTGGTTTGGAGATTGATAAATTGACTGTCGTAACTGCGTTCCGGTAAGTAAGCTTGGTTAGTACCTACATAAAACTGTGTGTTTTTAATATTATAAACAGACCGCACACTGTCTTTGAGTTTGTTAGGTGGAACACAGATTGAAATGCTAAGGCAAAGTTTTTCCTAGGTAGTACTTATGTTCTATTAAGTAAGAAATCGCTATTAGCGATAAGGCCGCCAGTTGTGGCACTATTTTTTTTTAAGTCTTTTGTGTTTCTGTTTGTCTTTTTTTTTTGTCAATGTGTGTTACAATAAAGAGTTTATCTATCTATGTTCGTTTATTAAAGTTTATTATTTTTATTCTTTGTACTTGTATCTTGTGAATAAATGTATGCAAAACTCGTTTAGATTAGGATATTATGTAAGTAGATATTTTGTGGGTAGGACTGATTGCACGTTATAAAATATTAACAATCCGTCATTTACTCTCTAATTTGATTAATTAATTTAATGCAGCGATATATGAATCATAAATCAATAATATATTTATAACTAGAAGGTAGACGCCCGCGTCTTCGCTCGCATTATTTTGGGATATAAAGCCATGCCTATGTATGACACTTCCGGGACGTCATACTCCCTACATAAAAATAATGATTATCCGTTCAGCCGTTTCTGCGTGACAGAGCCTCTAAATAAACAGACAAACAGAGACACAGAGAAACAGACATACAGATAAATAGACAAAAATCTATAAAATGTTTAGTAAAACGAACTTAAATTTAAAATGAGAATAAACCTTCAATTGTTATTATAAGTGACTTTATTTAGAAGACACGAAATATATTAACCATGTCATCCTTATACGTATTTGTAAATCTAATGTATGCTCGAAAAATATCAATGAGTATGTTAGAAGAAGTGATAGCGGTGCTAGAAAAGAAACAAGATATGTGACTAATAATATATTGAAAATAATAAAATAATTATATTTCAGGCGGAACCACACCTCGAAAACGCAAACGAAAAAAAGACAACGAAGAAGGTTTGTGCCATTTAGTGAATAAAATAACAAACTTTATTTACGTTTCACTACCCAGCTATGATATATAAAATATTATTTTTTGTGTACTATGTAGTTATTAATCCAAATGCTATTCCCTAAACTTACCAAGGCACGGATTTACACATGGCAATTTGTAGAATAATTTATGTATTTAAATTGTAGCAATTTATTTATATTACAAATTAAATAAAATAATCTAGCTAGCAAACTTATCAATGAACTGACTAGCTTGTGAGATTTTTTAAATGTATTTGATGCTTTGTCGCTGAGCTACCATATTGCCTTATAAACACAATAACTAATACAATCATTAACTTTTTTTTTACTGCAAGGCAGTATTAGGTGTATTAAAACCTAATTCTGCCAACGTACAATGTACTGTATGTATGTACTTAGACTGTCTGCTAATCGAGAGGTGGTGGCTGCCATGGATACCTGCGTAACACAACACAAGATAATTTTGCATTTCCAATTTTGCAATCACTTGTGTTGAATTTTTAGTGCGCTGGCGTTCATCTTCCTAGGGTGCCCGCTATATTTTACTCTTTTTGCATTAATCATCAATACTTGCCGCAAGATTTAATGAAAACAGTAGTTGTCCCTATAGTCAAAAATTAAACTGTGATCATTCAGATAAAGAAAACTACAGACCCATCTCACTAGCGACCACAGCAGCAAAGTTATTTGACAGTGTATTAGAGAGTCACCTAAAGAAGGGCATTAGTCTGAACGAAGCTCAGTTCCGTTTTAGGGCTAATGTCTTCACTGAGAGTGCGATCTTGGCACTCAAACATACTGTACAATATTATACAAACAGAAAAACACCTGTGTACGCCTGTTTTTTAGATATATCAAAGGCATTTGATCGTGTCACATGGAAACTTTTATGGCAAAAATTGAGTGGCAAAATTCCCTCTGAATTAGTAAACATATTCAAGTACTGGTATGGCCATCAGCTGAACTATGTGCGCTGTGCAAATGGGACCTCAGATGCTTGCAGATTAGAATGCGGCGTTAGACAGGGAGGATTATCAACTCCGACACTTTAATCATTATGCAGATCAGCTAATTGAGAGACTCAGTAGAATGCATGTTGGATGCTCAACTTGAACCTGGTAGACCAACAGGAATAGTAGCCAAGCAGTACAAATTTACACGGACGGTAGTAAAATTGAAGGCAAAGGGCGGCTTTGTCTCTTTGGAGTAACTCTGCCAAAACCAAAAGCCGCAAACTGAAACTATCGTCCTACTGCACAATCTACTAGGCTGAATTGCGAGCTATATGCGAAGCCACAAAGGAACTGCTAAAAAGTATAAAGGATAGTTTCGGCATATATAGCGGCATATATATTCAAAAGCTGCGCTAGAAACTGTGAGCAGCAACCGCTCTCTCCATCCTCTTGCGGTACAAAAAATATGAACTTTTTTGGATTAAGGCACACACGAGACTCGCAAGGAATGAGAGAGCGGATGTGCTGGCAAAGGATGCAGCCCTGAAGATGAGAACCAGGCCTTACTACGACCTGTGTCCGGGTTCATTTGTCAAGAGGCAACTCCGGTTGGTATCACTTGACAAATTGAATCAGAGATATATAAATCTGCCAAACAAGGAGCAGTGACAATTTTTTTAATAAAATCAAGATCAAATAGAAAAGATACAGAAAGACCTTGGCAAGTGATGGTGTTTTTCGTTTCCCCCTTACTCTGACGATCTCACACACATTTTTCTATTTTCATGTGATTCGTTAGGAAAATACAGCGGCATCTAGTTCAAGTGTCTACAATTACGAATCTTTAAAATGGCTGAAGGCAGCGGATATCGATGACCACTTTTTTTAAAATGAACATAATTTTTTTATTAACGAACCGATTCAAATGAAACCGTGAAATGAAAACCGTAGACAAATCGGTTTAGCCGTTTTCGAGTCTATAACGAACATACATACCGACAGACAAACAGAAATCTATTTTTGAAACATGATTTTTGTGTTTTATTGCATAAATAAAAACCCCTCAACTATTTTTTTTTTCATTATCTTCAATGTACAGACACCGACCGGTTACAGCTTTATTATAAGTATGTATAGATATATTATGGCCCACAAAACAGCATATGTTCAAATTAACTAAATATATATTTAAGCTAGTTTCTATCCATTATACGAAACATTCTTCAGACAGAGACACAGATACCTATTTATTACACATCTCTTTTTTGAAAACTAAATTTCCATCAGATTTAAACACCAGATAAAGTGTTTCCCAAACAAGCACACTGCAAGTAGCTGTATTAAGTTGGCAAGTAAACTGATCTAGTTTGTGTCGCCACTACAAATATAAATCCGGTGAGAACGGCCGGTATCGCTGTAGGCGCGACGGCCCATTAACTATGCTGGAGCATCTTCATCACTGGCCTAAAGTGGATCCAGTTGGTGGCACAGCTACTGGAACAGAGTGACTATTTTTTATAGGTTTTTACTTGTAAAAAACAGTCGAATAAGAACGAGGTTTATTTTAGAAGTCTGTTAAAAATAAACTCTCATCGAGATTTTATTTTAGTACGCTGGGTACGCTGGCTGTGACTTTTCGAAGATCTCCATTATTTCCATGTCTGATTCCATCTAAATAAATTCAATTATGTCAGCATAAATGAAAGAAATATACATAAATACTCACATACACATACACAAAGTTTTATAATATTAGTGTAGCCTTTCTCTGTTTTAGATAGATAGATAGATAATTATTTATTGTCACACACATATAAAACAAAATTAATAAAAAATACTAACATAAATTACTCTAGTGCCACAAGTGGCGGCCTTATTGCTAAAAGCAATCTCTTCCAGGCAACTATTGGATGGAGAGGAATAAATAAAGGATTATAAAGGACGTGGTGTACAACAGAAATAGATGCGATAAGATAAATTAAATAATATACACAAATATAATATTAAAAATAATGTACATAAACATAAAGACATACATCCTAATACATATTATACATAATTGGTACAAACATAAACTAATATAAAATATAGTGTTAAAATATATATAAAACAAAACATATACATGTAGATAATACGTAGCGACAGCAGTTAAATTATAGCATTTACATATATCAGCGTAATGACGACAAATACTAATTTTTTACTTGACTCTTGAAGCTATCAATTGACTGAGCTTTAAATACTTATAATCTTGTTTTTACTTGTTTTCTTGTTTATCATCGGGTGCCATCTACAATCGTTCTGCAGTTCAGAGATCAGATGGCAAAATCTTTTGCCATTCTATGCTGCTTCTTTTAGATATGTCATATAGTGCTAATGCTTTTTATAATACCAGTAGGTACAACTTACTCTGCTACTCTGTGGCAGTCTAGCCACCCGGTAATAATTAACACTAAGGAATCGTAACTTTGAAATGAAATAAGCCGCACTTCGTATTACAGAGTCCAAGAGATTAATTCCCTCCTGCTTCCTCTCCAAATTACATAAAGCAACCTAAATTAAACATCTGAGTCGTTTCATAGCAATATTTTGATGTTTTGTGATGGGATTTTGTAGGTGTTGAACTGACAAAATAGCATGGGTTAGGTATTGCTTGTGCTGCATAGCAACCTAAGGATCTACGCAGGTTCGAATCCTGCCGGTCGTGATTATTTTCGCTCATTTTCCAATAAAAGTTTTAATTTAAAACAACCATAGTGCAGGTTAGCACTTAATAAATTAACTCAACCTAAGGATATTCAATAACATATTGTTTTTTTTCTAATATGCAAATTTTTAACTAGAAGATCACATTTTTTGTAAGTGCACTTACTTACTTAAAAGTAGTAAATTTATAAGAAACGATACCTTTATGCATCCTGATAAATGCGATTGTTTCCACCTATGTATGTATGTATGTACTTGTAAATAAATATAAGGTAGCAATAAAGTAGTACTTAATTTTATATATCGAGATTATTTATAGCCGTAAAAATATGGTAATAATTTCGCATGGGCTCCGAAATGACAAATAAAATACTTACTAAAGCTTTAATATTCACGATGAGCGACACTTTTACCTAGATGTGTTCCTAGAAATTTCAATCAGGAAATTTAAAAGCAAAACCTCGTGTATACCTACACTCTTAATAAAAACAAGAATCCATTTAAATATTAATTTATTTGAATGTATTTTAAATTTTACCTAAAATCCTTATAATAGTAGAATACGTATTACAAAATAATAAACGTACCTATTTCCTTAACATTTTTGTACACTTAATTGATAAAAACTCTTGAACAAAACACAGGAATAAAATTCGACGAATATGTTAGGTTTCACTTAAATAACCTACATTTTTTATTAAATAAATTTTAATGGACACCAGTTAATATTCATAAGCATTGTGTATGCTCTTATATGCTTATTTATATCGAAGTTACGAATTACGAAAAGTCAACCAGTTGTTTAGTTCCTTCTCAAAAATGATCGTTTTCAAAGGGAGTGAAAAAGAAACACTTATGAACTAATACATAAAAATCAGCATTAATCTAAGTTACGGCCGTATTGGGACATCAATTTTAGGACAGTAATAAATATTTAAATATTTCAGGACATATCACACAGCGCCATTTAGCCCCATACTAAGCTTACGCTTGTATCATGGGTAAAAATGGGTAATAAACTTAAATCATAAGTATATTCTTAATTATTGTAATAAGAAATCTGTGTGTGTCTCAATAAAGATTATTTCTACCTCAGTTTTCTATTTCTAATCAACCATTTTGTCGATTCAAGTGGATACTAAATGGCTGTTAATGTATAATTTACAAACATTATCAACACAAGCGTAAGGAAGTACATATGAAGTATATTATACATATATACTTATGTATGTAAGTATGTAAATGAATACTCTACGGATTACTAGTTGCGATACAAATTACAATTAGTTTGTAGTCCGAGCGAATGAAGCGAGCGCAGTATCTCAGAGAAATATCACATTATATTTTATTTTATGTACTTTACAATACATTAGGTTATTTCTGGTAATGTCTGGTTAATTATGTTTGATTCCCTCTTTCTTCTTCTTTTTCATGGTTGCATTCCTAAATTTTATTTCACAGAAAACACTGGCCTATTAGCTTAGTTGGTAGTGGTACTGCCTTATAATCTAGGGGTGCGGGTTCGATTCCCGCATAATAAAAGTAATTATGAATATTAAAATTTATAATTACTTGTGTATATTTACAAAAGAAAATTATCTACTAAGTATTATATCTCCTACCTATCTAGTATCCACGACACAAGCGTTTGCTTAGAATGGGGCTAGAGAGCGCTATGAGAAATGTCCCGGAATATTTATTTATTTATAGAACTGTACAAAGAAATTATTATATTTTTTTGTTCTGTTAAATATTACTGGATTTTAGAAATATTATTATCATAATTACATAATTTAGAATTTTTGCAGTCATCATTGTATAAATATGTTCTAGAAAATATCTTAGATACCTACACGATATCTACAGTTCATAGATATTGTAATGAATATTCATCAAGGAATCACGTTTGGGAGATAAGTTAATAACATGAAACTTATTAATAATGCTACTTCGAAGATTCTTTAATTAAGTAAGTTTGTAAGACAAGGTTTTTAAATGAGTAAACACTAAAACATATAAACTTTGAGATAAAATCAAAGCTATTTACATTAATCAAATATAAAATCAAGGGAAGAAAAACTTTAACATACTACTTCTACAAAAAAGGGGCACTTAAAAAATCTTTAGAAACCCCTATAAATAAGCTAAGTGCTCCAGCCCACTACCAGAGGGGAGCGTGCCCGGCATACTGGCCGCATTACCACGCTGGGTGGCAATGATGAAACGTTGAGCCAGAAAAAGGCCAGCATTTTGGTCATGCGTCATATCAAAGTTTAAATTTAAATCAGTGTCGCTTGTATAAGTGTCGCACTTAAACTTGCGGTAAAATGCTTAATTGTAGGTACAGTGCATAAAATATACGATGCTGTTTCAAAACAAAAATGCAACATTTGAATCTGCTTTAAAGCAAAAATATATCACATACAAACGTTATAGGTGCATAGACTTTCCATGAAAAATATTTGCTTACGAGCTTCGTTTGAGAGACAGTTTCATTTACCTTAGACCAAGTTTCACTTTTCATGTCTCTATATTGAATTTTAAAAACATAAATATGTACAAAACATTCATTTTTATTCTCATTCTCAAAAAATTATGAATAAAGTAAATACGCTTCCGTGTTTACGGTTCCTACTAAGTCTTTTGACATGAAAAGCTCTTTTTATATTGTGATGCAAACAATACAAACCATTCAGCAGCAACGCTTTGTTCTTTTCATTCTCACGGCTTCACTTACACTAGGTTATGAGAGTATTTATTAAATCACTTGATATTTTTATTGAGAGTATTTTTCTGTATTTATATGTCAAAAATATTGTGGTTTTATATGTACATATTATAACATATGTACGTAAAATAGTTCGAAAAAATATGCCACATTTTTGCATATTTTTCGTATGCGACTTTACAAACTTACTGAATATATCGTTTGCTCTTTTTATTTGAAATATTACTACGCCATTATCGATTAATGCATTTTCCCTTGTTTGAATTGATTGGTTTCATTCCAGATTTCACTGAAATTAACCAAGACAAAGATCCGATAAACTTGGAAATCCAGAATTATTTTTACTTTACTTTTCCTATTTCAGATCTTTCATTAGAAAGCGGATCAATTTACTTAACTGAATCTTTAAACTTTGAAACATCATCAAAATCTCTTTCCGAAGAAAATATCTCGTATTTCTGAGTCAGGTTCCGTTCAGACGGGTCGGAACCGATTCTCGATGGGGAGATAAAGTTTATTGATTGGCAAAAATATGTAAGTGGTTAGCAATTTTATAGTCATAGTAATTAATCCAAAATCTTGAATGACATGGTCAGCAAACAAAATAGTATCAGTTGGTTTTAGTTTTTTTTTTTCTTGTAACCACATCATGACTGTACAATTATATTAAGACCCAGAGGTTTACAAGTTTTTATTAATATCTTGAAATAGATGTTTGCTCGATAATTAGGCATTATTCCAAATAAATGTGAGTTTTACTTAAAACACAGGTGCTTGATTCTTTCCTTGGAAAATAAGGTTTGTTAAGAAAATAAAACATTCAGTCAAAATGAACACTTTATTTTTTTAAATCGGTTAAAATATGACTAGATCGTAATGCTACAAATTTGTCAACGATTTGCTTGCCACATTTTTTCATTATTTTCTTTATTTATATTTTTCACACCTACCAGCAGTTCCATTGCTGACCAATAAACATCTTCCCAAAATATAACTAGGTTACCGCCTATCGAGGAAGGAGAAAGCGAATCAAATATTAGGTTATGTCAATAAAGTGTCACTAATGGACAGGCTACGATGCTATGCAGCCTTCATGGTCTATCAAATAGGTTATTTATGTGTCGTAGTAAAAGTGACGTGCCGCGAGTTCACCTGCATATTTTAGAGTGAGTTTTAATGTTTTGAAGTACTGATAAGGCTGAACGTTTTTGTGTTTTCAATATTTTATTGGGCAACTATTTAAGGGTAAGCTAAATTTATATCAGATCTTATCGTATGTATGTTTTTTTTGACTAGCAATAATTTGCAAGCAGTGTCTGTGTTGCAATAAAACATCAGTAACAAATGCTGTACCGTTGGTTTTGAAATTCTAAACCTAAGGAGTAATGTACGATCCAGGTTGCACATAGCTTGGTATTATTATCAGAAATGATTTATTCAAGTTTTTCATAATAATAGTATTTTATAACACAGAGTAATAATATGTAGTACCAAAAACAGTATCCTAAATACAAATACGTAGCCAGTAAAATAAATATTTCTTGATAAGTACCCACTTATCAAGAAATATTTCGTTCGTAGATTTCGTGAAATCCCTAAAAATACAGAATTTCCACCGCAAAGTTCTTAGCGTCAAATACCAAGAATCTCATTAATGCTTCCATACCGCATACAAATTGCTCGGAAAACAGGAATAATCCTTAAATAATGAAAAACAAGGCATTATGACGGGAACGAAATCTTACGAGAGTAGAATGGATAAGTGGTAAGCGTAATTGCGACTTATCTGGCCGCTATATTATTACTAAGCTATTTTTAACACAAATTTCGTTGATTCTCTGTTTCTTTTGAATCTTTTTTACGAGTCGAAAATTTTCCTGTATAGTAATTGCTAGCTTTTTATATTTGACTTTTTGATTATGTGATATTTAAACAATAAGAACCGACTTTTTAAATATTCATATTACTGGACTCACATCTTAAACCATGTTTTGAAATAAGGTAAAATTTATTCAATATCTTTAGGATAACGTGAATACGGGTTGAGCTAATAACCTTCTTTTGTTAAGTCAGCTAAATATATCTAATACTGCGTTTACACGCGCGTGTTACCGATAAAATAATGATGCCAAATATAAAAGTACTGCTTAAATTATTGCATTCATGTGTGAATACATAACATGCTTGTACAATTTTTGCCTTGTACTAATGATAATAAAATATAAAGTGAAGAATACCAATTGTGTTTATTTCGTAAACGATGTCAAATAATTGCTAGGTTCAAGATAGCATTAGTTTAGTAGTGTAGGTTTATCATTTATTTGTGTTATACGTACATATATAAATAAAATAAATTCTGGCACATTTTAGATAGCGCCATAGTACCCCGTACGATACAAACACTTAAATGTTATCGGTTATGACAACGGACATAAAGTAAGTCAGTTCATATGTATAAAAGCAGCCAATAAATGAATTACTATAATACTTGTGTAATTAAATACTCTGTCATCTATTAATTATTATTCAAAATCGAGTCAAATCAAAATCTTTTATTACAGACAAAACAATGGTTCGAACAAAATGTCTGTTTTTTTTTACATTAGATAGGCTCTCGCTTGACTACAACTTGCCTGATGTTAAGCAACGTGTTTGCGTACTATTTAAGCTATGTACATGAATTTGTGACCTTGCCACGTACTAGGTCCCTCATTATTGAAATAAATACCCAAACCCACGACCTAAATCTATTTTACCTTCAAATCAAGTAAAACAAGTTCTCATCACACTTATACATCAAGTTACATCACAATATATGTACCTAGCATGTAAATGTCAAAGTGCCTTTACAATTGCTCGTAGCCCGAGCAAGCGTCTACATGATTTACAGCGCTACGTAATTGCAGGTTACGGGTGCTACGAGCTCCGTAGAGGTACCGACTCGTAGCAAGGTGCTACGTAATCAGCTACGGATTGCTTAATTTCTGTGACTTCATATTTTATGCGACCAATTTCTGGGATGCCAGCTTTTGGAGAAATATTATTCGGATTTAAGTGAGAGCTGTGGTTAAAATAATTTGTAGAAATTATGATGTATTCGAATGATGTGCAAATGTAATCCAAATAACAATAATTTATGTAGATAGCATTGTTTACAAAAATAGAGTAAAAAAATCATAACATAACCCGTCTCATGCCAAGCCTTATTATATTTTATATCAAAGCCTTCAAATAATTATGTTTAAGAATTGCCTATTATAATTCAGCTGCCAGGTTGAAATACAATGCAGGTATGGCACTTAAATGATATAGCTAACAGAGTATGTAAATAGTTTATTAAGCTTAGTCTAAAGCTTATGACCGCAGTAACTGGCACGTGTCTTCAATATTAACATAATTATTTGTATGTCGACTCCACACTCTTGCTAACATATCGCGTGGTGTTTAAATGAAAATATGCACTTTACCATAATTAGCTTAACTTAAACTTCTTATTGGAAAATGAGCGGAAATAATCACGACCATAGTGCGGGTTAAGTACTTAACAAAATACCTCGTTGCCTAATTAGCTTGACGGTACGCTATAAAACAATAATATACTTATAATATGGAAAAGCATTAGGCGAGAACTTAAAACAATCAGATTTTTTAAATAATTATTAAGAAATAAAATAATATAAATAACGTCATATAGTAAATATTTAAATTTTACCTTAAAATATTTATAGACATTAAATATTATAGTATCTGAGTAATTTGATTATTAATTAAAAGTAATTATTTGCAAAGCTTTCTTATGTCTTCAGTATGTAGGTATCGTCTATCAAAATACTCTTTTCATATAGCTTGTGAGTTCAGCAATTATTTTAGTATGTCTGTGTAGTGTGAGCCTGGCATGATTAGTCAAGGACGAAAGCACGCGACCCTGTCAAACCACTAAAATGACATTGACATATCATTGTTTTAATGCATACATAAAACTAGAAGGCGCTAAATGGCCTTTAATATATTACTATACCATAATGTGGAATAAACGTAAAATGTGTTTGTTCATTTCGTATCAAACAAGATCAAAGTATTTTTTAGATGTTTTTAACAAGATTACGTTTTATTAAAGCCCGCCTGATGTTAAGCACTGTTGTAGCCTATGTAAGATGTATTGTAGCTTATTTGCCTAAAAAAATATTTTATTCCGTTTAAATAGCTAAGATCATGGCAGCTTAGATAAAAAATCTAAGTAAAAATTCCAACATCTGAATTCAATTTTCATTGTTCATGTGATGTTATTTTATTTCTATGATACAATGTTTTGAACAAAAGAAAACTAATATAATGCCTTGTTTATTTTGTGTATATATAATGCTTTACTATATTCTACAAAGTGATATCTAAAGGCACTTTAAGCCTATTTACGTTTGAGAGGTATTCAGATAATTCAGACGGATTATTGATTCAATGAAAGCGTTTTGTCTAGATATTTTAGGTCTTTGCATTTCGGCGAGACAAGGTTAAAATGGACATTTGAAACTTTAATGAGATCAAAATTAGTAATATCGTGCAATATAATGGTCCACTTAGTAAAAATCTCTGTGAAATACTTTAATTCTTTTTAGTAGGGATGAGTTTAGCTCGCTTACATTATGCACAATATTATATTAAGTGGTTCATTATTTAAATCATACATTGAGTATAAACCCCTCGTTTGAGAGCTAGTCAGGACGATTTCAATGTATATGATGTTTTTTCCATTAGGAGTATCTATATACGAGTATTTACGAGTATATTACTGTTCAACCTTAGTAACATACCTTATTTCTTATTAGAAAATATCTTAACACTCTTACGTTCTGAAGGGATCATTGGGAATAACATTTCTAAAGCTCACAGCAAAGTAATCGTAATAAGTAATATGAAAAAAGCTTTTAGCTTTCACCAGCCACATTTCTGATGTATTAATCCAACAGGCCAAAAATATTTATCCTGAGTTTTAGGCCTTTAAGTCGACAGGTATAAAAATTTATAATTTCACCCAGAAGGGCGAAGAGATTTTATATTTAAGAGATCTTCTTCTTATCGAATGAGAGCGGCCAAACTATGGTGTCGACAGGTTCTCAAGCTGCCCTTAGGGCCACTAACAAGGCTTAACGACTGCCGTACTAGACAAGCAGCTGGGACCTACAATATAACGTGTCATCTGACCCACAGAAACGCTCAAAATGGAATGTCACTTTTTGGTCACCCATCCTAGATCAGTCCTACCAAATATAATAAAAAAAATTAATATATTATATGCTGCACGCTAAATTATGCTTAAGGGTAGAACCGTTTCTTTCAAAATAAATAAAAATCGCATAGACTACTCGAAACTGATCTATCAATAACTCAATGACATATCAATCGGGCTGTAATTTGGCATGCAGATAATTTGTAGGCTCCCACCATGAAAGGATTTTCGGGAATTCCACTTGTAATGGGGTGAAATAAGTTTGTTTAAAACTATAAATTATTATGCTTCGTCGAAGACACCCATTAGTCTACCTATAAAAAAAAACCTATATCCCATCTATACAAAATAGTCTTTTCAATATTCCTTGACATTTTTGTGGTAAACCTCGCCCTAAAGCGGCTTAAAGTGTCCCCCAGCATCCACCGCCAGCTCCCCGAGGATCAAGTCGCGACATTATTTTACAGGCTTTTTATTTCTATTAGTAAGGAAGTGTATGGCTTACTTTGGTGTTGAGATTTTTTTTGGTGTAAATCAGTATCAGAGTAGAAGCGAGGGTGGCTCAGCGGTTCCAGTGTCTGGTTTTCATCCAGACGCACCCTGGTTCGAATCCGACCCTAAACCAATGACTTGTATTTTCAAGTTAAGTGTAGCACTCGCTTAGCGGAGAAAGGAAAATATCGTGAGAAAACCGACATGTTTGTGGACCACAATATCCGAGGACATGTGTCTTCCGTGGAAGGACTATATATCTACTCAAGAGAACTCCTCTATCGAATTGATTCTGCGGGGGAGTCCCGACCCTCAGTCACGAGGAAATGCGACTCAAAGAGAGAGAAATCAGAATAAAAGGAAGATCGTATGAGAGGTAATAACTTTACTGTAGTAATTTATCATTACCCCTGCAAAGATTCATCACGTTCCACCACGTCTACTGTAAATTAAATTAATACTGTCAGACGTAAAAAAGCAAGCAATCTTAGTTTCTTTGTCTGTCTTAATGATTGTTTAATTGACGGCGCATCATAGAAACATATCTTCATTGACATTTGAAATACAGGGTTCTGACAGACACATAATCTATTTTTAGACACTACGCACGCAACGCCACAGGCGTCCAATAGTACCTTTAAAAATAACCAAATAGCTTCTCCATCTCTAACAATCTCTCTAGCCAAAGGTTGCCTGAAAGAGATCGCTTTCAGCGAAGAAGCCACCTCTTATGGCATAGTTTAGATATAATTGGTTTTATGTACTGGTTTTTATGATTTGTGTCAACAATAAAGAGTTATCTATCTATCTATCACACATTTTTTGTCACAAACAGGCCAGCACTTAATTCAACACGAGTATCCACTCGGCAGCTAAACGTGAGCAATTGCATGCACTTTATTTGTCCTTTGCTGTTTTTTTGTGTTTTACAAATTCGAGTACACCTGACTGTCAATGGCGAATTTGTTCACTTTGTGCCTTTAACATGGCAGTAACATTTTGTTCACTTTGTGCCTTTAACATGGCACTAACATTTTGTTCACTTTGTGCCTTTAACATGGCAGTAACATTTTGTTCACTTTGTGCCTTTAACATGGCAGTAACATTTTGCTTATTTACTGACATAATCACAAACAAGATTATCATGGAAAAAGCATATAAGGTTACCCAATCAGACCGAAATAAAAACAATTATGCAAATGCTAAGTTTTTAGTCTTTTTATTCGTTTTGCACGCTACGAATGAGGGATTCATAGACAAGCCGTTGCTAATATGCTATTCACAAAATAGAGTCATTGGAATGAATCTTGACCATACAATTTTAGTTTAGTTGCTTTAGTCCATGTTGAGTAAAATACATATCCTTGCAACCAAATTCTTTACACGTCCTCTTAAGATTCTCGTTCAATTTTTTTTTTAATAAGGATGGGGTTTTCCTTTGACCGTCTAGAATAGAGCGTGCTTACCCAGTAAGAACCGATTGACTCTGATTAGTAACAATAAACTGAATAGAAAGCCTTGTGGTGCTCAAGCATCTACTAGGTTTAAGTTTGTTTATTAGTTTTTTACTAATTTATATTTTCACTAGTCAGAATAAGTAAGGTAATAGTACTCAGATATTTCCTAAATTTACCTATCTCTAATCGCACTCAATCTGTTCTCAGCTAAGCCACGATGGAGCTCGTATATCTCTATAAAGGCAACACATTCCACGGCTCGCCCCTTGTCCCCTAACCCTTACGATTTACGGGCAGTGTACTATGTGTCTGTAAAAACTGTAGATTACAGTACCTACACTTCCATAGTTTTACAAGATTGGTCACAATACTAACTACCTCATGAGTCTTATTTCCTCATGACTGAGTGTCGTGACTCCCCCGCAGAATTAATTCGATACAAGTTCTAAGTTTAGTTACTAACTATTATACTAACTAACCCTACTTACTAACTAAATTGGTACTAGTAACCGTGTTACATCCTAGGCTGCAGCAATGCTTAACATCAGGCAGGCTGTAGTCAAACGTAAACCTATCCCACGTAAAAATAAAATAAAAAACTACAGTTTAGATCAAACCAATCATGTTACAAAAAAACGCGTAGGTACGAGTATGCCTAAATGTAGACAACATTAGCAGGTGAGTAATTTTGAAACAAATAAACAAAACTACACACAACACCACTAAATGTGTGTAGGTATAATCCTATTTCACTAGCGGTCCTTTTCTATATATATTTATTCTACTCGCGATTATCGGAACAAATGGCCTTTAGGTTAATTTATCTCAACCTTTTTTTTCTCTCACCAAAAGGGATAAATAATCACCTTATCAACACAGATAAATATCCCCTAGAAATTCAAGACCACTTTGAATCCATATAAACTCAAGCCATCATCATAAACGAGAGCCGACTAATCGATAAAACTAATGCATGATGATGTTTATCTACTGTCTCACCTTCTATCGAGCAGCACTGAAAGTCAATAATGACCCATTTCTTGGGCCGTTAAAGTTCAATTAACGAGTCCTGTGAACCGTGGAATGAAATATAAAAATGGGACCATCACCCGCAGCAGTAAATCCTCAACAATAAGTGTTTTATTAAGCAAACTCCATTAGGTATAGGTGGTGAAAGAGGGCTAATATGAATTTGAGATTGTTTATAGCAAATAACCGTTTGATGACTTATATATTATAGCCATTATTATTAAATAATCCTCATTACTGATTGGGTCTGGCTAGACTGGCTGAGGGCGTAACTCCCCGCAAGTTTTATTACTCATTGGAGCCAATATACACTACACCAAAATCTAGTCAATATATTGATCAGGCGTTAGTATACGATAAACCATTGCAGTTAAAAACTTTAGATGACTCTGGAAACATACATTGTGTCGTTTGCTTATTCTTAAATCTAAAGTATAGACCATATTTAGTACCGAATAATCAAAAATCAGCAACTCAACACTAACCATATTTATTTACCTACATATTATTATTTTTTATTTAAATTTTATAGACCCTTTCATTTACGTCGTAGTGAATGCCAAGCGTCTGAAAGCTATGATGAAACTTGCAGGCACTTGATTGCCATACTCAACATCATTTCTCAACATACTGCAATAAGCATTTTGTTACTAACGATTTAAAGAGAATATAATTAACCAACCCAAAAATTAGGTAAAATTTATGTTTTCTTCTCTTATCCACAAAAGTTTTCATTACTTAAAATTCTTGTTGCACTATTAAATCAACATCAAAAGCGACTCCATGACTTACGATAAAAGAATACAATCATAAAATACATCTAATAAAAGTTCAGAGTAGCCAACTAAGCAATTCAAAGTATATACCAACAACAACCTGTCCAGTTTCCACATGAAACTCACAAAACAGCCGAAACCTTAAGTACCTAACGCATAATGCAAATGTGGCGCCAACGGTCTCGGCTGGAAGTTTTCCTGCAATTTGAAATTCAGATTAAGTACTACAAATAAGTTTATAAAATCGCCACTTTGGGGTCCCTCGGTAATGGACTGGAGGGAATCTCACCTCGGAGCAAAGATTACGAAACATAGATTTCACACTAAGATGGTATTAACGATTTTGATAACTTTTTTTTTATGTGGGATAGGTTACTAGCCTGCCTGATGCTAAGCATTGCTGCAGCCTAGGGAAAACAAGCTTACCTAGAAATCCTAATAATATGTCCTTTTATATTTTTTTGGGACTCAAAATGAGTCTATTCGATGAATATTATGATGCGGCTGGTAGGTACCTTGCTGGGACTCTGGATCATTTTAAAATCTAGTTTAAGCGTTCTGTGACAGTACTAAAATAAACTATTGAGTAGATTTTATTTTCAGAAAATGTTTAACTATAGGCATCTAACGGATGGTAATCTGCCTCTCTAACAAACCTTTTAGCAGTACTTGTAATTGTGTTTCTACAACCTCTTTACATAGACCCTCGGCAGGCCTTTGGGTTAGGTATTGCTATAAATATTTTGTTCATCAAAGACTGGTTCGGTTTTGTAGAATAAACATAAGGTTTGGGCCAAAGGATCGTACTCCATTTGGTGTTCCAGTTTAATTTCCAATCAGACTAGTATTTTACCCCGGTTATGATCGCACAACAGTAAAAATGTTATACCTACGACTAAGCTGAAAATGTAATAATAGTTATTAGTTATACAAGAGTGCAAAGTTGCTTTTTAACCGCGTGTTCAATTTGATGACCGAGGAAGCGAAGGGTTCTAAAATTGAATCACGAGCGCAGCGAGTGATTCAAAATTAGAATCCTGAGCGTTAGCGAGGGAATCAAAGGAGCACGAGGTGAAAAATCTTTGCACTCGAGTGCAACACGTAACTTTTCATTCCACCTCAGCGAGGAATTGACTAAATGCCCACGTACAAAGCAAATTGAAAAAAAGAACACCAAGAAGGTTCCGAGTCTGAGTTTTTAACAAATTTAAAAACGTTGTATGATATATTCGACACCATAGAGGTAGCAGTAAATAGGTTTAATGATTTTTTTATTTCAAAAACTTAGCGCACACGATGTTCTAAATTCAATTTACTTTATCCTCTAGAGAATAAAAACGGCTTTTGCACTCAGATATTGAAGAGTAAAAATACTCTTTCCGAGATGGTTGGATGAAAAGGTAATTTATTAATGATGTAAAATGATAAAATATTAATATTTTTCTACAGCTGTTTAGGTATTCTATAGTAGGTTATTTTTACTGTTTTAAGAAAAATTGTTTCCAAAGAGCTGGGGGTGTATAAACACTGTAAAAGTGCGCCCATCACATCAGATCATGCTGCATGTGCATGTCATACTTGTATTTCAATAAAAATATAGGAAATGAGACATTTCAGTAAATAATGACTTCAAATCATTGAAACATTTACAATTCAAATCTCGTCGTCGCACAAATCTTAGAGCGGCATGCTGACATACTATGACGAACAGCCAAGACCTACAATTTAACGTGTCATCCTACCCAAGGAAGCGCCCAAAATGGAATGCCTCTTTTCGGTCACCCATCCAAGGATGGATACTTGGATCGATAATAATAATATATAAATAAATAATCGTTGATTCATGTAAAAACTTCATTTCTACGTACATACCTACATAAATACAGAATTTTTTGTCTCCTTTGATTTGGTGCTACTCCAGGTAGGTTTTACTGGGCTTTGCGCTAGGTATCCTGGGATCCTGTGATGCAAAGCCGCAGTATCTCCTACCGCGGCAAGCGACAGCTTACATATAGATAGACCAATGAATCCCATATATTGCCGAGAGACAGCCTACGTGTCGCAATAAAGAAAGGACAGTAAATCGCCATTAGGCACTTCTATGTTTACGCATTTCATTGTGTTAAGTGAATAATTATTTGATTGCGCACTTTAATCTTCATTTAGGTGCAAATCAGCATTTTTAATTATTTGTTGACGTTATTACCTAATATTTGAGTGCTTTTGCACGTCATAGAATGGTCTGATTTTCGGTGCATGTAAAAAGAGAAATCATAAAACTTAACCAATTTATAAAAAACGATGACTGCATTCAGTAACTAACTCATTTAGGCATCTGTCACTGTTAAAAAAATATAAGAAACAAGATAAGTAGCTCTGACTAGAATGATAATAATGTAAATAAGGTTTTTTTTATAAATTAAGATTAAAATATTGTAAAATCGAACACCTCACACTGTTTAGTCCATTACAATCCAATAGATTTGCTTGCATAATATATCCAAACCAGAATTAAGCCAATTCTGGCATTCGTTTTGTATGTCTGTTTCGAAAGTAGATAGATAGATAGATAGATAATACTTTATTGTCACACACTTATAAAACAAAATTAACTAAAAATACTTTCATAAATTACTCTAGTGCCACAAGTGGCGGCCTTATTGCTAAAAGCAATCTCTTCCAGGCAACCATTGGATGGAGAGGAATAAATAAAGGATTATAAAGGACGTGGTGTACAACAGAAATAGATGCGATAGAATAAATAATATACACAAATATAATTATAATGTACATAAACATTAAGACATACATCCTAATACATATTATACATAATTAGTACAAACATAAACTAATATATAGTGTTAAAATATATATAATATAAAACATATACATGTAGATAATACGTAGAGACAGCAGTTATATTATAGCATTTACATATGTATATCAGCATAATGACAACAGATACCAATTTTTAACTTGACTCTTGAAGCTATCAATTGACTGAGCTTTTTTGATGTCAAGTGGCAGGGCATTCCAGAGTAGAACAGCCTGCGCGGTGAACGACTTGCCATAGACTGCTTTCTTGCATGTAGGATGCTGTAAAGTAAGCCTGTCTGATGACCGAAGAGCAAGGGAGTGGGAAGAATGGATGTATTTGAACCGGGAAACTAAGTAGCGAGGAGAAGAAGGGTTGAAAAGGATGTTGTAAACAAGAGAGAGAATATGGGTATTCCGGCGAAGGCGAATGGGCAGCCACTTGAGCTTCGAACGAAAATGAGATATATGATCAAATTTGCGAAGTCCGAAAATGAATCTGATACAATAATTTTGTAGCCGCTCAAGTTTGTCCAGCTGATCTTCCCGAAGATCGAGATAGCAGGCGTCCGCATAGTCAAGTAAAGGGAGAAGAAGAGATTGAGCGAGCGCAACTTTGGTGGCAGTGGGCAGAAAGTTCCGGAGACGTCTTAAGGACGCACCGGATGCAAATATTCTGGAACTTACTGACGTTAGGTGAGCATCCCAACTCAGCGTTCTGTCCATTATTAAACCAAGATTCTTTACATTATCACTGTATGGTACGACGATGCCATCAAACACAACTGGAGGAACAACCGCCCAGTCTATGCGAGATACCATGTGTGAAGTGCCAACAATAATGACCTGTGTCTTCGCAGGGTTAACTTTCAATCCATAGGATTTACTCCATGCAGAGATTCGACACAGATCAGTATTAATAGCTGCGACAGCTGAGTCAAGTTCACTAATCGGAGCCTGTGAGTAGATTTGTAGATCGTCTGCATATAAATGGTAGGAAGAAGAGAGATGTTGAGAAATAGTATTAATGAAAATAGCAAATAGAAGAGGAGATAGCACGCCGCCCTGGGGTACGCCTGCAGTTGTGTTACACCAAGAAGAAAAAGAATTTCCAAGGCGAACCCTTTGCCGGCGACCCACCAGGTAACTATGAAACCAATCGATCACCGATGGAGATATGTTGATTGAGTATATCCCAGACATTTCGTTTACATCACAGATTAATTTACATTCGTATATAGTTTATTTACAATAATAAAATATAAAAACAAGTGAAGGAAAACTAAACATACTACTTCTAACTACTACAAAAAGGGGCACTTAGAAAATCTTTAGAAAAGCCTAAAGATAATCTAAGTGCTCCAGCCCACTACCAGAGGGCAGCGTGCCCAGCATGCTGGCCACATTACCACGCTGGATGGCAATGCTGATACGTTGAGCCAGAAAAAGGCCAGCATTTTGGTCATGCGTCGCGTCAACCAAGCGCTCCGAGAGGTTTTGGAAAATAGTATAGTTGTCTTTTATTTATTTTATATGTTTGCTTGTATATAATTATTATATTAAACGTACCACTTTTTAGGGTGGATTTATACTTTCCGTGGGTCGCATGACACGTTAAATTGTAGGTCCCGGCTGTTTGTCTAGTACGGCAGTCGTCAAGCCATGTCAACTCTCGACACTAAAGTTGGCCACTCTCATTAGATAAGAAGAAGATAACGCCAAAAACGTATTTCTTAGACTTCGAGTACAATTTTTGGACAAATTCGCAGAAGTTGATTTATATAATCTTGCTACTTATCTAATGTGTCGTTTTTTGTAGCAAACCTGTTTACTTTCTACTGTTCTTCGGTTAATTCAATTTATTTATCTATATATATAGGGCTAGATGGCGCTGTGTGCCGGAATATTTATTTATTTATCTTTATAATTATATCTAAAAACCTAAATTGTTAAATTCGATCAAATGTAAGTAAATATTAATCATTACATAAATGATATGGTTTTACATAATCAGAAAATTTTAATTAGTTCTTAATATTTTTTTAATTATGTACCTAGGTACCTAAGTAACTTTATGGGTTGTTTTAATATTGGTAATTACATAATACCTACCTAAAATGTATTTCGTTAACATGAATACCTATAATTTACTTTGATACAGATTGACGCACTGGTACCTACACCTAAAACCTGTACGAATAAGAACTTAACAAAAACTTTACACTCGTGCGCACTCAGTCCCAACCAATCGGCGCGGCGCGTCGGATGTGTCACTGGTTACAACAAAACAAAACAATAAATAAAAACACTTTAATACATACGTGAATTACACACCGATAAATTATTCAAGATACACGTTTTGGACTCAACACTTTATTTACAGTAAGGTAAGAAATATTTTTAAGTTTAGTCTCATAAGTGATTAATTTGATTCAACGGTGATAGTATACAGTGTAATAACCTCTGTTATTATCATGTTACGCGAAGGGCCCGTTTGTTATATAACTGTTGTTGTTTGTGGTCAATTTAGGTTGGTTTAAAACGCAATCTAAATATATCGTGAACGATATAATAAACAAGTCTATTATTATAAGATAACTAGTGGACGACCGCGGCTTAGCTCGCATTATTATTAAATAAAAAGTAGCCTATGACACTTCTAAAACCTCATACTATCTATATACCAAAAATCATGATGATCCGTTTAGCCGTTTATGAGCGTTTAAATAAACAGATAAACGGAGAAAAAATATAAAAACTGCATCTAAACTGATTCTAAGTTCTGAAACGTGTTCTGTTATGGATTTAAAGTCCAGACATTTTTAATCTAATATCTTCCATGTTTAGATTTTTGACCTTCAGCTTTATATGTATAGGTAACATTTGCAACAAATACAGTATCAAATTCTCGGTTTTATCGCGAACTACGAATAAGCGCGCTTGATAAAATAGTTGCACCAACTTTCATAGATATGATAAAATAATTGAGTTGGGATTATTGCTATTTAATTTTAACTACGTATTTTGATGTTAATTTAATGTTATTCAGAAGTTTGCATTGCTCTATATTCAAAATTGTCCAGTCTCGTCAGTCAAATCTGAATATACAAGTGTAGAGATGACAGTGACTACTTACCATCAGGCGGTTTGTCTGCCTGTTTGAATTTTTTTATGAGATAATCGTACCCAGAACCCCTTGCTGATTCTGGGATTGGTTAGCTGTCTGTTTTGTATATGTCTGTTATAATGCTACAGTCATTCTGATAATCTTTTTTAAAACAATATTGTAATGCTTCCCAGTATTACAAAATGGTTTAAAAAAATCTGAGGAAAAGCTCAGTACCTAACCTGTATCCTTTTTGATGGAAGATAATATTCAAATGCCGATAGGGAACATGCATGGAAATGGAATTTAATTTTTGTAAATAAACTATAAAAATATACCAAAATACTAAACGAGCTGTGCAAACCGCATTTATATCCACTGAAAAATAAAGAAGCTATGACCAATTGAAGATTTCATTCCAGGATCGATCGTCAAAGTTTAATTCCATCTCTTTCTTTCAAAACAGAATTTTCTATGTTATTTGTATGGCGTTAGTGTCATGTGACGTCACATGCCATGTCGGTTCTCTCTGTCTAATCGTAAACTAAAAACGTCTCTAACTGCGTTTTTATTAAAGCTAATTCAAAAATAATTTCACTGTGCTGATTGTCTATTAAAAAGCTTTCATTGAAGTAAAAAAAAAAGTTGTGCATGTTCCTTAGCAAGTTGTTTTGATCTGTTAGTATGGTTAGTATACATCTGTTTACTTTTAATTTGTTGTAACTGGTTTGGTCAGAGTTATATTCTAAAAATAGCCCAAGTATATTTGCATAAACATCTTTTACATCTCTTGTCAATCAAGTTGTTGTAGCAATTTTTTTAAATGTCTTGTTTGTAACATAGTATGTATGAATGATTTCTCATAGTTTATTATTTTCTTATTTATGTATTTTATAAGAAAACCTTACAGCTCTGCCCTATGAATTACGAAAAGAAAAAAAAATAGTTGCATGTATGTATGTATTGTATGTATACCAAATTTGCATTCCGTATTACTAAGGGTCAGGTTTAGCCTTTTAAGAAAAGTTTTCAAAATTAGATAATCTTCATATCTTTTCTTCTTTATTTTTTTTTAGTACAAGTACATTAAAATTGGAGGACACAAATTTAATAATCGAATTAATTATTTATTTATTTGCATAGGGCCGAAATGGAACTAGAGACCTTCAAATTTTATTTAATTACGTGGACATTCTTCCGTGTGTGAACATCAAGCCATTTACTAACTTATTTCGAATGTCGACTGTATCTTTCTTTTAAAGAGGACCACTTGAAAAAACCAGATCAGTTGAGGTGCTTAAAGATTTTATTGTTACTAAATATATGAATACAAAATATATAAAAACAATTTTTGCTAAATGCTGCCAGGAACCTTCGCCAAGGCATTGCCCTCAAACTGGTTTATTTCAGGAAATCACCTCAAACAAGGACTGAGTAAGGCCAAGTTGTTTGCAATCTGACTTTTTAAATCTCAAAATAATATGCTGAAATTTGCGGGGAATAATATGAAAAAAAAACAATGGAAACAATACACAGTGCCCTTGGTTGAAACGTGGAATCAAAAACCTGAAATGATTTGGTAAAAAAATATTTTTTTTAAGTCTCGTCAAAAATATGACGGCATGGAACCGAATCACATTGTAAATAAAAAAAAATGTAAAATAATTCCTTGTTATTTTCCCTGAAACTAGATATACAAACATAAATTTGTCTGACCTGTCACATATTCTTCATTAAAGAAGACATAAAAGATTTTTCTAAAAACATAATATTAAAATTTTCACTTATAAATAATAATTTAATTGAAAATATTTGGTTCCTAAATAATTTAGTATTTAACTGTAATATAGTTAAGCGCAAACCTTGATGAAACGGAAGTTTTTAGTCCTGTATACAATACTACCTTAAATTATATCAGCCGTATTTGAGGCTTGCAAATTACTGCAAAAACTTAACAATCATTCTACTTTACCTTGGAAACGGCTATAAAAACTTGTAAGTCATTGAATTCAGTTTATGTTTAAAATATTTCATACAGTACAAACTAAGTAAACAAAGTTCTTGAATAAATACTTAATTAAATATGCTAACATGAATAAATCGAGTTGGTAACAGTGCCAGTGATATTATACATTACTTACATACGATACAAAGGTAAAATATTTTTGTATTCTTCTTCTTCCAGTGCCTCTCCTTAATGGAGGTTGGCCGTCAGCTCAGCGAACTTGTCCCTTTCTTGTGCCAAGCGAAAAAGTTCTTCTACGCTGGCAATACTCGTCCATTCCCGTATATTTCTCAGCCACGATTTCTTTCTTCTTCCAACGCGTCTTTTGCCTGCGATTTTGCCCATCATTATGAGTTGGAGGAGGTCATATTTCTCGTGTCGCAAGACATGTCCTAAATAGGCGACTTTTTCTTTTTGATGGTCTGCATAAGCTCGCGGCTCTTGCCGACGCGAGGAGCACTCGTTCATTGGAAACCTTCTGTGTCCAGCTAATGCGTAGCATTCTACGGTAACGGCATTTTTGTATTAGAATATTACAAATATATGAAATTTACCAAAAATCTTCTGATGTTTAAAGTAAAAGTAAAGTAAAAATCAATTTATTGGGACACGAAACAACAAGAAAATATAAGAACACAATAAAATATGAACATGTATAGATACAGTATTTATGTTTAGTATATCCAAAATATATACAACTGACAATTTTAATTGAATATTTAGAACATCTGATAAAAAAAACTGTTTTACACATTTACAACTAATATAAAGCTTCGAAGTTGGACCTCACTAGTTACGTATAAACTATAGGAGCTGTAGTAGTTTATCGCCTTTATTTTGCAAATTAAAGGGCAAAGTTATCCGCAAACAGTTTTCCTCAAGTCTTTCAAGCTCTGATTTTATGAACTACATTATCGATTGTAATCGGAATATGTTTTACGTATCAATCAACTTATATGAAAAAAAAATCACTCAAAAGTGTGCTCTTGTAAAAACATCTTAATTTTACTTACCTTGGGCTTGTAGATTGCATAGACCATGCTTTTATCTTCACATATACATAATTTAATTTATAAATTTACAAATTACAACTGATATATTAAAATTAATTTTAAAATTAGTGACAAACCAGAATATAATCAACTGAAGTTGAGTTAAAGATGTTTTAAACATGTTTTATTATACTGAGATGACTTGAATTTGATCTATGTTGTCACTTTTTTAATGAATAGCACTAATAAAAGTTCGAGCGCTTGTTTCTGTAGTATAAAAAACAAGATAGGAAACTTTTTTTAATAATATGCAGAATGAGATGACAAATTCAAATTATTGAAAATAAATTGTTATCAAATCTATGAAGAGTTTGAACTTGTCATAAATACACCTAAAACGGATATTTTTTAATAGAATGGGAAAAGCCACGGGGCATTGATAGTTACTGTCATTATACTAAATTATTTTATAGCATTTAATGATACTCAAAAATGCATTTAATTGTCGTCTATTTCTAGTTGGTGATGTCAGACAGAGAATAAAATATTACAACTATTGATATTTTTTATACAAATACATACATACATACATATGCATATATTATCCGATTTAAAAAATTGAGTAAGAACACCAAATATTACTGATTTCAATTAGTATACCTACTCATAGGATATTCATATATTTTATAAGTTTCAATAATTTTTTGATGTTTTTTTATTAACAATTATGCAATCATATTATTATATGGTTATATCTTCAGTGAAATATAAGCAAAATGTAATTTCTTGTCACAAAATAAATAATTTTCATTTTCATTTCAAAATAATTTTACTACTGCTGAGCGTAGTAGGGTCAGAAATAAATCTAATCATAATATAATCCAAAAAATAAATATATAATAATGTTTATTTTAATACTCTTTTCAGAAATGGCTCCAGACTCGGACCGGAGACAGGAGAGTTTCCCTCAGCTAAAGTACCCCGTGCTCCGCAACGAGGAGCCTCGTTCAGCTCAGCAGTTCCTGCGAGGAAAGCAGCTGCAAGATGGCGCTGAAGGGCTGTGGAGGGTGCATGATGGCCTGTATGACCTGACCAGCTTCGTGGACTCACACCCCGGGGGCAAGCAGTGGCTGGAAGTCACTAAGGTTAGATTATATTTATATCACAGGACATCATACTTTATTTATATCAAAGCTAATCAAAGTTTGTGGATCTTGGTTCCTTATTTATTTAAATTAGGCTTTTTAAAGGGGAACAAAAAACGACAAACAAAGGGGACAAATCAGCAGCACAGATCCAGTCTGGACAAGGCGGCCAACCGGGGCGCGCGTGCTGACTCGTCCTCCTGATGATGGAAATCTCAGTTTTCCGAAACTTGTCGAGCTAATTTTCGACATAATTATTGGCGTAAGTGCCACCTGGTTATTAAACTAAACTTATATTGATAATGCTCATGGATGCCTTTCTTTCGAGTGATAACGTTACAAAAATAAGTCTGTCACTTTTTAGACTCTACTATAACTAAATAAGGAACTAATATCCACATAACTTTGTTTCGCTTTCATTATACATAATACTGTGATGTTCTGTGATAAGAAACGATGGCGGTGAAACGTATAATATGTAAATATACAATAGTGGGAACCGAGAGTTCTTTTCTGAAAGACGTTCTTATTCCACTTCTTTGTACGTCACGTAATCTTCCAAATTAATCATTGCTTCATACCAACTTAATTATATTTTCAGGGCACAGACATAACCGAAGCATTCGAGACGCATCACCTGAAAGGGATCGCAGATAGTCTGCTACCAAACTACTTTGTTAGAAACGCCACACTTCCTAGAAACCAGCCATTTACGTTCAAAGAACATGGCTTCTACAAAACATTGAAACTAAAAGTCATGCAAAAACTCACAGAGATCCCAACAGACGTTAGAAAAAAGAGCGATTTTATCATAGACTCCTTACTGATATCAGTATTCATACTCACTTTACTAAGTAGTTGGGCGTGGAAAAGAAATTGGATGATTGGTGCAGCTCTGACTGGCTTGACAGGACTCACGCTAAGCTCTGTTGTAATAGCTGCCCATAATTACTTCCATCGTGCGGATAACTGGAGAATGTACATATTCAACCTAGGAGGACTGAATTACGCGTAAGTAAACAACTTAACACATGCAATGATTATCTGGGATAGGATGGTAAATTAGTTGTAACATGCAACGTGTTGTGAGTAAATACTGCTCGCAATTGTGTATAACAAACGGTGGTTTGCTAATTCAGATGAGAGAATAAGCAGTTTGAGGACTAGAGCGAAATTATATGTTAGTTTATATGGGAACTTAAACGTTAATGTTAACGTTCAACGTTAAAAAATTGATGTTTTTTAAAACTGAAAATGATTCAATAAAATCAGCTTACAAATCTAAAGAAAACTTGAATCAGAAATAGAGACTCTTAGAAAATCTGCATAAATGAAAACACACACACAAGATCGTGCTTTTTTCTAAGCTGAAAAACCTATAACTAGTGAACGCATCAGGAATAAATATATTTATGCGTATAAAATCAGGTCAATAAACTTTATACAATAATTATATTGTTAGGTATTTTTTTCACAAGTGTGATACTTGCTGAGTTGTTTTGCATTATAAATTCATTATGTAGGACATATGTAACGCAAAATTCACAATTGATGCATTTTAAAGACTAGTTTACCTTGGCCTTGCATATTTATGTTCGCAACTAAATTACAAAACAATCCTAATCTGTTTTAGACCACACTATAATTTGCACTTTGATTTTGTTCAAATTTGAACTGAAAATGATAATCATTTTAGTAAAAGTTCGAGGTGTAAATATTCAATCATCAACTTCCAAAAATGAAGAAAATCCTTTTTTTACTATACTTAGGTATGGTTGACATTAACGGAGAGACACCTAAATCCAGAAGCAGAAAAAAACCGGCTGTAGATGATGATGAAAACATTTTTAACCACAATGACAAAAAATGCATAAAATTGATAACCAAGTAAAGTAATACTGATACCAAAACAATGTATTTTTTATTAGTTATGTACTTTGAACGAGTTTAAAGTTACTACTTTGCTAAATAAGCAATACTTTTAATTCCTAGTCAAAGGTCAAGTTCATGACGTCTTTGATACAAACGGTCTGTTATTTTACTGGGTTAGTGGCAAATAAATTAAAATATAAACGAAAGCAATAGATTTAAACTAAATCAAAATTTTTAGCATTGAAAATAAAAGGGGTATAAATTCTTTTTGATTGGGCTTTTAGTAATTAAGAGATAATAAATATTTTCAAAGCTTTTTTTGCAATGTTTGGCATTCGTCATATCACAAGTAACCATTTATTTACATAGTTTGTGACTCATTAAAACTACCATAAATTATTAATATTGATGTCTTTTCCGACTAACTATTTAAAAATAATCCGCTGTATCTTGCAGCTGGTTACGCTGAAAATGACAAAACATAATGTTATACAGCCAGCCCCAACGGATGACCAGCGCTGGTTGCTTCCACACAACCAGCATTATGCTGAGCTGGGGCTGTGTTGTGGCAGATTTTATGTTTCATTTTGTAATTGTTGTTGTGTGTGTTCTGAAAATCTGTCACAATAAATGTTTTCTTTCTTTATTTCTCTCTTAATTCATATAAAATATATCAATATGCAAAAAAAATACCTTTAGGCAATAGTTTTTTTTGTTTTATTTGACTCCTACTTATTAATTTACTTGTAATTCAATAGAAACCTTTCTCAGCTTCTCAGTTCTTCAATGTTTACATCTAGTTTACGTTATAATGATATTCGCCATCAATTATAAACCGGTCCACGCTAACTAACCTTGAAAAAGACTAGACCTACATACATAACTGCTATTAAATAGAGCCAAACAAGTCTACAATATGACTGATCTGGAATAAAAAAATGTACACATAACACTGGATGTATTATATACAGTTTAGTTGATGCCATATAAAATCTCTACAAGTTATGACAAAAGAATTAATGTCAGCTATCATCTACTCGTCTATCCATTATTTTTTCTATGAGTATAAAAAAAACAATTAAAACCCTCTCGTCTGGATGATTTCTCGACACTACATAGAATATTATAGTAACTAGGAACGTTCTGACACTCAGAAATTCTACTCACGGTTTGTAATTGCTTGGTAAAATAATTGTTTTGTTGCATAAATGGAACTTATCGAGCTATTGACATGAGAAAGATATGAGAATCCTGCCCATTAGCCAGCCTGCCATGAGCTCTTTTCAATTAAAATAAACTTTAACGATTTTTTATGGTTATTCCAGAGACTGGCGCATCTCCCACGCAATGTCCCACCACCTCCACACCAACACAGCGCAGGACATCGAACTGAGTATGTTGGAACCATTCCTGATGTTCCTGCCATACAAGGATAAGCCTGTCTGGGCACAGATGGCCGCCTTCTATTGGCCAGTCATCTACATCTTCTCTGTCTTGGGAATGCATGTGAAGGAGTAAGTATTATTACCTATTATAGAGCTTTATGGCTCTTTAATTAATTTGCCATTGACGTCATTTTTTATGACTGGTAGTAGTAATTTGTGGTTGATTATAATTAACTAAGCAGGATATTAATTGGAGATGAGTAGGTAAATGCTTTGGATCCAACATTGTAAACTCTAGGTATAATAAACGTATTATTACAGCAGAAGAATAGTTTATAAGTATTTCATCCATGTTACAAATACATTTTATCTCGCAAATTCATCTACATCTACCTATTATTAACTGCTCTAAAAGAAGTTGAACTTGTAATAGATCTTATCAGTAATACACATAACATATATTACGGATTTCGATACGAATACTTATGGGATTGTAAGTTTCAATACTTTTATATATTCTTTGCTCCCAACTCTGAATTTTAAAGTCACAAAAATGAAAACAAATGATTTATTAACTTTTTAGTGACAGTAGACTAGAAGTCGGTTTTTGTGGTTTTTTTTTTGATACATTTTATTTAATCCAACATTTTTACCAATTACAGACTAATCAGCATTGCAACGGGTGTCGAAAATAAGAAGCTATCCTTGGCAAACGCCATCCCATTCATCCTACCTAGCTTCATGATTGCGTTCGGAGGTCTACCTATACACTGGGCTGTGTTACTGTGGCTGGCGATTGTTTGCGTTCAAAGTTTCTTCTTTATTGTCTACGGATTGACAGCCGGACACCATTCACATACTAACTTCTTTGAAGGAGATATTCCAAGGTAAGAATATATTTTTAATAAGTTTTGCTTCGCATTTGTCTTCTTCGCACGGTGATTCAATAATTAAAAACCTTTACATTTGGAAACGAAACGCTTATGTCCCTTAGTGTCCCCTTCGAACTTCTGTGATTGGTGGATGACTGTCTTTGAATAAAGATAAAATATGGAAGACTTCTTTAATTGATGATTCATTTCCAAGTGATAGAAAATCTAAATTTATGAAACACCCTGCTGATTTTATTTGAATTTTCTATTTGAAGATCTCTTATGCTTTAATATAATCAAATTCTTTCACTAACATTCGTAGACGTAGAAAATATCACTCTCATACAGTATATATATTTTCATGTAGTTAATAGTTACGAAACTTCATTTAATTACATATATTATAACGGCTGTAAGCATTGTACTCAGCCGCACCTTGAATACCTACTGCATTTCAGGAAGTCACATTCTAAATTTAAATGTAAGTTCGTGGCGTAACGGTTAAGGTGTCCTGGACGTATACCAAAAAATGCAGTTCTGAAACATTTTAAGAATCACAATTTGCATGATATGTCTATTAAAACCTACATCGTAGTTATAATAAAGACAATGTAATAAGTGACAAAGTATGTACTATTTTCACATAATACCTAATTAATATTTTGACGTTATTGTTCAACTCACTTTATAGGTAATATAAGAAACTTCCATATGTTCAGGTGCGTGATCGTAGGTACATACATACCTATATATATATATCCTTGAGAAATGAATGTTAAATTACATTTAACATAATTCCTATTTACTCGAATTGAAATAATCCGCAAATTTGTAAGTAAAATACTCACACAAAAGAAAAACATTTATACCAACGCATGAGATACAATAAAGATAATGTATACATATGTAATTTGAGTATATTTTAGAGACTAATTATGGTTCAATATATTATGTTATCAAAACTTCATGGACAAAATGAATTTATACTAACATAAATATTGTTCTGGAGTGCTGATCATATAATTAAATAAAATACAGCCTATTAGACTTAGCTGGCAAGTCTATCAGTGTGTTATGATTAATTAATTGATTGATAATACATTTAGCTAATGAGAGTATTGTCTGCCCTCACGCTACCTTAATTACTATCTAATTAATCAAACCATTTAATTATCTTGACTGGCCTGTTAGCTTAGTTGGTAGTGACTCTGCCTTCTAATCTAGAGGTCGCGGGTTCGATTCCCGCATGACACAAGTATTTATGTACTTTAAAATTTATAATTACTTGTGTTGAGTCTGGTCGTTTGTATGTATAATAAGTATGTATTTACAAAAGAAAAGTATATAAGTATTATATCCGATATCTAGTACCCACGACACAAGCGTTTGCTTAGTGTGGGGCTAGATGGCGCTGTGTGATATGTCCTGAAATATCTGATTTGCTTCATCTTGTGCTTATAGTTCAGTTTATCAAGGTTTGCCTGGTTTTCGTAGAATTGTGTAATAAATTAATTTGAATTTATTGTTTATCATTTATTTTAATGAAATTATGTTAATTAACCATTATAATTAAGTACTTAATGCCACCACAAAATTAACCTTACAAAAACCATAATTAACAAACATATTTGGACATGCACGAAAATAAGTGATAAATTAAGTAGTATATTAATTTTTTTGTAAAAAATATGTATATTAATATTTTTTTTTATATGAAGCAAAAATCGCTTTTCTGATAATCCAAATCTAGAGTTAATAGGTATCTTCTAGGTAAACGTGTTACACCCTAGGCTGCAGCAATGCTTAACATCAGGCAGGCTGTAGTCAAACGTAAACAAATCTCACGAAAAAAAAAATCCTTTTCTAAAGAATTTAAAATTTATTGTTTTTTATTGTTAAGATAACCTGAAACGAATCTTGTGCAAAGGTGTAATGAATATGTGTCCTGTGTATCAAAATAAATGACTTGAATTTGAATTTTAAATTTGAATAAGCAAAACCGTGGATTTTTTTCCATGGGCACTAAAGACAAAAATATTTCATTTTAATAAGTAATTATTTTCATAAGGATCAACATTACCTACTAATGATTTTTACTTTCAATTCCAGAGAAGAAAACATAGACTGGGGCGTTCACCAGCTCGACGTGATAGTCGAGAGAATAGACTACGCAGGAAACCACTTCAAATCCCTCACCCGCTTCGGTGACCATGGTCTCCACCACCTGTTCCCTACCTTGGACCACGCAGAACTCAACTACCTTTACCCCATACTGTTAGAACATTGTGAAAAGTTTGAGACTCAACTTAGAATGCACACGTTCTACCAAGCGCTAATCAGTCACGCAAAACAATTGATCCGCAAGAAACCATTGAATTTTAGGGATAAGAAAAATAGTTAGGCTGTTATTTGGACTGGTAGATTTATTGATAAAGAATGACTTATGTAAAATAAGATGTTTTTATGATTAAAATAAGACAGCCTGTGTTTGCCTAAAATTAGTCATTATATTAATATTTAAATAACGAGTTTACCAGCCCGAGACGTGGTTAGTAAAATGTGATGAAATTGACGTCATAAGTTATTGATGAAAATAATGTATAAGCTTGTTTAGATAATTTGCGGAAAATAGTGATATATTTTTATGTGACTTTGTAAAATTAACTTAAAAGAGATAAAATTAATTACCTACCTTATACATAAGTTGGTGGAGGGTTAGTTTTCTAAGTAAAAGCAAGTAAAAGGAATTATTATTGTTTTTCATTTATTGACTTTAACACAGGGAAACAAAGGTAAAGGGTGAAAACATAATAGTGACAGCAATAGGACTTTGCTTGGCATTGTTTTTCAAATATGAACATTACATAATATTACACATTATGCATCCATCAATACAAATAAAAATACAAATACAACAAATACAAAATACGTTTATTGTTCTGTTATGTATGTTAAATGTATGTTATTAGGTACTTAGGTATCAAATGGTCATCGTTTTGTACTTTTCAAAAAAAATATTAAAATAAGTATAGTATATTATATTAAGCAGTAAGAACCAACGCTGGACAGCAGTGCTAATAGGTATCTTTTTGTTATAACAAGTATTTGATGTTTGTGGTTAGCAAATTTTATTCTTAACATTTAAACAGGTGCATTGTATTTGGAATTAATAATAATTTGGAAGTTATTCCATTTTCTCAGTATCTAATTACGTTTAATATAATATTGTCTTATGTATATTTACATTGACATTTAATAATATCCATTCATTCAAATATGACATTCACTATTTATTTTGATTGACGCTATATTAAATCTAAAACCTGTACTAACAAAAGCCTTAAACTCATGCGCACTTAGTTCACACCATTTGCCGAAGTAAGGGTATATTATATATGTAACATATATACCTACTCTATATTCTATTGTTTGTATGATTTCATAATGAATAATGTTTGAAGCTCCCGATGTAGTTTGACTACTGCTGTCAAACATGGCCTTTAACATGGCTTAACATTAATTGTCAAACAGTCAAAACCAACTATGAATGAGTTAATTATAGGTACACAACCCTCAAACGGTTATGTGAGGAAGTACTCACACTTTTCTGTTTGTATCGCAAACTTTGAAAGAACTTAGACTTTCATTGAAAAATAAGCGAAAATAATCACGACCGGCAAGATTTGAACCAGCGTATTTCTACTACCGTCAGAACTATATAAAAAACAGCGTAAGACTTTGGTAATGCTGAATGATGTTCGCTAAACCGTGTACCACAAATTACAAGCAGGTAGATATGATAAACTGCCTTCTGTTTAAACAACCACATATGGTTATAAGTATATTTTAATAATTGAAACACTAATATTAAATACACTTATGTATACATAATGTTAATCATTATTGGCTATTCGTATTGCTTGATAATGACGTTATTCAAAGAACTATATTTTGAAAGGAAGAGAGAAAAAGGTATTTACTTAATATTTAATTCTAATCGGCACAACACATACAAAATTACAGCTGTGAGTGGTAATAGTATGCACTATTACTAATAGTACATTTTTACCCTAGGGGTGAAAGTAACTTGACGCAGTTAAGACTTGCAGTCCCGAGACGGGGTTTGGCCAATAGTTCGAGGGACTAAATAAGTCTTTAACCCGAGGTAAACACTGTGCTTTTCATCACAAATATAAGGAAAATAAAAATAAAAACATGAATTAGCTAAAGAAAATATAAGTACATTTTATTTTACCACCAATCTGCCAAAAACTTTGGGATACTCCATTGGTACAGAAGCAATTTAACTCTTTAAAACAAAATTTAATAGGTGACAACGATCGCGCAAGGCTTCAAGCAGTGTCTCAACACGAATCTGGCCAATGGCTACATGCCCTCCCTTCTGCCAACCTCGGTACACTTTTCGACAATGGCAGTTTCAGAATCGCTATCGGCTTGCGAATTGGAGCTGCTATTGTCGAACAACACAGTTGCACATGTGGTAGCGATGTCGATAGGAAGGGCCTCCACTGACTTTCATGCCTTCGCAGTGCAGGCAGATTCTCCCGCCACGGCTCGCTGAATGATATATTAAGACGGGCACTTGCCACTGTCAACGTACCATCGGTTCTTGAACCGAACCGAACAATAGCTATAGCCTAATCTGATCTGATATATTGTTAATGTTGTTTTTTCTGCAGGTGGTGGAAAGTTTTTTTTAAAGGGAAAATGAAATAAAATATTGAGTAGTAGCACACACATATTTTTTTCTCGTACATACATTTGTGCATTGAAAAAGCGGCAGGATAAAAATGGAATTTATGAAATTTTGAATTAACATAATTTACTGTATCAAACACCCGAGAGTTTCACAAAATAATAACAAACAAGGTCTTCTTTTCGAAAAACTATCTCTTATTTAGTTAGGTCAATTTAAAAATGATAAAACGAGCGTGGTTAATCACATTTTTATTTTTCCCTTTATATAGCTTAATAAAATGTATACTAAAACTTTGTAAATCCAAACAGACAGTTTTCAGTCAGCATTATCAATTCAATGGTAGCGTTTAATGAAATGAGCGCAAGGAACAGCGAACAAAAGGCTGGATGTTCAACATTCCGACACTTCAGAACATCCTTATTGTCTGCTCGGAGAGACCGCAACAACTCTACCCAACTTCGAGAAACAAACATGGAAAGACCGGGGTACACTGACGTTTTACTGTAAGAAATTAACGCCTGTTACGTATTTTATAAATATAATATTAGTGAAAATATATATTAGTGAAAACTTATAATATTATATTAGTGAAAACTTATCAATTTTAGAGGACTAAAATAACACTATGGTTGTATTTTTCGTCCAGAAAATTATAACGGTAAGATAAGCCTCACATTGTCAAAATTACCTAAATAAAAGTTTAAGGAAAAGCTAAAATCTGATGTTGGAAAATATTTTTTTTTCACGTCAGAAATAACGCTTAGATTTATATTTAACTACTAGTCATAATTAAATTATTTTCTACGAGTTGCTTGAAAACTACATTATTAGTAACCTATTTTTAGGTATAGCTACAGCTAAAATTTGAACATGAAATGTGCGTAAATCTATATACTGTAAGTTGGTATATAACATCAATTCAAAATTATAAACCTTTCAGTTCAGTATGAAAGCGGCCTAATTTTCAGTTGAAATAAACAAGGGTGGTTCCTTTGAAGAGTCCTGGTCCGTGAACGCATCGGTTTGCGGGACTTCAGCGAAGGCTCTACGGCGAGGCTATTTACAACTTTAAACCTTTCGTACGTTTTATGAGCATGGGATAGTTTGAAGAACAAGACTAAATTAATTTGAAGTTGTGTCTTACGAAATAATCTATCTTCTTCTTATCAGTTGAGAGTGGCCAACTCTGGTGTCGAAAGTTAATCAAGCCGCCTAAGGGCCTCTGACATAGCTTAACGACTGCCGTACTAGATAAATATATCTACGTGCGTGACGTCACCCGCTGGTACCAACGGAAGACTGCATATGCTTGCATCCTTTTGGATTTGACTGGCCTGTTAGCTTAGTTGGTAGTGGCTCTGCCTTCTAATCTAGGGGTTGCGGGTTCGATTCCCGCCTGACACAAGTATTTATGCATTTTAAAAATGTATAATTTCTTGTGTTGAGTCTGGTTGTTTGTATGTATAATAAGTATGTATTTACAAAAGAAAAGTATATAAGTATTATATCCGTTATCTAGTACCCACGACACAAGCGTTTGCTTAGTGTGGGGCTAGATGGCGCTGTGTGCAATGTCCCGAAATATTTATATTTATTTATTTATTATTTATTTATCCAGCATATGCTGAGTTGGGGCCGGGTTGTGACATGAAACTTCTTATATTGTACTCTTGTTTTTTATTTTGTGTCTATTTTTATGTTTTATGTGACAATAAATTTATTTTATTCATATTCTTATGCAGCCGGGACCTACAATTTGACGTCATCCGTCATCCGACTCACGGATGCGCCCAAAATGGAATGCCACTTTTTGGTCACCCCTCCAAGGACTGACCCCGTCGGCATTTGCTTAATATTGGTGATCGCATGCGATTGCCTCTGCCAGCAGTGCAACGGGCGCTTCGAATGAAAAATTTTTTCAGTTTTCCTTCACTATTACAAACATAAACATATTTATTGCAAAATTTTACATGGTATATAAAAATTAAAGCTCTGCCTTCAGGCTGTAGCTGACATCTGTGTTGCAGAAGGCAAGGTCGTTCAGTGACACATTAATTATAATATATACTTTTTTATCTATACTAATATTATAAAGCTGAAGAGTTTGTTTGTTTGTTTGAACGCGCTAATATCAGGAACTACTGGTGTGAATTGAAAAAATATTTTTGTGTTCAATAGACCATTTATCGAGAAAGGCTTTAGGCTATCTAACATCACGCTGCAACTAAGTAATAGGAGCGAAGAAATAATGGAAAATGTGGAAAAAACGGGGAAAGTTATCTTTGAGGGCTTCCGTTGCATGCGCTGAGAAAACGGTTCAAGATGTCACAAAAATATGTATGAAAGAATTATTTCTCTGAAAATTATCACAACAAAGTGTCTTCAACAATATATGTCTATCTTTTAAGGTTAACTCACTAGAACCGTTTTTATGGTAATAACTGTTCCACGCGGACGAAGTCGCGGGCACCAGCTAGTATTTAATATATTGTTACAGGTATTTAATGTATAAGTTGTACGAGTATCCTTAGCTAGATTACGACGTTTTATTACAAAAGTACTAACTGAATGCTCAAAATATGGTAAGAAAAAAATAATTACGCCTGAAGCATGAGAACGACATTCCCAATTTACCTGAATTGCTATTAATGTTACACACATACACACACATGCATAAAAAACCAACCATAAATTTTGCTTCAAAATTTCAAACCGCAATGTTTTAACTTGATCCCTTAATATTAGGTTCAGCGCTATACGAGTAAATCTAACAAAGCAATTAAACACTTTGCATAAACCACACCGTGATTAGTCAAGGTTTATGCAGTATTTAAGGGGTGAAAGTTACGAGGCAACTTAATAGCGGTACCAGAGGTTTTAACTTCCCGAACACCTTCATTTCAAGCGAAGATTCCATTTTATTTTATGCGAAAGGGTGATGTAAACAAATGTGTGCCCTTAAAATTAAGTTGGAGCAAATTACTTGCGGTCCACTTAGCTTATTGCTCGGATATTTCGTAAAGGGACTTCGCGTTTATTTTTATTACAATTTTATTTTCGGTAAGCGCCCGTAAAGTAAATGTTTAGAGACTTAGAAATGTGTCAATTGGTGCGGGAGTAAAGGGAAGTAGGGCACAGTAGGGCTTTAGACGTCAAATAAAGAAGAGACTCGATTATGAGGTGTCAGTTGCGTTTGCAGAAAGTTACGCATCCTTACTTTGTTTTACTGTAGCCTACTGAGCCCTCGAGATAAGAGTGCTCATAAAGTCTTTATTTTTTACGGCGACATAAAGCTAAATGTTTTTGTTGCAGTGTCGTCGGCTATCTCCTCGCAGATAAAAGACTAACAATGCCTCAGTGTCGGCGAAGTAATTTTGTAGAAAAGGGAGGGTGAGTGGTCTTTTTCGTAGCGGAATTTTCATGGAATTGAATCTTTGGGAACTATCTCGTTCCATGCAATGAGCGGCAAGTTCGCGTGAAATTACTACAAAAGATTTTGAATGCAGCAGCCGGCGGGCGGCCAACTTGTACCTAATGAGCACAACCGATGTAATTTCAAATGGCTCTGGCCATCTGAATTAGTCTGCGGAAGTTTCCCGAGCTATTTTACGATTGGCGCCGGGAAATTTTATGGAAATATTTTACAACGTTTTAGAATTTCCTTTGTGTAATTCTGAAAATTCAAGCAGCAAGTAACGGATGGTGACAAGGGTGCAGTTACTTCTGCTATTAATTAATTATCATTAACGTATATTTGTGCTGATTTGTGTACTCTGCATGTTAATGAACTAACTCAAATCAACGAAACTCAAAGAAAGATACTCTGACAAAAGAAATAAAGAAACCTTTAATGACAAGCATAATTTCAACCCAGCTGAACCTTCCACGTTACAAATTTTAAATTGTTCACCCAGAGCCAGAGTACATTTTAATAACTATTAAAACCTACGTTGACCCATAAAGTGTTGTAACACGACGTCGTCGAGTCCAATAACGGAGTTCAAAACGCAATTTAGCTGGATAAGCAGCTCGCGAGGTAAAATGCGAAAAAATAATGGCGGGAATATGCAATTATCCCTTTTCATTGGAGAGGCGTGCGCACAGCGAGTAAAAAACCCCAGGGTGTCACGATCAAATAAATATCTACTCCAAGGTATTTCACACAGCGCCATGTAGTCCCGTACGTTTGAGGCACTAGATAACGGATAAAAGTACTTATTGACTTTTCCTTCTGTAAATACATACGTAGAAACGACCAGACTCAACATCACAGATAGAAAACTAACTTAGCTTACGATTTTTGTTCACTAAGGGAAACTATGTATTTATTACCCCCATGTATAAACTCTCTCTCGTACATATATTTTTTTTCTCGCTTCTAGCATCTAAAGATACAACTAATGATGATTTTTACGTCATTTCTGATTGTGTTTGAATAGTATTTATTAAACTAAAACACAACATACGACACTCGAATACAGTGAAATTCTACCACTCATACAAAAATAGGTACTTTGTTTCTAATTGTATCACAAACAGTGCAGCGCTCGTAGCTCGGTTAACGGAGGCAATCGCATGCGATTACCAATATTAACCAAAGATCGACACGGTCAGTTCTTGGATGGGTGGCACTCTCGACACCAGAGTGGGCCACTCTCATTAGATAAGAAGAAGAAGACAAAAAATGCAAAATAAAATACTTACCAAAAACGACAAAGCAATAATTTCCCGCGCCACATTCTCGCCCTTAAAGTCTAACAGACGGAGCGTATCGTGGCGTATCATTTTTGTAATGGCAAACGAAAACATGGCGTTCACTCCGATGGCTTTATGGTAGGTAATCGTTGTTTTTTGATGCACTCAAAAATCTGCTACAGTACATTTAGTGATTGTTACGTTTCTTTTTTGCGGTTTTATTTTGTCTGTTGCTTGCCTAATAGACTGGATGTTATTGCTATGATATATTATTTTCTTTGAGATATGTTTTTTGAAACGAGTAAAAAATTAAGTCAAATTGATTGCTTCTTGAATATATAACCACAGTTACACATGACTTGTTATCCTATCTTAGTAGCATTGATATTTTCGATTTTAGATTTCATACGACTAAGGCAGTTAGCCCTTAGACTTTTGAAATCACACACAATCACGACTTAGCTTAACAAGTCTTTATATTGTCATTTAGTATTTTGCTTTTTGTAGCTAAGTGCATATTTAATTATCGAGTTTAAAAATAGCAATTAATCGTACCCATTCATCACCAAAAAACATGAGACTTGCGCCCAAATTATACCAAATAATTTACGACTTAATTACCATTTTGTGGAACTGTCCACTACTCCACATAGACATTACATAAAGAGGACTTTTACAAATCTTTACGACCTTAACGGTCACCGGGGACGGGCTGATTACAATGAAGGCTACATAAATACTCACACATTCACATAATTTTCCCATTACTATGATAAATGTTCCGAACAAGGATATGGCGAGAGTAAGCTCCTTTATTCTATAGATTTAAGGCACACCGCGGTGGGAATAAATCTTGTATTCCCTCATTAGACGGTGTTCAGCTTATGGTGAAATATAGGGCTTATATAGCAATGTTTTTATTTGTAAGGAAGTGTTAAAGGAAAATAAGCTAAAACAGTTTTGATGGAAAGCTTATAGTGGTAGGTAATTTATAGTTGTTGCAGTGTTTGCAATCAAAATATGTGTATGGTATCAGTTTGCTGAAAAATGACTTATATTCTGCTCTTGTAAGCTTAATGGTCAGAGATACAACATGGCTCATTTCGGCCACCCATCCAAAAGCTACCCACACCACACACGAATTGTTTATCCCCTATTATCTCGCCTCCGTTTTCAGTACTCGCCAAGAATCCTAAAAGCTCTGAAAAGCTCCGAGTCACGCGCCACAAAGTTTCTCGCGCCACAAAGTTTCTCGCCAAGTTTCCTAAAACAGACCATAAACACTTGTTTCTTTCATTTAAACCACCTGCTACAGAGAATTGCACTTAGCTTCGGCGAAAATTCACTAGTGTTAGTGTTTTTAACGTTTTTCTACAAGTTTCCAGAGTTAGTTTATATTTATTAGATTAATTTAGAGTGCGCAACAAAAAGCTGGCGGGTGGATATATAGAAATGTTAAAAGTTGCTCTGTACTGTAGCAGTTACTGTTCAATTAGTGAAATGGATGCAGTGGAGTTGGATCTAACTGGATTGTTATATTGTATAAAATACTTGTATGTACAAACTTTAGAATATCGAAATAATTTTGTGAGTTCCATATTTTTATAATGCTTAGCTTATTGTAATTTAACATTGCGAAAAACACAGTTTTCAATAAAATGAGAGGGAGAAAAAAAGAACCTAAAAGAAAACTTTTAATTACAATCTAAAATTATGTATGTGATAATTTGGCAAAAGTGTACACAATTTGTATGTATTTGTCGTTTTACGCGAATGTACAATTATCTTTACACATACTTATCGTCCCGTCTGATTATCATCTCTCGATAAGGTGTATACAAGTACTTACATTACACCACAAATGAAAATGATCAGTGTTAATGAAAGAGATACATCCCGAATCAATTCCTGGTCGCCCGCAAATATTTACTCTGCAGGGGTTCAGAATGCTTTGACTACCCTTTGTATTATTAAAATACTTTCAGACCTAACGCCTTTGATGTTTACTATAGCAAATCTTTGAGATAAGAAGTATTACTAGGATTTATTTATATATACCTAACCTATTTACAATTTTGATGTACTAATAATTATTATATGTGATACACTGGCTTAGTGCCATTACATTATTGATTTAAGTTACTGAAACGTTGAAATCGTTAAATGCCTCTTGTTTACTTTAAACACTCCAAAATTGTTTCAGAGTATAGAAGGAGCACAGTTTTTACATTACTGTCTAGTATGAAGCTATCATATTATACAATTCACGTTTTTCATCTTCATAGAAAAGGTTTCTAAGCTGACTTTAGGACACTTATCATAATGCTAATGAGCCAAAAAAATGGCATAAATATCTATCTGACGACGTATCTTCTACATGTAACAATCTACGGATCCTGTCGTTACGCTGCTCCCAAGGCACCGCAAACAGGGAGTTGTACATTTATTTAACAGGGTGAGGCTTCATTTTCTGCCGAGTTTATGACTTGCTGTATGAGCTGGAGTTAATTGGTAAGCAATATATTCGCCATTCTGTTTATAATTACACATAGAAATGCCTACTTTTTCTATTTAAACATGACTATGAGGCTCAATAAATAAATCCATTAGGTGATTTTTGTGCTGTTTTTCATGGATTAAAAAATCTTTCAAACACTAGTGTTTAGCAAGCTATAGGTATGTTATTGCCAGAGCATTAATAGCTCTTTTAAGGAAGCAAGCTTAAAATACCTCACAACTAAATATTTTCCACCAGACCATTACACATCATATTACACTATTTATCTAGTAAATAAAGCTTTAAAACTTATTTTTAGACTTTTTATTTGCTGACCGAGTAAATAGCATAGCTTGATACATGACCTCATACCAGGGTAGGATTAAGTTGTCCTTGAATCATGATGAGTATTACAGCCAATGTACTGGCGAGGTTTTTGTTGCCTTTTCGGCAGACGGCTGGATCTTTACGGCAAAGCTGTGAATGATAAAACCTAGGTTTATAGACGTGCTTATTTATAATGCAGTTGATAGGTACATAGGCTTTTGGGACTTAGATGATAAATATTGTAGAGTTTGTTTTTTTGTTTTAGCAGGTATCTCCTGTCATGTGCCGATACCAAGTATTCGATTTATTATGTTACAGTATTCCAAGTTGAAGCACCCCTAGCCTAACTAGCTGAATATCCGTACGTGTTTACCAAAACTAAATAACTGTCAACGTAGCTAGTCCTTGTATTGGTCCAAAAAGTGGCTTTTGATTTGGACTGTTCCGTGAATCGGATGACAAGGTAAATTACAGATCTAGGCTATATTTCATAGTGTAAATAATAATTTAAGCAGCGGTCTACAGGAAATTCTGGACACTAGGTTAAATCATGGCATGCAATAAGAAATTAATTTAATCAAAATTCGAGGAAAATAACTATTAAATTTTTACCCACTTTTCCCCAACACAATCCTCCAATCCACCTCTGTATATGGTCACACGTCGCTTCCGCACCTTTCTTCAACTTACCCGTGAAATGTCACCAAATGTCCTGTGAAATTCAGACGCGCCTCATGTATCTGCCGGATTACATGTATTACACCTTATGTTCCCTCACTGCCTTTGTGGAACGAAATATGGAGCTATTTCGTTCGAGTAAGTGTAACGGGCTTGTCGTATTGTTTAAAGTTATTGCTATCTGGTGATAATAGGCTTGGTTTATAAGATTTTATTGTGTTTGTAGTATTATTTTAACACGTCCAATTTTGTGGTCCAGATTATATACCGGCGTTTATCCGAGATAAAAATAGCCAAAGCAATTGTGAGACAAGTAAATTCGTAAGAGGGTGGCAAAGTCTGGTGTAGAGAGTTTTCAAACCACTTCAAAAACCACTGAAATGGCTTAAAATGTTGTAGTATTATCCAGCGTGTAACGCTAAGGACTCACGGAGCGGTTTTTCCCGCGCTCGCCGCGGTGGCGGATCAAAACTCACGAAGCCGGAGTTTTGTGCGGCACCGCTGCCGCCGCAGCAGCGATTATCGCCTGCAAACCTGGCAGTTGATTATCTCAAAAAGGACCTTCGCCGGACATTATGTATTCTTCATCTTCAAAACAATATTGCAAATATTAGGAAACGCCTGATGGAAAAATCACGCTTTCTTATTCCAGCTGTTACTTTAACATTAATAAACCATCATAATGACTACACTGCGATAATCACCACGATACATATGTAGCTGATAAAAAATATCGATGCCCAGTAACTCAATTTAACAGCGATTAACATTGCATAGAACAGCTAATATGTATATTGGAAATTCTCTAAAATCTCCATACAATATTGGTAGCCTTACCCTTCTTGAAACCACGGCAATGCAACCCCTTCTATATAATTGGGTCAAACAACCTCCCTTGTGGTAACCAACGAATTCCCTCACAGAGTATGCCATTAGCATGGTTAGATGAATCACGTTCATACATATATATGCGTACATTCATATCACCTTCAGTTCAAAATATGAATTAGAAAAGCAGAGACTAGAAAAAAGTGAACATTGATAACATAAACCTATTTTTAACAAAATTAAAATGCAGACGCGAACATTGATATATTGTGTTGTAAATAAGCATCGATATTCGAATTCCTCGTTAGAATTTTAAAATAGTCAACTCAATATTGAAATCAGAATGAGAATTCAATACAAAAGCATCAAAATAGGTTGTGCTCATCCTTTAAAACGGATTTCCGAAACAAAATTCTAACGAGCTGTAAATAAGTTTGTAAGTTTTGATAGACGTTCACAAAATTTCGGGATATTGAGATTTCTGGTGGGAATTCTATGTTAACAGGTTTTGAAGCTGTACTTATTCAACACGACATTTAAGATGGAGAATAATACTGGTATATGTATTAAAATAAAATTCTCCATCAACATAAATTGGGTCACATAATCCACAAGGTATATTTATTACTTGTATACTCAGCAAGTCTCACGAGATTTCGGTCGCAAGCAACGTCAATGTGGCTTCAAAGAAGACCAAAATCGGGAAATCTGAATTGCTTTTGAAGATAGCAATGGTCTCCATGGACCTTTTTAATGGGCTGACGGAAAATTACAGCAGACCTTTTTTATCTGGAAATATGATCCCACACTTTGAAGGTGCTTTGAGATTAATTTTTATGGTATTGCTGGGCATATCTTACGGTCTGTAAAAGCTTAAAATTATAAAAAACTGGTCAAATGTAAACTAAACTTCAACTCTGTACTCATAATAATTAAAATTCGATACACAGTATTTATATAAATTTTATAAAAAAAACTAAGTAGGCTGTCCCCTGTCTCTCTAACAGGGACAGCATATTTTGTTTTTCTCCGCCAGTTTGCCTTTTCTTGGTTTCTGCTAAGACACTTAAATAACTTCTAAAAGCAAAAGACATGGTAGTCACTTCAAAACAAACTTTATGTAGAACACCCATGTTCTATAAGGAAGCAGACAGTTACAAAAAATTATACCGCTTTTTAACAATACAGGAACATAAAACAATGAGTTAAAGACTAAAGAGGTATCCCACGAATTAGCAGGCATTGTTGTGCAACCTACAATTGTAATATGGTAACTAAAAACATGCGCAAAATGGAACTGTAGTGCGAATATTACAATGACTCCTCTCAAGGTAATTTTACGACTTGTCAGAAGTTATTTTAATTGGTCTTTTATCAAGCGTTGAAAAAATATTTCCTTTCAAAATTACCGACAAAATAATATTTTAAATTAATACTTAATTATTTTGATTAAATAAAGTAATTAACTTCTTTCACTCACTTTTTAAAAAGTACGTTTTCTTGTTTTATCTGTAAAATTCACATAAATTGTTTTAGAAGTTATGTTAGGAAATATTGTACAACAAAACATTCAATTATCTGTACATCTTAGAAGTCAAATGTTCAAATCATTCCAGACAATAGGTATCAATAAATTATTAAAAACATATTATATTAAACTAAACCAGATACAAATAGTTTCCACAACAAAACTACGGGTACTTATTTTAATCGTTTCTGTGCCAGAACATTTCAAACAACCCTAGTCGATATACAAAGTGAAATATCAAAAGTTGTATTAACCACATAGCAAAGCAGAATATCAACTAATTCACTATTGTTTCCAACTTGTGCTTGGCAATTGTTTACTCTAAAATACAAGTAATATGCGGACTGGATAATTTAACAGACAATTCTTACTTGTAGAATTGACTATCAAATTAACCATGGTCGAATGTTTAACATTTCACAATGACAATCAAAATGCAATACTCTAATTACTTCTAATTGTAATTAACTTGAATGACTAATTCGATGAGACGTTTACTTAATGCCAATTTAGGCACTAGGCTTTTTCTAAATGGCAATTTTATAAAGCATTGGGCTGTGGAACTAAATAAATATGCAGACAAATTTATATACACCACTATATCCCCATACCATAGAATATAAACTTAAAAAGACATATTTTAGGCATAAATTAATTTCGATGGTCAAGGAGAAACTTCATCTTCTTGACGATACAAATCCGAAATTTATTTCCCATAACTAGTGTCTGATTTGAATAAACTATTAATTAACATTATTTATAGACTCGGCGCATGTCAATTTGGAAGAGAAATTCGTGAGGTGATTGATCACGCGTTTGATACGTTCTCACATTTATTATAAAAAAAAAACTTTTTCATATTAATACTTCAATAAGATATAGAAGCCCTTGACGATTTTAATGATTTTCTAGTAAAACCTATTATTGTATTTAAACAGATAATATGTATATAATTATATGTATATGGACACTACTGCTTTTGTTTAATAAATAAAAAATTGAAATTGAAACATAAAAGCAAAGCAGTACATATCATAGTTATTAATAAGTCCGCTTTCACGCGGAGTGGCGAATTATCCTAATTAGATGCAATTGCAAACATTAGATACAATTTTATCTAGAAACAATGCATACGATACCGTGGGTAGCCACCAGTTAGTTTTACAGTTCACAATCTCTCCCACATTAACTTTAATCAGTATCAATATCACTAAATAAAAAACATCTTTCATTTGTTAAATTCAATTGGATCTTGAATAAAGAAAAAAAAAATATTTACATTAATTAATTCTTATATTTCCATTTGGTCTAGCCACCACTGCTTCTAAGTTTTTTTTAGTACCAAACATACACACTTACCTACAAAATCATATTCCTATCATATCTATCTAGTACCCACAACACAAGCGTTTACTTAGTGCGGGGCTAGATGGCGCTGTGTGCAATATCCCGGAAAATTTATTTATTTAAGCGAGTGTGGCTTGGCGATTCTAGTGTTTACTTTTCATCCAGACGCACCCTGGTTCGAATCCAGCTCTACACCATTGACTGGTATTTTCAAGTTATGTGTAAATTTGCACTCGCTTAACGGTGAAAGAAAACATCGTGAGGAAATCGACATGTTTGAGGATCACAATATCAGAGTACAGTCTAGCAGTCTAGTACAGTCTATTCTTCCGTGGAAGGACCTGGGCGCCCAACACGATGTACGAGTATGTATCTGCCCAAGAGAACTCCCCTAACGAATTAATTCTGCGGGGGAGTAACGACCCTCAGCCATAAGGAAATACGACTCACAGAGAGATATTTATTCTTACTTACTTTAAAAACTTTTACATCAAAACTGACACTAAATACCTACCAGCCTGACCATAATCAAAAGCCATACCGTTCGTCGTCCCATTTTACACCAAATAGGCGGTCTCATGTCTCACATAGCAATGACTGGACAAACTGGTGACGTCATAACTTTTACCAAAGAAAGTACGACATTCTTGACTCCATACATTAACATATTGAGGCTCTTGAACTTGGTTTATGTAACTCTAGAAGTTTCGGCTAACATTTGCATTTAAACGACGTACGATATAGCTCAGTTTGGTAGTTCAGTCGTTAAAGGGCTAAGGTTAGTGGTTAAGTTAGAGTCTACACAATCTAACTGACTCTGCGTGGAAGTGGTGGCAGCATTTCTGTAACATTTTTAACCGACTTCAAAAAAAGGTTATCAAGTCTTCTGAAAGTTTTATTTTTATTATTATTTTCTTGTTAGACGTCTAGGGTTTTATGTATGTAAAACGGTACAGAAAACGTTCGCTGTGCGTCAATCCATATTTTTATCTCTTATCAAGGTTTATTTTAATGGCCTTTATAGCATAAAGGCCATTAAAAAGGCTGATTAAGTTCTTAGATCAAAACAATGATACTAAAACAGAATAAGAATATATGTACATATATGTATTATATAAGTGGGTTCCAACAATATACATTATTGTCATGTTTATAGAAATAAGTACATTCTGAATACTTCAATTTACACTATACCGGTTTTTTTAGCTTAAATTTTATCCGCACGCTGAGACTGGCAACTCTTGACTATGCCATAGATTCATGAGGTATTTCTATTAAAATGGCGCTGATATGGGAATATTTAAGCATAAAGTTTTTAAATACGAAACTGGTTTTGTGATGTCTTCCTCGATAGATAGATAATGTAGTAAATTGATTATAATATATTTCTTGTTTCAATGTTTTACAAATCAGGTTCTAGAATCGTTTGGGATTTGACAAATTTTTAAAATAAACTTGTGTTCGTTGAATAGTATGAACTCATCTTTAAATTCAATTTACAGACCAAATACCCGTTATGACCCGTACTAAAAATCTTTCGCATCATCTTGGGCTTGTCTCGGTTTTTTCTGGCAATTTATTTTTTTCCTGGATTCGACTCCAGTTGCTACTATAACCTCTTAAGACCTGAGCTCGAACCAAATATGATAACAATGTTTTTTTTGGCTTATTGTAGTTGTAGGGACATAAATAAGACACACATTTTTTTTTAAATTTTTTTTTATTAATAAAAGTACAAAAAAAAGGTGGTGCACGAGGGGTGCTTGGAGTTCTGCAGCATTGCGCATGAACCTGCGGTAATAGTTGATCATCCCCAGAAATCGACGAAGGCCCTGGACAGTCTTGGGGAGGGGAATGTTTTGAAGATCCTGGATGCGTTCTGGTGGTGGGCGGGTGCCTTGAGCAGAGATGCGGTTTCCAAGGAATGTTACCTCCGGAGCGCCGAATATGCATTTTGCTGGGTTGATGACAATGCCATAGTCATCCAGGCGCTTGAGGACAGTGCGGAGATGTTCAGCGTGCTGAGCAGCGTCCTGTGAGTATATCAAAATGTCATCAATATAGGCAAAGCAAAAATCCAGGCCTTGTGTAACTTCATCTATAAAACGCTGGAAGGTTTGGCCGGCATTCCTCAAACCAAATGTCATGAATGGGAATTCATATAATCCGAATGGGGTGATAATTGCTGTTTTAGCAATGTCAGCTGGTGCTACAGGGATCTGCTGGTATGCCTTGACTAGGTCAATTGTGCTAAATATAGTACATCCAGCTATGTTATGTCCAACATCACCGATGTGTCTTACAGGATATCGGACCGGGATGGTGCGGGCATTCAGGGCGCGATAGTCCCCACAGGGGCGCCATGTTCCATCGCGCTTGGGCACCATGTGCAGGGGAGATGACCAGGAGCTGTTGGATGGACGAGCTGTTCCATTCTGTACCATGTCATCAAAAACTTGTTTCGCTTCTCCCAGTTTCTGTGGGGCTAATCGCCTAGGTCGTGATGATACAGGAGCTCCTTCAGTAGTCAAAATATGATGGACAGTGTTGTGTCTAGGTTCATGGATCAGTCCAGGCGGCTTAGTGATAGATGGGAATTCTTTCAAGAGCGCGCTGAAATTGGAAATTGGAACGGCTACCAACTTGACACTGAGTTGTCCTGAAGATGCATCCATTGCTGGGCATGACAGTCCAGTGGTGCTGTCAATGAGTCTTCTGCCTGCACAATCTGGAAGTAGTTTATAGTGAGCCAGAAAATCAGATCCTATGATAGCGCTTTCAACATCAGCAATAGTGAACTGCCAGTGGAATGCACGTCGTAGTCCTAGGTTTAAAGTAAGGCTGATTAAACCATATGTGCGGATCTCGCTACCATTGGCTGCTGCCAGTGTGTAGTTAGACTTCGGTGGTTTGTTTGATAGCCACTTGTACGGGTAACAACATAGATCTGAGCCGCTATCCACCAGGTGAGGGCGCTTAGATACCAGTTCCGTAACAAAAACGCGGCGACTTTTGAAGTGGCTTTCAGCTGTCGCCTCTACTGATTGCCTTCCGAGTTTTCCGGAGGAGGCAACCAGGCGCACGGTTTTACACATTAAATAGCATCTGCGCCAAATTTGCGGTGAAAATAACAATACTTATTTGCTTTCGGTGTCTGACTCCGGTTGCGTTGGCCACCTCGCGTGTGACTGCGACCACGCTGTGTAAGTGCAGCCACTTGTCTCGTCAGCTCGTCGAGGCGTCTTGTTATGATTTCCAGTGCTGATGCTGTACTACTGGAAGGGCTGCCGGCAGAGAAAACGACAGCTGGCCGGTTTTCCTGGAATGTTGGAGCAATTTCTGCAATTTTGTCAGCAAGTTCAGCAACTTTAGATAGGGGCAGCTCAAATTGAGCTGCCAGTATAGCTTGTAAATGCTGTGGAAGGCGGCGCAGCCAAAGTTGCCTCAGGAGACTTTCATCAGTTAAAACAGTGCCGGCCAGTGACCTAAGGTGGCGGAGGAATTGGGAAGGCCTGCGGTCTCCCAAAACCTCATCACTAACTAGCTGTCGGACACGCTGCTCTTCGCTGGAAGATAACCTTCTTATAAGTTCAGACTTCAAATTCATAAATTTGTTTGCTGCAGGAGGCTGTAGAATGATGTCCTCCACCTCTCCTATTATTCGGGTGTCTAACTGGGCTACTACATGGTCATATTTTGTCTGGTCCTGATTAATGCCAGCTAAAGTGAACTGTGTCTCCACCTGTGCGAACCACAGTGCAGGCCTGTCTGGCCAGAACGGTGGTAATTTGGCACTAACCTTATTTACTGTGGGTGAAGGCTGAGGAAGGGATGCCAGAGGGGTACTGTTGGTAAGGGACTGCTCGGCCTTGGACTTACACTTAAGTTTTTCAATTTCTTCTAATAAAGCAGTGTTTTGCTGCATTAGCAGATTATTCTGCTCACTAAGAAGGTTAGCATCTGATTCCATAATGCTAATACAAACACTGCAAGACTATAACTAATCACTGCACTGCACTGCACTGGGAATGTTGAAAAGTACTACTGGATCGTGTCGTGGCGATTCTCGATGCACGTAGCTCGACGCGATGCAGCAGGGGCGAGCACGTGTGCGATGCAATTTGTCGGGCACGTGTGCAGATGTGCCTTGGCGGCAACAGGACGAGCACTTCGTGGATGGGCGGCGCCCACGGCTGGTAGTTGTGGGGCGGCCCGTTGTAGACACGTGCGTCGAGAAGCGGGTGGGCGGCGCCCACTGTTGCAGGGCGGTCGGCTGTAGAAGCGGGTGGTTGTAGGCGCGTACGGCTGTAGGCGCGTGGGGCGAAGAAAAAAAACAACGCCCGCGGCGCCAGAGGAGTGCGTGAGCAAGCTGTATTTCTGTGAACCGCGCCGGGGCAGGCACGGAGGCCGTGCTTCGAACCCGGAGCGTAGGTGTGAAGTCGGTTGCGTGTAAGAAAGGGTCACCAATTATAGTCCTGCCGAGGGCTATAATAACTGATTGGATTCAAACAACAAATAGTGTCGTAATGTCGCGTATATTAGTTAAAATCCAACAATTTACAGTTTATAGAAAAGGGCGCGCGCCTCGCTTCAGCCGTATATGAGTGATTGTCAGATGTCTTTTTAATGGCGGGTGGTTGTACCGAATTTGGGCAGCTGAAGCTAATAAAGCCATACCGCCACAAGTACATTCTGAATACTTCAATTTACACTATACCAGTTTTTTTAGCTTAAATTTTATCCGCACGCTGAGACTGGCAACTCTTGACTATGCCATAGATTCATGAGGTATTTCTATTAAAATGGCGCTGATATGGGAATATTTAAGCATAAAGTTTTTAAATACGAAACTGGTTTTTGTGATGTCTTCCTCGATAGATAGATAATGTAGTAAATTGATTATAATATATTTCTTGTTTCAATGTTTTACAAATCAGGTTCTAGAATCGTTTGGGATTTGACAAATTTTTAAAATAAACTTGTGTTCGTTGAATAGTATGAACTCATCTATAAATTCAATTTACAGACCAAATACCCGTTATGACCCGTACTAAAAATCTTTCGCATCATCTTGGGCTTGTCTCGGTTTTTTCTGGCAATTTATTTTTTTCCTGGATTCGACTCCAGTTGCTACTATATAGATATATACTTTCAAATATACATATTTTTTACAACAGTTGACAAGTAATAAATAAGCTGGGTGCTTATGCTTGGTGTATCTATTTAAAACTTTGAGTTGCATTTATAATATTTTTTTTACTCAACTATAAACCAACAAACTCATATATTTAGTGTCCACACATACTATTCCACTAACAGTCAAATAAAATAGCACATCTCGATTCACCACTGCCATTCCCGTTGTTCCGTTCAGTATCGGTACAGAGCAACGACTTCTTAGACCAGTAGACACAACATTAGTGTGATAAATAATCGGTATACATGATGTATGTAATTACAAAAGTAAGTATAACGAATATCTTTTATCTAGTACTCATAATACAAGCGTAAGCTTAGTATGGGGCTAGATGGCGCTGTGTGATATGTCCTGAAATATGATACTTCTAAGGCCTCATACTACATACTACCTAAATACCAAAAATCATGATGATTCGTTGAGCCATTCTTGCGCTATGAGAGTTTATTAAACAGACAAACGGATAAACAGATAAACATACAAACAGATAAACCGACAAAAAAAAACTTAATACGGCTGAAACATGTTCTGTTATGGATTTAAGGTATACCTAAACCTTTTTTTTTAATATCTTCTAAGTTCAGATTTTCGACCCTCTCTATTATATGTGTTTCCGACCAAAACTGATGCATAGATATAGATATCCTATGACATAATTGGCCAGTTCATTGGTTTGTCACTATGGCCGCGTTATAAGACTGGGTGCTTATTGATTCGCGGAAGACATGTTTTGCAATAGAGACAAATGTAATAGATTTGAACTAGTGCCACAAATGATAAACGTAGTTACTTGTCTCTATAACATATTGTCTATGTAAACATTAATATGTAAACCACGACGTAGCGTATGAGTAACAGTAGATTGTCGATGTATGGGGCTTCTAATGCCGGAGTAGGTGCTGTATTGATGGCTTCCTATTGAGGATATTTGATGGATAATAATCATGTCATTTATAGGGTTACGGATTAGTATCGGATATGAAGGGGGTTGGTGTTATTAGTGGCTTAATAATATTGAAAGCAGATTAGCCTGCTGACTAATATCGCTGTTTAAATCTATTTAAAATCAGATACATAGTTTAGTAAGTGGTGATTCACATAAAGATAGTATTTTTTGTTCTATGCTAATTTTTATTACCATACTCGTAACATGAACAAAACACCGAGCGAGTGTAGCTCGCTGCGTCTGCTTTTCATCATGACGCACCGTGGTTCGAATCCGGCCCTACACCAATGACTTGTTTTTCAAGTTATGTATGGATTTGCACTCGCTTGAGGGTGAAGGAAAACATCGTGAGGAAACCGACATGTTTGAGGACTACCACATCCGAGGACATGTGTCTTCCGTGGGAGAACCTGGGCGCCCACCACGATTTATTTGCCCAAGAGAACTCTTCTATCGGATTTATTATGTGGGGCAGTCACGCCGCTCAGTCATAAGGAAATACGACTCAAAAAGAGAAAACAAAAAATCATTAACTCTTATACCTAATTTTTGTATTCGTAGGTTTTGTATCGTATCTTAATCAATTTCACTTTTAAATTGCTATCTCAATCAAAGTGTGTACTATCCAACTAAGATCAAATCAATAGTGACTGCAGATACCATTGAGTATTGTTGCGCAAGATTCCGCCACGCAATTGACAAGTAGGCCTAATCGATCAACAAAATCCGAAAGAGCCTCTGCCACAGATTACTACAACAGTTAGGTATGGGCTATACAGCCCCACTGTGGCTTCAAACTTGTCTATGGCAGTGGTCCGACCGGCGACGAAGAACGAGAAACGAGTAGAACTAGAAACTATAAACGAGTTGGCGATCAGCGGGAAGCGAGTGTAGTTTCGATAGTTTTGTCGCCGGGCTATAAGCGAGTGTGTAAGTGCGACGAGCGATTACTCGCGCCACTCGCTCAGTCCTGTACCGCACTGTATAGAAATGATGAAGCGGGCGAGTGTCGCTGAACGAGTATTGCTGAGTGTTTATTTTTGAAAGCTCGTCGCTTAGCGATAAAACTAGTAAAGCGAGTCGTCGCCGGCAGTGTGAACAGTCAGCGATCAACTATTTGTATACGCATCTCTTTTATTTACACGGAATGTTATATCTATTGTACGTTTCTTGAGCGAGAAAATAGTCGATAGTTAATCGTTTACTCGCCGTTGGTGGGACCACTGCCTAAAGTGTAGGCCCTGTGTAAGTCGGACTGACTGTTATTTATTCTATGTAGTAACCCCACTCACACAGGCTCGCCGCGTCTGTGTGCGTGCGCAGTCACGTCTCATTCTTGGTGCGCGTGCGCTGCCATCTCGAAGAAAGCCTCTTAGTGCTGAGTTGGCGGCCGTCGCGACCACACGGGCCCGCCGCAATGCCGAGCTGGTGACTAGTGTTGTGTCTGTGATCAAGCAGTGCCCGTGCGTTAACCCCAACCCCTGATAGTGCCTAACCGGATTTTAAACATCGAACGCTCCGGCGCGAAAAAGGTTAGTGTCTAAGTATTTAAGGTAATGTGAAAGTTGTGACGATCGATCGAGGAGTCAGCCGTCAGCGGTTGACACACTTTTGGTTCAGGTGTGGTGGCGAGTACAGGTGGGCGCGCCGCACTGTCTCAGTAATACGTGTCTGACCAAAATTCCGATCTCGTCTCGAGCGGTGAGGCAACTTTCTTCCGGCTCTCTCTCTTATCTGTGTGATCGCAGCGAGTGACGCTCTCTGTTGACAAAACGTGGTGATTATAAAAGCTCGGCTCGCTCGTCGAACGGAAGACATCAACGCGCGCCCGCCGCCTGCCGAATGCGATTACACGAGTCTACCGTTCATTATACTCCTTATCTTGATCATTATCTCTGCTTTGAGCATCATCTTTTTTCAATTACCTATATCAGAATAAAAACTCGTTTTACCACCCAGAGCAATAATTTACAAGATATCGTTATAAAATGTAAAGTTAACTAAAGACATTTAGAACCTGAGTCACTGGCGACCTAAACGAGCCGTCGGGACCGGTTTGGAAAGGCAATCCGATACGTATTAGGTCGGCATTAACATACCTGCGTTAGTTCCTTCTCTAATGTCCTGATATGATAACTTTCATTACAAACAAGTCGGTGAAGGAGGACAGTGTGGTGGCAGCACTAGTGTTGCTCGAACCGGTTCTCTTCCCCTCTCGCAGCCCCCGCACCCCCCTCACCCACTTGCAGCGATGTGCTTGAGCGCATCCTTTGCATCTGCATTTAAATGAATTGATGCCCCCTTTCTGGAAATACAGGTAGGTACTGTGATAAGCATCGGTAGGTTTCCTAGAATACCTAATTGTGCTATCTACGGATGTCTGGAGATTTGATTGCGCTGTGAAGCAGACTTGTTTATGATTATATAGTTTGAAAGCTAGGTCAAAAATGTAGTAAGTAAACATATGCATAGTTACTAATAAATAAGCTTTCATCATTATCATCATCCACAGCCTTCTCTATCCCTCTGCTGGGCATAGGCCTCTCTTTGAATGTGCCAGCTGCGTCGATATTGTGCAGACCTCATCCATAAAGAACCCGAGACTCGTACAATGTCGTCGACCCATCTCGCTACCGGACCACCTACTCCTCCTAAATAATCTTTGCTAAGTTTAAATTGAATAAATTATTGTAAAATACCCATTTCCTACACAAACACAGCATTTCGTTGGTAGGATCTGTTATAATTATTGTTTCTTAAACACGTTACCTTATCTAAAAATTCAATAAATGTTAAAAAGAACATCATTACGACGAGAAGGAAAAATACAAAAATAATATTATAAAAACGTACCTACTCCAAGAGCTCATAAATTACAATTAGTCAAACCGTGGTATTACAGACACGGGACATTTTTTATACTTATTCATTTCATTCCACAAAATATCTCCAAGGCTTCCGAAATTAGACAGAGAATATTTAATTATATCCTCTTGGCGATAACGTAAATTAATATTATGAGTAGCAAAAATTTTTATGACCTTTACTTATAGTGATGTGAAATTATATCGAAATAGGCAAGGTACCTAAAAAGTAGTTTTCAAAATATCTTAGTAAATATGAAATGCTCTATTTCAAAGTGTTTGAGTTGAAATTGGCTTCAAAATTGGGCAAATCTAGTAACTGGGATGTATGAATAAATCATACTGAGGGAGAGAAATTCGCGGCCCTCGACCTCGGAATATATCACGGTCATTCCGAGAGGAAATCGTTATTCAGATTCAAATGGAAAACAACGAGATATATCAGTAGGTAACGATACTGTATCATACTTGTGATTTAATATTACTCGAATGACTGTGTCTTTGATAAAAAAGATAATAATTATACCTATGGTCATTTAGCAAATCATAGAGCCAAAACAATCTTTAAAAAAAACTAAAGAAATCGTTAGGCAGGCACACTATATGGAGCTTTATGTAGGGTTTGACTAAACTTATAAAATTGTTCAGATTTGTAAGTCAATGAATTTAAAAAAATAACGACTTTTTATCTACATATAAACCCTAAATGGGTACTTTCATTCCGCACTTCTAAGTCGAATTCCCATAGTTCGTGTGTCTAAATACCACTAAAAATCACCTCAAATAGGATTATTATTAAAGGACTCCAGGTAGATAGATATATTAGAGGGATTTGGGTTAACAATTACGGGAACCAAAGCAGTTTCTTGGAAATAATTATTACACCTTGTGATAACAGGATTGAAGGAACCATAGGAATTAACGTGTAATTTTGCGTATTAAAAGATAACAATCTGTAACTTTGGGAATGCACTGCGACGCGGGTGAAACAAAACGAATAATGGTCGAGGAGAGCATCAGATAATGTATAATGCTATAAATATAGTTTTTTTTTTGTATACGTACGCAAACATTAAAAAGCAAAATAAGATAAGCATACTTTTGCATAGAAAACTTGTTTCAAAACCTTCTTTTTTTCTCAATTTATGCCAAAATTTTAAAGATCAAGCAACAATTCGCCTATAAAATCATAGTTTTTATTATTTGAAGAAAGTAAGAAACGATCGCAATGTATACTTTACATCAATTTAGTAACTTTATGACGCACTTAACCAGACTTTCATTTTTACGAAACCATCCCGAAGGTGAGTCCAAATAACTATCAAAGTCAACTATTTGCCGCCCACTCGTCTCGCGCCAGGCTGTTAATAACTTCTGAAATACCGCATTCATTGATTATAACTACAATTACGCTACCGAAATCTCGTACGGAGAAAGTACAACGGTCATATACACTCATACAAACCCATACATAACAGATTAGTAGGTATTTTCACTACATCTGCATAGCAAATGTTTGCCCGCATGGAGAGTCAAATATGAATGAATTTATGAGCTGTAGGTACTTACTTATGCAATTACTTATGTGATCTCTCTTGGTGACGGCATGAAATGCGGATGTCAATGTTATGCCAGGATTTCCGGGTGAATATGGATGTGATGCTAAAAGTTAGTAGAGTTTGAACAGGTTTTCGATAGTGAAAATTTACTTTAGGATGTTCGGCAAATTGTTTCGTAAATCACTTTTTTAAAGTCGAAATTGAAGGTAACGACTTGGAATACCTTGACATACACCAAAAAAATGAAATAATTGAAATTAGCATTATCAAGGGATTTTTTTCCTGGGATACGAAATTATTTCTGACGCTTCGATTCGGTAATACTTGTTTACATGTGTATGTATATGTATGTTTATTTAATCTCAAATAATAAAGCTTATTACGTAAGGATGCATTCGCAGTTTCACACATATCAGTCTAATTCACTGACTCACAATGTAGTAACGAACTTGCGACTTCAACATCACCTATGTGCAGAGTAGGGCGTAAAATTCACGAATGTAACACAACAGAGGCAATTGGAGTTGACATTTAGTTGATTAGGTAATCAACTGAGGGGTGCGATGATCGGACTACCTTCACGTTGGGTAAGCCCAACTAATTTCATCTCTCCATATGGGGATTTGGGGTTAGTTGGGGAAACCTGGTGCACCCCGTCCACAGGTTAGTAACTTCCACCTTCCGGTGGATCTTGCTAGCCTGTGTCCAAACGTTCGATCGAGTGGGGGCCCTCGCCTATACCTCCCCTTCGAGAGGGCTGGTTGAAGGGCCCGAGGCGGGGAGCTCGCCGCACCTCGCGGTGTAGGTGGAGCTGGGTGCTCTTTAAGAGCACCCGAGGTGGTCGCCGAGAGGCGAGAGGAGTTCGGTGTACCGGCCGAGTAGCGGCGACACGGGAACCGAACTCCGTGCGCAGAGGGCGCATTGGAGGAGGGCGGTCGCTTTGGCGTGCGACTGCGTGACTCCTGGGGGCTCTGGGTGGCAGGTCGGGGAACCTGTTGCCCTGGAATGAGTCCCCACAGGATGCATGACGTGTCCCGTGTTCTGACACGTCATCCATTGAGGGTTGAGCTGAAGCTCCCCGAGGCGGGGCCCGTTACCGGGCCAGCATCACCAGGGCTGCGGATGTATGCATCGCGCTCTCGTGGCCCTGGACCAACGATGCGGAGATGGAACACCCCAGGTTTTTAGTGGGTATGCCGCCCTTATAGAGTGGGGCGGAGACTCCCACATAACCACCCGCCCTCCCCGGGGTTTTTTTGGGTGGTACCTGTAATAGGTTTTCCTGGGCAACAAAAAAAAAAAAAAAATGTAATCAACTGAATAAACGTTGCAGACTGGTGTTGGTTATTCTTCAAGCAGATATAGACAAAGTTGAAGGACTACTATGTCGGTAAAGTATCAAATTTTAAACTTAGTTACAATCAATTTTAGTGAGTGGTTATTTTCTTTTTTCCTTCATTGTATTTAAAGCTGGACTGATTGCAAATAGGTGTCGGAACGAGATATTATTGAATAACATATGTACATAGGGAAGCAACTACTGTTAAACATTAGACAGTCTTTGGATAACTAACCCTTTATTCCTACCTTTTTAAACCTAAACACACATCTAGTACCCACGACACAAGCGTTTGCTTATTGTGGGGCTAGATGGCGATGTGTCAAATGTCCCGGAATAATTATTTATTTGTTTTTTTTCCCTCCTCAACCGCGACGACCCCACATCACAGCCTAGATAATTCTAGACACAATTTTACTAAATTCTACACCTACATACCCTACAAAAGCGATCCTTATCAAGCTTATATAACTACCGTACACATATACTTATACACCCGAGCATGGAACGGGGTCCGTTACAGCAAGCAGGTCATGCGTCGCGTGCGCACACTTTCAACAGCATACTGGCACGGAGCTTGGGAAATTTGTACTGGTTACTGTGATAGCAGATTGCTGGCTTTAGGTGCTGATTTCTGCTAAGACTGGATAAGTAGCTAGATTGTCAGTAAAAGCCTGAAAGTTTGTTTCTTAGAAGTTGCTAACTAATCTTTGGAAATAGTCAACTTGCTGTAATATTCCTATAAAAAGTAGTGTAGTAGAATGAAAATGAGAAGCATCATTAAAACCTTGAAACCGATATTTTCTTTTTGTTAATAAATACCTACTTATTCACATTAAAAGTGAACTTTTGTCTTCCTTAAACAGGCTTTAATTCAATCAAGTACCCGCTTACAAAACTGGTAGTTTTATAACTCGAGCTATAAAATAGTTACAAGTAAAAACGTACCTGCAAAATTACCAAATCTGCTGTCGACAGACAATAAAAACACGGTCCAATCACATAAAACGTTTCTAATGAAATACCAAATCACGCACATACAAAAATAGCATTGACTTCGACACGAACACTACAAGAAATAAAGGTTCAAGAAAATAACCTTGCTGAACATGTGACCGCTTTTTGTATGGTATTTATTGCTTATAGAAACGAACTGGTTATTTTGAGCAGTTAGTCACCAAGGTCCTGTGGCGCAACGGATAACGCGTCTGACTACGGATCAGAAGATTCCAGGTTCGAATCCTGGCAGGATCGAAACTTTTTGCACTTTATATTTTTTGCTTTATCACAAAATGATACAATTTAGCCTAAAATCTGTATTTAAAAGGTTTCGTCGAGGAATTGTCAATGGAAAGTGTAATAAGCCAGTTATTTTACTGTTACTGGTACCTACAAAGAGAGTTAATGAATTTGATTACCAGGAATTCGCTCCGTCGAACTGCTTCCGACGATTCCGTAAAATGCTTCAGCATTTTGTACATTCCGAGAAATTGAGTGGATTCGGAAAAGATTCTGTTATTTTATAAAACTTCGTTTAGACTCTGGTACTTACTTGGAATTACTTTACTTTACTTACTTAGATAGAACAGGTATGTTTATTATTTTCTATTAATATATAAATTTTGAATGATACACAGTTTTTGCTTACGATAAAATTTGTAGCTAACACAGCAAGGTCGTATACCAAAAATCTGTACAGAAAAAAAAACACACAGGTCTACCAAATGGTATCCCAAATACATAATATCCAAAGAACTTGACCCTGCACCATCGAACACATTTCAATACCTCGATTGACTCAAAAACCCGTGGAATGTGGTCACCACGCATCGAATAACCATACTGTACGGTAGTTACATAGCTTGGTGCCTAGTTAGTATGGAAACCACAGATTACGTACCAGTTAGTATTGTAAATACACAGATTACCGCATAGTTAGTATAACGAGTTGTTTCAGCTCTTCATTACACCTAATAGACGGTACATTCTTTTATAAAAAGTCACATGGAGTCAAATAATACGTCGGTGATATGTATGACGCGATACATCTGCTTGCTTATTGGTTTGCTGCTATTGCTAGACCCGTTAAAAGGCTAGTTATTGATTTCATTTCTATGAAAATAAAAAAAATAAGAAGTACCTACTTGGCATAATTTTTGGTAAAGCCTAAAGAAATACTAGATAGATGTGAAGGTAATATTATCTCTTTATTGTTGACAAAATAACTAATACAGTTACTATGTTAACTTAATCTTATTAGAACCACGAGAGGCGGCCTTATCACTAAAAGCCATTTCACATGTGTCTATGATATCATGATAGATGCCTCTGTTTAGTATAGTCTTCGTTTTCACCTGCCAACCGTTGGCTGTCCAATGGCCCACATACTTGTTAATTTGCATTCGTATATATTTAGGAAGAGTCGTGGCATCCAGATAACGGTAGAACTACTCAACCGTAAACATCTCACTGTTGTATACTTCACTGTTTACATACATATATATCTCACTGACTTGACGTGTAGTGTTTATTTTAGCCATACATTCGTCAAAATAGTGCGAGAGTAGTTTTGTTCTTTGTCTAACACTTCGGACAAACAGAGACACAGAAAAATATACACAATTTCAAGAAATTGTTGGAATGTGTTTTGCCATCAACTCAAAGTATTCCCAAACATTTTTTTTTTTTATATATCTTCAATGTTCAGACTTTCGACCTTTTTCAACTTTATTATATGTACTTATAAATATTTTAACTGTAGCTTTCAAGTATTTATATGACCTAAAGCCAATTCTAATACATATTATAATTATATGCATGTGATTACAGCCTCTTGTAACGAAATGTATAATATTCATTCAAACCCAATGTTATTTGATTCTTTTTTCTTAACTTCTGTGATACGATGCTTAAAAAACGATTTTTTTCGTTATCTTCGTTTATTTGGTCGAAGTTTGGTTGCGATGTTTCAACCATAAGCTTTTGTACAAAAGAACTCTTTATTGTTTTTGACAGCCAGGAGAGATAGAAAAAGTAAGAAACAAAAAAATTTCAAGACAATTTCACAGGATCAATTTTCTCGGAATATTTTTGGGATAGGCTTTTGAGAGGAAACGTCAAATATTTAGATAACTTATTTATTTTGGACTTCGGCTTAATTTAATGTTGATATTCTGAACAAATGGTAATTGTACACTTCATTCGTATCATATGAAAATGAGATTTATGATAATTAAAATTGATCCAATTAATGCGTGTACCATATTATTATTATCTCTTCTAATGTTTTTTTGTGAAACATCGTCATCATGATCTCGTTAAGTCCATTGCTTGATATGAGCTTCCTCACTTATACTTCTATAGATACTCCAATTCTCCTATATTACAATGTTTTACGCTTTTCTTGTCTATAATTATCGTCAACTTTAGTAATATAGTCTACCGTTACATTTTCGTTTGATTTTTGGCAAATATTTCCTGATGGTTAGGAAGTATCACGAAACAGAAACATCTCGTTCAGGTGACAACACACAATTATAAGAAATTACTCTTGTTTTTGTATGTATTAATATAGTGAACCTAGATGTAAGTATTTTTGAACCCAATAAACGTTTTGTATTATATATTTTTTTGTATCTTTTCGAACAATCTTCAAAAAAGGGTTACATAAAAACATTTGAAACCTAAGTTTTTTTCAATCCGGCAAGCGAAATGACACTTCCTAGTTTTCGTGTCGCGCCATAATGGCACTAAAGTTGGAACGTTCTGTAATCTTCCAGAAGTTTCGAGCGTAAGTTGAACAGGAACCATGTGCGGAACTCTGCCACGGTAAAATAATATCATACAGTATTGTAACTCGGCCGTGTCCTTGAAATAAGTGCCTACGCGCGGTACGTAAACATGAGATAGGGCTGTCGCTGTCGCCCACCTACAGCGTATTAATTGCATCTGGCTACTTTGAGTTTCTATCTAGTTTTGAGATTGTAAATTTATTACTTTTTATTTATTTATTAGCACAGATACATAGTATAAATATAAAATATTAATATTTCGGTCGAAAATTTATAAGATTGATTTGTTATAGATATTTATTATATTATATTTTTTATTTCACATACATAATCATGGTTTTTTAATTAAATCTATCAATCAAAAATCAACTTGCATTTTTATTGAACACTTTCTATTCAATACACAAAGTATTTTATGTAGGTAATGTAGGTAAAATTAATATTTTATATTGTTTCTAAGTATCTGTGCTAATAAATAAATAAAAAGTAATAAATTTACAATCTCAAATCTAGATAGAAACTCAAGTAGCCAGATGCAATTAAAACGCTGTAGCCTAGTAGCCCTATCTCATGCTTACATAGTTACCGCGCGGCTGTAGGCACTTAATTCAAGGTCACGGACGAGTTACAATACTGTATGGATATTATTACCGTGGTCTGGCAGCCCTAACGTGCCGCGCGCATGCCTCGATCCGAGCGCGTAGGTATAGCTCGCGCGTCGTCCGTTTATATGAAGTTGGAATACTGTATGATATTATTACCGTGACTCTGCCATCGACAATTACTTTTCGACCATTTGCCTAGAACAAGGATAAAATATAATAGAGACGCCTCATTTTAGGTAGGTACCAAAACACTTACTTATTAGTATAAGTACGTATTATTATTAAATGTTCGGTGGTACATATAAGTGTGAATAAATATCCGCTTCAAAGATAGATACGCGGATTGATTTTTGAGAGATTTTACCTAAAAAAATTAACATAAGGCAACATCTAAATAAACTTAAGAAAGAGTATACGTGTACTATAATAGAACTGCCTCTGAAATGAGGATGCTGGAACATACCGTTAGACTCCTAGGAATTTATTTTATATATGAACGGTTTGTATGAACGGTACATGATAGATTTTGAACCATAATGAACATATGTATTACCTAAATCGCTTAAGGCGATAAGGCCGCCCAATATGCAACTCTTTAATCTGAGTATATTTTTCCGTTTTGTAATTTCTGTTTTTTTTGGTGTACATTAAAGTTACATTCTTTTCATTTCTATTACCTATAAGATAGGCAGATTATTAAACTTTAGTCTATAGTTAGTGTTCTAGTCTTTGAGTTACATTGTCTTTGCCTAGACAGACTCTGCAATCCGACTTTACGCCCTACGGACTACTTTCATTCAACCTAAGACTAGTTTCCTGTAGAAAGGTATTCTGAAACCATGTCAGAGGCCCCTAGGGCTTCACAGCGCTCGATGTCAGACAATCGGAATGAAACGATCTAAGTTCGAATAGAAACAATTTATAACCCAACGTAGTATATGTATGCGCGAGGGTTAATTCAAGTACATGTAAAATTAAATCACATAAAATAGTTGGTATGTTTGAGCAGTCTCGTTTCAGAACCAGGTTCATTTTAACACAGTATAAGTTTCATCTTGGTCATTCATAGGAATATTGCTTCAAACAATTAAGTGTTCGAAAGATTATCTAAATATATAAAACTCAAAGGTGACTGACTGATTGACTGACTGATATAGTGATCTATCAACACGCAGCCCAAACCACGTAGGCATCCGCTAAGGAAGGATTTTCGGAAAAACCGCTTTTAAAGGGGTGAAATAGGGGATGCAAGTTTTACTTCTTAATGCGAGCGAAGCCGCGAGCATCCACTAGTTTAGTATAAATTTCAGAAAAATATCTGTTCAGCCATTTTTACCTGAAAGTCGACTAATAGATTAATATAAGAACATTGACGTAACATCAGTGTTAAATACTAATTAATATACCAACTACATATATACTCCAACCTTCCAAAGCTCAATTTCAATCCGTTAGTTCCTCTCCATAGACCAGAAAATAGCAATAAATACACGAGTTATCAACAACCAATGTCTGTTACGTTCCCTCCATAGACCAGACTTGCTGTTCCATCCAGCAAATTTGAATATTGCAAATAGCTGTGTATGCAGCTGCAAGTTAGCTGCCAGCCGACGTGGCCGTCAGGACTGCGGGAACAAATTATACCGAGTGTGAGTCACTCAGGGGCAACTACTGGTTCAAAGGAGAACTACTATTATTCACGGTTGTGTTTTTCATACGTAGAAGATTTCTATTGGTTCTACTGAGCGGCTTACGATAAAAAATTCTAGACCGTGTGCGGATTTAATAGCCTCTAATCAGGGCTGATGTTCATCATCAACATTGTCATCATAAATAAAAAGGTTTAAATTACAGTAAAAATAAAGTTAATTAATAAACTTATAAATTAAATAAACAGTATAAGTTGACTTTGGAGTAGTAGTTTGTGTAAACAGCATTACATGAGGCTTTAAACTTACAAATCGTGACTCTCTAAAAATAATTGGCTCTGTTTGCTTTTCATTAATACTTTTGAGTAGGACAGAGGCTAAATACTGTATTGTGATACAAAGTAACCCCCAGGATTTTGATGCACTGAAATGCTTACGTTACAAAGCTGTGCTTTTAAAATATTGGAAGCGGTAGTGAGGCTTTAGGCCGAGACAGGCATAGATTGGAGTGGAAGTAAACTAGACTAGAGATTGAAATTACTTCTGCTCTGTGACTTAAACTATTCATTGATGATTTCCTCCTCTTTAGTCGCATTCCTTATTACTGAGGGTCATAGATCCCTCTCAGAATCAATTCTTTAGGGGAGTTTTCTTGAGCAGATGGGCGTGGGCGCCCAAGTCCTTCGTACCTCAACGGACCTTGATCATTTATTTAAAAATTAATAAAATCCCAAATTTACGAATAAATAATACTAACGAGTAGAGTATATTTTATGCCAATATATATTACATACGTGATCTCTTGTCATAGAGAGCAAGTTGCATAGAAATTAATTACACCGATAATTTACAAATCTAGCTCGACATTGTGTAGTTATTTATGTCTTCTATATAAGGAAAATGTCTCGGTCTCCCCATTATAGAAATACTGTACGACATTTTTCTTCCTGTATCTACCCACTTGAAAACCTTGACTTATGAAATTCCTTAATAAAAACTATACACATACACTTAAATTCCTTAAGAAAATAATGGCACACAACATTTAATTTACGCACAATATTATGTACAAAAACTTACGAAAAATGATTTATATTTCTTACTTTTTTTCAGTGGTTTGTCTAAAATGTTGACTGCTTTTTTCTTTCCGCATAAATATTATTACGACCTTTCATATTTTTCAGTATCGGATTCTGGTAAAGCATGCAGATCGTTCCATCCCAGACCGTAATTATTGCTTACCATCAGGTAAATTACGATTAAGTGCAAACCCATTCCTTGTAAAAAAAAGATGTATTTTGCACCTGTTTCCTTGTGAATCTTTATAACTTCCTCGACCATAACTAGTTTACCAAGGACAGGACAAAAGACATTGGCATTTACTAACTAGCAGAAGCTTCAGATAAAATATAAATTACTGCGCGCAAAATTTATGTATTTTTCTATAGTAGATTATTCATTTTTGCGAATTCTCAGAAATCTGTTCCTTTTGCTAAAATCGGTTTAAACGTTATTTCCAGAACTCCTTTTCATGGATTTTGCTATGGAATATTATTTGCTGTAACGTTTGATAGATACCAAACGATTTATGATATAGAAATTCATATTAAATAAATAAAGTTGTGTCATTTTCGCAATTAGCATTTTAAATATTTTTGAAACACATATTTGCTAAAAACTTCTCCAAAGCTAGAATTAAAATGCTGTAATCGTCTGTAACGGTTGACAATTGGTTACACGCATACCAACACATTACTTCACTGTACAAACTTGGTTCAAACAACTCTATGTAGCAACCACTACAAATTCAGGGTATTGAACTTTGTTTTGTATCTAAAATATTTTAAAAGCATGTCATGTATGTGATATTTTCTAAAAACGGGTAATTTTACATTTGTACGAGTTTAATGTATAAACTTCACGATTTTCGAAATGAAGCTTCTTCTTCTTCTTATCGAATGAGAGTGGCCAACTCTAGTGTCAAGAGTTTATCAAGCCGCCCTAAGGGCCCCTGACATGGCTTAACGCATGAAATGAAGCTTAAAAAAAATAATGGGCGTAATTTTAAAGATAAAGCAGATCCAAACAGCGAAATCAATAAAAATACCTACTATACATCATACTACTCCATATTATTTTATAGTCTTGGATCGTAAGTCATCTATTGCAAGTTTACTGAACTTGTTAAAAAATATGTATATTATTAGATCAACCACCTATTTCTCGTCTCAACAACCAATACAAGCTAGCTGCTCCTAGCTACCTACTTGCAGATTGATCTGCGTAGTTTGCGACCGGCCAAAGTTTCGACTCCCTTCACAAGACCTTGGTGTCGCCCGCGGAGGAATGCGGCCGCATTACTGCGCTTTGTTACCTGGCCACTGATAAAGCAACTAATGGACTCATCATCATCCTAAGCCCATAATAAGATGTTAGGTATAAACCGATCATAACAATAGCTAATTGACGGCTCATCATTATCCTGAGCTTATAAACTGCTGGGACTAAGCCCCTCTCAATACAATACGATTGGTGTCAAAAGGATAACTGAATGCTGTAATGTGATTGATACTTGGAGTCAAGCTTGTAAAAAGTAGCTCATTATGGCAAACAATCTACGTTATATGTTGATCTATCATACAATTGATCAATGTATATATTGTACATATGTACAATGTATACAGCGATTGATCAATTTTATGATTTCATCCTATCTCATGTTAGATAGAATGGAATCCTAATTGGACTGTGCAAGATATGTTGGCCCAGTAAGAGTACACAGAAGTTATATGAGTGAGGTGTACCTGGTTAATATTGTCTGTCTACAAATAGGGATATGGAAACAGGAATACATACAAGTGGTTACTAGAAACTAAGGAATTGTTGAGAAAGGAATTTCTTGTTGTTCCGGATTCCACGATATATATCTTTCATACTAATTCTTTAAAATATATGAGTCAACATTTAATTACATATTTTTATTCGTAAAGCTGTACTATCAAGGCTCTCGTGGCTTTATAAATGAAATCCCCTGAATTGAATTCATAGATATATACTTATTAACACTAGCAAGAGAAAAAATGAACATAGTCAAATTAAAACGCATTAAAATGCACTTATCAAAATGTGTTGATTCATTCATCACCTACGCAGAACATGTTTAACTAATGCCATTCCTTTAAATATTTCGATCAGTACTAGGTACTTAATTTTTTTACAGACAGATATTATATTTAAAAAAGCAATTTACAGCTTATATAATATTCAAGACGACCTTAAACAAGACAATAATTCATTCCCCGCTATATTTATCTAAGTTCATATTGCCAAATAAAGTGATCAAGTGGGAGTAGGACTTTGCATACGTAATGTCAACAATAAACCCAATCAAGACAGGTTGAAGGAATGCAGCTTTGTTTCACAATACTATTTGGACAAAGCATTAATTACATTGTGACATCTGTGAGATTAAATTTGTTGATAATTATTTCGGAGTGCGAACCAGCTTTGTTAAATTTCAACACGTCATTATGTTGTGAATAAATTCTTAACTTTCATATATATTTCATTCCTAACAGACATTTTTAATACTAATATAAATAATAAACTCTCTAAACCCTATTTAGAAAATATGTCTCTTTGAAAGTATATACTTACAATGTGTACAACATTAGAGAAAATAAACTAGATTTTTGTATTTGGTGATCCTAACAAACAAGAAATAAATAAAATTACGATTATTTCACAAATACTGGTAAGAGATAATGAACGAAACTCGTAACTAAACAATTGTTTTTCGACATCTAAAACTTAAGTAACTGTTGTGTAAGTCAGCAAAATAAATGTTCATAAAATGAATGATTTTAACCAGAGTTTTACTGAGGAAACTATACTTTATAGGTAGCCATAAATTTTATGAAACTAAAATTTGTCGTAGCGGCACTCTATTGCTAACAAAAAATGTATAAAACTTGTTATTTCATTGTTTGACAGCTCTTTTGACACAGCGTAGTATTCAAAGCGCTTTTAAATTTTACAGAGTTATGAAACAATTGTATTCAAAACGATTAAAATGTTACGTCATATTTTACATACATTTTAACTGCATAACCAGCCTAAATAAAATGTTTTAAAATAGCTACAATTTTTATCATATTTACCTATCGTGAAAAAACTAAAATTATTATAGTATATTTTGTCGTTAAGTACAATAAAAAATAAGTAGGTAAGCTATTAAGTAGGCCAGAAGCCAGAAGAAACCAGAAGAGTTTATATATTGATACTAAAGCTTATGACATTGATGACACTGAAGAACGCTATAATTTGTATGTAAAGTAACTCATTTTGCAATATATAGTGACATACATAAAAGTATCACACCTCTATATTCTGTGATTATATCCATTGTATTCTGGTTGATGTGGAGATAAATATGTGATATGTATATGTGTGTGTGTGTATGTAGGTAATTGGGTGATTGTCACCACAGCATTGTCTGAATGGGCAGCCGTGGCAAACTGCTTAAAGCTGGGGCTGCTAAATTTTTCGTTCGGCCGTAATTACAATACTGATTTTAATCAGAATTTATAACCTAGATCATATATTTATTTTTTATTTCTTCTGTTTCAGGTAAAACCCGTTCACATATCAATAATTTTAGTGGGGGTAAAAGGTTTGACTAGTTTTTTTGCGTATTAGTTTGCGAGCTGATTTGGCTTTAAGATAAGATATGTCCTTAATGCGCACCATGTAAATTACATAGTAAAAGAAATTTAAGAACTAAAATTCAAATGGAGATTTAGCAGTAGTAGATGGTAATATTGTATTGTATGTAGTATGCATCTGAAAACTTACGAGGAAGTAGTTCCATTTGTATTGCTATCAAGAAATGCTAGAGGAATAATTGTCAAACATATACAAGCGACCCATAGTTGAGCGCAGCGGATGCAGTAAGCAATCAAAATACCGTCCCCAAGGTAATATAATTGCATAATTTGTTGCTAATGCCACTTACAATACGAGAATTGAAATAGCCTATTAAAGTTAAGTAACAAGTTCTAAGTTCAGTAGACATTAGATCCCTGAGTAATAATTACATATAAACTATATATTCTCGACGCCGTAAGACGAGTTTTTTTAAAGAGTTAGATAAAATAATAATAATAATATATGTTTTATTGCACACCAACACAAGTATATAGTACAAAGTAAAATATAAACAAATAATAACGTACAAATGGGCGGCCTTATCGCCTACCTAATACCTTCCTATTTAAATATAATTATTCTTAAACAGATTCTAGTAGTTGAAAAATTACCATCTCCAAACAGATAATCACACAGAAATACAAATTAAATGCATTAACAAGTGCATCTTTGATTCATGTAGTAGTAGTAAGAAAAATATATTCGGCAACGCTTTTTACTATGTTAGCAAAGAATATCATGTCCAAGATGACCTTTAGTAGCGGAGACTTGATTGCTCCGACGTACACAATATGTTGCAATATTAACTAAACATGGTGTGTGTGAATCTCACGATGCAATCGTCTTACTTCGGCTTTTGAATTCGGTCTTTTGATTTTGGTAATGTGAATTGTAACTAAGTAATCACTTTTAGACAGTTATGTAATTCAACTTAATTGAACTACGACGTCGTAAGTGTAAGATTTGTAGGTATTCTAGTAAAAATAAACAAAAAGACGAATTAATCTAAAAATTCAGAATCCAAAATGCGAAGGCTTATTAAAGGTTAAGCAAGGTTAAATTAAGAAGTATGTATGCATATAAACAGAAGTCCGTGGAAGGACCTGAGCGCCCACCACGATGTATCTGCCCAAGAGAGCTCCCCTAACGAATTAATTGTGCGGGAGTCACGACCCTCAGTCATGAAAAATACGACTCAAAGGATATAAGACAGATCTTATATGATTATACCTTTAAACTTCAATTTCAAAAATAAGACTTCCTAAAGACAATGTCGGCTGAAGTCAGTGTATTTCATTGAAAAATCCAACCTCTATTGTAAATCCCGATTGAACTGCAGGTCGTCCGTATAAATCCGGCTAACCGGTCCCGTTTCTCAATAACCGTGAATAAAAGCGGAAGAGGAAAAAGTACAAAGCACAAAATCGTAACACTTCTTTTCAGACATACTTTTAGCATTCGTTTTCCTTCTGTGAGATCTATGTAGTGTAAGTGACACTTAGGAGTAACTTAGATTTAAATAAAAGAACACAGAAAGTCGTTAGATTTTTTTAACGGTTTTGATAAAACCACGTTAGGTAGGTAGTTGAAAATAAGAAAAAGTTGTTAACATTTAACGAGCAGATAAAGGTTATTCCCTCTGTAAGTATGTTTTCTTTTATGCCGCAATGGAGAGACACTCATCATTTTGTCACAAATTAATGAACATGATTTTATAGAGCATAACATACAAAATTTCTCTAGCTGATAAAGACTTATTTTTATCAAAAAAACAAATTTTAGTTGAGTTGAGATCATCCTCATATTTTGAAGTCGGTTAAAACGTAAGTAAATCCGCTAGCAATTACAATATACAGGAGATGCATTACTTGTTAGTAAAAAACCGTCTACCTTCATTCGAATACTACTATTTCGCACTGTTATTACAAAATGTATCGTGAAATCTGACTCGGACCGGTTATCCGCCCACTTACGACCCTACCCTGGCGTCCGTTTAACAAACTCGATTGACGCAACTAAATACTAAATAAATGACATTTTAATGTAAGGAATGTTGGGTTTTTAAAGGTGATTGTCTCTTATCTTAAATGGTTATACAATTTTGTATATCTCTTTGTTGGGATTATGTTAACTTAAATGGTTATTCGATTTTGTATATCTTTTAGTGTGATTAGATAGATATTAGACAAAGCAATTTAATTATTTGTCACGTCCTTGTGTTAGGTGAATGTCAGATAAAACTAACGGCAAATTATGAAAAAGGCCCATACCTAACAAAGAGATAAATCCAGCTGAAGATTATAACAATATGAACCAGAAACAGAAACACTGATAGGTTTTGGATAGTAAAATCTTTACAAAGCTAACATGCGTGCCTGAATTCAACCAGTAACACTCATCCCTTGACATAAGAAAATTGCTTATTGACGAGCCCAATACGAGTACACAAAGTTGACATAAAACACTAATGGGTTGGCCTGAACGCACCATTTTTCTAACCAACTCGTGTACTCTTAGCATCAAGCACACTTAGGGTGTATACTCCTCTTGCTCCATTTACTATCCGTCTTCCGATAATGCTCTTAGTCTTCGGGATTTCCCACATAGCCTAAACAGTGTCCTTAAATAAAGGTACATTTATATTGATAGCCTTAATAAGATGTTTTGTGTTTTCACTGTGAGTCCGCCTCACCGGCTTCAGACCACAAACAAAATAAGAAGCGAAAACAGAATACAACTGAATATTTTTTTCTAAATTTAATCTGTAATGAATTTCTGCAAAATAAAGCCTTATTAAATTCATCTTAATTTCATTTTTATTCGCTGACTACGCAGGGAAACGGTGATTAGGATTACTCTTATTTAATCCCTACATTAAAACAATCATACATTTATATTGACAAGGCTCCTCTTTAACAGCACTATGTCTAATATAGTACACAAGCCCACACGGATGTCCAAGCAAATATTGTCACGTCGCCAACCACTGGACATTCGTACGTGATAACATCTGGACAGTTTTGCTGCGTTTTCACAATATTGCGAAGTAAGGAGAACACGAGAGGGCTTTCTTTGGTGATTATTTAGTTATGTTGTAAGCGGTAAATAAGTGGAGAAGAATATAGATATAAAAATATCGAATATTGTTTTGTTGAATTGTGAAAAATAACGATTTTAACTTGATAATTATGACCAGCTTACTACGCCTATGATATTTTGTAAATATTTTCAAATCAATGCTAATTCAAGTACCTTTGTTTACAACAAACACTCCAGGGACATATGTATCACGGTTTTACACGCTTATCCTCACCATAACTATGTCAAAAACGAATCATTAATAAGCGACAAATTTCTCCCAAGCCTTTCAACGCCAAATCCGTTGGTCAGATTTTAGATTGAAGTCATACATGCCTTGATATTCCGGCGACGTAAGCCACGGCCCGGTAGAATATTAAACGATGGCTCTGTACGACCATTCGCTAAAGAAAACCAGGCGATATCACCGCTCCACGACGCCTCCAGAATATAAACCGATGCTTTAAGCAGGTATAACAAAACAACTTAGTTCTAACTGGCTGTTAATGGTGTTAGAAAGGTAAGCTAGAGGGCGTGGTGGCGCGAATGCAAAGAACTGTTTAAGTACTCTTTTAAGCGGACAAACAGCTCAATGAAAAATGTTATGTTTCAGATATTTCTGGGTAGAAAATTAAGTTAGAGTATTCTGCCCAATCAAATAGAGGGAACATGGCAAGAGGAACAATAGAGAAGGATATTAATTGACTGATGTCTTGAAAAAGTAATGAATCTTCTAACATTTTTTCTTAGAATGGAGAAGCCATAGACATACACAAGATTAAATAGGCCGACAACATTATTTTTAATAGTCTTGTAGAGAGAAGCAAATCCGTGTTGCCAGCTTGGTATTATTTTTTATTCTTTTATTCAAAGATTACACATAATTACTCTTGGCTAAGCAATTGAACTGTTACCAAATATTTCCTTATATTGTAAAAAAGGTCTTCTGATTGTAAAAAGCGTATTACTTTGGGTCACAATTTTGTCGACGATGATTGTGAACCACGTGGTTAAACTACAAAGTTTGGCTTGGAACGCATACTCTCAAACTACTTTTAAGGTTGTCACTTTAAACATAGCTCAAAAACTTTTGAAATCCCATTGAACCTAAAATATAAGCATTAAAATTCAATGATCAAATGTACAGAAATAATTTATTATCTTCATTAATAAGTACAATGCATATTTACAATTTAGCTTGTAAAATTTTATCACAATGAATTCGAGCATGAAAAAGCTGTATTAATTTCTCATATCCAATACGAAGTTTTACAATTTAATTTGTTCATTTTTACGTGAATCCTCGTTAATTGAAACCATAAACGGTACAAATTAATAAAATCAATAAAGTTGTAATCTCGTTCAAATATTTGTTCAATAACAACAGTCAGAACCTTTTATGAAACTCGCCTGGAAGTAATTGGATTCTGCTACATATTTTTTTCTGAAAAGCTTTTATGGAAAGTTCGAAAGAGAAAATATGAGTACTTTGTATACACATGTATTGTTTATATAATGTATATGTTAACAGTTTTTAAAACACGTATAAAATAGATTTTCCATTAAATGTTATCCGTTACTTTTATTAATCAACTTTTATTCCTTTTTTTTTATATTAAAATTACCTAATATAATACAGCCTAAAATATAATTGTGTAAATAAGTGTTAATGATCTAGGTCACTATGTCTAAAACCACCACACCATAAAGACGCTACATTACTGGCAACCCTACTCACGTTGGCAATCTTGTCTTGAATGCAGTTCACCTCTGCCCCTGCACCTTTGCTCCTCAATGGAATCTTTAAGGCCTCTGCAGATCCATGTTGCAGTGTAGTCTCAAGGAGTTATTTTCAGTCTGGCTATCTAGCTATAGTTCATAATATTTAATGTAATAACTGATTCTGACTTATTGTTTTTTTATCGCTCAATTATGTAAATTTTGCTCAATTTTTATGCAACTATATTCTATGTTTTTACAGAAATATTTTGGAATAATTGTATTTACTCATAATAGCCTACTAAGAAAATTCAGTTTGTTTATTGGAGAAATCTAGGTATACTAAAACGTAAAACCTAGCATCTTTTTCGTACAAATAAATTTTGAAAAAAGTTTGCATATAGGCGTAACTAACTAACTACAGCGTAAAAAACTTTGTAAATTAACCTCTAGATTTCAATTCTCAGGAAAACTGAGTCCGAATAGAGAATATTTCAAAGTTTGGCTAAATAAAGATTATGTAGATTGCCTTCTGTTTCACTAGACACCATATGTGGTAGAACGTTAAAACTCGGAACTACAACGCCATGGAGGAAACTTCGCAGACAGAACAAATCGTACCATAAATGTAGGTTCATTCAATGTGGTTCTTTTACTGCATTGTTTTAGTGTTTAACCAAGTTGTTTACTTTGTAAGCTTGCTTTAAGAAGATACTGTGTAATGTAGTATGTAAAGGAAATGATTATTTTATGTATCTGTTAATTTAAACGCTCATCACGCAAGAACGGCTGAACGGATCATCATGATTTTTAGTATGAAGGTAGTAAAAGGTCATGAGTTTTGAGCTACATTTTGCGCATTGAGCGAAGCCGCGGGCGTCCACTAGTATCTGATAAAAGGCAAAGAACATCAAATTTAGGACTCCAACTTTAGGTTGAGTCAGCCAATGTCAATCAATCTCTCAGTCAATGCACTTTAGTAAATTGTGAATTCATATTAAAATAATAGACTAACTGCCAAGCAGCGAATTACTAATTAAATATCAACAGTACGTGTAAGAATCGTGCTTAGATAAATCCCACAAACAAAACGTGTCCAATCTCATACAAAACCACAATCGATGTAATAATTATACCTAGCTACTGCAGTTTTGTTTGCATCTGCATAAAAACACGGAAGAACATCAAGGTCGGTAAAATGACATTGTCAACAAAATTGCATAATAATGTACAAGTTTTATATCATCAGAAAAATTGCAGAAATATATTTATAGAATGTATTAGCTTGGATAAAATCATTGATGTAATTAATGATGAGTCAGGTAGTGTGATATCATGTTTCCGAGTAAACATCATTGTGGTTTACGATTATTATTCAAAATAGATTTAATCAATTCTATGTTTACATCGGAATATAACATAATATGCAATAAACCGATTGACTTCGTTCCATTTTGGTAGAAAAAAAATTAAGTAATAGACATGTCATGTATCATATATTTAATTCATTTAACAAAAAACTTACGTTGTATTTTCATCCTCTCAAAGGGCTTACGTTTACTTGAATATTAATTAAATTCTTACTTGAAAGTATGTGACTGCATCATAAAGCTAAATCTGTCTGGCAATCCAAGCATCGTCTGAACCTTGACTTTTAAATTGCTATCTTGATACAACATTTGGTTGCTTATTTTGCAATCCTCTGCCAATACAGTATTTGCGAATTAAAATATGTATACATTTTGATAGGTAGATTATTTTTCTCTTTGGGTGGAGGAAGTCCAAAGTTAATTCATGTCAAACTGCAAACTTTCACACGTTTTAAATCATGACAAAAAAGAGGGGTATATAGGTAAGTTTAATTTGTCTATGTATGTGTATTAAATGAACTCGCTAGTTGCTAAATAACAGTTTTTATCCCTTAATCAGTGTTGAATCTCGTATCTTTTAGATACATTTTACTATCAACATGTACATAAATTATTTGCAATCAAACGAACCTGCTATATAATAGTCGTTATACAGGTTTACATGTAAAACATTTAATAACAATATTATGTAAAAATCGAGAAAGAAATATACTTAGTACTGCATATTTTTGACCGCAAATTAAAACACTTAACATACTTACAATTAATTGTTAAAATTTCCTCTCCTTGCATATTATTTGATTTCAATTTAGTTTTCAAATCTTTTTTGCATTCCAAAAATAAAGGATTTGATACTGTAGATGGCTTCAAAAGAAGTTTTTTAGATTCTGGTCCTGCAATCAAAATAAAAGTTGTATTTTTGCCGTTTATCATCTACTAGTAATAACCCTGTATAGTGATGAATACCAGTTAGTGAGTATGGCAGGTATAAAATATTCACGATATTAGAATCAAGGTTGTTGATAGAGCGTGAGTCATTTGAGACGCAACCCGCATTAATGAATGCGGTAACTTATAATGTAGGTAAGATATATTAACGCTGTCGTGTATAATTTTAAAATGCATATAGATTTCAAAAGCTTTACCTCTGATTTTGAATCATATACTTACATCATTGCTCGTCACGACTCCATTTAGACATTGATTCCTTAGGAAAGTTCTTTTCGGTCAGTAAATCATCATAATTTACAGTTGGATAGCCAAAGCTTATGTCAAGTAGTACAATCCATACCTATGTATATGCTAGGTACATATGTATATAATCATGTTAGTTGTATAACGTTCCATGATTAGAATTAATCTTACAAACTTTTAACCGACCCAAATTATGGGTTTTTATGAAAGTTCCATATAATTTTTAAATACTTTTAAAATTCAGTTAGCAAAGCTTGACAGTCACAACTCAGTCAATGGTCGGCCAAGCAAGTAAACGACAGCACACTATGGTTGCCACAACATGAGTAAAAAGACCCAGGAACCGAGATTACAAAAAGAAGACGTGACATTATAACCAAAAATTGCACTTGCAAGTATACATTTTTTTCATGCTGTTTCCAGCACACACTAGGATATCCTGTGTCGTGACGTGTAGGCTCTTCCTTAGAGAAAATAATAAAAATAGAGCCGCTGCATGCTGAATACCCAGGCTCGTGTTATTTTCTCTCTGAGATGATAGAAACGTGATATATTAGGATGACTCAGTACCTAACTAACTCTATAGAGTTTGGTTAATCTGCAAGGAGTTTCACAAATTCAATCTGGTTGTCTCTACACTATATGGTGTACGGCCCAGTCTGTCGAACAGGCAACAAAAAGCCCTGGTGAATAGAGCTAACGAGACAACCCTGGCCAGTGTTTGCGGAGCTTGTGAACGAAGGACGAGTGCTTTCAGACGACGGTTTTGTTTTTAATTCGCAGCTTCTATTTTTGTGAGGTTCTATGCGATCTAATTACAGACTTTTAATGTGGTTCTCTTTTTGAATTGTAGGTTTATTTGGAACGTTATTGTCTGGTATAAAAGCTATACAACTCAATGTTGATATTGTTCTTGAAGTTATAATATTAATAAACAATATACTTATTCACTCTGCACACGCGGTAACAAACGACTTAACCCACCTGAAAGGAAAATATCTAAAAACGTTATTTATGTTGACCTAATTCTAAAAAAGTAAAAGATTTTCTTGCCACCATATAAAAGCTCCTTGTGTATAATAAATTTGAAATAAAATAATGAGTACAAACAAAAGCAGACCTTTAAACCCCCACCCACCTGTTTCCAACCACCCATGCCTAAGAAATACTGTATAAGAGTTGAAAATTTGTATATTTTTTGAGCAAATTACAAAAACATTGTTCGCCGCGGGTCCTACCCAGCGTTTCCGTCATGGTTGTCACCGGGATGATAGATTCGGCGTTAAAGGACTATGATTAATGCGGATGATGCATCGGTAACCCCCGGGGCTTAACTAAGTCGGTGATCTATTGGACGATCCCGACCCGCTGACCACGTGGCGATGTATCGATAGACAGGTACATGGAGAAAGTAAACAATAGAAAATATTACATGTATCATATTAGTCTGTTGTCCATGATGATGATGATTGATGCTGTAACTGCGGACAGAGTATCGCTTCTATACTATGTTTTAATGAAATATGCCGCTTGTTGCTTGTGATAATATACTGTTGTGATTAGTGTCTGTCTCCTACGGTGTAAAAAGAGATGATTGAGTTATGAACCAGGATATAAAATATGATTTGGATATTTTTCTGATCGAGCCAATACTTTTCTTTTTCCTTCTCGACTCGTACAAAAAATAAGCATAAAAACAAAAGTATTAGAATATGGTACTAGATCTATCTGCAACAGCAAAAACAACATGGGTTTAGATTAAATCTATTTTTTACTCATCTGCTGACTTGTGCTTTATAAAACCTGGCTTTTAATAACCGCTGTATCATCGTATCCGTGTGCTAAAAGTATCTTTTTGAAACTATTTTAATATGAAACGGGCTGCAAACTGGTTAGCCTTGTACAGCTAACCACAGGCCGTATGTTGTATCCTCCTTAATTTGGAAAACCAAATGGACTCGCTCTCTGTTTTAACTTTTAAATTTTAGCCCGTTTTTCTGTGAGACCGAGATTTTTGCCATAAAAGTTGCCCAATTTTCAACGGTTAATGGAATGAATCTGCTTATTCTGTTTTGTTTCAAAATATAAAATCAGCTAACTTCTACTTGTATATAAAGTTAGCTGGCGTATAATAAAAAATAGTTGCGCTGAAAACTTCTAAAGGTAGGTAATAAAGAGAGGAAATAAAAACGTAGAAAGTTTTTCTTTTGCCTCAAACGCAAAAAAATCTGCTAAACTTATTCGATTCCACAACTATCTGCATCATTCATGTGACGTCATAAATAACACCTAAAAAGGAACTACCTGCTCCAATAATCTCGATACATTTGCGAAGCCATGAGACATTCGGTGAGGTCAGATAGTGACAAAACATTGTCAGGTAAAAGGCAAGTCCTTTGAAAGTGCAACTCACACCGGAGTCACGGATTGACGACACAAAAGGACCTTTGGCACAGAATAAATAACAGTAGGTATGCCTTTTCTGACTCACCCTCAGGTAGAAATCACGAGCCTTTGATTTTCCTGCTTCGCATTTTATGTCAATGTTTTATGGTTTTTTTTACCCTATTCTATAGTTGATTCATAATTTTTTTGCAAAACTCTTCTATATATAAGGTTCTAGTATATTAGTTCTAAAATTTTTAATAACTGAATTCAAATACATATAATTTTATGTGAATTATACAGAAACATCAGTTTTGAATCGGAATCACTAGAAAATAACCGGTCTTTCCAGATGACACGTTTTAGACAACATTTTACAAAACTTGCTACAATATCAATATCTTTTAACAGCTTGTTTAACACGGCAATGTATCATCTCCACATACAAAAATCGATGTAAATCAAGCACATGTTTTTACAACATAATGAAATAAGCTCCAATACAATTTCTGTCCAACGGAGAAGCCAAACGGGATTCTTATTGAATAACGTTATTACAATCAAAATCCCGGAGCATTTCCCGATTATGCGGAATGTGTATAATTTGTGTCATACGTGGTACTTGCTCACTAAATCATTATGTAAACCTGTCTCTCAGTTATCGGCGCAAAAACGGTTGTTTTGCATGTCCAGTGAAGTGAGTGCCGGGGTTAGTATACTGGTGGTATAGTACAGTTAGATATTGGTAGAAAACTAAAGAATATCGACTGATGAATGATGACGTGACTCATAGGTTGCGCGTATTTGGTTGTAGATAGTTTTAAGACTTTCTAGGATATGATACATCGATAGTAGCATTTAACGGTTGACGTCGGTTCTTAGGAATTCATTATATGGTTGTATGTCTCACCACAGACTTTTAAAAATGTGTAAGCAAGCATAATTCGTGAAAACTTAGTATCATGAAATGTGTATATAGAATTATTGGCAACATGAGTGAATCCAATGTGTTTGCCTAAACCAGTTTGAAAGCCGTACATATATAACGTATTTTTTACTTCTTTTCTGGTGTAGGAACAGTATCCAATTATAAATGTCCTTAATTTTACATAAAAAGTCAAACAAAAAGCCAGTTTATTATTTTAATGTATTTTTAATTTAGTAAGATAGACTCTTCTAACCAGTTTTATATACTGTGTGGTGAAACAAGCTGTCATTAATAGAGGCTTCCACGCGGAATAGTGTCGTTCGATTCCGTCGCGTGTCACGTGTGGTGACGCCGTGATCGGGTAATGAACCTAGTGTATGGGATACAAGCTGGTAAATTAATAAAATATATATAAGTATGTAAATTATAAACTTAAGCTTAACCACAGAATAGTAATATAATATAATACCTATTTCTATAATACACAGTACAAACTAAACGGTGTATGTAATAAAATCAAGAAATTTATTATTAAAATTTTTAAAATTAAAAAAAAAAAATTAATAAATTTATTATGGATTCGATATTCAACTAGCCTAATTTAGAAATTACCTACCTACGTTTTATATAGGTATTGCTATTGTAGATACTTATTGGTTGCCATCAGATGAGATAGGTCGAATCAAGCACACGTAGTAGCCACACCATGTATCACATAATTGATAAAAAAAAATTATTCAAACAAGTAAGTAAAGATTTTTTGTTAAACTATCCTCATTATATAAATGTAGGCTACAACAAAACATCATAAACCTCGATGTTTCAATTAGCCAGACAGATGAGAATCTTCACAATTAGACACGTGGGATTCGTTTCAATGAAACACGTTTGGGGAGATAAATTCAACACCTCTTACTATAGTTATGGAGAAAGTTCGATCGAAAAATCATTGTTTCATTCAACTAGGTAGACAGATAAGTGCTAATAAGAGGTCTGTGAATGTCATTCACCCTTCCGCGTCATCAAGTTTTCACTTTTGCCATAAAACCAACCGATTCCGCCTCGGAACAAGAAAACAACATGGCGGCGCAAAAAAACGCGCGAAAATAACAGCGATGCATCCATGTTTGCGTCTGAATAACAATGCGGTATACGTTTTATCTCGCTTGTACGCCGCTACACCTCATTTCATTAATCTCGTGTGACTTTAACGAGAGCTATATAGCAAAAAGTAAACGCAATAAAGCATGATAAAAATTTTCGTGGTTGACCGAATTCTTAAAAATATATCTAGGGATGGTCCAAATTCGGTTACAATTAATAATTTCGGAACAATATGTTCGATTCCGAGCAATCAAATTTTACTTCACATGAAACATAATGAGCTGAAACCATTGAACTATATTACTAGTAGTAATATCTCAATGGCTGAAACAACGAGACAGTTTAATTGAAATGTTTACAACTACTCAAGGATGGGCAATAAGCATCCGTACTAATAACAAGTTTTTCTATATTTAACGTTTTAAAATGTTTCCCGAGTTTAACGTAATTTTGTCATTTGCGTAAATTTAAATCACGGTAGAAAAGAAACATTGAAAAGATTGACTTGCAAAGTTAGCATAGTTATTAGGTACTCTTGGAATGTGTTAGTATCTTAGTCATCGACAGTCCACCTGCTAGGTAATTGGAACGTCATTACCACCGAGTGCTAATGTAGAACCGTTAAGTTCATCCTATATCTGAGAACCAATTGGCCAATTGTTATTTGTGTCATGTCGTACGGCGGCGAGAGCTAAATGCGTAGCTAACGGTGTCGGTTCAATGAACGGAAAGTGGTGCTAGTAATAATAATGACCACCTGGTCGTAGGGGGAAGTTTGCGGCTTATAGCTATACCTCCTAAACCTACCTTATGAAGTATGTTTGTATAAAAGAGGGTTTCATGAGTTAAAGAATACAGGTTCGCTTGGTGCGGTGTTTATAGTGCATTTATGTACCTATAGTTTTATTATGTTTTGTGGAGCAATAAACGAAATTTTTATTTTTTTTATTTTGTTTTATGTATGTATGAGTAAACGAGTATATGTATATGTGTGTACAACAACACTCACACACACACACACACACATACACACACTTCACTATACAACAACTATACATAAATGTCTAACTACTGCATACAATGTCGAAACATGCGTCTACGAAACTAATAAGAAGAGAACCATAAAATGTAAAGCATAATGAATGAAAGTGCCATAAAATTATGTCTATTGTTCTACAAAAAAAAGGTACCCAAAGAGGCATCAACTAAGCCACGTCAGAGGTTTCTATGGTTCATTGAAAATACTCGACAGCAGAGTTGGCCACTCTCTTACAAACTTACTTACTGTGAGGAACTGACCAAAATCACAAATACGGAAGCATACGAATGCCATTTTTACCCCTAATTTCAATGACTTACAACGTCAGTGGCAGCCTCAATTTGTTAATTCGCATACAAATACTGCAGCCTGCAGGATATAACTACTTATCCATAGTACATACCTGCACTTTGTTCGTTCATAGGTATCTTGAGGCAAACAGCAGACCGGCGGTAATCTGCCGTCATTAGCTGCAGGGTGGCTCGTAATCTAAGTTAGTAAAGAGGCGACGTCGTCCAAATACTCCTGGCTCTCTGTTTATTCTGTACCTATGAGCTGTATTTTAGTTTGAAAGTGCAGTTTTTGAGTATTGGAAATGTTACTGAAACTCTGGAGAAATGTGTAGTGTTTTTCCGCTGCGACCATTCATGCATTCATGATGCATGTGTGTGTGTTTTTTTTTGTCGCAGCGGAAAAACACTACACATTTCTCCAGAGTTTCAGTAACAATGGATTTCCGCAAAGTAGCCTGATTAAATGTCTTATTGGAAATGTTTTTAAAAAATGTAATCAAAAACATAGCTAATAACTTGACTCGTATTCGTAGCGAGTTTTCTACCTTATTAGGGCCATAATAAACATACAAGTGGTTTGTTACGCACGTTAAAAGAGAGTTTTAAATGAGCACTTACCTGATGGTTCACTCAATTTAATGTTGAAAATGAAACCGTGACTGAGTTAGTAGTCGACTTGAAACAATAAACCACGCTCGAGGCTGCGTGAGTCTCAAAATGCTCAGACATACGTGATTTTGAGAACTGGTTTGAACAATTTTCGCGAATCTAGGTTCTACCGCGCTAACAAGCACGACTTGGCATAAATCTTCTCCAACAATCTCGATGTGTCCTAGTCTTATGTACATTTGTTGTTATTCCTCACTTTTAAACAGACTTTTACTTTTCGGGTCGTGACTCAACAGAAAGATAAACAGAAGTACCGACGCAAAAAATGTTTCTCAGCTCTTTACAGGTTGAAATATTGCAGTGAAGATAGTAGTGAGACGTAGCAACGTATAGAATTTCACAGTCGACTGCCTTGGTTATAATGAGTTCAGTTAACCCATAACTCGTCAGTAAAAACTTAGATGGTTAGTTACCTACATATACCCGCTCAAGTAAACTTAAAATACTTATACTCGGTTCTTACTCGTTTGACTAGTTTCCGACTGTTGACTTCCCATTTTCTAACGAGATTTTTTTCTCTCGATGGAAGCGTAGCGTTGAATTGAAACCTGCCTTGTCTTCCGCGCCATTGCTCTGCAGTGGAAAATACCACACATTCGTTCGCTTTATTGCGACGCGGTGTCTGTCAGCCTTCGCGGCGATATTTCCTCCTAAAACACAAGAAAGTTCGAGAACAATACGCGTCTTTAACGTCAATAACTTTCCCGCGCTGTAATCACCACTTCATGGACCGGCCATTCAAAAACTGGACAAGATAATTGTTAGTAATGCCACTTAAGTCCGCCGTTAGGAAGCGGGTACAAGCGAAAACGACACACTGACCGACTAAGTCCTTCAGACCTAAGCCCGTCTGCGGAAACACCTACTTAGTGGTCGAGGCTGGCAGCTTTCTCGTCGTTAATTACTCAGCTAGCACTTGTAGCCTAGAGAAGGGACAGCCCTTTTGACAAATTGAAAAACGTAGTAGAGAACTTCTTCCGTGCGCTCTTTCTCTTTGCCGATATGAATATTGATGGCGCATCCATCGCCTTGTTTGGCGCGGGCTCGCCAGGTACTAACTGTAAAGCAGGCAATGGACGAGCGATACTGACAATGAGAGGGCGTTCTGTTTTAGGCGTCCGTCACGTGTGGGGTACGTGCGCCGCTTCCCGGCCGCGCCGCCGCTTTCCAGCGCGTCGCAAACACACAAACAAATGAGGCCTGGGCCGGAGGTTTTATTCGTGTCCTAGATTTACTGCCGCCGATAAAGGAGGCGAAAGATAAACTCGTCTAGTTTATTTGTTGCGAAATTCCTGTTGCTGGAAAATGTAAAATTGTATTTTTACTTGGTAGAAAATGAGTAAATTCCGAAGCTTATTTTGTCCCTTTAGGCCATAAATTATTCAGTCTTTCCTATATATAAGTATAATAGCTATATAATAGGTACTTTGCTGCTAACTAGCTACTTGAATCGTCAATAACTCTTGTCTCCATTGATGCGATGAGGTAATTAAGGTGATGCCGTGGATTCCGCCATCTTGGCATGGAGTGCATTCCGTTACACGCAACTCGAGCTGCTTGAGGGTAACGAAGCATCGCCATACGATCGCAGTGGGAATGTACTGTTTCACGGCAATCGTTAAATTCTATTGCATCGATATATAAAAATAAGCTTGCATACACGGAACGTTAGATTATCTCGAATCAAGTTGAATTACTGAAATGTGCTTATTTTCAGCTTTACAATATAAACTAATTTGACGTTTTCTTATAATTTGATTTCACAATTTTACTAGCCTATACTGTATAGAAACCGAAAACAAAGCTTTTACAGTACCTAGTGTTAGAAAACTGTAAGCCAATTTTCGACAGCTAGATTGCATTCACGCGTAGCAAATCCTGTATCTGATATTGAAAATATTTCAATATGCAGTGAGCGGGATATAGTGCTGACAATACCACCATGGGGCTTAGCATGGCTTCAGTGTTCTATTCAATGTAGCTCTATGGTAAATTTAAATGCAATTTACATTTTCTAGGTGCATATTAAAAGTCAAACATGCATATTATCGTTTATTTGTAGGGAATATCAAATCTATCAATCAGTCAATTTGATTTTGCTTTTTAATCAGTGACTAATTAATGAACTTTCCAAAGTGCTACATTTTTTTATTTATATTTACTAAAGCCACCACAGAATCTTATCAGATACCTAGTACTTCTGACTACACAAATTAAGGCGTACCTTGGACAAACAATTATAAGGTTTATATTAAAAAAGTTCCACCATCATTGTAACCATTGTATTGTAATCACAGTAAACCATCATTGCTGCTGTGTGATTCAGATAGAAAATCACAGTGTCCCATGCTAATCTACCTAAATTGCATCCGAACACATTGCTCCGTATATATTACATGCAGACTGTATGGAGGGTAACGCAGTTACTCAGTTAGGAGGATGTTATTTTCAAATACATACAAAGTTTTTGTATGAACCAATCGATATAAACGAATATGATGCGGGGCTATTGGAAAGCGTTCTTGATTGGGTGTGTTAAAGATATCTAAACAATTTACTTACATATTCAAAAAATTAGCAACAGAACAAATCAATCGCTGTTAATTATTATGCATGTTTTAACCAATGTTTGACATTTTAATTATGACCAAAAAAAATATTCCCCGAAATATAAACTGCGTAAACATTCCTAATTTGAATACCTGAAACATTATGTTTTCATCCCGACCCTCTAATCTTATAACGTAGCAGCAAGCTGGTTAAAAATCAGTAAAACCCAAGCCAAGGTTTGACGTTTCTGTGATTACGAGTCCGCGTAAACATTGTTTCATAGCTTGTAAAAAGCGAACCTTTCATTAACGGTTTATTTTTTCTGTTCGCAGGTAATTACCCGGCCGCCTAGGAAGGGTGGTTGAGGAAATAAAAGAAAAACGCTGAGACAGGTATTGCTTAGCTATAATGGGTTATTGGTATGCAGTTAAATAGATCAACTATAAAAACATCATTTACAATAATCTACATACATCAAAATGATGAATGGAACTGAAAATCTGCTTACTGATTGGTAGAGCAGCTATATACCTATATATAGAATTAAAACTTTCTTCCTGTCGTAGATAAAATAGAATAGATGATCTTCTAAATAACCCTGATTAGCAAAGTTCTTGTTTCTATTTTAACCGTCTTCAAAAAAGAAGGTTATCAAGTCTTCTGAAAGTTTTTTGTGGGTATGTAACACGATTATTCAGTTATTTATAAACAATGTGAACCGATTTCAAACATTATTTTTCTATTCGATGGAGATTGTTCGCGAGATAGTCCCATACATATTTTTTTTCATGCAGTTCAGTACTTTCTTTTATATAAATATAAGGTTTTTTGAGATTTGTATATATTAACTGTGTAAGTCGTACAAGTAAGCCTAAAACTTGTTTTCTGTACTCTCAAAAAACTTCTTGTCCAATAACCCTGAAGATCTCTACGCGTTATACTCAAATACATTGAGCAAAGAAAAAGCATAGCAAGCTCTCACTTTCTTCGAATTATAAGTATCTCAAATTGTGGCCCACACGTCTATGTGAAAGTCATTGCTCCATACACTTACCTACCATTTATTACCATCCAGTTAGGTAATAAGAAACTACTATTGATTGTAATATTGTCAATCAACTTTCTTTAGGCGTAAAAAATACGCCTAGTCTATAGTGATGCGATTTGCTATGTAACATAAAACTATAGGTACACTACATACATACATACATCTGTATTGAAATGTTAGGTGCCCGGTAGTTTCTTCTTGTCTCTTTGTACCTAATATGCTATATTAGTCACAAGTGTCTAACTAATCCTTTAAAATTAAGAAAACCAACGAACATTCTAAGTCAAATTCTAAGAACTAATTACAACACATACCTACATATTATAATAAATTCTACTTCAATATAACTTAACTCACACTTGCGCACAAATAAGTACTTAACTACGTATTGACAAACACTAACGAGATGATGTTAATTACTATTAAGGGAGGTTACGTAACATAATCAATATTCAAGTCGAGCAAATAGTTCCGACGTAACACTTAATTGAACAAGCCCACTAATGGCGCAAGCTTTTACTTTTAAATTCATAGGCATATATGTTTGCAAAGATGTCATGAATATAAGATACGCAAAGATTAGGTACGTAAGTACTCTATAGAGAGTTTTCTCCGTAAACATTTCTAGTCAAATACCATCGGTCTTTAGAAAGTTAGACAAATAATGTGCACAGAATAAAATTCGCGAAACGTTCGCATCGCGTCTTCAATAAAGATCGAATAGAATTAATCGAGTTGTAATTAATTAATCGAATCAGTATGCTGCGTGCGTATGATCGATTTCCGCGTTGGAAACGTCAAAAATATTTTGGTAACGGTATTGCTATTTCTATATGCACGGGTGGTTTTATTTTCGGTGCCAATTATGCGGGTAGCAAGGGTTTTTAAGTTTTTATTATAAAAAAATATAAAAAAGCCAAGCTTCTTACAAAAAATCGTATGTACAGTTATATCACTGCCAGATTGGTTGCCTGGAAGAGATCGCTCTTAGCGATAAGGCCGCCGATTAGGACGCAAATTTTAGTTTCTATTTTTTTTATTGTTTTTCATATGTGGTGTTTTAATAAAGAATTTATCTATCTATCTATCTAAGTACAATCATTATACAAATTAATTAAAATAAATATATGAATTAGAGTACGTTCATCTTGAGATTTTAATTCAATCTTTATCCACTTAGAGGCATATATTACGATATTTATTAAATAAGTCAAATCACCAAGAACTGAACCTCCCAGAAAGTCACCTCATAAAATAAGAGTATACCAGATAATTCCAATAAAGGCTTTTTCTGTTCTAAGTTAGTCTAAAGTAAATCTAAGTATGAAATAAGAATTCATATTTCATTCGAGCTCTAATTAAATACAAGTCTAAAGTTACTTGACACTAAAAATATTTCGCTGCCCAATCCCAGAAATAGCTGTCCCAATACTGCGTCCCCATATTATTTGTCACGTGAATTATTATGCAGGCCGCCTGTGATGGTACCGTTGTTGACTGCTGCTCACATAACGGCTGCTAATCGAATATTTGCCCTCAATCTGGATGGTTACGGCCCAACAACAGAACAAATAGGCTCCTCAAAGTCCTTTTGAAATTGCCTGAAGCGATAGAACTAATTACCATGCTAACTAAATAAATAAATATTTCAGGACATCTCACACAGCGCCTTCTAGCCCCATACTAAGCTTACGCTTGTATCATAGGTGCTAGATAACGGATATAATACCTACATATGTATATTATTTTGTAAATAAATACTTTACATAGAAACGACGAGACTGTATATGTATTCTGTATACTTGAAAAAACAATGTTAAACAAATATTATAGGCACTACTTTACAGAATAATGGCTAAAATATACAACACATAAATCAGTTATCCAAAGATCAAGTTTTTTTTAAACACTTTATTATAAGGGAAGAAAAACTAAACATACTACTTCTAACTACTATAAAAAAGGGGCACTTAGAAAATCTTTAGAAAAGCCTAAAGATAATCTAAGTGCTCCAGCCCACTACCAGAGGGCAGCGTGCCCAGCATACTGGCCGCATCACCACGCTGGATGGCAATGCTGATACGTTGAGCCAGAAAAAGGCCAGCATTTTAGTCAGATTTTCTTGAGTCAAAAATAATACAAACAGTGCTAACTCAGCTACTAACTTAACTAATTATTTACATAGATGTCTTCAGGTTATACTGTCAATGTAACTGGTTGAGGTTTAATGTGTAACTGTTATAGCTATCGATGGCGGGGTGTTGGAGTATTGGGACAAACTTTACAGTTCATTGAATATGTTAAACTTTCTTGGATCGTTAAATTTAATACAAGTCATCTCCCGCGGCGTCTTTAGTAACATTTTGGAATAAATAAGTATGGATAAATTACTTATGTACAATATCTACATACGTAGTGTACGTATGTATGTATACAGAACTTTTTCAATATACTTGTGGGGACAGCGGAGCATCTTCGTTATCCATAATAGTAATTCTACCGGCTGGGCATGGGTATTTGGGCATGGAGAAATAAAACGTAGCACTTCAACTTATTGATGGTATATTACAATTTGTTGGAGGTTAAACTATGAAATACAACTGTAGGAAGATTGTCTGATAACTAATTACACTAATTCGGTCGACACTCCAACCAACACGTAACGCCACAACGCGATGCGAACCGATTGCCGTCCCAAGTAAGAATGGCGGTCTCTCGCACGGCACTAGCGCTGGTTGTTGCGTCAGAGCAGGACCCCGAAGTTAGTCTCAAGTCAATGTCAGCCGTTATTGACAGTGACACAAACATTATAACACATTTCGAACATTGTGACAGCTGACAGTGACATTGAAACCAACTCGCCTACTCTCCGAATCAAACATTAAGATCAACTTAAACACTCTTCGAATTAAACGCGCCGACACGGCCAGACTGACATTCGCACGTCCTCGTGCGATCCGTTTTCTCTAGCAGCAGATGACCTGGAATTAAAGAAAAGACACAACTGGGATCACAAATGTCATTTCGCTCGTCTATCCTGACAATTTCGAAAGATATCATTCAGTACACGCACATATTATCAGTATCTACATTTGGCTTCGAGAAATTGAGATCACGTCAAGATGTTGTTTCAACTAAGTTAATTATCACACAAAACTTCACTATTCGACCTCGTGCGAATATGACCGTACCGCTGCAGGGTGCCCCCACCACCAAGATCGCCACTCACCGGCAACGACAAGGAAGCACCGGACAGCCCTGCAGCTGCAGCTCCACCCCAAGACACTATTCGACATCGTGCGAATATTATCATAACGCTGCAGGGTGCCCCCACTACCAAGATCGCCACTCACAGGTAACGACAAGGACGCACCGAACAGCCCTGCAGCTGGAGCTCTACACCACGACATTATTCAACTCCGCCAAACAAACCACTGCAGGGTGCCCCCACCACCAAGATCGCCACTCACAGGTAACGACAAGAGAGCAACGGACAGCCCTGCAGTTGCAGCTCCACTTCACGACATTATTTGACCTCATGCAAATAAGCCACCGCAGGGTGCCCCCACCACCAAGATCGCCACTCTCAGGTAACGACAAGGGAGCACCGGACAGCCCTGCAGTCGGAGCACCTCTCTACGACAATATTTGACATCATGCAAATATCGCCAAATCTCTAGCTTCTACCCGACGGCATCTCATACGACGTGACGTTATCTCATCTGACGTGAAACCAACTAACTCTTAAGCAATGGTGTTGAATGATACGTAACAAAGTCACATCTCAAAATTAAATCTCTAATTCACTTCCCAATGCTGAGAGGGTCGCCGAGGTGGCGCTCATTGTGTGCGAACTAGCAACCAAATCGTATCATCGTCTGATGAAACCTCCTCATTACTTTAACTTTGACCCGCCGTCTCGGCCTCCTCCTCCTCAACGTCAACATAATTAATCAAAAAGGTATCTACCTACTTCTATTAAGCCGTCAAGACTCATGGGCACTGAGCGCAGATTTTCGTAAATATCTTTGTATACCTATCTGATTTTAACTATCGATCTTTTTAAAACATAGGTACCTGCGCTGTACTACAATGCCTTCTATTCTAATCCTTTCGCAGTACCCAGAAATTGATTGACTGTTTTACTATTCACTAATGAGTAACCAAAAGGAAACGAGCTCACCGGGAGTATGGTCAAAGTGTCTCGGGCAGACTATGTCCGCGCCAAACCACGCCGACATCATCCCTGCCCTGGCGGTGCTGATCAGCAAGAAGGCGGCACCACTTGCTACTGGCTGGGTGCGAGGAGTGACAACAGCATCCTGAAAACAGAAACGGATACGCGCCAGTACTGAGGCATCTAATATGGGCCATTTAAACAGGGATGATTTCAGATTCAGTTTCATTTTATTTGCACAGTATATATCTTGAAATTCAATCTCTAACGGACACGACTCCCAGAAAAGCTGGACTGTTAACAGAAAAATCTCAACGAATCCTGTCAAGACCTGATTTTACTCAAATATCTTGCGTAAAATAGGAAAAGACTACTAAGTTAAAACTATGACAATGTTAATTTTGATTGAATCTTGAATTTCAATTAAATTTCACAGTGCACAGCTGACCTATTATGTGGCATAAAATGAACTCACACATATTTAGCACGGCACAATCATAAAATAGCTACGAACTAACAGTTATCAGCAGATTGGCAATAAATTTTCTACAAAAAAATACAATACTTAATCGTACCGCAACATTTATAGTGCTGTATGCTCGTATTAACTGGTATGGTTTTTCTCAATAACGCCTTTTAATCATTTATAACAAATTGCAACCAAATCTTACTTCGACAAAAGAGCATTCGACACCAGAAACGTAATGAATTTAAACAATATCACCTTTGATATCCGATGAAGTTGCACGCTGCACTCAGTCACCACTCGACCCTGGCTGCGCTCGCCCGGCTGCGTGCTACTTCTGCTGCTTCATGTGCCGTGGTCGCCCGGCTGCATGCCACCACTGCTGCTCCATGGGCCGCGGCAGCTCGACCGCGTGCTACCACCGCTGCTCCATGTGCTGCCCGGAGCGCACGCCACTGCAGCGGCATCGCGCATCACTGCCACGTGGCATGAGTCTGCTGCAGGCACTGCTCTTGTACTCCCTCACGATGCGGTCCATATCTTGTAATCTTCTTGCTTGTCAATATTTTTTGTCGTTTCTTTCGTAGTCTTTCTTGTACGACATTTCCAATTAGAAGATATAAAATTCCTACCAAATCCGAACAGCAAATCTTGTCTTTCAATTCACAGCACACGTATTCGTAAATTTCAATGCAATTATGAAATCGCTATATGGTCTTCTCTGGTCCAAGGATTATCGTTGCCGCATTGATAAGTTTCAGTAAAACACAAATCCCAACTGCTTTTTATCTTTCACACGTTTTTGTTCATTGACACGAAGAATTGATAATGATCGTGGGTCTGATTTTCACGTAGGCAGAACATGCATGGCTCCCATTGTGTTTCTCGGCGATCAATTATTTCTCCATTTTGCCATCATCCCACTTCTGATGTGGGGACAGCGGAGCATCTTCGTTATCCATAATAGTAATTCTACCGGCTGGGCATGGGTATTTGGGCATGGAGAAATAAAACGTAGCACTTCAACTTATTGATGGTATATTACAATTTGTTGGAGGTTAAACTATGAAATACAACTGTAGGAAGATTGTCTGATAACTAATTACACTAATTCGGTCGACACTCCAACCAACACGTAACGCCACAACGCGATGCGAACCGATTGCCGTCCCAAGTAAGAATGGCGGTCTCTCGCACGGCACTAGCGCTGGTTGTTGCGTCAGAGCAGGACCCCGAAGTTAGTCTCAAGTCAATGTCAGCCGTTATTGACAGTGACACAAACATTATAACACATTTCGAACATTGTGACAGCTGACAGTGACATTGAAACCAACTCGCCTACTCTCCGAATCAAACATTAAGATCAACTTAAACACTCTTCGAATTAAACGCGCCGACATACTTTATTATAAAGTTATGAACCAAAAATCTGTTTTAACCTATTTGGGTAAACACATTTAAAAAATACATATACATAGAATACATACATAGTTTCCAAATCTTTTTACTCATTTTTAATCTATATTTTCATGTTTAACTATACATACAACAAACCGAACAATTCCATTCACCTCTTAATCCTCCATCAATACGATATCAATGGTAACTCCCAATAGACCAGCAGTAACCACAACAACAGCAGTGGAAAGCCGGGGTCCTGGTGAAGTAGTTAGTAGATCCGAGCCAGGTCCTTAATAGCTGTAATAGGATTTAAACTGTTCTGCCTAGCAGCTAGACTTCCAATTGGGAGGTTGCGGTGCGCCGCAAACTAGTGTCTAACTTACTTCCTAGTTTGTGAGCCAGTTTGGTGCGACTTTTAATTCAATTTAGGAGAAGATCTGGTCAATACTGTGGCTGAGACAAAATAAATAATTTATACGCCAACCACATTTCTGATGAATATCAGCCACATCAGCTCTTACCAGCAAGTCTATTTTATAGGATTTGTTTTTGTATCAATTTGGGTTATCTCATTTTCAATAGTCGGCGTCAGCTCCGATATTCCAAATATTTCATTACAAATCACAAACATTTCGTGAGCAGCACTAGCAATCCCAATTTAATACGGCATAAATAAATAATACAAGAGGCATTTTATCAATGTCAAATACAGCCAATTCAATAAAACATTGAACATCTAGGTAAGTGGAGAGAAATTCGCTTCGTCATCTCTAAACCTTTGAACATTTATCAAAGAACAATTTGGAATATTGGGGAGGCTTTGTGTATCTAAAGTTAAACGCCGAAATGTACGAGTATTAGCAACATTCCATTCCGCTCATTCTTTGAACTCAGAAACCTGTTCTACGAATAAATTGTTTGCGTTAAATCTCCGATAGAGACACTAAAACATCGTTTAGAAGTCACGGCTGCGACTGGACGTGGAATACCCGCATATAAACGAGCTTTATGCTAAATCAGCCGTTTTAAACTCTGCTATGGCACATTATTTTTCAAAGTCACGGCTAGAAAATACAAACGCGCGCATTCCGAGACGTACAAATCTTGAGCAAGCAAAAAATATTCAAACTACATAATCGTGCGCAAACCGTGTACTTTAGCCGTTGTGGGATAAAACTGTATTTGCCAAGCGTAAATTACAATCCCGCAAAGTGGCATTGATTAAAAAATTTACCCACAAATAGTTTACCCATTTGCATCACCGCTAATTTACAGCGTGAGATGCTGTTTCGAAAAACACCTGCCATTATTGCGGTTACTCATAAAAAACGTAAGAAAAAAATCATAAGCAGGCCAAGACGAGGCAATTTACTCATTGTGACAAACAATGGTCAATTAAGTAGAGCGTCTCGAGCTGCTACTTCGTAACGGCATGTGGGAAAACTCCAAATACTGACAAAAGGCTCCTCGCTATCAACACGAGGAATCTAAAATTCTAAGCAGATATAATCTACATTCACACCGACCGAATTATCACTAACTACTAACAGCTCCTGTACTAAAAGCGGAACCAATTTGGGGCCACTACATCTAGTACCGTAGGCTCGTTTACACGAGCATTTTAGTACGGACGTAAGAGTAGCCAAACCTACATACATATGTAAAAATAAAAATATTTAAACTTTTTGACACAAAGTTTTAACCTTCAGAAATATTTCGCACAATTCACGAATTCATCTTTATTTTAATAGAGGAAGACAAAACTGAAAATAAAAATTCAATTCAAAACCTAACAATAATTCGCTAACTAATGAATGATGTTCTAAATACCAGGCTTAAACTAATTCCAAATAAAAGCCGAATTCAATACGAATTAACATGAAAGCTATTTGGATAAATACTGACAGAAATAATGTATCAGCGCATGCAATTGAAACCATAGAAAATCAGCTCATTAAAAAGGCTGAAGAGCTCGACACCAAAACAGATACATTTAATTTGGCGCCAAATAATGCGGTGAAATCACATTAACATGCGTCGTATAAACAAATAGAGCAGCAAATTAATTCGTAATGAAACAACCACAAACTTAGCGGCAAAATGACATTCGATGATTTTCGCCTCTAATTAAAATGGTAGTCGGGGAACAATAGTACTTGTCAAAGAGATACGAGTATACATAGATAGATCCCATTGTCTATCTATACATATAATAAAGCTGAAGAGGGTTGAAAGTCTGAACATTGAAGATATTTAAAAAATAGTTTGGATATGCTTCAATTTGATAGCAGTTTATCTGTTTATTTAAAAGCTCATTACGCAAATATGATTATGTAGGTAGTAATGAGGTCTAAGGAGTGTCATATGCTATTTTTTATCCTGAACTAATGCGAGCAAAGCCGCGGGCGTCCAGTAGTAAATTATAGAACACTTCAATTTAGTCATGTCAGCTACTAATCTAAAATAACTGATTAAATTTTAGAGTTCAAAATTAATTAAATTATTTTTAATACTAAATCATAGCTTTTGCGCCATCTATGTGAACACTATATCTGGTGCCCGCATTGAATAATCCTGTTATCTCGGCAACTGTCGCCACTGAAGTCACATAGATAAAAACAATGGTAGTGTCAGTTGTTTTGTAATCTCTTAATCTGGATGTTACAATATTTTGTTAGAGTTGAAACGGGATGCTTCTGGAAACGAGACAAATGTATTGTATGGGGATTTGGAGTAAGCAGATTATGATGGGAATTTGTACTCTATGAATGAACGTAGGTATGCTTTATTTCAGTTTGGTGAACTTGTACCTATATTTCCTGTATTAAGATACGTGGAAATAAGCTTTGAATTGAATAGAATTTCAGTATGATTTAAGGAGTCATTGATTTACTTATCCTATCCAGATATGTATGATCAAGTTTATAAATTATTTTGTGTGCTACTTAAGAATATAAGGTAAAATATTACATATTTAATAATATAATATGAATTATTATTTTTACACGAATGAAATACATTAATGAGTTCACTATCTCTATACTAATTAAAACTGTACTTTCCGGCCTTAACTAATTATGAGAACCCAAAATCATGCTCCACAGATCAGCTAAATCAAGCATAAACAAATGAAATGCGGTACATTCACCGTATCAATGGAATTAATAGGTAAAGTTGTTCTTAAACAACCCCAAACACCAATAAAATTCAAAAAGTTTCATACAATACCTTTCGGGCAAAATAATTAAGCTTTCATAACTGGGCCTATCATAATATGGACTTCTGGTTTTATGGCTTTTGAGTATGTTAGGGAGTACATAAGTACTTTAAAATACGGATAAGTTGGGAGAAGCTTAGGTAAGGCTCTTTTGAAAAGTTGATATTGAGAAAACGAATACAAAAAAATATTAAGGCTTTAAATACCCTGATATATTATATATACAAGTATGCAGCAGTTAGATGGAATTGGAAGATTAGAGAATTTATTTTTAAATAATATAAACCAACACATCATTTAAATAAATCAAAGAACTCGAATATTATCGCCATATTCTAGCAAAGTTAGTGTAAATACCAGTTCATATTATGTCACAAGATATAACATTTAAAAGTTGGTCACAATATGGGTGAGTTGGATCCGTCGTCACGACGTGATAAGGGTAAAGCATCAAAGGTATAGCTTGTGATCTTTGTTGTGTTATTTTTGGCATAGTTACCATGAAAATGTGGGACCACGATATATGTGGTACTATTATAAACTGAAATAATTCGTAACTTAAACTGTTAACGCTAATATGAAACATAAGTTTAATAGATATAAACGAGAAGGCTATTTATTAAAGCAAAAAGTAATTAATCCTAATCTGATAAGTGACTTAGGAGCAAACCTTTGGACCATCCTGACATACACTAAAGAAAATGTTGCAAAAATACAAGAATTTCTTTATCTTACATCGCATACAAACTTTAATATACATAAAAATAAAAAGAAACCCGGTCGAGTACCGCAGTGAAATCAATATCGTGTATTACCTACTTTCGCAACATCCCACTTTATACCTCCTGTAACCAACTTTAGCTTCCTTTATTGCGAAAACTGTACCGTATTTACGAATTACACCAACTACATCGGTGATTTCATTAATTTAATTATGCAGAGTTATGCTTAGTTGTTATAATGATAATGATTTTCTATACATAGGTATTCAGTTTCGGTTCAAGGCGTAATGGTGTCGATCTTAATAAACTATGTAGGTATTACCGACAGTTTGGTTCTGTTACTCAACGGTTTTCAATTGTTCAGTGTGTCAGGAATGCTTTAAGCATAAGCAAAAATAAGCTGTTACAGTACAAATTTATTTAATTTACGGAGCAAGATCCCTCCGTAAAAAGTCACCGAAATTTTGAGAATATATAAATAAGCTGTAAGCTGTGCGTTTTGTTTCATTACACCGTATAAGTTATCAAGTTATAATAACGTATCAAGTTGATAACTACATACTGGTACATATTCATCAATACCCTTAAAACCCATATCACAGCGCAAAGCAAATTACCAACGTACTTGATTTAAACTTTAACCGATTACCTCATCGAAAAACTATTAATATTGAGGTCTGAGCGAACAATCAAACCGGACTTGGTGATATCATCGAAGGTCGAGAGGTTATAGCGGTTTTATTTTTACGAAGCATGCATTCAGCTTTATTTAGCCTAAAACCCGCATTGTTTTAATGTTTCGTTTTTTTTTTCAGACGGGTTTAACTGATTAAATAAATTTCGTTTTGGTGCATTCTGAACATTCAAATTTTTTCACGAATCTAGCTATGAAACAAGAAGATTTTTATTTACCTACTGTATGTCTTTTTTGATCATATAATCAGCGAAATTACTGGTCATCAAGTACCCGCACGCGTCTAATCTGAATTCATTTCTACTAAACATATTTATAGCAAAACACTTACAGACACACACATAGGTACATAAAAAAAACATATATATAATCAGCCTTTTGCTTTTAGCTGAAACCTATATTTTCTTATCAACGTGTTTCTCAATCAAAAACTAAACTCTCGTGCTCGTGTAGGATTATTTGCTAAAAGCCTCGAGACAAACACAACCCACCAAATGATTTGCCCTGTTCTACATATTACCAAAGAATACAGAAATATTACATAACTCAAACTGTTGTTTAATCATTTCCTTCTTAAATACACGTGTTAATATGTTGTTTAATTATTTAAGCCAGGACTAACTCTGGTAGGCTTTGATTAGAAATTCCGGTTATTTCATTTGCATAGAAACCGTAGAATCGATACTATTTTAGATGAATAGTTTGCGGTGTTGTAAGTATTGTTCGGAAAAAAACTTTGGTGTAAACTAGCTATGGCATGGTGTTAGTTAAAGTTTTAATATATCTTCACGATAAGCATTTTGTTTTATTTGGCATTCGAATAATGGTAATCGGCAGCAAGAGTTAAATCTAATATCAAATGTTGTATATGTTTACTAAGGTAATATTTTCCCTCTTTCCCATTAAAAAAGTGTTTTTTTATCAAATTCAGAAATTGTACCATAATTACTGATTCTAAGAGATTATACCTCAAAGTCGTCATAAATCGTTTCTCTGGTACTTAATTCGAATGTTACAAATAAAACGTCCATTGCACTATAACGCCACGGTGTGTAAATAAAGAAAACCGAAAGTGTCCATAATGCTGCCATTTCTGCACATGTTATAACCGTTTAATGATCTCTTGAGAATAATTTAGCTGTTAACCATTCCGTCAATGTTAAGGTGAACGTTGGTTTAATAAAAATAATAAAACAGAGTTTACGACTAAATTTGCTTGTAATTGCACTCTTACCCATTTGAGATAACTAAGTACCTTCTAGGAAGATTCGGTAACTTTCTTAAAGCGTTAAACAACAAACATTAACAAAAAGCAATCGTAATATTATATTTTATATAAATGAGTTCTTATCACGAGAATTCAAACAAACTTTTGGATAGTAAATCTAAAAATACTACTTATTATATATTACATAAAACAAGTGCTCCATTTATTTGTTAAAGATAAAGATAAAAGATAAAGATATTTATTAATGATATAAAATGAATACTACAATATACCTATGTACAGTGTGTACCATATTATAAAATCTCGTCAGTAATATAATTCATAATTCCTTATCAATAATAATATTATTTGTATAATATTAAACAATAATAATTAACTAAAAATCTAAACAATTGCACAGCATATAACAATTATATTTTATAAGTATGTTCATTATTATTGGTATGTACAGGTACAGTTTCGTCAAAAGTCATGTGACTGTAGTCATTATTGAAATATTCTTTAAGTGTGTACAGTGTCTTATCGAGTAGAAGTTTTTTTGTCGAATTGATGAATGTATTCTCATTTGTCATAGTCTTTATTTTTTCTGGAAGTTTATTGAAAAGTTTTTCACCTATAACAGTAGGCAATTTTTCAAGCATGGCGAGACGATGTTTTAGTTTTTGTAAAAATAATCCATCAATTCTTCTGATCGATCTCTTGTCTCCATTTGAAATTTTGATATTGTATAGATGAAGATGTCTGTGTACGTGTTTTAGAATTTCCAGAATGTATTGGGATACTGTCGTCAAAATTTGTAGGTTCCGAAAGTGTTCTCTGCATGGTTCGAGATATCTACCTACCTCCAACTAGAACTCGTATGGCTCTTTTTTGGAGTTTTAATACTCGCTCATAATCTGTTGAGTTTCCCCATAAAATAAGTCCATACAATAGAGTTGAATGGATATATGCATGGTATAAGTTAAGTTAGTACCTACCAGAAAATATACATAAGGCCCAACAAAAGGGGAAAATCAGTTTGTAAATATACACTAATGCAAGATCACAAGCTATTATGATTAGACCCAACAACGTTGACAAGCTTATATCATGTCATTGATAAATATACAAATTCATTGTCCACGTAAAGTGCAAATGACTATTTCTCTTCGTGATCAAAGATACCGTTGGCCTCGTTCCACTTTCAGTACGAAGTGTGAGCAAAGAATTAACACTTCACTTCTGGCGACGATTCACAATTTCACACGTGATTCTATGCCATTTGTTCATAGCATCGTGATAGAAAACGCTGACAAAACGTCTGGTACTAGCTATCATTCGGCATCGAATGCAATAAGCATGCGAAGTGTCGATGTAAAAAGTAGTGCAATGGAAATTGACGATATTTGAAGTGTTGTTTATTTCAAATTAATATTTTTCATAGCTTCGCTCCAATGGTACATAAAACTGATAAAATTTATTCATTCATACTTTATACCTCGTATAAAATAAACTTATTAGTACCTATATATGGTGTAGAGATCATTATTGTGTCTGGATCGATATAAAATGTCACTTCTGACGTTGATGCTGCGAATGTAACTCCCACTTTACAAGGTACAACTACTCAAATTTATTCATTCATCACATCCTAAATAGAAAACATAACTACCTAGTTCATCCCTTAACCCTAAGTCGATCGGTCAATCGTTTCACTATCCCAAGTATCCAAACCTTCTTTTCTTCTTGATACTTTATTTGCCGCAAAATTGATGCGAACCAAAACTTTTCGCCACGAAAACAAACGACTATCGTCTATTTTTAGGACCGTCAAACTTTCCTGATGAATTTGTTACCAGATGCACTATGTTTATTCTGGCCCATAGGACGACCAGTATAAGTGGATACATAAAATAGTAGTAGCTGTAAGACGAACGGGTCCAGTTATAGTGGTCCCAGTGGAAAACCGTACAAGTAACTTTTTTAGACGCATCTGTTCGTCGGAGGAAGTGTACATTATGCAGCGGTGTTGTCTGTGAACATGTGATAAATATTCCAGTTTGAATTTTGGCGCTAGCTCGAGTCAAGATGAATCGTAAAACTTTAACACCTATGTATGAATCGAGGTTTCCACTTCATTGTTTCGCGTTTATAACAATGAAAATAAAATAGGATGTGATGATTTGATTTATTGATGTGCGGGTCTTTATTATTATGCCAATGACTCAACCATACCGAAAATTTGACATCAAACACATTAATAAAAATTTAATTACCGTTTTAAGACGTGTTCATAAATTGTTTTACCAGCAGTCTAGTAAGAGAAGTAATGTTCTCCACCGTCTTTCAAATCCTCAAATAAATAAAAGCACTTCAGACCCGCTACACAAACCTTCCGTATACAGGGTTATTGTCTAATAACAATTGTGTTAGATGATTTATTTGAGATTAAAAACCAACTGTTTAGTAAAGAATCGTGTGTTTATTTTCATTCCAATTTCCACAAGGAATTAGATGCAAGATAAATTTATTTCCTATAATATACGTTAAACTATTTTGGTCCCGGTTGTTTGTCATAATTCAGGCAGTTCTTTTCGAATGAGAGTGGCCAACCCTGGAGAAGACGGAAGAAGAGGTCGGTATGAAAATCAACACTAGAGTTGACCACTTTCACAAGAACTTACATTACCTACTGATACCACACTAAAAAGCTTTCATTCATTACTTACTAACTCCCCTGTACATACAACACAATACAAATTCGTGCTCCTTCCACAATTCCGAGGATAGAGTACCTAATTAAATAATGGTCACAGTAGCCAGGGTGACCACATTGTTCCCGTTGTGGACAGGACCGCGGGTTTATTCACTCGGGCTGGATAGTTGTAAAATACAATGCGGTTAGATTGTTTTGTTTGTAAGTGGCAACACAAAAGGGCTAGAGTTTTGAGTGTTTGGAGACGACTTAGTGGAATTATATCTTTATAGTCATGTAAATGTAAACATACATGGGTAAATTGTAAATTAACATTAGAGTTTGGCACTTTCGAGGGTCTCATATTATGACCTTATTTATTTACATTTCTCAATGAAAATGTGATATATTTTTTCTTCTTATAATATCTTATCGCACATTTAATACTCGTTATCAAAACCAATAAAGAAAAAGTTTTATTTAAGAAAGCTGATTAGTTCAAATGCTATCAAAATGTTGGTAATACGAGCAAACAGTATTTTCGTGTTGGTTCTATTTAATACAGATGATTTAACTATGCTATAGAAATACAAGGATTCGAATAGTAATTCTGAATATATGTAGGTATATAAAACCTATTATGATAAATTTAAAGTAAATAGTTAAATAAACAAAGTAACCAATCCAGTTAATGAAAACCTGCCTATTTATTCCACCCGTCATAATGAGTGGAAGATACAAGATATTAATTAAGGTTGTTAATTTGGACGTAAATCCATAATTATTGGAAACCTGGTTGCAAATTCGGTATCGAATTTTCGGCACTGATTAATTAGTTCGTGTGAGTACTGTATTATTTACTTAGCATTTTCCAATAGTGCATTAAATTGATAAATAAGGGATATGTTACGTTATTATTCATTTGCAAGCACTTAGTGAAATTAATAACGTTGTACCTACCTATGTCTGTATGTATGTGAAAATCGAGTGTGACAGTGTTTGCTTTTCATCCAGAACAGAAGCATCCTTGTTCGAATCCAGCCCTACACCATTGACTTGTATTTTCAAGTTATGTGTGGATTTACACTCGCTCAACGGCGAAGGAAAACATCGTGAGAAAACCGTCATGTTTGAAGTCTAAGCTATCCGAGGAGAACATGGTGTCTTCCGTGGATAGACTTGGGCGCCCACCACGGTGTATATATCTGCCTTAGAGAATTCCCCTAATGAATTAATTCTGAGGGGGAATCACGACCCACAGTCATAAGGAAATACGACCAAAGAGAGAGAAAAACGTAATTATGTAAAATATCGAGTAACGAGTGATTAATAAAGCCTTTAAAACAATGTCTGACAGTACGTTTGTTTGTTTCAGCCCCGCGATGTTGCAGCGGTGTCGGGCGGCACTCTGTGCGCTCGGGCTGCTGGTGGCTGCGACACCGACACACTCACAGGTAAGCATTTGTATTATTATTTTTTTAATAATTTTAATGTTACTTCTAAAACCCTATACTATCACCATATCAAAAACAAGAGGCGTATAAAAAGAACACGTAATGAGTTTGCACTTGACCACATAAGATAAACAAGATAAACCATTTATTGGTAATACATAGATTCACATTACAATATGGCATAATGATCAAAGATTGTTATCTATGATGTTTTTTTATAAATGCCTTTTGCCTACTCTTGAAGATCTCTTCCCTGGCAAGCGGCATCAAAACTAGCTTCATCATATTTCACCACTGCCCCGACTTTACATACATTTTATAAAGTTTATAAAATAAGCAAGTTTTTCGAAGTCAATACTCAAGTGAGTGGATGGCCCAGCCAGCGTCGCAATGCAGACAAATACTTAGCATGAATTTACAAAACTTTCAAACTAAAATCCGACTACTGAGATAGTTCCGGTGAAAATATGCCTCAACTTTTTTTGTTATTGCAGTTTTGAGAACACAATATATTGATCGATTAAGAATAGGAAATCCTTTTTTATTTTTAGTTGACTGTTATTTTAAAACAAAATGCATTTAACTTTATCTCATCATACCTAAGCAATCATATTCAACATTTTAAAAACACAACTTTTGAATGCACCCAAATTACATAAATACATAAAGGTTAAACTGAAGGTTTTTAACAAAACTTTGAACTCATTATTATTTTCTGCATATTTTAAGCTCTAACAATCTAGTCTACATACGTTACAATGTTTCCAACGACATTTTTACATTACGCGAATGAAAAATGTAGCGAAGCAGTATATTTTTAAATTAAACTACTTGCATGTGAAATTTGAAACCCACAGACGCGTTTCAATTTTATTTTTACAGTAATAATAATATGCTCGTAATTTCACTTTTATTGGCCTAAAGTATACTGCTTGTTTGAGACGATGTAAAAATTATATTTAATTATATTTTATGAGTACATTCATAGGTACGATTATCTTGATGTGAATGGAGATAGGCAGTAAGGAATTACATAAGTTAAGTACATGTCACAGGCCACAGAAATCTAAATAAACAGTTTATTTAGATTTCTGTGTCACGGGCACATAATATGGTTTAAAAATCTTTACCGTTGGACACTCGCATGCTATAAAAAGAACAAGTCTGAAGTACTTACAAGGACATAATAAGCCAGAGTCAGTATCTCAAAGAACAATAATAAGGCTTCTTGATTTCAAAAGAATTGTATAAAAAACATCGTAGTAGCTTATATTCCTTATCCTCCTCCTTGCGTCGTAGTCCTCATTACTGAGGGTCGTGAAACCCCCCACGGGATATTAGTTTTTCTTTAATGATGTTCTTCCATCTGCACCTGCCCTATACCTGTCATATTCCTTATACCTGCATAGATTTATATAAAGCCTGCTAAAAAAGCCAGATACCGGATGCGCAGACGTCGTCCATTCAATCATATATCTCATTGTATGGTAAACAAATAAACCAACACAATTGGCCAAACATTATTTCTCAACACATTGTTTGGCCAATACTGGCCATTATCTACTTTTACCAATTACTATCGCTGCTCATCAAATCTTTGATTGTTTTAAAACAATAGCAGGTTTTGGTTCAAAGCATGTAGCAAAAAAACGAAGTCAGAATTTAGGAATATTACTAACAGTTAATAAATTCGGCATAATCACTAGCAGACCAATTTTTTACATTTAAAAAATCCTAAGCATTTCTAACGAGTGGCGTACAAGAAGTGAGGCCTATGCTCAGCAGTGGGCGATAGCGGGCTGATGATGATGATGATGAAAGCAGATCTAGATGAAACAATATAGATACTCTAAGTATCGTATGCGTGAATCATTTCAGCATATAGAGTCCAAATACTAAAACTCCAAAACCTTCAAAACATTATTTTGTACCCTCAGACAAATCAGTAATCTTTTTGATTTATAGTTATTTTTTATTTCCTCAAGGAAACCTCAAACATGGCATTGAATTTTTAAGTTTAATAAGTACAACTTAGCTATCGATAAAATTATCAAAAAGATAATTGAAATCGGTTCTTTTGATGCATTATAATTTCATAGTAGCAAAATATTTATGAACAAGCGAATATAATTTAATTATAAGACTACAATGACAGCTTTATCTGTATTAATAAATCATTTGTGGGAATGGCCGATGAAAATGGAATAAATTTAAACAATGCTGGCTCTGGATTCAGATTCAATGATTATTTTAATGTAAATGCATACCGATTTGAACATATTGTCTAAAGTAGGTACTCTAAAAGTTTTGAGTGATTACAGCTTCATATTTATCAACTTAAATGACAAAATTAAATAAAGTATTATATCTAAAAATAATAGTATAGAATCAGGACAAAATTAAGGTAGTATAATTTTAATTATAAACCTATAATCTCAAACATGATGATGAGGTCATACACCTCTACTATTTTATCAATGACGTTTGAAATAGTAACAAATATAACTACATAATACATATAAACTATCACCTTAACAATGACTAGTCCAATCTTGAATTGCATCTTTGCTCTTTAAATAATAACATGGCTTCAAGTGCCGGAATCATTATCAATAAATCAGCACCCAGAAAAAGGCACAACATAACATATTCCCATAACATAATCTCTTGGCACGTAACAGTTACATAACAGACTTCGTTGTCGGTGGCTTTAGCATGGGTATGTCTGGTAATTCATAGATTGAATCTAATCTGAGCATTTATGTAAGCATACCTAGTCATAGATCTATAAAAACTTGCCTTATTGGTCGAACCTGGACAAGATTGGCACAGGATCGAGACTGTTGGCACAAGAGAGAGGCCTATACCCAGCAGTGGGAAAAACCCGCTGTGGATGATGATAATAATGATTAAGGTAGTCACTTTCTTTTAGAAATATCATAAAGTTTAGTTACTTCTGCTTCGGTTAAATAGTAGCCTTAGGACCTGATTAGCAATGTCATCTAAAAAAATATTAATATACAATACTTAAATTCATAGGCAATATAAGTGCATTCAATATTAAAATTATATATTGGCTACACAACTTAAACAATCACTAAACTATAAAAAAGTATTACAATTGAAATGAATTGGATAATGAATTACTTGACGTAACGGTACCGTCTTTTGTGTAGCCGTACTAAGGCCTTAGTTCTTTGAAGGCAATTGCTCCATGGTATTTGTGTGTAATCGATTACGGGGCGATTACACGTAAACTAGAAACTTATACGGCCAAATGACAAGATTCTAAGTTTTCCGAGTTTTTATTAAGGAAGTACTATTTAACTTAACCTACGATAGCGCAAATGAAAACTAAGTGATCTAATTATATACCAGCTATAATGCCTTTCCCCAACTTTATACAAATATTTGTATGAAATTTTGAGAACATCTTGTATACGTTTCATTCCCCATTAACACAACATACAGATTTCCACGATTTTGTCACAGCTCGGATTATTTAGAATTTGATCAAAAGGTAAAACTTTTTAACATCTGTTTTCCATCTACGATCATTGTGTTCACTATACAAACAATTTATCTAGGAACCTTTTCACAGTAATTGCAGAATTAACTTTACAAATTGTCTCTTGCACATGCGTGTCGTTGACATGTTAAACAATCGCAGGTACTCGCGTATTCCATAACTTTATGCACGACAAGACGTTGCATGCGATCTTGTCTCGTGTAAGCTACTAAGTTGTTACTAAATAGGTCAAGAATCTTATACTTGTTTTTTTTTTTTTACGTGATATATGCTTACGCTTGACTACAACTTGCCTGATGGTAAGCAATGTTATAGTCTACGATGTAGCGCGCTTGCCTAGAAGAAACCGGTTTACTCTCGACTTAAAGACCGACAAATTATAGTTCAAGGGGAATAGAGATTCGGGCAAGGAGTTCCAAAGTTTGGCTGTTCGCACGATGAAAGTCGAAGCAAAGCGCTTGGTGCGAGTCTTTGGAACCTCAACTGTATAACGGTGCCTCCTTACCGAACCCCTACTCGTACGATGGTGAAATGGGATATAAATATTAAATAAATAAATAAATATTATATACATATATTTTCCGTAATTGTTAGATAGACGTAAATATAAAGATACTTTTTTTTATAATACAAATAATATTAGTACATATCTACTTGATTCCCTTGACAATGTTCAAGAAATTCGACTCGAATTAAATGAAAAAAATCGACAAATAAATATATAAATAGGTAATTTTAAAAATCTGTCTCTGTAAAGCTAGTTACAGTAGTAGTAGCCAGTTGATTTTAATTTAGTCACGGGTGTTAAGTTAGTGTTAATTCAGGTTTTCGTCATCAGATTTATACTCTGAACTATATTTAACTATATCAAAAGAAAATGATAAGACATAAGTACATACTTCGAGGTGGTAAACCCAAAAAATATAATCTTTAATAAATAGATATAAAATAAAATAAAAATAGCCTTTATTTCTACTAATTAATAAAATAGATACAGGTATACTTAACTTATACATCTTTAAATGAAGGTAGGTATAATTAAAGTGTGAATAAAAGGTGCATCCTTAAACATGTTCCTTTTTTTACAAATTAAAATCCATATTGCTTACATTATTTTGTATAATTTGAGAGAAACAAGTCAACACATCTTTATTTATTAATTTGAAAGAAATAGATATAGTCCTTATTAATACAAGCAGTAAGTATAATACAGTAAGACCGCGGTCACGGGTCGTGGCTGTCCTTGCTTATTAACTTTCCCCGCTGTAGCAAGCATTTGAAATGTTTTATTTTGTCACGAACTACTATATTTGCGTATATTTCCAAAACAATATTTTATAAGTTTCTATTAGATGATGAGGAATGATTCTGCGGGATATACTATCACTTTGTCACACCACTGACAGGTTTATTAGAAAAGCACATAAAATTGATACTTCCTTTGTCTCACTCTCTTTTTTCCATGGCAAATGTAATGAATATATGAGTGGAAATTCTGTAAATTTTTAGTGTTACGATGTGTTACTTTTTATCATGTGAAAAATGTAAACTTACAGTAGATTACTACACTTTTACGATATTCAATACTAAAGCGTTGAAACTGAAAAACATAATCGAGCGTCAATGAAATTTTTCATATTCTCAAAACCATATTCATTTTGTAAAATTTTGGTATTTTAAAATAGCGATTCGACATCAAAAAATGCAAAAGAATTCCAATATAATAAATACCAATGAAATAAATGTTAACCAAATATGTGTTCGGTGGAAACCTATTTCTATTATTTATAGTTAAAATATCGGCCTGCGTGCGGTCAATGGAATACATCAGCACGTTTTGTTCCGACAAAAGTTTCAATCTGTATTGTTAATTGAGCCGGCTTTGACAATACACGATTGAGTTTACTCAGTTTTTGTTAAATATGTTATTGAATAGTGGTTGCAAATGATTTAAACGTTTTAGTTATCGAGAAAATATAAAAAAGTGATTATATAAACGCCCTGTGTTTTAACACCAAGACTTCCTGTTCCAACTTCAACCACAGTATCGCTTATACGGGTATCCGTTCAGTCTTCAAAAGAACTTGGGCACTTGGGTCTTGACACTATTTAGGGGATTAAAAAATAACAAAATCTTTCTAAAACCTAAATTGTGTTTATATATGTATGTTCTCAAACAACTGAAACTAATTTACTTATTTCTGTTTCAGGATAACGTGTTCACATGTCCAAATGGTAAGTTACACTCTTACGCTGCTTCTATCATCTACAATAAGAATTAGTTAAATACCTTGAATAATTTAATGACAACTTAAGTACATATGTACGTGTTTATTGGCTGTCTAATACAAGTAAGTATAATAAAATATCATAAAGAATAATAATAAAAAACTAACTTGAGTACTTAAATATATATGTATATACACATAATATCTAAATCAACTAATTACCTACCTCATACGTCATAATTCATCAGCTAGTTCCTTGATAAAACAAAACAGTGCTTTTCCTAAAATTGAAATTCCAAAGTGAGTTTTCTCGCAATAACGGTTCAGGCTGCCGGCCTATAACGAATAGTTGGTGAGGTTTGTACAACAATAAGGTTTGTTTCCATTACAACAACTTCAAATGAAGTTAGTCTGTTTTTGCACATTCCAATTAATGTGTTTGCGAATTTGATGATAGTCGGAATCTCCAACGTGTGATAACTGCGGCCTTCGGGAGGATGTAGGTATATCTTATACTGGTGGGATGTACGAGGAACGAAACTCAGAGGGAAAGGTGGTTCCAAGACGAATTGTATCAAATTGGTTTCTGTAACTGTATCCTGCCAAATCCGACTTCTGACAGGACTATTACGTACAAGTTGGCAGAATTAGGTTTTAATAACCCAATTCGGTCATACGTTAAATAAATTTTGTGATTGTATTTTTTATTGTGTTTATAAGGCGACATGGTCGCTCAGCGACAAAGCCTAAAATAAATTAAAAAAAACTGTTTTTCAACAGTGATAATGATAAGCTTTGGAGTATCAAACGTAACTAAAACAATTATTTTATTGGGAAAATGCACTAATAGCGTTAAAAATACTTAAGAAAAGATACAGTCTCTAGATTTTGGTATTTGTTTTTAATTTTAATTCAAGTCTGTATACATAAGTTTGGTATTTTTTTATTTCTTCGTAACGATATCAAACTCTGCTTGTTGTAGCCAAAACATCGACAGCCTTACCATGTAGGTACTTACAGCCAAATATACTCTTGAGCTACCGCTGATTTTTAAGTGAAACCGTGAAAACAATCGCTTCAGTTAAGTTCGTACTCACAGCTATAGCTTCCAGTAACAAGAAGGTACTTTAATACGAAATGAAACTTGCCTCACACAGTAAGCTTCTCAGGAATTCCTTGAAAGTTGTAAGCGCAAATAAATAGAAACATAATACCAACCTCCTAGAAGTTAACCTTGTTATTACAGTAACGTTGTGTAATATGTATATATTGTACAACCTCTAATATTATAGACTGCGACTTCGTCCGCGTGGAATAGTTATTTTGGGCATCATATTTATTTGTGCAAACAACCTCTTCAGCTTTTTAAATTATAGCTGTTACCCACTAGTTGAACCGTTTTCGCAGCGCACTCAACCGAAGCCCTCAAAGATGAATAATTTTCCCCGTTTTTCCCACATTTTCCATTGTTTCTTCCTCCTTCCTCCTTGCAGCGTGATGTTATATAGCCTAAAGCCTTCCTCGATAAATAGTCTATTCAACACAAAATTAATTTTTCAATTCGCGCCAGTAGTTCCTGAGATTAGCGCGTTCAAACAAACAAACTCTTCAACTTTATAATATTAAGTATAGATATAGCCAAAGAATATCAGACCCTCATCATTTTATAAAGGTTGAAATTTTCTCAAGGGATGTTTCTAAGACCTAGGTTTTGTGCGATACTAAATAAAAATAACTCGGTAAAATTATTCTCTGTGGTTACATTTTATACAAAGTTTTTTCCTAATAATTTCGTTGTTGCCTACTTACTTATTTACTTACTTTCCATAACTTATCCTTTAAGTAATAAAGATAACAATTTGATTCTCATTCTGGCTAGAAGATGAACAGCTTTGTCGTATTTTTTTTATTATTATCTACTCTTAAGTTGGAAACATCACATGGAAAAATATCAGCCTTATAAATATAATGACGAAGATTTAGCGTTCTCGGGCTCATAGTCTGGGTACAACTAGAACTTCACTCTGTGAAATTTCCCTTCAATTATAATAATTACATAGAACTTCATAACAAAGCTAAAGATGAAAACTTAGGTGATTCTCTGAAAGTTGTGTAGTTCAGTTAAACATTGAATATTTATTATAATTTTCCGCTCCACTTAACTACTGTGAAACAAAACTTAACTTATACTACTCGCGTGCAAGTTTTAAAAATATTTTATTTAAATATCGATAAAATATATTTCAAATATAATCAAACAATGGCGTAAAACCAACGTAGGTACAACTAATAACAGTATTGGCAGATTTGCGAAGCCATATCTTTGCAAAAGCCATAACAAAAAAAAACTAATAACAGTTCGTTTTACACAAAAACATACCAAACTATTTCGAAACAAAAAAAATTTCGTTAACAAACTGAGACACATAAATATATCAATTTTATATCTATGACGTATGCACATAACGTCTATGAATATAAGATATCTAAGCTATGAATAAACATTGACCTTTATTTAGTATGTGTCGAGACGTGGGACGATTTCACAGCGCTCGATTTCTAATGACCTTCTCTTTATATCCGATATATGCAGTCACCTTTGTGATAGCGGAGATACGATGCATTTCTATCGTTATCTTTAGTTGTTCTTGACAGCATTATCCCTGAACATTTTAGTGTGAATACACTGTGTGGTCTTTAAAATATAAAAAGTAGCAAGTACATACATATATCTTTAAAACTGCTTCGTTAGTCAAACTATAATATGAGTAGGTACTTATTTGTTTTGAATAAGTAAATATCATTGTAAGTCAAAAGCTGGAGTTGTATTTTACAAATTGTGCACTACACTTTACCCTGGGATGTACGCCAATGACAAAACAATTAAAACTTAACTAAGACATTTATTTTTTAGTGAGTAATATTAATATATTATACAAGCAAACATCAAAACATTTGTTAGATCCCACAGAAATTTATAAGCATAAGTGCTTGACAAAATAACATCACATTATAGTCTACACAAGCATATCTCGTCTAAATATATAACTAAACATTCTACATCTTAGTAATACGACAACCTTAAAAAGTCTAGCAAAAAGCGTGTCAATTCAAATCATTAGTCGATAAAAATAATAGTCGAGTTACTTCATAAAAAGCAACCAATCAAAACCGAGGATCGCCAGTCTATTTTAATGTGTTAACAACCGTATCATAGCTATTAGGCTTAACTGTATTAAAAATTGTTACACTTTAGTTTTGAAATAACGTTTTAGCATTTAACTTTGCTCTATTTAGATCAATTTTGCAAATGAAATGTCTGTTTATGAAATAACCTAATTTTGTGGTACTAATTACTGTTGTGCAGAAAGAGAAAATTAGTATTTCGAAAACGATATAGTCCTAAATATGATTTTGTTGTTTATGTTGTACACGTTTTGTATATAACGTTTCTACCAACAATTGGAACAGTAAATTTACATGGCTTATGCATATTTTAACAATATGATAGTTTCCACAGTTTACCTGCAATATATACAATTCAACAAAAATGTACATGCGCCCCATCGTACCCCGCGTGGTTACTGAATACACGAGTGATATACATACACTTTTTTCCCTCATTTATCATATTATGACAAAAGAAATATTAAAGAAAACACATCTTTCCCATGATACTAGAGTAGGTAGGAAGCCATGTCAGAGGCCCTAAGGCTTGATAAACTCTCGACACCAGAGTTGGCCACTCTCTTTCGATAAAAAGAAGAACAATAGAGTAATATTCTTCATTCATTAAAATATTTTTTCACTTATTTGTCCCATAAATGAGACATGTAACCTCTCATTATTTGCGAAGCTCTGCCGCCCATCAGCAGAGCTGCGCCAATTTGCCGCGTGTTTTATTGGCGACAGGCATGTCCGGGCTGCCATTATGGAAATTTTACACAATCATTATTCATTGGAAATTAATTTCCGAGAACCATTAATAACGCTGTAGACATGTCAACCCAGTCACAAATGTAAACGTTGGCTCTGATTTTTTGCAATGTGAAGTAATGGTATCTGTATGGAATAAATGTGATTTTTGTACATGGAAAATGATGTTACTTCCATTTACACCAAAAACTGTTAAGTGCGTTTTTTTTTAACTTTAACGGGTTTGTACTTGGCCATAGTTTACCTGACAGCAAGCAAAGGCTATGGCCTAAGATGGAGCGTGTTTACCCGATAAGAACCGAACAGAAGAACAGAGAGTTTGTATATATACAGAAGGTAAAAGAAAGATTGACTAATGCCCACAAAATTCGCGTGTCTGATACTTATGTACTTTACCCAAACCCCACAAATAAATAATTTTATCATAAATTAGTACGTGTTTCAATCTAATTTGCTTACAAACATAAAGAGCTAACACTCTAACGCAACGTCTGTACGATAAATGACCAAATTTTCTCAACCAACCTCTACCATTCACCATGTCACCGCATTAGTAAATAAACGAGTAGGCGAGAAGCAATTTCCTAGAGATAATTAGCTCTCAAATTAACCAGATAGAGTTGGTGGCCCGATCAATTCATTACCAGACTTCATTAGAGTTCACACAAGATGGCAGCAATAGCAAATAACGATCAAGTGGTACAATTTGTAAATTAAACCGACATCATTATATTAATAGTCATAGTTTATATTCTATCCGAAACTAAGATGATATCTAACCAATACTTGGATACTTTTACAGTTCAAGCCTCAGTTCTTTATGAACTTTAGATACAGTAGCAAGATATTGATTTTATTTATGAGCTTATTGAATGAAATCACAGATTAGTTGCACTAACAATGTGATACCACATAACAACCATGAAATGTATCTGGTATTGAAACTAAAATGATCATGCAGTTTGGTCTTGGCCTCATTTTTGTAACCCTGTATCTTATTGAGTACAACTAATCGATCAAAATATATCATGTTCAATCGTCTGCACTAAAAAAAGAAACAAATCTATACTAATATTATAAAGCTGAAGAGTTTGTTTGTTTGTTTGAACGCGCTAATCTCAAGAGCTAGTGGTGCGAATTGAAAAAATATTTTTGTGTTTAGTAGCCAATTAATCGAAGAAGGCTTTAGGCTATATAACATCACGCTGCAACTAATAGGAGCGAACAAACGATGGAAAATGTGGAAAAACGGAAAAATACTTTCATCTTTGAGGGCTTCCATTACGTGCGCTGCAAAAACTTTTCAAAATATCAAAAAAAAACAAAATTCTGCAACAGTATATGTCTATCTTTTAAGGTTAACTCAATAAACCCGTTTTTATGGTAATAACTACTCCACACGGACGAAGTCGCGGGAACCAGCTAGTGTTACTATAAACATAGAATGAGCTATAAATCCTGCCACGAGATAGCACTACTACGGCCTACGGCGTAGATGCTTTTGTTTAGAGAATGATTTTATTTCTGAGTATAGGATATCGATCTTATTATCTAAGTAGCTTATTAAAAAAAATATTATGTTACTCAGATTCGCACATGCCTGACCACAAATTCCTTGCTAATGAAATGACATCTGAAACCTACTAACTTACTGCATTAACTTGAAATACCTCCTTAAGATCATACAAGTAACACAAGAAGTACATACTGAGGTCTGAACTAGAATGAACAACATATTGTTCACCTCCAGCTTATAGTTAAGTGTAATGTTGTTAAGATGCCATCTAGCTATCATCATCTGTAAACCTGAAAAGGTAAAAACTAGCGTGCTAAATGTACCTAAAATTCTATTCTATTAGCATTATTTAACATCTGTACTATACCTAGTTTTCGGTCAATAAATGCATTCATTCATTCATTCAGCACATGCTTAGACCTTAGACTTAGTTTAATTGTGTATCTGAGCACATATTGTGTCTTCTGTGGAAGTATCTGGGCGCTCACCACGATGTACTTGGCCAAGAGAACTCTTCTTATTAATTAAGTCTGCGGAGGAGTCACGACCCTCAATAATGAGGAATTCGAATAAAAGAGAGACATAAATATATGTAGCGAGTATTAAAAATTAAAGGCCAGTTTATTTAGTATATTAGTTCATTAGCAACTAGATTATAATATCGTGTGGTATGGTGCAAGTAGTTGTGTAACCGCAAACTGGTCTAAATAACCGGAGATCAAGTGACAGGATGTGGCGATATTTCCCACTGTCATTAAAATTGTATGAATAAATCAGTAAATAGAAGTAGTATTGGACGTAATATAGTGCTATGAGCAAATTTAACCTGGAACTACATACTTGTCAAAAATGTGTCTTGTACATTTTGAAATAATCAATGCATTTATATAGGAAGTTTATTAAAATCTAAAGTAAATAGGTATCATCAGTTATAGAATGCAGCATTGCTTAACATCATAAATGCCCTCCACAACACAGGTTATCCTAGTGTGGAGTGCAGTGAACATATTGTTATAGTTCATAAGTGTTTGACTTAAAAATAAAAAGATATATATATATAGATATAAAGATATATCGTGGAAGCTTTTGTCGAACGCAAATCTGTACATACTGTACAAAGACAAAAATAAACAAATATAATCTTTATATTCACAACTTTGCAAGAGCTCCAAAACTCGCGTTGTTTGAAATCTACTTAAGCCTGTATAGCCATTATAATTAGTGCTATATAATACAATCCTGTATATGTACCTATATCATTAAGCTAGAACAACACGCAATCAGTCGAACGGAAACCAAATCCCATTTGTGACGTAAACAAATGAAATTTAGTTATTCAATAGAAGCCAGATTAGATTAATATTATAGTCATTAAAACGGCAGAATCGGTGTAATGTGTACAATTGCCGTAATTTTGTTAGTATGGACAAATAGGTACACAATTGATCAGTTCCATAAAATCACAGTATTGCTTATGGGTAAGGCCGCCAAAACTGTCAATCATTTTGTGTGACATTTTTGTCGTTTTTTTTGCAGCATCTTATAGTTAAAATATTCAATAAATTGTAGAACATATCTGAGTTATATGTATACCGTCGAAGAATTAGATGGTAGTCCCCTGCTATAATAATAATATTGTTGCGAAAATCCTTGAATTGACTTGATTTAACGATAGTTTAAAATAAAACAATGGCTTTTGCTTTTGTGTTATGATTTATTTGTGTGACGAACTTTTAAAATAACAAATGAAAATTCTATCTATTTCCGCACCACAAAACTGCCAGTCTTAAAAGAAAAGAAAAATAAAGTAGATCGCCTCTCCTATTTCAACAAAGTGGTATTATTGGCTGCGCATGTTTCTATCGCAGACTGGAATCACCAATCTACAATCTTCAACCCCAATCTACTAATTAAAACGGTCTGATTCCAATAAACTTACTGTTTGAAGCAACTGTTGATTCAAGAGGAAAGATATTATGTAGCAATGAGACACTACTGACGTTTGATATTTCCTATGCATATAAATATACATAAATGAACATTGAGGGAAATCATAAGCAATTACTTTAGTATTAATGCATTCTAAAAATTGCGTAGCTAGTTTTGAAACTTCAATTATCTATTAGATGTCACTTTGGTCCTTATGAACCTAAATAATAAGGCAAGCAGTATCTTAGTATTACCCAAAAAAAAAGCAATTTTTACTTACACTTTAAGTGAGTTTTTTTAGTAAAATGTGTCATTTCCTTCTCATCTTCGGTAGTGCCAAATGAAGAGTAGTGACAAACGGAACAAACCATCACAAGGCATCCACGATTAAAACACTGCATTCGAGCGATCTCATCCGCTTAGATGTACAAATAACAGTAAATTGAATTGCAATCTACCCTCTTCGTTTATTTAGCGCCAGTATATAGATACAGGTAGATAGAGGAAAACAAAGTCGGTACGTGTCTTGTTTTGCGCTGAGCTGAGCTTTACGGTAGTTTTACTGATGCTGGGCGATAAAAAACGAATGGCAAGATACGTTTGCACGTCATAGGAACGTCTTAAAGCATTTTAAGTTCGGTCATGTTTTAAGATCCACAAATTATTGTTTTTCCAAAGAAATTTTTTTCGTGAGCGATTACCATTTTTGTAAAATCATACTCAAACTAAACTTAATCTTAGTATCGTATGAGCAGGTGTAGCTTCATGCAACATGATAGTTACCTACCTTACATATGTATAATACACCTGGGTATTAGTGAGGTTAATTGCAAACCTAAAAAGTTATTATGACCATTTCCAAACACACACAAAATAGGTAACACAAATCCGTCTCAGACCCTTGCATACAAATGCAAGATTCACTTTAACTCACTTCTATAAGTCAGCATAAATGACTTCCAACCACTCATCTCCCATATTCCGCTTCCATCTAAGATCACAGCCTCAGACGGATTGGTTCAATCTACCCCCAATTAGTACCCGCGAGCTTGATGGAACTAACGAACAGGCTAATGAAACTTGCTGAGCATTAGCTGTATGTTTACTAAGGCACTCGGTTACGAAGACAGGTATAAGTACTTTAGTATGTTCATCAATATTTTCTTCACTTTCCGAACACCAACTATAAAGGTTCAGTATATGAGGTTTGTATAAACTTTAGTTAAGACTTCGTTTAGATTGTGAATTTGCTGGTTTAGTTTGAAAAATTTGATATAAATTGCTGATAAACTAATGTTGCGGATTTGGTAAGAAAATATCGAAGTACTTAAGTATGTTTATATAAGTGTGGTTAATGAATGAAGGCTAGAGTTTTTTCAAAGCATTCGAAAGGTTTTTGGCATGGTTTAACTCCTGTAGGTCTATGACGGACAGACTCAACCAACTATGTTACGATAAATAGTGAATTTGAACTTCTAAATAGTTTCTAACCCTCTTATTACAAAACGCGGTTTAAATATTAGTCCAAGACTTAGAAAATAAAAAGTGGGTTCGTCTTGTTCAGACATCACATACAAGCAATCAAAATGTCAACAAAAATTGGAACTTTGATTTAACATTGGTAGGTACATTTTGACAGTTTGGTAATTATAACAGTAGACAGACAATTTCCGAACCACTAAAACGGACTTGGTCTAGACTTATATTTAAACCTTGTTTTGTAATAAGGCCCTATAAGATTACTCCGGAATCAAAATATAATTTTAAGTTTTCGTTTTTGTCTTACAACTCATCTTTATTACTTTCTACGTCACTGAAAACAGAGACCAAAAGCAAAGAGATACGTACATTTTTGTTTAAAAGCCTTTATCGCCACTGATGCTGAAGATATATATGTTTTTTTTTCCTCCTCCACAAGTTTTAATCCCCCTACGTTGTAGGGGACATTTTTTAGGTTCTTACGTAAGATAAATATGTTTGCATTAGACTTGCTCTTACTCACGTAGGTTTATTTGTTACCTGATTTAGATTTCAACGCTCTATGTATTTGCACTCACCAGACTATCAAATCCATGGGGCGTTTTAGATTTCATTCAATAAAATCACAATCAGCTCAGCATTTCTAGCATTTACTATAGTTACTAACAGTTGTATCATAGAGCTACTCGTGTGACTGTGAAATTAAATTCACATTGCATATCGCTTCCTACGCACGACAGCACAATGAGAGATGTGTGCATTTTCAACATTTCAACATTCGAGTGGGATTAACGACCTTAAGCATTGCGTATACCAACATCACGCCTAATAGATATCTAATTTACTTTCTTCGTCTTTACGTAGAAGTAAGACCTCCTATAACTCTGCACTAATTTCAAAGTCTTCTTCTTATGGAATGAGAGTAGCCAACTCTGGTGTCGAGAGTTTATCAAGCCGCCCTAAGGGCCTCTGACATGGCTTAACGACTGCTGTACTAGACAAACAGCCGGGAACTACATTTTTTTAATTTATTTAATTTAACAATGTAAAAATCTAACTAAATTAATTAATTCATATTACTTATTAAGTACAGCTACATATTTATATGTATTGTTCACATGCCATCCAGCGTACGCTAGATGGCATATCTTGCGGCGACATATTTAGATCCTAAATTTGTTTAAATTTAAATTAAAGTAACAAATACAATAATAATAATATAATATTCAGACACAAGTATCACACATTAGGATAAAATATAAATTGTGATAAGAATATTTTGGTGCATAAAATAGGTCAAGAATAGTCACAACTTTAATATTTATTTTGTCAAGACATCTGGTCTTACGTGGGAGTCAGGCAGTAAGGTATCTCTAGTCAATTTTGTCTATGGTGTAACAGACAAAAGGGAAAACATGATCACGCATTTGTTGACCTTTTCCATTAGTACATAGCTATTTATAGGAACGTGTCGCAAATTGAATGTTGTTTTGTTTTTGCTATCGGCGGTATTGAGTTACGACCGGTAATTGATGTATGGCAAAACAATAAATGATATGGCCGTTTTTGGAAGCTTTTTATTTACGTAATAATATCTATGAGATTATGTCAGCTAATTACTTTTTATAATACTTATAAGTGAAAGGTTTATGTGGCTCTACTCCATGGCTATATTTGCCTACGTTAGTAAATGGCTCCGCTAATTTTGATATATTATCTTACAACTCGAAACAATGTATGATTAATACCATTTCATTCTTTGATTAAATGTTATGTACATTTTTGATCGGATGTTTAATTACGAAGAAATACTAAAAAATTATGTCACATTATCAATTTAAGTCTATGAAAATATAAACTAGAGTAGGTGATTTAATATTATATTATGCGCTAGTAAGCTGTATCATTCTGCAGCCAAACTAAGCAGTCAAGTACATTATTACTGTATTTTCCATTCCAACTATGTTACTATTCTGTGTCATACTAAGTAGTGAAGAATCAGACCCTTAACCACCTCGAGCACTGCCGATGTCACTCAGGCTCAGTCCGGGGGCTTTCCATTGATATACGATACATATTTGTTTGGGAATCAGTGGGCAAGATAACAAGGAATTGTTTTATGGTAATTGTATGAAGTTTAAGGTAGGTGATGGTAATGTTTATGTGCATGTCCTTATTTCGTGTATAAAGTGGTAAATCGGTTTGAATATAATTATAAAGTGTAAAACAATTATAACGTTTTACTCTTTAAATAGATAGGTAACGCTGCCGATAAATACTGACAGTATTAATTTGATACCTTCAAAAAAAACTTACCATCTGTATGCATTATAATTTATAAACTTCTACAATACAATATGTACATATTGTATACTATCTGCAAGAACAGCGGTAAACCAAAGCATCCTAAATGGACTTGGACAATGGAAACAGCACCCAGGATTTAGGGTTACCAGGAAATATGTCTGGTTTCCAAACGGCAATACAACTACTCAACCGCCGCCGAACCTCAGATAGTTTGTCTTGGCAAAACTAGAACAAGTTCCATTCATTAGACGGGAAACAGTTCAATACTACCAATACAATCGTACTGTTGTTAGTATAAATAACTTAAATAAAGGAAACCTCGTTCAGAGACTGCATTTCAAGACAAGATATTTAAACCTATGTTTTACCTTAATAGTGCAGATTTATAATAATGACCTAGCAATCGTTGGTATTTGTTTTTAACAAGACTTTTTCATTGCTGTACCTTTTTTTCAGAACTTGAATTTCAAAACATTCATTATCGCATGACCTAAGGTTATTTGCTCTGTATTGAATTTTATTTATTAAAACAATATTTTCTTCACTTTCCAAACACCAACTATAAGGTTCAGTGTAAGAAGCTTTTCTGCGGCTGGTTGCTGAAAGGCATTACTTGAGACTGCGCTGAATGTTGTGTAAACTTTAATTAAGACTTCGTTGAGATCGCCAATTATGTTGCTGCCTGCCTGCCTGATGTTAAGCACCACTATATATATATATGTTTGGTGAGAAGATGATGCAAATATTTAAAAAATACGAGTATGGCATATCAAACAGAGAGTGAAGTTCACACATAAACTTAAACAATATCGCAGAGAGAAGAAATACATAAACCACTCTCACAAGACATTCCAGCGATACCAAGCGTTAGTTTAATCACTAAACTCAAACAATATCGCAGAGAGAAGAAATACATAAACCACTCTCACAAGACATTCCAGCGATACCAAGCGTTAGTTTAATCACTAAACTCAAACAATATCGCAGAGAGAAGAAATACATAAACCACTCTCACAAGACATTCCAGCGATACCAAGCGTTAGTTTAATCACTAAACTCAAACAATATCGCAGAGAGAAGAAATACATAAACCACTCTCACAAGACATTCCAGCGATACCAAGCGTTAGTTTAATCACTAAACTCAAACAATATCGCAGAGAGAAGAAATACATAAACCACTCTCACAAGACATTCCAGCGATACCAAGCGTTAGTTTAATCACTAAACTCAAACAATATCGCAGAGAGAAAAAATACATAAACCACTCTCACAAGACATTCCAGCGATACCAAGCGTTAGTTTAATCACTAAACTCTAACAATTTCTCTATACCAGAGCTAAAGTTCCACCTAAGATTGCCAACAATGTTTCTCTGAATGAAAGCACAAAGCCAAACTTTTCAGTTCTGCAAAATCTTAGCAGAAAGTAAGTAATAAAGCAAATACGTAAGTCGAATGTACAGAATGAACTTAAATTCGTAGAAGGAGCTATTGTTCAATATGGCTTGAATTCCGTCGCTCTTCCCGGCAGAACAGTCGAGTTATGAAGCTGTAGATAAATGCTGGACGTCTGTTTTATAGCTGCAGTGAAAATAAATTTAATTACAAAGGCTGCAGATGCTTTCTGTCTTTTCAGCGCAGCTCTTAAATTAAACAATAAGTAATGGAATAAGCAAGCTCCAAATAAACGAGGTCTAATAATGTCTGTACATTTTATTATCGAGCAGGTGTATTTAACTATTTATAATTATCATTGTATTCCACGGGCATGAAATATTTCATTATTTTCTCTTCATTATTTGTTTGTAAATGCACTCAGTGAAAACTTTCAGTTCAGCATAAACTCAGTCAAAGGCTGCATGATATATACTGAATTAACGTTAAACGGTTTTAAGCATTGTTATATTTAGGCTCGCAATGCTATTGTAAATCTGTTAATGAAAAGCGCTAGAAGCCTAAAACAAAAGCGTGTTTTCAAAGGACTTAATTAAACCCTAAGAATTAGCCAAAAATATAATGTGAAATAAAACAATGTCTTTAAATTAAAACGAGCGAATTTACTCTAAAACTTCGTGTAGATGTAATTGATTACAAACATTCTGTGGCTAGATTTTAGGGGTTATTTTAATAAACTAATGCGTCTGGAAAGTCAGGGTGAGTTAGATGTACTAATGGCTTGAAAACTAATAATGTAGGTTTAATTAGTTTGTGATGAATACTGGGTACTTTAGACGAGAGAGCTAAATGAAATAAAGGTACTTATACGTGACTAACTGAGATAAATAAATAAAATAAAATATAAATAAAATTTGTTTATTTTTGCATAATTTAGATAGATAGACACCTTGTTTTAATTAAGAGGCTAAAGTGCTAGATTAATCAGAGATGAAATATGTAGGTGGTTTTAGGTTTTAGTTTCGCTACTATATACTTAATATTAATTAACGCTAATTGAGATATTGCGTTACATGCAAAATTACTTAGATTTGGCGTCTAAGATTATTTCTCAAAAGTCTAAATAGTTTATTATTATGAGAAAGTAATTAAATGAAAAGAAAGTAATTGAATGAGTTCAGATGCATGTTTTGATACGTACGTACTTACCTTGGATATCACATCATAATTATGCAAGTTAACATATTTATAATCCAACCTACACCCGTCTCCTACGTACCTAATAATTTCAATTGTTACTTACTAATGATCGAGCAGGTCATTGTATCTATTAATATTTTACCCACGCCATAAATCTTGTAACAGTTTGTAATACGAGTAACACATAATATTGAATTTGAAAACACACCTTGTTATTTTATATATTGTTGTACACCTTGTTATATATTATTACAAGCTATATGTAACATTAATATCTACTAGTGGATGCCCGTGGCGTCGCTCGCGTTGATTCGGTACAAAAAATAGCCTATGACATTCTTATGGCCCTATACCAATGCCATAGGTACCAAAAAGCAGATCTATCACTCTAAAAGAAGAACAAACTAACAAACATGTTTGCTTCTATATAAATTTGGTACTGAGGCCATGATTATGGTACTAGCACAGGTAACAGTGTCTAGGCGTTAGTTATTAAACAAATCCTCCAGCGACTGCTTGTATTGGAAGAGTCGTATTTCTTTATATTTTTCCGTCTAGCACAATCTCCTGAGACGCCAGTCTTCGCTATAAAGCCGTTCATCGAAACGAGTGTCGGCACAAAAATCGTCGAGTCTCCATCTCACTAGGTGATAATTCCGAGTTAAGATTCTTAGAACTAGGTTCTGCCTGCTAGAAAATGAAAAAAACGCTTGAAATTTCCATGCAAATTTTCCAAGATATTTCTTATTGTATTATCCGTATCTGTCGACCTATGGAAACGCCTAAATGGGCGTATTGCTTATGCATCAAACACGATTGATATTCATAATTAATCAGTAAACATTTTCAGCTCAGATTAATGATTCGAACGAGTACTTTAACTCATTTATATTGGACTAGCTGTGCCAGCGACTTCGTTCGCGTGGAATAGTTATTATCATAAATTGGTTCTAGTGAGTTAATCTTAAAAGATAGACATATACTGTTGCGGACATTTTGTTAGCACATTTTAAGAGGAATAATTATTTCCTTCATATTTTTTTGATATCTTGAACCGTTTTCGCGGCGCACGCAACGAAAGCTCTCGAAAATGAATAATTTTTCCCGTTTTTTCCACATTTTTCATTGTTTCTTCGCTCCTATAGTAGTTGCAGCATGATGTTATAAAACCTTCCTTGATAAACGGTCTATCCAACACAAAAAGAATTTTTCAATTCGCACCAGTAGTTCCTGAAATTCGCGCTCAAACAAGCAAAGAAACAAACTAACAAACTCTTCAGCTTTATAATATTAGTATAGATAAGTAGTTCTAAGAAAACTTGAAGTATAAGTGCAAGTAAATAGAAGAAACAAGTTAATATTTCACACTTTTTTGGTACCTAATTTGAGCCGTTAAATATCTGTGTACATGCTGGATAACTGTTTGCTTACCATCTGGTTATTAGGTATATAGCTAGAAGTCTTATTATGTACATAAATAACAAAGATTATTTTAAATTGGTAACTCCATTCCATTGGAGCATACACTACCATAGCTACTGGTAGTTACAGAATACATCTAGAACAAACAAAAAAAAATCATTTTCCTGTAAAGCAATATTTCTACTTAACGAGAAGAAACGTTGTAAACCCAAAAATTCGACGTTGAAGCTCAAACAAATTATTTTTCCTCTTGTACCATTGTTAGCAGTAATAATGTAGAAAAAATTGTTTTGTCTGGCCGGTTACATCATTTTAATAAATTGACCTTTACCATTCTTCCTCAAATACAGAGTTCGTGTTAACCAATGGGAGCACAATTCGGTTCACTTTCTACACGTCAGAAGGGTATAAATGATTGATGAAGTACATAATTTACTGTCTATGAATTAGTAAAAACTGCAGAACAATAATTGTTTTAGTTATCCATTTACACATTATACATCGAAACACTTAAATACGTGAGAAAAGTCTGTCTAAATAAGCAGACAATCTAGTAAGCAGTTATTATTAAGACTATTTAATTTTAAAATAATATTTCTCATTGGTCTTATTTCTAAGAAACCTTGTACAACACCGAGCTGCCTGTTGTTATAACATCAGTTATTTAATCAACATTAGTTAAGGTACATAAAGCCTTTTATTTTAAAATGCTGTGACAAATTACACTTTGTTTTTAACATCATGTTCTTTGTGTTCCAATTCATTGTATCGTCTATGTAATCTATGTAATTTTGTGAATATGAGGAATGGAAATGACAGAGGTTAAATTGGTTTCGTTGCTACAGCAATAAGTTAATGTATTAATCGTGTATCTACAAAATAAATACCAACGTATTGAATTATAGAAACTTAGTGTTTTTAGTGTTAATTTCTCTATGTACATATATAACATACAATAATGATATTAGTTACTCACTCCTTACAAAAAAAAACATTTGATCTTCGACTTTTTAGATGCGTTTTGAATATTGTTTCTATCAATAATTTAGGTAACGTCTAATATAATAATTATTCACTTACAAACTATGTGACACTGGTACCTAAGTAACTGTCATATGTGCCTGACTGCTTGAGTCGTGCGCTTATGTTAGCATGACAGCGTGAAATTTTGTCGCCCTGACACATAAAATTATTGCTAGACAAAGGACCTTTGCAGTTTGAAGGTTAAAAAATCTGGTGAAGCTTCTTCTTCTTATCGAATGGGAGTGGCCAACTCTGGTGTCGAGTTTTTTTTCGTCGTACTAGACAAACCGGGACCCACAATTTAACGTGTCATCCAACCCACGGAAGCACCCAAAATGGAATGCCACTTTTTGGTCACCCATCTAAGGGCTGACCGCGTCGACCTTTGCTTAGCATCGCAAAGTTGAGAATAGACTGCACAAATACATTATTTTTCTGTCTTATCTAAAGTAATAACAAAAATTATACTAACCTAGTTTTAAGCTAGTAGGCGATTGATAAAACTAAATGACAGTTACGATGCAATATGAATAAGCCAAAAATTAAACCATCTGTTACTTGTACACTTTCGCCAAAACGTCACAATGTCATTGCCATATGACTAAATGGTACCCCAGATTCACACACATTAAAGTTCATTCTTAACTACATGGCAAGTCATTTAGACCTACTTATTCTGTACAGTGGAGAGAGACCCGAACTAACAAAAATCTTGAAGCTTCTTTTTAAAGATGCAACAGTTGCTCCTCCAATTATGTTAGGAGTTAAGTTGGCTCTAAGTTTAGGCCGCAACATGACATTTAGAGCATTGCAATCTAGGTCAGTTGCTTAGTAAGACAGCTTGATGCTCCATGGCTTTAATAACAACGCTTCTGATTGTTCAATTATACTGCATATGCTCGGCGTAACAAATAGGTATACATTTAGATAGATGTAGACAGTAGGCGCTTGGTTTATGTTTCAACTAGTGGGCGCTCGCGGCTTCGCTCGCATTAAGAAGTAAAACTTGCATCCCCTATTTCACCTTTTTAAAAGTGGCATTTCCAAAGATCCTTTCTTAGCGTATGCCTACGTCATAACATCTACCTTCATTCCAAATTTCAGCTTGATCCGTCCAGTGGTTTGGGCTGTGCGTTGATAGATCACTATATCAGTCAGTCAGTCACCTTTGAGTTTTATATATTTAGAAGATAAAACGATAATGACATCCAGTATTTTGAATTTCAAAACATAGGTCATGGTCACATTGAACTATTTATTAATATCAGTAGGTGAATAAATAAATACTTTACTGTGGTTGTACATATTATACATTGACTATTGTGGGTTCACTTGTGGTTTATAAATGAGAGATCAAAACGCAAACATGGAGATTAAAATCATCACACATAATAAATGTAAGAGTGCTGAGATAAAATAATAATAGTTGCATAAATATGATACAATAATATATCAATAGTTATACAATAATTTAATATTATTTAATAAATAAAATAAATTTAATGATATTGATTCCTATCACATGCAAGCTGATGGAAGTTTGATGTATATATGTATCCAATTACTTAATTATATGAGTATTTTGTTGTTACTTGTAGTACCTACTCGTCAAAATGTAGATCTTAATATTTGAATTTGTGTAATATAGGACAGAATTAAGTGTCCATATTAGTTTTGTTAAGTTAGTTAAGTTCAATTAATCATAAGTGTGCGATTCGGAGTAAAGTAGCTGCAACTGCACTTATTGAAACGGCAAAAATTAATAGTTTACCCTCTCCTTTTTTACCTGATAAGTATGTCTGGAGAAGACACCTTTGATAGGCAAATATTTAACTAAATTAGACCTTTCTCACAAGTTCAAATTAATCCCGCTAAGACTAAAACTAAAACTTTGAGCTCTTCAATTTAATACAAGAGTTTTAACAAGACACCTCCGAGAACTGCTTTAGGTGTAGGATTTTGAGAATTCCCCAAGTTTAAAGTTTCCCAAACTGTTGTAAGCGCTTGAAACTTCGGTTTACATGATACAGTACACTTTTATATGTGTGAACTTCTAGTTGTACACTTCAAGTAATATGAACCTATTTTATTAACCAAATATTATTTAGTAGTGCAGCGTTACTTCAGATTGAAAAACTCATATTTGGTTTCCATAAAACCTAGTTTTAATAGAAAACCATATAAATAGTTGTGGTAAAACGAATCGTCGCGCACAAAACGAAATCCTAATACTGAGTTCTCTTATCATAGCTTTTTGCACTCGCTCAATGGTGAAGACAAACATTGTAAGGAAACCGACATGACCACAATATTCGAGGACATGTGTCTTCCGAGCAATGACCTGAGCGCCTACCACGATGTATCTGCCAAGAGAACTCCCGTAACGAATTGATTCTGCGGGGGAGTCACCACCCTCAGTCATGAGGAAACTCGGAGATTTTATCTAACCAAAAGGTTTTTAAATAGGTATAAACTAATTATCTTATGATAATTAATATCTAGCTAAAGCCAAGGCCCATTGCGACAAAATGCAAACTAATTGATTGGCCAAGTTTTTATCTCTAACAATGCAGGCTTTGTACGAGTATAGTCAATTGAGCGGCTAAACGGCCTTGACGCGCATATTCTGAGTGAAAGGTGTATACAGGGCTATTTGCTAATCTTTAAAAGCAATGGCGGCTTTAAACAATGATATTACTATGCGTCCATGTCCAATATATAACTCTCTTTACCGTTTAAAAATAATTACAACTGAGCACCCCTATTCTAAAGAGAGAGATTTATAGAAAAAAAAGTAAATCGGTTTCTTCTAGGCAAGCGCTCTAGAACGAAGATTATAACGTTGCTTAACATCAGGCAAGTTGTAATCAAGCGTGAGCGTATCTCATGTAAAAAAAAGCTTTGGTGCTCAATATAAACAGAAATCTGTTAAAATTGGATCATCTTATTATGAAATATTTATTTATTTAATTTAATTACCGTGATGAGACATGCTTATTTACTTCTCGTACCTATGACACAACTTCTTATATTAATTTATTCTCAAAGTGACGTAGACCAAAAGTAACCTTGTATACAACACTAAACTTGCATCTTGATTTAATGAACCTTAATGTTTAGACATACCACCTATAATCGCTTGAAATTAACTCCACAACATTATAACATGTTCGTGATTCATTCGACGTTATTATGCGAGTATGTCGTAGGTGTGACTGTATGGGTGATTGACTTCCTTACACAGTAAAGCCTGATCAGCTGTGAAGCCTTATTTAGGTCCTGTATATAGCCTTATATATTATCTTTATTAGAAAACATACCCAAGATGGCTCTGCAAGTGAAAATAATTACAACAAAAAGTTGTGACCGGGTATGATCTTGATAAATAAAAAGATAAAAAAAGATCAAAATGTTTTATAGAGAAACCAAAACTAACTATGATATACAGATACAGATAGCTACAGTTTATGTGTACCGGATTAAAATGTATGTTAGTAGGCTTATGTTAATGTTATTATATGAAAGATTTTTTTAAATTTTTATAATGTACAATGGTATTTAAATGCTGCCTTTATGACATTTGATGGAGTTAGTTCAATTGACTGACCAATGATCATGTTATGTAACTAAACCTTAACAAAAGATATATGTATGGTAATGTGAGCAGAGAGTAAGTGCACTGAGGGAGGGGGACCTCTGTCAGATTTTTCTTAATATCAAGGTTAAAATTTGAGCAGCTGTCGACTTTCCTCTATTCGTGCGTAACATTAAAACCGAAGATAAATCAAGTAGACCATGACTCCACCGTGTGATTCGATTACCATTTTAGACCAGAAATTTGCGGCAAAAAGTTATTCAAAGATGAGAACGAATGAGAATTTTCGAACTAGACAAGTCTACGAATATGAGTATACGAAATATGAGTAAACTTGAGTAAAGTAATGAAAAATTGTATAAGTTTTTTGTTAGCAACCTAGCTAAACGAGATTATACATAACCAAAAAGCTCATAGCTAATTCAATTACATATTGTATATTGGTCGTAAATAAATTGCACCTTCTTCTTAATCATAAGATTACAATCAGATATTTGATTCCTAACACGGAAAATTGAAGATATTTTTTTGCAATTACTGTTTAGGTACCTATAATCGGAAATTAAATATTACTGATATCCATCCAGTTTCAATATTTTCCAATTTATTTTTTTCTTGACGTTGCTCTGAACGCGATTACGATAATCTAAACCTATACGAACTTTCATTCGTACATAAAAATCAGCCTAAAATATACATCATATTTTTATCAACAGACATAACTCAAATTTAGACATAAATCATAAAAACTCATAATTATTTACACCATTAACTTCTAAATTCCATCTAGGACATTTAACGTCTTCACATTCCACGTGTCAAAAGTCGTCCCAGCGCCAGTAAAGCTAGGATTCACAGTCGGAACACGAACTTTTCCCTTTCCGGTTCCGTCAAACGTCTCGTGAGCACAAAGCCTTGTTGAAGCACGTCGCTGATACCTAGCGAGCCTATTTGAAGTGCCTCACAAACATATACTGTACTTTCGATAGTGCTTATACTGTAGACTAATAGGACAGTATTGGAAGTTTATGGACTAGATTTTTGGCTCATTATATAATCATAACCAAAATCATTTTATTTCATAAGTCATTTACACTTCAATCCAAAAAATTAAGAAAAAAAATTTAATATATGTAAGTCCATATGTAGATTTTCATTTACATTAACTGGGAACCTTCGTCAAGGAATCAATAATAAGTGATGACAATATACAATTGTACATACAGGTATACAAGACATTAACAAACGCGCGCTCAGATTTTCTTTAAGTTAGATGTAAAAAATCATATGGAAAATTATTGAACAAATGTTACAAAGTGTGTGCGTTTTTTGTTCTTTTAGTAATGTAAGTAGCAAGATATTTTTTAACAAAATACTAGCCTTAATAACTGCAATTTGCATAAGCAAATTCTGTTTATAGGTGAACAGGATCAGAAAAAGTCACAAAACATACGTCACTGTCACCTCACATCAAGTGTCACTCGATACGCAAGTTTATAGGTAAGTCAATCTCCGGCGCACGGGCGTGATCCTTGAGCTGCCGAGTGGACACTATTGTGTCCCGTGTGGGACCGGCCGACATTGCAACTGTCCTCGGTACAAATGGACTGGACTGAAATGCGGTTAGGGAGCTATACTTCGGTGTAGGGTGTAGTTAATGTTCGTAGGCTCTTGGCACTTACTTGCCGGATGGTGTGTGCGTCGGTTGATATTCTAGGATTCATATGTACTTTGGGAATTGGTGGCTAGTAGTTTTAAGTTAATTAATTTAGAATAGTAGTTTTAATTAATTATAATTAAATGTATAATGTAAACAAAACTACGTTTATGACTACTTTTATATATATTTCTTATTACAGGATTTTTAAAATACGGACAGTACTCTACTAAACAATGAACACGGTTCATTCAATACCAACTACGCTATCATTGCAACCAAATTGCACCAAATGCAACAATCCCAAAAAGATTAGATAAGAGTGATGAGATTTCTTCTAACACAACATTAGAAATGTTTTCATGTAGAAAATATTCCATATTTTCGTAAAACTATTCAGATTTCATTTAGGCTTCGTTACCTACTCATTTAATCTTGAGACTTGAAAAACAACTTAACCTAGACGTAGGGCATCCTTACAAGTGTAACCTTCAAGTACACATTATTATGCAAATTGTAAAGTAATTTCTTGCAAATCATGTTGATTAAATCTTACCTACCAATATTAATGTAAATTTGAATAGAGATCGTCGAGAATTAATTTGATAAAATAGATATATCTCGACAAACAAGACTTTCTATGAAATGTATTAAAGAGATACCATCTCAATCAAATCTATTCATAGTTTTGAGTTTAACTTATCATACCTTCTTGTTTTACATCAAAATTAATCTATCTAAAACAAAACTAGGTATCTCAAGCCGATTTTTATATTTATGCTGGTTTTCTCATATGTAAGCAAAGTGAGATTTTGTTTATAATATGTGAAATAGAAACGAACTGAAAAAATATTGACCGTCAGCAGCAAATTCAAATACCTACATCGAAATATTTGTGACTGAGTCCACTGTCGATAGGTACTCGTATCAACATTCATCAATCAAGACTTTTTATTTTGTTTCATATTTTATTTCTACTAACATACGACTACACGCTTCGCAAATATTACAGAATGATGAAATCTTCTGCTTCTTCTTATCGAATGAGAGTGGCCAACTCTGTTGTCGAGAGTTTATCAAGCCGCCCAAAGGGCCTCTAACATGGCTTAACGACTGCCGTACTAGACAAACAGCCGGGACCAACAATTTAAATGATAAAATAATATGGATTAACCAATATTATTAAATATGTACTTGCCTGATGGTAAGCAACGTTATAGTCTACGATGTAGCGCGCTTGCCTAGAAGAAACCGGTATATTGAATGTCGTTATTAGTGAATTATTCGTATTGCAAATTATTCAAAATTCTCATGCAGCTTTTTACCGTTTAAATTCATGGCTGAATTTAATTGAACTTAAATTAAAAACAATAAAATTTAAATTATAAAACAAAGTCTACATGTTTTTTTTTTTTCAAATAAAAAAACACTAGTCTATGTTCTAATATCACAAAAAATTACCAACCAACCGAATGAAAATATATTTCAAGAAACTAAATAGAATTGTGAGCGCACACAAAATAAACCCGAATGCATTCCAAAGTAAATTGAAATAGTTTTGCTTTGATATTATTACTAGAAGCTTGTCTAGAAATTAATCATGCGATATCTTGAATAAAAATTTGATGGAGCAACATCTTTAGAACTTTGGATCTTTAACCGCTATTGGGAATAAGCATTTTTTTTTTAACTTTGTCGGGTTTGCACTTGGCCATAGTTTACTTGATATCAAGCAAGGGCTATGGCCTAAGATGGAGCGTGATGCTTACCCGATAAGAACCGATTCACTCTCGCTCTGAAGATCGTATTTCTCCTTAGTTAGCATCACATCTGTGAAATGAGTATAGTTTATTAATTTCATTTTATTTTATCTTGTGCTATTTTGATCCAAATACCCCTCTGGAATATTTCTTAAATCATAGATTGATCGCTTTTGCTACTATAAAAATATCTAATAATACAGCAATATTGAGGTCTCATGTCGTCTCAACAGCCCATGTAATAAGTAGATAAGTGGCAGATATAAAACCTAGTGCCCCAACGTACTGACTATTTTCAGGCAAGACGTTTTATAGGCTAATAACGTGAACCTAAAAGTCCCGGACGCAGATGAAAATTCAGTAGCAGTCTGAAAATTTCACTCGCCAAACTTGTAAGACGCTACTTTGAAAACAAGTCCTTCTTTGCTCGTTTACAGCGTTGACGAGATTTTCTTACTGGATTAAAATAAACCGTTTTTAAGATTTTATGCATATTAACAAACATATAGTAAGGATTGGCCTGGAAAGTACCTGACCAAAATTTGTTTATTAAAAGGCATAAAGGCTTTAACAAGACCACTTGTATTTTAGGGTTGTAATTTCATTTTGAATGTGCAGTCATCCTAAAATGTACTATATAAAAATATCAGAACAATACAAAATCAAATCTAAAACCACTTTGTTTCGTTCCATAAAAAATTCAAACCAAATAAATCACTCTGGTAGGTAACAAACACCACAGATGAAAGCTAATATCAAGCATCTAAATCCGCAGTGAAAATGAAAATAGCATGAAACAGCAATGACGAAACAACGCTAATCGTACAAATTGCACTAAATCGCATTCATAGATGTCACGGACGAAACGATAACATTTTGCTAGATGAGTATTTCAACAATGTGATTGTGAAATCGTACAAACTATTCCGCGTTAGAATTCCAGTTCAAATGTTAGTTAATTCGCATTTCGGCTGCAATTAAAACTTGAGTGCTCGGTTACGTGGAGATATTGTTGTGATTATCTCGTTTTGAAATCTCGGACGGGTAACCTACTAGATTTATAAAAAGTAGAAGATATGTATGTACATAATATGTGGTAAACTATGAAACGCCTGTGCTATACAAGAAGTTAAACTTGCGCACGTAGTTGTTGTTTATTTTGCTGATTTGTTGTTTTTTTTTTAATAAGATTAATGTATTTATTATAAACACTCATTTAAACCTATCTTACAAAAGAAAATACAAATACAGTCACGATATTTCTATATAATCATTGCAAATGTCTGATATCGTGTACTGAAATAATCGTATTTAGAAATACTATACCAGTTAACTATTACTGTACATAGAAGGTACAAACACTGTTCAGCCATCCCCAATTGTACCAATAATAGTATCCCAAAACATGAAATGAGTGAAAATGACCATAAACTGCCGGATTCGATCCAGCATATTTCTAGAAACGCTTGCATGCCAACCATTCTACCACGGTCAACTCACAGTTAGTCGCTAAAATCCACACCAACCTCCTCTTGGGCATAGGCTGATGGCGCCACTTGTTCTGTTAGAATCTGCACAAGCACTCACATATTCATATCGTCGATATTACCGTGTAAGTGGGTCAGACATTGCACCGTGCCAGTAGTTGCGGTGCGTGGCGCATCCGAGGTCTTCGATACTCACGCTCTATTTACTCCAATTTACTTTTTTATCGAACACTCCGCATTGGCTGCTAGTGCTTGTGAGCGCACAACGTGTAATTTGCCGGTGAAACGGTGGTATTTCAATTCAATTTTTATTTAAAGAATGTTACAGATAGATATTTTCTTCAATAAAAAAATGCCGTAACTCTTTAAACTTATTAGGTACATAGTTTTAATGATTTTCATTGGACAGGATAAATTTAAAGACTGAAAGCTGTCAATATAAGTTTCACACATCCAACCATAGCTCCCAGATCAAATAAAATTATAATATCTTTTAGCAATCAAACAATGACTTTTCTAAACTTTCTTCAGTTTTCAATCAAATTGTCTTCAATATAATACCTTACCTAAATGAGATAAAATATATCGGTTCAGTTTTCTATACTTTTGGTCAGCTTTTCCCCGAACTATAAAATAAACGACAGTGACCGACCCCCCGTGACATTGAATAGTGGTGGACACATCTCACCACCCTGAGTCACACCATTTGTCATAATGCTGAGGATTTGTACGACATATTTTACCCGAAGCCTTGGGGGAGACATGAATAGTGTTTATGTTCATCTTAGTTACTGTTTCCTCTTTTCAGATAAAACTGCCTTGATCAAGGTTATAACTTAGATAAGTTACATTAGATCACGATTGTATAACTTTTTTTGTAACTTTCTTTATGCATATTGCCAGCCTGTTAAATATAATTTTAAAGTCTCTTTAGTTTTTATTTTTGTACTTCTTACTTATAGAATAACGTTTTCTTTAAACAAAGTATGATATATGGAACATTCCGTGACCACTGTTAATAAACCTTTTAAACGTACTGGATAAGATAACAAAGATAAATCTACTTCACAAATTCTGTTATATTCTCCGAGGATTTCGCGAACCAACAGAATGACGTATTTAATTGCACTTTCTAAAGCCAAAGTCCTTCATACTTAGCTAATTACCTTCAACATTACGAGCGCATACGTCAAAGTAAGAGAAATTTGAATTTACTCGTTGACAATTTCGTTGGCACATCTTCAGATTTCGAGTAGTGTCGAAATTGAAATAGTTTTGCTGTATTTATTTCTTCTGCAGCAAAGTTATTGTTACTGGAAAAAGAAGTTAAAAAGGTATCGATATGCACCTAATTAAAAAAAAACTCAATGTAATAATGCTAACCAAAAGTTTCATACAAAAATACAAAACACTTTATTTACCTACTACTTTATCAAACAATATTATCAATATAAATAATTGTCTTTAAAAAATTAAATATAACTGAACAAGTACAACAAGTTGCATCCCCTTCATTAAAACCGTTTTATGAACCTGGTTAGCGATGCCTTTAAAGCTGCCTCTACCTTCACCCAGCAAGCACTTGAAGCCGACTTCAACACTCAACTGTTGTAATTAATAAGGCGCTCGTGAATTCCCTCTTCATCTCCCTAAGCACACTTCCATGTCTCTTACTCAGAAGTGTAAAGTTTCCAACTTAACGCAACTTTAGGGACATGTCAGTAACTCCACACTCGCGTTTAATTCACACAAACACATTCAAGTTTGTTTCAAACTTACCTTATTCAGGGCTAGGAACAGACTTATGCTTTTGTCTCGATAGTCTGCTGTTTACGGATAGAACTAGAAAAACATCTGCTGAAAGCTCTCGCAGTTAAATAAAATAAACGGTATTGAGCACGTTATCTTTAGTTGTACAAGCATTTACTCCCAGCCCAGGCAATTGCTCCCCAATTTCTTTCCACAAACAAGTTACCTGTTACGTAATTGCACAAATAAATATTAAACTTAGTTCAAGATATTACAGAAATATAATTATTTTGACTAATATAAACATAACCGTAAAAGGAAATATTAGGTAAAATGAGAATTTCTAACCGAGGATGTGGTTGCATCACCGCCGCCAGCAAATTGTCGTGAAATTGTTTTTGGTTACGTGATTACTCGATAATCATTCACTCCGCAACCCAAGTCTAACCAAGTAGTGGAAAGAAGGGCCTACTTTCACTTTTAACAGTTTTAACCCTTTAGCTGTGAAAGTTATTTCAACAAAAGGTAACTCCCTAGTTTACACACATCCGCAGCCGAGGCGTAAACTCGGTAATTTCCATCGCCAACAAAATAACTCTTACACGTTTTGTGCGTTACCCTGCTCGTACCTGCGAGCAAAACTTTTCTTTTTATTACAGACATGTTTACATATTGGCTGAGTTGGCTAGGGATGTACTTACTCGTATTTTTATAATTTCAGGCAGGTAATACGAAATATCGAACATATACATAAGTATGTAGTTTCAAATATGTGTCATTATTCAGTATATGTTAATTTCGATCAAATATAGCAGAATTTAACATTTTTTTCTTTTCTTTGTCCACAGGATGGGAACTAAAAGGATTACATTGTTACAAATTCTTCAACATCAGGCATTCATGGGAAAAAGCCGCAGAGCTATGTCGGAGGTAAGACATTTGTTCACAATATTTTTACTTTAAAACGAACTAAAATGGCACAATTAATATTATTTACTTATATTTTGAATATTAGACCTATAAAATAAAAATAAAGAAGCCTTAATGTCTATTACACAGAAAAACACTAAAATTGTTATAATCCTAGATTTATAGTGACATGTAATAAATAGAAGGTAGCTGTTTTGTATATTGTAGCTAAAAAAAACTAACTAAGTTTGTAAGAAATAATCTTCGTCTCGACTTGCATCACTTAGTAACAACAGTGAAAACAACAGACTTTTTGCGCTTTAGCAATTACAAACAGAAACGAGCTTCTATTACTTTGTCCGGTGCTTAACGTTCTTTTAAATGTTTTTTCAGGTACGGCAGCGAACTAATGGTCGTCGATTCTTACACGGAAAACAACATGACCGCCAGTATGGTACCTTCTAGTCCAAGCAATAACCATTACTGGTTAGGTCTAGCCACCGTCGACGACCTACGAACGAACACGCTCGAATCTGCTGCCGGCGCACTGGTCTCACAATACGCGGGCTTCTGGGACCTCAAACAACCTAACCCCAAGGACGGCGAGTGTGTAGATGTCCATGTCTCGTCAGACAGCCAGTCCTGGGAGCTCACCACTTGCGAGACGCTGCTCCCATTCATGTGCCGCGCCAACGCCTGCCCCGCCGGTGAGTTACGTAAACACGCCGCTTCTATGACATTGACGTAACGGAAACGTTAATTCAATGTTAAGGTTCGCGGACAATGGCTTAAATTTTTCTTTTCTTTTTAGGAACCTTCCATTGTTCGAACGGAAAATGCATCAACTCAGCCTTCAAGTGCGATAAGCAAGACGACTGCGGAGATGCTTCCGACGAAATGGACTGCGCCACCGAATGCCACTTCTACATGGCCAGCAGCGGAGACGTGGTCGAGAGCCCCAACTATCCACACAAGTACCCACCTTTCAGCGACTGCATATGGACCCTCGAAGGGCCGCAAGGTCAAAATATCGTCTTACAGTTCCAAGATTTTGAAACTGAAAAGTCTTTCGACACTGTTCAAATTTTAGTCGGCGGCAGAACCGAAGATAAATCTGTTAACCTGGCTACACTTTCTGGAAAACAAGACTTATCGAACAAGATCTTCGTTTCTGCGTCGAACTTCATGATTATTAAGTTTAGTACCGACGGCTCTGTGGAAAGAAAAGGTTTCCGTGCCGCGTGGAAAACTGAATCTTCAAACTGTGGCGGCATATTGAGAGCAACTCCACAGGGTCAAGTCTTGACTTCACCAGGCTATCCTAACGGCTATCCCGGCGGTCTAGAATGCATGTATATCATCGAGGCTCAACCAGGAAGGATCGTATCACTAGAAATCGAAGATTTAGAATTGGGAATGAACAGAGACTACATCGTGATCAAAGACGGAAACACTCCATCCAGCCCAGTTCTCGCTAGACTGACAGGCCCTGGCGAAGAAAACGAAAAGGTCGTAATTTCTACCACGAACCACCTCTACATGTACTTCCGAACGAGCCTCGGTGACTCCAAGAAGGGTTTCAACATGAGATACTCTCAAGGTTGTCGGGCGTCTATCATTGCTTCAAACGGCACATTAACATCCCCGGCGTATGGCTTGGCCAGTTACCCCAACAACCAGGAATGTCTGTACAGGATAAAGAACCCCAACGGAGGACCATTGTCACTTAAGTTTGACGAGTTCAGCATTCATCCTTCTGATGTTGTACAAGTATTCGATGGTGCTAGTACCAACGGCTTGAGACTTCACTCTGAAAATGGTTTCACTGTAAAGCCAAGGATCACGTTGACTGCTTCAAGCGGCGAGATGCTTATTCGATTTGTGTCTGATGCACTACATAATGGTGAAGGTTGGAAGGCGACCTTCTCTGCAGGTATGATTACCAGCACATCTAAAATAACTAGAATAAGTACAATTTTTTTATGGAATCTAAAATTATTCATAATTTAATTATCTTTCCAGATTGTCCGCCATTAAAATCAGGTCTAGGAGCCCTAGCATCGAGCAGAGACACTGCATTTGGAACAGTAGTAACATTCTCGTGTCCCATCGGCCAGGAATTCGCAACGGGCAAGTCTCGCATCATAACAACTTGTCAAGATGGAGGAAAATGGTCCACCACATACATTCCTAGCTGTCAAGGTAAATTTTTATCCATTATTTTAAGTGTCCCATATTAGAGAAGCACTTGTGACAATTGTTATTGTAGCCACAGACAGTCATTAGGTAATAAGGAACTTTATTTTTTTTAAAAGAACTATGTAATTTCATCGTAAATCGCATTATAGATATTTTATTTCAAATCTTTCGAACAGATATAATAACGAAATATCACTGAGCAAATCACCAATGTCCAACACAATTGCCGCATTATCATCGATCGAGTTATGATAATAACCAATCGTATTGTTTTTTACAGAGGTGTATTGTGGGCCAGTGCCACAAATTGACAATGGTTTCTCAATCGGCTCCACGAACGTGACTTACCGCGGCGTTGCCACCTACCAATGTTACGCAGGCTTCGCTTTCCCCACCGGAGCGCCCATTGAGAGAATATCTTGCTTATCTGACGGCCGATGGGAGAGGACACCGACTTGTTTGGGTGAGTTTTTTGTTACTTCAAACCTTACCGTTGCTGTAAGCTTGAAGTTGACTGTGATACGAGACTGCACGTATTATAATTTCAGACTTTTACGCACAAACCAACTCATTTTCCTTTTTTTTTAAATATTCAATATAAATTTTAAACGATGTTAAAATATGATTGCAACAAACACTAATTTGAGTGTTTTTTGTATTATCATATTTGACTATACATGATTCAAATCTTATTCCTGAGAACGGTAAAACCTGGTATTATTTGTATTACTGGCTTTACTTGTGACTTAAAAACATTAGTAAATTTATGTACCTACATTCCACAATATTATATATAACAGACTTTCAAATTCGGTTTCAGCATCACAATGTGTGGCTCTTCCCGACGTACCTCACGCAAACGTTACTATCTTGAATGGCGGCGGTCGAAGCTACGGAACCATTGTACGATACGAGTGCGAACCTGGCTACGTAAGATCAGGCCAGCCAGTACTTCTCTGCATGAGCAACGGAACTTGGTCCGGAGACGTCCCGTCTTGCTCCAAGGCACTGTGTCCCAAGTTCCCAGAAATCAAGAACGGATTTATTGTTGACCAGACTCGCATCTACATGTATGGAGACGAAGCTCGCGTTCAATGTTTCAAAGGTACGTCATATTTAAACCATGAGTCATTTATAGTTACTTTTCAAATGGAATTGTTAGCTATCAATGACATAATGTTATAAATATTTATGCATCGCTTGTTTTAGGTTACAAACTCAATGGTCCGAGCGTTTTGAGGTGCGGAACTAACCAAGAATTCGATTCTGCACCAACCTGTGAAGACGTCAACGAATGTATCAGCAGCCAATGTGATGGAGCCTCAACTGAATGTAAAAACACCCAGGGAGGTTTCTCATGCCCATGCAAACCCGGCTTTGCACCAAACTTGGACTGCAGGCCTGTTGGAGATCTGGGCTTGATCAATGGCGCTATTCCTGATGAATCTATAACTACGTCTGCTTCGGAGCCTGGATATTACAAAGGAGTATGTAACACTGCCATTTAAAACTATTTATAGGAGTATTCTTTTTGTAGGTACTAATTTTCTTTTACCACTTCTTCAGATGGTACGACTGAACAACGGCGGTGGTTGGTGTGGAAACAACTTGGAAGCTGGAGCTAATTGGATCCAAATAGACTTGAGAGCACCTACCATCATCAGAGGATTTAGAACAATGAGCGTTATGCGAGCTGACGGCAACATTGCTTTCACTTCTGCCATCAGAATCCAATACACCAACGACTTGACTGATGTTTTCAAAGATTACACCAATCCTGACGGCACAGCTGTTGAATTCCGCATCTTGGAACCCACTCTATCAGTTCTGAACTTGCCCATGCCTATTGAAGCTCAGTACGTTAAATTCAAGATCCAAGATTACGTCGCCGCTCCTTGTCTGAAGATTGAAATCATGGGATGCGCCAGGTTAGACTGCTCAGATATCAACGAGTGCAATGAAAACAACGGTGGATGCGACCAGAAATGTATCAATACTCCTGGAAATTTTTCATGCGCTTGCAACCTCGGCTTCGAACTATATTCATCTAACGGAACCGCTGGATTCGCCATCGAGCTGTCTGAAACTGGAGACCGTGATGGTGATACTTACCAAAAGAACAAATCTTGCGTCCCAGTCATGTGCCCGCCTCTGGCTTCACCTGAAAATGGAAAACTACTTTCGACCAAGAACGCGTACCACTTCGGTGATATTGTTCAGTTCCAATGTGACTTTGGATTCGTAATGTCTGGATTCTCTTCCTTGCTTTGTACCTCAAGTGGCACTTGGAACGGAACTGCGCCTGAATGTCAATGTAAGTATTTGCTCTGTGTTTGTCTTATTACTTTCCTGAATGTATTCGTACTTAATTTAATTTCTTGTCGCAAAATATATATTTTTCAATTTATTTCATTTTCATAAGAAAATCATAATATCCTCTTGTTATTTTTAAGCCAAGATCTTCTTACATACGAGTACGATAATTATTTTTGCAGATGCCCGTTGTGTGACACTATCCGATGACAAGAATGATGGCCTCCGTGTAATCAGAGAAGACCCTGAAAGTGTTTTGGTGCCATACAGAGACAACGTTACTATCACTTGCACTTCTGCTGGAAGACAGCTAAGAAATACAGTAACCTCTTCATTCCGGCAATGTGTCTACGATCCTAAGCCGGTAAGTTATTAGTGTTCTTTTGTAAGTAACATGAAATCCTCTTATTTTTTGACGGTTATTAAATAACTATTCGTTATTTGCAGGGTCTACCTGACTACTGGCTTTCTGGAGCTCAGCCCCAATGTCCAAGAGAAGACTGCGGCGTGCCAATGCCCACTCCTGGAGCCGAGTATGGCCAATATCTTGACACGAGATATCAGAGCTCATTCTTCTTCGGATGCCAAAACACTTTCAGACTAGCAGGAGAAACAAGCAAACATGACAACGTTGTGAGATGTCAAGCGAACGGTATCTGGGACTTCGGAGATCTGAGGTGCGAAGGACCAGTCTGTGAAGACCCAGGCAGGCCAGCTGATGGTTATCAGATCGCAAAGAGCTACGAACAAGGATCCGAAGTGCTGTTCGGTTGTTCAAGACCTGGCTACATCCTAATCAATCCTCGACCTATCACTTGTATGCGTGAACCAGAATGTAAAGTTATCAGGCCTCTTGGTCTAGCCTCAGGAAGAATACCCGATTCTGCCATCAACGCTACATCAGAGCGACCCAACTATGAAGCTAGAAACATCAGGTTGAACTCGGTAACCGGGTGGTGTGGCAAGCAAGAAGCTTTCACATATGTCAGCGTGGATCTCGGCAAAGTATACAGAGTCAAAGCTACTCTAGTCAAGGGTGTTGTTACTTCAGACATCGTTGGTCGCCCAACAGAAATCAGGTTCTTCTACAAACAAGCTGAAAATGAAAACTATGTCGTATATTTCCCTAACTTTAATCTAACTATGAGAGACCCTGGAAACTACGGTGAACTGGCTATGATTACTCTGCCAAAATTCGTTCAAGCCAGATTTGTTATCTTGGGTATCGTCAGCTTTATGGACAACGCTTGTCTAAAGTTTGAACTGATGGGTTGTGATGAACCTGCTACTGACCCTTTGCTTGGATACGATTATGGCTACTCACCATGTGTTGGTAAGTTTATTACAATAACACATATCATTATTTTATCCACACCCATTATAATAAGAAGGAGCCTTACTAAACATTGTTTTTTCTATTTCCAGACAACGAACCGCCTGTATTCCAGAACTGCCCACAACAACCAATTGTAGTCCAAACAGACGTCAACGGAGGCCTACTACCAGTTAATTTCACAGAACCAACCGCCATCGACAACTCTGGTGCCATTGCGAGACTGGAAGTAACCCCTCAACATTTCAAGACACCTCTTCAAGTATTCCACAACATGGTCGTACGATACGTTGCATTCGATTTTGATGGAAACGTAGCCATTTGTGAAGTCAATATTACTGTACCTGACTACACTCCACCTAAACTAAGCTGCCCCCAGAGCTACGTCATTGAATTAGTCGACAAACAAGACAGTTACGCAGTCAACTTCAACGATACGAGGAGAAGAATAAACGCGACAGACGCTTCTGGAGAAGTGTTCTTGAAGTTTATTCCAGAAAGAGCTGTTATTCCAATTAGAGGCTATGAGAACGTGACCGTAATTGCAACTGATAAGTACGGCAACAGGGCTCAATGTAACTTCCAAGTGAGTTTTACAATAATATTACACAAAAAAACATTTTAGTTTTTGGGTCAGAAAGAACTAATAAAAACATTAATTTCAGGTATCAGTACAAGCAACACCTTGCGTAGACTGGGAGCTGATGCCTCCTGCCCACGGCGCTCTGAACTGTCTGCCAGGAGACCGCGGCATTCAGTGCATAGCTACCTGCAGTCCTGGGTACAGGTTCACTGATGGAGATCCAGTCAAGACCTTTATCTGTGAGAACAAGCGCGCCTGGTCACCTACTGCTGTAGTACCTGATTGTGTCTCTGAAAGTAAATAATCATATTCATCATAACATAAAATTTTTTTTAAATCTTCATCTTAGGGCTGCCCAAATGTATTGACACGAACTTATTATCTGATTGCAGACACTCAACAAGCTGAGTACCACGTGGTGGCCAGCGTGCAGTACCGAGCACTGGGTGCAGTCTCCAACGCCTGTCTACCACAATACAAGGACCTTCTCGCACAGTACGACAACATCCTCAACGAGAGACTATCGCAACGTTGTTCTGCAATCAATGTGAATGTCAACGTCACCTTCATTAAAGCCATGCCCACGCTTCTGGACGAGAATGTAGTCAAGATGGACTTTGTCCTCTCAATCACTCCGGCCATCAGACAAACTCAACTGTACGAACTCTGTGGAACTAATCTGAACCTCATCTTCGACCTATCTGTGCCTTACGCCAGTGCTCTGATTGAACCGGTCCTCAATGTTTCATCTATCGGCAACCAGTGTCCTCCTCTAAGAGCTATCAAGAGTTCGATATCTAGAGGATTCACTTGCACCACTGGCGAAGTTCTGAATATGGATACCAATGATGTGCCTAGATGCTGTAAGTATACTATACAAATGCTTGAAAGAAAGAAAGTTTTTTTTATTGTGACAGATTTGGAGAAAAACTTCATTTTATTATTATAAAGCACAGAGCATTGATATGTATAATAATCATCTATTGTTTTAATATAATGAATAATTTACCCTTGCCTCTTTCAATTTCAGTACATTGCCCGGCCGGAACGTTTGCTGGAGAGAAACAAAAATCTTGTACGATGTGCCCGCGAGGTTATTTCCAAGATCAAGCTCGTCAAGGCTCTTGCCTCAAGTGTCCATCTGGAACTTTCACGAGGGAAGAGGGATCGAAAGACCTAAGCGACTGTGTACCAGTGTGCGGTTACGGAACTTACTCTCCCACAGGATTAGTTCCTTGTCTCGAATGCCCCAGAAACAGTTACACCGGCGAACCACCAGTGGAAGGTTTCAAAGACTGCCAAGCTTGCCCTGTCAACACCTACACGTACCAACCAGCTGCGCCTGGCAGAGATAAGTGCAGAGCTAAGTGCGCTGCTGGAACTTATTCGCCGACTGGACTGGCTCCTTGCTCTCAGTGTCCGAGAAACTTCTACCAAAATCTGATCGGACAAACTAGCTGCAGTGAGTGCCCGACCAACATGAAAACCGTTAACACCGGAGCTACTGGCTTAGAAGAATGTATTCCCGTCGAATGTTCGAATAGTGCGTGTCAACACGGCGGCCTCTGCGTTCCAAAAGGACACGGCGTCCAGTGCTATTGTCCTGCTGGTTTCTCAGGCCGCAGATGTGAAATCGACATTGACGAGTGTGCCAGCCAGCCTTGCTACAATGGCGGTACTTGTACTGACCTTCCTCAAGGATACCGTTGCTCATGTCCTACCGGTTACGGTGGCATCAACTGTCAAGAAGAAAGATCTGACTGTAGAAACGACACTTGCCCAGAGAGAGCAATGTGCAAAGACGAACCTGGATTTAACAACTACACATGTCTGTGCAGATCTGGGTACACCGGTATTGACTGTGATATTACGGTAAGTTGATTACTTACATACTTATGTCATTTTATTACTTTATAATTTATCATAATCTAAAAAAAATATTTGTTTAATATTTATTTAACATTTATACAAATACATTTTTGCATTTCAGATTGATCCTTGCACTGCCAATGGCAACCCATGCACGAACGGCGCCTCTTGCATAGCTTTACAACAAGGCAGATTCAAATGCGAATGCTTGCCAGGATGGGAAGGACAACTTTGCGAAACGAACACTGACGACTGCATCGAGAAACCTTGTCTGTTGGGAGCACCTTGCACAGACCTGGTCAACGACTTCAGCTGCGCTTGCCCACCAGGATTTACAGGAAAACGTTGCCATGAAAAGATAGACCTTTGCTCAAACGAGCCTTGCAAACACGGAGTTTGCGTTGACAAACTATTCCTGCACCAATGCATTTGCGACCCAGGCTGGACCGGTCCATCTTGCGATATCAACATCAACGAATGCGTTATTTCACCCTGTGAGAACGGAGGTCAATGCATCGATAGCATCGACGACTTTACTTGTAACTGCGAAGCTGGATACACAGGCAAGAGATGTCAACACACCATCGACGACTGTGCCTCAGACCCTTGCACGAACGGCGCTACTTGCGTCGATCAAATCGACGGATTTATCTGCAAATGCCGCCCAGGTTTCGTAGGACAGCAATGTGAAACTGCTATTGATGAATGCTTGAATGAACCATGCAATGCTATCGGCACCGAAAACTGCATCGACGGAGATAACAAATTCCAATGTATGTGCCGCGAAGGTTTCACTGGAGAACTTTGTGAAACAAACATTGATGACTGTGCTTCCGACCCTTGTTTCAATGGCGGTTCGTGCAGAGACGAAATCGGAGATTACAAATGCGCTTGCCAACCAGGATGGACTGGCAAACGTTGCGAACATGATATCGGCAACTGTATGAACAGGCCTTGCCAGAACAACGCTAGGTGTATCAACTTGTTCCAGGACTTCTTCTGTGTGTAAGTAAATTAACAACAACAACAAAAGAAAATGTTAAATCTGTATTTTAGTAACTTTACCTATCTAATTAACTAACTTCTAATTTTCAGATGTCCAAGCGGCACAGACGGCAAACAGTGTGAGACTGCGCCTGAGAGATGTATCGGAAGCCCGTGCATGCACGGAGGTAAATGCCAAGACTTCGGCTCCGGTCTCAACTGCACCTGCTCTCCTGACTACACCGGCATCGGTTGTCAATATGAGTTCGACGCCTGTGAAGCTGGTCTATGTCAAAATGGAGCCACTTGTATCGATGAGGGTGAAGACTACTCCTGTCTTTGCACTCCTGGTTTCAAGGGCAAAAACTGCGATGAAGATATCATTGACTGCAAAGAGAACTCTTGCCCACCTTCAGCCACATGTATTGACCTGCCTGGACGATTCTACTGCCAATGTCCCTTTAACCTCACAGGAGACGACTGTAGAAAAAGTAAGAAATCTGAACTCTATTTGCTTTGAATTAAAGTACATATTAAAAGTACTATTCTTCTATCATATGTATGTCTGATTTTTTCAGCAATCAGCGTCGATTACGACTTGTACTTCAGCGACCCCATGCGTTCCAGTGCGGCTCAAGTTGTGCCTTTCGATACCACGTCGGCTGACAGTTTGACTATTGCTATGTGGGTGCAGTACACTCAACAAGATGAAGGCGGCGTTTTCTTCACGGCTTACAGCGTTAGGTAATTAATTATTTATTTTTAACGCCTAATTAATTCCCAATACCTACCAGATTAATAAATTCTTCTTAGTGGGTGTTTACAAACATAAGTTATCAAATTGACAAATAAAGTAAGCCAATACAATATTTTTGCAGCAACTCTCATATCGCTCTAAACAGAAGACAAATAGTCCAGATGCACTCCAATGGTGTTCAAGTATCTCTGTTCCCTGAACTACAAGACGTTTATCTGAGCTTCGGTGAATTTGCGACAGTAAATGACGGACAATGGCATCACGTTGCTTTGGTTTGGGACGGAACCAACGGAGGCGAGCTGACTCTCATTACTGAAGGTTTGATTGCCAGCAAGATTGAAGGTTATGGAAGTGGACGAACACTACCACAATAGTAAGTTTCTTCTATTATACGAAAGAGTCAATTCAACTACTTTATTTTGAGACGGTTAATCTAAATGTTTCCTTTCAGTGTTTGGGTAACATTGGGCAAGCCTCAATCAGATAACCCGAAGGCCTACACAGAGTCTGGCTTCCAGGGCCACCTTACCAAAGTACAAATCTGGAACAGAGCTCTTGACGTCACTAACGACATTCAGAAGCAGGTCCGCGACTGCAGGACCGAGCCTGTCCTGTTCAACGGACTGATTCTAACCTGGGCTGGATACGAAGATGTGATTGGAGGAGTAGAAAGAATAGTGCCTTCACATTGCGGCCAACGCGTCTGCCCCAACGGCTACGCTGGACCCAAGTGTCAACAACTTCAAGTCGACAAGGAGCCACCACGAGTAGACCGCTGTCCTGGAGACTTGTGGGTCATTGCCAAGAACGGCTCATCCATCGTCAACTGGGACGCACCGGTGTTTAGCGACAACGTAGGCGTCGCCAGAGTAGTTGAAAAGTCTGGTCACAAGCCTGGACAAAACCTGGCTTGGGGAGCATATGATATTGCATACATCGCTTACGATGCTGCTGGAAACGCAGCTACTTGTACTTTCAAGGTTACCGTACTATGTAAGTAACTCCTCTATACCTACTTACTTTTTTTAATGTACTTTCATAAGTCTTTATGTTAATTGGTATCGTATATCTATTTCAGCTGAATTCTGTCCACCATTGGCCGATCCTCTCGGTGGATACCAGTCTTGCCGCGACTGGGGCGCTGGCGGCCAATTCAAGGTGTGCGAGATTGCTTGCCGCGACGGACTCAGATTTTCTCAGAATGTGCCACCATTCTACACCTGCGGAGCTGAAGGCTTCTGGCGACCAACGACCGACCCTAGCATGCCATTGACATACCCTGCTTGCTCACGTAAGAAATTTGTCCTACTTTTGATATTGACCGGAGGCAAGCTTAAAATATTTCAAATTTAACACTATAAATGATCCTTGCGTTAGTTATAACATGGTAATTTAATCGTTTTCTTCTTTGCTCTCACAGCGGCATCACCAGCTCAGCGTGTCTTCAAGATTGCGATGGCGTTCCCAAGCTCCGTTCTCTGCAACGACGCTGGCCAGGGTGTGCTTCGTCAGAAGGTTCGCAGCGCCATCAACCAACTCAACAGGGACTGGAACTTCTGCTCATATGCTGTAGATGGTATGTCCATATGTTATTATGAACAAATATAATTTGTTATTGGTTCTTTTTCAGTCGATTCGACCTCAAAGGCATCTCTAAAGGCAAATCTTCCACTACAATTGATTTCGTTATGTCCCCAGATTATAAAAATTGTTTCATAGTTATTCTGTTTATTTTCTTAAGGTACTCGGGAGTGTAAGGAACTTGACATCAACGTGAAGTGCGACCACCGCGGCAACGTCAGACAAACCAGACAAGTCTCCAACCCTCCTGCACCGACTCCTGAAGACACCTACGTCTTGGATGCCATCATTCCGGTTGAAGAGTTAGTACTCCACAACTTTCATGTAAACTAGTACACAAATTGTAGGACTTTCAATCTAATAATTAGTTAGAATCAATAGTATCAGAACCGGATATCTTTGGTTCGAATTGAGATCACAAAACACAAAATCACACACCAAACAGCACACTCTAGAACCAAAGATTTCTGCCATATTGTAGCTCTATTCTCTGCAGTAGGCTTCCTATCAAAAATATAAAATGGAAAGGTGTTGGAGTAGCGAATGACAAAATTCGTAGAGCACACTAGCATGTGTAAACTTGTAAGCAACGACGCACATACGTACCAATTTATTAAATTGTATACAGATGTTAAAAAGTAATTCTTGTAGCACATATTGAAGCATGATACTTCACTGCATGTATTTCTCGCACTTAGGGCCCGCAGCAGTAGAGAAGGCCGGCAGGCTGGAGATACATATAGCGTGGAGATTTCTTTCCCCGCCATCAAGTAAGTTTGTTTGCATGTTCTAGTTGCTCGCCACTCGTACGCTTCACGCTCTCTATCTCGGAACAAGTTTCTGAATACGTAGGTGCTTGCTTTCAGTTTCTAGATACCAGAAGTAACTTGTAAACATTGAATATAGTTTTATCTAGTTTGGAAGTGGTTGTGGCCGCTATTGTTCAGGGAAACATAGACCAGAGGTGAAACTTATATCGCAAGTTTTGTGTAAACAAACTGAATTCGCGCAACTTGATGCTTCTTCACTTTGTTCGGGTTGTTAATTGAAGAGCCATTCCATTAATGAAATATATCGATTGGTCAGTGACTCAGACGGAGTTGTACGATATGCACAAAATTGTTGATTAGATCTTGTAAACCTACCAGCAAAGTACAAAGACTCCCAAGCGAACGACCATTAAAAAAATCTGTTAAACGTATCGTCATTTCAAAATAGCTAAAATTGCTCAATTTCAGTGTTTTTTTTTTGCGGTTTTACATCTATACTATATCAATTTCCAATTATAACCACACCTTCTCAACCAGCGACCCAGTGATCCACAACGGCAACAACGAGCGGTCCACCGTCCAGAGGTTGCTTGAGAAGTTGATCCTGGAAGACGAGCAGTTCGACGTACGAAGCATCTTGCCCAACACCGTGCCCGACCCGGCGAGTTTGCAGCTGGTATCTGACTACGCCTGCCCGATGGGACAGGTCGTTATGGCTCCTGATTGTGGTGAGTTTTCATTTTATTATTATTTCCCACTCAAATCAGGTGAGCAAAGGTCGCACATGCTCGAATATAGAGCATGCTTGTATATTTTGTACACTTATACATAGGTACATGCATTTACCAGGAGCGACGCCAGTACAAAAGATTATAATAATATGCTCGATGGTAGTAGGTACATATGTGCATGTATTAAAATAAAGTAGCAATCAGCCGGATTACGTATTGATATGTTTTAACAGTCTTGAGATTTACAGTCCGATTTCATAACAAACAGTTAATATTTTTTTCAAATTTAGTTTAGCTTCTTTGTTTTACTTTCACTTATGTTTTATTTTGGAATAAACATCAACAAAATCATCAAAACATCAGCAAAATAACGTTGCTCTGCATCATCGAAGCTCGCCCTAATATCATTTATATTTTTCCAATTGAATAACACCTAATTACCCCCACATTCCAGTCGCCTGCTCAGTGGGTACATACCTGGACTCAGCCAGCGACTCCTGCAAGCCGTGCCCAGCTGGCTCCTACCAGTCGGAGGCAGGTCAGCTGCAGTGCCAGCCCTGCCCGGCCATCGCGGGACAACCTGGAGTCACTCAGGCCACTGGCGCCAGGAGTGCTGCTGATTGTAAAGGTACGTTTATCTTTGTGCCATCACAATATCTACAGAATACAGGTCCCTTCTGCTCCTTGATATTTCCTCCTGTCATATTTCCACAGAGCTGGGGATCGGGACTCCCCCGAAGATTATTTTATTGTGGGAGTGTTCTTAGTGGTTGGTGCTAAGATCCTTCCATGGGTGAAAGAAAAATTTTAACCTAATCAGCCGGATATGAAATTTATATTGACATAATAATCCACCGACTTATGAAAATCTGCCACAACTCGGCATAAACATTAAATGTGTGAAACCACGTTCATCTTCCTATGACTATCAATAAATTTGCATTTGATCTAGCCTAAAATGATAAACATTACTGCAATCCGGTCACAATTGTAATGTAAATTCCCTGGACATAATTTTACTGCCATTTTACCCGAAATCGTCGACGATTGCTAACTACTGAGTGGCGCCAAATTATCTAACTGATGTGCGCTACTTTCAATTATTACTTCGGCTGTTTGTCTAGTACGGCAGTCGTTAAGCCATGACAGAGGCCCTCAGGGCGGCTTGATAAACTCTCGACACCAGAGTTGGCCATTCTCATTCTATAAGAAGAAGAAGAATTACTACTTCTTTCATTCTTGCTTATCGTACCAAGATCTTCCTGGAACCTGGAAGACCTCGACCGTCAAGGAGGACGATACACTTTACGTCAAAGAACCTACGATCCAGTTTTATTTTATTTTTCAAACTGCAATTTGACCTTATGTGTCTTTAACCTGTTATTTGATACATTCCAGAACGTTGTGCCGCCGGTAAATACTACGACGCGGAAGCAGACCTGTGCCGTCCTTGCGGCCACGGCTCGTACCAGCCACGCGAGGGAGCCTTCACTTGTATCTCCTGTCCGAGGGGGCAGACTACGCGCGCTACTGAGGCCGTGTCCGCTGCTGAGTGCAGGGATGATTGTCCATCAGGTAAATTGATTTAAGTCTATGAATCATTACATTGCAAAATTTAGAATTGCAGACTTATGCGACGCTTTAGCGGTCACAGCTCCTACCAATCTTGCAAGAAAGATTAACGCTCTATTCGACACTAAACAAAATACTTGTTGTATTTTGTTTAGTGTTTTTTTGTAAGAAATAAAAGAGTGGTTTCCAAGAAGGTAGAATATGCGCGAAACTGTTGTTGTATTCTATTCTACTCTAGCTTCTTGTACAAGTACTCAAAAAAATTTACTATCTCACAATAATACGATCGCACGATATAGTTTTGGTGAAACTAGCAGTCATACAAGAAAATCCACAATATACATAGCATTTGACACATTTGTCAATTTGACTACAAAAGTTGGAGATTTAGTGCTTTATACAATATCTAAAAGTAACATACTCCACATTACTAACCCGTACTCTAACTCCAGGCGAGCAACTAAGCAGCGACGGTGGCTGCGAGCCGTGCCCTCGCGGCACGTACCGCGCGACCGGCGCCGGCGCAGCTTGCCAGCCGTGCCCACCTTCCACCACCACGCCGCAAGATGGCGCCTCGTCCGCCGACCAGTGCTCGCTGCCCGTTTGTAGACCTGGTAAGTAACATATTAACTTTGAATTCTGAACATGCTCCTAAATCTTATGCTTCTTTGTAGATCTTGGGTGGACTTTAAGACGATGCTGTACCTACTCATTTACTTTTAAGAGACAAAGATTTTTTTCATGAATCGCGACTCTAAAGAAAACAAACAAAGATAACGTGTTCTTTTATATCTTAATTCATAGTAACTTTTTAGCATAAACATTAAGTCTTTTTGAAAGAAAAACTTATATGGATAAATAAGAATAAAATTTCCCTGTTGTGACGAAGTGAAGGTCTTCATATATGGTTGATATTGTTTAGAAATTTGATTAAATGAAATATATTGCGTTAAGTTACTACTTCTTTCACCTAAGACCTGTATTTGTAAATTCCAGGCAACTATCTGAACGTGACCTTGAACACGTGCATCCAGTGCCGCAAGGGAACCTACCAGTCAGAGTCACAGCAGACAGTCTGCATACCGTGCCCCATCAACACTAGCACGAGGAAACTTGGCTCTGTAAGTAACAATGGATTCTTATATTACTTACAACTATTTATAGTCATACTTACCTACATAGAACGATTAATATTAGTGTATACGTGTTATGTGACATGACATCCAAGCTTTAGCCATATCAAATGTCAACCCACCTCCTTTAGAGAGTCAAGATGTGAAATACAGAGAGATACTTGTTCTATTCAGCATCGCCTCCACTTTCTGGACATTACCTATCTCCATGTCAGTACTCATCCTCTCTTGTTATTTCCTAGCATTTGCATAAAAGGATACCGAACAGATGAAGACAATAAAGCAGGAAACTCGTTTTGTTTTTATTTGCCTCTTTTTTAACCCTTAACGAAACTTGATATTCTCCACAGATATCCGAGACAGACTGCATCAACCCGTGCGAGATAAGTAGTCCAGGGACTAACTGTGACGTCAACGCATACTGCCTCCTCAATCCTGAGACCAGCGACTTCTCGTGTGAGTGCAAGCCGGGCTTCAACGGCACTGGGAGAGTCTGTACAGGTGAGCATTTCACTTCGGAGTTTTATTTCTATTACCGAGGGTCGGAACTTCCCCGCAGCCCCGCACGATTGGCTTACTGCTTATGTCTATTTTTTCAAAGCCAGTACAAACCAATTTTATTAAACGAAATGAATAAACAAATAAATAAATATTCCGGGACAATGCACACAGCGCCATCTAGCCCCACACTAAGCAAACGCTTGTGTCGTGAGTACTAGGTAACGGATATAATACTTATATACTTTTCTTTTGTAAATACATACTTAATTCAATTCTACAATTCTTTTGTAGTTTTCAGTTTCCATGACTCTGATCTTCGGCTGTAGCCATCCAAACCATGTGAATTGCACATGAATAATATAATAATTTCTTGCTTTTTCCAGACGTCTGTCTGAACTTCTGCGACAACGGAGGTGAATGCGTGAAGGACACCCGAGGTGAACCATCCTGCAGATGTACTGGATCCTTCACTGGAAGACAGTGCAAGGAGAAGAGTGAATTCGCCTACATCGCCAGCGGAGTCGCCGGTGGAGTCATCTTTATCATCTTCCTGGTGCTGCTCGTATGGATGATCTGTGCCAGGTAAGGGAGTTTGATTCTTATGTCTCGGGCAGCTAGGTAGAGACTAGCTGATTAGTTGGGAGGGTTCTTTAGATCTTTTACCGGACGATGCTGCTTTTATGGATGATCTAGAAAAGTGAATTTGTAGTTTATGCCATTTGAAAATAAAGTAGGGATTATCTTGGCAACGCTGTACATCCATGTATACCTACTAATTAATTCTGTGTGAGTGCTACTTACCTACTAGTCTTAGTCACAACAATTTACCTATTCTATTGATTCAGTGGCCTTTCCAATCAAAAGTTATCGACGTAATAACTACAATCAGGCAGTGACAATATGATACCATCACCGTTGTCATTAGTCTCAGAGGAAACCACTTTATTGGTATGATTTATTTATTTCTTTATGTATTAAAGGCTCAGACAATTGATTCCTTTAAAAAACAAGTAAAGGAATTTTATCTCGCTTCCCTTCAGTGAAAATTGCTGTTATTATTTCTACTACTATCACCTCTAAATATTTTGTTGTGTATTATATGTATTTGTATATAAACATTAATTTTATTATATTAAGTATGTGTATTGCGTATTTATATGTATATATATATATATGTGTATATATATTAGTAAAATTTCTTTTTTCCTTTTTGTTGTACACCACATTCTTCTTTTTTTTTCTTTTGCTTATTTCTCTCCAGCTGAAGGTTGCCTGGAAGAGATCGCTTTCAGCGATAAGGCCGCCGCTTGTGGCACTAGTTAAGGTGCAATTTGTTCTATGTACTGTTTTTTTTAATATGTGTCAACAATAAAGAGTTAATCTATCTAATCTATCTATCTATTATTCTCATAATCAGAACCGCTTACAGCGAATTACTCTAATGATAAATATGATATCATGATGACATACGATAGGATAGTAAGCATAAGCGTACGATATAGTAAGCATAAATAAATTTGATAACGCACCATTATCATTCTTACATACCTATGTACTTCGGTTCAAAGTCGAAGATAATTTGAAATGTAATCATCCATGATAAGCTATGAAGTAATGGGTAAAAGATGTATTCAGTGGTAAAAGTAGACCTTTATACAACTAGCTTCATAAATTCACGAAGACTTCCTGACAGTCAGAAATGGTTCTGTAACATTAAATTTTGCAATCATACTCCAGAAACCTAATGGACAAAACCTTATTCAACTTCCAGATCAACAAAGAAGAAGGAGCCAAAGAAGACGTTAACACCAGCCATCGACCAAAACGGGTCCCAAGTCAACTTCTACTACGGAGCGCACACTCCTTACGCAGAGTCCATCGCTCCGTCCCATCATTCCACTTACGCACATTACTACGATGACGAAGAAGACGGTTGGGAAATGCCAAACTTCTACAACGAGACCTACATGAAAGAGAGCCTTCATAATGGAATGAATGGCAAAATGAACAGCCTAGCGAGGTCTAACGCCAGCATATACGGCACTAAAGAGGACTTGTACGATCGGTTGAAGAGACACGCGTATCCGGGTAAGAAAGGTACGGTATTAGTTTTGCACTTAGATTAGATGCACGCTTTTATGTTGGTTGCAGCGAACACTGGAGAGCTTGTAGATTGTAAGATTAATGTAGCTTTTTAAGTAAATTCTTCTCTTAACCAATATTAGTTAAGACAAACTACATATTAAGTAGTATGCTTTTCTTGCTTTCGTGTGAACACCACCTTGTTGTTGGGTTTTTATAAATGATTAACTCTGAACAGTATCTGTATAATGCTTTGGATACGACTTAAAAATCCAAAAAAGGTCCAACTGCTACGAAGTCTTTGAAGATACTCCATAAACCGAACGATCCATTTCATTGGAGATAAATTAAAATTTATAAACGAAAAGAGTTTAAATAAAATTTACATATCAAATGATAATATCAGATTAGCAGTAGAAATGGCATACAGTCATAGATACCTTAAAATTGCTTACTAACATATTTACACAAATACTTGATTTGTTAACACATAATGTACGTCTATGATGTAATATGACTCAAAACATGATCCCCTTACATTCGATTACTTGTCCATAAATATTATACATATACTAATAGCGATATGTCTGTTTGTTTTCAGATAAGAGTGACAGCGACAGCGAGGGTCAGTAATCAATAGGACTGCGTTATGACGAATTCTGGTCAACTTTACATAATACTAATTTACTAGTATCGACTTCTCGGCGCACCTTACACAAACTAGATAGTAAGGGAACTTGTGTTTTAACTTAATTTTTAGTTGAATATATCGACATAAAAAGTCAGACAATCAATCAAAAAGACAATATCCATCAGATTTAAAAATGTCGTCTGTTAGTTTTTAGCTCAGATTCAAATCATAAACCATTCACAAATATAATTAGTGGAAACATGAACCATCATTAATCTCTGAAACATAAGTTCTCTTTTTCTGTGAACATAAGTTTTTTGAGTAGGAAATAAAATGACGAATAATGAAAATTCCAAGGTGCGTGAGACCCGAGAACAGAATGTACTTACGTTGTATAATTTTTGTATTCTTCTAGCTTTATTAAGAAATTAGTTGTAGACTTTAAATGTGTATTAACACACTCACTGTTTAAGGTTACAGCCCTAACCAAATACGTAAATATTAATGCTATAGGTACCCTTGAAAATATAATTAAAATATAAAAAAACTGGATATAAATGAGCATAGATTTAATAGTTACAATAAACTATAGAAAACAGTGATTGTGTTGATGTCCCATATTTGAACAGACGAACAAAATGCTCAAGTATATTAAGGCAACCACTGCCATATCGAAAAGGACATTAAAATTAAATACTTAACATTCCAGAAAGTAGCAATTTTTATCGTGTAAATAAGTATAGTGTTTTGTATATTTATGTTAAGATTTGTCACAAAAAGTGTGGATAATGAGCTACTGTGTAGAGTCCATGCTGTTATTTTGTGACTTGGAATTTATTTCCTAGTGTTAGTATTAGTCTATGGCAGTTAAAGTAGTAATTTATATTCGACATTTGTATAATTTAGTGTTAAAGATTAGTACTAACACTAAGTAAATGTGTTTATAGGTAATTTTAGATCGGTTTGTGACTTTGTAATATACACTGAACTGTCATTTTGGTACGAATGTGCGAGTGAATGTTAAATATGAATGGTTTTTTACGATATCAACGTACAGTTTCCAATTATATACTTGCGTATAAATATTTATGACTTTTACAATACATATCCTCTATATTATTTCGACGTATATGGCACTAATAACAAAGTTATGTATAACTGTATTAGTGTAAGTATGAAAGTGGTTTTTACAATGTTAAATACTCAATAAGTGAGTGGTCCAATATTCCATCACAAATATATTACCACATGTAGTTATAACAACGAATGTTTTTTACAAAATTTTTAATAATGAAATAAATTTTAATACATATTTACGGAATGTATTTTATTTTTCTTGCCATGCCCATTTTAATACTAAATAGGATCATGCTTGTCTACAACTTGCCTGATGTTTAGCAACGTTGTAGTCTACGTTGTAGCGCTTGCCTTGAAGAAAGCTATGTACTGTGAAATTACCAAGGAATTATAATTCTAATGTCTTACTGTGCAGAGCAAGTATGGCCCTATATATTGGCCCTTGTCTTTAGTAGCTTATTGATGACATCAACAATACAAGCTAGTATAAATAGAGAACAATCGAGACTATTACATTGAGTAAATACTAATGTAGCCACAACTCTGCAAAATGTGCAGTTATACAAGGTGTAACAGAAGGGTGTGACAATATTAAAGAGTATACATATATATATCATGTAAGAAGTCACATACCAAAATATGAAAAATTAAATCGCATATATTTTTTACCATACAAAAATTAGATAATATTTTTCACTTGATTTCGTGGCAGCCCTAGCGAGTGACGAAACCGAAATAAGCACACATTCTTTCATCCCGTTCTAGCATTAGTTTTAACGCAACGTATTCTCTCTCTCTCGCGCTCTCAGAGAGACACCGCCGCGCCGTGTCATTTGTCAATGAAAGAAAAGTCAATGAACGCTCAAAATGATAAGATGTAGGGTTGCAAGTCTTAAAGTTTTAATGAAAGTTCAACTTATGATTACTCGAAATCTATGACACTTAGAATTCTGAAACCCAGTGGGCTGTATTCTATATATACATAGGTATGTATAGTATAAGTATTGTCACACCCTTCTGTTACACCTTTATATATGGACATACTAGCAAACCCGGCGAACTCCGTTTCGCCACCAGATGGCTTCTTTTTATAAACCTCACGGAGCCCGAGTCCTTTCCAACGAATGCAAAACCGTGGAAATCGGTTCGTGCGTTCTGGAGTTATAGCGTCAGGAAGGAAAACCCGACTTATTTTTATATAGTAGTTAACTGCATATTTTGCAGAGTTGAGTCTACACAAATATAATCTTTCCATTATAATATTAGTGCACGCATAAACACCTCAAGGTGACTTGTTATCGTTCGAACAATGATCCCAATATCTTTCAACACTGGTAAAAACCAGTTTAAAAAGTGTAATAACTATCACGAAGTCAATTGATGAATAATTAAATGCAACACGAAAACAATGACAGAGTTCATTATTTTGACTTTGTGGTGACTGTAATGTAAAGTGCTATTAGACACAATGCAGAAACCAATCTATTGATACTATTACATCATCACAAAATAAAAAAATGTAGTAATTAGGTATTCTATTGTTTCTTGTACCTTTATTTTATACTATGGTTAGGTTTGGGTCTTAGGTATACCTATACTTAATTGGCCAGACATAGACATGAGATCTGGTTAAGTTACAATATGTAGATTAAAAAAACGTGAATCAGTTGTTTTGTTGCGGTATATGGAAGAGCAGACATCAAGAAACCAACAAACCACACTTTCGCTTTTATAATTATAACTAACTAGCTGTGCCTGCGACTTCGTCCGCGTGGAATAGTTATTTTGGGCATCAATTCTTTAAATTGTGAACCGTTTTCGCAGCAACGGAAGCCCTCAAAGATGAATAATTTTCCCCGATTTTTCCACATTTTACATTGTTTCTTCGCTCCTATTTATTTATATATTTTATTCACTTATGTACTAAAAGCTTAAGCCAACACGTACATTAAGCCAACTACCTACTACAATAATGCTAAAGCATTTGGGTAAGACATATTGTACACTACGTTACTTAGAAATTTACAACAATCACAACGAAATTTCCTATATTTAGAACAGAACACATCTATGTCACAACGAAATTTCCTATATTTAGAACAGAACACATCTATGTCATGTGCGCGCGCGCAGCGCAGCGAACAACGGGCGCACACCACACCCTCGCGGCAGCCGCTGCCGAGTCGGCGCCAGCAAGGCGAGGCGAGCCAGCGCATCGGGATTATGTATCTGACCGTTCAACAGCTGATAAAAATGGAGTAAAAGTGCACATTTACGCCTTAAAACTAAAGTGTCGATGCCCACCATACCCGAGACAAACAGAGAGAGATACAAAAAGGGATAATATCCGTACAACTTCTTATACAAGTATCTGGCAAATTTCCGCTGGACACGCTCCACCATAAGAGTATACTTTTTCTCGGGTCCCAGATAATAGAGTTATACTCCAACTTACTGCGAACAATTAGTTGCAGCGTGATGTTATATAGCCTAAAGCCTTCCTCGATAAATGGTCTACTAAACACAAAAAGAATTTTTCAATTCGCACCAGTAGTTCCTGAGATTAGCGCGTTCAAACAAACAAACTCTTCAGCTTTATAATATTAGTATAGATAGTACAAAATTATGTCTGTATATGTGTGATCCAAGATCTAATCGACCTCCACACGAAATTTCATTCAAATCGATTCGGGCGTTTCTATGTAAGGGAATAATAAAAGCACAAATTTTCGCCTCTATAATATTAATGGAATGATTATAAAAAAATATACGTTTACTCTATCAGGGAATGAGTCAGTAGGTAAAAAATATATTCGATATAAGTAATCTAAACATATAAAACTCAAAGGTGACTGACTGACTGACTGACTGATATAGTGATCTATCAACACACAGCCCAAACCACTGGACGGATTGAACTGAAATTTGGAATGAAGGTAGATGTTATGATGTAGACATCCGCTAAAAATTAGGATTTTTGGAAATGCTACTTTTAAAGGGGTGAAATAGGGGAAGCCAGTTTTACTTCTTAATGCGAGCGAAGCCGCGAGCACCCACTAGTAACATATAAGTCCGTAGCAACATAACGACCTAGCACCACGAAAATGATAAGCAAATGATACCATTATACCTAGTCAGGTCATAAGTATTGTCACACAGTAAAAACTTTTCTTTTAGAATGCTGGCAACAAAAAAGTTTATTGAATTCGAATTTCGTATTGTTCATGAAAATAAAAATGTATACTTTTTAGAATTTTACTCATTTTTAAATATGGAGTGGACGCTTAAAGAAGACCGTGTTGCAGTTATTGCATTGCATCGTTGCGGTTACGCGCCAATTCAAATTTTTGACATACTGAAAAATTTGAATATAACCAAAAGATTCGTTTATCGTACCATCAAACGATACAATGAAGACTCTAGTGTAGATGACAGGTCAAGAAGTGGTCGCCCTCGGTCTGTTAGGACTCCAGCAGTGATAAAAGCTGTGAAGGCGCGAATTCACAGAAATCCCAAACGTAAGCAGAAACTGTTGGCCCTTCAGATGGGGTTAAGCAGAACCACGGTGAAAAGGGTGTTAAATGAAGACTTAGGGCTTCGGGCATATCGAAGAAAAACAGGACATCGTTTGAATGCTCGTTTAATGGACCTGAGACTGAAGAGATTCCGCGCTTTGTTGAAGCGGTACGCGGAAAAAAAATACCGGGAAATTCTTTTTTCGGATGAAAAATTTTTTACCGTAGAAGAGAGCTACAACAAACAAAATGATAAGGTGTACGCACACAGTAGTGAAGAAGCGAGCAAACGTATTCCGCGTGTCCAACGAGGTCATTTTCCATCCTCGCTTATGGTATGGCTGGGAGTTTCTTATTGGGGCTTAACAGAGGTACATTTTTGTGAGAAAGGTGTAAAAACGAATGCAGTTGTGTATCAAAATACAGTCCTGACGAACCTTGTGGAACCTGTTTCTTATATCATGTTCAATAACAAGCACTGAGTATTCCAACAAGATTCGGCGCCAGCTCATAGAGCGAAGAGCACACAAGACTGGCTGGCGGCGCGTGAAATCGACTTCATCCGGCACGAAGACTGGCCCTCCTCCAGTCCAGATTTGAATCCGTTAGATTACAAGATATGGCAACACTTGGAGGAAAAGGCGTGCTCAAAGCCTCATCCCAATTTGGAGTCACTCAAGACATCCTTGATTAAGGCAGCCGCCGATATTGACATGGACCTCGTTCGTGCTGCGATAGACGACTGGCCGCGCAGATTGAAGGCCTGTATTCAAAATCACGGAGGTCATTTTGAATAAACTTTATTGTCATAAGAATCTATGTTTTGTTAAGTTCATTTTGGTATATAAATGGTTACATAAAGAATAAAGTTGTTTCAATTATTTTATATCAAACATGTGACAGAATTTATGACCTGACTAGGTACTTATCTACGAGTAAAGTGAGTTCATTTAATAACAGAATGGAGGAATACTCCAATTATTAGTTAGGTATGTTATTTTCCACGGCTCTTCTTTAGATAACACGTAATATAACATTTTAGTCGGTCAAGTATTGATGATAAACAGATAAGATATTTAAAGTTATATGATAAATGAACGACCGATAGGTTTGATATTATGTATAAAAGAAATGGGAGTATATTATATTATATGTGAGTACAAATGTTATTTGGGATGTTTAAATAAATATTCCGGGACATTGCACACAGCGCCATCTAGGCCCACACTAAGCAGACGCTTGTGTCGCGGGTACTAGATAACGGATATAATACTCATATACTTATAATATGTTTGTTACCTAAATTCGTTTTTTTTAGGCAATCACGCAAGTATTTAATATAAACATAACTACCAGTCATTTAATTTGCTGACACGCAGGTAAATCCACAGGAATATCTAGTCAAATTATAGACACATATGTAGAAAATCTTTGGAAAAATCTAATGATAGTCTAAGTGTGCATATGTAGGTACGTAAATATTTTTATTTGCGCAACTTTTGATAAAAACAGTACAGGACAAACATGTTTATTTTGTTCTTTATTTCTTGTTATGAATTCTTGAGTTATTATTGTACGTAGAATATACATACGAATTGTTTTTGATTGTGTGTGATTTTACAATAACAGTTTTGTTTTTCTCTTCTCTTATTATAAAATCAAAGACAGATCCAAATTCCATTTATAAAAAATGTTAAAATAATATCACTCTAATAGTGAGTTTCTCTCTGTGAGTCGTTTAATTCCTCATGACTGAGGGTCGTGACTCCCCCGCTAATTGATTCTTTGGGGGAATTCTCTTGGTCAGATACATCGTGGTGGGCGCCCAGGTCCTTCCACGGAAGACACAGTTTACGTACTCTCAAAAGTGACATATAAAAACAATATACCCAAGCTAAACTACAAAACACAAGCCAAACTCAACCAGCCAATTCAAAAATAATTCCACCTCATTATCGTTCCCCGAAAAACAACAAACAGAGTGCAAAGTGTTTGTTTTGTTGCGTGTAAATTTAACGTATTTGTGTTGATGTAGACTACATAGATAACCAAGTGACCTTATGGCCTCTTGAATTGTAAAGAATGGATGATTCAATATATTCATTTGATATCACTTACTAGGCTATATTAAAATACCTACGATACTTATGTAGACAGACTTTGTAGAAAAATACAAATCAGGCGAAGAATTGTATACGATATTTTTGTATGCCTTGTTTTACTTCTGCATTAACATACTGCACTATTTTAATGTGTAGTTTTATTTTATCATTACTTTATTCGTAATTCTATCTGTAACTAGTTGAAACCCGCGGCTTAAACTATGTAATGAAATAGAAAAATGTAATAAAGTCGAATGCTGTTAATGCGTTCTAAACATGATTAAGAGTCGATATAAAATACACATATGTACTTAAATGACATATATTATTATCTCTAAGTACTTAATTTTAAAGTATAACTATAAATCATACTACACATACAGAAATATACAATTTATTGTCTTATAGCACAGCCAATGATATGATATAAAAATATAGATTAGCAGAGTGCTAATTAATTATATTTTTAATTTAGAATACAGCTTAAAATATAGTTTCTAAGAATACATTAGAAGCAAGATTAAAGACTAATTACGATATGAAATTTAAAATACTGGGTTACTACACTATTTATTTGAACATAATGAACTCCTGGTTCTGTTATTTATTTGTATTATTTTTCTAAACATATCAACAGATCAAATATATCTTGTAAAAGTTATTTTTTAACTTGAAGACATTATTGATGTAACATCAAATAAAGTTCACATCAGTTAATGACGGATACAAATATCTAACTAGCACAATAAAATATATTACTTTTTTCATTTCACGACTAAAAAAGTTGGTTTTAAATTTATTATCTATTTATGTCTTTCCATTCAAAGAGGAAATACTGCCAGCATCCTGGGATCCTGCCGCACAGCGACAACATGGACGGTGTGCTGATTTTTTTGTAAATATCTGTTTTTTTTTAGTTTTTCTGTATGTTTAAGTCATTTTTGTATATACCTACTTGTGGAATACATATTATGTAAATAATAAAAAAAAGAAATAAAAATTTAATAGGAATAATGGAGTTAACGAGATATTGTCCAGTAACCCAGTACTAATCTAGATTGATATGTTTACTTAGCATGCTTGTTGTGGAATTCAGTCATGTACTTAGCTAGCGCCTGTACTTCCTCCAGAGTGACCGCGTTGTAGGTGGAGGCTCTGATGCCGCCCACGTCTCTGGAAAATGGAGTTTATTGCTATTAGCATAAGGTTCTACAATAAAACCGAACTCACGCACCCTCGGCCGCTTAGTCTGAAGTGTTTGAAAATGAGTGGGGATTTTCTCGCCTGGCAGTTAGTAGACCGTAGCTTGAGGCGTTCTGACGGTAGCAGAAATACGCAGGTTCAAATCCTGTCGGTTGTAGTTATTCACTCATTTTTTTAATAATAGTTTAAGTTAAGACAGAACTTGGTGGACAAATGGCGAAATAGATAGATAGAAGATAGATAGAAAATTCTTTATTGTAACACACGATAAAATTAAAAGGAAAGAAGAAAAAAAACTTATACTAGTGCCACAAGTGGCGGCCTTATTGCTAAAAGCAATCTCTTCCAGGCAACCATTGGATGGAAAGGAATAAATAAGAGATAACAGAGGACGTGGTATACAATAATATAAACAAAGAAGAAAAGATTAGATTAAATATACATACTACAAACCTACTTAATAAACTATACATATAAATCATACACCCTAATACATATAATAACAATATACCAAAAATAATATAAATTAATACATATTGTTAATAAATACTGATTGAGTATACACTATACACATACATAGATGATGATAGCAAAGGAACTACAAAGATCTCACTGTAATGATGACAAATACCATATTTTTACTTGAGTCTTGAAGCTTTCTATGGACGGAGCTTTTTTGATAGCAAGAGGTAAAGCATTCCAGAGGCAAACAGCCTGCGCGGTGAAAGACTTGCTATACAGCGTTTTCTTACATACCGGATACTTTAGAGTATATCTGTGTGACGATCGAAGAGCAAGGGAGTGAGTAGAATGAATATAGTTGAATCGGGAAACTAAGTAGTGAGGGGACGCAGGATTGAACAGGATATTGTAAACAAGGGAGAGGATGTGAGTATTCCGGCGAAGGCGAATGGGCAGCCACTTAAGCTTTGAGCGAAAATATGATATATGATCAAATTTACGAAGTCCGAAAATGAATCTGATGCAATAATTTTGTAGTCTTTCAAGCTTGTTCAGCTGATCTTCCCGAAGATCGAGATAGCAGGCGTCCGCATAGTCAAGTAAAGGGAGAAGCAGAGACTGGGCAAGCGCAACTTTGGTGGCAGTGGGTAAAAAGTTCCGGAGACGTCTCAATGAGGCACCGGACGCAAATATTCTTGAGCTTACTGACGTCAGGTGAGCATCCCAGCTCAACGTACGGTCCATTATCAAACCAAGGTTTTTGACAGTATCACTGAATGGTATAACAATACCCTCAAACACAACTGAAGGAATTACCGACCAGTCAACGCGAGAAACCATGTGTGAAGTGCCAATAACAATGACTTGTGTTTTTGCAGGGTTTACTTTCAATCCATAGGATTTACTCCATGCAGAGATTTGACACAGATCATCGTTAATGGCTGCGACAGCTGAATCAAGAGCGCCAATTGGAGCTTGAGCGTAGATTTGTAAATCGTCAGCATATAGGTGGTAGGAAGAAGAAAATAGAGTTAGAGATAGCGAGTGATGGCGTAGACAAGGAGACATCTTTATTTATAAATAAATTACCAGGTTGATTATAAAGAAGTACGTATTGTTAAGTTGGGGTTCCGGTCAGGAAACAGGAGTTGTTATTCTTTTTGTTTTAGAAAATTTGTAGCTAATTCGAACTTTAAAGTGGAAGTAAAGCAAGTAGTCTAAATGAACATGAACCAACTAGAGCTCAACTGAAACATTACTGATTTTTTACATAAAAAGCAAATTCTGATCTACATATGTATTAGCTCTATCTTAAGTACAGATATAACATCTCATTGCGTAATAACTATAAATATGAACATACAAATTATAATATTGGTGATGTGTGAACAAGTTTAAATCTATCGATAACGCTGTTTTATCTAAACAGCTCATTTTATATTTTTATCCGCCTGTTGTTTGTATTTTATCAAACAACGTATTTTGACAATGTATTTTGACAAAGCAAATAGACCGTAAAATCAATGTAGATAAACTATAAAATGCGTATTTTTAAACTCATTAGAACAATGCATAATGCAAACAATAGAATTTTCGAGCGATTCATAGTTTACTCTCTCACTTCGTATAAATTTACAAAATAATGTTCTAAAAAATTAGAAGATTTTATACTAGTCCCAGAACTAAAAACATGATGATAATGTATCAATCTAATAATCAAGAAGCGTACTTTTGCTTTAATTTTCTGACAAACGACACTTCTATAAAGCCCAACTGACTTGTACCTACTGATGAAATATGTTTTAGTTTAATTCACTTAATTATTAAAATTGTTATCATTAGTGTAATTCGTGTACGGTTCTCATAAAAGAATTTGAATTTGTGTCAAAATCATTAAAAAAATATTATTACCTGTGTCCTTTAAGCTGGATAAGTCCCAACTCCTCAGCGCCTTTCAAGAACTCCTTTTCCAAAGTGTCGTTTCCTGGGTTGCCAATTCTGAAGGGGATGTTCATTTTGCTGCGCACATTCTTGGCTACGGGTGCGTAGTAGAACCCGCTGGATCGCTCGATGATGTTGTAGATCAGTTCCGACTTCTTGGTGGCGAGCTCCTCCATCTTGTCCAGGCCGCCTTGCTTCTCGATCCACTGCAGCACTCGGCCCATGATGTGGATTCTGTAGAAGAATATACATGTATTTATGACCTCCTTGACTATCTACCACCTTGTAGACCTCGCCAAATATTTAGCTAATTTTGTTGACATCAAGATTATTAATACACAACATAAAACTTAAGTATATTTTTTCTATTTTCGCAGTGTTACTATCAGGATTGCTTCAAAAATGTTGAATAGTGCTAGCTATTCTTTAACGCTTTGACTGCTCATAGCGTGTCTTTGCGTTTTCGGAGAATTAACAACATGCCCGGAACGCAAGAATGCGTTTCCAATACGCTTCGTAAATTGAAATTTAAAAAGGGGGCATTTATAAATAGACATACAAAATAAGAGGGCAGCGTAGAGTACCTACCTCGTGTGAAGTGATGAAATATGTAATAGGTACATTGTTTTGATTTAAAGCTTTGAATTTATCTTAATTGACATTTACGACATGATAATTGATTTCTTTATTTTAAGTATTGACATGTAACTGCTATTTGTTATAAATAAATATCTGTATCTGTATCTGTATCTGTATCAGCGAATGCATACGAACAGTGGCCCAAGGATTAGAGATTAGCGATAGTGACATTTTCAGAAAGCCTTCTAACATATATACGAGTAAGTGCTAGATCAAAATAAATAAAAATATGCGTTAAACGTCGTTTTTACAGTTATCGCGTGCCATCACCAGCAGTCAGTACGACTTACATATATACGAGCAAATTTACAGTGGCTTAATATTACTCACGCGAACATAGGTGGCGTGTTCTGAATGGAGTCAGCCTTGGCGGTAGCAGTCCAGTCCAACAATGAAGGGCAAATTGGGAGAGCCTGGTTCAAGAGGTCTTCTCGTACAATCACCAGCGCTACTCCTGATGTACCGATGTTCTTCTGAGCGCCGCCGTAGATCACACCGAACTGTGAAAAATAATATATGTATCTCAATAATTATATTTTTAATACACTACTTGTAGTAAACCATTATGTGAGTTATTAGTAGTTAGGTACGTGTTTAGTCACTAGTCCATTATAGAGGTTATTAAAGGTAAAGTAACAATTTTATAAAATGGCAAGTAAGTATTTATTTATTTATTTACAGACACAAAAACAACAAACTAAAACTTATAATAAAATACAAACCTGACCTTATATGTGATTTTTTTATTATTTGTAAGTCTAACTTTTCTAATTTTTAAATTTGTATGTTGGTTTGTTGATATATTTATTCCTTCTTTATACTGCAATGGAGACAGGCCATCAAGCTCATAGAGTTAGCTATTTATATTTTGAGATAGTGCAAGTGAAGCCATGTGATGGATTTAGATGAGTTTACAAGTAGGTATTAAACTTAATACATGAAATTTGTTTCTTTTAATATTAAGGTGCAATCTAGTCCTGTAGCTAATGTCTCATGATAACTCACTGACACATTATCCTATTATTCAATTCATTCACAAGTAGTTATTATCATTGACAAAAGACCTTGACTATTTATATTGTAAGTGTTCAACTAAGGCCAGTTTGTACTTATCAAACCTGGACAAATGGTTTGTTTATTTAGTAATTATTAAATTTATTTATTTATATAATATCAAAAAGAAGGTACAAGATTGAAGCCAAGGGCATATTAAGAGAGGCCTATACCCAGCAGTGGGACGAAACTGGCTGTACATGATGATGATGATGATACAAACAGTGCTAAAGACTAATTTAGATTATGTGCTTTGCAACACATGAAGAGTAATTAGGCTATTTTTCTTTACAAAATAACAAAACTTTCTCTGTGAGACATACGGAGTCATGTATATTTTAGTACTCAATATGCTACAAATATTTCTAGGTAGGTACCTATACTAAATTATTATGTATCTCACCTTGGAAACATCAACTTTCTTGGACATGAAGTTGGATGACATATCAGCAACTAGAGGCACTCCTTTTGTGTCCGGGATGAAGTCAAACTCCACTCCTAGAAATGAAAATAACTTAAATAGCTACTAATTTTGAAAACATCTTACTAACAACTATATACTTGCTTGCTCAATGCAATGATTGCTCAGAACAGAGACATAGATGTGTTCTGTTCTAAATATAGGAAATTTCGTTGTGATTGTTGTAAATTTATAAGTAAAATAGTGTATAAATATGTTCTACCCAAATGCATGAGCATTATTGTAGTAGGTAGTTGGCTTAATGTATGTAAATGAAATAAATAAATAAATATACATGTATATCTATATTATATGTCTTCTTAACATCGTATCTTACTAGATGAAATAATAAGTCCTAATAGACAAAATGATAAGAGATTCTGGCACTGTTATCATTAGATAAAAGATAACAAACATCTAAAAATAACAATGAAATGCAAACCATTAATTTCTTTATTGAAGGGCCAGTTGCTTATTTGCCTAACCAATTATGCCCAAAATAGGATACATTTATGTATGACATATTTGTTTGCACATTTGTATGTTAAAGAGTTTCAATTTCTTATCACTGTGACAAAAACATAATTTAATCTTAACTATTATAGTCCTCACTAAAATCACTATTAATTATGTCCAGATGTCCAGAATAAAAGACTTCAAAATTATGATATAAAGTCTATCATCATCATCATCATAAGAACATAAGGCTCTTCCATATTTAATACTTTCTATTATGTGCTCTTCTTGCCTGGGTGTTAAATAAATAAAATAAATATTCCAGGACATAGCACACATCACCATCTAGCCCCACACTAAGCAAATGCTTTTGTCGTGGGTACTAGATAACAGATGTAATACTATACTTTTAGGTCAATAAATCTATTTTGTATATTCTATAATATATATATGTGCAATATTTACCATGGATAGTCTCATTAGTACAGATGTGTACATAGGAAGCATTGGGGTCCAGCTTCCACTCAGTCTGGCGAGGAATATCCACATACTTGTCCGTAGGAGGGATCACCATGTTCACTTTACCATACTTCTTGGCTTCCTTGGCGGCCTTTGCTGACCAAGCACCTGGGATAGAAAAATATATGATTAAGTATGTATTTGTTTATTGGAATAGGTATAATATAAAACACAGCATGTCAATAACACCTAAAATACAGACAAGAGCATTTACCCATATCTGTTGCCACATATTTTAATCACTAAATAAAGAACTCTTTGTTTGTTGTACTTGTGATGATGTTTCACACAAAGATAATACTTAATAATTATGGATATTATTGGTAAAGATTTAGATAGGTAGTCTCTAGATATCGGTACAATGTACTTTTTAAAACCCTGAAGACACTATGCTAACGACCTTGAACATTACTTGGATATTGTAGGCAAAAAAGTCTCTAGATAAGAGTAAGTAGTATAAAAGACACTTCATTATTTTGATGATGCATCAGAATTCCTCTCTCCGGGTCAAAACACTCGCAGCTATTATTACGCTCACTAATTAGCACAATTGCTCATTGTACACATAAATAAACATACCGGTGACAACATAATCCGCAGTTCCAGTTCTGGAGATGAGGTTGAGGGGTACTCCAGCGAACTGACCAAGACCACCGCCCGCGATGAACAGGATTTTGTAATTTGCTGGCACATCTCTAGAAGAAATATTTTTTTTGTGACTTAATTTAATTTCGTCAATAAGTTTTCTATTTTAATCCCGATTTTTGTTAATACTTTTATTTTCTTTAATATAAAATGTCAATGTCATGTCATTACGTCGGTAAAATAGAAAGGGGGTAAATTTGTAAGAAAATCTCAACTTTTATAAAGGTCATTGCAAACTCTCAAGCAACTGTTTTACATTATTTTTCTAAAAATACCACCATTTTCGAAACATTGTCACAATTATAAAACAAAAAAAACTTCCGGTATTTAAGGGTAGATGAGTAAATCAAAAAGAATTTTACAAGAATGAAATATCTTTCTATTAGTTTTTTTTAGTGCCATTGATATTCTAACTCGTAGAGTTGTAGTCTCTTTTTAAAATATTTTAGTACGAAAATAATCCTAAAAACGATAAATTAAATAATTTATCGTTATTATTCTGACTCTTCTATAACTATGCATGAACATAAACCTGTATATAAAAAGTTACTTACAATAATCTTCTTACAACGTTCTGGACCTCCTTATTCAAGTTCATATAAGTAGCAGTTCTGTGACTAGTTTCCAGCAAACTTATACCGGACTCTTCAAAATTCGTAAATTCCTTCTTCAATACCTCGTACACCTACAGAATAATGTAATAGTTTAAAACAGGTTACAATGAGCCGGCAATTTAACTAAATGCACACTTTTATAGACTTAGATTACGAGACGCAAAGAAATTTCAAATATTCAAGCAGATATCGAAAATTTGCGCTCAAACTTACATCTTCAGGTAATTTCGCTGGACCAGCTCCAAAATTGAATACTTTGCTGGGCATTTTGATATATTTTTATAAAACACGTCTGCTCGTATCGAGTTATCAAGTGGCACTACGGGCACTACTAACTAAAGTACTTTGGGAAGTAGCAGCGGAGACGTGTTTAGTGAAATAATTTTCACAACTTCGCAGGGCTCGGTTGGAATCAGGTTATCGGTTACATACATTTTGGAGTCGTGTGAACTCCGTGTGAATTGAAATTTTGCGCTCCAGCTTAATGTTATCTTAATATTACATCTTAAACAAAAATAAACAGCAAATTAATCGCATGAGTTATCTGTCTGATGAAATCAAATGTTATTAGTTACTTGGTTCTTCGAAACTAGGAAACCTTGAAATTACATAGCATAGTGCTTATACGGACAATAAATTAATATCATAAGTATAATTATTCATATATACCTAATTTCATGGTAATTAATTATTTCATGGCCTTTTAGTCCTTCATATATTTCTCGGTAAAATTTTATTCCGGAGTGGGATAGTAGTAGGTTAACAAAAAAAATTATAACAATTCTGAATATGCAACATACTAAAATCTACTTGTATAAATTTGTAGATAAATTATATTAAAAATTCGTTGTATATTTTCGGACGTATAAGTACTTTATAAACTAGTGTTGCTGTTGTTTTGCTATTTTCTACGTCTTTATGTGGTGTTAAGAACGAGAGCACCGAATCATAACACCGTAATATAATGATTTTCGTATTAATATTAGACATACGAGTAGGTACTTAAGTTTCTGCTATAGTAATATTTATATTAGCTCTGTGTAGCTCTTAGTTAAATATGTAATTATGTAGGTACCTATATATTTTGTTAATTAAAGCTAAATGTGTAAGTACTTAAGTACTACTATTTACAATTAAGAAAGAACTAGTCTCACTATCTAAACATGTATTACAAAATAATATTAAAGTACGCGATGGAGAAGAATTATTATAGAAAAATAAAGTTTTCAATTTGATCTTAATTTTTGAAATAAAAACTATTAGCCGACGCGATGAAGCTGCAGGAAGTAAAGTTTGTATAGGTATTTGCTGGCTTTTTAATTAATTTATAGCTTCAGATATTTTATATATCTTAGCATAATAAATCTCTCCAAAACTATCATAATTAATTAAATGTTTTTATTAAAAGTATTACAATAAAAACTTCTAGAAGAAACCTCCTTTTTTGAAGTCGGTTAAATATGTTGCAACACAAGTGTAAAATATTATCTTTTTAGTGTTGCCAGTAAATATAATAAATGTTTTATTCATCTGTGCCTAACCAACTTCATATCGATAATGAATCATTCACTCAATCAAATTGTTTGCTGGTTCGTTCGTTTCGTTGTTCATTCGTTTCGATTTTCTCTTGGCGGTGGAAGTGTCGTTGTTTTTATGAATTTTTATTTTATTGTATTTTTATTCCCTGAATTTGTTACTGAATAAGTGAAACTGTATATTTTATTAGAGGATATGCCTCCTGTAAAAGACGAGTGCATAAGAGAGGCAAATTGCTTGGAAATCATTAATCTTTCTGAAAAGAGCCCTGCAAAAAACAGTGCTTTGGTGGATGTTCGAGCGTGCAATAAGCCCGCGGCTAAGGTAAGAAATAAATATTGATGTTAGAAAAGCTTTTTGATGTGTCTTTACTTTCTTATGAAACACATGTAGATTGCCTTCTTTTTATGTATTCGACTTACGCAGCAGGCGGTGCGATGTAATCTCGATCACTTATCGGCGTCGCTTTCTAGATTATTAGTAAAAGGTTTTCTTTGAATTATGAAGTATTGATGGAAAATACCATGCTCTTCCACTGTTATGAACCTATCCTCCTCTATATCGCAGAATTCGTAGTAAAGCAGAAATGTTGCAATTATTCGTAGGTACCTACCTACTATCTTTTTGTTTGGGATTGTCTCCAGCCTCATAACAAAGGAGCTGAAAGAAATATACAGCTTAGTTTTACAGAAACGTAACAGTCTGAATGGACGAAGAATGGACAGGCTAGTGCTGGGTTCTCTAGTCTAACATTGAATTAGTTATGTCTCTACTGTTACACTTTGGCTACAAGACTGCTTAAAATCTAACATTACCATAATATTTTTACTTTTTGCCACACACACCAAAATACATACCATTATGATAGGCAGACCATATGGATATAATGTCAATACTCAATATGCCTGTACAAGTATCTCAATAATGTACAGGCCAGTCAAATATCAAGAAACATAATCTATAAGGGTCATGTTGCAGTTAGATTATAAAGTAAAGTATGATAATGTGTCAAGTACAGTTATTCAATAAAGCTTGATAAATTACAAGCAGACCTGCTGTTGTAATTTACATTTCAATCTCAACTTTCACATAGTAAGAAGTGATGAAGAATTTTCCATTAACTTTGTAATCAATGTTGCTGTATTTTCTTTTCTGTTATGGCCGACCTGATTCTCACCAAAGTACCGAAAAAGGTAATCAATTTCCATCAAAAATATTTTACTTAATAGTTGAGGTAATAAGTTAAACCAAATTCTTAGAATAAAGTGAGAGACTGACAAATATTTTGCAACCTAATGGAAAATAATTAGTTACAGCCATTTTACTTACCTACTTAATAATTATTTTTAAACCTAATTTTAGAATATGCTTATGAATTAAAACTTGATTAATTTTATCAATCTATCCAAGCTAACAGTAGATAAACTATAAAATGGATTTGATAATACATACAATTATTATTTTTAACATGTACTTATGCTTATATTTTAAAACAAATTTTATCTTTGGTGGGTTTATTTAACATCAGAGTTACCTTTCTATTTAGGTGATAGAAAGGTAACTCAGATGTTAAATTTAAATTAAGTTATAAAACTATCTGTAACTCAAGGCCCACAAAATAAATAAATATGCATCACAATGTTTGATGCATATGTTTGCATTTACCTGATGGAACTAAAATTAATACAATGATCACATCAGCAAGACTATGTAATTGTTTGCTTAAGATTTATGATGATGCAACACAACAATCACACACAGAAGTGTTGTTTTGAATCTACTGACCATGACGCAAGTGCTGCAGTTGTACAAGGCAGTAAGGGTGCTTGAAACAAATGCTTCTTCTTATCGATTGAGAGTTGCCAACTCTGGTGTCGAGGGTTTATCAAGCCACCCTAAGGGCTTTTGACATGGCTTAACGACTGCTGTACTAAACAAACAGCCGAGATCTACAATTTATCTTGTCATCCGATTAACAGAAGCGCCCAAAATGGACTGCCACTTATCACAAATCATTGCTGTTGATAAAACCAAACTTTAATCTAAAATAATGTTAAACTTAGTTTACACTAACTAGCTATTTTCAATCATTTTCAATACTGGTAATATATGGCAAAATAGGTTTCTTGAACTTGCAAATCACAACCTAACATACAAGATTGCAAGCCATGCAATTAATCAAGTTGCTAAGCACCATACTGCTAATATAAAGCCGGTATAATTTCAGAGGCAACATAGTAGCACCCAGTTCCTCCTTCAACCAAACTGTAGGTGGTAACCAACCACTTATGTAGTACTTTTTCACGGTTGCTGCTCCTAATGTAACAACTTTATCATTAGCACTTGGAAAGTGTTCAATTGCGAAATACAGGAGTAATATGTAATTAGATTTGATGTTTTGATTTACTTTGAGTAACTACTTGGTACAGTTATGTGAGTTTGTGGGTCAAGTTTCTTTTTCTTTAGTTACCAGTCTTACCCATATTACAGATCAAATCAACTGGCTGTAATGTAATTAATCAAATAATGGGAGACACAATATAATTTTTATTATACATTATATTTTATTTATTCTGTTCAATAAAGCTTGTCAAGTATCCATGTCCTATAATTTATTTATTGACAGTATAAAAACTTGAACTTTGATTGGCATTAAAGATAAATAAACTACATATGCAACAAAATATCTTAATTATTTTAAAGACATATAAATAAATATACTGGAACATTGCACATGTATAAACATATATCGTCACTTAATGTAGTTTATTTTAGTACATCATGATCTCTTGAGCATTGAATACATATAAAAACACAGGAAAAGGATTTAAATTATACATGCAGTTTTCAAATCGCGAAAAAATCTCAATAATAACTGTGACGATCCCAACTAAATTATTAAAAAAACCTAAAGGTCAATTCAAAAGATTGCAGATTCATCTTGCATAATGCTTGCATCATTAACATCTTATGATACTTGAGACTCGAATAATGAATTTGATTTTCTCTCTGCTATAGTGAGGTACTGCTACGTATTCTGCGATCTAAGTAGCAACGACACAGTAACGAGTACATTTCACTTTTTTTTCGCCTCTCGAACGAGACACGCGCCTGCTGCATACACACATACAAACACAAATTATCTCCACATATAGAACGCACAGTGCATCATGTGTATCATCATTTTAGTATAGCACATTTTGTTTAGTTGTTTTTCCTTTTATTTATTTTCTCACACGTGTTTTTTAATGCATCCCGTTTTGTTTCGTCAATTTCAGTGGTAATAGACGCGATGAGGGCGGCTGATTTTTATGTTATTTTGTTTACATGAATGCAATAAGCGATGCACATGGTATTTTAGTTTCGGAGTGATCTATGTAGTGCATGCTTCGCACAAGGCGGCGAGATGACGAATTCACAGGTACTTTATGTTTCTTTTGTATTTTATTTGCACTTTTGTGTTTGCAAGTAGTAGTTTGCTTACAGCTTTTGAAAGATTGCATCTTCTCGTATTTTTGAGCTTTATTATTATTATCGAAATCTAGTAAATTCTTAGGTTACTAGTGCTTGCAAACAGCTTTATTTTGGAAATGGGAAAGTTTTAATGCCACAATTTATCTATTGAAAAAGTTTGAATGATTTTGGCGCGCTTTTAGTTTGAATGGTAGACGCTTTTATTAGAATTAACCTTCACGAAAAAATATCATTTTATACATTGATTTTAAAATATTCCCATCTTCATATGTCTTATATTACATATGTTATTAGTTTCTAGTTTATGGCTAAGATTGTTTTTGTTCAACACTGGCAGTTCAATGCCATATCAATATTTTAACAACAGTATAAATTATAAAGTAACATTGAAGAAATGAATGTAACAGTAAGTAATAAGAAATGAAGAGTTAGTATGAAACAATATGTAAGGTAAAGGCAAACCTACTGTTTAGTAAAAAAAACAACACTTTCGTTTAATAGAAAACGCAAACTGACTCAAACTTAGAACAAAGACTCCACTACAAATCTATTTAAATTTCATAGAGGACAATACACCGTTGTTCCAGTTAGAAGACAGTCCGTAGAAGGCGGCTCATTTTAGCCGTTACGCAATTATTGTAATTGGTCTTAATTTACCAAGCGTCTCTCTTGACGTGCATACAAACATCTGTATTCACTGGCTTTAGTCTTAATTAAACGTTCTTGGGTAAAGACTGCTTTGTAATAACTAGTAGTTCTGGTGTCGTGTTTTAAACCGCCTCTAAGGCCTCTGACATGGTTTAGGTCCCGACAAACAGACTGGTCATACATTGTAACTAGTCACCGACTCACGGAAGCGTTAAGCGGATCGTGTTTGGGCTGTTAGAGCCAAAAATTAAATTACTGATGAGATATAAAAAACTTGTGACTGGAAAAAACCATCAATCAAGATTGCCCAAAATGCCTTGGCATTTCTTCGTGACTTTGGGTATTTTCCTAAAAAAATATTGAGTTGGCCGCTAAAACAAAATACTCACGCTTTTTTTTTAAACTTTAACTATTAACATTCCTGTTACAATTGCCTAGATCTAATTACTATTCCCGAGTTGTAATCTTTGGTAATTTGTGACCAATCGTCTGGTGAATGGACTCATTTATGTAAACGATTGCTACGGTCCAAGAACACTCCATCACCAGAATAAAACTAACTGAATTAGCCTACATACGTATAGTAGCATAGTAGCGTAGCATAGTTAGGATTCTGAGATCGCACCTAATTGTTTTTCACGGTTTTGGAGCATTGACTCTGAAGTAATAAAGTCTTACGTATTATAAAAACAATTCTTGAACACTGCTTTAATCAAGTTTCGAATTTTTCGCTTTATATAAATACTTATGTATCATAGAGAAATAAAAAAAATAAGTGCGTTGAAATGTGTTGAAAATAATGATGAGTCGAACTACGTACTATTATTCTACATCAAAGCTTTTAAGCTTTCGTTGCCATTAGAACGCAAGAAATATCTAGACAGTACACTCGTTTCTTATATTTGATATCCTATGTAACCCTATAATTACAGGAAATCAGGTGAAATGAAATCAAATTCGCAACGGACACATTAATATCTATTCAGTCCTTTTATTTAATGGTGGTTGTTCCAAATATTTCTTATGAGTTGGGTTAAATGTATCTACTTACACATTTTATACATAAATTTACTACCGTGCCTATTTTTACGTACACATGTATTTTTTTATTATGAGTGAAATGCAATGCAAGTTGACAATGTCAATCCTTTACTCTATAATGTCGGCGTGTAATAGGCAATGAATCTCCATCATTTGGTATAATACACCCACACTGGTTACGCACTCTTCCGGCTGGGCCCTTTAAACCCATTTGGCAGGTTTGCTCGTTTAATACAAGTTTAAGTTCATTTCGCGTTGTTAAGGGCGACTGTTCAAGCGAGGATTAAAGTGTATGATTTGTGGGGTAATTTTTTTTTACACTTTGTATGATTTTGTTTGAACACCTAACGAGGCTGTTGGATAACTCCGGTGTTTCGCGATAGATTTACAATATTTACATGATGTTATTAGTATTTTTCTGATTTGCTAGCATTAAAAGGGTTAAAGGATTTTTGCCTCTTCCTATACTTAATACTTTTATCAGCAAACCTAAAAATTCTTATAATATTTGAATATGAATAATGGTTCCGTAAAGTAAGATTTCTATATCTTTATACTACTAAGTGCCATATAGATACATTCTCAGTTTTGTAGATATTTACTAAATCAAACTACAAAAAGTGTCAGAAGTAATGTAAGTTTAAACTTTATTGAGTTAACAATGTCCTATTAACAATGCCAAGTTTTGAGGTCACATTTGAAGTGATTTGCCCTACTTTAGTTCAGGTCAGTTGTTACCAAGCACCAGCAAAACAAACTGGTATTTGCCTGCCTTTTCCCCAAGGAGTGAAATGGCGAAGTAAACCTCTCTAAGTAGGGCAAACGTCGCTCATATTTATGTAGGCAGTGTGCTGAACTTACCTCTGGTGGCCCCGTAGACAGCTAAATTCGTTCGCGAGTAGCAAAGTTACCTAATGTTGCTAAAGTCAGATTTTAGAAGTATAACCCCAGGCAAAAATGTCACCGCTATCTGTGGACGATTCGTTGATCTTTTGATCATACCACGACATTTGTTAACCTCATCAGAGGCCAGAGCGGTATGAAAATTCTCGACACCAGAGTTTGCCAGTCTCATGATCTTACCGGACCGTAAAGTCTTATACAAAGTGGATAAACAAATATTTTGCATAATGACCAAAAACTTCCTTAATACTTCTTTTGTATTTATTTTAAAGTTAACCCACGGCGAGGTGCGAAAGTGCGAACAAGCAAGCGCTACGTGATGGCATACAAAGATAGAGAGCAATGATACGACTGGCTAACTGTTACATTACAAATCTCAACTTTGCGGACTATCTCTATTGAACCAAACCTACACGTTGCGAATTCCACAGAGAATTTATCATAATTTGTTAAAGAGTGGCATGAAAAAGAGATGAAATATCATATATTACATCAATTAATCTATATATATAAAACTCAAAGGTGACTGACTGATATAGTGATCTATCAACGCACAGCCCAAACCACTGGGCGGATTGGGTTGAAAATTGGAATGAAGGTAGATGTTATGACGTAGGCATCCGCTAAGATAGGATTTTAGGAAATGCCACTTTTAAAGGGGTGAAATAGGGGATGCAAGTTGTACTTCTTAATGCGAGCGAAGCCGCGAGCACCCACTAGTCAATTATAAATTTGTTTGCGAATAATTCATAAAAAAATGCAATGATGTTATCTGGCACTGCCATCTTTAAAAGTTGTACAAATTTATGTAACCTTATGACATAACAAGGGCTTTCTAACAAACCAAATATGGTGGCTCGAAAAATACAAATCATCGTAGAATGCCAGTAATTTCTCATATTGCGTGCAAGTCATTACTGCCAATAGCCTAACATGTAGACGTATTAAAAACCACATAAAAACTAGTACATTTTTACTGTAATGTGGCATGACAAACTAACAGACTAACATAGGAAAAACTACACGTCTATGCGAAAGTTGATACGCAAATAATGTTTCTAAAAAACTGCTTTATTTTTAGTGTAACAATGAATTCACGTTATTAAATCTTTGCGTAAAAACGTAATCCTCATATTTCTTTTTTTTACTAGACTTTCATAAACCTTGTTTCCTTATTTTCGTGTTGCGTACACTTTTTGAAATATTGACCTGGTTTAGACAACGAAATATTTGACTTTATTTATGCGTCCTTGCGTATGTATAGCAACATTTTTAAATGCTGAAGAAAAGTAACGGCAGCTCATCTTGTTACACTAACATATTTGTAATGTTAATGGCGTTTTGTTCTCTATGAAATTTATAGATAGACTTAAATTAGCTAACAAGTTTGGTGTGTTACTTTAGTTGGAAATTTAAAATTAAGACTAGACTGTTTTGTTTCTCGAGTCGTATTCCTCTTTACGGTGAAACGTGAGATTGGGGAAATTGTACTTAGCAAGTACATAAATAGTATGTATATCCTGGTGAAGACACATATTCTAGGATTTTGTGCTTCTAAAACACATTAATTTTTCACAATGTTTTCTATCACCGCCAAGCGATTACAAATAGACTCTAAACTTTAATTAGAACATTTGGAACTGAGCTAAAATTATCACGATTGCCAAAATTCGAACCTGCGTTATCCTGATTACTCCATAGAACACCTAATCCTTTCGGCTACGGTAGACTGGCTGCCAGGCGAGAAACATTTTCAATCTACGTTTAGAATTAACAACATTAGTGCTGTATCACATGATGATTTGATGTAAGTACATATATATCAAAGTTCTTTCCTAAAGTTCTTTACACTTTCAGATATGGTTCCGAGGCGTGCGAAGCTCCAAATTCCGTCATGTATACGGGGTTCCGTTCAAGAGGGAGCGTTGTTACGACAACATAAAGATCACGAGGAACGCGCACGACTCCAACTTCTGCGCCGTCAACCCCAAGTTTGTGGCGATTGTCACTGAGGTCGCGGGCGGAGGAGCCTTCCTAGTGCTGCCTTTGGATCATGTAAGTATGATGGACATCTTAATTTATTAACTGACATCAACAAAAGAGGGACAAAATTCTTCTGATCGAATTGTTTCTTCTATTAATATCTGGGGAATTAGTGAACAGTATTATGATTGATATATCTACTAACAAAACCCCGCGGAGTTACCCGCGTTAACTTGGGGTAAAAACGTAGCCTATCACTTCACTTCATCGAGGTTCTATTCTACCGCCATACTTAATTTCATCCGAATCGATTCAATCTGTTGAACGTGAAGAAGTAACAAATAAATACACACACACTCACACACTTATAAAAAAACAAAATATGGAAAATTGCATGCTGTGGCATGCAATTTTCCTTTTCCAAATTTTTAATCAGTTTTTTATTTGACTTACTAAGAAACCGTATACACTGTTAAATGTAAAGCACAGTTTATAAACCTTCGAAGATTTATGTGTTCAAGTTTATCGGAAAATAGTATTGATGGGCGACAACAAAGTATTGCTAGATTTTTTTTAATTACTTTAGAAATACATAGGTATAGAACCGACCTACATCTGCATTTCACTTTCCTCAGCCTCGCCCAACACCACAAATCTCCACCTTATTAGTTGTACCAACAACATGACGAGGAAAGTTGTTTATCAGCGCTACTCCATATTCAGCGAGATGTTATAGAAAACATACCAGTTCCCCCTTGCTCTATCTAAATAGGTCTCTATAGATGTTTAGACATATGTATGTATCCACTTTAGGGTGACCGAGCTGATAACGTAATGTTTTGTTAACAAGGGAATTGAACATGAATTAAAGCTCTGTTTGTGTAGTCATAATCATGTAAAGCTTTACTTATCATATCTGTAAGTGTAGGCCTATTTGTTTATTTTGAAGACTTGCGAATTTGGCTATGTTGACGATTCTAAAATGGTAGAGTTGTTTTAGCGTATCTGAGCTCTAATGTATAGATAGTAATATATGTATGGTGCATGCTGAATCGAATAAGAACTGGAGTAGGGAACTGCGCCCACCCCTGGAATAAATGGAATTGGTGCGAACCACCAGCTTGCCGGTGTGGAGCTTCCGAGCAGACTGTCCAGCACGTAGTATTTGACTGTCCGCTAACCAAGTATGACGGACAAATGGAGGATTTTAAAACCTTAAATGCAGATGCGATGCGTATTTAAAAACAATAAATTTATGAAGTAGAGATTTAAAAAAATGCCATACGATAAATAAATAAATGTAAAGATTCAATTGTTTTCAACAACTACTGTTTGACGCACGATTAACTTTTCAAAGTTTTCTGATAAACATTGATCAATTTAGGGTCTTGATTTTATTAGATGTATTTTATTTTACATAATTTTCTAGTATGATCATTCTTCTTCATGAAATCTACATAAGATGATTTAGTTCAGATGAAAATCAAATAATACGCACTCTCTTTGCAGTCAACCCTGTATGTAACGTAGTTCAATCTCCCCAAATCGATATGATTAGGTACTATGCCTACTATGCAATAAAGTGATGTGGTTATGTTAGAAGGACGGCGCCCAGAGCATTAGTCTAGTATTAATTAAATTGTGACCTATTGGAAGACCGAACCAGTGAAATTGCGCAGATTGATTGATATGGATTATGAAACATAATTCTATCGATGTATGTATGATTCATATGATTGTATAAAAACCACCAATCTACATATCTATGTAGTAACTTTGCGGCGATTCGCACTGTGCAGTGACATCATGGCATGGTGTGTTTGTAATTATAATATTCAGATTCAAGACGTCTCTGTATCTAAAACAAATAAATCGTAATATTTTCCTTTAGGATCCTATTTATAAATAAAAAAAGAAATATATATTCCGGGACATTGCACACAGCGCCATCTAGCCCCACACTAAGCAAACGCTTGTGTCGTGGGTGCTAGATAACGGATATAATACTTATATACATATATTTTATGGGCTTTGCTCTTAATTTTCGATATTCTAAGTACAGGAAATACGCAAATGCCAGCACACTATTTTTGCCTGACAATAATTACCTAATTATCGATGGATTTGTAGACTTGGCAATATAATTCGAGTTGATACTAAAGCCAGCATATCTACAGCAGTTACCAAGCGAGAGCGGTCTGAACTTCCGCTCAGTCTGCGATCGGATATTAACTAACCGCCTGTCTGATACAACGGAAGTATCTGGGTAGAGGCTCGTAACATGTCCATACATACCTAGGTACAAATAATAACGGTCTAAATGTAGTGGTTTCTTCTGGTTTCTGAAACACAGATTTATGTAGTTCAGTAGCCAGAGTCTCACAAATACTCGTGTCCTTATATTCTATGTCAATAAATAAATTGATTGATTGAGTGGTATGATAGTACATACTTGTTCTTTGCCAGCTCTAATCTAGTACAGGGTTCAGGTAATCTAATGGTCATATGCCTGATTGGTTTATGTTAAAATAATTAGCAAGCAGATCTTTGTAAGTACATCTATTTTTCGATTTCGGTGGACACATTTTCCGGTGTACAATCATTTAAAATATATGGTCAGATAATTACATCCATAAGAAGTTTGCACAATTGAGATTTGGTTGAAATTAATCAATTCTGATGAATGGAAGTGAATATATATTAGTTTCATTGGGTGAGGAATTGAGGATCTTGTCTGTATGAGTATGTGCGATTTTCAGATCATTATCGGATATATAATCTTGTACACATCAGATTCATTCAATGGATTGCTGTCACAGAGATAGACGCTATTTACTTTCGAAGTTTGCGTGCGTACTCTCTTCCTATTTGCATACCATTCAGTGCATAATGCGATGTTTATTCATTTATTTACATACGTACAAACTATGATATTGTTTATCACTACAAGATCAGTTTAAATTTAAATTCGCTGTTCCTAAACTTCACGAAGAATTATTTTTCACATTAGCTTCTATGAAAAAGCTAATTAATAAATATACATAGCTCTAATATGTACACTACATTAATTACCAAACGTTTACTATTATATAAAAAGCAGTGTATTTAGTATTTAAACTCTTATTCAAGAAATTGAGCACATACAATGCTAACACTGTCCAAACACGATCAAGTCGACCAATCATTGCGCACTACACTCGTACCCTAATATGGAAGGCACCTCTGTTGACATTGTCAAATATAGTCTGAATAAACAGTGTCTGACCTCACCTCAAGCACCATAATTTCAAAGTGGCCATAAGAGCCATGACTGTCTAGTCTACTTGCCTTATATCTCGTACACTTGCTTGAACAGAAGACAAACTGTCTACTCTATCAATAACAAATATGTAAGTGGAAGGCGCATTAGCTATCTACAGCTGTCATTCAGATAATGTCTCTGTCCACTCTTCTAAAGTTGGCAGTGTGTTGTTGCGACTGTCGTCAAAACTTCGCAAAAGCCATAACACAAAAAAAAAACATGTGCACATGACATTATACGTTTCTCCTTTGTGAGTGAAACTCACTCTTCATCCCTTCGTCTTTCACGTACTCTCATCCTACAATATCCTAAATTCAACCACTCCAATCTGTTCTTTCAATCCTCCTTCACAATTAAAGCTCTCTTACTCTGGAACGACCTGCCTTTAAATATCAGGCAGGCTAAATCTCTGTCGATTTTCCAGAGTATGGTATACAGCTATTACATCTCTACGTTGTAAACTGTCAATCGCGTTTATTGGTGTCAAATGTGTGTGTTCATAGTTTATTAATATTATTATTTGTAACATGTAATGTTATTATTATTATTTGTTAATGTTAATGTTAATGTAATATTATTATTTGTAACATGTTTTGGGGATTGAGCTGCCCTCGTCCGTGGGAGAGTACCCTTATTTCGTATCCCTACACGTGGTCCCTGGGTGGTGCAAACCAGGCAGCAACTCACTGGTGGTAGGCTTCGGCCGCGGTTAGTGACCACCCATCGGACTAAGTCGCGTCGCCAAGCGGCCTAGCCGTGTTCCGACGCGTGCTCCGATGATACCGTCCGAGGAGTTGGGTCGGGGTAGCTGTTTTTTTGCTTGCGCGTATAGCCGTACTAGACGCTGACACTATGATTGTACCGGGTAGCTAGTTCTGGAGGTAAGCGGGATCCGTGGCACGGTTCTCCGCTGGCCGACCGCAGTTAGTAGGGGACCCAAGTAGTGTGTTAGCCGCTCATGAAAGGCTGTCCCGCCAACTCGCGAAAAATCCCGGGGATGCGTCATCGTGCCGGTTGGCGCCCGGATGAAAGGGCCCGATGAACATCCCTGGGGGGGCACGGGCGTCCCCGATGCCTCCAAACTAGCTCCCCACTGGTGCAGTCTTTTGTAAAGTGTCTGCTGGTCTGCGTAGTCGAAGACCTCACCCCACTGCCACCTCCTCACCGTCAACTCTCGAATTATGAAGAGGAACAACAGGAGAAAAACGGTCCAACAGCGGAAGCACGCCCTTTCTCTGAAAGTGCATCTCACTAATATTAGGGGGATGCACTCCAATATCAACGCGGTCCATTTCCACCTTGAGACCGAAAGACCAGCTCTCCTTTTTCTCACGGAGACGCAGATCCGATGTCCGTCGGACACGGCGTATTTGCTATACCCGGGTTATACCCTTGAGCACAATTTTAAGGCTCGGGCAGGGGTTTGCATGTACGTCCGGGACGACATCTGTGTTAAGCGTCTCCGTAATCTTGAAGACCGATCTTTTTCTGTTCTCTGGGCGCTGCTGGACACGGGTGATGAGAAGATTCTCTACGCCTGTGTCTACCGTTCGCACACCGGAGACCAGGAGACGACTAAGCTCACAGAATACCTCAGTGAGGCGGCGGATGCTGCTCTTCTCAAGTACCCGACGGCCCAATTAGTGTTTCTGGGGGATTTTAACGGCCGCCACCAGGAGTGGCTGTTCCCATACCAGATCACAGATCATGCTGGAAGGGAGACGCGGAAGCTTGCTTTAGCGTTAGATCTCACCCAGCTGGTCCAAGGTGCTACGAGGGTACCTGATGTGGATGGGCATACACCTAATTGTTTGGACCTTCTGATGACTACTGAACCGGACAGATACTCTGTGTCGATCTCATCGCCTTTAGGCAACTCCGACCACTGTCTGGTGAAGTCTGTATCTGTCTACTCCCCGCCCGACCCCAGCCCTAAGGGCTCTCGGCGGCTGTGGCGATACAAGTCAGCAGATTGGGATGAGATGCGCTCTTTTTTTTCATCTTACCCTTGGCAGCCAGTATGTTTTTCTTCTGGAGATCCCACCGTTTGCGCTAATGCCGTCACAGATGTCCTTAAGCTGGGTATGGAGTATTACATTCCGTACTCAGACCTGACTCTGTCTGGTAAAGCTCGCCCGTGGTTTGGACCTGAATGTGGACGTGCGGAAGCACTGAAGCATGATGCGTACCTCGCCTGGGTCGATGCTCGAAGCCGCAAAGCCAAGGACATACGCCTTAAGAAAAAAGCATTCAACAAGGCTGCCAAGTCCTGCAAGAAGGTCATGCAGAAAGCGCGTTTCGACCACATTAGTCGAATAGGGAACAAACTAGCTTCGTACCCAGCAGGTAGCAAAGCGTTTTGGTCCCTAGCTAAATCGGTTGAAACGAATTTCTGTCGCCCCTCACTGCCTCCACTGCTGAAACCCGACGGTACATTGGCTCACACCGCCGAAGAAAAGGCAAACTTGTTTGCCTCTATATTCGCGGAAAATTCTCGTCTAGATGCTGGTAGTACGATACCTCCCTCATCTCCTGGCACAACGGCTGCAATGCCTGACATAAGTATCCGCCAAAAGGAGGTTCGGAAAATACTTCGTAGTCTAGATGTGAATAAAGCCAGTGGCCCTGATGGTATTCCGGCCATAGTTCTGAGGACGTGTGCAGCTGAGTTGACTCCTGTGTTGACGCGCTTGTTTCGGCTCTCTCTTGCGACTGGATATGTGCCGAAGACGTGGAAGCTGGCTAACGTGCAACCAGTGCCCAAAAAAGGTAGTCGTGCTGACCCTGCCAACTACAGGCCCATTTCGGTCACCTCCGTGCTCTGTAAGAGCATGGAGCGTGTCCTGAACGGCAGGCTCCTGGCGTACCTAGAGTCTAATGACCTCCTCAGTGACCGGCAATATGGCTTCCGCCGGAACCGGTCCACTGGGGATCTTCTAGTGTACGCTACACACATCTGGAGTGAGGCTATTGGGAAATACGGGGAAGCCCTGGCAGTTTCTCTAGATATTTCTAAAGCCTTCGACAGGGTTTGGCATGACGGCCTAGTCAGCAAGCTTTCATCGTTTGGACTACCTACTAGTTTTTGCGTATGGATATCAGATTTCCTGAGGGATAGATCTATTCGGGTAGTCGTTGATGGCTGCTCGTCTGATCTTATGGCGATTAATGCCGGAGTTCCCCAGGGATCAGTGCTTTCTGCAACACTTTTTCTGCTGCACATTAATGATCTGCTGAAGCCCGGTACCTTTGGGTATGCAGATGACAGCACTGTTGTAGAGAGCTATATGTCCACCGCTAGAGCTAGTGCGACCGAGATCCAGTCTTGCAGGGAAGCCATGATCGAGCGCTTAAACTTTTCCCTCACGGTAGTCTCTGAGTGGGGCGATGCCAATCTGGTTAAGTTTAATGCCTCGAAAACACAAGCGTGTCTTTTCTCTGCAAAGAGGAGGCCATTCCTACTGGCGCCCTCTTTCCGTAATGTAACCGTGCCCATCACCGACCATCTAGAGTTGCTAGGTGTCACTTTGACTCCGACCCTCAACTTTGGCTCCTATATTGAGTCTAAAGCTCAACTCGCAGCCAAGAAGCTGGGAATCCTCTCGAAGGTGCGACGATACTTCACTCCGGAACAGCTGCTGACCTTGTATCAAGCGCAAGTTCGGTCATGTATGGAGTATTGTTCGCACCTTTGGGATGGATCTGCCAAGTACCAGCTTGAGGCGTTAGAGTTAATTGAGAAGCGGGCAAAAAATCTCATCGCGAAAGACTCACTCTGTAGCTCAAAATTACAAAGCCTTGAGCACCGCCGTAAGGTGGCCAGTCTTTCGGTTTTTTACAGGTTGCATTTCGGGGAGTGTGCGGAGGAATTGCATAATTTAATTCCTGCAGCCCCATTTCACCATCGCACGAGTAGAGGCACGGCAAGGAGGCACCGATATACAGTTGAGGTCCCAAAGACTCGCACCAAGCGTTTTGCTTCGACTTTCATCGTGCGAACAGCCAAACTGTGGAACTCCTTGCCCGAATCTCTATTCCCCTTGAACTATAATTTGTCGGTCTTCAAGTCGAGAGTAAACCGGTTTCTTCTAGGCAAGCGCGCTACATCGTAGACTATAACGTTGCTTAACATCAGGCAAGTTGTAGTCAAGCGTAAGCCTATTTCATGTTAAAAAAAAAAAAAAAAAAAAAAGTAAATTAGTTTGATTTTTTTTTATTTTCTCTGTTTAGTTATAGGTTTAATTTTTTTAAGTATTGTATTTATTTGTACGCCACCGACCAAACTGATTTCTGTCACCGTTTTCTTGCTAAGGTTGCCTGGAAGAGATCACTCAAGGTGATAAGGCCGCCCACTTGTGCATTCTTTTATAGTTTAAGCTCATTTCATATTGTAATTTATTTTTGGTGTGCATAATAAAGTTATATTGTATTGTATTGTATTATACATACTTAATTAGTACAGCATTTTAAGGCAATCATATACGATGTAAAAAATACAGTTTTGTAATAAAAAAACATCTCATAACTGAGCATACTATAACAAACGTGAATTAACCGCATTGTAAATTTACTGGTTTCTGCAGTGCACCAAATTCCGTAAAATACATGATATACCTAATCTGAAAATCGATGCTTTTCCTATTCTTCATATGCCGCATGATCGATGAAGTGATTACGATCGCACATAATTATTGTTTTCCCACCTCTAGCTGGCAAATTGATGACAAACGCACACGACAGTTTCATGTCTTTTAGCTCTTTTATTATCGTGAGAACGTTAAAAAACTAGCAGTCTTCTAAAATCGTGGTGGTTTGATTTCACTTATAAATTGGATATTATGTTTACTATGGCTTTGATGAGGGAAGTAGAAAATTGTGCAGAATTATATAAAAAGCGGAAGAGATGTTCTTTTCTATACTAATATTATAAAGCTGAAGAGTTTGTTTGTTTGTTTGAACGCGCTAATGTCAGGAAATACTGGTGCGAATTGAAAAAATATTTTTGTGTTGAATAGACCATTTATCGAGGAAGGCTTTAGGCTATATAAATTCACACTGCAAGTAATAGGAGCGAAAAAACAATGGAAAATGTGGGGAAAATGGGGAAAATTATTCATCTTTGAGGGCGTTGCGAGCGCTGCGAAAACGGTTCAAGTCGTGGGTACACAGCTAACAGCTATAATTTATAAAGCTGAAGAGGCTGCCCAAAATAACTATTCCAAGCGGACGAAGTCGCAGGCACAGCTAGTTGTGTTATAAAGTGCGCGTTTATGGGTCTCTTTATAGTAATTGATAGTCAAGTGTGGATTGAGTTAATTTACAGAGTTATATTATTTCTTAATTAACTTTAGGTACGGGTTAATTGTTAAGCTGTAAAATTAGTAACTTCTGTGTAAGTTGTCAAATAATAGTTGAAGTTTGGTAGTAACATTAAATGTTTTCTTCTAATTCACACAATAAGCTAGGGATTTTGACTAACATTTAAATAGCATTAGCTTACATGCTTCAAGAACTGGTAAAAAAAAAACTTTCAAAGACTTGATAACCTCCTTTTTTTGGAAGTCGGTTAAAAATCCCCCACAGGAGCACAGGGGCTAACGGGAAATATCCCGGTCTTGATTACGATGCCAACTGTGATCACAGTTTGTGTCTAAATTCCGCACGGGAGATTGCATGTTAATCAAGTAACTACTAAGTACATAATTGTGACAAATGTCAGTATTTCAACATGATCCCATTATAACTATGATCTTTCTTCCAGACGGGGCGCCTAGACTTCAACGCGAGCCGAGTGACGGGCCACAAGGGCCCAGTACTAGACATCAAATGGAACCCCTTCAATGACAATATCATTGCATCCTGTTCTGATGATTGCACGGTAAGATACTATAATTTTTTTTTAAATTGTTTGTCTTATCGAATGAGAGTGGACAACGTTAATGTCGAGAGTTTTTAGAGTTTCTATGTATAATAAGTATGTATTTAAAGAATGCAAAAAAAGTATACATGTATTATATCCGTTATCAAGTACCCATGATACAAGCGTAAGCTTAGTATTGTATGGGGCTAGATGGCGCTGTGTGATATGTCCTGAAATATTTATTTATTTATCAAGTCACCTGAATCGACATTGGTAGCCAGGCCTGCATACAGTGAACGAGTATCCTAAACTATCCCATCACCATGCTATATTGCTTGATTGCTCTTCTCTGTTATTATTCAAACTAGTGCATTTCCATATACTTATTTACAATCAATCAATATAGCTTTATTGTACACCAAAATACAGAATTACAATAATTTACAGAAAATTACTTAACCTTGGTACATTGGGCGGCCTTATCGCGTAGAGCGATCTCTTCCAGAAAACACTTGTAAAGATCGCTAGGAAAGAAACATGTAAAAAACGATGGCGTACAAACAACAACATAACAGATATCTTAACAAACATATCAAACACTAAATGATTGCTAGGATTACATTAAAATAAGTTCGTCCAATGACCCTTATGGTGCGTTCTATACTCTCGACCAGAGAGTCTTTGGCGCGGCCGCTTAAACTTCCTAAATCAAGTGGTGGAATGACATGTGGTTTTAAAACAGCTTGCACGCTAAGCTGGTGAAGAAAAATAAATACGTATACATGCATAATGTAGACCTGTTGATGGTAATACAAGATGACCTCTTTCATGGGAGCAACGTAAGCACGTGTCTTCTGTTCCAGTGGCTACACGATCGTAATATTGTTGCATTATATTTCTTATTTGTAGGGTGACCATTCTTTCGACTTTTATGGCACAAAGATTTTATTAATTTATAAGGATGGGTACCTAAATGGCACTCCCAAAGAGATTATTAAAAAAAGAACGAATAAATATGCAAAGCGAATCAACCATTACCTAGATCTTATCTTTGATAGAAAAAGACCATTTTATAAAAAATCGCCGTTATAAGGTAACAGCCAAAATGTTAACACCTACAATTACAATAATTGTCTTTTTAAATTTTGCATCTCCACAATTCCATGTCCTATAATATTACTACATATTGCCACCCTTACTTTTCAGCGCGCCCGATTATCCGTATAATTGTCGATTATTACTCGATGTAGGAAATTATATAGCTACAGGAAAGTGCGCTAAAAAAACTAGTTCCGATATGGTTTACTTATTGACATTCCGAGCGACTCAGCGATCGAGGAGATAATTTTTTTTATAATGCAAACTTAATTATCTATTTATAATTATTTTTTTATACCTACTTACATTGATTTAGCGAATAAAAAAATCTAAATAATGTTGGATATAGTAACGAGTTACTAACTAATCTGGTAAAACTTATGTAGAATATTTTAAATGGTATAATATGCAATAATAAGCTAAGACAGTTTTTTTTAGATTTTTGTATTTCTATTTAACAAATGAATTAAATCGCCTAATAAGTGGTCTGTAGTGACAAAAAGAATCTTTTATCTCTCTCTCTCTCTCTCTCTCTCTCTCTCTCTCTCTGAAGTCTTACAGAATTTTGTCGTTTTGATGTACCAAAGTCACTTGCGTTACTCGTAAAGTACAAGTAACCCTGTAAAGTTAAAAAAAATGCTGATCTGGATGTATTCTTAACAGCCACTTGAGTAAATGTACTTGTTACTAAAACACCTGTTGTGTCTCGGACATTACTGAACGCGTATCTTATCTAACAGGCCATTGCTCCCAATCGACTAACTTAACTAGGCTGAGATACATTATTTATTAGGAAGATTATTGGTTTTTATCGATGCCCGATATTATTCTTGACCTAGTGATGGAACGCGAACGCTAGAAAGTACGAAAATTTACGGAAGTTTTTTTTTCAACTAGGATATAAAAATAAGTCTGGTTTTCCTTTCTGACGCTATAACTCAAGAACGCACGAACCGATTTCCACGGTTTTGCATTCGTTGGAAAGGTCTCGGGCTCCGTGAGGTTTATATCAAAGAAAATTCAGGAAAAAATTCAACAGAAAAGCGGTAAAACAGGGAAACTCATTTTTCACATACAGCGCCATCTGGTGGCGAAACGGAGTTCGCCGGGTTTTGCTAGTTTGTCTATAAACATTATAAGGTACCAGAGAATTACAAGTATCATCCATATTGATATAGACGTTTAGCGTGAAGAGGTAACAAACATATACGCACAAACTTTCGCTTTTATACATATGTAATTTTCGTCACCTTAAAACTAGGCATCATAAGAAAAGATCTCGGGTGTTTAAAGTAGACATCACAAGTGAAGTTGGTATGTAATCGATGTAGAGCATCTGTGAACTATTGCACTGCTATTAATTCATTCTAGGCTATTGCTAAATGAAACCTTGTGTTAAAGTCTCAAGAGATTTAGATAGATAGATTAACTCTTTATTGTTGAAAAACAGTACATAGAACAAATTGCACCTTAACTAGTGCCACAAGCGGCGGCCTTATCGCTGAAAGCGATCTCTTCCAGGCAACCTTCAGCTGGAGAGAAATAAACAAAAGAAAAAAAAGAAGAATGTGGTGGTACAACAAAAATGAAAAAAGAAATTTTACTAATATATATATATATATATACATATAAATACGCCTTAATAAAGATTAAGCCAACTCTTTACTAAGGCTCTCTTGCACAACGAGTCTTAAACATATTTACTTGTATAGTAATACATCTTAATGTTGTGGAGCTCTGCGTGAATCCCTGTTCACCGCAAACTACAACGATCTTCAAACCGGGAATGAACCGGTTCTTATTATCATGCTGTATTATGTAGTATGACTGCTCTGTTAGCTTAGTTGGTAGTGGCTCTGCCTTCTAATCCAGGGGTGCGGGTTCGATTCCCGCATGACCCAAATAATTATGAATATTTAAAATTTGTAATTATTTGTGTTGAGTCTGGTCGTTCCTATGTATAATAAGTATGTATTTACAAAAGAAAAGTATATATGTATTATATCCGTTATCTAGTACCCATGATACAAGCGTAAGCTTAGTATGGGGCTAGATGGCGCTGTGTGATATGTCCTGAAATATTTATTTATTTAAGACCACAATTGTTGCTTACCATCGGGCTAATAGTGTATACGTGCACACCCATTCTAGTTAAAAAAATATATCATAATGATATTACGAAAACTAACGCTCACTTCTTACGCAGTCACTTCGACCAGTGAACTTGTACAAACTGCATTATGATGGCCATACAGGCTTTTCAATGCGCCATTGTGTAATGCTACCTGCGTTAGATATCGATTTTATAACTGTTAAAGACAACATAAGTGTACCATTGTCTTGGTAGTGAAATTAGATAAGACTATACAAGTATATATGCCATTGACCTCTTCAATTTATGAGTTCGTGTCTTAAAGATGTTAACATTTTTTGCTAGTTTCCTAACCAGTAACACTTCCCTCCTGATACACTGTTACCGGTTGGGAACAACTTAATATGATGTATTGACAACGAGACACACCATTACCGGTTAGTTTTATTCAATTAACCTTCTCATTTTGCCCATCAACTTAGTTCTTAATCTTTTGAGATTGTTAGGCTGGAAAAAAGAAATGCAATTAATTGTGCACAAGTTTTCATAGCATAAATAATAAGTAAATACATTAAAATGTATCCAATCAATCAATTACTACAAATCAACTGATATTATTTTTCTAGAAATGCAAGAAACTTCAAGAAAAGCCAAAAACTAGTTTCTTTTGTCTGTTGCTAAAATTTCCTTTTTAATTTTCCAGGTGAAACTATGGCATATCCCGGACGGCGGGCTGTGCATGCACCTCACGGACTGGCTCGTGGAGCTGCACGGCCACAAGCGACGCGTCGCCTACATCGAGTGGCATCCCACCGCCGAGAACATACTGGTCAGCGCCGGCTTCGACTACCTGGTATGTTGTGTACGCCTGCTACTTTGCATTCTTTGGTGTATTGTATTCTAAAAGGTCATTTAATTAATTAGAAACATTATAGTCTCTATTAATGATTATATTCACTTTTATAAATCATAAGATTGTAATATATTGGATTATATTAGATATTAATAAGATCGAGACGCTATTTATGGACCAACGTTATAATCAAAGAAACTCACCAATTTCTAGAAAATTCGTCCTAACCAGTAACAGCGTGAAAGGAGGGATGTGACTGGTTAGTACATAATCCATAAGAAAAGCTTTACACTTAGACACCTATGAAAAAGCAATATGGAGTATTAGATTTAAAAAGAAACCATTTACTGTATGATCATTACAACATCTCTCATAAAACACAGCCTGGGTATCGGCTATCGATTTCGCCTTGGCACAGAATATATAATACAAAACCTTACGTAACGTTTTTTATGAGCGTCATAAAAATAAAATGGACAATGGATTTTAATGAATAACCAATTTAATACTTATGAATAACAACCTGTAGAAGCTATGAATGCAATGCGTCAATCAATAACACTTTGATTGTTATTGATATGAATGAATGTCTAATGTTGGCAGTGTTTTGATGGGTATTATTTATCTGTAGAGGAATGTAATATACCAGGAATTATTTTATTGCAGATTTTTTTAATAAAAGTCAGAGTTCAAGTGCAGCGATTCTTACAAAAAATTAAATACCGTGATAAATGAAACTCTAGAGCAATTTATAGCGTTTTTCCGCTGCGACAACATTCATCATCATTTACATTGGATTTCCGCAAAGTAACGCATGATTCAATATCTTACCGTATAAAAGTTGTAAGAGATTGAAAATACATTTTTTTTATTTACTCTACAAAGTTATCTTAAAATCTTATGTTCTTTTACATTTACTAACGAACCGAGTTACCGTTTTCACGATATTCGCGTGACTCGAAATCGTTTTAATGGTCCAATGTAGTTAGTACCGTTGTTTATAGGAAGTATCAGTTTCAATATGGCTAAAAAGTGGATTACCGTTAACCTGTAATGCTTTGATGGGCATTTGATTTGTATAATGGATGTTTTTGAATGTCAGATGGTGCGAAATGAATTTAAAATGTTTTATCTTGGAGTGAGAATAAAAAGAACACGAAAATGTGTTTATGGTTTTTAATTCCGTTATCTAGTACCCACGACACAAGCGTTTGCTTAGTGTGGGGCTAGATGACGATGTGTGCAATGTCCTGTACTGGAATTTATGAACGCAATGCCTCAAAGTCTGTGCGCAAATATTTAAGTTGGTTGGGTTTTTGTCAATAGTCAACGTCTTTGGTCTGTAGGACCTATAAGTAGTAAGTAGGTGAGTAATGCCAAAACGAAGGGCGGGGGTGAGCCTTGTTTTCTATATAGGAAAATAAGTAAAAAATTGTTCATGTCACACTTATCCCACCCCTAAAAGTAGACTAAATTTTCATTCTCCAATTCCAGATCTTCGTATGGGACGTCGGCAAAGGCGAGGCTGTCAAAGTGATAGACTGTCATACTGACGTCATCTACTGCATGTCGTTCAACCGAGACGGTTCCCTCCTAGCTACCACCAGCAAGGACAAGAAGCTGCGAGTCATCGAGCCGAGACGGGGGATTGTACTGTCTGTGAGTGTAACATCTGCACACTGTACTGCAAGTGACAGACTGTCATACTGACGTCATCTACTGCATGTCGTTCAACCGAGACGGCTCCCACCTAGCTACCACCAGCAAGGACAAGAAGCTGCGAGTCATCGAGCCGAGACGGGGGATTGTACTGTCTGTGAGTGTAACATCTGCACACTGTACTGCAAGTGACAGACTGTCATACTGACGTCATCTACTGCATGTCGTTCAACCGAGACGGCTCCCACCTAGCTACCACCAGCAAGGACAAGAAGCTGCGAGTCATCGAGCCGAGACGGGGGATTGTACTGTCTGTGAGTGTAACATCTGCACACTGTACTGCAAGTGACAGACTGTCATACTGACGTCATCTACTGCATGTCGTTCAACCGAGACGGCTCCCTCCTAGCTACCACCAGCAAGGACAAGAAGCTGCGAGTCATCGAGCCGAGACGGGGGATTGTACTGTCTGTGAGTGTAACATCTGCACACTGTACTGCAAGTGACAGACTGTCATACTGACGTCATCTACTGCATGTCGTTCAACCGAGACGGCTCCCTCCTAGCTACCACCAGCAAGGACAAGAAGCTGCGAGTCATCGAGCCGAGACGGGGGATTGTACTGTCTGTGAGTGTAACATCTGCACACTGTACTGCAAGTGACAGACTGTCATACTGACGTCATCTATTGCATGTCGTTCAACCGAGACGGCTCCCTCCTAGCTACCACCAGCAAGGACAAGAAGCTGCGAGTCATCGAGCCGAGACGGGGGATTGTACTGTCTGTGAGTGTAACATCTGCAAACTGTACTGCAAGTGACAGACTGTCATACTGACGTCATCTACTGTACACATATGTATGTATGTATTTAAACTAATTTAGGAAACATCTCTCTATCTCATTGAGTCCTATTTCAGTCACGAATTTCATGATTGAGGGTCGTGACTCCACCACAGAATTAATTCGTTAGGGGAGTTCTCTTGGGCAGATATATCGTGGTGGGCGCCCAAGTCCTTCCACGGAAACAGGAAATTTCTACCTATCTCCATTGTCCAAATTACAAAAGCTGCATTGATAGTTTGAACCGCGCTGAGTAATTCCTACTTTACAAGCTCCCTTAACAAATGAATAACTTTTTCTATCGAATGAGAGTGGCCAACTCTGATGTCAAGAGTTTATCAAGCCGCCTTTAAGGCCTCTGACATGGCTTAACGACCGCCGTATTTGACAAACAGCCGGGACCTATAATTTAACGTGTTATCCGATCCATGGAAGCGCCCAAAATGGAATGCCACTATTCGGTCACCCATCGAAGGACTGACAGCGTCGACCTTTGCTTAGATAAAAGATAACTAATGATAAAAGGTAGGCTTAACACTGGTGCACACATACGATTGCCTTCGGTAGCTGAGTTACGGTCCGCTATAACTAAAAATCTCTCTATGATATTTCCAGGAGGGCCACTGCCACCTGGGCACGAAGGCGTCCAAGTGCACGTTCCTGGGCTCGGCGGGGCGCGTGATGACTACCGGCTTCTCCCGGCACAGCGACCGCCAGTACGCCGTGTGGGACCAGCATGACCTGGCCAAGCCACTCGTCTGTGAGACTATCGACAGCTCGTCCGGGGTCGTGTTCCCGTACTACGACTATGATACTAACATGGTGAGTGTCTTTATATCCAGTACATTTTTTCTTCAGAGTACGGCAAACATTCAACTATCTAGTCGCTTGAAACGACACCCACATAAGAGAACACTATGCTTTCTAAGTGGAGCATGCCTTACTGAACTTAACAAGTTTTTTATTACGTGGGATAGGTTTACGTTCGACTACAGCCTGCCTGATGTTAAGCATTGCTGCTGCCTAGGGTGTAACACGCTTACCTAGAAGATATGTACCTATTAACTCTAGACTTGAAGACCCCTGGATTGTAAACTGCTTCTGGTAAATGTGTTCCGAAGCTTTGTCGTCCATACAATAAACGTAGAGGTAAAGCGCTGTGTTCGACACTTCGGCACTTCCACCATAAAACGGTGTCTACTTGCGTTCGGCTATACAAAATATAGTAAAGATATTGTAAAATATAAACTAAATGGACTTCAATCATACTGCAGCGATATTACTCATAATTTTCGAGAAATTCGTGGTCAAACTGACATAAATATGCTCATGAAATTTGGCATATGTATTTGGGAGCTTATATTGGTCAACAAACCCAAATTTTATGTAATTCTGTCAATATCACTTAGATATAGGTCGAATTGACAACATCCATCATTATAGAAGTTGGTTAAAAATGTATACATAAATGTAATTTGATAAAGTAATGACTACTGACACACTTTCCCCGCGTTTCCAGGTGTACCTGGCCGGCAAGGGAGACGGCAACATCCGCTACTACGAGGTGGTAGACGAGGCGCCCTACGTGCACTTCCTCAACCAGTTCCTGTCGGGGAACCCGCAGGTTAGATTCACTTTCAGTTTATACTTATTTGAATTTTAGTTTTATTTACAAACACCAATAAATAAGATTTCATAACAATTTCGCAGCTACAACGAAAGTTAAATATGAATAAGCTAAAGTAAAATTTAAAGCCTAAAATCATGATGGCTTTACGAGTATTTTATTATTTAGGACCTTGCTTAGTCGGTTGTGATCTTCGTTCTCTATGTCAAGAATTTTTACAAAAGCCATATATTTTAATTATATTTCGTTCCACAGCGCGGGCTAGGCTTCATGCCTAAGCGCGGCGTGAACACGGCGGCGTGTGAGGTGTTCCGTTTCTACAAGCTGCACACCTCGCGAGGACTGTGTGAGCCCATAGCCATGGTGGTGCCGCGCAAGTCTGACTGCTTCCAGGTGTGTATATAATCATATTCATATTAGGTCTGCATACTATTGTATGATATATTATGTAAAGTGATAGATCTCTTATTCGAGAACTGACTGTGAATGTTTCCTAATATTTCCTAATATTTAGCAAGGATAAAAGTTTACGTCTGTTGTTAAGGTTAACCATGGTAGCATAAACAATACATATGTATATGTCAGTAATCTACCATACCATACGTTTACTGTAACCCAAGCTGGCATGGAACTTCATTAATTATAACAAAACTTACAAACCATTCTTAAAAAAAATATGTTAAAAATATACCTTTCGACAAAAACGAAAGCATGTATGTACATAATATACCTAGTCAGGTCATAAATTCTGTCACATGTTTCATATAAAATAATTGAAACAACTTTATTCTTTATGTAACCATTTATATACCAAAATGAACTTAACAAAACATAGATTCTTATGACAATAAAGTTTATTCAAAATGACCTCCGTGATTTTGAATACAGGCCTTCAATCTGCGCGGCCAGTCGTCTATCGCTGCACGAACGAGGTCCATGTCAATATCGGCGGCTGCCTTAATCAAGGATGTCTTGAGTGACTCCAAATTGGGATGAGGCTTTGAGCACGCCTTTTCCTCCAAGTGTTGCCATATCTTGTAATCTAACGGATTCAAATCTGGACTGGAGGAGGGCCAGTCTTCGTGCCGGATGAAGTCGATTTTACGCGCCGCCAGCCAGTCTTGTGTGCTCTTCGTCCTATGAGCTGGCGCCGAATCTTGTTGGAATACCCAGTGCTTGTTATTGAACATGATATGATAAACAGGTTCCACAAGGTTCGTCAGGACTGTATTTTGATACACAACTGCATTCGTTTTTACACCTTTCTCACAAAAATGTACCTCTGTTAAGCCCCAATAAGAAACTCCCAACCATACCATGAGCGAGGATGGAAAATGACCTCGTTGGACACGCGGAATACGTTTGCTCGCTTCTTCACTACTGTGTGCGTACACCTTATCATTTTGTTTGTTGTAGCTCTCTTCTACGGTAAATTTTTTTTCATCCGAAAAAAGAATTTCGCTATATTTTTTTCCCGCGTACCGCTTCAACAAAGCGCGGCATCTCTTCAGTCTCAGGTACATTAGACGAGCATCAAAACGATGTCCTGTTTTCTTCGATATACCCGAGGCCCTAAGTCTTCATTTAACACCCTTTTCACCGTGGTTCTGCTTAACCCCATCTGAAGGGCCAACAGTTTCTGCTTACGTTTGGGATTTCTTTGAATTCGCGCCTTCACAGCTTTTATCACTGTTGGAGTCCTAACAGACCGAGGGCGACCACTTCTTGACCTGTCATCTACACTAGAGTCTTCATTGTATCGTTTGATGGTACGATAAACGAATCTTTTGGTTATATTCAAATTTTTCAGTTTGTCAAAAATTTGAATTGGCGCGTAACCGCAACGATGCAATGCAATAACTGCAACACGGTCTTCTTTAAGCGTCCACTCCATATTTAAAAATGAGTAAAATTCTAAAAAGTATACATTTTTATTTTCATGAACAATTCGAAATTCGAATTCAATAAACTTTTTTGTGGCCAGCATTCTAAAAGAAAAGTTTTTACTGTGTGACAATACTTATGACCTGACTAGGTAGATATGATTAAAGTTTTATTTTGTCCCGTTTTTGTTTAAAAGTTTTTTTTCTAATTCCCCGCGGTGTGCAGGAGGACCTGTACCCGGACACGGCGGCCCCGCTGGCGGCGCTGCCGGCGCAGGACTGGCTCAGCGGCATCAACGCAGCGCCGCTGCTCATCAGCATGAAGACTGGTAACACACACTACTACTTAATAACTCTCTATTTTTCTTTTAGTTTTTTTTTAGTTAAAACCGATGACGAATGATCGATGCCAGTAATAAGTAATATTTAAGAAATGGGCTGCTTTTGATACGATTGATGGTTGATTTTATGCAATCTTTTGAAGGCCAACGTCTCCTATTTACCGGCACATACGGCCCTTCTGCACCATACACAACTACAATTGACTAAAAATACCAAAAAACCGTGGCGTTTAGGGCTCGTTGGCGCGTTCAGGGCTCGACTTTTGAATAAGGAAAATGTTACACAATTATTTTAAAAATCACTGCATCATCATGAAGCCTTAACATTATATAAAGGCAAAATGAAATTATTTTTTCTCGTTTATTACTTAATAAATATAAAGTGATCCATATGATGTATAACTAAATATTAACCAAATTCCAGGAGTGACGATCTCGACGCACAAGCCCCGGCCGGCCAGCAAGGAGGGCGCGCTGCAGCCGCAGGACGCCAACAACCGCAAGAAGTTCGCCTTCCTGGCGCGCGAGACCACGCCCGACTACCGGCCGCTGGCAACCTGGCAGCCAGGGGACGCACACGACAATGATACGGTACTTGAATACTACTCTCCCTGGCGCGAGACCACGCCCGACTACCGGCCGCTGGCAACCTGGCAGCCAGCGGACGCACACGACAATTATACGGTACTTGAATACTACTCTCCCTGGCGCGAGACCACGCCCGACTACCGGCTGTATGCATTATGTATTATCTGTACCATTTTTGGATAGTAAACACATTCATTCAGTTCAATATGTGCGAGTGATGTATAGGAAAAAGATGAAACGTAAAAACGTTTTCTATACGACATTTGTAAGGAGTTACAATTCTATACTATCAATTATTTATTCGTTGTGGCAAATAAAATTATTTTATTATTTTTTTAACGTATTCGTATTTCCCTGTCAGCAGGCAGTGCAAGCCACAGAGAAGTGCCAGAAGACGAGCGCCAACCAGAACACCAAGTTCCACGCGCTGCAGAAGATGTTCGGGAACAAGAGTCACGAGAGAGAGGATGCTGTCAGCAGCAGCGTGCCGCTCTACAAGCAGATACACCAGGGGGACGTGTTCAGCACGGAACATGAGGTACAGACTGTTATACATTATCTTCTTAATATCTTTTCTTATCTTTTTATTATTATAAAAATGAATCGCAAAATGTGTTGGAAAGCGCATAACTCAACAACGCCTGAACCGATTTGGCCAATTCTTTTATTTAATATTCGTTGAAGTTCAAGGATGGTTTTTACGGCGAGAAAAATTAAAAAATATGCCCGAATACATAAAAACCGCCCTTTTCTTTTTTTCCATACAAACGTTTTCTAACAAAAGAGTAAAAGAGTCAACAGACAGGACGAAGTCTGTCGGGTCCGCTAGTAAACAAATATCATATAAATAATTATTCCCGGAATGCACACAGCGCCATCTAGCTCCACACTAAGCAAACGCTTGTGTCGTGGGTACTAGATAACTGATATAGGTAATAATTATATACTTTTATTTTGTAAATATATACTTATTATACATAAAAGCGACCAGACTCAACACAAGAAATTTTAAATTCATAAATAGGTACTTGTGTCATGCGGGAATCGAACCCGCAACCCCTAGATTAGAAGGCAGAGCCACTAACAACTAGGCTAACAGGGCAGTTAACAAACAATATTACAGGACATATCACACAGCGCCATACTTCTTTTTCTTATCGAATGAGAGTGGCCAACTCTGGTGTCGAGAGTTTATCAACCCACCAGAAGAGCCTCTGACATGGTTTAACGACTGCTGCACGAGGCAAACAGCCGGGACCTACAATTTAACGTGTCATCCGACCCACGGAAGCGCCCAAAATTGAATGTCACTTATCGGTCACCCATCCTAGAACTGACCGCGTCGATCTTTACTTAACATTGGTAAACGCATGCGATATTTATAGCTCCTTACATACCATATAATATGGTATAAATATATTGATGATAGTGGTTACCACAGTCTATTGATACTAGCTATACAGATCAACTAACAAATATTTGTACAGAATTTGAATCAATTGTAACATCATTTAAATCTGGGATGGGTCAAACAAAACCTTAAAATAAACTCGGTAGTTTGTCCTATCGTTATTTATGTCAAAGGTTTGAAAATTAATCTTTAGAGTTTCCCTCCTGACATATTTTCTACAAATACTGTAAATTTGAAATAAAAACTATTCCTCAATCACCTGTTACATCCTAATTTAGCTTATTTCTGAAATATATGTTTTTTTTTTTTCATTTCAGTTGCGGCTAGCGTTCAACCGTCAAGGCGAGGAGCTACGTATCTGCAAGCGTCAGTTGCAGAACTCACAGCAACGTGTGCGGGAACTGGAGCAGGCCGTGGCTGCATTGCAGGCGCGCCTGCAGGCGGATAACAACTCGTAAACTAGCAGGAACAAACATAAAAAACACCTCGAGAACGTTCTAGTAGTATGCTGGCTCCTAGACTTATCTGTCGCGAAGAATTTTATGCCATCTACATATATATAACTAGAAATGTAACTACAGACTTCGGATTGCGTGTAGATCAACGTAAGTTACTGGAGATTTCACAGCGTTGTATTCTAGGCCATTTTAAATACTTTTTTATCGTTTCTTCGATCGAGACGATCTGTATCGCGATCTTAGAACCAAGTTCTTTAAACGTGACATCTTTAAATGGCGGTGAAAATCATTTCATTCGCACTTATGGCTTAATGATGTTGTGCGAGCAGCATGGAACTATTTTATAAATGTAGGATATATTTATAGATGTCACATTTAATTAACTGATTCATAACAAGATTCAACTTGGAAGCCTCTAGAGCGCGCAGGTTCCTACACCAGTCTGGTAGTAGCTGCCAAGAAGAATTTTGTGCTTGAAAGAGGGAGGGGGAAAGTTTGCTGCAAATTCGCTTTTGCCATCGATGATTTCTGCTTTATAACTTGCTTACAAGGCTTAAGAAAATATGGAATACTTACTGTAATAAAATAATATTTATATGTACATTTTATCATGAAAATTCAGTATTAGAGAAATAATGAAAGATGAATTCGTTTTTCTGGAAATTATTTGGGAAAACTAAAAGAAAACTTACTAATTTACTTTGTTCTAAGGAAGATTTTGTAAGGACCAAAGTAGAAATGAATTATTTTGGCTATGATTAAAACGTAACAAAATTTTGTTGCCAAAGGTACCTTTTCATAAAAATATTTTCTAAGCTTGGTCTATGTGACTGTGCGCCTGACCAAAGCTTGTTGGTGTGATAAAATGATTAAACTAATCAATGTTGAGGCTTTTTGCAATAACTTATTATAGTGATTATACTTGAGACTTAAATCAGGCATTCCAATGCGACAAAAATTTAAAAATTCCAAAATGCATTTTATAATATATTTGATAATTATGAAAATAAATTTGTAACTGAAAATCATGAAATTTCTAAATGTACTAACTTAGATTGAATGTACATTATCTATGCTCAAATGTCGAAGCATTTGCTTTTACTATGTTTATTTTTAAAAAATATTTCGTTCCTTTTTTATACTTAGATTTTATGTATTTTTACATATACGCTTTTACTATACTGGCCTATCTTTTTATACGTAAATAAAGAAATAAATCATTTCTAAACTTACTATGATGTAAGCCTAAATTAAAACCGCCTTTTGGAAATCGAAGCAAAACACCATGACAGCATTCCTTTTATGATCACAATTATTATTTATGCAAATAATCCATGGATAATTACCCATATACAATAGTAATAATAAATGAAATAAGTAAATAATGCGTCACATAAAATGTCTCACCGACGCGACACTAGCGCCACCAACTGATGGCTTGACTAATTAAATATGCAGTTTTTATCGAAAAATTTTCGTATAACGCATGCTACGCCTAATTGTTTATACTTGTGTATAAACAATTGTAATGTGCAATGTATTGCAGGGTTTACAGGTTATTTTTAATTTTTGACATTGGTTTTAACTATTGTGATTTCGGCGTAATATCGCACATTTTTATTGCGCACCTAATTTTTTGTTAGTGATTGTTTTAAGTCTGATTTAAGTATTTAAGTAAGTGTTACCTGTTTTATATTATTTTTGTTTGTCTTTTGTCTTGTCGTGACGTATTTTAGCGAAAGCGGCTCCATGATTGTTTAGCTGTTTAGTAGACTTGTGGAAAATGCATTAAGATAGAAATTTGAACGCCTTATGAAGTGCCGTTTCGTTCGCTAGGTTTTGTATAAATATTTCTCATAACATGGACACAAAATTGTACAAAAAAGTTACCTGAACTTTTCTGTGCATAATTTTAATTTAGATCGTAAGAATTGAAAATGGCATCGTAGTAGGTGCTAGATATACCTAAAATATAAAGCTGCTAGTTATTTTGGATAAAATTAGCTTCCTTATCAATGTAGTGTTCACAATAATAATAAATCAGCTTGAGAGAGTATTTTGTATGAGCGGAAAGAAAATGTATGTACCTGCACAGATAAGTTGTTTGTTCATAAAGTTCACTAATCCGCTAGATGTCGCAGTATTAATTATGGGTCTATTTTTTATAAGTAAAATCCAACTTTTCTATGAGCATATTGTATACACGGTGTCTACCCTAAATTACAGTATATTCGCAACAAAGAAATATTTAAGTTTTATAAGGAGAATGCTTGGTATAACAGATATCTAGTGGATTAGCTAACATTTATCAACTTGTTCGGTATTGTCAGAACATCAAGGGGTCACATTCCATACAGTATGGAAAAAAAACATACAGTAAGAAAAGTAGTTTTGTAAGTCAAATGAAAGTATTATTGTGCATTAGCTGATGTATTTAGTTACTTGGCTAAGTCGGTGTTAATATTTATTATTGTATTTTTATATCAAGCTTGTGTAGCACAAATTCTGAATAAATGTTTGATCATAATTCAAATTGTCCTATTATTTCATTCTCACATAACTTGGGTTTTGTAGTCTATAAAACATTGTGAATAATAAATATGTTACAACCAAATATTATTAAAATAATAAAAAATCAGGTTCTATTTAAAACTTTATTGCAGTATAAAGTATTGTATGTCAATTTACCATCTATTCCTATTTATTATTATTTACTAGTCAGTCAAAATGCTGGTCATATAAATAAATGTAAAAGTATATAGTTCAAAACAATAATAGGTACATAATTGAGATTCTCTGAATGTAATAAAATGGACGGTATAGTAACGAAAAGTAATGTATAAAATATTAAAATTCCTAAACGAATTATACAGCAATGTATATAAATATTTAACTATGTATGTGATGCATTTTCAAATATGTATTCTATTTTCATTTAAAATATTTTATAAAGCAAGTTTGAACACTATTCCTAAAGTTATTAAGACTGCTGAAACAGTCAAGGAAGTTGCAGAATTGCATCCATCGGTGCCACATGTATATATACAGGTTCTGTACTCCAGCTTGTCTCCGGGCTGGCCAACATAGTTACAATAGTTACCTATGTCGAGAGATGAGCAATATCTCGTGGTGGTGATTCCTCCTGAAATAGTCAGTTATTTATTTGCAAATTGTAAAGTATACAGTTACACAAACACGGTGTGGAAAGTGAACACTAAACAGATACCCTGATAGGGTATGCAAATATGTTAGTGAGAAGCAGCCCTATTCATATCTCAATAAAATAGATTCCTTGTTTAAAAAGTCTTTGAGAGAATACAAACATTTCTTAGTCAAATATAAATTCAGATAAGTTTGAGTCAACAATACTTGAGACTAGAGCTCAGAACAATTTCTTTTAGGACTACTTATGAAGAGTTTAGAGAAATTACTTCTGTATGTGGTATGTTCTTTAGAGTATGGTTGTAGGTATACCTCTCAGATAGATATAATTATTTATATAAAGGTACAAAGTGAGCTAGGATGTGTCCCTATTAAACTTCTCAATCCACTCACACTAACACTAAGATAAATAGTTACTCTTATTTGTATTAAAATATGTACACAAGACTTCACCACAAGAGGACTGGTATAAATAGATAACTAACCTTTAACACCATATTTTATTAAATCCAAGTGGAAGCTGTGCCCAAAAGTGCTGTGGAACTCAGAAACCAAGTGCATTATAAATATTAATACATACAGTATGTATTATAATTGCAGTGCTGTGAGAGTTACATTACACCCAATAGATGTTTGAAGCAATACATCCCTTAGCTACCATTTTCAGAAAAATCTTTTTGTATGCAACAGATAAAATACATAAAGTTATAAAACCAAATAGTCCAAATTCAATAAGTAGGTACCTATCAGTTTTATAACTTCGGTTGTAAAATATGGACATATGTACATTAACCAGCTGACAAAGTTATATTAACAATAAAGTAAGACAGATAATTTTTACCACCAGCTGTTAAATAACTCAGTAAAACAGTACTAAAAGATGTTTCTGCATAAAGCTGTTAGTGGTTAGACCTGTTAGTTTGATGCAGTACTGTGCATTGTGCACGTGGTCACACGGAGCTGGCTTCAGGATGCCTCCATCCAGCTTCATTAGACCATCACCACACTCCATCGTAGATGATGAGTTGCATTGGTAGCATTCTATGCCTACACCTATGTTAGATTAGTTGGTTAGAACTTAGGAATACTCATTAGTGAAATAAGAATGAAAATGATGTAAGTACCTAACTTACTTTAGTAGTAACTTTATTACTTGTTTGTAAGAACTTGAATACATTATTGTCAACAATTTGACATGAATGAAGTAATTTAACTGCTATTAAAGTTTAATATAATCTATAAACTAATGAAACCAAATAATAATGAACAAAAATAAAAGATACACATAATATTGGGTTATGTGCTGTTAGATATGAACCCTGTTTATACTTTAGCCAGAAACAAGTTAAGAACTTTTATTGAAAACCAAGAATATAGTATAAAAACCACCAGAATGATAGATAAACTCTTTATTGTAACACACATTGACAAAATGCATTTTGTTATAATTAAATATGCCCTTTTGTCAAGTTGTACACTACTACAACCGCTAACTTAAGCCCTTGATTACATTATTACAGTGCCCAAAACCAAGTATTAGGTGATAGAGTTAGAGAGACCTCTAGTCTCACCTTCGTTTCTTCCAACTTGTTTGATGCAATATTGAGCGCCATGAATATTGGCGCAGTCGGTCGGTAGCAAATCGATATCGCTCGATAAAAATTCATTGCACTCAAAAGGGTTGTCCGAGTCCGTGCCCGAACATTGATAACAATATATCGAATTAACTAAAAACCAAAACAAACGTAAATAAACCAAAATTAACGAAAGTAAACGAACAAAACAACGCCCTTTTTACCTGATCTCAACACAGTACAAAAAGCACACAACAGAAGCAAAAGCTTTGCATGAATGCTGGCCATTGTGTAGGAAATGTATAACGCTGTGTAAACTAATAAAGTTTTCTTTTGTTTTAGTTAAAAATCGATACTTCTCGACGCTTGATGAGTTACACAAATCCGCCCAAAAATGAACTAAAGAAAAGACCGAAACCGACAAAACAAAGAATGAACTAGTACACAGAATAAATAACTTCTGCGACAGAATGAACAAAAATATCCATAGATTATAATAATAATATAATAATGTCTTTATTTCAGGCAATAAACCCATATAAAACTAAAATATTACAAAATGCTGATAAAACTTAGGGGTGAGACACTGTATAGACAGTGTATTAATTTTAAGTAGTTTAAGTTTATGGGTGCAAGCCTGAAATAAATGACTTTTATTTTATTATTAATTTATTTATTTATTACATCGGTCAATATGTGTCCCAGGTACCTGAACGACTTTACAACCTTCACTGGTGATCCTGCCAAATACACATTGGGAACAACGTCCGGACCTTTTCCTGCTCGAAACACTAACATTTCTGTTTTTGCTACTAGATTAAAAATATTTATTACTTTTATTCAAAACAATTTATAAAACAAATAATCGTAATAAATAAATAATCGTAACTAATTAAAAACTAAACCTTATAATGAACTTAAAAATACTATAAATTAACAACTATATAAACTAGAATATATACAACCTTACAAATAATATACTAAACTCAAGTCGGAATCTGCGGGCAAGGTGCCTAAAATGCTGGCGGCGTTACCTCGCTGAATTGCCAAACTTATGCGTTGACCGAGGAAAGCTCCAGCTCTCGGATCGTTTGTTCTGTCCACCAGCCGCTTCGACAGATCTTTATATAAACGCTGTGCGTTGGGACCCCAATGCCCCCAAGTTTCTACCCCAAAAGGCTGAAATATATATCCCTCGCCGAGGCATACATATTTCCGCCTTTTAAGGTTTTCTGCGTGTGCAGCTGCTGAACCGGCCTCCCTAGAAGTACGCGGCAAGTGCGACGCAGCGAGCGTGTCCACGCAGGTAGCGTCCCACACCAACGGCCTACCGCGGCTCCACGGAATTAACGTCATTCCATCAGGTCTCTTACCATCATCACGTGCGATACCGTTCGGCTCAAGTATGGCCGGCACGTTAACGGAGGTAAGACCCTTGCGGATGACGTCGTTTATGGAGGCATGGTGGGACTGGCGGCCGGCACTGCGGCGACAAGACAGCCTATGGTGTCCTTGGCGGTCCACCGCGGCGCCACACTGGCACTGGTGGGGCTCATTGGTGGCGGCGCCTATTCGTAGGCTGATGGACAGAGCGAAAGTGGAGTTGTTAGTTTGGACTCAGGTGCAGCTGAGGCCAGAAGACGAGCGCGCTCGGAAACCGAACAACTATTAATTGTGTATTAAATTGGTTTGTACTAATTTTAAAATGGGTTCATCCCAGCTCTATTGAATATAGTTTTTATCTGGGAGGTCCTGTGAACAAATAGTTTGCCAACTACTAATGGCCTCAGTGCGAGTCTATTTCTGTGACGCTTCGTGAATTAAGTAAAATTTTTGACAACAATGGTCTAATACTATGGGCTGACGACAAAAAAGCAGGGAGAGACACACTGGTCACCGTTCTAATTCCCAGACCCCCAAATCGGATGGGCAGAGTAGCCTGACTCCAAGAACGGTCAGAGATCTGACAATTCAGGACTTTAACCAGTGTGCTCTTCAATATTATCATCTAAAGGTCCAAGAAGGTCTGCATATTTCCAGAGTGGACAGCACCTTAAAACATAAGTTAATTTTGGGACAAACGGGCAAAAACGAATAATTTGGTAGGCCATGTGGGAATGAATATAGGGGCATATATTTCAAAATATTTTGAAAATAAAATGGGTTACAAAGTACTTAATTATTAATAAGTAGGTATACTTAATTTTTAAACGAATTTCTATTTCATATGAATTTATAAACCAAAGATTGATTTAACATGTGTTCTGTCTGGACAGCCTTTTCAAGTAATATTACAAAATTTGATTGATTTTGAATTTCCAGTAGAAGTTAATTTTAGTATGTACCTACTTAGGTAAGTAACTAATGATGCTAAGAGTTGGCGCCACCAACCACGGCGTATTTCTGCCCTTCGATGTATTATTACCATGAATAATATGCCTACAATATATTAGTCTTGAACACAAACAAAACAAGTAACCAATAGCACTGAGTGACAGAAATGCTTAGTACTTGGCCCCTCTCACGGATTTATTTACTGCTTGCAACACATACCTAGTGAGCTTATTTGTACTACTTTTTAAAAAATTGGAGATCTGAATCTCTCATTCCGGTACACTTGATCCTCCCTCTACGCGGTACACTTATTTTTGTGGATTTTATCAGACCACCCGTAGAACAGTAAGCGGGGGTAGTCATGTGATAACCAATTTTAAGTTTGGTACCTAATCAAAAAATGGCAATCCGTTTGGACGCTTTCGCGAGTCGGATGAAACGTGAAATCGTAAGTCCCGGTTGTTTGTCACAGTGCAGAGGTATGCTGAGATCCTGGGGTGGACTTTCTCTCGACACCAGAAATTGAGCATCCCCATGCGAACTCATGTGAATCTAAATCACTTTAGTGTGAAATTATTGCCCTTACTATATTATTTATCATATTAGTTGATTGCATTAGCTAAGTACTTGTCCTTTAGAACTAAGAATAAATACTCGGAGCATTATACATTTATAATAGGAAGAAATAAAAATCGTTACATATTATTCAATAATTTTATTTTTCATTATTAAGTAAATAATATCCTTAGTTTGTAGCGTAAAATCTATGTTTTATAAAAAATATTTACTCTTAGATATTTACGAGTGAAGTAGAATAGGTACAGCTCAATATTAGACTATGGACGTATATTTTGAGTTTTTTGAAGCCCAAAAATTATTCACATCGTTAATTTTCAAGTATTCATTAAAGTTTTCAGGGCACAAAACTTTATTGCAATTACTTACTATAAAATTTTACAAAATTTTGACATACACTTATTTAAATAACTAAATACCTACTTACAATCTATCACAATGCTTATTATCCGTAACAAATTACCCATGCGAACTTAGTTTGTACATTAAATGCATTAATATATATTATTTACTTCACTACAAAAGGCAGTTACCGAACTTACGTAGGTAGTGTATACAATTATTGTCATAAAAATCACAAGATGGAATGCAAATAGAAATATTAAAGAAACATCAATAAAAGTAATATGTATCAAAAACAAAATAGACACGACACAATTTGTAAAGACACAGATAAGTATGTATATAAGTTATGTATACTTGTAGTCGGTATATGAGATAGAGTAGACACTAAGTTAAAGTTAAGTAAAAATTAAGTACTGTTCCAGAACAGTTGGCACATTCTTACTATAAGTAGACGTGAAGATAATAAGAGAAAAAAAAATCAGAAGACTTGATAACCTTCTTTTTTTCGAAGTCAGTTAATCATGAAATAGCAGTCTCTGCCTTGTTGAGGTTTGAGCCTAAATGTCATTATTGTACAATAATATTGTTTATAAAAACTGTAATGTCAAACATGTTGTAAAATGCCCAATCTGTAAATGTATAATGACTATATAACTCTTCGATGTGACGCGACTTTCAATACAATACAATAAAATAGTAAAGATGTAATACCCACATGCAAACTTGCAAACGAATTTTAACATGATTTCAGAATAAAAGAATTCGTTGTAATATAAGTACATACATATATCAATTTTTCATAGCTTTTAGATATAGGTACATTTCCATGTTTTCTTTAGCTGATTTATGTTACAGTAAATCGATGTCATAAAGTCAGTTTTGTTTATATGTAAGTAGTTAGGTTTATTATAGTAATGTCCGTGTGTAGTCAGGTACAAATATGTACAATTCTTTCTACAGACCTATTGCTCATATATTTCAGGATAAACAAACGACCTTATGAAATGAACTTTATGGAACATACCTAATTTGTTTTAATTTTTTTATAAGTGATTCAAATATGATTTAGTTGGTAAGTTGCGGTCTGAGCGGCAGCGAGCCCTCGACCCAGAAGTTAGGTCTCTCCAGCATGGTCTGCCACAGGCTGACCTCCTTGCCGGCGCTGTCCATCCAGTTCACGTTAGCGCCCATGTACGTGCCTGGAAACGAACAATATTCATTCATTCATTCAATTGAACTTAACATTTATAATGAAGAAAGTTTGTGTAAAGTGTAGACAAATATATTTATCATTTAATTTTGTAATTACACAGTGGGTACAATATACTGCGCGTGACTTTAAAACACTCTTTCTCTTTTGTTACATCACCGAAACATCATCATATTCGTATTAACGTTTCGGTGTTGTTGAACAACCAAGATTCAACAATTTTTATTACTTACTTACTTATTAATTAATGTTTTGCAAAACTCCTCGATAGATGGCGCTGTTCAAACATTCCACATTGAAACCTCTTAATAAATCAGCTTCTTAATGTTATGCATGATTTGTCGATAGATGGCGCTGATCAAAAATTCCACTTTGAAACTTCTTACTATTAGTCTACTAGTTAACGTTTCGCATGCATTATCGATAGATGGCGCTGTTCAAAACTCAGGTTAAAAACTGGTACCTAAACTCAATAGCTCAATAATCTGCTGTTGAATTCGTGAGTTTATAGTTTTCTCCTTTTGTCGTTATAGTATATGGGTATAATATGTATATGTGTTATATATTTATAGTTATTTGCACGTATATGTAATATGTGTTATTTGTTATTGTATGTATATATATGACGGCGCGTTTGATTCGAAGAGTGTATAAGTTGTTGTTAATGTTTGATTCGGAGAGTAGGCGAGTTGGTTTCAATGTCACTGTCAGCTGTCACAATGTTCGAAATATGTTATAATGTTTATGTCACTGTCAATAACGGCTGACATTGACTTGAGACTAACTTCGGAGCCCTGCTCTGACGCAACAACCAGCGCTAGTGCCGTGCGAGAGACCGACAGTCTGACTTGGGACGGCAATCGGTTCGCATCGCGTGGTGGCGTTACGTGTTGGTTGGAGTGTCGACCGAATTAGTGTAATTGAATATCAGACGACCTACCTACACTTGTATTTCCTAATCTAAATTCTAACAAGTTGTAATATACCCTCAATCAGTTTAAACACGTTTTATTTCTCCACGCCCGATTACCCACGCCTCGAATGGTAGTATTATTATGGATATAGAAGAAGAAATTCTCCCCGTCCCTACATCAGAAGTGGGATGCGGAGGGCCAGCAGTTGGAGAAAGAAATGAAAATCATGAAGCATCGTCGAACGGTTGGCTGCGAAATATGGAGGCCTTGCTATCGCGACTTCTCGAGACACCGCATCGCGCTCAGGCTTCGGGTATGACGACGCAGTTAATTCGCTTCGATCCAGATGAAGCCGATGCAGATATTGAAGGTTGGTGCAAAATAACTGAGATCGTCGTGGACAGTAGAAAATTGGAGGGCGCTGAACTTTTACTAGCCTTAACGCATGCTTTGCGAGGGCGTGCAGCCACGTGCTTAACCAAACTGCACGTTCAACAGTTGACATGGGAACCAATAAAGGAGCTGCTTATCGCTAAATTTGGGAAACCGATGCTCCCACAAGACCATTTTGATGAAATTCTAAGATTCCAAGTGGGTGCCAAAGAAACAGCGAGTGAAGCTGCAACACGTCTCTGGGGAATGATAGAGCAAATACCACGCACCGAAATGCCGGAAGACATTATTGTTGGCTTCGTATCATCAGTTTTGTGCCAAAAGGATGCCACGATACGACGCGAATTGCAAACCTGCAACATCTCCACCCGAGCCCAACTATGTCGAATCTTGAAAAGTATTCCATTGAAGCGAAAATCCGAAAGTCCAGACACTAACGACGTCGAACCCAAGAAGATTCGTCTAAATGAACCACGTTTCCTGGGAGCTTGTCATCGTTGCGGTCTACCGGGCCACCGCATGGCAGACTGCCGCAAACGTCGAGATGAACTCGTCGCTAGGCCTCCGACGATGAGGCCGCCCGATTCGTCTGCAACTCCGCGGAGCATCCCGCGACCCATCTTCTGCTTCGTGTGCGGCCAGCCAGACCACGTGGCGTCGTCGTGTCCGAACCGCAAGAGGGCTGCGGCAAGCGAGCAGGTGGCGGTCGGCGGGCGAGCGGCGGTCAAAGAAGTCCACCTCTGTGAGCGGCGAGCGGCGACTGGCACCTTGACTACATCATCTGGTGAGCCCGTTTCCTTTCTTTTTGACAGTGGATCCGCTTGTACGTTAACGAATAGTAGTACAGCCAATAAACTACCGGGCACTGTACGTAATGATTTAGTGCACCTCAGTGGTATAGGCGAAGATAACTTGTTAGAATGTAGGTCCCAAATTCCTAGTACCATAGATGTCCAGGGTATCTCGTTAGAGTTATTGTTCCACGTGGTCCCCGACACAGCTATAGATGAAGAAGTAATTATAGGCCGGGATATTCTGGAGAAAGGTGTTAGTGTCGAGATAGATAGAGATAAAACTCGTTTCGTGTTGCATAAAGAGGTCGACATTGTAAATAAATCAACCTCAATAGATTTCAATAGCATCGATACTGATCTGCAGGGTGAAGATAGGTTGAAACTTATCGAAATTTTGCGTAAATATAGTGACTTCTTCACGGACGGTATTCCTACGCGTCGGGTTACAACCGGTTGTATGCAAATAAAACCTATTGATCCGAACAAGACCGTACAAAGGCGTCCGTATAGGTTATCACCCGCGGAAAAAGAAGTAGTTAGAGACAAAATAAAAGAACTCCTCGAGGCTGGCGTTATTCGTGAAAGCACGTCAGCGTTTGCCAGCCCAATACTACTTGTGAAAAAAAAGGACAATTCTGATAGGATGTGCGTAGACTACCGGGAGTTGAATGCAAACACTTGCTCTGAACATTACCCCCTGCCAATAATTGAAGAACAATTAGATAGGCTTCATGGCGCGCACTTTTTCTCGTCTTTAGACATGGCATCGGGCTATCATCAGATTTTGATCGACGCGGAGGGTGACAGTATAGCTCGCACGGCGTTTGTGACCCCCGAGGGTCAGTATGAATATTTAGCTATGCCCTTTGGGCTACGAAATGCAGCTTCTGTGTACCAGAGGTGCATCAACAAAGCCTTAGGTACTCTCAAAGATGACGTAGCGCTAGCTTATATGGATGACGTGCTTTGCTATTCCGGCGAGGTCACAGAAGGCTTGGAACGTTTAGATCTTACCCTGCAAGCGTTAACGAAAGCAGGTTTTTCATTGAATGTTCGCAAATGCAAGTTTATGAAAAATGAAGTAGAATATTTGGGGTATGTGGTGAAATCAGGCAAGGTTACTCCAAACCCTAGAAAGATCCAAGCCTTGGTAGATGCACCCACACCACGAACTGCAAGTCAAGTTCGTCAGTTTCTAGGGTTAGCTTCCTACTTCCGCCGTTTCATCCCAAACTACACACACCTGGTGGGCCCGCTATACCCCCTGACTAAGACTAAGGGGTCGATAACGTGGACAGAAGTGCATAATGAGATTCACAAAAAGATTATTAAAATTTTAACATCTAAGCCAGTCTTGACCATCTTTAACCCAAAATTACCAGTGGAACTGCACACAGATGCAAGCTCAGAAGGTTATGGTGCGATACTAATACAAAGGCAAGACAATCTGCCTTGCGTAATATCCTACTTCAGCCGCCGAACCACCGATGCGGAATCCCGTTACCACTCGTATGAGTTGGAGACCTTAGCTGTCGTTCGAGCGGTAGAACACTTCAGACATTACCTGTACGGCCAGCATTTCACTGTGTTCACGGACTGTAATTCTCTCAAAGCATCCAAGTCCAAGACTGACCTCACTCCCCGTGTCCACCGATGGTGGGCTGTTCTTCAAGCCTACGATTTTGACATCGTGCACAAACAGGGAAGTAGCATGGGACATGCTGACTTTTTGTCAAGGAACCCGCAGCCTGATTGCCCACCAGAAAAGCCAGGAGCTGGAGCGTCTACAAAAACGAAACCTGTAAATTTTTTGGAACTTCATGCAGGATGGTTGACAGTAGAGCAAAAAAGGGATTGTGAGATACAAGATTTAATAGAAAAACATCATAACAATGAACTCCCGGAGGCAATAGCACTCACTTATGACGTACGCGGTGGTGTGCTCTATAGAAAGATTGAAAGGAACAAGAGTAGCTTTTGGCTGCCTGTTGTTCCTCGTTCTCTTACGTGGTCTCTGATCAATCATGTCCATACTGAGATCAAGCACTTAGGCGCTGATAAGACTTTGGACAAACTTTACGAACAATACTGGTTCCCACAAATGTCGAAATTTGTTCGACAATTTGTAGATTCATGCATAGTATGCAAAGCGTCAAAAGGTCCATCGGGTGCCACTCAAGTCAGGCTTCACCCCATTCCAAAGGAACCTATTCCTTGGCATACTATACACATCGATATCACAGGAAAACTTAGCGGAAAGAGTGATCAGAAAGATTACGCTTCGGTAATCATAGACTCATTTACCAAATATGTTCTCCTCGAGTATACTCCTTCTCTCGACGCGACCAGTGCGATAAATGCCCTAAAGAAGGCTGTATGTCTCTTTGGCGCTCCAAAACGCATAATAGCTGATCAAGGCAGATCCTATGCAAGCGCCGGATTCAGAGAATTTTGTCGAGATCACTCTATAGAACTTCACTTCATTGCCACAGGATCTAGTCGAGCGAACGGTCAAGTAGAGCGGGTAATGCGTACCCTGAAAAGCCTGCTCACGATCATTGAAAATGATCCTAATAAAACATGGCGTGACGAGCTTCTCGATGTCCAGTTAGCTTTGAACAGCACAAAATCTAGAATCACCGGATATACACCCACTGAACTGATGTTTGGAATAAAGGCACAGTCGCTGGGGATGACCAAAATAGCGCCAAGCTCAGAACCAGAACCGCGTCTAGATTTAGAAACAATAAGACGTAACGCTGCCGACAATATCGCGAAAGCCGCGTCATCTGAAGTAAAACGATTCAACCGGGGTAAAGCCCTTGTAAAACCGTTCTGTGAGGGTGATTATGTTTTCTTGAAAACTAATGAGCGTAATCAAAGTAAATTGCATAGAAAATTCAAGGGACCATTCATAGTCACAAACGTATTAGAGAATGATAGGTACGAGTTAAAAAGCATGAATAGATCTAATCAGGTTTACAAATATGCTCACGAAAGTCTGCGTTCAGTGCCCGGGGGTCTTGACGGTTTAATGGAAGTAGCTACCTCTTTGATAAATCATGTTGACAATGAGGAGGGGACCGAGACGGCGGGTGAGAGTCAAGGAAATGAAGCGGTTTTATCAGACGATGATACGATCTCAGTTGCCAGTTCGCACACAATGACCGCCACCTCGGCGACCCTCTCGGCATTAGAAAGTGAACAGGAGATATAGTTATGAGATGTGAGTTTGTCGTGTATTATTCAACACCACCCCTAACGAGTTAGTTGGCTTCACGTCATATGAGATGCCGTCGGGTAGAAGCTAGAGATTTGGCGATATTTGCATGATGTCAAATATTGTCGTAGAGAGGTGCTCCAACTGCAGGGCTGTCCGGTGCTCTCTTGTCGTTACCTGTGAGTGGCGATCTTGGTGGTGGGGACACCCTGCGGTGGCTTATTTGCATGAGGTCAAATAATGTCCTGAAGTGGAGCTGCAACTGCAGGGCTGTCCGGTGCTCTCTTGTCGTTACCTGTGAGTGGCGATCTTGGTGGTGGGGACACCCTGCAGCGGTACTGTGATATTCGCACGAGGTCGAATAGTGAAGTTTTGTATGATAATGAACTTAGTTGAAACAACATCTTGACGTGATCTCAATTTCTTGAAGCCAAATGTAGATACTGATAATATGTGCGTGCACTGAATGATATCTTTCGAAATTGTCAGGATAGACGAGCGAAATGACATTTGTAATCCCAGCTATGTCTTTTCTTTTATTCCAGGTCGACTGCTGCGAGAGAAAACGGGTCGCACGAGGACGTGCGAATGTCAGTCTGGCCGTGACGGCGCGTTTGATTCGAAGAGTGTATAAGTTGTTGTTAATGTTTGATTCGGAGAGTAGGCGAGTTGGTTTCAATGTCACTGTCAGCTGTCACAATGTTCGAAATATGTTATAATGTTTATGTCACTGTCAATAACGGCTGACATTGACTTGAGACTAACTTCGGAGCCCTGCTCTGACGCAACAACCAGCGCTAGTGCCGTGCGAGAGACCGACAGTCTGACTTGGGACGGCAATCGGTTCGCATCGCGTGGTGGCGTTACGTGTTGGTTGGAGTGTCGACCGAATTAGTGTAATTGAATATCAGACGACCTACCTACACTTGTATTTCCTAATCTAAATTCTAACAAGTTGTAATATACCCTCAATCAGTTTAAACACGTTTTATTTCTCCACGCCCGATTACCCACGCCTCGAATGGTAGTATTATTATGGATATAGAAGAAGAAATTCTCCCCGTCCCTACATATATATATATATATATATATTATTGAATATTTTTAATATTTGTATATATTTTCTCTTTTTGAACACCCCATCCTTTATATTTCTTTCGACTCCTGTCCATCCTACGGTTGCCTGGAAGAAATCGCTATTAGCGATAAGGCCGCCAGTTGTGGCACTATTTTTTTTTTAAGTCTTTTGTGTTTCTGTTTTTCTTTTTTTTGTTTGTCAATGTGTGTTACAATAAAGAGTTTATCTATCTATCTATCTGTTCAAACATTCTAAATTCAAACCTACCAGTTCCCAGCGACAGGCGCACGGCGCCCATGAAGTCGTTGGATGCGAGGCGGTCCCTGTCCCACAGGCTGAGCTCGAGCGCGCGCGCGCTGAGCTCCTGCAGCCGCACTCCCCTGTACGTGAAGGTCTGCTCCCAGCGCGGGCTCAGAGTGCGCCGACACACGCTCGTCTTCTGCTTCACGAGGCGACCGCGCTCCGGGAGGAGGTAGCTGGAAGGACACAACATATTTATTAGTATATTTTTCTTGAACAGTTACATCAGTGAACATATTTAAACTAGCTGTGCCTGCGACTTCGTCCGCGTGGAATAGTTATTTTGGTCATTAATTCTTTGAATTTTGAACCGTTTTCGCAGCGAACGCAACGGAAGCCCTCAAAGATGAATAATTTTCCCCGTTTTTCCACATTTTCTATTATTTCTTCGCTCCTATTAGTTGCAGCATGATGTTATATAGCCTAAAGCCTTCCTCGATAAATGGTCTATTCAACACAAAAATAATTTTTCAATTCGCACACCAGTAGATCTTGAGATTAGCGCGTTCAAACAAACAAACAAACTCTTCAGCATTATAATATTAGAATAGATTTAAATAATTCATCATCATTAACTAAATAAATACAAAGTTAGATTAAATTTGTCATTATTGCTACGCCGTATGATTTTTTTTCTAAGACACAATACTATTAAGAAAGAACGTCATGAACCTGAACGAAATGAAATCTTTATCTTTAATCGAACAAGATCACAGACTAATTCGAACGACACTAATGGCTTCATTTCGCGGATGGCGAGTTCAATGGTTAAGTCGAAAGATAAAGAGATCCAGGCGTTTCCAGAGAGATTTGATTCCTGCCGACTGTGGTTACTTTAGCTCCAACAACTCTTCACGATAATGTAAGTAATTTTTCAACATATTGGCAAAGCGGTAATTTTCTAAAAGTCTATAGATACCATTACATTCATCGATACATACACAGCACATCCCTACTGCACGTTCTTATGTTCCGTGACTAAAAGCGATAAACAAAGTAAATGAACAAAAACTTTTTTCTTCCGTAGCAATGAAATCACTTGAAGTAATTTTGTGTCTATGTATCTTGTCCCTCACCTTTTACAGAAGACATCGGCGAGTCCGCTGGGTTTGGTCGCGACGAGGTTCTTGGCCTCCTTGACGAGTACATGCAGCGTCCCCTTCCCCTTCCCCGCGCCGCCCCCCGCCTCCTGCAGCTCGAACTTGAGCCCCACGATGAGGTCGCCGCGCGTGTCTTGCGCCTCGTCGAATTGTTCCGTCTGGAATAGGGAATAGAATAGGCTAATAATAAATAAGCTTTCTATATAAAAATCCATTATAAAACTGGATTGGTAGTAGCGTTCCTGGATGTTAGTTATAACGCAAATCGAACATATAAATAAATAAAGTAACACGGTTAAAAAAATCTTAAAGCATTCGGTAAAGATACGTTTTGTAAGTGACCCAAATTTTTGATAGTTTACGTAGAAATTTCACATATTTCTTACTAATATAATATTTTCCTATTACGTTTTTTCAACTGAATTATCCTCATATATACCGTGTAATTTCAAACTTTGGTAGATACTAGTTCAACTGCAGGCTTATATCACAGCCATTATTTATCCAGTTACAAAACTTATGTAAATGGCTCATAAACCCACATTCGAGGAGATTATGCTTCAGTCAATATATTGCTAAAACTGTTACTGTACTGTACTCTTAAATATGTCTTAGTCTGCAGCATATTTAATGTTTCGTGCAGTGCAGTTGCTATTATTTTTGTTTTTATCTTTATTTAATGTAATACTATCTATAGTGAGTGTAAACAAGTAAGCTGTTGCTTGCCGCGGCAGGAGATACTGCGGCTTTGCATCACAGGATCCCAGGATACCTAGCGCATAACCCAGTTAAACCTACCTGGATTAGCCAGAAGAAACAAAAAACTCTCTATTTATGTAACTAGGTATGTACGTAGACATTAAGTTTTATATGAATAAACGATGATTTATTATTAAAAAAAAAAGCGCCTGTAGCTCAGCTAGCGGAGGCAATCGCATGCGATTACCAATGTTAAGCAAAGGTCGACGCGGTCAGAACGAGGATGGATGACAGAAAAGTGGCATTCCATTTCTGGCACTTCCGTGGGTCGGATGACACGTTAAATTGTAGGTCCCGTCTGTTTGTCTACTACAGCAAGCTATGCCAGAGGACCTTAGGGCGGCTTGATAAACTCTCGATACCAGAGTTGGCCATTCTCATTCGATAAGAAGAAGATAGGAATCATTACCTCAAATTCAAAGAAGAGCTTATTAAGTGTAAATATATCGCTAAAGACAAAGATAAACAGATAAAACAGATAAACATTTTATTGATAATTTGATGAATTATAAGTCAATGAAAGGAAAAAAAAACAATAAAATTTCTATGAAATAATCATAATAAATCAAATCCTAGGAATGAACTAGCGAAATGTCGCACTCACCCTCTCATGAAGCTTGTACCACATGGGCGCGGGGTCGTCGAACACGACGTCGGCCAGCGGCAGCGTCACCTCCCCCAGGAAGTCGTTCCGCCCGAACATGTCCGCGTGCCACACTGACAGCCACAGTGTCCTGCTGGACAGCGAGCTCAGCGGCTGCACGAACGACAGGCTCTCCTCGAACACGGGGCTCAGCGTGCCCTTCTTTACCTTCGTCTTCCTCTTGCCAGCCTTGGACTTGTCAGGCAACAAGTACACCTGGAACGGAATGCATTCTGGTTGGTAAAGGGTTTGTACTAGGTAAAGATTACACCATAAATAATTTGTTTAGAAAAGTAATTGTTCTAATATTATTTGCTCATAATCCGACTTCTGGCGTAAAACTCAGAATCGTATTTAAAAGGACAAATTGAACTAACATGCTACAAATTAGTACAAATACAAACACATTGCACATTACATTGCTTCTAAGTTTTCAGGGTACTAAGATGAATTCAAACCAATCTGTAATCTATCTTCATCAATCACAGCCAGTTTTTCTCAACTACTAAGTACCTAAGTACTAAGACCTTGTTTTTGATATCGAAAGAAAGAAAAGCTTTTATCACTTTTCATCCGGATTCATCCACCTTCACGGAACAAAGAAACATCATTGCTGCAGAACGGTCGACACTTTGGTTGTCAGTCATCTAAATATATAAAACTTAAAGGTGACTGACTGACTGATATAGTGATCTATCAACGCACAGCCCAAACCACTGGACGGATTGGGCTGAAATTTGGAATGAAGGTAGATGTTATGACGTAGGCATCCGCTAAGAAGGGTTTTTGGAAATGCCACTTTTAAAGGGGTGAAATAGGGGATGCAAGTTTTACTTCTTACGAGCACCCACTAGTTAGTTATATAGACGTACCTTGACATAAGGATCAGATCTGTTCCGCTTGGTGTCGACGGGCGCCAGGTCCCGGCAGCGCTTGACGCCCACCTCGAGCGCCCCCAGCCGGTAGTTGTACAGCAGAGAGAACTGCACCTCGCCGCGCACTGCCACGTTGCAGCGCGTGCCTTCACCCGCACCGCTGTACACTGACGCCATCGACTCGGAGCGGTTCTGGAAAACAGATAAAATGGACGTTAGTTTGGGACTGGAAGAATTACGATATATTAACTAAACGGTTTTCACTCCCGTGTAATACATACGTTTAGTTAACATGTCTCAGGAAAGTTTTAATATTAATAATTTATACATCTAACTTTGAATGAAGATAGAAGAGGAAAGATGGTTGGCCATCTTATACGACATGACGAATTTATGAAAAACATCATTGAGGGAAAATTGGAAGCCCGAAGAGGAAGAGGAAGGCCGAGAAGGTCATACATGGACCAAGTAAAAGAAAAGGCGGGTGTTATGTCGTATAAGGAGGTCAAGGAATTGGCAGAAGACCGGGAAGGATGGCGCATGCTCCACAGACAAGGGGCTTGCCCTTAAATTTGTGATGATGATGGACTTTGAGATACATACATTATTAAAATTTTGCGTAATTTGTATCAATCTGATTTTGTAGTTTATCAAATTCATGGACATAAACATTAGTACTGTAAACCTTTTTGCATGATAACGTTCATGTCGATCGAAGCCATGTATGAATGACCCTATACTTAAAAAAATATGGGATCAATTTTTGATAAGGTGTGCTTGGTAATAAATTTATTGAGATTCATGCTTATACAACTATGAAAAATGTTCTGTTCCAAAAACGGCAGGTAATTCGAGAATAGGTGATACCTTCATTCTGGTTTTTAATTTAGCAACTGGAAAGTTAACACATGGAACTTTATTGTACGATCACAGAATAATAAATAGCTGTCACTACTAACAACTCGCAAGCTAAAAAAATGTGATAAATAATGAGTATTTCATGCAGTCGCGGTAATTTCACGATAACAACTGAATTGAGTTCGGTTAGCGAATGTAATTGTATTTGTTGTTTGAAACTTGACACCGACATTCTGGGACATGTTGTAAATTGGGGGAAATGTTTCAGTTAATTTAGGTAACATTAATTGGTTCAGTTGCTATACGCGAAGAATTCAGCGACATATGAAAATATATCAATCTACGAATATTTGTAGCAAACTTCAGGTGGCAGTCCTACTAATGGACACTCAAGAAGACATCTACGAATGTGAACAACACCTACTTAAGCAATAATATGGAGTTAGTAAGCACATATTTAAAGGAAGAAATTGATATTATTACTTGAAGAAAAAGTATGTTCATGGTGGTTTTAATAAATAAAAGACATGTATTTTAGGCTTAACCCATAGTTACTAAACTAATTTGGACACTGTATGTTAGCCGACGAACTTTTGTCCAAACCTTGTGTATAAAAGTTCCATTTATTTCGTGTTGACATATAAATGCGTGTATTATTGTCGTCACACCACTCCCACATGAGATACACCAGAAATATAACATTCCTTCACAAATATATTCACAGAACTTGTTTATCAGTTAATGTTCCTAAAAATTACCATTTTTTGTGCGTGGGTATTTACTTGATCACGTTATGGTCAATTTTGTTATTCAATTATGCTTATGTCCATCTGTTTGGCAAAGATTTGTCCGAGGTGTATTTCGAAATCAGATCATATGTTCGTTTTTTACGCTTAAATGCCGTAAGTAGGTATACGTTTTTGTTCTAAATCATAAAATTAATTGACTCAAAGGTTTTTGTTTACCTGTTCTGTATCTGTTCAGATAACATTTCAGAACTATTTTCCATTATATTTTTTTGGAATTTTCATCCCACAAAAACTGTAAAGAATATTCAGTTTCTAATCAGTTTAAATACCAAGAGACCTAGATACCTACCTTGATAAACTGTACATACAATGCGTGGGTTGTAAAAGGTATACAACAAATTAATTGTTCCATAAATAACTTAAACTAAAAAAAAACGCACAAAAAGCCGTTAGATAAATTACTTGACGTTCAAAAAACAAGTAAGGCAGGTTTTGGTCCTTGAAAAGCTTCGTCAGAACAAAGTTATGTGTATTTATTTCTTAAGTAGATACATAATTGATTCTTTAAGTTATGTAATAATTTGTAATATCTTCCTTGTAGGTTTTGTTCGTAGGTTTGGTGTTTGATAAAAAAAGTCCTCATTAATTCGACATAAGTACAAAGTTTATGACTATGGTCGATCTATTTTCAATTACTTTGGTCGCCTTGAGTTCAATACTTGTAGGTAGCTAATTAAATTCTCAACCAAATACAGTAGCGTTTAATCTCAATCTAAAGTTATTTTACTACAATAACATTTGTAATATAAAAGTATTTTTCCCTATCAATATCTGCTCAGGTACTCCACGGATCCCAGATCTTCAATACGACAGTAAAGCCGTTAGTTAATTTTGGCATAGCATTAGAATGCTATACAAAAAGGTCAGTTATCTAAGTGTTTGTTAAAATAAATGGTTTCATTATCACAATATTCGTTTATAAGCCAAGCATTTTGCGGTAATGTACATACGAGTACCTACATTCATAGCCTGTACAAAATTAATTTGTATTTTGTCGTGTGTCCCAATGAAAAAATCAATGTATTATATGTATCTAAGCCAAATCTTATAACTATATACGTATATACATATGTATGTGTATGAAAAGGCATGCATGTGAAACAGTCCACTTGAGCGAATACGATTGAGTAATATTACTTTATCAGCCCACTGAGTGCTTATAAGGGACAAGTCATGTTGCAATGTTGTTGTGCTTTGCTCGAAACATTGTGGAATTTCACATGAATAGCTCACTTTTTATGCCCACGGTATCGACCAGTGTGATGCTTTGACAATTTTATTGTAGTCATCGTTTCTTTTCTTTCTAACATGGAATAAGTTTTGAAAACTAACAGCGCCATTTTAATATGATTCTGTTTCTGCTAGGGGTTTTTTAGATGTACACTAGCATAGTTACCCAACTGTAAATATTGTATAGTGAAATAAAGATGTTTGAAAACTGAACCTGAATATGATTTTGTAGCCGTAGTAGCTATAGCAAAGGTAACGATAAAATAAATATTTTATGCAGTAAATGAATCGGTTGACTGTGATCGGTTACAAATATACTTTTTTACAATTAGGACATAATTTGAATGCTAAAACAAGTTTACAAATTCTTCTTACCATCTAAGTACATATCACTTTAATATCAATTTATTTACAAATCTATTCGTCAATCAGACTGCCCCACCGTTGCCTAACTTAAGCAATAGCTTATGATCACCTACTTAGCTGTTAAGTTGCCTGAAGCTAAATATAGCTTGTTGGCTACGGTTGCACAGCTCGTCGCATTTTTCTAGACTTGTACAGCAATAGCGGAAGTTGATGCTTTGCAAATCGATAATCTTGCTGAGTTGGTTTATTTGTAAATACATAACTGTATACATACATACGTTATGGTTGTCCTAATTTAAGACCAAATATTGCTAAGGATTTATTTTAAAACCTTAACTTTCAAACTTCTTTAAATATGATTAAACCATTTGAACGAAAATGAACTAACCTATCACTCTTTCATGTGAAATTTTTCTCCGTTATAATATTAGTGTGATGGAATGGAACATATCTTACAACATATGAACAAACCTATTACAGTTTGCTGTTTGTCTATAAATTAAGATTAACATAAATATCAAGAGCAGTTTTAGAAGTGATATATCTCGAATCAAGTAGCTGCAATATGTGTCAATAATCTAGGCTAAACGGTGTCTTGTTTTATAGACCTCATAAAAAGTAAATTAAATATTTCACAACGTTGTAAAATGCGTGACGTTTGTTCATTTTATGCGTTTTATTGATTTAAGTATTAATAGTTCGTATTGCATTGTTTAAACCAACTTAATTTGGTCCAAGGTCCACCATAATATAATAAGCAATTACTTTTTAAACAAGGAAGCGTTGTAAAATAAACAATTAAAAAGTTACTACGTTATTCTATTCGAGGTTATCAATCATTCATTTATTTGTTATTGTATACCTACTACTGAAAAGATGCTAATTAATACTTTAATTGATAAATATAAACAATATTGTAAAAAGCAATCTTGGGATCATAATTTGGACTATCCTCCTAGCAATAGTCGCAAACTAAACTAGTCTCATTAACTTAAACATTTAACATATTGTGACAGGATATGTCTTCAGTTTTTACTGAAAAGTATTTGGGAAGTCACTTTAAGACCAACACTTTTCCTGCATCTGCTCACTCCTACCACACGAAATTACACGTCACTCAGTATGTATTTTTACATAATTTCTTTATTTCCTCCATTTCCCGTGTAAATTTGTTACTTTTCCTGCAATTTATCATGTTTCAGTCTTTTACTTTGACTTATTTTTCTAACTGTTCAATTTTCCATACACATCTGAACAAGAACATACGTTTATCTCATGTCTCTGATTAAGTTACGAAGCTAATCCTAGTACCTACATAATATATGTATATTGTTTATTTGAACCCAGATACTCACCTAGCGTGTTGCAACGCTACGAACTCTATACAATGGCTGACACACAATGCTGGTAGTTAGTGGTTTAACACCTTTGCTTTTTATAAAAGACCTAAACGTGTCTTTGACTGGCCTGTCAGCTTAGTTGGTTGTGGCTCTGCCTTCTAATCTAGAGGTCGCGGGTTCGATTCCCGCATGACACAAGTATTTATGTACTTTAAAAAAAATATAATTACTTGTGTTGTGTCTGGTCGTTTGTATGTATAATAAGTATGTATTTACAAAAGAAAATTATATAAGTAATATATCCGTTATCTAGTACCCACGACACAAGCGTTTGCTTAGTGTGGGGCTAGATGGCGCTGTGTGCAATGTCCTGGAATATTTATTTATTTATTTATCTATAATGAATGGAAGGTATATCTATACTTAGCTGAATTTAATCACTACGAGTATCAAACTATATATACCTAATATATTATAGGCAGTAAGTATACTTTTCTAATCCATTTCCTACTTAGTTTTGTTTTACTAATACGTTTATGTATTTCAAAGATTTCTAATAAAAATCGAAAGCAACACGTTCCTATTAGGCGTACATAATTCGTGTAAATTGTTTAAAGTAATTGTAAATTTCAAACTGGCTTATCTACATACATAATTATGTTATTATCAAACTCGGTTGTTTCAAAGTATGGCAACATGCTTCAGTGAAGTTGTAGAACAAAACAATCATCAACTTGTTATACCAATATATTAACTTACTATGTGAAACTCTTGGTAACAACTAGGTATTATACTCTATATGAAAATGAATGTAATAATTCTGAATAATCTATAAGGATCATATCTCACGGCCATCGCTTAGATCTGCTATCTGTCTGACATTATCGAGAGCTTATAATCCTTGACAAAGTCAAAAGCTGGGCGTGGGTAAATTAATAGTAGTTTTTGCAAATAAATTTGATCGACCTTTGAAAGCTTGTGAAGTAAAATTTGTTGTTCTATTAAATTTTATCAACATGCGATAATATTATTACATTATGTATGAGGAAGCAATTTCTTTGTTTATCTTGTGATCTCCGTACAAAAATCTCTACACACCGGCTCTTGAGGTGTTAATGCAACAATCAGACCAATAAATACACTTTCAGTAATGTAATCCTATCATTTTATTTAGATCCTTAATAAGACCGTCACCGCCCCTTGTGGCACTATAAGAAGTTGGTTTACTGTTGTGTATTTTTTATTTCTTTTGTTTGTTGCAATCTATATTATAATGGTTTGATTTCTTACCTGTAAGCCACTCCTATTGAGTGAGAACCTCGAGTCCCTATCCAGCATGTCTCGTTCATGTGGCAGCGGCGAGTTGGAGCGGCGCGGCAACGTGGCGTGGCCGGGGGACGAGTCAGAGAGGTATACCTCATCTGTAACAAGGGTAGAGTATGTTAAAACATGATTCAAATGTGATAGTAAATTATTCATAAAACAATACATGATGATTGAAAATTTGCTCTTTCTTTGAAGGGGGTTGATAAAGTAGATTTTAGTATGAACGAACGTGGAGTAGAGTGGCGAAATGAAAAGTATTTTTTTATCTTTCTAATTGCCATGACATGGTTTTACGACTATTGTGCTACAGATAGAGAATTTCATGTGTCATGTTAAACGACTCTCAAGAGCATTGGTGTCAAAACCACTATGCTTTTCTACATGGATCACCCATTTAATGATTGACAACAAAGGCAATTGATTAACTTTGGTAATCACGAACGAATACCCCAGTGAAACGAGTAACTTCATTAAAACACGATAAAAATAACGAACAAAAACCACGATGGCATTTTCGATAACAAAACGGTTAAAATTGGATCGTAAGCATCAAAACTATTTAGACATGCTATGATGCTGTTAAAAATGTGATATTAATTTAGAATTTAGATAAGCTAAATAATATTAATATGTGGAGAGGTTGCTGACGGACGATCTATATTTGTGCATACGAGTTTTTGTGTCTGTTATTGTTATTCAGAGTTGTGTTTGGTTTAAAAAAGTAGATCAAATAAGTTAAATTATTTTTGTTAAACAGAAACGGTGCACTAATCTTGTACAATCTGTACCGTCATTATTTTTTAACTCGATCCAATCGTCTTTTTTGATCTTACGACATCGTTTGCCTCTCGTCAGTGAATTGTCACACCATTCTAAAGACCTCAAAAACGAGTCCCTACAAGAGATAACTTCTTGAAGAAATGACATCTTCTCACCAGACTTCAGTGCATTTCCACGACTGAGCGTGTCAGTCGATTTTACAGGGGAGTGTTTTCTCTTCACTTTTTTTGAAGGTATTAGTAAGACAGAGCTCGCCTGTTGCTCTGTAGCCAGTAAGAGTTTAGTAGTTGATTTGGCGATCTGATCGTTAATGCCTCTAGTCATAGTCTCAACGGCAGTGCTCGGAGGTTCTGGCGGCACTTCTTCATCGATGGGTCTCGTGACGATTAGTTTTGGCAATTCGTCTTGCTCTGCGTGCTGTGAACTGGATGATTCTTGATTCACCGTGTAACTTTTTCTTGATGCACGCACCAGTGCCGAGGTGGAATCGACGACGTCAGGCGAGTCAATTTCATCGTAGTTTGATTTACAACACAGGCATTGCCAAAACTTATCGCAAAACGTAGCATCTTTTCGATTATTTAGGCTATTATTTTTGTAGGAATTCGCTGCAAAATATGAAGAGGAATCGATCTCTTCGTGGCGAGCCATAATTCTCGGATTTTCGAAAGGCATATACTTATTGCCCGGTTTGGTATCTTTGAAGGAATCCATTAATTCACTAAGCACAAACACGACACGTATACACGTAATGCGCGCACGACGCAACTTTGTTTCAAATCACATAAAATACACATGTTATCGTTGTGTTAGGTACGCTCTATGGTCGGGTAGTTCCTGTGGAATTAGCGATAAAATACGAGATACTGAATTATTCACAATGCCAAACGTATACACGATTTAAATGACCTAACGCAGTGCAGTAGATCGGAAAGGAACGTACTTTTAGTACGTGCGTGAGTGACAGAATAAGAAGGCCATGTTAGAAGCAGGATAATAAGCGAGTCATGCGTGACTATATACATAAATAAAAGGTACTATATAAATAGTAAACTATCCTCAAAAATTGCAAATTGCAATTGTTAAGTTAGGGAAAAGACACTATAAACTTGGCTTAAGTAGCCACGGTTTAGTAAGTAGTAAGCAGTAGTAGCAGAAGCCGGGTTGTACAGAGTTCATACCATTGGGCAATCCCAGAGTACTCCAACGCAGTTTCTTTACAGGTTTATTCACGTCTGGGTTAGAGTCAGCCGCAAGAGACTTTGTAGACACTGACATATCTTTATGCCTCGACGCTAGAGCTGGGAGAGATGATTTGAAATGTAGCCGAGGTATTCTGTGGGACAACTGGGGACTCTCAGTGTCCACTCCAGATTCCGTACTCTGTCTGCTGGTCCTGCCCGCATTCTTGCCGCCGACGTCTGTCTCGGGCATATCTCTCGTCGATGATCCTGAATAACCAGATTCAGATTCATTTAAACTGGAATTATCAGTTTTATCGGACATTCTTTGATCTTTTTCTAGGGTTATGTTCTGTATACCTTCAATGATTGTGTCTATGTCGTCTTGAGCTTTGATAATCCTCTTGGTAGATTCCTGGATTATTGGTGTCGATTTATTTTCTTTCGGCGTAGAAGTTTCTATTTGAATTTTGTGTACAATGTTCTCACTTGAGCTTGTGGACGTGTGTTTTTTTGGTGATATTAGAGGCATGTTGGGTATAGACTTTGATTTTCCTTTGTTTTTGTCTTCTATTTTTAATGACTTGCAAGCAAAGTGTTGTGCTTTTGGAGAATCATTTGGAGAAATTGATTTGGTCATACTACTATTCGATTGAGTTCTACTTCTAGGAGATGGAAAGGATGCTTTGTATTCTGGGTTCGGTAAATTTTTTCTTTGTGTGACCGGTGGAGGTGTTTTTGGAGATGTAATTGTTTCATCCTTACCTACGCGTGCAACAATTTTACTCGTACGAGGGCGGTCGCTGTCACGAACATCAAGGCATTCCTGACTTTTTGTAATGTAAGTATTTGATGTGATACTTATACTAGGACTCTCGTACACTTTCCGAATAGTTACTTTTGGCTGTACTATTTCCAGTTTCTTGTAGTTTGGTGAATTAACACTTTCGACTGAAATGTTAGTAACATTATTCGATACATTACTGTTATCTAAAGTAACATTATTTTTGCTTCTCTCGAGAGTATTATTTGGAGTCGGAGTTTTACGTCTGATGGACTTATATGCTTCAAACAAGTGGTACTCCCTGATGTAATCTTGGATCTTCTTTTCTTTGTCAACAACCGGAGTTTCAGGGACTGAAATATCAAGCCTCGTCACTTCCACTTCTGGCTCAGGTGAACTATCCAATGTATCTGGAGTCACATCGTTGGACTTAATTTTTTCGATTTGAGATATATTCGTTTGAACTGCCTTCTCTGTAATTTTTTGTTCGACTTTTTTGCCGATCGCATAATTTTCACTCACTTTCTGTGTCAGCGGTATAGCTTTAGGTCTCGACAGTTGCGATGCCAGGAACGAGTACAATTTATACTTCTGCCTGGTTTCCACACGAATTTTGGGCAGAGTAGCCGGTTCAGGGTTGGTAGCAGTCTCAGCGGCCACACTTGTAAAACAATTCCAACACGACACTTCACTTTTCTTCGCTTCCACTAACGTCCCTCGACTCGCACTATCTTCCACTTGTTCACTGACCATCGTCCTTATCTTGTGTCCAACTTATCAACAAGAATATCTTCGACCGACTAAACTGGCTCCCTAAGCGACGAGTGCTTAAATAAAAAGCCAGATATAGTTCTAATGCCTTTTAAATAGATTTAATATTCATGGTTCCAAAGTATTACGCAACACTTCACATCGAACAACAGTCTCGAACGAAGTCTGACCAGTTTTTGATCATTATGTAAAGCGAATACCTGGCGACCTTAGAATATTATGTTGAACATAATTACAGCAGGTAGATACAGTTTGAACCTATCATTAAATATTTGGTGAACTCGTTGTGTGGTCATCCTAGTATCGTAAGTATGTCTCGTTAGAGGAGCACTTACCTAACGATGTTTGAATGTGTGGGTCACAGGTTCAATTTAATTAGCGCATGTTCTACATAGGGTTGTACAAATTTCAAAGAACTATATACGCGGAAGACATTACAATATTGTCTTATCGATACAACTTTTTGTAATTAATGTCGCAAGTTAAATCTTGACCTCGTTAACTAATTAGAAATTTAACCTTAATCCAGCTTAAAGTGCTGAGTGACAATCTACTTATTACTAATTAATTTTTATTTATCACATAGTCGTGTAGTAAGCACGTTACAAGTGCATATGGGTACGTAGGTATTTAGGATTAATTTTATTGATTCCTCAATAATGTATCCACCTACTTAAGCAAATATTTATAAAGAATAATCTTGAAGAGAAACATCAACTCATATTTCACCGACAAAAGTATGATAAAATTTGAATATCTATCTGGTCGGATGATTCGGACCCGATTACTAATCTTTAAATTTGGCAAAATTGCAAAAAGCTATGGCCTCTGAGGAATAATTAGAATAAAATTTCAATATACTTATGACATTTTTCTGCTCTGAACTGGTTTTAATTTAGGTAATTGATTATTCAAGACAACGTCTGTACGTATACATGAGAATGTAATAAAAATACTTTAGTATACCTGCTGATGTTTTGTGTACTTTGGTAACTGACCCAAGATCCTTCAGAAGTACATTTCTGAACATATTCCTCCATTCATTCACCACTCAAGTAATTCTAATTAAGCTTAAAGATATGGTGGCTACTATTACTAATTTATTAATATTTAAGCATCTTTTAAATGTAAGTTAATCATAAAATTGAGATTTTATTCTGTCCTCATTTATAAACTTTGTCATAGTAAGTACAATTTTGACTTGGATATGATTAAAATAGATGTACGTACCTACATGTTCTTAAATTTCCTGACAAATGAAAAAATAAAGTAATCCAATTACGACTCACAATATCACAACCCTAGATACACCTGATTCTTATAGCTATCGCCTCACTATGATATATTATAATTTGGCCAGCCACATGCTAATACACCGTGATATAAGATTTATAGACGTTGTCGTTCACACATTCACTCGGTCGGTGTCCGTGACTGGTGACTGCAGCTTACTGTTTCTGGCGAGAACAAAGCATTTACTTAGCCAAGTGTGGCTAAACTTAAGTAAAGGTAAATCAATGAGTGACCTTTAAGTTGCGATTGAGTTAGGTCAAAGAAGGGCTATTACGTATTGAAGTAAATTAAAGTACATATTCGCACTTTATATTAATAGAAGTTCTACATAAGCTACAGTGAAATGTTAAACGACTCAAGATATAATCTTTCAGCACATTTGAAATGTACTAATGATACATAACTCTTAAGTAACCTGTAACCGTTTATAAATTGCTTATAATGTAACTTGTTACCAATACAAACAGAAAAATGAATCATTGGTAAAGGAACAACGTAATCTTTCTAACAGGAATTACTATTTACATCAGTACTCTAGTATAGTTTGTTTGTTTAACATACCTATCTTTGTTAATTGAAATGTAATTGATTACAGATTGTACTACTTGCTTCATTCAACTTTACTGATCAATGAGTTTGTTTATTCAATTAAATTACAAGCAATGCATCGATATGCTATACCAAAGTAAACTTTAATCTAACGATCATAAGGAACAAGGTTTATTGAACAATAGAGAACAAAAATACGTGACATAAATATCGTCCAAGTACCTAATCAATTGTGCTTAAAGTTACGTTAGGCATTGTAATGGTGTGTCAGATTCTAAAAGATGTCATTGTCATCGTTTACCGCTCTCTCTGACTACGACTTACTTGTTCTATGACTGCTAAGTGCTAAGTAAAACTTCTGTTTTGTTTACATGCACTTTCTGTACACAATATTATGTTTAACCCTGCTTAAGCAAATATATTTAATGTATTTGTATGTCCTTTGTGTTTTTACACTTAATATGGGTACCTATAATGCGTTAAGATAAATGTAAAGCAATAAATTAAAACATTAGGCAGACATTATTAACTCTTAAAGATCAGCAAGATCAGTAGGATTAGCGAAAATGACAACAACGCAAACCTATTTACCATGAAAAATAATATGGCCAGTTGTTTTACGCAGTTTTACGCATCAGTAAACAAACAGTCCCTTTTTGGAGTTGTTGATATTTTCCATAAATCTTCTTCCGTCAGGTTGCATAAGTTGGCCTACAATGGGCCAGCTAATTGGTTGTATTGGTCAAAGCCCGCCAACACTCCGGCCCACACAATCAGACAAAGGTAACAAGGTAGGTAAGCCAATACGCTATTTGAGCTATTCCGAAAGAGCGATTTTGCTACTCTAAAATAAAATAATATAATGTCTTTCCATGAACAATATAAATACTGACTAGATCTCTAAAATATGCAACCACGAAAAACACGATGTTTGCCTTTGCTTATGATCCTACAAAATTACAAACCATCATTCATTACATATGTATTTGAAATGCAGTGCCTCCATTAATCATTCCAAAAGCTCATGAAAAACTAAAGTATTTTAAAAGTTTTTTGAGAACTTTCAGAGTTAGCGTGAATCGTTATTATATGAAATAATCCAATGCAACTTAGTATCTCTAGCATCAATGAAACAGCAAGAGATTATGTTTAGAAACCCAGTGGTAAGCAATGGTTACCAATGACAATTAACAGGTCGGTTTCCCGTGTGAAGCCACTTCGCTTTCATTACACGATTACATTACAAAAGGCATTTATGCGCCGACTGTGTGCTTTTATTAATACATGTAAAACTGTGGTAATAGAGAACTAGTTAGTTTGTAGTTAGAAGATGATTAGTCATTCGGGGAAGCAAGATTCTTCTATAACTTTGTTTTTTTTGGCAAACAATAAGTACATTCGAATAGTTGCAAAATACTTGTTGTAAACGTAGGAAAACTAGTATTTTAAAGTTCATAAGTGTTAGTTATTACGATTATTTTACCAATGTACAGAACCATACCAGAGAAAGTAAAATTTAGAATAGAAATGTAAGATCACGAGACGAAATCGATATGAAGTATTTTTACCAAACTTTAAAATACTAAAATCAATAAAAAGAAGAACGCTAAATACAAAGCAAATAAGCAGTAGGTATGATGATGTAAACAGTTGCATTAATACAGCACGACTGGACATTACCCGATAGTAACATTATCATATCATTGACATTGCAAAACAGTACCACTATGAATATGTGAATTTACAGCCAAGATTGCTTGTGTGTGTAAATAGTTAAATATATAATCTTACTAATAAATATTCTGTAAAAGCCGTCAGTGGATCCATTTACTTGAATTATCAAAACAAACATTAAATTTTAACCAATTATTAAAACAGCATTTTCAGGAACAAAAATATTGAACGTGTGAATTAAGTTTCAAATAAATTGTGTAAGCTCGCGTTGATGTCTTTTGTACTGCGGTACATGCGGAATGTTCACCGCGTTTTGTGCTCAAGTCCTTTAAATGGTTGAAAGATTATAAGTACATATGTAAAAGCCTATATGTTAAACTATTTATCTCAATAATAAAAGCAATATAACATAAAGTTTACACGAACCAAATGTATGTGTCGTAGGATAATTCGATACTTCGAATCTTCGCGGAAATCCTAGGGGTTTTGCGAAAACGCGGATAATTAGACATAGGCGAAAAATTATCTGTCCTGTTGTAGTGCTAGTGTTGGACTCGAAGTCACTTGTCTGTGTCAGAAGGTAGATAAGGTTGCTTTCTACCACGCACATGCGACGACGAGCGAAGCGAGGAGGAGCCAAGTCCTGTTGTAGTGCAAGTGGTGGGGAAAAATCCTGACTGTCCAGTAAGATTTGATAATTTTTCGCCTATGTCTAATTATCTGCGTTTTCGCAAAACCCCTAGGATTTCCGCGAAGATTCGAAGTATCGAATTATCCTACGACATATGCATGTACGTGGTTACAAAATCTCGCATATCATATTTTTCAATTCTATTTATTTATCAACAACATGTCAAGTTTAATATTTAATAACTGAGAAGTATACAATTTAAAATAATAGTGCGAAATACCAAGAACATTTCACTCATGTTTGAAAATCTAGCATCATACAAAATTCTCAATTGCAATAACTGTCACATTAGTAGGTTAAAACATCACTAGGCCGAAAGCAATGATTTGCACTATAGCAAGCAATGTTCTCACATGGCATTGAGTAATCCTCTTAAAACTCTATCTCTTTAGTATGCTAATTTCAAGATAAACATTGGATAATTTCGTGTCTGTGACCTTGACATGGAACTGCAATTGGCCTTTTAATGATTGGTAAATAGCAAGTGCTTCAGAGTTTATTTGCAGTAAATAGATATGCTTGTCAATTAAATTGAATTATTTTTAAATAATTTAGTTTGTGTTTGACTTGTTGATATACATATGTACATAAATAGTAAATATTGTGTGTGTTTTCCATTGCCAAATGTATAAATCAAAAACTTAAACGAATTTGCAAAATTGTATTTGTTTCATCCACACACACACACATTTAGTTATGTCGTGTTATGATAATTTTGCTGTTGGCAACAAGTTCTTAATTCGTCGTAGCAATTTACATCTGTGATCGTTTTGTTGTGAGTTTGTGCTATAATTTTATGTCAGGCGTTATTTCATAATACTGAGTTTATATTATATCTTCAGTAATGTTGTGCTACAATAACTAACATGGCATGAAATATGAAGTAGAAAAGAAACAAAGCAGATTTAAAAAATCGCAATCTTCTGTGTTCGCAATATTACAATAAGTAATCGTCTACTAAATACCTATACTAGTATGAACTTTCCTAAGATAAAATTAACAGCTTCCAGCATCCATGCATGCATGCAGTATGTGTATTTTTTACACACATCTGCCGAGAAATGGTGACCTTTTACTCGTACTTTGTGGTTAAAATTCGAATAGGGCAAGGTGTAAAATTACGACAGCGACATTATTACAAAGACATTATGGTAATAGAATGTATTGAAGCGGTACATGTTAAATATGCAAGTACTCGTAGAGTTAACTTGAATGAAAGTATGTTCTCAATCTCTACGTGGTTAAATTAATTATAACATGTAAAGGGTAGCATTTCCACTACTTAAAAAAATACAACTTAGGAAAAAGTATGTGTGCCTAGATAGCTACTTCTTCGTGTGTCTAAAGTCAGAGCCGATTTAAAATCAGAAGTTACTTAAATCTACAAACTAAAAGTTTTTGGTCATGCCTTTTGAAACTGGAGAAGTAATATACATACATACATCTTACTCTCAAACTATTGCCTTAAAGCTAAGAACCCATAAGTTCTGGCATGGTATTACTAACTAGGCGAATAAATTAATAAAACCAGATTAGTTATCAGCATGCGATAACAATAATGGCGTATTGTTTTGCAATCGTTTCACAAACAGCTGTCATCACATATCATTGTTCTATATTATACCAACTGGCCTGTGGTAAATATTATGGTTACCATAATAAATAATGTATGGGAGTGAACCTGTTGAAATTTGCGAGGTGCTTTTTTCATTTACATATGTATAAGTGTTTTTGAAATTGGCATTAGCGACACTGTGATCGAAGATAGAACAAAACAGAATACAAATGAATCACTCCAATACAGTTTCCTGATAGCATTACTGTGTGCTTGACGATACTTGAAGAGGCTAGAGGAACAGAAATTATCGTAGAGGCTAGAACCCCTTCCATAAAAAACTTATATAATATTACAATATAGGTTTCTGACAAAATTGATTTGATAAACAAAAGAGTATAGTTTGTATATTTTAGTGTTCTAAAAACACGCGAATTCCGGTCTCGTTACGTGAGTAACTTGTTTTATAATTAAAAGAGTTAAGGTTTTATTGTAATCCGATCGTTCACTCCAAATTAACCGCACTCGATCCGTAATTCCGTCCATTGAACTAAACGCTAAATTAATTACTTTAGCACTAATTATAGTTTAATTTAAGACTCTTTGATATATCTGTGTAAGATTAATGGAATCGGGAAGCGGTACGATGTGGTATGCAATTACGTGAGATATGTTAATACAGAAGGTTAACTGCATTTGTTGTTTGTACGTGTACTTGTTATGTACGTACATATATCTTTAATATTAGCCTGGAATCTTAGAAAATAGTTTTTGTAAATGTCTTCATGTAAACGAACATAAGTTTGTAGTTTATCATATATAGGTATACAAGAAATAGTGTCCAAGAATCAGTAATAAAATATTTAATTTTTTTACAGCTATTAGGCATTATCAAGGGATTTCAATTTCAATCTACCATTTTACGGATTGACAATGGAGAACTTTTTGAAAACGTTTCCAAATCTTATTATCATTCACATGCTTCTTATACTTTAAAAGCCAAGTAATTGTACAAAAAACTATAATCGCTTGTATCTGCCAAGTGACTAGAAAGTACCGCGACGTACGAGTAGAGTAGATGCGGTTTCCCATAGCCACAAGCCACGCCATGGTAGAAAGTGGTCGAAGCCACCTTGACTATGTTAACTAGACAGATCTATGCAACTCACGATGGATTCGATTTCGATAGGCATTTTATGAAGATCGTGTTGTTGACTTAGAATTGGAGAAGTGTTGAATTTTACATTAGTCAAGTTTACCTATGTATTATTTGATTGTTTCATTCAATTGTATTCCAAGTTCAAAATAGTAGTAAGCTATCGTACTCATGTATTCGTTCTAAAAAAATACTCGAATGATGTTTTTATTACTCATCTCTTTTTACCCAAATCCATCTAGGTGTTTCAATGTGAAAGTCTTTAGACTTGTAGATATACAAACATAGACACAGATAAATTCACTTAAGAATAACTTTAAACTCAAAATAAACTAACAACAAATTTCTGCATAATCAAGTGAAGAACACAGCAACTACCGTATCATAATTACGTTCTTATATTAAAAACAGTATAATGAGGCAAGCTACCATGCACTATCTAAGATTGACTTAGATAAGCACGGAGTAGGTGTGTTAAAGCACCATGTTGCACAAGGTATCACGGGGATCTGTGCCATGGTGTATTGTCTATTCTGTGCCTACGAACATTGTTTGGAAATTTTCTAGGAGAATATTGACATTGTGACAGTTTATTATAATTCTGTAGAGTAAGTAAGTGTTTCCAGTTCCAGACATAAAATAACATTATATAGGGAAATATGATATTATACGAAGCCAACGATAACATTTTTTCAGCGTACTTAATGATAGTGCTTTATAGTATCAATGTTAGCAGAAACCTTTTTATTATGAAACTAGCAAACCCGGCGCCTTTCGCCACCAGATGGCTTCGTTTTTTTTTATAAACCTCACGGAGCCCTAACCTTTCCAACGAATGCAAAACTGTGGAAATCGGTTCGTGCGTTCTGGAGTCAGGAAGCGTCAAGAAGGAAAACCCGACTTATTTTTATATAGTAACGAGTAAAACATCAAAAATGTGTTAACGAGTAAAACATTATCATCTTCCGCAACCTATCATATCCTACTGCTATCACTGCTGGGTATATACATAATATGTATATACCCAGCATATGCAATCTACGTAGATTGTATAAAGCAGTAGTTAGCAAAAATAATTAAATACAGGATACAGAAAAATTACGAGTACGAACAGTAATTTAGAATTTGAACATTAGCCGAGACCTCAAGCGAAGGCAAAAAGCAGTATTGTCTATGAATGAAGTCATTTCGTTGCATCATCGGGATTACAGCCTCGAGCAACAAAACAAAATAAACCTTACACGGTTTGAACCTTGATGAACGTATGAATGGATCTCGATATGATTTTGGCAATGCTTTTTATTATGTACGTATATGAAAAGATATCAAATGATTTGTTTAGGTCTAAGCTTGTATGAAGAACCAGAAGTATTGGAAAAATATGCCTAATACCTAATGTACATAATATCGAAAAGAAATTAATGGCATTAGATATCATGTATGAAATTAAAACTAACCTAATTAAGTAATTACGACTATTTTTTTAAGATTGTTATACATATGTTTTTTTATCTGTAGGTACAAAATTATGTTCAAGTAGGAAAAGAAAGTAGGCATAGATAGTAATTATTTCCTACAAAAAAAGTTTCGTTCCGATGTGCATTCTTTTAACAAAATTGTATGCAATTTGCTAAGGCTATGAGCGTAGTAAATGCCGATTATATGTAACGGTACCTATGGTATGTGACCACCCCAGGGTAATTTACCAACAATTTTCTACAAGAAAATAAAGTTCTCTTGTAAGAAATAAGGAAACAGGTTCTTTTCATAGAGAGAGCACATGACAGAATATATACATTATATGTATATACAAGATCATAAATATCTTACTATTATGATAAAGTTCATCTGTCTGTCTGTCACTTTTTCATGCCTTAGCAGATGTACTGATTTGCGTTAAATTTGGTATGGAGGTAGATTAGTACGTAGAGTAAATACATGTTTATTTTTATCTGAAATTAACGATGGTATCAACAGTAGTAAGTTAAATATAGCGCAATATTTTTCATAATTTTTACTTTTGGTTGCTTGTGGCTACATCTCCGTTTTTTTTTCTAGATAAATTGTCGCCTATGGTAATGATGTTTTACAAATAGAAAATCGCCAGATTAGGTAACAGTACCAATTGCATGTAGCAGTTAATATTACAGAGCGGTTGTAAAGCGCAAGGTACGATAAGGCATAATTGCTTACTACATATACACATTATACACGCAGCAGTATTGAAGTAACGCCACAGAAAACTTAGTACGTTATCTCAGACTTTGTAAGAACGCACCTACTTTTAATAAGAGTGGCAAATTCTAGTGTTGATTAGCTATCATTCAGGATTAAAATTATCGAAAAATACAAAAAATAAACTAAAAAATTTCATCCAGGATTAAAATTATCAAAAAATACAAAAAATAAAACTAAAAACTTTTATATTTTCGTATATGTGTTTCACATTTAGTTTGCAGTAGCAATACGAAGACTAAATCTTAAACTGACAGTCACGGTTGTTTGTTCGTGTACAAAAATAATGTCCACGGCCTTGGAAATTACTAAAAACTGTTACAACCTTAGTCGCGGCAAAAAATGTTAAATATAGTAAATTAGTAAATATAGATAAGTACATAAACACAATTTATTGAGACTGAAAAATGTAGGGCTTGGAACACAGTTCTATAACGTGTCAGTATGCCTTATTTTTCTTCAAGTCCTTTCTTAATAAAAGTAAAGTACCACAGCTCGATATATTGTACATACATGACATACCTACATGTAAATATGTGTTATCTACGTTGATCGGCAGGATCAATAATGAGCAGATTATTTTACCTAAAGATAAAAATTACCCCTGCATAGTGTTGAATTTACTCTTGCGTAATATTGAAAGTTACCTTCCGAAAGTATTAGCTACTGACGCTTAAACAAGTACCTAAACCGTAATTACAATTGCGATTACAATCAGCTGTTGTTTTCCACAATCTTATAGATTCATAATGCACAAAGTGAAAGCGTTAATAGCGTGCCAATAAAAACATAATGACTAAATGAACAATCGGTCACATGGTGACGTAGGCAATAGAGACCAGATACACCTTTCCATAGTAAATGCAAAAACTTCGGACCCATATATGTACGTGATCATTATCATTTTAATAAATTCTAACGCATGTATCCTACAAACTGTACACACACCACAATACATGCAGTTTTAATACCCATTTATAGCGATGGACCAATCAGCAAATACATCCTTCTTAGATTATTTTATTACACTTTTCAGTCAGGTATTTGACCACTAGGTCGCCTAGTCACATACGAACAAGCAAACACTGTGGCCCAAGGTTGATGTGTATGATTTATTTGGCATATGTGTGTCGGATATTTCCAGCTATATTGGTACGTTCATTGCATGTGTTGTCGTTACATGGTGTCGATAAAAAACCGTAGCGAACAATACTCAATACTTCCTGAGTTTCGTTTCTGTCGTGTGGAAATATAGAAGGCTTGTGTTTGTTCTCTATATACTTACATGTTATTTACTTACATAGTCTGAGTATTTATTAACACTGTGTTGTTATTTATATATGTGGTTAGTGCATGCGGAATATATTATAGGTTATATATGACTGCTTTGACATTCATAAATATCATGCAGGAATAATATGTCATCTGAAGAAACTACTTCAAAATTATCACACTGTCGCTTGTGTCGCTACATTCATCGTATAAGGCAAAGTAATAGAAAAATACCGAACAGTTTAATAAAACAAAAATATTTAAAGGGTAATAAGAATCTTGTAGATGTGCCTTTGTATAATAATTAATTAAACACAATTAGAAGCGTGCACGCTGTTTTGAATTGGACACGAGTCTTTTCATAATATTGTGACATTGTGAGTAACTTCTAGAATATTTTCCATTTTCCATGGCTGACAGAAGTATGTTTAGATTGTAACATTGTTGGAATAGCGAGTTTTTAGAAGCTAAGTCACACAATTTATACTTTTCACGATATTCAAAGCGTACTAGCATTGAGCACACTCGTTTAAATATACAATGGTTTCTATCTACTAAAATTTTTACAGAGTCAAGTCAGTTCAAGTTACAAAAAGAATAAAAATACCTGATCCACGTATTGAAATACAAAGATATTTAGGCAATTTAATCCAGCATACTTTTTATCGTACAATAGTCAGTATAGTGTATTGTCATATTTGTAGTAAATTGTAAGAAGAAAATTCTCGAGGTTATGTTGAAAATTTTCTTTTCTATAAGTACATGTTTATAAGCATTAACGTCTTATATAGCTGTTAGTACAAACTTAGTAGTAACTGGTTTTTTTTAGCATTTTTTGTCTAATTAGCATAACTAGGAGCCCAGTAACAAAAGCCTGCTTCAAACCATAACAGAATACCGCTAGTTGGCTATTTGAGGTCAAAATCCTTGGCCAATGTAACAGAAACGCTAGTGGTTATTAAATTTGATCTAAGAGAGTACCTGTACTTTTTACAGTAAAGATTTTTCTATAATTTAAAGACATAAGTTTCAAGGTTTGATGCCTAATAATTTCACCCGAAACTTGACTCAAAGTTCACTTTGAGCCATGTTTCGGGTAAAAATTGAAGGGCTGAAGCCCTTCAATTCTACCCGTCGATGCTTCATTTAATTCTATATGAATCAATGCTACCGTATTTTGTAGACGGCAATTCGTATATAGAAATAAACAATATAATTCAGATCGGTAAATATGTATTTCGGCAATTTAAATACAGCGCCACCTAGCGTCTTCCCAAGACAACTTGGAATAAAATAAAATAAAGCGTTGTATACAGTGTCAAATCGCACCACGTCCGGGTGTTGCAACGGCCGTGGCCAGCGTTTAGGGCTCCACAATGGGCAACCGGATAAAGTTTAACGGGCAGCGAGCGTGAAACCACGCTTGAGAAATGGCGGAACGGGGGCCGCTGACTTTGTAGCCTATACTTTAGTTTGTAACTCACGAGAAGTATCTAGATGCTGTCTTACTTTGTACATGTAGGATTGAAAGAGTGGGGAACTGTATTAGAGCATATTTAAGTCAAAACTTGAAGACACAAGGTGCGGTGTTGGTAAGATCTTGAGATCCACAGAGGCCACGTTGGGTAGGAGGTGAGGTGTGGCGGTGGTATATGGAGGAACACACCTAAAAAACCATCAAGTTTATTTGTTTGTTTGAAGTCGCAGCGGAAAAACACTACATATTTCTCCAGAGTTTCATATTTAAGTCGTAAAAGAGCACTTTTTGAAAAAGGCTTGCATGTTTGTCTAAGACTTGGTATAATTTATTACTGCACTATGGCAAGTAGTCAGGACCTGCAATACAACGTGTTATCCGAGCCACGGAAGTGCGCAAATATAAATCTCACTATTTTATGGATGGGTGACCATAGCGCAGCTTGCTGAACTACATACTGAGATTACAAAAGTGAAATGTTCAATGCTTTTCAATATGGTTCGTATCTAGAGTTATAAATGTGTTACTGACGTAATTCGATTATGTTGATGCAAATCTATGTATCGATAACACATACTGTTATTGTATTTTTATCGCTTTTTGTTCAGGATATCAAATTATGAGAAAACTATACACCATGTACAATACATGCACATATTATTATAACGCGTGTCTTCTTTCCTTATTTTGTGTGAATAGCTTTAATATTACTTTGTTCATATTCAAAAGTAAAATCTTTTAATTCCAATAAAGTCGTAAATAACTTAAATAATAGTGTATTCGATGATATCATTTAAAGACAGGTTTTATATAAAAGGCCAAAGTTATTTTACTTATATAGAACATTTTATGTCATTTATTATTTTTAGATAAATGGTTAGTTAAATGAATGGCAGTCAAATGGCAATAAATTGCTTATCGTTTTTAAATAATGAGCATTTAATTAGGTTGTTACATTAATAGAGTAATTGTGATTAGTTAGCGCATGTGCTGTATATTTTCCTTTTAGAACTGATATTTGAAAATGTGAAACATGTCAATCACGATAAGCATCACTTCTATCTGATGTTCTTCTGATTTTAGATTTAAAGGCCTCTTTTTAACTCTTTTGAGGAATGCGACGGTGTTCCAAAGTTTTAATTCCAGACAACATTTTTTCAGCGCTTTTACGCAATGCACAAATTTTATAAACAAAATGGTTTTTAAAATGTCAAAGCATTAATATTTGGCGTTTTGTATATATTCACAACATATACGTAATCACAACATAATGTGTTTGCTTTCATAGCTGCTCCTATCTCGGTAGTTCAAATAAAAACAATAATCTACAACTTATCTTATTCTCCAATTTCAAACTGCAGTAAATCTAACGATTCATGACTAGTGTCCATTGACGTACTAATCGATAGTTCGGGACAAGGACAGTCATTCATCACTGACGCTATTCAAGCTGACGCCTTTTATCCAAACTGAGCCTTCCAATTTGAATGCAATGCAGCGATTGGACCTTCAAGTTACGAAAAATATGTTTTGATGCTTTCGAAGATCTTCATCATTTATAATTGTATAATTTTTCGTAGCTTCACTATACAGTGTACATACGAGTATATGTAATATGTATACATTCAAGACGAGTTTATGACTTTTTGTAGTTCGGAATTAGATGGTGAAGTTGTTAGAAACACGTGCCGCATTTGACATTTTCACAAGTTTATTTGGCTTTTTCGTGCTTTTAAGAACTTTGATGAGCAAAGAAAAATAGACCCTGAAAGAGAAATTTCTTAAAAAGAGAATCTGAACTGAAGTATAAATTAGGAAAACGTCTTACGGTCAAAGTAGCGAAGATGAGTCCTTAAAGGAGTCTTACACTACCATAAGCTTTTTGATATCTAATATTCACCTCCATATTACTTGAGTTATCGTTCAAGTTAATTTAAGCCATATCTCACAAGTGGCAAGAGCTAAATTACATTACCTGAGCCAGGTGGAACAGGCTAATGTGTTTAAATTCGAGTCACGTATTGTCCGAGCAAAGACCGATCGTCGATAAAGTCGGAACCAGAACAGGTTTTGCTGTGTTTTTGAAAGGCAGGCCATGGGTTACGTACGCGACAAGTGGCATTATACCGTCCGGCCGTCTGTTGCCACTCCGCTTGCGAAACTGGTCTGATTGCCTATCTTTTACATGACATTAGATTTAACACTAAGCGAGTGTGGCCCAGCGGTTCTAGTGTCTGCTTTTCTTCCAGACGCACCCTGGTTCGAATCCGCCCTACACCAATGACTTGTATTTTCAAGTTATGTGTGGATTTGCACTCGCTTAACGGAGAAGGAAAACATCGTGAGGAAACCGACATGTTTGAGGACCACAATATCCGAGGACATGCGTCTTCCGTGGAAGGACCTGGGCGCCCACCACGATGTATCTGCCCAAGAAAACTCCCCTAATGAATTAATTCTGCGGGGAGTCACGACCCTCAGTCATGAGGAAATACGACTCGAAGAGATTAAACACTAGTTTAGGATTGAAAATAGCTTGCGAAACCGTTTATTGATCACTTTACCTGTAAACAGTAACGGATACAAGTGATAGAGCACTCAACTTAAAATATTACTCTGCTATACTATAAATGAATCGCCGGTAACTTACAGCTTAGTTAGAATTCATAATGGTAAATTTATGTTAGGAGTTTGCAATTGAATGTGGTATCGACAGTTTTACGTGGCTAAATTTAGTAAATAAATAGACTGAGTTGCTATCTAACAGGTAAACTGACAACAAACTGTGTTACAGATAAGAATAATGATGGTAAAACCTTCGACGCCATCTTAACTGTTTTGATTCATTTTATTGTGTGGTCTTCTTACTCGTCCCATAACCACAGAAAAAACACTGTCAAGGGCATCGTGCACGATATAACTTCAAAACTGCTTTGACCTTCATAACTTGTCCGTTAACACGAATACAACACAATTGCATATACTTTCCACTACGTAAACAACATTAACAACATTTGCATACGCGCCCCATCAATCCAAACTGAACGGGCCTCGTTTAGGTATCGGCATTAAGGCCACCGAGAATGCAAGAGTGAAACAGAAAAACGTGCGGACGTAGAAAATGTAGTAAACAAACAGTTAGGCCTACTTTGGAAGCTGGCCATGTGATATACCGTGAAGCGGCGAGAAAACCCGACAGCTGCCGAGAAAAACCGACGATTAGCTGCAGGAAATGGTGGAAAATATTGGAAAGCAACAGCTTAGAGGCTGGTAATTATTGCGTTTTCATTTGATAAATTGACTTTCATGTTTCAAGGTTTCGATCTGAGGTGTTCATGGTGATTTATTGCCTACTAATTAGTAAGAAGTTGTTTCAAAAATATTGTCTATTAATTTTTCGAGGTGAAATTAGCTGTTTATTATAATCTGTAGATCTAGGACAAGACGTCCCAGCATCTCAAAATAGGGCTTGTTATTCACGCGCTGAGGTTTAAAAAAGTTAAAATGTATTGCATTCGTCAATTTCTCTTCATTTTAAACGAATATAATGTTTATATTACATAGTAAAACACATGTTTTTGAAAAAGGTTCGTTTTCTTTGTATAGATAATGACTACAAATAAAATCTACACATATCTCGACACCTTTCCATAAGTAAATCTGCTCATCAAGCAAACTAGGTAAAACCAAGACATTGTTAAGGCATGTCGCAAACACTATTTATGACCATATCTAATAGGTAATTACGTATAGGAAGAGAGATATCCGCGTTGTACAAATGTAGGCAGACTATGAGATAGAATCAATCAACTTCAGAAGCCTTTTAATTCAATGAAAGTCGTTTAATTGGAAAGAGTGACGTAGTTTAGTAGTATAACGAATTCAACATGGATTGGTGATACAATAAATTAGTTGCATAACTTGCTATTTCATTATGAAAATTAATGAAACTTGTGTAGAAGATTTTTATGTGAGTCTGCGTTTTATCATAATTTGACTGATTAATTAATCAAATACCTACAGAGATATATTTTACAAGAAATAACAGCAAATTGATACAGCGTTAATTACACATTAGTTAAAAAGCTTGAAAGCTCATTTTAAATATTATTAAGCTTGCGGCCAAATTACCCGATTGGAAACAACAATATAGAACATACAGATAAACAGGTCACACTCGTAACAAACTCGTTTTTACAAGCATCACATTTGCACTAATGTCTTATAATGTACATTGTGATTATTACAAACTAGTTATATGTAACCAAAGGTCAAATTTGCCCTTGATGATGATTACATATATTTGCTACTAGTTCTTACAATCAGTTTGGTAATTACTACATAATAGTAGCCACTACCATCTTGCACTTTCATCGTGATCTTATGTCGGTTATGTAAGTTGCAGGTCAAGTTGTAACTTGAAATGGTGGTTCGAGTATGTATACTGAGTTACTTAGATGTAAGTAAGGTTGTTATTGTGTTGATGTTGAAATTGAACTGATAAGAAAAGTAAGTAGTAGTTAGTATGAATATATCAAACAGATAAAAAATACTATGAATGTAAAAGGCTCCTTTCGAAACACAAGTAATACATCTTCTGCTTTTACTTCTTCTTATCGAATGAGAACTCTGGCGAGAGTTTATACATGAAGTTTATGGTTAAATGTTTTATTTTTACAATGAACTTAATTTAAAAAAATATATGTAAAGATGCAATCTTTTATTTAATTTGTATATAGCATACTCAAAAGCATATATATATTTTTATTCAAAAATAATAATAAACAATATTGTAAATTCATATATACACTAAACTAAAAAAGAGTACTTATGTACATTTAACCTAATTTAATCACGTAAAGAGACATTCTTAACAAGGTTCTACAATGGATACCTCGGACATCGGTGGTATTAGTGTCTACTATTATTTATTCTGTAACAGGACATGCATAGTAGCAAACAGAAACGCATAAATTACATACAAAGTTGTTAGATGGCATGACATTGAACTAACCCTGTATAATGTTCACCTACTAAAACACAAACATTGCAACTAAGAGAACTTTGGGTTTTGCGGTTTATTCAGAAACCACTTGGCTTGGCTGAACAGAGAGGTCGAGTTACATGACATGACTAAAAAAACCTGAATGTCTGTATACATATCTTCTATACATATATGTTTAAGTTAAAGTGGGTCGAAAGCATGTACAATTTTTTTTGCAAATACCTTCTGTATTTGCAAAAAAATTGGGCATCAGTTTTTAAAGTTTTAGTTTGTTTATTTGTGCGCGCATCACGTGACAACGGCAAAACGAATCATCATGATTTTTGGTTTGAGAATACATAGTAAAAATAAAATAAATATTTCAGGACATATCACGCAGCGCCATCTAGCCCCATACTAAGCTTACGCTTGTATCATGGGTACTAGATCACGGATATAATACATATATACTTTTCTTTTGTAAATACGAGTACCTACATACTTATACATGGAAACGAGCAGACTCAACACTAGTAATACAAAAATTTTAATATTCATAATTACTTGTGTTATGCGGGAATCGAACCCGCGCCCCTTTTTTTTTGACCCAGGAAAACCTTTTAAAAGTACCACTCGACCCCGGGGAGGGCGAGTGGTTATGTGGGCGTCTCCGCCAGAAGGCCGGCATACTCACTAAAAACTTGGGGTGTTCCACCTCTGCATCGCGATCAGGGCCCCGAGAGTGCGATGCATGCGTCCGCAGCCCTGGCGATGCTGACCCGGAATCAGGCCCCGTCTCGGGGAGCTTTTGCTCGACCCTCTAATGGACGACGTGTCGGAACACGGGACACGTCGTGCATCCTGTGGGGACACAGTCCTAAGGGCAACAGGTTGAACCCGCGCCCCTAGATTAGAAGGCAGAGCAACTACCAACTAAGCTAACCGAGCAGTCAATGGTTCTGACTTCTGAGCTACTTATTATTGCGAGACATGCGAGCGAAGTCGCAATTCTATTATTATTATAGTCCTTGGTCTTGGGTAGTAGTTCTTGGTCATGGTTCAAAATGTTCTTTTCTATACTTGGCAACTCTTGGTAAATTAAAATCGAGTTTAATTTGAAATGGTTAAACGGTGTGACAAAAGAGGAAACTGTGACGAAACAAAACGTGAGAACGTGACAGAAAATAATATGCGTTACCAATTTTTTATGACAGGTCTTGTATTTACATAAGCATTTGTAACAAGCTTAGCGAGCCCGTACTTTGGTTGTAGACTTTTGTAATTAAACAATTGACTAAAATTTCCTGTTGAATGTAAATTGTATACCTTAGCCTTCCTTCAACAGTACCAGCATATATTTTGCCTGGACTTTTGGTTGTACTCTGTATCTCTGCTTTTATCGAAGCATTTGAAACTACGTACCTATACAACACTTCAACATTTCAGACATACAAATATTTAACTCCAACTCAGTAATCGTTGTTTTGTAATTTTTTTTAATAAATTTAGTAATTTTCTTTGCACGAATACCACCATTCCACACGGAAAAAAACACATTTTAGTTTTTTTAAATGGTATCAAAATAGCCATATCAGTCAAATAAGAGACATAAAAATTAAATTAAATGCAAACGTTATGACCTTTCGAAAGTAAAGCATAAAACCGTACCGCGGCTCAAGGTGCTATGTTATTGTATGCGAAATAATAACGTCAAACAATACTCTTGCGTAATCAGTGAAAAATACCGGCTTGTGCATTTTATCATGTGACATGTCTGTCAAAATATGTGTATATTGTGTCAATTTAATTAGACATGGCTGCTGTACTAGGCGAACTGCCGGGAACTACAATTTAACGTGTCATTCGACCTACGGAAGCGCCTGAAATGGAATGACTGGAGAGGCCCTTTGGGCGGTTTAAACTCTCGATACCCGAGTCGGCCACTCTCAATCGATAAGTAGAAGATTAGGTATATATGACACCTGTCATTTTCATACATTCATAAACTCAAATTTCACGTATGTAATGTACTGGAATTAAAGGTGCTAAATGTGATTTTTTTTAAAATGCGACCCTACTATGACAATTTTCAATTAAAAGCACCAATCTAAGTAGTCCAAAGGTTTTGAGAAAACTTGAACTAAAACCTTTGCTTTTTGACCGTTAGATTCTTTTTACAGGTTTTTTGTTGTCATTAGTGTAAATCGTGAACGGTGCTAATTAGAATAAATGAATTTGAATTTTATAAGATGCGATAGTAATATGTTTTGTTAAAATATAAAGATTCCGTAATAAAAGCTTGAATTACAGAAAAAGTTGAAGTGATTCGTGACAATTTTATAAAATGACACTATAACTAATTATCCACATTAACCATCCACAACCACAGACAGTAATCAGTTGCTTTCTTTCTCTCAGACCTCTGTCGTCACAAGTGCGGTAACATTACATTTTCAAATTATGCGTGCGAAAGTTTAATGCAACCTGTAGTTAAATTCTAATTAAACTTTCTTTGTTTCTCATTTTCTACGGATTTCATTCAGACGTCAGCTGACCAGTTTGTGTGAATTTATAACAATAGAGGTTTTATTACTTCATTACCGAATGACGAGCTTGTTTGATAATTCTTTGCGCAAATATCGGATTGTTTAGTTGAAAAAAAAACGTGTTCGTGTCATATCTATGCAATATTAGCTAATGCAATTGTTGTTTTCTGCGGAATCGATGAATTGAACAGTGTTTATTTTTTATCGACGGCAAAGTAGGTACAGCCAGGTTTTACGACAAAATACCTATACATTAGGTATGCGATTCTTTGAGAATTTTTATAGCATATAACAAAACACACTGTTAAATGTTTAGTTAGTACATAAAATTTAACTTGAAAAAAAAAATGTATAGTACTTTTGACAGTGCCTCAATATAATAAATAACTCAAAGCATCTGCAAAAAATCACTTCCGTCTAATCTAATCCTCATGGATCCACTTACACGTTTAATCTGAAGCTTAACGTATTATTTATTGTATGTATGTGGGTGTGTGTGTGTATTTAGTAAATCTGTCTCAATAAATGTTTTCTTTCTTTATTCTCCGTATATCCTGTGAAAACAGATCAGAAGCATTCACAAGTAATATTTTTAACTCACCTTGTAAGCTGGGTGCAGAGGCGGGCGCGGCTGGCGACGGCTGGTGCGGGGCGGGCGGCGGCCTCCTCCTGCGGGGCGCGTGCAGCCCCGGGGCTGACGCGGCCCTGGTGGCGGTCCTGAAGCCGGGCGCGCGGTAGCGGGCTGACTTCACCGGGCCGGCGGGCGCGGCGGGGCCCGCCACGGACGGCAGGCGGGGCAGCGAGCCGGCGCGCTGCTCTTCTTCGGGCTGGAAGGGTAATTAATGGATATGGTATATCTTATTTACTAACCAAAAACCTTCGTGAGAAGTAGGATATTTTTTGGTGATTTAAGGGATTTGGATCGTTATCGAGGTTGTTTTGCAACAGTTATGTTACGCACAAAAAAACGCAATAACAATTTTAATTAGAAACAAACCATTTTATACTTAGGTAATGTAAGTAAATTTGTATGATTTTTGAAGCATCTCTAAGTGCCATGACAGAAAGTCCGTACCTAATGTGACGTTATTTACGTAAATCTAAATACTTATATAAAACTCAAAGGTAACTGACTGATATAGTGATCTATCAACGCACAGCCCAAACCACCGGACGGGTTCGGCTGAAATTTGGAATGAAGGTAGATGTTATGACGTAGGCATCCGCTAAGAAAGGAATTTTGGAAATGCCACTTTTAAAGGGGTGAAATGCAAGTTTTACTTCTTCATGCGAGCGAAGCCGCGAGCACTCACTAGTTCGTGTATATAATGTATGTGTCATGTTAGGGGAAAGTCTGGGAGATGTAGTAAAACTAATTTTATCCAGGTACACCAAGCAAATCCTAAGCGTTATGGGTAATGGTAAAGCGCAAAATTTCAACTTTAATTTTAACTGTTACCTATACAAGCTTGTTGCAACGAAAAAGGCAAAAGTACGTAACTAGTCGTAGGTTTCAAGTTTTTAAATGTATGAGTTTGTGTTTTCATCACCTTTAATCAGCAGAAAGATGGGAACACAATTAGACATGAAGATAGAAATCAATCAATACTGGATCAAGCCAAGATCCCCTTTTTTTGGGGAGAAAAGCTACACTACGAGATTTTATGAAATAACCACCTGTAAGTATATTTTTAAACTAGTGGGTGCTCGCGGCTTCGCTCGCATTATGAAGTAAAACTTGCATCCCCTATTTCACCCCTTTAAAAGTGGCATTTCCAAGAATCCTTTCTTAGCGGATGCCTACGTTATAACATCTACTTGCATGCCAAATTTCAGCCCGATCCGTCCAGTGGTTTGGGCTGTGCGTTGATAGATCACTATATCAGTCAGTCAATCAGTCACCTTTGAGTTTTATATATATAGATAGATAAAATATTGTTGAACAGACTTGTAGAATTAAAATTTAAAATCGAAATACGCAATAACAAGTCCACACCACAATTTTCATCCATTGTTTATTTTCGAGCCTCAGCCTTAGGTTAGTATTATTTATTCTGTGCCTCAGTTAGGTATTGTTATCATAATAAAACAAGTATTGAATGAGAGTGCAGTACATTCCGCAGCGATTGTTATGCTAATATCGGCAGAATCCGCTCTGGTTTCGCAAATATACAATCATAATCGCCAGCTAACTATTAGGTAACGGAATGAGTTCCAATTATTTCTTACGCAAGTGCTGATAAACTTTCTGAACCCGTTTTGGCTGAGCTTAGTTTTTTGACCGAGCGAGCGGAGTGGATGAAGCGCATCCGTGTTAAAATGCAACTGTCTCAGACTTCTGTCTGTATTTAGATTTGTCATTAGGTTATACGGTACTAGAAGGCATTTATGAGACAAAATTTATGGTATGCATTTAATTTTTAATGATAAATGAAGAACAAACTTAAATTATGGACTTCAAAATGTGTATAAATAACTCTTATATACCTATAGAACTTTTCAATTCAAATAAGAAGCTAATAAAATGTTTATGACAAGGTTTTTTGGTGGATAAATATTTGAAAACAAAGAATTAATAAGATAATCATGATTATTTGTGTGTTACCCTTAAATTACATTGAGTACACATATTATGTACATACATCAAGCTTAAGTTTCGAGATTTAAAATCAAAGTTAAACTTGAGTTATACAGTTCGCAGAATGTCTAGTTTTATTTTGAAGCAGATCTTTATGAAATGCAGTGAAAGCCGTTCGGTGCGATTATGGCGTGGTATTTTTGGTAGTGTCTGGTGCTGTGTTTGGAAGTCACTTCGCATTCTTATGAAGTACGCCATATCCGATAGTTGTGTGATAATTTTATAGCACGTATGATATAAGCTAGAGGCAGTAGTTACAATATATATTGTGTATGTCAGGTCAGGAAGGCGACTATCATGCCACAAAGAAATGTTGCGGTGTAGTCTTTATTATAATTATTTTATCATTATACGACAAAACGCTAGATAATTACCTAGTATTTGTAAAAATCAATATTAGAGAAATTATTTATTTGAACACTAATTGTTCTTACGTCCTCATTAAACGAGTAAGCCTTAGTTTGTTAGGTATGTCAAATAAAATAAATTTACTTCTTAGCACAAAAAAAAACCGATAAAATCTATCTATCTATACTAATATTATAAAGCTGAAGAGTTTGTTTGTATGTTTGAACGCGCTAATTTCAGGGACTACTGGTTCGAATTGAAAAATTCTTTTTGTGTTGTATAGACCATTTATCGAGGAAGGCTTTGGAAGGAGCGAAGAAACAATGGAAAATGTGGAAAAAACGGGAAAAATTATTCATCTGTGAGGGCTTCCGTTGCGTGCGCAGCGAAAACGGTTCAAGTCGTGGGTTACAGCTATAATTTATAAGCTGAAGAGGTTGTTTTCAAATATGATGCCCAAAATAAGTATTCCACGCGGACGAAGTCGCGAGCTAGTCTATGATACGTATACGAATTTATATACGTAGGTACGTATTAATATCATAGATTTCAGTAATGGAACACGCCCAATAATGCCCATCGCGACTTAAAAGAAAGACATCGTAAACACACGTAATGCAATGTTTATTTACAAGCGCCCTTATCACTGATGTCCGATATAGAAGCTTATCAGTGCCTTATCAGCTGTTATCTCGACTACCCCTGCCGCGTGAGTTTGACGTTTCATTCTGAATACGTGCGTGACATTGACACTTGAGTAATACCTAAGTAATGTTGTTGGGCCACTTTCAATGCTGAGACCGCTCCGATTTCAACATTGTCGTCTCGGACCATTGTATTGGGTAAATAATACTTTTGTAACTCATTGTTTAGGGTTGTTTAACTTTGAATGTCAAGCATTGACGGTGCTTTTGGGGAGTTTATGTTATGGTTTTAGGCTAAAGAAAATACACGGTTGAGGCTGATATGGTAAGTTTCGGTAAGTAGCATTGTTTTGTAGGTAGATACGTTAACTTGCACAGTGTGATTTTAACGTTTGCGTACCTCACGTGAGGTTGTAATGGCGGATATACTTATATTTAATGTGATCTTAATGTACCCGTTTACATGCAAATAAATATCTGAAATCTGATATTACTCATATTTTTTTACATAGAAAGTAAAATAGCACATATAAATCAGAATATTTATTTCACGCACAAATAGCTGAACCATTATACATATATTAGTTAGTAGTATAGGTACAATTTGGAAGGCACAGAGATAGAGAAGTCTTGCAATAACTATGCTACTTTTTATCGAGAAATTACATACTATCTTGGTACAAGTAAATGGCATGTAATATGTATGTATGTGTATGTCTCACCTCTGCATCGGGCGCCGAGGCTCGCCTGCGGCCGCGCCACAGTCGGTCCTCGCTGCCGCTGATAGCTCCACAGCTCCGCGAGTGCGAGCGCTGCGCCGCCAGCTCTCCTGCAGGAGAGCGCCGCGCCTCCGCCCCACCCAGCGTACCGCGAGAGTCAGCCGCTAATAGAGCAGACTCGAAGCTACCCCGCCAGGAGAACCTCTCACAGTCACTGGCGACACTGCCTCTACTCGCAGCGGCTTCCAGTATGTCGTGTGACCGGCTGCGAGCCAGCGCGCCCGGCTCCGACGCGCTGTCGTCGTCCGTGCTCGGCGAGGCTCCAGCTGACACCTCGTGCATCAACGCCACTAGCCTGCCTCCGATGTGACGCATCACTTTACCGAACAGTGGAGGCGAGCCCTCCCCCGCGCGGCCCAGAGTGGCTGCTAGCCGCCGGTACGCGCCCGCCGCGTCCCGCTCTAGAGACCCAGACTCGACGCACCCGTTATCAAACTTATCAATGATCTCTCGACAGCTCTCAGATATTTGCTTCCTCAGCGCCGACCTGGTGGCGCTCACTTCCAAGTCGGAGCCGGCGTAGTCGGAGGAGTCGTACGAGTCGCTCCACGTGTCCTCGCTCGACAGGTACTCGACTATCTCGCGTACCTCCTCGTCCCGGATGCCGGGCACGGTCTTCATTAACCTCGTCAGTTCGCTCTCGAAGTACAATAGTTGCGGTGGTTTCGGTGGGCGAGGGCTCTCTGAGTTCGAGGAGGCGGGCGTGGACGTCTTCACGTTCTGACCGTTCGTGTTGACCATTTGCTTAAAGAACTGGCGCATTTTCGTCATCATCAAGTTAGTTTCCTCGTCGGACGACCAATTATTAAAGCTATCTTTCCGGCTGAGCGGGCTCTTAGGCGGCCGCGACGTCGGCGGGCCTTCGATGCGCTCTTCTACGTCTGGCCTGATTTCTTCGGTGATTTCCTCCAATTCGGTTTTAGGTTCATGAGATCTGAAATCATTGCTCGAGTCACCGTTTCGTAACAGGTCGTCGCAGCTGCCTACAAATCCGCTATCTCTACTCGTCTGTTTCTTAGACTCTGATAACTCAGATCCTAGGGGTGGGAACTCAGGCCGAGGGGAAGCTCGGCCGTCTTCTCCCTCGGACACAGATCTAGTATCATCTCGCGCGTCCTCTGTGAACTCGGCGGACTGGCGCCGCTCGTCAGCCGGGGAACCACGTGTCTTTTTGTTTTGTTTTTTCCTCTTATTTTCGCCTTGTAAGTCGAGCCTCTCTGACGAGTCATGTCTGTCCTCAGTCTCCGTGCTAGATCCGTCCGACACTTCCTGCACGTCCTGCGAGGGTTCCTCCCCGGCCAGCAGGTTGTCGAGTGAGTTAGAGTGCGAGCGCGGAGTGCCCCGCGCCCGCACGAGGCGCTTCCTGCGTTGTTCTGGGCTCTGCCTGCCCTCACTATCGCTCCCGACACTGCCCGATCCGTCTGAATCCCGCCGATCCTGATTGAACCCCATGAATCCCGATAGAAAATATTTTTCCAAGCGCGACGACACGAGTTCATCACTATCACCACTTCGTTTCGGTTGTTCGTTTTCAGGAATAGACTCCCCTCCCTCACTGCACACGCTGGAGGTCTCCGAGACCGCATCCTCGTCGTCCTGTTCGTGCACGGTCCTGCCATCGCCGAGGCCGAAGAAAAAGTACTTCTCTAGCTCGGTCGCCGATATGGGTCGTGACTTTTTAGTCGTCTGTTCCGCTTCGCTCTCCTCGCAACTTTCTTCGACGATGGTGTGGAGGGTGAAGTCTATGGAGCGGCGGCAGTAGGCGAACTCCTCCCTCGCGGCGGGCAGCCCCGCCTCGTCGCCCGACTCGGAGTCGGAGGTGGTGGTGGCGTCCTCGTCGTGGCTGACGTCCTCGACCCACGAGTCGTCGTCGGCCAGCCCCTCCTCGAGGCACACCACTGCCGAGAGAGTGTCGGCGTTGCTAACGACGGTCACTCCGCCCGAAGGCTGCGCACTGTCGTCGTCAGAGGGTCGTTCGTCGGCGTCGTCTTGCTGCTCGGGCTCGTCCTGCGAGTTGGTGTGGTGCACTGTGATGTCTCGCATGAGGCGCGTGGTGTCCGACGTGACGACGGAGACGCGGTCGTGCGTTATCATAACGCGGCTCGTGAAGCGCGCGGAGCCGTCCGTACAGGCCGGGCGCGAGCGGCAAACTGGCGGCGCCCCACCTGCGCCCGCGCCCCTCTCCTCGCAAACCGGCCCGCTGCCGCCGTCATGCATTTTCTCTTCCTCTCGTTCCTCGAGCGATTCTTTCTTCAATAGTTCACTGAGAGTTCGCTCGATTCCTTTGAAAAGATCTATTTGTTCTGCGGGCGCCGAACTCGACTCATTGATGTTGGGCTCGGGCGAAGGTGCTAATTTAATCGACGGCTCGGGTCGGATTTCCGCGGAAATTGGGCCTCGACCGTTATCTATCTCGGCAGGTAGCTCGACCAGAACTTTTACTTTCATATCATTCTCGGTGCAGGAATTATTGAGCGACGACTCGTCGGTGTTTTCCGATACGCTCCGATATTGGTAATTACCGCTATCTGTGTTATTCGCGTTATCTAGATCGTCCCCGCTCGTGCTGCACGATGCGACAAAGCTGTTGAACGTCTCGCACGTCTCACTCTGCAACATATTAGTGTCACTGAAGTCGACGGGGTCCGACCTGGGACCTTCGCTGCAGCCTTCGTCGCTGTTATTTCCGCACGACAACATGGGATACGCCTCGGTGAAATTAATCGAGTCTAGAAGGACGATACTCGGGTTGTTATTGTTTTGCGACGGAGTGACGTTTGGTTCCGCGATGACGTCCATGTGATCGAGTACCGGATCAGGCGCTTCTGCTATTATTTCTAAGCTATCAGATTTCCTATCGTAGGAGTCGTCGCAGTCGATGCCGCTGCTGTCTGCGTTGTCTTCCAGGTCCGACGAGGAGTCAGCCGGGTTGACGACGAACACGCGTGAGAAGCGCCCCCCGCCGCCCCCGCCGGAGTCATCCGAGTCTTCATCGGTGGTAGCGGGCTCGTCGGGCGCGCCGCTCGTGACGTCATAGCTGCGCCGCGCACCGCCCGCCTCCGAGTCCGAGTCCCCGGACTCATCGGACGAAGGAAACGCATTTTCCGCTTGTAGATGTTCCGGCATCGCGTCCGCGCGCTCCGTGAGCGCCGAGCGGTCGTCCTCCGCTATCACTTTGATATCGACTGACGGTTCGCATTCGATCGGCCTCTCGATAGGCTTATCGTTATCTGTAGTATCGCGGGCCGCCTCGGACTGTATCGCCTTATCGATCTTGACGGTGGTCATCGCTAGTGTGCCGGCGCCGGCGGAGGCGGTGGCGGCGGCGGTGACGGCGACGGCAGCGGCCGTGGTGAGGCGAGCCAGCGCGGCCGCATCGAGCGGGGGGAAGCCGGGGTACGTGTGCCAGTGCGGCGCGGGGGGCGGGGGGAAGGCCAGCTGCAGGGCCGGCCACAGCGCGGCGGGGACTGGCACCGGCACCGGCACGGGCACGGCGACGATACGTGGCTCGGCGCCGCACGAGCAGGCGCGGGGGCACGCTGCGGGCGGCGCGCGGGGCGGGGCAGGCGGCGGGGCTGCTCCCGGCTCGAAGTAGTCCCAGTCGCAGTCGTCATGCACGGGAGGCGCGGCGCTAGAGGCAGTGGACGAGGAGTCCTCGGTGTCCTCGCGGCAGGAGGAGTCGGAGCTCAGGAACACGAGGCGGTAGTCCTCGGGACGCATGCGACCGGCCTCCGCCTCGCTACCCTCCTCGTAGCTAGCACCCCACTCTGGAAAACAACACACAAACGGTTACATACAGGTTCATGATGATCATAATAAAGTTACAGACAAAGACTCCAATCATAATGGGTATATATAGGTACATATTTATGTATGTTTAGCTTTCGTAACTACTTTTCCTCTGTCAGAAAAAGTTCTATCACATAAGCCTAATACAGCCTATGTAAAAGTTGGACCTTAAAAATAACAAATACACAAACCAAAACAACAAATTGTTAAATAAATAAAAAAGTTAACCCTAAAAAGCTAGTGAATTTTACGTTCTACACCTATAGAAATAGTCAGAGCAAGTGGTACAAATGCGTCGCAGCCGTAGAATAAATGACATAAGAGCATTGGTTGCTATGATGGATTTATCAGGCTTTACGTCTTTGTTTATGCATTAACATGTCATGTCCCTTAAAAGTCTGAGTAATGAAGCTCATTCGTAAGTATGTAAGCTATAAATTTCATAAATCCACAGTAGGTACATATAATATTATGCAGTTTCACTTGAGTGTATAAGATCAGTAGATGATAATTGTGACTTAATTATCAATTAAGCAATCTTTATCAAAGCTTGCTAATTAAATACAAATTCGACGGCTAATCCATATCAAATATTTTATGAGGTATAAATAACGACGTAGTTGGAATGCCACGGCTGACCGCCAGCAATTATAGAAAGCACTAGACACGGATGGGTGGCCACTCTCATAAGCTGATCTAACACGAGGCGACTTTACATCTTCATGGTAGGAAAAATACAATAAAGTTTTATGTTCTGAACAGTAAATAGTGAGATTAAGTATAAATAAAATTGGAGAAAATTGATAACTAGTTAGGTACGTGTTGTGGTGAACTGCATACAACAATATAATAAATAATAATAAAAAAATTATTCATGAAATACTTTAATCTATGTACAGTTTTAGAATTTGCAAAACCTACACTAGTCAGATCCTGTATTGTAGGCCTGCAGTTCTTCTTACCGCATCTACAACTTACCTATTCTACATTTAGATATGTTGGGTTTTGAAAACAAATACTTCATGTGTGACTGTTTTGGGAATATATCTATAAAGTCAGAATAAAGTTAAGTTAGAACAAAATATGTAAGTATAACATTTATTTCCATATTTATGTTTCTTGTACCTGCTTATTACAATTTAATAAATAAACTAGTATAGATTATAAGTACTCAGTATTCTGGGCTATAGATACCTATGTAAGTACCTACTTTGGCAATAAACTACAGGTAAATGTGAGGAATATTCCCATTAAGGTCTTTGGGATTTCCCAGAAACAGTAAGTATGCCTAATTGTGAGCTTTCTCAGAATTGGTGCCTGTCGGTGCCTGGCTTAGGATCTCACATGTCTAAGATAAAATATGTAATAAAAACAAGCAAACTAAAGCTTTGTGATAACAAGAAACTTGGTAGATTATTCTGCTGTTTTAATGTTATTTCTAAGAAAGATCCATATCCTTCTTAAAATTACATTAAACATATATGTAGATACATAGAAAATGAAATACTTATTTTGTTAAAGTTCAAGGAAATTTGTTAAAAAAGATGAAACTTTTATATAGGTAACAATAGAATATTCAAATATTTTTTGTGGCATCTTCTGTTATATATATGAAGGGAAAGCATCCAGAGAGTAAAACTAGTTGTGGATGTTGATAACGAAAGATGTTAAGCATTTTAGATTTTGTAAAACATACTGTTTTTATTTTCTATCAACGAAGTAAGCATGTACACAACTTTCATTAAATGAATGAATGAATGTTGTTATGTAATACATACAATATTATTTTAATACTTAGGTACTGTGTTCTAGTAAAACTTGATGTTTTTTCACATAATTATAGAAATTTAAACTAGGTATTGTATTGGTAAAGCACACCTACCTATGTTATCTATAACACAGTATCTGATGTGACAGTTAAGGCATGCAATATTATGGGCAACATGAATAAAATATTAAATGGATGTTTGTATTTGTTAGGATGCCACTTGTAGGTGAGTTAGGAGTTAGAATTGAAGGTTAAATTATTTGTTTCCATTTAGATCCCTATTCTTTAATAATTTTTTGATAAATTTGTTATTATGAGTAGATTGTAATTGAAATACTTGATATCAATAAGTAAGTAACTACATTTAATTGTACTACCCATGTGAGAACCATCGGCATCCTAAGATCCTGTGTGTTCCCTGGACGGATCTGGGTGCCCTTCAAAATGACTCCAAGAGAACTTCCTCGATTAATTTATTCTGCACACACAGACACACAATAACAACCCTCAGTAATGAGGTATACAAGTCAAATCCAGAGGTAGGTTTATCTAAATACTAAGCAGGCTGTAACTAAGCAGGAAGATAGTTAGGTACTTACTATAAGTAAGCATCCATTAAAAATATTTATTTGGAAATTATACTTATAATAGAGTGAAATAGTTGTTGCAAGTTTGTATGAAATTAAAATTCATAATAGGTACCTACTTAATACTTTTATATTGGCCAGTTTGACCACCTACTAGTAAGCTATAAAGCAGACAATCCTGCTATGAATAGGTAGCTGCATTGATCCCATTTAAGTAGTATAAGCAACTATATTGTATAACAGATTTCTTAAAGAATGCTACAATGAAAATGGAAGGAAACCTAGGTACCTATAGAAAAGTTATAACTATATCAATGTTTGGTGTGTGTAAAGTAACTACATAAATAACCTAGTAATAGTATTTATGGTAGGGATGTAACAGAGGTGGTTTTATCGGAACCGAAGCCGGAGTTAATAAATTTGGTTTATCTGAGTCGGAACCAGAGTCGGAACCTGAGTCGGAATCGGTACCGGAGCTGGAGTTAAGAGAGATATGTGTTAAGAATGTTAAGGGCAAGTCTAATAATAAAATACAAATACTAATCAGCCTCTTAACTTTTAGTTATAAAAAATTTACCGCGAATATAGGTAGGCGTTGGAAATTAAACTAATAAAATTTTCATAAATCTTTAATAATATTATATGTAATAGTTATAGATTACATCAAATGAAGTGGCTCCAACAATAGCAAATTGTATTTAATAAACAAAAGCTTTGCAGCTTTATCTCCATCCAATCTATTTCTTAAGGGGTCATAGATTAGGCCCAGCACCACTAAAAAGCTGTTCGCTTGCTACTGAGCTTGGCGGACACAACAAATAATGGGGAGCAATCGAGTTCGGGGGTTCAAATATATTATTTACTTTCCACCGTAAAAAGGGATCGACATGTATAGGAATTCGTTTTTCTCTATTGAATTCCTCTTTAGTAATAAAAAACAAGAGAGATAGGCTGGCGCGATAAGGTTAAACATGTTCGTACGCGCTGACCGCGGCCACCGCTACCCTACCTCCGATCGACCTCCGTTGAATAGTGTCGGAGCCGGAGTCGGAGTCGGAGTTCTAATATCAATCGGAAGTTCCGACTTTTCGGAACCGGAGTCGAAGCTCCGTAACATCCCTAATTTATGGTATACCCTATAATTATAGATCAATGCATATTCTCAGTGGTGGGGCAGGACTAATCAAACGCAGGTACCTAAGTAATATGCCAGAATATGCCTACAGAAGTACTAAGTACTTAGTAGTGGATAGTATCTACAAACTGTTTTAGGGAAAAGATAGTACTTAAATAGTTTGTGTTTACTTACTTGAGGAAATGAGAGAAATTGTAATTAGGGCGTGTAAATTAACGTGTGTCGAATCAAACTGGTTTATATAAGGTATATTTGCGGTCAGGTTTTCAGCCGATTTCCATTACTCTTGTTACTTCATGCATTATATAATTTGTAAAATCACAAATTTCTATTGATATTGAACCAATAAAAACTTTACAAAACTTTTAATCCAACTTTTTCGTCTTCACACACTACACTTCTCATGCGCTTCTCAAACAAAAACAAAACGGCTTTTACGGCTTTTGATTTTGAAACATGATTGTGCGTGCTGACGTCGCGTTCCAAACGGGGTGACCAGTACTTATTAGAAAATTTGCAAATTTACTATTTTTTTATGTCTTTTTTTAGAATATTAAGGTATACTTTCTTATACCCGCTGGTTCTCTTATTATAAATGCTATTGATGTTATTTATTTATTTGATTAATGGGCGAGCAGCAAATTGTTGATGTGCCCATATCACACTGTGTCGAAATGTGTTTTTTATAGTCCACACACAAAGTTCAAAATAACCTTTTAATAAATAGTATCTTATGGTATAATTTAATAATAAAGAGTTTTAAGTATTTTTTTGTTATAAATTAATAGTTAACTTAATACCTCATATAAACGATTTTATTATTATTTCCTATTTCAATTAGCAATTAGGTTCGGGTTTGTAACCTAAATTTATTTTTGGAGTTTATCTAAATCTAAAAGCGACTTACATGTGATCAGAATCAGCATTGAAACGGACAATGAAAGTAAGAGCGTCGCGAGCATGTTGGCGCTCAAGGCTTGTTGCTTAAGTTGGAGTAACGTGGGATGAGGTGGAGCGAGGCCGTGAGGCTTTTGGCGATATTGGCATTGACTTGACTTTTTGATAGATGTATGATACTGTAACAATAACGTAAGTATTAGGCCGGTTGGTGGGTGACTCTTCAGTCTTCACTTTACCTTGAAGATAGGTTAGTTAATAATGATGGTGAGGTTGCGAAATTAGTTTTAAACAATGCCAACATAATGCGTTTCGGTACAATCAGGATGTGTCCTAGAGCATCAGAATATGAATAAAGTGCCAAGGCAGTTTAACTCAATTAAGTCAATAGGATCCACAAACTCATGGTTATACCTAGAAATAAATATCACCTTTTTAACCGTTAATTAAGTACATAATGAAGGTATTCATCTTTGACGGCTCCAGAACGAGCGCATGCGTCTAGTATATTTAAACTGTAGTCATGGAATCTATGTTCAAGTAAGTAGGTACGTACATTTTAGACAATTTTATTTATCCTAAAACAAGTAGGTACGGATAATGCCACGGTACCTATAGTTAGAGTTCCTGGCTAACAGGATGTAACTCTATCCTATGCTAAGCTCTGTCGCGTACAAACCGGTCTTGAGGGCTGTTTCCCTTTGCGGAAACGCAGGTATAATTAAAAACATGGGACCGTCTGGTGCTAGTCGAGCGGAAGCACCGAAAAACCACCTGTTTTACCTGTTCTGTGGTTTTTGGGGCCCTCTCTTCGTTGCTTTTTGATGGTCTTTACATGGGGTCGATTTAATAAACATAAACTATCAACCAAACGGACATGGTGAATGGAAATGTCGATCATCGAAATACTTTCTTCATTTCCGTATTAACGCGCGGGCTAATGTGAGTAGTCGATAAATGTTGTAAATTAAAAAGAGACGGCTTCTATGTAGTATTCATTTCGTATTCAGGTAAGTTAAACTTACACTAATTTACAGTTAAGACAATAACAATACGGTGTAACTAGTACATTGTGTTTTAGGTGCCCCTTTAATGTGGTTTCTTCCGTTTATTCTATCAACTGACTCAATAAAGAATGAATGTGTCTCTATCAGAATCTCAACGTATTGAAAGGAACGATAATGTAGTAAAATATAGTCTCAGGCAAATACTATTAGTAGGCAGCCTCTGTCATTGATTTTTTACTGTTTATGCCCAACTTCCGTCCGGCCGTGACTTGTAATTTTATTTACGGAGTTTGGCACTATTTCGTCACATATTTAGTAGTAAATCTGTTCATTTAATATTTTGTGATAATACAAAGCTATGGAGTAGTTGGATATTTGCACCTGCTTTTAAACTGTGTTTTTGCGTAAAATAAAGTATAGGTAGTAAGTACTTAAGTTTTCCTGGATATAAAATGACAAGGCTGTACAGCTGAAACTGAACCTGATAATGTAATCTTTATGTTGCTCTTTATGTCTGATTTCTTTATCATAGGTTGTAGTTCAAATAATTATCAAATCTAGAAATGCATAATATACTAAATACAAGATGTAAAATGCTGCTGAATATTACTTACAAACTAAATAACTTCTCTCGTGTAAATAAAAGATCATTGTATAAATCAAAATTAGTACCCAAAACTGGACAAAAACCTAAACACTGAATACAAAAAGTACAATATCTTGAATACAAAGCGTTATTTTTAATTATCCGTGGCCTTTACCGGTTTCCAACATCACACAACAAAAACCTTACTTTATCTATTATTCCCAAAATGTCAAGTCTATCATTGAAAAGCGAACATTAAAAATGTGTCAAATAAAAATGTCAATTTTAGTTTATTTTAATGGTTTTACGATTAGAAACTGTTTTATAGTGCTCTTATGTTTGAATTAATTTTATGATATCGTATAATATATATAAATAATGTAACTTTCGCGTCAGACCTAAATAATTTATCGGTTATTGTTTTATTAATTCTCATGTAATTATTTATCTTTAATGAGGCTTTTATGTAATGCAAACTTAATATGATAAACAATAAGTATTATTTGAATGGAGTAACGTGGCAAATATTGACTAATAAGCTTACATTTATATCCTTACTCTTGGTTTGAGTCTCCACATACCGTATTACTTGAATCTAATTATTCACAAACGCACTAAAATTGGTTACCGGCTTCTGTACACATGTTTGCAAACTTATATAATTATATAAAATATCATAGCGGTTGTAATATTTTTATATACCTACCTATATTAAAAGTAAGTATCTCACGAATTTCATAGATAAAGTAATCAACTTTCTCCATAGTTCAATCGAAAATATCTCTTGCTATTACCAATCATCTAGTCTGTTTCTCGAAGTGAACAATAAATATTAGCATCAGATATCGCCGATGTTGACTTTCTAGCATGTACTGTATTTATCCGCCAACAGTGTAAGGGGCTTAGTTAAGCATGGCAACATTTTAAACTCAAGCTAAATTCAACAACAAAATGAAATTTTTACAAAGAGTTTATGGTAACAATTAACTATTTGGTCGAATATCTTAGTTAGCGAAGTGTAAAAAGAAACGCTTATTTTTAAACGTAAGGACCTACCAAACCAACATGCGCAATTGAAAAAAAAAATCGACATAGGTAAGTAAGCGTAATAATTTTGAAATCTATTGCCTTTGCAAAACGATCTTGCCATAAAATATTTGAAGATATTCAAATTCCTTTATTAGCATACTTAAATGTACATTTACCCTGATAAGAGGGGAATTAGGGCGTTGCTAAAATTAAAACTAAATATTCTAAAATCTAAAACTAATGTAAAATTAAAAAATTCAATTAAATAAGTTAAATCTTAAACTAGTATGTGTACAATATTTTCTTATATTATCTATTATTAATCTATTTTACATTGAGATCATTATTATATCCTATTCCTTATTTTCGTCATTAAAATAGTCTTCTATTGTGTAGTAGCATTTTTGAATAAAATATACATAGGTAGTTTTAGTTTGGTTTGGAAAGTTTTAATATTTTGTTCTTTTTTTTATGTACCTACTTAGTTTAGCAGTTTATTGTATATTCGTATAGACATGTATTGTAGTATGGCCCTTTCTTGTATATTTCCAGTATAGGTTCCGGAAGTACTATTTTAAATGTTCTGCGTAGATTTGGGTCTATTGTGTAAAGATTGAGATTTTTCCTGACGAAGACAGCATTTTCATATAAGTAAATACAGGGCAATGTTAGGATTTTTCTTTCTTTGAAGTATGATCTGCAGCTGGTACTGATAATAATGTTTAAGTACTATTATTCGGCTACATTTTTTTTGCATAATGAATATCTGTGAACGTCGGTGCTGTTTCCCTTTTAATTACCTACTGACAAGACTATGTTTTTTGTTAGAAGTACCTAAATAGGTAAGTACATATTGCCAATTCGAAAATGGATTCCGCGATCTACAAACAAAGGTAAATAGATAACTTTGGTAGGAATTTCACAGCAATTTTACCCACGTAAATATATGACCTTTTAATGTTCTTATCTTCATTCTCAACCGACCTTATTTCCTCATGTTTTAATCGTAAAACCCATAATAACATTGTGTATTGCTAAATACGGCCGTGCTAAGCCACCAACCGTACTTATCCATGTAGAATACGGACCGATGAATAGGTACGATACAGCGATAGTTCTAAGAGAATGATTTCCATGGGGGATAAAGCACGTCAATTGTTAGGTTAGTTAATAAGGTAGTCGAGGTAAAGTAAGTATGCTATGCTTTAATATCATCATCATCAGCCCGTTATCGCCCACGCTTCTTCTTACAGATTAAGAGTGGCCAACTCTGGTGTCAAGAGTTTATCAATTCGCCCTAAGGGTCTCTAACAGGCTTAACGACTTCCGTACTAAACAAACAGCCGGGATCTATAATTTAACGTGTCATCCGACCCACGGAAGCGCTCAAAATGGAATGCCACTTTACGGTCACCCATCCAAGGACTGACCGCGCCGACCTTGCGTAACATTAGTTTGGTTATAGGCCTAAATAGCATAGGCCTCTTTGCTTGTACGCCACTCGTCCCGATCTTGCATGTTTAGTATGCTGATACAAGAAATATAGGTACTTATTGAAGACCCTTCCTTATAGTTTTAGAGATATACAAAATATATACACATATCCATACAAAACAAACACAATACATGGTAGGTACATACATACACAAAATTTGGCACATGCCTAATAGACACGGAAATTCTATCAATATCAGAATATCACATTTGGGTCGAATTGTTAACCTCCTTATTTGTGAACTTGGTTAAAAAAGTTTTTAAAATCCATTTGTGTCTGTCATTCTTCGATTTTATTCCTACCACCAAAAGCGGTGTTCAATCAAGTGCTGCCATTCATGTATTATATAATTAAGTATATGTATATAGCTAGGCAGTAATGGTGCTGGCAGGTTGTATATTCATAGATCTGCTAGTCATCCTACATGGTAAGGTAATCTAATTCTTCCGTGATTGCCGAGTTATTCAGAGCTATTTTGAAAGAAAAATAATCGCTGTGGGCCTTATTACAAAACGTGGTTTAACTATTTAGTCCAGAACTTTGAAAATGTGCAGTCCGTTTTTGTAGTTCCAAATTTGTCTGTTTATTGTCATGATGATCAAACTGTCAAAATGTAACCGATGATAACTCAACGTCCTAATTTGAAGTTGACATTTGACATTTGATTGTTGAAGTTGTACTTTTGTGTTATGTTTGAACAACAAGAACCGACTTTTTATTTTTAAAGTCCTAGACTAATATTTAAACCTCGTTTCGTAATAAGGTGGCATAAGACTTATTTATACTTATATTTATGTCTCCGGCTAATCTCCACATACTAACAAACTCCCCTAATTGTTTTGTGCTTAAAGCCTGAAAGGAGTACCTAGGTAGATATGACTTCAAGCAAAGACAAGCAACGCTAAAGGAATTGATTGAAATTAAATTTGACAAAGAAATGGATGATTACATCCGTGGATCACAGTAGATAATTACTAGCATATAGATAACTTTTTAACAAACTTTTTAGCGCCACCATAGCATACCATTACACCACGCTGAGAAATTCAAAGTTTTGAAATAACCCTGAAGAAACCTTCTACAGATTACCAGTGGGAGTACAATAATAACAGAAAACGCATGACTTAAGCATTAGCAACTAGTTTGAATGGATATGTCCATAAACAATAGCATTTGATTATATCGATATAGATTTGGGCAGGATATTAATCAAGGTAAATCTAGCGTGGCAAGTTTGGCTATACAGATTATATACATATTCTCTATTTAAGGAGCCAATGTAGGTAGATATGAAGTGCTTTTTGCAATTAGAAATTTATATTTGTATAGGTATGTACATGTACGTCATTATTCGAGTCGTGGGTTCTTTATGGATGAGGTCTGCGCAAGATCGACGTAGCTGGCACATTCAAAGAGAGGCCTATGCCCAGCAGTGGGAGGATAGAGAAGGCTGTGGATGATGTTGACAATTTGTAGCATATGTTGAATTATAATATTATTATAATGGTCTATTTTGCGTCTAGTAAAACACGTTCGGGCTGTAATCAAACGCGAATATACCACGTAAACTAATTTAAATGAAATTTTACTACTTTGTATGAACTAATTTATAAGTAGGCTATTTCATATTCACTTACATAAGTATCATTACATTACTAACGTGGCTACAAGTATTTGTAAAATTAGTTATTTCTTGGTATTTACTCATCGAAAGTAAATAAGATGATTATGATTTCTATTGAAATGATGATAGTCACGATACATGCAAATACAGATTTCATCTCATAACATGAGAATTACAAGCGTCGCTTATTCATGAATTCTATAAAAGAGCGCCGATAAAAAATGATTTCGTGCTCGAACAGTTTTTATTGGGTCATCACCTCGAAACATCACGATTCAAAGACAAGACATAGCATAACCAACAGTACCAACCTAAGAACAATAACCCCTGTTCATAGAACAGGCAACACCAATCCTACCAACCTTAGATTACGTCATTTAACTCTTTTCATGGACCAATCAAAATCGATTTTGCATTGAGCTTAAACGATAATTTCGCATGAAAAATTGTTTTGTTTCTAATCAAAAACCTTGCATAATGACACTGATAAATGATAGATTTGATGGTCTGATCTATTAGCTTATCAAAATTTTTGAAGGATTATTTTTAATTACTGAGAATTTGGATAGGTATGTTTCGCTTGGATGATAAGTTTTTTGCTACCAAAATACAGAATAGTGGTTTATTGCTTGAACTTGGGAGAAATGAAAACATTCCTTGTTATATCATATTATGTGGTTATATTAAGTTTGCATGTATTTTTTCAAGATTTAAGCCATTTCCATACTGTTTTAGCTAAGTGTATACCTACCTACTTACTCGTCCAGTAACATTAAAACACAGTGTCGTTTGTGTGGGTGTGACTTCCCCTGACCTGGTGATCTAATGCCTATCACGTAACCTATGTATTTTTTACTTCCACTAACAGACATTAAAAGTTCTCAAAACCTCTATTCGTCCAGGTGATCTTCACCAACCATACATATGTATACCTACCATAAATCGTACAACTATGTACGTCAAGTAACATTTTTGTTAATAAGCCTGTAATCCGATATTCACTATCCAATTAGAAAACTTCCGACTTAAAAACTTACATGTTGTGATAAGGTTTCCTTTCTCAGGTTTCTTCGACGGCGGCAAACACAAATTTACACAGTTATAATCCGAGTACTTAGCGTAATTTCAGATACTGTTATTGTTTTGCAACAATTGCTTGACACTGTAACGGTCACGATTTAGCCAACTTGGAGCACGCATGAATGGGAACCTCGCATAATTCACTTTAAATAAAAAACAAAAGATTAGTTTGTCACTGTCACTTTGTAATTTTTTATTCATCGAATTTATTAGTTATTAGCGGCCTGTGTTTATTTTGTATGTTTGAAGCACGATTGTTGAATTTGGAATGGCTAGGGCTGTGCTTGCTCGTGTTGAGCGCGCAAGCGGATGTGCGGTGTAGCCGGCCGGTCGAGTGCTGCGCTAAACCGCGAGTGCTGTGCCGCGCTCGATTGTTTACTATCGACGTTGCTATGACGCGTTCAGCTAATTTGGCGACAGATGTTTTGTTTACCACTGTTTGCTGCAGACTTTGTGTCTAGGAGTGTCTTTAACAGCAGTCATTGTTTTAACAGTGAATAAAAATGAATAGAAATGACTTTTGTTTTGTTATGGTACTTATATTAAGTCTATGGTACCTACTCATATTAATTTGCGTGCGTCATCATGTTAGAATACGATAAGAAATTGTCAATATCACACAATTTGAAGCGTGTGATTTTTTTGCAATATGTATTTATTGACTTATCGATAAGACTCAGGAATTCCGTTTTTTAGGACAAGTAAACACAGAATAATTAGGTCAACAAATCGGTCACCCGTTATCACACCACAGGTTTATCGACAACTACTATCGACTGTAGAGTCGACTAACATCGTGACTCACTCGCGTCCCAACGCCAACAACAAAACATGAATTCGGAACCAAAGTGACGTAAGCGACGAGCCAAAGTTCTACAAAAAGCCGTCTTTAGGAACCGAACTTTGTTACAAAAATTGTTCGCAAACTGTGGTACTTGCGACCTTTCGTCAGTGAGTTTGGAACGAACAATGAACTTGCAATGGCGAACTAGACTAAACACAGGACCAGAATCGGATATGGAACAAGTTTTTGAAAAAAGGCTTTTGTTTGCTTATAAGTAGGACGTAGGAGGGCTCCAACACGTCCTATATGTATATACACTTAGCAACGTATAATATAATGCGCTTAATACGTATATAGGTACTAGGTATATGGGTACCTATTCGTACTTCTATTTTACCTAGGTATCTTCTAGGTAAACGTGTTACACCCTAGGCTGCAGCAATGCTTAACATCAGGCAGGCTGTAGTCAAACGTAAACCTATCACACGTAAAAAAAAAAAAAAATATAGGTATGTGTCTACAATCTCATCAGGTACAGAAGAAATGAAGCCAATTTTGGCCAAAATTAGATAGAAACCAATTAAACTGACTAGAAGTAGGTATAAGACGCCGCTATTACTAACCTCTAAATGGGGGCCAAAAACTATCTACAATCTAACCTGACCTGACAGATATACAAATTGACCTTCCAACTGCAGGTAGATAGTAATTCAACCGACCGAAACGAAACTACTTTTTATACCAATAACAGTACATTAGGCGTAATGTCTTTAAAATGACATTTTTGTGAAAGAAAAAGTATATAAGTAATTGAAAATCCCAAGTCTAGGAAGAGACTAAATATAATGTTACCTTTGGTTTGATCACCAATCTATTTAAGCACAGATCGATATTATTTAGCTTTGGAAATTTGCATTCAAAAATCTGCAGCGGAAGTTTGACCACTCTCTGTAGTAGGTAAGTTTTAAATCTTCATAGCACATAAGTATAACAATAAAAGCTATTTAAAAAAACAGTAGAATGAAACCGGCTGCTGCTGATGATGATGATGTTAAGAAGAAAATATATTTACAGCCCAGTATTTTTGACAACATTTCAGTATTCGTGCCCATATTGTCCAAGTAGGTAGGTACATAAGTACCTTTCCCCGAACAAAAGACTTCAACGGGTTGTCTCAGAATTGACGGATTGCTTTAGTTTACTTGGGCAATATTGCACAAGGCAGTTATGACAGTGTAATAAATAGCTGTCATTATGAAATTATTGTGAACTACAATTGTTACCTACATTTGTTTCATCTAGCGATTATATTGTATAATTTTTAGCACAATTGACAAAAATTTAAAAAGAAGCTACAAATTGGGGACGCATTGCATTTAAATTTGGAATTTTGTTTTTGTTTTAAATTGCAAACAAAATGTCTTGATATGTCTAACCTATACCTATTTTAATTTTAGAACAAGATTGACGATTGGCACTGTCCATACTTTTAGTTCGTTAGTTCGAAGCAAAGAGGATTTATTTTATCAACACGATTTATACTTTAGTTTGTATTAATCTCAGTATCCTTCAAAATGTCTTCCCGTGAAGAGTGTAGGCAGTAAAAGTTTAATAAATAAATAACGGCATTGACATTACCATGCATTACCATTGCGGTTACTGTTGTTGTAGGTTGGAACCTACATGCTGCCTGCCCACGCTTTATTCAGCTTCCGACTCAAGGAAATGGCTGTCCAAAAAGTTTTGATGTCAGTCTAATGAGGTCAAATGTGGGAATGTTAGAGTAGTTTTATTATTACTTCGATAAATAAATAGCAGCTCTAAATAAGCTCAGTATGTCTAATTAAATTATATTATGTGTGTAACTAAGTTAGCTCTGCATTTGTTATTATGTTAAATACATTTTTAATTTTAGTTTCTGGAGACGCAACTACTTCTCTATCTCATAAGAAACGCCAATGTAACACACTTTCTATACAATAAAGTATTGTAAACAATAATGTACATAATTTATTATGTTCAGCACGATTATGTTGGAATATTTGTTACTGCTAGTGCCATCTATATTTTTCTGCACAACATTACATCCAGTTTCTAGAGTAGCTACTCTCCGCTAGGTGGCAGTAAAAAGTTAATTTATAATTAATTTTACCACAGCGAATATAAGACAATAATATCATGTAATTCATAAAATAAAACCGAGAGTAATAACTGCTCATAATTGACTGTTTCCATCGACATTAAAATAAATATTTACACAACTTTTAAGAAAATTTGTGTAAAGCGCCATCTGTTAGAATTATCAATAACTACAACCAAATAGAAAAGCGCACTATGTGAATAGTCTTACGGCAAATATCAACAATAGAATAGATGGCGCTAGTGCACAGAGGTCTTATTATGCACAGAAAAAACATATGCAATGCAAATCTGGTTTTCCACGTGACCGGTATAATAAATGTTATATTGTTTAGGCATTTGTTAAACCTGTTTTGCAAACGAGAAGTGGAAAGGCTACTCATTTGTTTTCTCTTATTTTACTTGTCTCTCTTAAATGTTATATCAAGGATATTGCTTCTGTAATAATTTTGGAATTGATTATTTTTTAAAGGAGCCTAGACCTACTTCTTTATTCTGTGCCTAGACAGAACATCATTATAATATTAGACAAATATTTTTGAAGTTTTACGTATCTAACGAAACAAGTTAAATTTCCAGCTTTCTAGCAACAAAATCAATTAAAATACATAAAATTCTTATGTAAATTAACAAGGCTTTACCTGCATTAATTGAATTATCCATTCTATGCCCTTATATAGTCTGTGTACTTGAAAATAATAATAGGAAGGTTACATTTACATCACATTATGTGGATAATAATACATTTGCCAACGATACAGATAATAATATATATACTTACATAGTAAGCTATGTATGTAATTATACCTATTACCTTTGTAGTACATAACTATTGTAAATGGATAATATACATTGCTAACTTAGCTCATGATTCGCAGATAACAATTTATTTACATAAGTAATATAAAGTACGTAGGCATATACCTATATAATATTTTGAGCTCTTTTGTAATTGTAAAAGGATCTGCAATAGTCAAGTGCTCGACTCGCATTAAAGATATAGGTAATTCGATTGAAAATAAATCGAATTGGAATCCCCCTAGTTAATTTAATTCTTTTTTTACCCCATTATTGTAAAATCGGTTAAAAATTGATGAAAATAAAAATAGATGCAAGTTCGAATTCTACCGGTCGTGATTATTTTCGGTCATTTCCAAATATGTTTGTCTAGATAAAATGTGTGCTGAAATGTTAAGTTACTTATTATTCAGCACCTGAAAATGGTGATATAATTCGCAGATGATAAAGACCTTGGTTACTTTTTGCATAATTTGCTGATACAACGGACGTCAGAATGTTTTACTTAGTGTTTACAAAAAACTAACAATGCTGAAATTAATCTGATAATGATCTTGAATCTTTACACATTTTTGTGTAAAGATTGTATCTTAAATGTTAGTTTTTATAAAGTCTGTAGATTAATTATTATTGACCTATGTTTTTGGTTAATTATACCACACTTGTTTTTATTATATATAGCCTATTTTATATAGCCAGAAGCTTTGGTTTCCTAGGAAAGCGGTGCCATCGTATAGCGGCCGTGATATTACGGACGCAAAAATAATTAAAAAAATTCAAAAAAAAAATCGTTTACATAGACAACGTTTTAGTGACGTCATTCACCGCTGTATTACATCCGCTATATGAAGGCACCGCTTTCTTAGGAAATCAAAGCTTAATTAAGGAGTTTTCCTGTACAAATCAAAACCGTATCATAATAACTAAACATTTTGTTTAAGAAACTCCTTGAAGAAATATAGTTTTCATCAATTTACTAAACACAAAAACAATATAAAAAATTATTGAGAAAGATTACATACAGTATTTTTTGTAAAAAATGTAATTTTTGCGTATGACACGTTCGTTAGCACTCTTTGAACTGAACTAATGACATTAAGGTATTACCTACTTGACTATTTTACCTAATTTAATATAATTATGAAGAAATTAGAGAATTAAAAATTTTGTAATTTCACTTCGCGATTGATCACGTTACTTTGTAATTAAAATTACGTAAGAATAATTTTTGTATACGTAATGTAGGCGCACTATAATATAAGCCAGAGTAACATTTTTAGTCCTGGGCCTACAATAAATTTGAATTAAGAAAAAGCGTATCGTCCTTAGAATAACAATCCTGTAGGCGTGACCGCAAATTCAATACATTAAAACTATCGTAATTTTAGCATAGTCAACAAGTAAAAGATTCTATATACGACAAAAACATCTTAGAAAGTCTTTTAGGGACCCTATCCTATAATGTTAAATACCACGATGACCTATTGCTCTGTTGTGGACTGAAAAGTCTGAATTAGTTTTTACTGAAATGAAATGAAATGAAATTTATTGTCAGGCAACTAGGTAGGTTTAACAGGTGTTCATAAAAACTTATAACATAATCTAGGGGCTAGACATGTTATAGGGCAGGATAGTTCTCTAGCCGCTGCCCGTGTGGGCTTACAGACATTGTTATGATTAAACATACAAACACGTTATTTAAATATAGCTATGATGATACATTGAAAAGAAATTCCTTGTCACATAAATGTCAAGAGAATACATGTTAATCAAATTATCATTATATGTCATCTTTATCTTCTAGATACAATTTAACGGAGTACTAGTACTAGTTCAAGAACATAGGAAGTTTTTTTAATGCTTATAACTATGATGTCAAACAAATTACAAAGTGTCATTCTAGTGTTTTATGACGTCACTAGTTAGCACATTTAACGTGTCACCTCAGCGCAGGTAAACGATATGTTTTATATGTAAACAAGTAAAAAATAAGATCATTTTATGTCGGGTTGTGTTGTGTTGAATGAAGATTGTACCTAAACTATAAATCGGTCGAAATTTTGAGTTTATTATTTCTTTTTCTGAGGATAACATAAGTTTGTTTTTACATTTACAGCCAGCCTGATGTTTGAAATTAATGTTGCCGCATAGGGATACATGCCTACCTCAAAGGCACTTATATACCTACTCTAGATGTTTGGATTATACTCTCTCTCAGTGCAGTCTACCTGCCTAGCTTCTGCTCGTTCAGTCATATAGAAAAACAGTTCCTAGCACGCTCTCCAAAGTGACATTACATAAATGTGTATACCTAGTCAAATCAAGTGGCTTTATATGCAAAACAAAATTAGTATTGTATAATCAACTGACCTGTATTCGCAGGCGTCCTGCGCCGGCGGGCGGTCCGTCGCACCACATTCGTCACCAAAGAGTCCATCTCACTCCCCGAGTCCCACCTCGGCCGACACACCACGGGCCCCGGCACTATCCTCCCATCGTCCTCTGTATCCCTGTCACTACTAGTCGGGGGCAAGTTCGACTCGTCACTCTCCTGACTCGGCACTTTCACATCACTATTAAACACACCAATCACTACATCGTCCACACCCGTGAAGGGATGTGTCAAAGTTCGTTTGATGTTACTCTTTCGATGTTTGACCTTCATGGAGCCCTCGGAAAGAGATCGCTTGTTGAGTTTGAGGTCTGGCTTTGAGTCTCGCACGCATTTCAAGTCGGATGGTGATAGGGACTTTTTGCGGGAGTTTCTACGTTTGTTGCATCGCTTCTGGCGGCTGGATTCGCGAGCTGATTGCATGGTGACATTTGCTGCGTCTGGAAATAAAAGAAAAATAATGATAACAATTTGTTGTAGGTATAAGTGGTAGTTTGATTTTACAAATAAAATCTTGTTTTATTTCTTATTATAACCAGAATAATTAGATTGCTACCGATGGGCTTTGCTATTCACTATATGTATTTTATAGTACTTAAATAACAAAATATTCTGAAAAGCGAAGTTAATTAAGTAGATATTCTCTTCATGACTAAGAACGTTAAACTATGGTAGAATTACATTTTTAGGAGTCTTTTCTTTACAATTTTATTAAAACAAACGTTAAGAACACATTCAATCTGTATCAATACCGTTAGGGAAATATGAAAAGAGGAAGTTCTCATAATAAAGGCTGTTTAGTCTACTCGTATCATGACTGCATTCTTCTGAAATGTTGAAATGGAAGAGGTATGTAATCAAATTATAATGTTGTGTGTTGTGCATGAAAAATTCGACTTTTTTAACGATACAAAAGTACCTATATATTTTTCATTTTTAATACGTGAATATACTCGGTTTTTGTACACATTCGTATCTTAATTTAGTCTGCATTCCATTTAATGATTTTCATAACTACCTAAAGCTGGCATAATTTTAAAAGAATGCTACTCACAACAAAATAACGCAAGGCCAGTCAATGCCAACTACAAACTTATAGGTTAAAGTTTCTTTTTCATCACAAATGCTTATGAAAAATAATTTAAAATTTTGCTTGCAAATATCACAAAATATTTTAACTTTATTTTTTAAATCTTTTAAAAATGCTACATAAATACGCTAATAAGTATTAATTGATTCCTACTTTATCATTTTAAAGACAGTCAATTCAAAATAATATAAGATAATAAAAAAAATACAATCATAAATTTGTCTTGTTTGATTCTATTGGTACACTTGTAGTTATTATTATATTAATAATTAAGAGCCTAAAGTGTCCCATTGTTGGGCAAAGGCCTCCCTACCCTCTTACCTCTTTTTTCTTTCTTTGTAGTTATAAAAGATTTTAATTAATTCTTGCTATAAAGCGTTCGATTACATTGGTTAATGTATGATATTTATTATTTCAAATAGGCATAGAATAAAACTAGATAACTAGTTACTCACACGAGTTCCGTACGTGACATATTTCCAACAAATCTATTTCACCGATACGAACAACTAAAACAGACACATTCTATCATTTCTAACATTCTACGTTACAAAAAATACCTCTGGAAGTAAGCCGCACGACCGCAAACTCAGGAAACGTTATCTACACTGCATCGCCGATACCACAGTTTCGTTTTTCACTAAACAAACACAAGATAACTGCGAAATTAAAATAGCTGAAATCGCAGCTATACCGCCTCTTTGCTAGCATTTTGTCCGCGACACCGAACCTCCTTGGATGTGAATTAAAAAGTGATCGTTGCGCGCGAATTACATTCAGTAATTTTTTTTTATCGTCGATTATAAAGGTCGGTGCACATGACGCGACCGTCGCCAACGGTTCTCTGCGTGAACTAGCTGTGTTAGCAGTAGCTAGGCTTAACTGTTGTCATACACATTAACATTAACACCTTCACGATACAATATGATTGGATACGCGTTTTCGGCATCGGTACGCGATTTCCGAAAGGTCAGCAGATATTGCAGTTAACCATTATTGGATCGTAAAAAATAAATAAAAACTAATCGAAGGAAATAATGGCATTGCAATTGAGCATTGTCATGTTTTTGTCATTATAATCTTCATGGATTGCATCAATACGTGAAAAAACCTTAAAATTAGTTTTTTTGTATTGTAAACTTTGAAGAAAATAAGGTATAATGAAAATATAGGTATATATGGGTACTATTAATATTTCACTCTTGCTTTATTAAAGCTTTCTGTTTTTTTATCAGGCGTACATACTGATAGCGTCTTCAGAATTAATTAAGGAATACAATCATATTAGTAAGACACTAGTAAGATATTTTCAGTGTTGAACTTATGCTCTGATTTGCATGTACGTTTGTTTGAGATGGTGAATGGTTTTCAAAAGGTTACTGTAATACCAACGTGTCCTTTTAATTGGGTTAACCGTTACTAACGAATGTTGATAGGTTAAAAAGGGAACAAGGTAGGCCGTACTGTATGTGATATAATTTTGTATGATTTTTAACTGGGCATTTATGTTTTTTGTGCGTTTTTGGATCAAAATCTTTGGTGAAATTATCAGATGTGTTTTCGACTGCTATAAAAACCAAACTGCTTTTAACGAAATTTGATTAAACTTTTGCTAATTGATTAACTATATAGTGTGCGGAGAGCCTAGAAGGTGATAAATCCAATTTTTGAAAATCACGTTGCCTTGAGTGCATTTTGTATCCTTGAGTCCAGAATACACACCGACAACAAAATGCTAAGTTAATGAAGCAGGTTAAGTAGTACCTACTAACTACCAGACCATGTTATGTAGGTCTCAAGTTGTAAATAAGCATTCTAAGCACATTGCATAATTAAATCAATCAATCAGTCATCTCCGCATTACAGCCCATCCACGTCCAAAGCATGCCAATAGCTGCAGTCTTCACATTCCAAGCAGGTTTTAGGTCTAGGTTTAACTTTAGCATTCTAGGTCTTACAAAATCTAACAAGAATTTATTTGATGGCGCAACTGAAACCGACGAAAGTGCCTTGAAACTTAGTTGTTGTTCATAAATTTTAATGGTTGTTGTAATTTTAAGATTCATATGATATGGCTTTTGCAAACAAACTTGCATTGAGCGCTGTTTAGAAAACGGCTTCTTTAGAAATGTTATGGCTTTAAGAAAATTGTACAGTAGCGTTTGTTTAATTATTAATCTTGTATATAGTAGAAAGTTTTTAACTTACAAGTATGAGTATTTCTCTAAAAATATAATTTATTATAGAATTGTGAAGACTACTTATGACTCTCAGTGATGAGAAATACGACTAATAAGGAGGAAGACAGACACAGACCTATGTTTATACTTGTAGTTAAGCTAAGTTATAACCGAGAACTGAAGCTATAAAATCAGTTTTCAAATGATTCAAAGCTGAAAATTTAGCAACTTCGTTAAGTTGTAACTTAACAACCTGTTCTGAGCATTAAGTTATAAACCTAATGACTTTTATATCGAGACATAGCTCAGGTCAAAGACCTGGGTTCAGTTCATTTAGAATATTAGCAAATAATTTGCGTCGTTTAGCAAAAGTGAGTGAATTTACAAGAATTACTATGTAATGTTTGTATAAAACCTGTTTTTCGCGATAAGTAACTAGTAACATTGAAGTAAGCAGTTACTTATCGTATGGAACTTTAATTTATTCTGTAGTTACTAGAGAGTATTGTACAAGTCATAGTAAGCATTTTTTTGTGTAAATGGTGTAAATTTTGTTGGATTTATTTTGTGAATTTCCAAAAGTGATAACAAGCTCACCATTCAAAGATTATGCGTTTGTTAATTTTATACAACGTGGCCATTTCAGATTTCTTGATGAATAAAATACCTAGTAGTATTTTAAACAAATTTTACGGAAATCAACAATACTCCTTTCTTCCTACTATAATTATTCCATTTAATTACATTCTTGACCTTACCATTCCCGTGGAACAGTTATGCACATCAATTAAGTGGGTACAAAACAAATGGGTGCAGTCGTCAAGTGTGGCGTTCCCATTGAGGACAGGTTATGGTTCCCATAGTTTGAGACAATGGAGGTTTTATCATACAGCTCATCGTAAAGGGTGTGGTGGAAACGTTGTTTCGAAGAAGGTGGTTATAAAAAGAGTTTGCATACAATTTACGAGCTTCAACGCTTCTCTAAATAACGCGAAATATTCATAAATCATACCATAAATCTTAATGTTTATTAACCTTAGGACATCGCGCCGTACAGGGCAAGTCAAATTACATATATTCTGTCAAAATACAAAGATCCATCAATATAGTTAAAGCATGGAATTATTATATAGTACTACCCAGAGAGGGATGAAATGAAAATCCTTGAGTTAAAGTTAGTTACAGTTAGAGTGACATTTAAGATAAACAATAACATCATAAGACATTTTCATGTTGTGATTGATTAGGCTACAATCGATGTTTGAATTCTAGATACTATAGGTACTTAATTTTATGTAGATTTTTTGGTAACTAATATAAAAGAACTAAAACATTTGAAGATGAAAACAATTATGTAAGTATTTTAATTGCCCTGGATCAGCTATACTCAAAGTGTGTTCCGCGGAACCCTAGGGTTCCGCGATACCCTTATAGGGGTTCCGCAAGAATTTGAAAATATACATATAACTAAACACCTCTCTCTGGTCGAACGTTTTGACTTTGCTCGTTTTTTGTTTATCAAAGCCGCCGACTCGAGTAGGCGATCGCAAAGTGGTGGTAAAGTAGGTAAAATTATGAAGTGTTTGTAAAAGTACAATGTAACTTTTATTATGCTTGTTAATACACTTGTAAAAACAATTGTTGTTTTATTGTAGGGTTCCATCAAGTATTTTGCTTTCCAAAAGGGTTCCGTCACCAAAAAAGTTTGAGAACCGCTGCCTTGGATAGTAAGTCACATAACTATTTATTTATATATCGTTATATCACCTAAAGCCCGATTAGGACAAACGACAGTGTGGATAAAATTTGAGCTTGCTTACTATAGATACAGATATTTTCGCGTATATTTCCTCAGCCTGTATCAATGTGTGTGTTTTACATACACACTACACAGTATAAACACTAGTTCTCCGCCAGCTTTGTTATATTTCTTGTCCTTCGATTATGACTCGATAAGTGAGATGTGGTTTTTTAATCGTTCACTCAATTATATTGTAATTACTTAATTTGTTAAGAGGTCTAGTGAAAGTGTGAATAATACAGACCGGCCTATTCTGACCATGGTTTGATAGGCATAAATATTTCATTAAGATTTCTCTACGCTCTTCGCTTCAAATTTTAAACCAACAGTTTCTTCAACAATAAAGACAAACAAATATGTATGGTCTTTACCTATGAAATTGCCGATTTGTATGACAAAATTGTGAAAAATGATATTTCCATACAAACATTTTTAATTAATAAAGTTAATTGCAATAAAGTTTTATAATAATTATGTTAATCATCATCTTTAGTAATCCCACGGCTCGCCCTCAATATAGGCTAAGACAATTATCAATTAAAATAAGAAAAACATGTATATATAACTTACTTATCTCAGAAACATTTTTAAGTCTCAACAAAATCGAGTCCCTAATTATTTTTCATCGCAAGTTTCACCAACATTTTGAAACATTGGTACCACACTTGTCCAAATCGTGACGCAAAAGGTTAACGACACTCCACTTAAGTTTTCGCTGACAGGTTTTTTCAATCAGTGGTCGAGATAAGCCTACTTTCGTATGTCGGCCTCAGTTGCACTAACCCAGACATATAGCAAGAAATTACTGCTTTGAGGGGGGCTGTTTTCCTTTGTGTTTTTATTTTAACGTTATTATTTTAGGGGAATTTAAGTTATGGTTTTAGGTTTGTTATTAAAGTATTGGAATCAGTCCCTTTATCTATCTCAATTCTTCAATTTTAAGCCACATTAAATGTGGCGTATTCTTATCACCTAATTAAGCTATTCTTATACAAATTTACTTTAAGAAGAAGCTGCTTTTCGGTTAACATTCTCTTCAATGCTTACATGAAAATAATGTGATAAGTTCCTATAGTTATTTACTTTACTATCTACTACTAATATAGTTCTACAAATACGTAGAACAAATCTGTCAAGCTTTACATAATAAAAATGGGTAACAATAAATTTCGTGAAATCTCTGGCTTTGTGCTAGTCGTGAGACTGTGTTACAAGGCCAGAGTCTTCTCCCAATTATATTATATTGCGTCTAGTATAAGGTACTAAGTATTACGATAAGTGTGTAAATAAATAAAGGTAAATTACTATGTAAATAAACTTAATATACTAAATTAGCTTTTAAGTAGTTAAACCTTATTAATTCAATTAAACAATATATGTCCTAGCACTATGTGAGAGTCAGGGCGTCCTAATTACTAAATGATGGGCAGATAGTAGGCACTCGGCTGAGTTACAGATATCTGGCACAGGCGTCCGGCGATTAAGCTCAGGCTATAGGCTGTAGGTATAGGTGCTATATGTATCTCTCTCTCTCTCTCTTGAGTCGTATTTCCTCATGACTGAGGGTCATGACTCCCCTGCAGAATTAATTCATTAGGAGTTCTCTTGGGCAGATACATCGTGGTGGGCGCCCAGGTCCTTTCACGGAAGACACATGTCCTTGCATATTGTGGTCCTTCGTCCTAACATATCGGTTTCCTCATGATGTTTTCCTTCACCGTTAAGCGAGAGGAAATCCACACTTAACTTGAAAATGCAAGTCATTGGTGTAGGGCCGCATTCGAACCAGGGTGCGTTTGGATAAAAAGCAGACACTGGAACTGCTGAGCCACACTCGCTATATCTATATGTGTAAGTCTACAGAGTAAAGTGAGAGCTGTATACTATATTGCACGGATTTGTGATAGAATGGTAGTTTTTACATCAGAATAATACGAAAACGTAAGACCAATGAAAAAAATGACAAATCATATCTATCTTTTTACTTATATGTACAATATGTATGTGTTATACAATATATGTGTTGTATAGGTTATTTATATAATGGATACATAATATACTAGCACGTTTCGGTACGGAGTTTCACGATAGACTTCTGACGATATCTGCCCACAGCACGCGGTAAAGCACATAAAACGTGAAGTATAAAATAATTACTACTCTGCCCGCCAAATATAAATTTCCAACTATAAATCACATGTAATATATGGCTTAATAATTTACGATTTCTACTTAATGATATATTAAGTACTTTCTTTCCTAGATTTTTCATCCACGTATTTATGTTTGACTTTGAAATAGCACTGAAGTGTGAAGATCGCGACAATAGATTTAGATAAAGTTATTCTCGCGTTAAAATACTTGTTTTTGTTTGGTTACGCTTAGTTAAGTACATCCGTTCAAGATGAATAGGGATTCTATTTCCTGCTAGTATTTTTGTCTGTCTAGGTCTAGACTTTAGGTATGACTTTAGAAATGTACAAGCAAATGAACAGCTAGACAACTTAAATTTAATCATAAATCTGTCTATTTGTTTTATCTGGTATTTTTGTAAATTTTTTGACATTAGTTATCTAAAAACATTCTATTTAAATGCAGAACAAAATGTCAACCCCAGGTATAGACGGATGATATTACAAGTCCTTGAAAAATTTAATTTGGACAGGTGTTTTAATCTTAAACAGTATTGGTATCACATTCGGAAAACAGCTGTTCAAGTTTCGTTTGAATAAGCAAACTATAAAATATTAATTTCATATCTTCAGTTAAATTCTTTTGAACAACGAAGATCCGAGAATGCTATCTAGTAAAATCGCTATAACCGACTCCTCAATAAAAGGAAGTTATCCAATGAAATAGTATGTAAGTGTTTTTGAGTATGATGATTTATTTAGGCTTCTAAGCAAATACTTAATTTTGGGTTGTCAAGGATGTATGTTTGTTGACGGCGAATTCTTCCAGTACCTTGACCAAACTTTAAAATCACCTCATTGAAATACTTAAATATGATGTCCTTTCCAAACTTGACACTACATAATACATATCACCAAATACGATCGTAGCCTGTAATACACTGAAATAGAGATTACATCATATTGATGTTGCACCCACAAAGGAAAGCAAAATGGCTTCCGCTGGCCTACACGATCATTGTTCTCAGATCATGTGTCGCCTTGCACCTTCTCTAAACAATCAACACAAGGACTTGTATACGAACTTAGTGTAGATTTTTTTATGGTTTCACCCACGTCGTGACGGCAAGCCAGTCAGAGGTCCTTACAGCGGCTTGAAAACTCGACACTAGAGTTGGTCACTCTGTAAAAATCTTGTACTTGTTATCATTGATTTCCTAATTTATTACTATTAATAACTCATTCCTTTATTATATAAAAGCCAACTTAGCAAGTAATTTACCTACTAAAGAGTTTTGTATTTTCCCACTTTCGAACAGCTTTTCGAAGTTCATAATCGTAATTATTATTTTTATGACTCTTAGCTTTGCTTATAGCCTTGTAGGCTTTTTAGGCTTATCATGCCTATTAAATCTATTAATTGGGTACGACAAAACTATAAAGACATTTATAGAGTAGTAAAAGACAGAAACATAAATCAATTTTCTGTCAACTGCAGCTGTAAAATGGCGGTGAAAGTGCATTAAGATAACCATTTTCTTCCACTTATTCCATTAAAAAACATACAAATACTCCCGCAAGCCCTGCAGGCTGACTAAAGTAGTATATTATAGTATTATAGGCGTTAGTATAAGAAAGTAGCACTTTCCCTAACTCCGTGAACAGAATTTCCGCACTTTATTTGCATGTAAATTATTTCTACCTTATATCCAATACGTTAATTGGTTTCCTTTCTAGGTATTACCTTATTAACTCGACAACAAACTTTTACATAATGCCTTTTTTTCTTTTTTATGTGAAAGTATGACTGTAATTTAAAAATCTTGTCTATAGCGTTAATTTATTTGCTAGAAGTAAAAGCAAGCAAGGTTCGCTAAACTATTGTATATTACGCTACTTACTATTATGCGAAATAATAAAACACAACATATAAAATCCAAGATTAAACCACACAAAAAAATAAAAACCTGACTTTAGGTATCAGGCACATTGCTTTAGAACTTTATGGTCTAAACCTATACATGCATTTTTCTTCGACTGCTGGAAAAAAATGCAATGTTGTTTTCACGTAGGTTAGGAATGGAAGAGAAGAATTCATAGTTTTGGACATTTATGATCAACTATGTTCATAGGTTCACAACATATTAGGTGATGATTACTTTCCATTAGGACATGTTTTTTTTTCTATTAGACTTGGATGCTTTTTTGTTTTATCTCTCTTGTATGCTAAACTTTCTACATAGGTAACAGAACCCAAGAGAAACACTTGATATAACTTGTGCCGCGGGCGGGGCTGTCTATCATTAGTATAGCGAGCAAAAGTTACGCAAATAAGTCGTGATTCGATGTGGTCCACCTTTGTCTCGACTTTCTATATGACAATCTGACGAGCTGTTTGTATCATACAGGGTTAGAAAGAAAGGATGTCTATATACATGTACGTTATACCTTTGCCTGAACTTATTCACTTTAGGTTAATAGTTGTAATGCTCAAAAATGTATAAAAGAACTAGTGGAAGCGCGTGGTTTTCTGCAAGATATATTGGAATAAACAAAAGCCTTTTTTGTTTTGGGGACCTAAAAGTATCATACAAAATCAATCAAGCAATAACCACAAGTAAAAAAAAATAAGATGGTCTGTCGCTCTGTTGTAGCAAGAAAGAGGAACGGACGAATCCAATAAACCCATTTGTAATGATATAATATGATTTTATCTTCATCGTCATTTTTCGATGCCATCTTCATATACAAATTTGGAGTATCTGAAAAAATCTGCATACGCACACTACACAAATTTCAATCCTTTCATTCTCATACTCATAGGGCCTTATAACAAAACGTGGTTTAACTATTAGTCCAGAACTTTGAAAATATGCAGTCCGTTTTTGCTGTTCGAAATTTGTCTGTCTACTGTCATAATAATCAAAGTGTCAAAATGTATCCAATGATAAATCAACGTCCAAATTTGAAGTTACAATTTAATTATTTGCATGTGATGTTTGGACAACAAGACTTTTTATTTTTAATGTCCTAGACTAATATTTAAACCGCGTTTTGTAATAAGACAGAGGTTTTAAATACTCTAGGTATTAATAAATTTGTAATACATGTATTGCACACACGTTAGACCGGTGGTGCATGTAGGTACGTATGTATATGTCGTGGCCGCATCGTAGAATTGCCCATTTCATTAAATGATCGGCCATTTAATGAAATGTTTGCTTTTCATGAAATATTTCACTGTCCATTGGTCATATCATGATGTGCCCAGGCCAGATCAATGATAAAAAATCGTTTGACGATAGGGCCAGCTGGACGCACTGCTATTTCATGAAATAATCAATCAAATCAATTGTTTCATTGACTACCGGTAGAGGCGCTGTAAGCGCTTTGTTTGTGTCAAGATGGCGGCCCTTGTAAGCGAAGACGTATTTTCTCAAAACAAAAACGTGAATAATTCGTTATTAAACGTAGAAGAAAGTGATAATAAAATAGTATTTGATGAAAAAGTATTAGAGTACTATGCAAGTTCCGAGCAAAATGTGAAAAAACCGTGGAGTTTGGAACGTATTTCACAGGTTAGTAATATTTTACTTTATATTACATTTTTATGCACATAATTGAATTAAATAACGTATTTTATCAAAATAAATGTGCATTTATCTGAAATTATATTGATTGTCAAATGTCTGATAGGTACTTACCCAAAATAATTTTAATTTCTTTTTTAGGTTATAAAAAAAAACATAGGAGAGTAGGGTGACCACGAAGAAGAAGTCTACTACTGGTTATCAAAATATGATATTAGGCGTGTGTGCGTGATGCGTGTGGTCGCCCGCGCCACTTTCAGTCTTATTACCGCGAGTATAGAGGCTGGAGTGGCGTGGGCGGACGCCGATCCGGCGCGCTCGCTTGTGTGCGTGACTAAGCCGTGATGCGGTGGATTCCGACTTCTTGTGACTGTTCGGCCGGCGCGAATTTAATAATTTTATCGAACTACCCCAGGAATTTGGGTTATATCATTCACCTATTTAGTATTTAAAAACGCAGTGCCTATACTAAAGCCTACGTAATTTGATATTTATGTTTCTAAGTGTATTTTATCTATAAGTTTATTATGTTATTGTCAAGTATTTTTTGTTTTAAAAGTGCCCAGTGTACGAAAAACCAGTAAGTAAATCAAGTTTATTGTACCACTAGGATTAAAATTTACACTTGTGTTGTACTAGTTTTATAAGTTATGAATCAGTAAAGACCTTTAAAATTGAATTGAATTGATCAAAATATGATATTATGGAAACTGTCAAAGAGGAATAATAATAATAATAATAATAATAATAAATATTTCAGGACATATCACACAGCGCCATCTAGTCCCATACTAAGCTTACGCTTGTATCATGGGTACTAGGTAACGGATATAATACATACATACTTTTCTTTTGTAAATACATACTTATTATACATAGAAACAACCAGACTCAACACAAATAATTACAAATTTAAATATTCATAATTATTTGTGTCATGCGGGAATCGAACCCGCACCCCTAGATTAGAAGGCAGAGCCACTACCAACTAAGCTAACAGAGCAGTCCTCAATACCTCATATTCAAGAAGAGAAAACGCCGATGATCCTACGGTTCGTATAATTCCGATGGAGACTTATTCTGAAGTATTGAAGGAAGTTCACAATAGGGTTGGACATGGTGGTCGACTCAAAATGATTCAACACATCAATAACAGGCTCTACATTCCAAAGAAACCTATTGAGTTATTTATTGACCTATGCACTGTTTGTGAAACAAAACGTGCAGTGCACGTTCGTCCATGTGCCTTTTTAGATTAATTGAGTTTGTAATAGGTACTTATTTTAAAAATATTTTAATTCAATTTAAACAATTCAAAATAAACAAGTACGTAACACAATTATTGTTCTGGGTTTTCATTAAATATTTTATGGTTACCCCATTTTCACGATATGGTCAAACGTGGGTGACCAAATCGCTAAACGTTTATCGTTTAATGATTTGGTTACCATTAGTTGGCCACTTCATGAAACGTGAACACTTCACGAAATGCTCAACCATTTCATGAAATAATCAATTCAGCGATTTGGCCACGACATATATATGTCCACTACACAGATCTATAGGCGATGTTATTAAGAAACGACCGGAAGGCAGAATGGATACAAGGACGGCTAGCATGGACACTGACAGACATATACAGGGTTATAGCTAATATATACTACTTGAGAGTTTGACGATATTCAATACGGTTTTTTAGACCAAATTCCTAAGATCCCCACCAAGTGTCGTCTCAACTACCATTTTATTTGCACCCAGATCCCTAATAGATAACTTGGTTACCTGAAAGAGATAACTTTGAGCGTAAAGGCCCACAATAATGACACACATTTTAAGTGTGTTTTGTTACACTGTATATTTATTCTCGTTTGTTGCTGTTGTTCAATAAAGAGCTATTAATCTAAGCGATTTGCTTCCACCGATAGTACATATAGATAGAGGATCTCTAAGAATTCCCAAGAAAAGAAGAAGTTTGTTACGAGAGTCTCGTTCCAGAGCCAATTTTGTTCTAGTAAGTATTCTTGAAAGAGTGATGTTTTAGTGACTTGCTGTTAAAGTTACTGACAGTTCTTTGCAAAGTCAGACGATAACAATAACCTTGTATGGACAGAACCTTCCTATATAAAATAATACCTATAATAAATATCTAGTCATAATTGGTAGAGGAAAATTAGATGCGGTTGAAGGGAGATTATGGAGGTTATTCCATTATAATTGCAAGATTCGAACACCTAGTTTTCAAAAATACTACTATAGAAATAATACACCTAGTGGGATTTAATATATAAATAGGATAAAGTTTAGCCAGTCTAACAGTCCGTTAAATATTATAAGAATCAGATTTTTTTAAATATCCCAATACTAGAGGCACTTGCGGTTTTACCCGCGTTCATCTATCTATACCTACATAAGAAATTTATCTTGCTGTTTGTCATCCATACAACTGAAATTAGTAAAGAACCAACACACAAACTTATAAATATCAATACGCATACTCAAAAACTTAAGCTTTTATAATCTAACTGTGTCAAATAACTTGACTGATACATCTCATAATGAATCAATTAGCGATCACCCATCTCGCAACTGACCGCAGCATGCGTTGCTTCACCACGCAGGCTGTATAATGATGCTAGTAGGCACTACATCTCATTATACTAAGTACCCTCATTTAGTAGGAGATTGGTTGTAAAGTATGGAATGTTTTATACATTACTTGCTTACTAATATGCACTAAAATTTGCGGTAAATTAGTATAAAAATCAGTTCGTTTTTATTTTGTAGTACAAAGTATTTGATGATTCCGAAATTCTGAGATTTTTTTAAAACATTGTACATTTTATGAAACTCATTCATTTTAAAACTAGGTCACAGAAAACTGCTTATATTATCAGATTTATTGTGAATAAAAAGAGTGGGATGAATCCCTTCTTTTTTAGAAATGGTTCAAGGCAAAGCCTCCTTTCTGATATCAATCTCATGACACCCTGAACAGATACCAAAAGAAACCTACTTGCGTAGTTATGTCTGGGAAGTAATCTACATAAACATATTTACTATAGAAAGGAGGAACACGATTCTGATCTACAAGTATATTATTCGCATTTTGTTATTGCAGTAATATAACTATTTGTACAAGATAGCTATTTTTACGCTTGTATTAATATAGGTGAAAGTCCGTTAGTGTGTTTGTTACCTACTCTTGGCTCCAATTCTTCTTCTTCTTACCGAATGATAGTAGTCAACTACGGTTTCGAGAGTTTATCAAGCCGCCCTAAGGACCACAATTTTACGTTTTGTCCGACCCACGAAAGCGCCCAAAATGGAATCCTACTTTTTGATCCCGAATCAAGAAACTGACCACTGTCAACAATTGCTTAACATTAGTGATCGCATGCGATTACTATCTGAGCTACGGACGCTCCTCTCTATTCCTCTTCCTTAGTAGCACTCCTCAGCACTGATGGTCGTGACTCCCATAAATTAAAGCTAGATATTATTTTTTCACCTAAGCATGTGCAATATGTACTATATTGAACACATGCTCCCGATTTTACATTATATCAGTTTTACCGTGGTCTATTTGAAGCATACTATTAGGGATATAACACTTATCACAACTTATCAATACTCGCGGCTTCGCTCGCATTAAGAAGTTAAATTGCATCCCTTATTCTACCCTTTCAAAAGTGGCACTTCCAAAAATTCTTAGCATAGGCCTATGCCATAACATCTACCTTCAATCCAAATTTCAGCCCGATCCGTCCAGTGGTTTGGGCTGTGCTTTGATAGTTCTCTATGTCAGTCAGAGTTTGATTAATATTTAAATTTACGCACACGCAATGCAAACTAACCGTGACTCATTCACTACTAACCTTATTTAATTAATCAATGAGTTTTTAAAGAGCTTAAAACTCATTCATCAAAAAGGTCCGAATGTGTTAACTTCATTATCAATTACCCAAGTTGAGTGCTTGTTAATGCGCGAATGTTTGCAATTCTCCCGACTTTTAAGGCAGGTGTAAATTTGTCCAAGCAATTATTGTGTCTAACTGAACGTCTATTTAGTTGCCAATTAAAATGTGTGACCTAGTATTTGTATGGAGATTAGTCGCGTCTTGTCTGGTAAATTAAAATTCATTTAAATTTGTATTCGGTTTGTATTCGAGGAAAATGTTTTGACCAATGACGGCTTAGAGCAGTTGCGGATTGGTTAGTTATCGATTGACGAAAGGTATCGTATCAGAAAGATTACTAATTCAGCAACATATGACTTCGAGATTCAGTGAAATGATACGGTATGGTTTTTGAAGCAATTGAAGTAATGTACTTGATAACATCGGAAGATACTTGTACATTGAGAACCTATGTTCTTACAATCTCTAGATATGGTTTAACAAAATCGTGTTTGAAAACGAAAATGTACACATGAACATGAACATAGGTACCGCACCCAGCCAGGACAAGCCTGCTCCGGTCAAACCGGCATACCAGGGGGCACGAGGTTGTGGAGCGTGGTTTTGTGCTAACGCTCCGGGATGGTAGTCGACCGGCTATGCAGCCAGACGCCGATTTGGAGAAGGTTGTTATTAAGGATAGGGATAAGCGTTAGTAAAAAATGGTGTTCGTTGATTATTGAGTTGACCCATCTTGGGGTTTGTTAGTGTTTGGCTTTGCAAGAGCTATCTTAATACGTTCGCTGTGTAATGTTGGTCCTTTTGTGAGTAATCATAACCGCGTCGGGTGTAGTAGGTGGATCTTAAATGTGGGTCGAATAGATCCTATGTCGCTAAGGGAGTGTTCTTGTGTCATCTGACGGCCTTTCCTGGGGTATGGTTGGTGCCTGCCTGTTGGTATGTCGTTCTGTTTTCTCATCAGATTCGCTGTCGGTTTCTGCCATCTTATAGGTCTCCCTAGCAGCTCTTATAAAGTCTCCTTTGTTTTTCGCCATGTCCTGCCAGTCAGATATGTTGCTGGAGTAGTAGTCCATATCATGAGATAAATAATCCTCCGACGTATAGATAGGTCTACCAACTTTAAGGTCTTCCGTTGCTTTGATCTTTTGCAAACGGCGCCGGCACTCTTTAAGTGTATTTCTAGCCTCCATATCTTGAGGGTGATGCTTATAATGGAAGTTCGCCTTCTTTCATGTTTCATAGTCTTATTGGCCGCCATCTTCATGACGTTTGTTATCACTTCCCACGATAGCGGCTCTTTTCAGTTTTCGCCGTTCCTGCTCTTTTTGGTTTCCTCTATAATAAAGTTTCTTGCTATATTTTTTTTTTTCGAGTGGTGGTAGCTACTTTGAAGCGTCTCGTAGTAAAGGGTTTTGTAGTCAAACTCGTTCGCAACGTTGGCCCTGGTTAGTCTTATAGGAGGTCTCGTAGAGTCCCTATTGGAATTTAACGTGAGGGGCTTCAGGTTTCCCCATATGATTCTATGGTCAGATAGGATTGTTTTTTCACCTTTTGTATTTGTATTATTTGTATTATTAGTTTTGTTCTCTGTATTGTAGTTATTATATCATCATTTATTAATTAATGTAAGTAATTGGCTCGCGCCGTTTTAATTGATTTGTAAATAAATAAATAAATGATGTAATTAAAAATCTGGTTGTTTTTGGCTTCTGTCATTATGTGGTCTATTTGCGATGTTTTGTTTCCCGACGTCCAAGTCAGTTTACAGCTGCGCCGGCCGAATGATGTGTCCAATCGGAGATTTTCCCGTTACGTTACTTGTTTAGTGTGAGAGATTTTTGCCTATTTGATTTTTATCGCGAAGTTCGTGTGTATCTGTGAGTCCTATGTGGGCGTTGAAGTCACCTAGTATGATTGTTGTTGAGTTCCTTGGTTTGTTCTTGGTCAGTTGTAGTAGCCGAGTCGCGTCGTTTGCTGCTGATGACGTTGAATTGGACCTGTGCGTTGTAGTAATGAATAGAGAGGTTCCACTGCTTGTATCTATTGAAGCAACCATATTGTTTGTGTTTGCTTTAGTCCAGTTCATCCTTAGGCCGCTGCTTTTCTTATGAGAATAGCTTGGCCTCTTCTGTTGTTGTTTCCGCTTAGGTGCCACGTATAGTGACCAGATTCGTAGGCCCCGGATTTTAAGTGAGACTCCTGTAGGCAGGCAATATGGATAGATTTTCCGTCTAGAAACTCGTCGATCTCTCGTTTTTTAGTCAACGTTGCGGCGCCTCTAACATTCCATGTGGCAGTGTTTATGTTTTCATTTACTACCTGTTTTTTGTTGTTTGGTGTGGCCTGGGGCGGGCAAGTCTGTATCCGGACTCATCTGGTATCTCCTCAGGGGTGCTAGTTCCAAGAGTTAGACTAAGGTCATTTGCGTGGTGCTTGTACTTATTACTCCTAGGTGATTTTCAAGGCAATCAAAGTGGTTCCCCGTAAATATTAGACCTATGCTACCTGCGGCGTCGTTTGGTGCCTTAGGGGAGAAACATACTGTTTCTTGTAGCGGGGCTTTTTGAAAGATTTTCACGTTAATACTATAATATTCCGCTGCCGCTATAAGTATGTCTATGCCGCCCCATGTGCCATCTTGGTATTGTGATAGAATGTAGTCCCTGGTTTGTTCGCTTTGTGCTGAATTATCTAGATTACTTCTGATCGCTAGGTACATTTGTGGATCGTTTTGGTTTTCCTCAACTTGGCGTGCGAGGTCTCGTCGAATGTGTTGGTGGTCAAAGGTTAGGCCATACAAGTCGTTAATTTGGTGGGCTATAGCGCGATACAAGCAGTTGCCGTCTCCTGGTATTTTTACGATAGGGTTCCCTATTTCCATATCTGCTTTGGGCCTTACCGTGGCGGTATCGCAGTGGACAGGGTGTCGTGGCTAGCTCGTGATATCTTTCAGGTATGCGCGTGATCGAGGCTGTGAAGGAAGCTTATATACTATGTATTTGTATTAGTTAAGGTATATCATGCACTATACTAGTTCCCCTTTGCCTTTAACGGAGAAGGGGAGTGCGTAGCACTCGAGTGAGTACTTGGGTCTCGTCTAACAACTCTAGGTACGAATCATTTGCTAGGTGTATATTAGGATACTTGCACTTAATACCGGCTGTTCTTTTCCTAGGTTATCTATGTGATCTTTACGAACCCTTCCGTCCGGCGGCAGGCGAAGGGCTTTTAGTTCTAGCGTGGTGTCCAAGTGAGTTAGGGCTAATTATTTGGAATAAGTCTATTAATTACGCTTTATGTACTAGGTGTGCTATGTGTATAAAACAAACGTCTGGGCTTTGTTGTACGTAGCAAAAATGACTACAATTAGAAGTAAATTTTTGTTTTGTAATGATTGTTTAGCGGTTCGGCGTATTATCACAAAGGATGACCCGATAGTAAGGCCTCGCAGCTGTGCCGGAAATGGTTTTAAAAAGGGAGTTTTTTTCTGTATTGTAAATGTTCTGATTTATTCCTTAGTTTTATGCGTCGGTATTTGTTTTGGGAATGGATAGCTATTGTTTAAGTAATATTTCGCGCGCCGTTTTAAAATCTTAAGCTATTGTCCAAACGGGCCTGCAGATGTGCGTAGTTTTTACTCGTATTTAGGCTTTTGTGTTTGCCTTGGGAAAGTAGATTGGCTTATGGGATCGCGTAATCTAGTCTAACCTTGTGAATTTAGCAGGTTTTTACGGCAGTTTGTGTAGATATGTATTTTGAAATCGGATACGCTAGTAACGCGTAGGTTTGATCTATAAGTAACCGATGTGACCGTACGATGTTGGTTGCTGGTATAGGCTGCTTGAAAACAGACTTGTCCCTCGTGGCAATAAAGACTAGTCTAGACAATATCTTAGGATATTGAGGAAGGAGAGACCGAAGAAAAGGGGTTTAGACCGCGTGTGGCTAATATGGAACAAGCTCACCGAGTTTTCCTTTTGTTGGAGTGGGTTACCACGAGCTGGGCGCTGGTACCGGTGGCCTCTGATGGCAATGACGCTGGTCACGTATGTATGTATGTACACTGGTTGCCACTCACTGATACACGTAAAGATTATAAACACGCGTTGCACGGCACTTGATTGACAGTCACTTTTCGCGGGGCCAGAGAATTGACCTAAGCTAGGAACCGTCAGGCTTTGCTCGCAGCCATTGTGCTAGCCGCTGGCAGATGTTGTGCCTATTGTTTAATGGATCAATTGTATTGACGTGGCTGTATTGACCGTTCCCGAAAGCGACCGCTCGGCACGGCGTCCACAACCAGACTCCTCGTGTTTGAAAACGAAAATGTAATAGATAAATCTTCTGAACGACTAAACGACTAAACACTAAAACTTTCCTAAAGGATGCAAGTCTACCAAAACAAGTGACCACAGTTTAATAAAGTAATTCTACGAAACCAAATCTAGTTTTTAATTATCATAATCATAACGTTTGACTAGTAGGTGTCAGGCGCAATGCGTCGGATACGCCTGATTGGTTGCACGCGATTTGCACCAGTAGATATATAGACAGAAAGGTGATATTCGTGTGAATGCAACGTGAGAGTGTTATTATGTGAGTCGATGTAGGAAATAACGGAACAGACAAGTCGATGGGTAAAGTTCGTCTGGCGTTCTAGGAAGATGCATCGTAGGAGTTGTATGTGTTTGCTTTATATAACTAGTGTCTGCGATTCTTTAAGCTGCTTTTAGGTTAAATTCAATATGCTTGTTAAGTAATTTCGTTTAAGAGTGGCCAAGTCTTGTGCCAAGATTTATGAAACCGCCCGAAGGGCGTCTGACATGGTTTATCGACTGTAGTACAGTGAAGAAACTCACCAATATCTACTATTTTACAATAGTATAGTTAACTCTACTGTAAGAGATCAATAAATTTTTCATAAAAAAATTATGATAAGACAATATAAACAACCATTGAACTTTGTACTAACGTATAGTAATATCTCAATGTAAACAACTTATTTTGATTTTTCCACCTTTCACACTTAAATTGGGAATACTAAAATAGGTACAAATACAAACTTATTTATTTACCAAAACACTTGGTTACCAGATCTTTCGATTCCTCTGACCTCGTGGTAGCCGTTAGACTGCATTACTAATTCATAATATAAAAAAAAAACAAGAATGAATCGGTTTTGAAGTGGTTAAGAAACAATCACAAAAATTTTGTACTTATTTTATAAAAAGTAAGTTCAATTTAATGGTTAGTGGCAACCCATGGTGTTGTCACAATACCAACTGTTCTACATTTGTTTACTTTTTATTACAATTAAGGCCCAGCATTGCAGTATTGGTTCCAGTGTGTCAAATTATAATATTTACGGTACGTGACAGACAATCAGACGCACTCTAATTACAAATTCAGGGCGAGTTCAATACTTGTGGATTGGTATAACTTTTGCTATAGACATAGCTACTTATTTCTTTATGTTGTTATTAATTTATTTATTTTATTGCTACAATATTCGAACTAAACTAAACATGTATTGTTTAAGGCGCAGCAAGCGATGTCGTTTGTCACACGATTTTTTTGTTACAGTGTCGAAGTAAAATAAGGCGTTTAATAATACTATAAGTACACAAAATTGTGAACATAATGTTGTTTTTATAGTTCAATAATTTCTATTTATGAGATAAAGGCTGGTGATAAACAGACAGACAAAGTTAGAAGTGTCCTAAAAATTGGTTTAGGATTTTGACATGACCTATTACGTTAACTATATGTTAGTTGTATTACATGAATAGTTTATGAAATATATAATGTAATTAGTCACAATGTCACAGCATTTAAGAATGGATGCATTTGGTAGGCTACAAAAATAGCAAGCAAACCGGACGTGTCAGAAAACCGGCAATTAATTTTAAGCAAAGTTGTCGACCTCCGTGCAGTAGTGTATAACTTACTCTGTTACAATGTTAATAAGTATTGAGACGATACAATTATATGTGTTTTTCCAAGTAGATACAAAAAGTATTTATTAAAAAAAACAGTCCATTATTTTCACGTGTTGCGATAGACCCGCTGCTAAATCTATTTTTGAATTATTTCATTATCCAAGTGATTGTAAAAATGTTTTTTTTTCTGTAAACCTATACTGTCCCACTCAGGCAAACGACTCTTCCCAGTGCCAGTTACTAAGAAGATCGCGACGCCAACAAATATGACACTACGAAGAGGAAAATGTTAGTTTAACAATATTTCAACACTATTTTCCGCTATCATAATTAAATATTCATTACACCTTATTTTTATGACTTTTTACGCATCTCTTGTATCCGTTAGCAACCAAGGTACGTAGATACCATATACCAAGCCTTATTGTCTTTGCGAACAAAGGAAGATTAAAACTACTGGCTCAACTAATTTTCATTGGAAAATTGCTAGTTGATAGGAGTCAAGTGAATGCCATCAAATGAGATTAACGAATTATCGAGTCTATTGAGTTTGAGAATATACTCAGGAACAAAATAAACATTTCCGGGCAATGGTATTCTATATAAACTGAGGTAGATGCGTTATACCCCGTTCTGTGTGGCGAACTCAAACTAAGCGAATTAGCCTGGACGGCTCAGTCGCCTCGAAGCTGTGAACATACGTTTATCCCTTTCTCACAACCGGGTTTTATATATCTCTGATCTCTTTTACTTTCCTTCACCACGTGCTAGGGCGATTTTCAGTGAGTATAACGTCTCTATTAGTAAAACCTCATTGTTTCCGGGTATTAAATGACAAGCTCACAAACAATGATAAAATAATCAGATGTTAATCGGTTCAAGTCATCATAACATAGGGTACATTATGGCCCTCACTTGTATACTTTCCATACATAAACAAAAAATATATCGTAAGGCATCTAATAGAACTTTAAGAGCCACCTCCATTCCAACAAAGACATTCTGCAATGCTTTTCTGGTTCATTTGGGGAATAAAATATATAAAGATAAAAGATATAGAGTTTTATCTATCTATCTTTCTATAATATACTACAATATAAAATGATATTTTAAAGGTTTATTTCAGGGGGCTGTACTATATGGCACGCTGTAGAGGAGGCCTATACTCAGCAAAGGGTGAAAAATAAAAAGGTGAATGATGATGACAACATATTAAAATCTATTTTCAATATATTTATGTACGAGAATCTAGTTTAAATGAACTCTTGTCCAACCGTGATAATTAAAAACATACAAACCTAGCTCAACACAAAACCTTATAGATAATTACTATCATTATTGGTATAAAAGGCTCCTAGAATGTATATAAAAACTGGTGCTTCTTTCTGGTTGAACAGCAGTGGTCGCTCGAAGGGAGGGGCAACGACCGGACTCGCATGGCTGTGGACTGCATACGTAATGGGTGAAGGCAGGGAGGTTACTAGTTATTATAGTCAGTCAGTTGTTATAAATAACTAAATAAATAATAATAAAAAATATTTCGGGATATATATTTATAAAACTATGTAAAAAAACGAATTTAGCAAGCTTGCACAATGAGGTCAAAATGAGGTAAAGTCATGAGTTTCTACTGTTTTCAATCGATTTCAAATGAAGAAGAATGTTCTCAAATCAAATGCACGTTTTTATATAAAACAATAAAAGAAAGATCATCATCATCATGTCAGCTCGTGTTCACCCACTGCTGAGTATAGGCCTCCTCTCCAACCTGCCACGTAAGCCATCTTCAGTTTTTTATCAGCTATAAAAGACGTACATTGCGTATTGCGCATAAACAATATTTATTCCGTAGTGTGTATCATGGTAACACCTAAGCTAGATATATTGTGTGGAAATTTGTCGGGAATATAAGGCAGGTGTAATAATTGCGAGGAAATTATTTCCTGTTCCATAATAGGGATGAGAAATTAATCACTGATAAATTCACTTTTTTATTGTGGCTTGATTTGATAACTTTGGTGTATTCGTCATAAATGTTTTGAAGCTTTTTATCATAAGTATATTATTATTATATTCCTACTTCTGTATATTAATTGTATATATTATGTATAAAATATACAATGAAAATAAGAACTTATTCTGAAGCCTTATTATATCAAAAATAATTTAACATTAAAAAATAAATACAGCAAACCGATTTTTACTAAAGAATTATTTAAATCATCTTTGTGTTTCGTTTATTTATTTTCATCAATGTTTTCTTCATATATCTTCACTTATATGTATACGTAGTGGGTGAGTTAAGCTGTGAGTCAAACGTGCCCATAAGAGAAGTGAGTGGTTTACCGTTAAACCGAACACACTTCCTTAGCGAATGTCATAGGAAACCAGAGAGTTATTTATAACTGAGTTGTACAGGTTTATCACTTCACCAAAATGAACAAAATAGTAATTTATTATACTTATTTCTAATCGATATAAATGTTGTGGAATATTTAAACAAAATAATAATCTTTAATTTGGATTAATTTGCATAAAAAGTATGTATTTTTATGGAATAAACAGATTTCTTAAAATATATGAGAAAATACATAACATTTTATTGTGTGTGTGAATGAAACGCTTATATAGATTGAGGCACAGGAAATGACAAAGGTAGTTCGTGATTTTGGTTATTCGTTATAAAAATATGTGATGAAAGCTATTAATTAATTTAAACCTGTAATTCTGTAACTAAATAATTTTCTTTCTTTCTTATTAGGTAAGTAAGGTGTGGTAAGGTAACATGTACAAAATTAAAATCGTACAGAGTAGAAAATAAACCTTATGTAGGACACTTGCAATGAAGTGATAACAGAAACCCAGGTCGTAACCTAGTTCTGAGTGATAACACACATCACGGTTTCCCGTAAAGTTAGCTTGGTCGTCCATAAAATAACATTGAAATACTGTCTAGTCATGTAAAATAAAAATACTTAAGTAGGCGTGAATACTCAAATACCCAAAGAAAGGAATAATTTACAATATGTATGCATTAAACTATTTTTTTATGTTTATCTATATATATAAAACTCAAAGGTGACTGACTGACTGATATAGTGATCTATCAACGCACAGCCCAAACCACTGGACGGATTGGGCTGAAATTTGGAATGAAGGTAGATGTTATGACGTAGGCATCCGCTAAGAAAGGATTTTTGGAAATGCCACTTTTAAAGAGGTGAAATAGGGGATGCAAGTTTACTTCTTAATGCGAGCAAAGCCGCGAGCACCCACTAGTATTAAATAAAGTGATACTGTTTATACTCGTATTAAATACAGTCATACACTATGAGAACGGTCAAGTTTTTAAGCACTTGTTTTTACAATTTGTATTACAAAATTTATAATTTAATTTCACTTAAGAACTTTAATTGTTTATTTATTTATTTAGAAAAGGACACACAATGCAGGCTAAAAGATTACAATCAGATAACACTGTGACGCATAAGACTAAACCTACAGTTCAATTAAGTCCGTACTCAACACTCATTGTGGATTCTGAGAGTTTAACATTTTTTTTTGTGAAAAAGACCGAATAGTTAAAAATAATGAACAACATATACGTAAACAAGCAATTGGTACATATTGTTACAAAAAAAATTAAGGTAAGTGGATCAAGCAAGTTAAGATTATAGTAACCTACGTAATTTCAATATATACAGTATTTTAGGTATACATTGAGATATAGTATACATTTATCTTAATCCAAGATATTACTCAATTCAATTAATTCATCACGCAATGCAGATAACCATCTTTTCAATAACTATCACTTTTAATTGAAATACAAATAATTGCGCTACGATTATTGTTACAGAGAGGTTGTGTAATACTGCCTTTGCAATATTACTCTCTAGGTGCTTATGTAGTGTACTTTCCCACCAGGTCAATTTATATAGAAGGTAATATGGTGACATAATTATGGTATTGTATTTTATTAATTAACGATTCTCGTAACATGACCTGAGTTCCAACTGTTTTTTTTAATACTTACCTACTATAATTGTTCGGTAGCACTGAAAAGCTAGAAATATTGGGCTGCTTACCGCCATAAAGTGCGTTGGGGCTTATTAATCTTTATACTAGTTCGGTACATTTGGAAATATGGCCCACAAACGCAATGGTATATAAATTATTTTATTTAAATTAAAAAAAATGAAATCACCATTAATTAATTCAGCACGTAAACTTTGTCAGCAGAAGTTGCATGTTTGTCATATACCAAATACTTCCTTATATTTTTAGCCAGTTTTAACTATCATAATTCTAATTGCTAGCACTAAACACACTAGCAATCTATGCTAGTGCGTTTTAGTCCTAAGTCTACCGGTCTGGTGTCTCGGGTAGCTTTTGCAATAAATATATCTGGAGCAACGTCCTGCAAAACCGCTTTGCAGCTTCATACTTTGTAGATTTATTGATTGATTTTAGATGCAGAATCTTAATGCAAAGTTAAAAGATTTTGCATAAATAATAAAGCTTTAAATATTGCATGTGTAAGTAAATGAAAAAAAGCTAGTAAAGGGAATCCTATTCTAATAATTCTTGTTATTAGCCCTAATTGCACTCTTTCCTCTTTCTTCAATTTGTTAGTGTATCATTAGATTGAAATTTTGTGTATTTTCTTGAACTGCTATCATTTAAATAAAAATCCTTGTAGAATTTGTTTTACGCAGACTTACAAAGAACATAAAGTTAAATAATTATCTTGTAAATTGATATCAGCTCTGAAACACTACAAAAACAATACTTCTGGTTATTGTTTGCACTCCACAAGTTTCCATAGTTTTTCGTAGTTAATAAGTACTTTGTATCATTTGAAACTTGTTTTTGAGTGTCTCGCACATTTTATTTATGAATTAAGTTCTCTGAAATATATGTGACTTTGAAAAAAAAATGATATGGATCGATAGAAATATCTTTTCAGTTTTTTTATAACAAATTATTCAAATTAGTATATTGACTCAAATATTTTAACCATGCAAAAAAATTTTTTTCTGAAAACGGATACAAATTAACAGAAAAAAAACTGGCCAAGTGCGAGTCGGACTCGCGCACCGAGGGTTCCGTAAAATTTATGGTTTTCGTAATTTTTCCTTTATCTATGCTATAAGACGTTGCTTCGTACCAAATTTCAAGATTCTGAGTTCACGGGAAGCACCCTGTAGGTTTTGATTCCCTTGCAAGTGTCGAAAATTTGCGGCATAAATGGCTGTATCTTTTGATTGCGTTGGCTTAGAAGTTTGATTTTTTCACAGCTTCAAGGGACAGTAGACCTGAGTAATTGATATAAATTTCAGCTTCAAACCTCTACGCGTTCCTGAGAAAAAGGGTCTTGACAGACGGACGGACGGACGGACAGACCGACAACAAAGTGATCCTATAAGGGTTCCGTTTTTTATAAAATATATAAATTTATATAAATTTCAGCTTCATACCTCTACGCGTTCCTGAGAAAAAGGGTCTTGACAGACGGACGGACGGACGGACAGACGGACAACAAAGTGATCCTATAAGGGTTCCGTTTTTTCCTTTTAAGGTACGGAACCCTAATTAACACTAGTTATATAAGTACTTACTAAAATAAATTTGATTAGCAACGAAACCTTTTTATCACCATTTCCGTTAAGCCACACTTAATCCAGTTTTAATTCCACTTCAACTATTCTAATCCGACAACTTGACGCGTTTCTGTTTACTTAGTTGAAGGGAAATAATACTATTCCTTACTTTATACTACAAACTATACAAGTTTCTAAAAATAACCTATCACTTTTGTTACTAGGATTAGCCAACAAATAGCTAAGAACCAGCTTTCATTAAAGATTGTAATCTATCACAGCAAGTTACATCAAAATCTGACTAGTAGTTTTGGAAATATACTTTTATGATAACACTAGCTGATGCGCGCGACTTCGTCCGCTTGGAATAGTTATTACCATAAAAACGGTTCTAGTGAGTTAACCTTAGAACATAGACATGTACTGTTGCGGACATTTTGTTAGATTATTTCAAGAGAAATAGTTCTTTCATACACATTTTTTTGATATCTTGAACCGTTTTCGCAGCGCATGCAACGGAAGCCCTCAAAGATGAATAATTTTCCACGTTTTTTCCACATTTTCTATTGTTTCTTCGCTCCTATTGCAGCTCCTAGTTGCAGCGTGATGTAATATAGCCTAAAAGCCTTTTTTGATAACTGGTATATCCAACACATAAAGAATTTTTCAATTCGCACCATTAGTTCCTGAGATTAGCGCGTTCAAACAAACAAACAAACAATTTCTTCAGCTTTATAATATTAGTATAAGATTTAATTCGCGCCAATACATACTTCTCACCCCTAAAGCACACCCTGAACAGTCGTAGGTACCAGATAAAAAGTATAGCATATTGTTAATAATATGATCAAAAAGTATATAAGTTAAATCTTATTTATACTATATTCGACTTTTGAATTCAATGTAGCAGATTTTTTTACATATAATTTTTCGATAGAAAAGACTTCAACGCGTGCCAATAATTTCTCTACTACTAACGAGTACGTTTTGAGTAAGCAGACCATGTGTTATAATGACTTCAATTTCGAGTCATTTCATGTAACTATCTCCTTTAATAAGTCACTTTAAGTATGAGTAAAGTCATCACTTGCATGAGTCACTTGGAACCGATCATTGCATGTTCATTGTGAGTGACGCATCCGATGGCAAATTGTGTTTGACAAGCTAAAGTGATTGAATTCCCATGTATCAAGTACTTTGTACCCATATACATAAGTAGATATTTAAGCCAGAAAGTGGCAAATACAAGCGGGCCATATAATATAAACTAGTCACATCTATTTTGTCAATTTATTAATATCTGCTACACGTATTTTAATTAAAACCAAACATTTACTCTGTGTAGGGTACCGCAAGAGATGTCATCTAACTTACGCCTGTGCTTACGCTAAATGACATAATTTTAGGAAATTTGATGAATTTTTGTATTAAATTATTATCTCTTTTATTGATCGAAAACATATTCCATCTTTGCAAACTATGCTACGTAATATGGTGCAATATGCAGGTAAAAGATATGTTTACATATTAATAAATATTGATATAAAAAACTACGCTAAACAGTACATAATGCATTACAAAAATCGATTAATCAAGTTTTAAGTTAAGTTAGGATTTATACGATTGGGGTGCGATGATCGGACTACCTTCACGTTGGGTAAGCCCAACTAATTTCATCTCTCCATATGGGGATTTGGGGTTAGTTAGGGAAACCTGGTGCACCCCGTCCACAGGTTAGTTACTTCCACCTTCCGGTGGATCTTGCTAGCCTGTGTCCAAACGTTCGATCGAGTGGGGGCCCTCGCCTATACCTCCCCTTCGAGAGGGCTGGTTGTAGGGCCCGAGGCGTGGAGCTCGCCGCACCTCGCGGTGTAGGTGAAGCTGGGTGCTCTTTAAGAGCACCCGAGGTGGTCGCTGAGAGGCGAGAGGAGTTCGGTGTACCGGCCGAGTAGCGGCGACACGGGAACCGAACTCCGTGCGCAGAGGGCGCATTGGAGGAGGGCAGTCGCTTTGGCGTGCGACTGCCTGACTCCTGGGGGCTCTGGGTGGCAGGTCGGGGAACCTGTTGCCCTGGAATGAGTCCCCACAGAGGATGCATGACGTGTCCCGTGTTCTGACACGTCATCCATTGAGGGTTGAGCTGAAGCTCCCCGAGGCGGGGCCCGTTACCGGGCCAGCATCACCAGGGCTGCGGATGTATGCATCGCGCTCTCGTGGCCCTGGACCAACGATGCGGAGATGGAACACCCCAGGTTTTCAGTGGGTATGCCGCCCTTATGGAGTGGGGTGGAGACTCCCACATAACCACCCGCCCTCCCCGGGGTTTTTTGGGTGGTACCTGTAATAGGTTTTCCTGGGCAACAAAAAAAAAAAAAGGATTTATACGATTATCAACCTCAGTTAAGTATAACTTTTTAATTTTAATCCACAAAATCTTAACACGTTGTCAAAACCCATTTCTACGAAGATCATTTACCTTCCTGAAGTATCTTAATCATGTTTTTTCTTGTAACTACTTAAATATTCTATACTGATTGGTGAACACGTGCAGTTCTGTATTGATTGTAAAATATAAATTATTGCTAATAAAAGTAACATTTGTGACCGGTTTATCTCGAGTGGTATAAGTGGATCGGAGGATATGTGGTTCGGTATTTTTTTGGGTCTCAGTGTAGACAGTTTTGAAACTGCCTGATAATCGCTGATCAAATCATACAATAACTTAAGTGTATTTTTTTAATTTTTGCCGTTAGACTACATCGTTTATCTTGTGTCTCCCTTAATAAACCGTTTTAAAACATTTTAAGCATACAGAGATAGAAACAATTCTAAGGCAGATTTTTTATGTTGCCGCAAATAAACCAAACCCTTCCGTTTAAGCCTTAAGTGGTCGTGATAAAGAACTGTAAAAAAACAACATACTTGTATACTCAGTTATTATGGATATTTTTATCTTATCCTTAAATCAACTAAAAGAATTGCAAAAAACAAAAGTGTTTGTGTGTTTAGAGCATTCATAGAAAATACAACAATATAATGTACCTACATAGTTATTTTTCTATATAAAATCTTGAATTTAAATGCTATAAAAAGAATTGATATTAGTAATATATCTTTATTAATTAGTACGAAAGAATCTATGAATAAATCTAGGTAAGCACAAAATATATATCGTGTTTGAGTTTATATTTAGTTATAGCACGAAGTGTTTGTATTAGGTAATAAATATGAACATATCACTAATAAAATTAATGTTATTGCTTATAAAAAAGCAGACGATGCAAATTCTTCACAATTTCACAGAAATATGTTTGTTTTGAAATACCTTTGTTTATAGGAATTGAATATATTTTAGACCAGATTACATTATAATATTTTATTGTTGAGTTATCAAAATACAGAAACCTAAACAAAGAAACAAGCACATTCCAATACAGATTTAAACGATAACCACAATCAGACGTCTTATAATTAGAACCGATAAGCGAACAATTTCAATGAAAATAGTCAAAATAACTTACCACTGTTCTGAAGGTGAATACAAGGTCCGACCATTAAATAAATAAACAGAGAAGACACATTGAGGACTCCAAAATCTGGTTCCGATATATGTACCGCTATGCACTTATTACTTATAGATTTAACTATATTTCGACACACACGAAAAATCCACAATATATAGAGTGATAGTGATTTGTTTTCTCTCAATTGTTTAGTTCTATGTTTAGTTTACAGTTCGTTTTGAGTTCGTTCGTTCGTTTTGGACCGGCGGTACCTGCGCCAGGTCCGAGGACTGGCCGACTGTCTGCTGTGGCTGTGTTTACGCGGTGTGTGTGTGTGAGTGTGTGGAGGCTTCGGCGCGTGAGAGTGGACGGTGTTGCCAGGACGGGAAAATTCCTCTGTGTGTGGGTGACTTATTCACAGTTATGGTAGATAGCATTTATTTAAAAATGTTAATTTTGTCTTTGCTTTGGTAGTTTGGTAATGTTTGTCTTTGCTAGTTGTTTGGTAGTTTCATAGTAGTTTTTGGAGATATGTATCCAAAAAATGTTTTTAAGAGATTTCAAATATGAGAGGATTTTAATTTATGTAATTATGTAAGCTTTTCTTTTTTCGAGTGTGGCGCAGCGGTTTCAGTGTCTGCTTTTCATCCAGACGCACCCTGGTTCGAATCAGACCCTACATCAACGACTTGTACCTACTTTTACGTTTGGATTTGCACTCGCTTAACTTTGAAGGAAAACATCGTAAGGAAACGGACAAGTTTGAGAACCACAATATCCGAAGACATGGGTTTTCCGTGGAAAGACCTGCGCCTGTGTATCTGACCAAGAGAACTCCCCTGCCGAATTAATTCTGTGTGGGAGTTTCGACCCTCAGTCATGAGAAAATACAGCTCAAAAGTAAAGCTTTTAACCGACGTTAATATAAAAAAAAAAAAACAAAAATATATTACTTAAAATTCGTCTTAGTAGGTACCGTTCGTAGATTTAAAATTTTGTCCGCTTGATGTGTAAGTGAGTCTAATTCTTGTTATGTGTCTGATTTTTCCTGATAAAATATAGTTACAAATAAATTCAATGATATTTTAATAGATTCATATATTAATTTTAATTCATATAATATTTACCTACATATACATATATGTACCTATTAATTATACTGTAGCTTTACACAAAATTATGTGTACACTATCTTATAAAAAAAGCTAATAGGGGAAAAGTTGTCCTTTCCACTAGCAACATTGTAAATGTAAAAGCTAACAGCGAGCTTTTAAATAAAGCTCTGCGTCGGCGCAGTGTGCTCTAAGCTCAACTTTTTTAGTTTATAAATAAACTCAGGTAAGCTCCGTCCCTAGGTTACCTGTAGGGGAGTCTATATTGTTTTTATCTGTTCATTCTACAAGGTAACTAATTAGGTATCATTTTAAATGCTAAACGAGTTATACAGGTTTTTGGTCACTGGCTAAACGATGCTTGGAAGATATGGTCTAAGTCCAATGTCTCGAGCATTATTATTATTTTTTGTAATGAATGTTGAAACATTTGCAGTGTTTTGTATCGTCTATGTGCTTTTTATTGTTTCCTAGTGGGTGCTCGCGGCTTCTCTCGCATTAAGATGTAAAACTTGCATCCCCTATTTTACCCCTTTAAAAGTGACATTTCCAAAAATCCTTTCTTAGCGGATGCCTACGTCATAACATCTACCTGCATACCAAATTTCAGCCCGATCCGTCCAGTGGTTTGGGCTGTGCGTTGATAGATCACCATATCAGTCAGTCACCTTTGAGTTTTATATATATAGATTTATTTTAGTAGGTACACTGACACTTAGCTTACTTGGAGGTTTGCTCAAATGATATTTCGTTTAAATTTATACATATTACTTACGTTTTTCATAAACCTTAATGCAATAATGTTATGTTAATTAGATAGAGTAGGTACATAACTGGTTAAAAAAATTAACTCGTTTTAATTTCTTACTAACTTTCTTAGCTGTAGAATATGCTTAAGAAGACAAATAAAAAGCAAACATAATTTTTAGATTCATTTTATTTTCAATAACATAAAAATGTTATTATTTTTTATATTTTATACATTCGAAATGAATTCGGTGAATTCCAACCTGATTGCTAAAATGTTCACATAATGTTCAAAATGTTAAATTATATTTTATGCTACAGTACAGTTTGGCTTGTATCAACTTGCTGGTCATGGATCGCGGTGACTTCTCAACACACCTTCTTTCACTTATTTCCAAATGCTACAACAACTTGCGCTTGTATGAGCAAGGTATGCTTCACAGTTCATATAATCAACAAACATTGTAATCAAGTAACTCCCAGACGGACCAGGCGAAACGATTTTTGTCATCTTCAGTGATATGCTAAAAATTTTTTGTGATATTTTAATATTTTATTACAAACGAATTCTCAATTAAAACCACCTAAAAGAGATGTACAAAATTACTATTTGGTCGCACAAAAACTGTTACCGTGATCCGTCCAAGAGTAATATTCACTACAGTAAATAGATCTAGCTAACTGGAATTGAAGGTCCCTTAAAATTATGTAATTTATATTAAAGCTGTGGTCAATTATATGAATTCTTTAAACGTCCGTGTAATTGACCACGGCTTCGGATAATACTAATTTATTGTTTTCCGTAATAGTTCGACTAAGTCTAGAGAGGCGTCCATAATGAAAGCATGAATTAAGATGCGCAAATCACCAATTTACAACAAGTTAGTGAGAAAACGTCAGGTTTACATACAACTCTAAGTTACAGATATTTAATAAACTGTTATTTCAAAACTTTAAGTCGACTAAATGTAATAGTTACTTTACCTAAAGAAAACGACGGAGTTAGTCAAATAGTGGATACCAAATTTTACGGGAACTTAATTCCATTTAGAAAATACCACGATTGTTGACAATTTGCGCTGCGTTACCCTAAATAGTATCAAAATTAAATTATCCATAACAATAAGTTACTTTATTAATAGAACTCTACAATATGAACCAAACATTTGAAAATACGTGAAACAAGTTTATTTAATTTATACAATTTTCATCTATGCTCATCGCAATTCTCTGTCGTGTTTAGATACATATTTTATTACATAACAAACAATTAAAATCTATTGTAAATATATATTTAATTAGAATAAGATATAAGCACTTGATTATTGCTCGTCAGTGTTTCTATATTGAATCAGAAATTGATAGTAAAATTATGATGAGCAAAGACTTTATGTGAAGAAAGTACTATCGAAGACTGACAAGAAACTTTGTGGACTCATTAAGATGATCGGGATGGAAGTATCGTTTTTGTTTATTCCAACTGTTGTGACATCAAGAATTGAACAAAATATGAATTTTATTCATCGGTCTATATTTTTTTTCATGCTTATATTGATATAGAATTTGTTTAGTAAATATATTATGAAAGATATCCCATCACCTTGGTTTAAGGCTATCAGTATATTCTTTATGAATCCGCAGAGTTCCTGAAGTAGAACTAGTGTTTCTTCGGAAATATGTTTGTGGTTGTGTAAATAAGCGTTTCAGAGCACACAGACAGGATACCTACAGACTTTATATAAAATTGAGATCTTTATAGTTTAAGTCACTTTGCTAAAATTGTCTAAAACGTAAAATTTCTTAAAACCTTTTATCTAAACGGATGAATTGACTAATATATTGAAACTAGAAATACATAGTGGTATTGCTCGTGTAGTATAAGTACATAGAATGTGTGTGTGTGTAGGTGTGTATACATAGTGGTGGGGCTCAGGTAGGTGGGTATATAGAGGCACATCCTGTATGTACTCTGCACGCTCGCGGTTGTGGTATTTTGTATGTACATGTAAAACCATGTGTAGATTTTTAAATTTAGTAATACTATACTAAACTGGCCATCATATAAGTATCTGCCATGTTCTCCTAATAATAACTAGATAATATAATATTCTTAATCAAATTTATATTTACAAATAATACAGTTCATTACTATTTATATAGAAATTAAATATATTTCTATCATTCGATTCACGTAACGCAAAATAATTTAACAGAATTCATTTTTGCATACATTTACAATATAGTCGAGTAACCGGCGTTACATTCGTCAAACAAGTCATTTACAATATATCACCCAATAGCGAGTAGTACTCACGAACCCTATCGTATCTTAATTAAAAATGCAAATATGCGAAAAGTTTTAAGGAATCGTTTACTTTACAGTAAAATGGCAATTGAACATTATAGTTCGCTCGCAACAAATAGGAACTATAAGATTCATAATGCCTTCCCCGGCGGCGCCCCTACTCGATATATACAGCGGCCGCCCCGGCCTAACCAGCCGCAATGTACACCCCGACTATTCACAAGTTATGGACACAAACACTCTAATCGATTATAGTTATGAAGAAGTCGAATGAATCCTGTTAGGCTATGCTAGAGTTTAGAATTACAAAGGAGCTGAGTGGCGCCACCTTGCGGCGGTGCGAGGAACTATACATGCACAACACCGCAGTGTCTATGGCCGTCGCCTCCAATACTTTACTTATACACCTAATAAATGTTCTCCAACATCGATGCTTCAGCGATGTCAGTCAGCGGCCAACACCCGCGGGTTGCAGAGACGCCTTCATAAGGCGGGAGATTCTGTCATCTGCTGACTCCGCCGGTGCCGACCGCTCGACTAGCGATGGAGAAGGAACTAAAATCTAGTATCACAATGTCGGGCTCCGCAGCTCGAATGCGAGAATCGCCTCGCCAGGCTTATAACTTCAACTTTGCAACGAGAGTACCAATATTTTAACTGATAACCAGACCGTTTGTATCTGCCATCATAGAAGACATTTAAACAGCTGCCGTAAGACTCAGCTGCTAGCTGATCTTTTAATCTGTTCTAGAAGCTGCTACTGTCTCCAAATGTTTGGTATCCCTCGTCACGTGGCTCCAGGAGGTGGCTCACTCGAACAGCGCCAGCAGGTCGTCGGAGGAAGGTGCCCTCGGAGGGTGCGAGCCTGCTGATGATGAGGAGGAAGGTGGCGTGGCCAGGAGCTCACCGAGCGCTGGCGCGTCCAGGTACGAGAGCAGTTCCATGGGATCCACGCTCGTTTCTGGTAGTAACTGGAAATAAGGAAACATAATGGTGATTTTTGGGGCATTGTGGTAATAAGTAAGTGCGTAAGAAAGAGGCAAAGTCTGGTGGCGAGAGTTCTCTGTTCTGAGTTGCTGATGTTCTCGTGATAAAATAATACAATGTGTTTTGTTGCCATGGTGGTATTAACTCAAACTGTCTAGAAATCAGTATTCTGCTATATCAGGCGTCCTAAAATTTTCCTCACAGCTAAAAGTAGTAGGTACATTGAAATAATTTTTTCTGAATATCCTTCACTTACATTGAGATTATCAGTGCCCTCGCCATCGATGACGGCTGCGGGGTCGAAGTTGAGGTCCGCCGGGATGTCCACGTCGGTGAGGGAGTGGTGGTCCACGGAGGGAGGCCCGGGCGTGTGGGAGGAGCCCGGCGTGTGCGCGCCGCCGCCGCCCGGCGTGTGCGCCGAGCCAGGCGTGTGCGGCGTGTGCGGGGTGTGGGGCATCTGAAACAACACACACGTACACGTTAATAAGAAGACTGAATGTTGTAGACCTATTCCTATCTTGCAGAGGCTTGAAGATGGAAGAGGATAATTTGAGAAATTAAGTAAAGGCCAGACAGACGAAGAATAAACGAGAAAAAAAAGGGATCTATTACTATCTAATTTAGACCGAAACATTAAGTGGAAAACGTTACTTTTTATCCATCAAATCTTGAGTATTGTCCCGAGAAATGCCTATTAGTATGAGAATGTAGATTTGAAAGATCATGGTGTTATCAAATTCGGTGGAAAAACCAAGTAGATTAGCAGTGCGATATCAGACAGCCTAATAAAGTCACGCGATACAATTTAGGCATTAAAAACAAAAAAATATATATTCATGGCTTAAACATACTGTTTATCATATTTGTCGAAGAAAACAATAGGTGAATTCCACATTTTTAAGAAGACCTCGAATTCTGTCTATACCTACTATCTCTATTCAGACTACTCGAAGTTCAGATTTGGGTTCAAAGTATCATCTTTGACTGCCTGGATGGGAAAATCTTGGAAAGAAATTGTTTTGGGACATTGCTCATAGCGCCATCTAGCCCCAAATAACCAAACGCTTGAATCAAGAACCATTGTATTAGTTAAAGGAGAAAACAGGGACTTGGTTAGGTTCTGACAAAAAATACTCACCTGATCATTCAAGCTTTTCTCCATCGCATTGAGGGGGTCGAGCGAGTTGACACTATCGTTGAGATGCGACAGAGGTCCGTTGCCCGCATACTCATTGCTTCCTGGCCCATTATTCATGCCAAAGTCATACTGCTGGTTGTTGGAGCCAGCATTCCTGTTCTGCGAGCTCTGGTTGTAGGTGGTGATCATGGAACCGCTCGCGATGGTGTTCATGTCGGGAGGTAGGTACGGAGACAGGGCCTGGTTCATGTCCCAGTTGTTCATGGTTGGCATATTCATGGACCCCGGGGAATGCGCTTTGCCTCTCTTGCCGGAGCTGTTGTCGTTACTATCTTCTTCCTGCTGTAAAATAAAAAGAGAACCATCTTTAGCAAATTGTTTTACAACGGAGGAAGCCTTCGTAGCATTTTTAAGTGATGCTCAATCTCGGTATTTTGCAGACAAACAAGTAATTATTTTGTATTTGGTAAATGTCTCATTTTTGACTAAATGTATGATGAAATCCACCTCGGATCCCATTTTCATTTTTTTGTCATTACATTTTTAAATAATACCTACTAATATTTTATAACCGAATATAAACGTGGAATCATTCATTAGTAGAGATTTTATTCTACAAATAGAATGATATTTACCTTTATGCCAGTAGCTGACGGGCTCTTAGCTGCCTTCCAATTGGCTCCGCTGTCGATAGTGACTTCGTCGACATCGGAACCGTTTAATGTATTTAAGATACCCCACATGTACTGGTCTACTTCAAGGCCTTCCAATTGCGCTGGTTTGCTGCAACACAATGATGTAATTAGTTAGGTCACTAGCGTAGATTCTTACAATTAGCTTATCAAGAATTAAATGCGAATAGATTCCAAGATGTGGGTGATTCACTTACTTGCAGACCGGACACCGCCACGAGCCCCGCTCGCAGTTGAGTTGTAAGTACGACTCCAAGTCGAAGCATTGTATGTGTTTGCATTCGTGTCCGCGCGCCGGTAGCGTGATCTTCTTGAACGTGATTGGACATTTTAATGACACCTTTAAGGCTGTTTGCTCGATGCCGTCTCGGTCATTCGCCGTGTTCGAGCCGTTGCTTCCGTTTGCGGGCGTCTGGTTGAAATTCATCTTTATCTTGGCGATGCAATGGTCCGCGGTAAGCAACCGCTTTCGCAACAACCCTTGCAACACGCTCCGAACACTCGGCCGGTGGACTAATTGTAATACGAACAGATGCGACTGAAAAACAAAATACAATAACTATTTATTGATCTGCCTTTGTTTTCTAGATTACATACGATCAAAATTTTTGTATATCTGTATTGTTGAATGTTAGCTCAGGTGTTTTGGCACAATGGCACGTCGCACAGAATAGAATAATGAAGACACTTACACAACAGCACGCGGAGACGGTGATCTGTATCGTGTTTCTGCCGGGCTGGCAGACTTCTTTCAGGTACAACGGTTTGTGTGATGTTTTGTTCTCTCCTCTGTCTATCATGAGCGGCGTCGCATTGACTGACACCTGAACACTCGCCGGCCAGTTTGTGTTCATCTGTCTATCCTCGTGGTGGAAGCATTTCAGTTGTAACTCAAGATCCGATCTGCAAATACAAGCGACAACATTTAGCCACTGACTCACAGGCCTTGTCAAATATTGTAAGTACATCAATGCGAATGGAATAATTACCTCCATATTAACGTTGAATGGACCGTGGGTTTTAATTGGAATACATGATTGCTAACAGCTAAATTATGTTCTAATCTAAATGGTGGTAGTATAATACCATCTCTTACAGGGAATGTTAACCGGAGCTCGTCATCTGAAAACAGAAAATACAGTTATATGTATCCGTCTGTTGATTAAGATAGTTCAAATTTACACGAGGTGTAAAAGTCAACTTACTTTGCATGCCCATCGGTGGTTTTAGCTCATTAAAATGAGGTTTAACATCAGCGTTAGGGCTGATGTAAGGCGGCATACTGCTGGCGGGCGTTAGAGGCGGGGTGGGGTTGCCAGGCACGGGGCTGTGCTGGTAGCTCATGTTCGTTCTCATGGCCACCTCCTGCGCGAACTGGCCGCCATATTGGCCTGCGTACTGCCCGTTCCCGGCTTGGTGCTGAGGAAACTGACTAGGCACACCACCGTTGAAGTACTGCCCCTGATTCGAGTAAGGCGGCGTCGACTGTCTCATTGCCGTTCGCATCGTGCCGCCGAAATTCCCGCTCGGCCCGAGAGGCTGTTGAGGAGGGTACTGAGCTTGGAAGCCGGGGCGGCCGCCGTAGCTCGCCGGGTACTGCGCGGGCCCGAAGCCGGGCTGGCCGCCCATGTACTGCGGCTTCCTCTGCCCCATGAGCATGTTCCCGGAAGGGTAGGGCGTGTGCCGCCGCTGGTAGCCGGGGCCCATCTTCGCGTTGCCTGCCATCTGGCCGGGGCCCATCTGCGAGGGCATCATGTTGGCGTGCATGCCCATGTTGGCCATCTGGGCCATCTGGTTCATGCCGTTCATGGCCGCGTTGCCCATCTGTCCCATGCCGGTCATGCCGTTCATGCCGCCACTCCCCATGCCCATGCCGGCCATGGCGGGGTTGTGGCTGCGCTGCTGGCCGTAGCCATTCATCGCGCCGTACTGGGGGTTGCCCATAGTCATGTTGTTTTGCATCTGGAAATCGAGAAACAATTAATCGTATCGCTACGTGACATGACGCACGTACTGTTAGAGCCGAGCACGAGTAGCCTTTGCCGTGCAAATTGATTAACTGGGGTTTTGATTAGTATTCTTTTGGCATGTGTTGAAGTTTGAAGGGCAAAGTTATCGATTTGCGATTTGGATGCCGTTCGCGAAGACAATTAGTTAGTAAATTGAAGGTAATTAGTTGAGAAATAAGGACATTTAGGGCATTAAAACGTGTGATGTGAAGGTTACTACATACACACAGTACTCAATCAATGTGTGAAAGAGACAAAACGATGTTTTACAACGGTTTTTCTATAATTTCCGTCTGTATGTGTGTTAGGTGCGAGGATGGTATGTACCTGCGAGTAAGGCTGCGAGTCCTGCATGGCGGCCGTGGTGGCGGCGACCATTGCGGCGGTGGCGCCGTATGTCGCGCTGTCGCCGCCGCCGCTCATCGCGCCCGCGCCCCCCACGCACCCATCACCGCTGCACAAACGAAGCACACGTTATAGCAGATGGAATTGGTTTCAACAAAATGTCTTGGGAAAAACTTATGCTAAGGGCTTAATACGGGCTTAAATCTGTAGTGATTGTCATAAATGCAATCGTAGCTAATAGTATGAGGTTCTCGTTTTCGAGGCAACTAGGTATAGAAGATATGGTAGTAACGCAAATTTCTTCGAGCTTACATAATAGCTTAACGTTTATCACAACCAAGAAGTCTAGCTCTTAGAATAAGTTTCGCGTTATCAACGAATGAAAGCAAAATTTATGAATATGATATATTGCTCTAATAACATTAAGTTTGTTACGAGAGGAATAGGTGATGCAAAATGCTCGGTTCGAATTCAATCGTAATTCAATGTTTAGTACTGATAAATTGAAGTAAGCAATGCCTAATGGTGCAACATTAATCTTGTAAGCGTAAGTAGGTATACAAGTTATCCTTGCAAGTACAGATATCGCCAATAATCATCATCGATCTAGTCGGAGCGAGCAGCTAAGTACGTACATATTATTAAATGTGAAATCGGTCCAGTTAATGTTATTTCACTCACGATACGAGCGGTTTCTATTGCAAGCGGCCTTGCAGAGTCGAACATTCCACACGTTAACGCTTCGATTATTAATAAACTCAGACTCAATATTCAACCCAAATAATACCGGCGTAAGATCTTTTTTTAATACGCGACGTGATTTTATTATTTTACCAACAATGAAAGAAAAAATCAATATGGATGTATAGTGACGCGTTGTTACCCCTGTGTTTCTTTCGGGATGTTTGATTTTTTGTTCGTCGCCGGAGTGGGAGCGACTCGATGCATGTGAACCGCTTTTGGGGCGAATTCCCGAGCCTTCCCGGAGCCCTTCCTAATAACTCCCTTTCGACAAATGCTCGACAAACTCTCGCACGGGGCCATTGTTGCTGCGCCTCTACTACTGCAACAATATTGGCCTTTTGTGATCCTATATGAAATTATTTTAATGAATTCATCACACACACAGATCTGAGTAATTCTTTGTTTCGCTACCTACTTGTTACTAACGAGAAACGGCTAATCGTAGTTGCGCGTGAATAGCATGAAATCATTCGTACGATTAGGTATACAAGCAACCGCGTGAGCAAAATTGTTATTTGCCTCGACGCCTTCAAATTATGCCATATTAGCTTCGTGTCAATATTTGTTGCTAATAGATCATTGGTTTTCCACAAGTCCTTCTTAAGTATTCTCATAAATAGCTTACTTCACAGATACTTAGTAGCGCCGACAACTAATAAACAGTCGAGTCAACAACGCTCGAGTCGACATGGGCTCTATTCATCCCGCTGCAGATGATTTACAAGGGTCCTTCCTTAGGTAAACTCGGCCCGACCTGCACTTCTTTTTGTAGTTTTGTCTGGGCCTTTTTTCTTTTTGCCGACCGAAATGTGTGTCCGACAAAAAATCCGTGTGTTCTGTATCCTGGTGCGCTTTTTGTAAAAGTGGTACCACATCCGAATAATCACTTACGGCCTGTTCAAAATATTTGGGATCATGAATGCAAGCGTTCGGTTGAGGCATTTCTTTTGAAGTCGTTCTTGGAATAAACCTTTTTAGGGGCTTATCTCTCGCCGAATGCTCTCGGTGACAGACCAGACGTCTACCTACACAGTAATTGTACTCCACATCCACACTCGACTTTAGTTATGTGCGTGGAATACGACACGGTCTATTCGTGTGCACATTTCAGCCGCTTCGACATGCTAACTTCTAAATAAATCAATATGAATGAGTAGGTAAGCCGCTATTTCTAGAGGCTGGAAGGTGTTTGGCGTAGTATTGAGAGATGTGCGAGTAACGCGTAGGTATTTTGATACATAGGCTGCAGTTAATTTTAGATTGGTGCGCAGACGTGTCGGATTCCTGGTTAATTGGCAGAAGAGATAATCGCGTACCGAGTCGAACTACTCTACAGGCTATAAAACTTTTGTTTCCTGCTACTCAAAATTATTGCTTTCATGGTTTGTTATCTGTTTTGACGTTATTTTATTCAAAACATGTAGTAGTTTTATTACAAGTGAAGTGTTAAATAAGGCATTAATTGTGAGCCTCCTATAGATTACTATCGCGACAGCGCGAAGCCGTGCCGGCTCCGACCCCTGTGTTTCGTCGACAGTTGGTCACCCCCATTTAAATGCCACTTCACATTGTGGCTTGTGCGCGCACATTTCAAAATAATGCGTTAACGTTTCGATGTTTTTCGATCGTTGATGTTTTATTGATATCTTTTAGCGTATGCTATACCATAATAATTCGATATTAAGTGTGGCTCGGTATCTACAACTACATAATGTGTAAAATATGTTCTACACATCTTTATTGTTATTCTTCGCATTAGTCTTGTTTGTTCTCGAATAAATTGTTTATATATTTGTTATTGACTTTGCCGTTGTTGCAGATCAGTGCATTAAACTTTAGTTTTCAATAACAACGTGCATGAAGTAAAAACTGTTAAACGATGGTATGTTTAATTAAGCGTTGATATTATCTCATTCTCATCAATTGACGTCGGGTCGGGAGCGAGTGAATCATGCTTCAAGGATTGGATTCCGGGGGTTTACAAATGGAGGCGAGCGTTCCGGGTAAATACGGTACAATGAGCGGGGAAGGGTCGCGGGTAAGTGGGGCCGGTCACGTCAATATGCGCCTTTATTACCACCACGCTCCTGATAATAATTTGTTTGCTTCTAACAAAATGGACGCATCAATGTCGTTAAACACAATTTGATAGTCATCAGAATGGCCATAGGTATTTATCTCTTTCAGCATTTCGTCTCTTGTTTCAACTGTTTAATTTAATATTTGTTAATTGATTGAATTAGCTAGAAGAACCTCAAATTGTTTAACAACTGCTTCGAGGCAAAAAAAGGATTCCTGTGGAGCCCCATTGAGCACGTGGTGCGGTGAAATGCATGTAGCCTGTATCCGCCCCCAGCCCACCGCCCGTTCAACTGACGTTTTTTCCCACGATTACTTATACGGTTACAAATCTCTTATAACTATAAATCTCATGCTACTCGTGTTTGTTTCTTTTTCGTTTTTGTTTGTTTCTTTGTTTTTGGTATTGTTTTACTTTCCTCTTTTTACTTTATATGCAACATCTCAAGTCGATGCGTAACGTTGTTAAAATTTCCATCTAGATTACAAGTATTTTTGCATGAGCCAGGTAAGTTTGGTAATAATTCCCAGCCGTTACCATTAAGGTTCACTTCCTGTGTTCTCAGTTCACACAATCTCGTTGCCGGTCCCCATTTTATTATTATTTACTTATTGGTTTTGTATAGAGGCAGGCAGGCAGCCATCAACAATATGTCGTTGTAAAGGTGACTACAAAACAAAGCCGTTGAGCTCCTCGACTTAGCACCTGCTCGGCATTTTTTGTTATTATAATAACATATTTGGTTATATTCGTTAGCCGCGACGGTTTTATTGGATTAACACAGTCTTTCGATTTGTTCTTTATTAACTTCATAAACAACTTATGTTCATACTTTTTTATCATTGAAATAATAAATGGAATGGAGGTGCAGCTATTGGATGCGCCGAGTGTTGCTAGTTTAATGTTTTGTTTGTTTGTGTTTATTGTAAGCGCTAAAGTGCAGTCACCGCGTGCATTCCCAACGCGGGCTTGTGTGAGTGTTCCACTTGTGTGCGTGCCTTTACGGGTGTGTGAGTGCCTCGGCCTGTGTTAGTGTGAGTGCTGGGTGCCCTAAAGCGTTTGTGCGTGTGAATGGATGGAGGAGCACATTTCATTTATAATTGCAGCGATGCGCGGTCGACAATGTCACACTTACTTGTGTACTTTTAGTTACCCTTCGTTTATTAGGGTTTCTTTTGGGTTAGCAACTTATTGATTTATGTGAATGTTGCGATTGTCATTATTTGATTTGGGGTTTTGTTTTCTGTTATGCGTTTAAATGCTTTACAGTTTTTATTTAATTATGTACCTAAGTGAGTGTATGATGAATTTCTCATTCAATTTGCATGTATGCGTAGACGGTATTATTTGTGTGATTTTATTGCTTGCTAACTACGATAAGGTGGCACAGGTAAGCCAAGTCACGTTTCAGCGTTTTGTTGAAATGTAAACAAACTTGTTCCGGATAAGATAAAAACAGTATACCTACCTACTACTATAAGCAATAGATAGATACCTATACGCGCACGTATGCATATAATTCTTCTTAGCTATGAATAAGCTAGTGATACAGCTATTACCTATTTGCATTTTGAATATTTACCATTAGGTACGTTATTACATTTTTCACACCGATTGTTTCAACGAGTTTTGGATGATAATCATTTACTCATGTAAATATCTAATTCCGTCACAAAATTCTAGACACTAGTTTTTGTCGCTTAGTGACATTGAAATCGTTAGTACACTAACTAATACCTACCTAATATTGATTCGTTGATTTCATTTGGATCTTTGTTTACGTCGATGACGCAGTGATTTATATTTTTAGCCGAACATCTTGGCACTTGTAAAATCGTTGTTTATATTGCTTTTCTTATAACGTATAGGTACGATTTAATTACGGTAGTCGCGATCGTATCTGACACTTTCATGCTCGTGTGTAATTTCTCACACTTATATTATTGTCAGGCTCACCTAGGGGCGTTGACTCTGTATCCGATGGTCCCCTGCTGGTAGTGCTTGGTGTCGGGAGCGAGTGCTCCCCCGTAGGTCCCGCAGGACCCGTACCCTGCCGTGCTAGCAGCGTGCGCCGTGCTGGCGCCCACACCGCCTGAAACAGGACGCACCGTCTTGTATCCAACAGACATCACTCCTTCTATATCTTCTTCTGTATATGCATTAAATTCTTCATTCAATATTTTCTTTCCTTTCAAAAGTTATTTTATCAGCGTTTGTCGCTGTGGCAATTTCTGTTATCGCGTGCGGCGCGTAAATTTCACTCCAACACTTGAAACTTCCATAGTGAACGTCACGTCAACTGTTGACGAAACGTCCATCGCTGCCACTTTTGCAAATCAACCGTGAAACTTTTTTATTTCTTCATGTTCAGTATTTATTTTATCGCCAGAATTTCTGACGTACCTACTTAAGTACTTTACTTAGATTATTTTCACAATGGCAGTTTTTAGGGACAAATATTTTTTTAGCTGTATTTTCGTAATATTTACACCAATTCGTTTTCATTAAAAACGACTAAATTGCTGTCAATGTTTTAGTTTTTTTCTACTGTAATGATTTCACTACTAAGATCAAATTGCGACAGGTGTGATGGGTTTGCACTATCATACAGAACTATTTTTATATTTTACAGGTTCTGTTTATTTATTTAATCAAATGTGATTGAACAATTCTAGGCTATGAATTTTTAAGATGCCTATTTAATATATTTGTTTTACAAACAACATATTAATTTTAATAAGAAATTTACATTTAATTACTTTTATCAGCACTTTCACGTATCCGATCCTTTAGTTCACTGCAGTAATAATTCGTCCATAATCCAAATATTGTGTCACTTTGCAATCCTTTTTCAGGTGTCCACTTCACTTTTATTTAGTTCAAAAATTTCAATCGTCACTTTTCACAAATCATCGACATAATCCAAATCCAGGGGGACGATGAGAACGTCACTGTGTTCCAATGTTTGACAGGTAATAAGTTATCACACACGAGTCCGACTTTGAAATCACCGAAACATCATAGACGTGTTGCACGAGCGTCGGCAGCGACGTCACTGACGGCGGCGGGCGACCGCGCGTTCTACCGTCAGAGGTAACACTGGATGATGGGGCGATGGCGAGCCGGCAACGGCGGCGGTGAGTGAGAGGTTGCGCGCGGGGGGAGGCCACCCGCGCGGCGTTGCCAGCTCGCGGCGATAAGTGGCGCACCCCCGCGTCCCCCGCTCGCAGCTCGTCGTCTCGACACTCGGCGCTCGGCCGCGCTCGGCCGCCGCCGCCTGCCCCACCCCGCCCTACCCGCTGCTCGACGTTTTCACGTAACGGTCCACAATCGAGCGCGATACTGCGATCGAGATAGTTGCAACGTTCTCGCCCAGTCCGTCATTGCGATCACTTCAATGATAAAAGTAGAACGTTCACTAATGAAAATAGCGTAAACGTTGAGTAAAAATTGGATTATTGGGATGACATTGATCGTCCGACGGGCAGGATGAGATCGAGGTTGATGTTTTTTGTCGTCATGTAGGAGTTTTTGCGGGCGTCGGTCGAGAGCGTCTGCGTTGGGGCATAATAATTAGCGTCGATAAACAATGGGCATGTCGCGGGCTACCTGCCCGAGGACTCGTCCTTGCGGGCCGCCGCCGCGCGGCCGCCGGGCGGACGTCGCTCCACGCACGCGCGTGAATGATATGCACTGAAATAAAAAAAAACTGTTTTAAGTAATTATGTAGGTACTTACAACAATAAAATAGATCCACACACTTCAACCCTTTAATGGACCATGATATTTTTGTTTCACTGACCTTCGAATTCTATGTTACACAGATTCTACAGAGCGATGCGAGGGTTAATGTCATTACACAATATTTACACAGTATCGTAGCAATGTCATCGTAACGGGATAAAAAAATATAGCTTCCTACAAAATATTTTAATAAGAAAATACTATAAAAATATATCATATCTGAGTTTTTACTTGTTGGAATAAGCGATTTATTCGATACTGTTTATAATGTTCACAGTCCGCTCGCAGGTTTCATGTCGGGAAAGTGTAAGAGTGCAGCGTGCTAGCAGTACTAGTGCGTTTTGCAGTTGTACTCGGTCCATTCATAAATATATACCTACTGTTATGGCCGCTCGCTGTAGGCTAACATTAAAAATCAGGCTGGTTTAGAACAAAGAAATTGAAGGCTTAATATATATTGGTTGGAATATTTCTTTTTGTTTTGATGGATAAATTTAATTATTATTCGTCGTTTAAAAAAAATTCAAATGCTAATTTTGAAAAGCGAAGGCTCTCTTCTCTGCTTACATTCTCAGCATTTTTTTGCCTTCTTGAAACATTTGACACAAGCGTTAGCTTAGTGTGGGGCTAGATGGCGCTGTGTGCAATGTCCCGGAATATTTATTTATTTTATTTATTCAAGAAAGAAATATCAAAAAGAAATATATTATTAAGTACCTGTTCACTAAATAAATAAACCACAAAATAATATAATAATTAATAATTAATACCATGCCAAATTAGACGAATCCTGAAACCCCGGTATAAATGACGTGTAAAAATGTGTACCTAACATTATTAAACTTGTAACATTATTGTGAAATTATTTGATATATTTCGCAAATTATACATTCAACGCATAAATGAGTGGATTTACATGACAGGGGAAAAATCGCTTTTTATGGCTCTATTGATGATAACGAAGGTTTGTTGATAACTCTTATCAGGATGAGTTAAAAAATGTTGTGAAAATAGGAACTTTGACCAGTTGGTCTTGGACTTATTACAAAAAATGTTTAGTAAAGCTTGATTCATACGAATGCTTTTTTCATCATTTTTTTTAATTACACATTGAACAAGAAATTGTTTCTTAGGAAATTAATATTAGGTTGTTACGAGTACGAGCAATGAAGTTTTACTAATATAAGAAGATCATTGAGTGCGAGAGTCAAAATATTGGTTCACATGCTGCTCCTAAAATAATTGAGTAATCAAATGCTCTTTTCGGCATTTCTCTTTCATAACAATAAATAGACAAACAAAGTATTAAATGTTAATTAATTACAAGCCGATAACAATGTTATGCATGGATCCAAGGCGGTTGCTTTGATAGCTTATCTAGTGATAACAACACAGACACTTTGCAAAAGGAGAGAGGCTTTCATCAGAGAAAAATATTCCGTTTCAAATATATACAACATACACAATATATTCTGGAGACACCGAACTACCATGCTTAAAATTCAAACTAGTTTTCGCCCGCGGCTTCGCTCACATTATTTCAAGATAAAAAGTCTAAGACCTCATACTACCTACATACCAAAAATCAAGATGATCGGTTCAGCCAACTTTGCGTGATGAGTGTTTAAATAAACATACAAACAGAGACACAGACAAACAGAATAAACGGTCAATATTTCTAGAAATTATTGGAACGTCTTCTGCTATCAATTCGAAGTATCTCCAAACATATTTTTATGTATATTCAATGTTCACACTTTTGACCCTCTTCAGCTTTATTATAGGTATGTATAGATTATTCTACTAATCATACGTCTTGCATGGAATAATAAGCACAGTTGAATATTAATTGAACCAACCATTAGCATGATAATTGTAACTAAAATTCTCACAATCTCAATTGAGTCATATACCTCATCTTGGAGAGTTGCAGAATCTATAAAAACATAATTTTCTAGGCTGTCGTAGCGCTGATATCATACTGCGGGCATTACATATACATCGTTGAATTTGTAGTCTTTTAAACATATCGATATCTTCGATGTTTTTTTTCACCGCCAAGCAACTTCGAATGCATTATTCTATACAAAAGAAGTGGATAGTTAGTGGGAATATAAGCTTATTCTATGGATCTCTTTGGTATATGTTGTTTTAGATTTTTTCAAAATAATGAGGTGTCCAGTTTTAATATGGTTCACGAAGTACAATTAATACGTGCCTTATTAAATCTTATCAGGTTGATAATGGCAATGACGCAGAACTGATAATAATCACACTTTGCACATTCACACACGTTTGCGTCTGTAATATGGTGGATTGAACAGTCATTAAACCATCGATAAATTTTTGATAGCAAACTTGGTTAATATTGCCTATACATACACTATATATACTTGCCTAGTTCATATTGTGCCCTTACGACAGGTGGGACAATTGAAGAAACTAGGTCCTAGACCTGCTGTTACTATATTAATCTTGAGGTTCGCACTATGTCACGATTCCAGTTATTAATACTATTAGTGAATTTACAATGTCAACAAACGTTCTTGCCTTTGTAGTGCAGTAAATAAAAGCATAACCAAAATTCAGTCAATTTAACTTCAATGTAATGTTTAGCATTCTTCACTTAAATTACTACGTATTTTTTCAGTATCTTAAGCTATCAAGATCATACAGTATAAACAAATACATAGCTTCATTACAATGCCTGGCTTTTACATGAATACTACTAGAGATATTTGACACTCAACAAATGACAATAATTCTAGAAATATCATGAATTTACAGATTTCACTCTAAAATGTCGTAATACATGATATATATTTCATTTTGTACGTGACTAAGAGAAAAATAAGAAAGTCATAGTTTTACATTCTTGGAGTTAGTTATATGCGGTTATCTTATCAAGCTCTTTGTTAATGATAATTAACTGCTTAGCACTGTTATATGAATTGGTCATTATTAATAAAGTTATGTACTATATTAAATCAAGTAAATAGCAATATTTTATAGCTTCTCAGAATTTTATTTGATATTTTTTTTATAATCAACAAATGATCCTTGGTACGCTTAGTTACATTGTATTTAGTTTCATATTTATTCATATTATCTAGTGCAGTTCGTAATAAATATAAAATTAAAATAAATCTTACAGTAAATAATAGACGGCCAAAAATAAATACAGAAATCAGACTTTGAATTGTTATCCATTAATTACACCGTGCTAATCCTGCAATATAAGCCTCAACCAAACCGTTGCAAAATTTAAATATAGGTACTCAATGGTGCAGTGTGAATATGGATTGGATGCACGATTAACATTTCTCAAGTGAAATATGTAAGGTTTAACTATCATATGGATTATATTCATATCATGTAATGATTGTATATGTTGCGTAATCTTGAAGGTACGTCAATATTAACACTCTGTATTAACTAATCGGTGTCAGTTTCTTTAGATATTTAATGTCAAAAAAAATATCGTTATACATAAAATTTATACTTCTTTGATTTACTACATAGTTTCAATATTTGTAAGCGAAAAAAATACATAAATCAACAAAGTAAAAAGCTAGTAGCGTACCGTAACATCGAATATGATCCGTTTCCAAAGTAATTATAAGATCATCATACTTGTAGAATAGTAGCATAGTTGTAAACAAGCATGCAGTGTCGCCGCCCGCCCTGGCGGCACGCGGGGGGTGGGGGCGGGCGGCGGCCGCTGGGCGGGCGGCGATGCGTCGTCGACTGTCCGTCGCGACGACGCGCTACAATTTGCGCGTCGACACTTATTTAGCTTTGGCACTCGCTACCTTTTAGCATTCAACGTATTTATGTTTGAAAAATGTGATTAGGTTAAAGATTGTTATAAAATAGTCACGGCTCGGTTTAAAATAGGCTGGACAAGTTTAATGAACTCTCGTTCTGGACAACTTATGTTCGTGTATCGGTGGACTTGTTTATTTTGTGTCCTGTTCTTTTATTGCGAATTATTATGTAAACAAATAGTTAGTTTTATTTTATTGCTTGAGTTGTAATATTATGAAATAATCTGAATCACGTGTAACTTGCAGTTGCATGGGGTTTTTAATCAAACGTATTATTTTTTCGTATGTTTAGTGAGATAAAGCTGATAAAATGTTCTCATCGCACCTTTTGAAATTTATTGTTACCTGGCAGAATATATTAGGTAAATTTACTTAACAAGATATAGGGTAAACAGTACAATGATTGGCACCTTAAGCTAATTTTTAACTTTGATTGCTTGTAGAAAAAAAACCAAATGAACTATGGACTGTCAATTGTTACCATAGAGTTCTCATTATATCTGGCAACACTTTCATACCTCATTCAAACTTTTTAGACGTGTACAAAACTAGAAAAAATAATTAATTCATTCGTATACTCAAAGTCACTATTGTTGGCCCCTTTTAGCACAATAATTGTCATCTGTAGATGTATAAAGATTGGCAGTGCCAGAATTTGTACTTGTAGTGTACCAATAATTATATCCTATTAGGTAGTAGTGTTGGGAAATGGAAATAAATGGTAATCACACAAAAAACACAAAATCTATTTTTTATTATAATTAGAATGATTAGGTCTTATTAACTATATCTTACCACTATACATGCAATTACTGTAATCAGTCTTCTTTACTATAAATTTCAGAAATGAACGATACTTTTTAGGGTTCCGTACTTAAAAGGTAAAAACATTACCTAATTACTAAGACTTTCCTGTACGTCTGTCACCAGGCTGTATCACGAACCGTGATAGATAAACAATTGAAATTTTCACATAGTATTTCTGTTGCCGCTATAACAACATATACTAAAAACAGAATAAAATAAATATTTAAAGGGGCTCCCATACAACAATTTCTTTTTCTTTTTTTATCTCTTGAACCGTGATAGCTAGACAGTTGAAATTTTCGTTTCTATTGCCGCTATAATAACAATTATTATAAACAGAATTTCAATCGCTTTGTTCATTTGTTGCATCTTCAATTTCTTTTTCGTTGAGATAACGCCGTTTTAATAGTTGTCTAGGATTTTTGTTGTTGTTTGGTTTTGCATGGTCTTGGAAGAGTTTCCTCTTAACGAAATCACTCCCCTTTGGGAAGTGAACAACTGAAAGTATTTTAAATTTTTGTTACTATTGTTTATGTACACTATTGTGTACCTACAGCATAAAAATACCTGTGTAAAATTGTTATCATATTTCTAAGCAAAATTTCAGAAAAGTATTTGAAAATCATATACATACAAAGCAAGTAAACGTTCACAAAATAATTAACTAACGAAGAGGCATACATTGGTTGGAAGTGGCTACAGTCTACTCCGTCCAGGAATAGATGTGCATGCGAGACTATATCTAGTTTTTACGACCTCTGCGGACGCAGGGCTGGTACTGTGCTGGAGGAGGACGGTTGGAAGTGTTTATAATTCAGCTGATTGGAGCATTCGTATGTGATCACCACCAATCGTTTTTTTTTTTAAGCACGTTCCATCTTAGACCGTAATTATTGCTTACCATCAGGTGAATTACGATCAAGTGTAAACCTATTCCTTGTAAAAAAAAGCTTGTCCACAAATGCATGATGGTACGTTGTTGTTGGCTGCGTATGCCCAGAACTAATCGATGGCGAAGGAAAACATATTTGAGGACTCCAAAATATGAGGACATTTGTTATTCTTCTTCAGAAAGAGATTTGCGTACTTGCCTCGTAGAACTTTCCCAAAGAATTAATTCTTCACACTTTGGTAATACACCTTATGGATAATTCGATAATAAGAGCATCAGTGATTTTCTTGTTTGTGCGATATGTAAAATGAATACCAAAATTATATAACTAACTGTAAGCATACACCTAACAGATGCAATCAGCCCTACCCCGCGCATCGTCGATCCGAAGGCAAGTTGCAAAACCGCCAGTTGACTATAATAGCTCGCTCGTAAAATAACACGACTGCATGATTTACACAGCTTGTCAACGTACGAGGAAAAACTCACTTTTTAATACATACTTGAAAACATCATTCTGAGGTTCCAAGCTTTGATGATCAGCTATTGTTGAGAGGTTAACTGTTCACGTGATCTTCCAGTAATATGTACTAAATGTTTGTGCTAATACGTTTTTAGATTCATGAGACATGACTTTTGAAATTTTTTACATGTTATAATAATTTATCCCGTTTTCTCTAATGATTTGGGAAATGTGTTACCTTTTTTTTTTTTTTTTTTTTTTAACTTGAACGGGTTTGCACTTGACCATAGTTTACCTGATAGCAAGTAAGGCTATGGCCTAAGATGGAGCGTGCTTACCCGATAAGAACCGATTCACTCTCGCTTTGAAGATCGCTGGATTATAGTGCGTGGGGAACAGAGAGCCAGGCAGGGAGTTCCACAACCTAGCGGTACGAACAATAAAGGTGGAAGCGTACCGTTTCGTGCGGGTCTTAGGAACTTCCACCATAAACCGGTGTCGTCCTGCCGTACCTCTACTCGTCCGGTGAAAGAAGGGATGATACATATACATATACCTTCATGATTTTCTTTTTTGGTCTTATTTCTGGCAATACTGGAGTGAAATATGTTACGTATTGCCAATTTGTCGCGGAGGTTAATTTAAATTAGCCCGTGTTTTGTAAAATGCAATTGAAATGTGAATTCAATGCTTTTAAGTGCGCAATTAAATCGAGAAGGTTATTAGGAAGTATGAAAATCTTCCAACAGCGAGTGAAGTTTGCATAATAAGTAGGTAAGTAGTACTATTTGTTACGATAACCATGTTGTTAAATGTAATGCAATCTAAAATAGGCTTACATACACCTAAATTATTAAGTTACTTTCATATATCAATAGTGTATAATAGTATAAATACGAAAATTTAATTTACATTTATATAAATTCTTTTATGAGTATACCTACTTAAAGAATACACCATATGATTGCAATGTACTACTAGGATTTTATAATATACACTTGTAATTGTACATTAGAATAAGAATTTATGCAAATAAAGATAATTTGAAAACAAAAAACAAAACAGGTAAGTATGTAGTTACGGCAGCGAAATGCGTCATTTCTTATCATCTGCGATTTAAAAATAATTTATGCTAAAATTTTACGACTGGTATTATCATCGCACGGACACGAAAAGCCTGTAATACATAAATACCTTGTATTTTGTTTATTTAAACACAAACATTAACAATAAAGTAAATCTAGTACCTAATCATTGATCATTAAGCTTGAGTAATTGATGGGTACAAGATATTTATATGCAGACAAAATTATCTTATATTGCTTTATTATCTGTATATTTTAACCAATGTTTTGTATAATAATAAGTTATATTGTTTATTATTTATATTAAATTCAGAGGCTCGCCACGCCTCTTATATAAAACTAGCTGTGCCTGCGACTTCGTCCGCGTGGAATAAGTTATTTTGGGCATTAATTCTTTCATACATACATATTTTTTGATATATTGAACCGTTTTAGCAGCGCACGCAACGGAAGCCCTCAAAGATGAATAATTTCCCCGTTTTTTTCACATTTTATATTGTTTCTTCGTTTCTATTAGTTGCAGTGTGATGTTATATAGCCTAAAAGCCTTCCTCGATAAATGGTCTATTCAAAACAAAAAAAATTTTTTTATTCGCACCAGTAGTTCCTGACATTAGCGCGTTCAAACAAACAAACAAACTTTTCAGCCTTATAATATTAGTATAGATATGTATAGGTATTGTTATAAGTTTTGAGCTATAGAAAGCTAAGCTAATTATTCTACTTCTGTTCTGTGTTCGTTGCAACGAAACAGAGAAATCTGATATTTTAAGAATTTTTATTGCTAAATAGGTTTATAATAAACCTTAAGAGCCTTCATGAGTTATGTTTAACGACTCATTTACCCCTTAAATGTAAATAAGCATATACAGACATATTTGTCTCTGATTAAATCTATATCATACATATCTATCTATCTATCTATAAAAATAATAAGCTGATGAAGTTCAAAAGTTCAAAAATCTGTACTTAGATGACATTAGAAAAAAATGTTTGGGCATACTTTAAATCGATAACAAAATACATACGTATCAGCAGTTTTACAATTTTTGTCTGTTTATCTCTGTCTCTGTTTATCTGTTTATTTAAACGGTCATAATGCAAGAACGGCTAAACGGATTGCTATGATTTTGGTGTGTAGGTAGTATGAGGTCTAGGAGTGTCTTAAGCTCTTGGAATGTATGTAAGATATAAAAACCTGTAATGCTATTTATTAATTATTTACATTATTAAAACGAACAATAAAAAAAAGTGAAATTTTTTACCGATCAGATGAATAAACAAAGCAAACAGCGCAAGCAATATGTTTAGTCTAACAATGTCTCTGACATTCATTGTCGGAGGAAGTATAGACGGAACAACAAAAAAAAAAGTGTCTTAAGCTACTTTTTATCCTGAAATAATGCGAGCAAAGCCGCGGGCGTCCACTATTTTGGAATAAAGACATTCATCCTAGCCCAGATACACTAACACAACAAATCATCCATTTACAGAAAACACATCACAGCATATCCAACTCTTCAGTATTAATTTCCCAACACAGTTGTTAAATACCTCGGCGGAGCTCTCGAGCCTACTACAAACCTGTTCCGCTGCAACCTGGAGTCGCGTGCCGACTGGACAGACTGCTCTTCTTCATTCAATGTACAGGGTTATATGGTTAATCATATGCATGAAGGGTATTTACATTAGTGTGAGAGGATTCGTTCTTGTGCAGGCTTTTTGTTGATATTACAAGCATAGCTTACTGTCTAGTATCATGAGGGGCAATTAATTATTATAAAGGAGTCACCGTTTCGAAACAAAAAAACTTCTGTTTAAATAATTACTTACACTTTCACCTAATTGTCACTGTCATTGCCAATCGTAAAATAGACTATTTTCATGATGCATGCATGCCGTAAATCTTTATTGATTAATAAGGTGAGTGGTATGTTTGAAAACTCGTGAAACCACAGTTAACATTTTTCATTATCTACTCATAAAAATCGTAACATCAAATAAAAAGACAGCGATTGCTATTTAATCTTCAGAAAAATCCAATTATATTTGTCATCAATAACCCTGTGTGTGATCAATATGAATTTACATTTTTTCACAATATTGGTGTGAGTATGCATAACGCGCCTGCGACCCGCGGGTCAGTCTATGTCTGGTCTATGTCATTCTAATAATTGATCAATTTGTCGTTTTTATAATTTGCAGCTCGTAAATCTGAGTAGGTACAACTATTTTGACTTGTCAGTATATTTTGAGTCCTTTTGGTTTGTAGCTAGGTATGCGTAAATAATTTAAAAAGTAAGTAAGTTGTTTTTAAAGTAGTAAGTAGTTTGTGTTTTAATTTGATTCGTTATGATTTTATTTAGTATTGTAATAACAAATTATACATAATATATGCAAATGCACTATCAACAGTAAACACACTTAAGGGTCCACTAAAAAATATTGCTGTTCCTATGCTTCACTTTTGATTACGATTTAGTTACATATCATGTTAATAAGACCACATTAAAACAAACAAGCACAAGATCGAAGTAGATGGCACATACAAAGAGAGGCCTATACCCAGCAGTGGGATCCCAAGGGCTGTGAATGGTGATGATGATGAACAAAAATATACAAAAACACCTGTATATTCATACTTATCACTAAAAACCAAAAAACTTATTTCTGTACAGTCTAGGAACAAATACACAGACATACTTAACATCTACATTTACAATAATATACGAGGCAATGATATCCATTCTTCGCGCATCGTGACCGTAGTATACAAAACTAGACGGAACATGAAAACTGTCTCCGCTTTCTATAAATATGTTATGAGGACGCGTTTTGATATAATAATAAGCTAAGTTATTACTTGGTCAGCTATTTTCCAGAAAAAAAATATAGTAATGTGAAACGAGCAGCAGTCTTAAAAGAAAACGTTTTAAAGTGATTTAAAATCATTGATTTATCACTTAATTCTTGCTGATTTTGTTAGAAAGATATGCAATTATGAAATAAAATATAGGAATGATATGATTAGTAGTATTACTATTTTTTTTTGTTTCGTTATAATTTATTTGATGTAGGGCAGTTGTAGATTCAATGCAGCTCTCTTTTTTCTTATTTTCATGAACAATTTATTCAATCTAGATATTAATCTATATTTTATATTACTTTCATTCGTTTTTAGTATCCCGTTTTATGTTCTTTGCTTAACATAATTATTTTCTTATTGGTCAGCTAAATTGTATATATGGATATACATAGTTTAGCTGACCAATCAAATAAAATAATTATAAATACATTTTGAGGACGCATCTTGATATAATAATCACATTCTGACGGACAACTCAATACATTTTACTGCGCATTTACGACAATTTATTTACGAATTGGGACTGAATTGGCCTTTTGTACATTAAACTTAATAAATAACTGCTACGAGTTATTTATTGCTAATATATTATTGGTTCTTTGAAAAATCGACAAAAGTGTCGAAGCTTGTAAATAAATTAGCAAATAATCGCAATAATTTATTTGTCAATATTCGATTCGAATCGTATACAATGCATTTTTGTGAATAGTAGTAATGATTTGCGCAGTACTAACTATGCATATCATTATTAAATAACCTTACTTTTTACGTACCAGTTGACTCAATGGTTTTCCTATAATGCCTAACTTTACTCATGGCATATGTAAATATTGTGGGCGCGAACTGGCCGAGGTCTGCACAGGACCGACGCAGATGGCACGTACAAATGGAGGCCAATACCCAGCAGTGGAATCTCAAGGGCTGCGGATAATGATGATGATATAAATTTAAATACTGTAGCGTGAAACGGACATCACCTCATAGATCCAGTCGTCAGCTACACAGACATGGATGTGTGGTCTCGTGACGCACTCCCCAACAATAACCAAGCAAATACTTTAATTAGCATCGAAACAATGATGCGCGCTTTCAAGTGTTTCTCTAAAATAAAGCGAAGTGAACCAGCACAATGACTCAGGAGGAATCCAGCCGCCATACTGAGGTTGAGAATCAGAAATACAATCCTAATTATAATCTTACGCATCCGTCCACCGCCTCAATCGGTCGCGTTACGAACCGCATCGGTGGGTTTATGTTTTACAAATATTCGACGGACTGGATGTGGAATGATGAATCGCTCGTCGATCTGTTGAATATGGCGTTCTTGCGCAGTTACCAAAGTTGACAACTGCAGCTGTAGATACGAGTAGATATACGCCTTTGTGGGTCTGAGATAACCTTTTATTTGTCAATGTTATAAATAATAACGGCCACTAGAGCGCTTTTAAAACAATGAAAAGATGATTGACTTTAAATCCATCCATGTACATTAAAACCTTACAAAGACAAAAAATAAACAGATAGTTAATATAATCTCCGATGTAGTCAATTCGCTATCATTATTTTATTAACCGTATCTAAAAGTATTATTTACGTGTACTATGTACGTAGGTCACAAATCTTCTAACAAAATGCTCAACATTTATACTAGCTGTTCTTTCCACGTCTCTGTTAGAACATAACCTCCAGTTTACGAGTACTATTAGTTGCGAGCGGAGTACATAATAATGTACATATGTATACATACGTCCGCCGCAATGCGGTGTCGCTCATATGTCGACATATTGTCCACTGCCCTTTGGTTGAGACTTAGATTGACTAGTGTCGTCTTGCGGTGTTACGCACGTTTTATTTGCGATATTGTAAGCTATCAATAAAAGAAAATAGGACTAACTATGAATTTATGAGTGCACTTTTTTTATCTTATATTAATTAACTTACTTTACTTGCTAATTTTGCTCGCGAATTAATGGATTTCGCATATAAAGCTGGAAACACTTCTTATAATTTCTAAATGTTCATAAATCTTTTATGGAGTATCTAATCTATCTCCACAAAATTTGATCTGAAATGATTTACTGTTTAAGGGCAAAAAATAGGTACCTAACAAACCAACTCAAGAAATATTTGTGTATTGGGATATTCATGTGAGCGTGATTGCCTACGTAACTGGTCGAGTGCCTGATTTATTTAGGCTTTATATAGAAGGCTTGTTAGTAAGTCAGCTTTTAAGTGAATTAGGCTCTGATTTTTCCATTTCTGGTTAGATTGGGTTACAAATAGGAACGTAAAACTATAATATATAAGTAACGTGTTAGTAATAAATACTTAATATACAATCCATTTTGGGCGCTTCCGTGGGTCGGATGACACGTTAAATTGTAGGTCCCGGCTGTTTGTCTATTACGGCAGTTGTTAAGCCATGTCAGAGGCCCTTGGGGCGGCTTGATAAACTCTCGACACCAGAGTTGGCCACTCTCATTCGATAAAAAGAATAATAAATACTACGTTAAAAGGTTTTTAGTAACATTAGATATAATTAAAGCAAACTTCAATAAACAGTATGCATAGTAATGCAAATCTAAAATGCTGCTTGCAATAAAAATATTTTATTCAAATTTGCAAACCATATAAAAGTTTCCGACTAACGTTTTCTGTCGATACCTGAATCAAATCACAATTCGTACAAATATAAAATACTATCAGGAAATTCAATTACTAATTTGAAAAATACGATGCCGAAAATATTATTCAAAGAATTGCCTCCACAATCTTGAAAATATGACACAGCCAATATTTCTAAGAAACTCGAACCTTCCTTTGGAAGTAAAAATGGTTTATATGTAGGTACTAACTGAATGCCGTGACTTTACTCGTACACAGAGATAAAATAAGGGTACCTAATGTGTAAGGTCTTACACAATACAGGAGGAATCTCACAAAAATCGTTTTAGTCGTTACAGAGCGAAAGAGTATCAAAACCAAAAAAAAACAGTCAGTTATTAAAACACAAAAATGACAGATTTAAAATAGTAGTGAAATGAATGTGGTACATGTTTATGTTTCGACATAATTATTTTTAAATTAGTTTAATTTTGTTGCAAGTAATACATAAACAAGTATTAGCAAAGTTTATTGTTTTCAGCTTAAAGAATACATAACTAAAGTACTTTAGTTATGTATTCTCTAAGGTTTTCAGGTACAACGTCCAAAATTCAATATCAGACATTAAAAAAACAGACACCTCTATGTGTGCGTGAGTGAAATTCAGCCCATATGTATAGATGTTATTCCTGTAATACATTAGCCGGGCGTTGATATACAAGGCGTCGTATCGTACCCGTCTATTCATAGTTTTACTAATCTACTAAATATAGTAGCGATTCCCTATTATACCGCGAGTTTGACTCACAGAGAGTTCCAGTTTGGTACTCTTTTGTTATTTGGGTATTTAATATGGGTTTTTTCTGGTATTTTTTAGGTAATTTTGGCGAGTTTGTGTACGTATAGATAAGGTTGTAACTAGGTATATTTAGTACACTTGCATGGTCAGAATACAAGTAGGTATATACCTACTTATAGAGAGATAGTCACAGAATTAGAGTGCCGAATTTTTCTTTATCATGAATTTTAACTTTGTACTTGAATGCTTTTTTCATAAGCGTAAAGAGGATAACTTGGATATTGTTTGCTATGTTTAGGGGTAGGTACCAATACGGATGTAACTAAAATCAGAATACAAAGAGACGGTAAAATGACAATGTACATAGATAAAGTAAGGTAGGTATTATTTTACTAATATTATAAAGCTGAAGAGTTTGTTTGTTTGTTTGAACGCGCTAATCTCAGGAACTACTGGTGCGAATTGAAAAATTCGTTTTGTGTTGGATATACCATTTATCGAGGAAGGCTTTAGGCTATATAACATCACGCTGCAACTAATATGAGCGAAGAATCAATGGAAAAAGTGAAAAAAAACGGGGAAAATTATTCATCTTTTAGGGTTTCCGTTGCGTGTGCTGCGAAAACGCTTCAAGATATCAATAAAATATGTATGAAAGAATTATTCCTCTTGAAATGATCTAACAAAATGTCTGCAACTGTATATGTACATCTTTTAAGATTAATCACTAGAACCGTCTTTATGGTAATAACTACTCCATGCGGACGAAGTCGCTGGCGCAGCTAGTCTTATAATATATCGGTCTTTTGTTTGAAACAAGCCCAGTACATAATATACTTCAGTCGGTAGTTAGTACATGCATGCTTGGATCATGTTTCATCCCATTTAAAACAATTGACGACAGAGATTATTTACTCAAGGACGAGCGATGATGCAAATATTTGCATCTTGTTTGCAAGGGCTGGCAAATGTAAGAAAATTTTTGTTCATATAATATGTTAAGAATAAAGTTTAAAGTTCTAGCAAATGGTGAGATATCATTATTTTAACCGCAGTTGTAAAGGATGGCAAACGAATGAAATAAATTATGCAAATTAGTTTTACATACACTCTGTACTACATAAATAAAGGATTTTTATTATATTTCATTATTATTATATACAGGTTTTATTCAAGACCAATAATGGAAATACTAATGTTGTTTATTTACTGTACCCACGTTATATACATGAACATGAACATGAACATAGGTACCACACCCAGCCAGGACAAGCCTGCTCCGGTCAAACCGGCATACCAGGGGGCACGAGGTTTTGGAGCGTGGTTTTGTGCTAACGCTCCGGGATGGTAGTCGACCGGCTATGCAGCCAGACGCCGATTTGGAGAAGGTTGTTATTAGGGCTAGGGATAAGCGTTAGTAAAAATTGGTGTTCGTTGATTATTGAGTTGACCCATCTTGGGGTTTGTTAGTGTGTGGCTTTGCAAGAGCTATCTTAACACGTTCGCTGTGTAATGTTGGTCCTATTGTGAGTAATCATAACCGCGTCGGGAGTAGTAGGCGGATCTTAAATGTGGGTCGAATAGATCCTATGTCGCTAAGGGGGTGTTCTTGTGTCATCTGACGGCCTTTTCTGGGGTACGGTTGGTGCTTGCCTGTTGGTATGTCGTTCTGTTTCCTCATCAGATTCGCTGTCGGTTTCTGCCATCTTATAGATCTCCCTGGCAGCTCTTATAAAGTCTTCTTTGTTTTTCGCCATGTCCTGCCAGTCAGATGTGTTCCTGGAGTAGTAGTCCATATCATGAGATAAAGAGTCCTCCCACGTATAGATAGGTCTACCAACTTTAAGTTTTTTTGCTTTGTATCGGAGTGCTGCTTCCAGAAGGTGCGGTTTTGGGCGTCTTAGAATATGTCCAAGGTAACACATTCGAAGGCACTTAATCTTTTTCGTGATCATTTTGCCTTTCAGTATGTCATGTACCTTGCCGGGTTTTGGGGACGATCCGGAATTGTTGATCATGTCCCTCAGTATTATTCTTTCATATCTTCTGAGTTTTGACCTGTTGGCTTTGGTTAGGGCTGCGCATTTGAGCCCATATGTGATTGTGGGCTCTATGACCATTTTATAAAGCAATCTTACAATCTGCCATTGCATCCGAGATTCTTTTATAAACTTTGTCAATGCTTTGGAGTTACGCATGCCCTGTTTGCATCTTGTGTTCACGGTGTTGTTCCTGCATAAGTTGGATGTGATGTAGGTTCCTAGGTATTTAGTTTCCCTGACAGGTGTTACAGTCACATTATCGAGTGTCATATGGTTTGCCTGATAGGTTCTTACTGGGTCGCGTACTAAAACCCTAGTTTTTGTGTCATTTACTTTGAGACCTACTGTTGCAAATAGGGATTTGGCCTTGGAGTATATTTCGTTCATTTGTTGTAGATTTTTTGATACGATGATTACGTCATCGGCGAAGGCTAGGATCAGCGGGAGTCGTATTTCTTCGTCCTGGTTGAGCTTGACGCATGGAAGCTCTTCTTCCAGGGTTTTAAAGACGTCGTCCATTAGGATCGTAAATAACCTAGGTGACAGGGGGCATCCTTGTTTGACACCTTTGCCTTTTTTAACCCATCTAGTTTGTTGGCCGTACCATTTTATGCACGTAAGTTCGTTCATTGCCGCCTTGACTATACGATTGGTCAGCGCCCTATTGGTTCTAGACAGTAAAATGTCTCTTAAGGCGTTTAGGTCCACTGTGTCAAACGCTTTTTCGAGGTCAATTGACAAGACAAATGTTGTTTCGCCCGCCTTCCATTCTTCGTCCAGAACTCGTCTTAAGGTGAACATATGATCGTCGGTAGATCTGTTGCTTAGGAACGCAGCTTGATAGTTTCCAAGTTCTTTTGTAACGGTGTCTAATCTACCTAGTAGGAAGTTAGCGTATATCCTATAGCCGGTGGTGCAAATGGAGATTCGTCTATAGTCATCGACCGTCTTCGGATTAGACTTTTTTGGTAGGGGCACTTGTATTGACTGTGTCCAGGTAGCCGGTAGGACATTTTTAGTCCAGGCCATGTTTATGTGGGCTAATATTTCGCATTTAATTTCGTGCGTGTTTGCTTTGTAGAGCTCGGTGACTACGTGGTCAATGCCTGGAGCCGTGCCGTTTCGCATTTGGCTGGTTATTTTGTCAATCTCCTCTAGTGTGGGCTCTTGCCCTAGATCTGTCGGATCTTCATCGCTCAGTACGTCAGTAAACGACCCCTCTGTAAGGTCAAGTTCTTTTTCCCACTTGGAAATCGGAATGAATGTGTTTTTGACCCGTCTTCTTTCCTTCTGTTTGTGCCTTCTATAGAAGTCATAGGTGATCCTCATCCTTTTTGATGGGTGTGTTTTTGCTAGACCGCTGAAAAAACTGCGGCATTCTTGTTGGTCTTCCGTTGCTTCGGTCTCTTGCAAACGGCGCCGGCACTCTTTAAGTGTGTTTCTAGCCTCTAAATCTTGAGGATGATGCTTATAATGGTACTTCGCCTTCTGTAGGTTTGTAATTGCTTCTTCTCTAGCCTTAGAGTACCTTCTGTCATATTTGATAGTCTTATTGGCCGCCATCTTCATGACGTTTGTTATCACTTCCCACGATAGCGGCTCTTTTCGGTTTTCGCAGTTCCTGCTCTTTTTGGTTTCCTCTGATAAAGTTTCTTGGTATTTTTCTCGAGTGGTGGTACTTTGAAGCATCTCGTAGTTTAGGGTTTTGTAGTCAAACTCGTTCGCAACGTTGGCCCTGGCTAGTCTTATTGGAGGTCTCGTAGAGTCCCTATTGGAATTTAATGTGAGGGGCTTTACGTTTCCCCATATGATTCTATGGTCAGATAGGATAGTTTTTTCGCCTTTGATGTAATTAAAAATCTGGTTGTTTTTGGCATCTGTCATTATGTGGTCTATTTGCGACGTTTTGTTCCCCGACGTCCAAGTCGTTTTACAGCTGCGCCGGCCGAATGATGTGTCCAATCGGAGATTTTCCCGTGCAATTAGATCTAATAAGATGTCTCCGTTGTCGTTACTTGTTTGGTGTAAGAGATTTTTGCCTATTTGATTTTTATCGCGAAGTTCGTGTGTATCTGTGAGTCCTATGTGGGCGTTGAAGTCACCTAGTATGATTGTTATTGAGTTCCCTGGTTTGTTCTTGGTCAGTTGTAGTAGCCGAGTCGCGTCGTTTGTTGCTGATGACGTTGAATTGGACCAGTGCGTTGTAGTAATGAATAGAGAGGCTCCACTGCTTGTATGTATTGAAGCAACCATATTGTTTGTGTTTGCTTTAGTCCAGTTCAGCCTTAGGCCGCTGTTTTTTCTTATGAGAATAGCTAGGCCTCTTTTGTTGTTGTTTCCGCTTAGGTGCCACGTATAGTGACTAGATTCGTAGGTCCCGGATTTTAAGTGAGTTTCCTGTAGGCAGGCAATATGGATAGATTTTCCGTCTAAAAACTCGTCGATCTCTCGTTTTTTAGTCAACGTTGCCGCGCCTCTAACATTCCATGTGGCAATGTTTATGTTTTCATTTACTACCTGTTTTTTGTTTTTTTGGTGTGGCCTGGGGCGGGCAAGTCGGTATCCGGACTCATCTGGTATCTCCTCTGGGGTGCTAGTTCCAAGGGTTAGACTAAGGTCATTTTGCGTGGTGTTTGTACTTATTACTCCTAGGTGATTTTCAAAGCAATCAAAGTGGTTCCCCGTAAATATTAGACCTATGCTACCTGCGGCATCGTTTGGTTCCTTAGGAGAGAAGCATACTGTTTCTTGTAGCGGGGTTTTTTGAAAGATTTTCACGTTAATACTATAATATTCCGCTGCCGCTATAAGTATGTCTGTGCCGCCCCATGTACCATCTTGGTATTGTGATAGAATGTAGTTCCTGATTTGTTCGCTTTGTGCTGAACTATTTAGATTACTTCTGATCGCTAGGTACATTTGTGGATCGTTTTGGTTTTCTTCTACGTGGCGTGCGAGGTCTCGTCGAATGTGTTGGTGGTCGAAGGTTAGGCCATACAAGTCGTTAATTTGGTGGGCTATAGCGCGATACAAGCAGTTGCCGTCTCCTGGTATTTTTACGATAGAGTTCCCTATTTCCATATCTGCTTTGTGCCTTACCGTGACGGTATCACAAACGACGGGGTGCCGTGGCTAGCTCGTGGTATCTTTCTGGTATGCGCGTGATCCTTTTTGTTGAGGTTTGTTGCGAGGCTGTGAAGGAAGCTTATATACTATGTACGTATTTGTATTATAAAACTGGTGTATCATGCGCTATACTAGTTCCCCTTTGCCTTTAACGGAGAAGGGGAGTAAGTAGTACTCGAGTGGGTACTTGGGTCTCGTCTATCAACTCTAAGTACGAGGCATTTGTTAGGTGTGTGTTAGGATACTTGCACTTAGTATCTGCTGTTTTTCCCTAGGCTATCTATGGGATCTTTACGAACCCTTTCGTCCGGCGGCAGGCGAAGTTCGTTACTTTAGTTCTAGCGTGCTGTCCAGGTGAGTTAGGGCTAATTATTTGGAATCGTACTTAACTACCATTATTTTGGTACCTACTAAAAGAATACATGTAAGTTATAGCGGTACTGGTGAACTACAACTATTTATCAAATATCAATCTATTTATCAGGTTTTACAACGATTATAGTCAATGAAAAACCTACGCTTTTTGTACTAAGTGTGTTATGTGTATAAAATAAACGTCTGGGCTTTATTTTACGTAGCAAAACTGAGATAAAAAAAGGGATCATGACCCGACCATAGGGCCTCGCAGATGTCGGAAATAAGCGGGTGGTTTTTAGCTGCACCTATTGTTAATGTTCTGCTTTATTGTTTAGTTTTACGTTTCGTGTTTGTTTTGGGAATGAATAGCTGTTGTTTAAGTAATATTTCTATTTAGTTATGTCTTAGGTTATTGTCCAAACGGACCTGCAGATGTGCGTAGTTTTTGTATTTAAGTATAATTTAGGCTTTTGTGTTTGCTTTGGGAACGTAGATTGTCATATGGCGGGGTTTACCTACTTTTTTCTATGTGGGTTATTTCTGGGGGTTCTTTTGTTGTTACAAAAGTCTACAACTGTAAAATAAATAAACAATAGATGTTTTCTTTCTTTCTTCTTTCTTTAAAACCTATCCGCTTTTTAGATAGTGTAGGGTAAGTAGTTATCTATATATTTATCGTGGAAATTTTAGGGAATCCCGATGTAAATTATATCTACTTACAACAGCCAGTGTTTACGCATTCGTTATGAGTAATTACAGCCGTGGTATGGGATCGCGTAATCTAGTCTATCCTTGTGGATTTAGCATGCCCTAGGTCGGGATCCTAAGTCCTAAAAGAGTAATTAGAGGTGGTAGAAATTGCTTTTAGGACCAATTGAAGTCAAGATGTTTTGGCCAGATTGTCTGAGTTTTGTCAGATCGAAAGATTTTATTTAGGGGGAATAGCAACAACGAAGTATTACTAGAGGTTTGCGTGATCTAACGTAGTTGAGAGTAGGTGGACTTGCTATGGTAAAATCTAATTTGTTCTACCTGGCATTATTTGCTCTAGTTATCTAAGTGATATGTCGTATTCTAAGTTAGTTTAGCGTAATTGGTAGTAGTAACCGCACTGTTTGTGGAGCTAGGAATGGTATAGTAAGGTCTAGCTAATGCAATCGGTTTAGTACTTAGTATATGGCGCCGTATATACGCCCCTGGACTCTACCTTACCGAGGTCTTTTATTGAGGTAGACTTCAACCGATATCGATCAACTTAAAATGATAGTCATGCAGCAACGTATCATGCTTAGTTGGGCGAGGTGCCGCAAGTCGCCGAGATGCACGAATATAATCTTTACTTTTCAGGAGTGATTTATTTTTAGTTTTAATAGTGATTCCTAGGAAGTAAAAGAAAAATGAAATAGGTAACTAAAAGCCGCGTGTGAGGGGGTTTTATTGCAGTCTGTGTAGATAATGTATTTTGGAATCGGATAAGCTAGTTACGCGTAGGTTTGATCTGTAAGTAATCGATGTGACAGTACGGTGTTGGTTTCGTTGTCGGACAGACTTGTCCCTCGTGGCAGACGTCTAGTCAATATCCTAGGATGTTGAGGTAGGAGAGACAGAAGAAAAGGGGTTTAGACCGCGTGTGACTAATATGGAACAAGCTCACCGAGTTTTCCTTTTGCTGGAGTGGGTTACCCCGCGCTGGGCGTTGTTACTGCAGTTATCGGTGGCCTCTGATGCCAATGGCGCGGGTCACGTACACTGATTGTCCCACACTGATACGATACATGTAAAGATTACACACACGCGTTGCACGGCACTTGGTTGTTAGGCACTTTTCGCGGGCCAGAGAATTGACCTACGCTAGGGATCGTCAAGCTTTGCTCGCAGCGATTGTGCTAGCCGCTGGCAGATGTTGTGCCTATTGTTTAACGGATCAATTGTATTTACGAGGCTCTACTGATATTTCCCGAAAGCGACCGCTCGGCACGGCGTCCAGGACGCAACCTACTGTACCCACGTTATATACGAAGTTTTATTTTTGTAGTGTCAAATGTTAGCAAACACTTTTAAATTTATTTACCGAAAATTTAGGTTACTACGTAATGTAATGTTAATAGCATTTTAACCTTTCAATGTAATTAACAGTAATAGTAAATTAATTTAAATCGCAAATTGCCTAACAATGCATTTAACAACAATGTTTAATTTCGTGAGTTTATTTTAAATGGTATGAGGAATGGTATTTTGTTTCCTGTTTCTTTACAATATATAGGTATATTTTTTAATAGTACCTAAGTTTAACAACCGCCGTCGAAGCCAGCTTTTGGATGGGTGACTGTGACAGAACTGCTAAAGAATATGCTAAAGAGTATTTATCTAGGCCATTTCATAGGTTTCGTTTGTCCGTCAAAGTGCTACTAATCGTCAAATCATTTTATAAGACTTTAGGGTAGTTTTTGGTCGAAATAGGCTTACGTTTGACTATAATAGTCAAACGTAAGCCTATTTCGACCCAAAAAAAACTGTCAGGTTATAATAACCTGACTGATGTTAAGCACCACTATAATCTAATATGTAGCACGCGTGCCTAGAAGAACCCTATTTACTCTAGATTTGAAGACCCCTGGGTTATGATTTTCTGGGAACAGGGCTCCAGGTAGGTGGTTTCTATAGTCTCAACACCAAAGTTCACCTCATTCTAACTTACTACACCTAAACTATTGTTTTATTGCTTTCATCCTAGGTAGAACAGGACGCACGTGAATTTATTCTGTGGTGGATGTGACGAGAGCGTGCGTGCGCGCATCTGCCTGCACCGGGCGGTGCGGCGCGTGCCAACGACATCTGTTGGGAAAACAGTTACTCACATTTAAGTATGGTTGTAAATTGGTAAGTTAGTTATGTTAAATCAATTAGCAAGATTTTATAATACATTTATGTTATTTACTGACGAAATTCTATGTTTGATCGAAATTTTGTTGAAGTTTTGTAATCTTATAACCTCCTTGAAAAATTACAACTGCAAATATAGATAATCTTTCGAAATTAAAATCCTATTTTAGAGAATCTCTTGCTGCTTACCTGCCCTGCCATCCTTAACTTTTTATATTAATTTTAAAATACATAGGTATGTATATGTATAATAAATAACATGTAGCCTTTTGGACTGTACCGAAGCTCTCTTCATCACAAATTTGAACACTGCCATAATATGTTAGGTACTTTCGTCTAGCCATGACGTAATATAGTGGCGGCGAAAAGCCGATAGATCGATATTCCACCTAAAACTTGTAAATACATACATATATTCATGCCCACACATGCTTGAATGCATATAAATTTCGGCTCCAAATTTAAGTTTGCATTTTATCTACTAATGGAAGCGATTCGGTGTCGATGTCATGTTGTTTACACAGCATTTGAATATTGTATTTTATGACTTAATAGATTTTTTTTACAGTGGCGCCATAATAACTTTTAAAATGGTATTTTAAATATCCTTATCTAAGCTTGTTAGGATTTTATGGCCGTGTCCAGCAGCCTACTTTACTACAGGTCCTGTTTAGTGTTTCAGATTGGATACCTTTTACATTAATTATTTATTAATTAGCTGAATAACAGTGTTTGCAAATTTGTTGCATGGTTGAATTATTTATCGTTGTTATTAGTACTGTCATTTTTGTTATTTTCACGAAAGAACAGATCACTTTTTCTTAGTCGGTTAGTAAAATTATGTAACTTTCAGCCCTTTTTCTATGTACAGTAGGTACTACTTTTTTGCCAAAATCAAGATCCTAAATAATGACTTGTCGTTGTATTAGGTAATGTCAAGAAGAAAAACAAACATACTTAAAAGAGCTTGACCATAAATGAGTAAGAAATTGACTTCAACTGCATAAGTGAAAGATTTCAACTACCCATTTACTAGTAATAACAAAGAGGCTGTACAGAAACTGATAATATATTAAAATAACACTTCACCATAATAATCACGTAGTAAATAAGTAAGGAAGCAACATCCAACGCCCCTGGGTGTGCAATACGCCCCTTGAACCGCGCATGAGGCTAATTATAATCTACTAAACATCATCGAGTTTTGTTACAAACGATTACACTTACATAGATTCACTAGTTGGGGTCGGCGGTAGTATCGGAACTATATTTATGAATGACTTATTTATTAAAAAAAAAAACAAAGCAAAATGTTTATTAAATAAAATCTAAATAAATGATTAACGACATGCATTTCATATTAAAATGAAAGAATTTAGCAGTAACCTACGTTTCATTATTAATTAATTTTTAATTGGTTTAAAATAACAATTTAAACATTACTTAATAGTTACAACCGAAATCTCGGTTTGTTGAAGAATTGGAATAAGCGAATATTAAATATTTTATCAGGCAGCACTGTCTTTAAGATGAGCATCTCTTAAGAAGAACTATAACTAATTATGTTTTATGATAATTTAGCATTTGATTAGTTTTATGTGAAGCTCATAGAATACACTGACAACTCTTGATACCAGTGGCTTCCGTTAAGCTACTTATTCTTAACCAACTTCCAAAAAAAGGAGATTATTAACCATAATAACGGAGCGTTACGTGTGGATTTATGGAATCTATGTAACGTAATCCTTGTCTAAGTTAGGGTCGTACCTTCTGTAGAAGTATTTATAAACAAGCTTTTTCGTCTACTTCCTACGGTTACAGATTTAGAGCTACCGTTACACGTGGTGCTGAATGAGGCTAATTTTGTATTTGATTAATTTATGTTTTTACTCTCTTGTTGGCAAACAGAATTAGAATCGACTTTTTTTAAGTCAAAGCAGTAGTTTAATGATTCCTTCTCTATGAATGGGCTGCTGAAATCTGGACAGTATTATTAAGTGAGTTGGAACAGCATAGAATTAACGTTTATAGCCAACTAATATGAGTAAATATACATATATATAATTTTTCCGTGATGTTTAGTATCTTTATGGCACCTTTTGAAATATATCAATCCATAGTTATTTCATTTGTAGCATTCCAAATAATTTCATAAATATTACTTAGATAATGTTTTATAAGTTCATATACGCGTAATATGTCATTATATCATACTAGATATACATCCCTGAATACTCGGAAGTATACGGTGAAAGCTCAAAATTGCATTCACGTTAGCTGTAGCAATCATTGCACTAGTTAAATTTCACATTTAGTCTGATTTCAACACACGGAGATCACTTTATTTAAGCGTGAATATAACAAAGTCATGTGTCACAATAATTAATGTACCTACTCGAGGTCTATTTGTATCGTCCCGGGCGTTCTGCCAGTTATTCCAAATACCTTACGTGGTCTCATTCACGTTTGTCTATAAGCTGAACAATATAAGCATTCGTGAGAATAGGAAGGTAGACAAATTTAGTGGAAATACATCCGTTACTTTAGGTATACCTATATGTACATACCTTTATACTATACATAATATGATATGTATGTATTGTAGTTGTACAAATAATTGTAAAATGTAGATGGAGATATATTTTTTTATACATGTGTCCATACATGGACAAAAATGATTACAACTGCGATTTGGTCAAATCAATTGTTTAGTTTTTTGCCATTTTGGTACATTAAGTACATATCACATACGGGTAAAAGAAAATATGAAAGCTTATAAATATATGTCACGTCAGCGGCTGGAATACCTTTTACAAGTCCAACAATATAAAATTCACACGAAATAGAAAGGTAATCAAATTCGAAGTGAATTATATACTTATACGTACATATATGAATATGTACCAGCGGAGTCGTGTGAGCCATTGTTCGGGTAGTAGCGTGAAAATCAAACTTCCGTATTGCTATTAAGGTTATTACAAACATTTTGTGAATATCTATTATTGTTGTTCGAGTGTGTGAGTGGAGTGCGCCAGATACTCGGTCATGAGGGCAGAGACATCGCGCGGTCATTCTTGTTTTGACGACGCTGTTTTGTTTCGTAGACCTTTCGAAAGTGCATCTTCAAGGAAGTCCGTTCTCAATATGATGGTTGAAAGGGCCGCGGCCCATTGGCACGTTAAACACTGAGATTATCCGATACCGAACGAGCCCAATTTTTAAATCCGTCGCCGCGTTTCTTTGTAAATCTTAATTCTTGTGTTCCGTTACAGTAATTCCAGAGGGCATCGCGGCCATACATATTTCTCTTGAAACCTTACATATCACCTTGTCGTTGGGAGCTGGTTGGTTACAATTAAAAAGCGAAAAGAGCGCGGATTCCTCGGCGAATTTCGAGAAATATCGACGGGGTCAACGAACCATGTCGACACATCGCGTCCGCGTCTCGCCCGAATTTTTTGTACATTTTGTATTATACAGACAATTTCGGACGAGATTTTATTGATGGCGTGCTTTACTTGAACACCGTTGGGCTTCTTTTTGAATATTATCCGACAGTTTGTAACTGACAATTTTATCACATGTGATCTAACAAAGAGTCTGTCTAACGTATTTATTAGAATTTCTGTTGTTCTGAAAAAATTTACAAAGAGTGCGATGATTGACAACTACTACCTTATATACTATTTGCAACTAGGTTATTTGGCAGATGATTCTATACTTTTGCATATAAAGTCTTCTCAAACAGCCTTGTAGACTTACAAAAGAACCATCATACATTGAATCGGCTACTTACCATAGTTTGTACAATATACCTACATATCATTCCCATCAATCTGCTCGCACATCTCTCATTATGAGCCATTATTTTCATAAACCTCTCGACTGGGCTTTACGGGGCTTAATATATTACTCACACTAAATTATAAGGTTCGAATCAATGAGCTCTTATCGTGTTTTGTTTTTCAATTTCAAGTTTGAAGCGGGATATTACATTATATTGTATACCAACGTAGCATCACACGATTTACAATAAATAAGAATAAATCTTCAATAAGTATATTTTTTTAATTGTAAAATATTTAGGGTAAATAACTGTATCTGGGCATGCGCTGAAAAGTAATGATAATTCTTAATTATTTAACACAGACACAAGTGCTTCTAATTGTGATTACTTTACTTCAATGGACAATTTTTATTGGCCCAGAATTTTGGCAAAATTCAATAAAATTTGATTTGATGGTTTAAATTAGGGCACCAGAATCTTAACGCTTATATTTACAATAATTCCACGCGGCCTCATTTCACAATGTGCAATCCCAGAATTTTATCACCTGATAACAGATCTGACTTTAATTCACTTGATAATTGGTTTAAGGGCTTGTACTTCAAGTCTTCAAGATTTCTTCTGAATTAATGAGATTTTGCTGAGTATTTATGAATGAATAATAAGCGGACTGATGTTGACATCGTTTTATAAATTTGATGACATTTTCATGACATTGTGTCCTAAGTGTGTCCATACAGAATTTGCTCAAAATACAATGTAGAATTAGTTAATTTTAAACTCTGTTCTTTGTACAAATAGCCATTGCAATTATGACCAGATACAGGGTTACTAATACTTATAGATCTTTTTTTACGATTTTTACGTCAAAATAGTCAATTTAGTTTTTTTGGTTCGATTAAAATTATTATATGTGTGTTTCAAACGTGACGGACTAATATTACTACTATAGTAGGTAATAATATATACATTATTCTCACGTTTAGCTACCAGAACAGCCCATCTGGTGATAAACATCACTTTAATCCAAGATGTATCCCTAAAGATAGCTACACTAATGCCACACCAGCCGATGCTACAAGGTTCATCACCACTAACCCAGTATAATAAAGCTGCAGAGGCTCGCGCGCTCATTTGCGCTCTCAACGAAGAACAATAAAAATATCAAGTGCAGCGAAATAAATAAAAAGAGCAGCCGGCCCAGGTGGGGCGCAGGTGGACTGATTGCCCACTCTTTGTCTCAGACTAAACTTCTGTATCTATATCTTATTTTATTCAAAAGTGCGACAAATTCTTGGGAACGTTTAGGTCTTTTATGAAATCGGGTATAAGCCTGTGGAAGTCTCATGTCTGATGGTAAGCAAAACGATGATATTTTGTGCAAAGATGTAACATATCCTTTGGCAGGGATTAACTAGAAATGGTTTGGTTTGCAGCTATTGTGTATGTATGTAATTTTTTTTCTAACAAATAGAACTTACCAGATAATATTTCTCAAAAAAAAATCTTTAAAATTGTGTGACCGTTTAATATAAAAAAACTCGTCCCGTCTTATCTTCACAATGTGAAGATTAAACAAGTATTGCCGAGATAAGACTGTAATCAGTCCGAGAAACATCGCTATTAACCGTGATAAACACTTTGTTTTTAGATAAATTTTGTTTGTCCTATCATCAAGTGAGTTTTTCTTGCTTTTCCGTCATGATAAAATCTATAGTTTTTATACACATAATCGTTTCTGAAGATATTTAGATTTTGGACTTTGTCTTTTACCAAGAGCTCAAGTAGCTAATCTTGCAGATATATTTTATTCTTTATGCCTTTTTTTAACAGTTAATTGTTTGCAATCATACATAAACTTCTGATTATTAGGTCAACGTTATGAAACAATTAAAAAACCTTAGTGATTTCGTAACTAAGATGACTTTCATCAAAGCTTCTGCCCAAGGGCAGGTCATAGTAACTAGCAATACTGGAATCTGCTCTGCATTAATCACTATCTAGCTTAAAACAACAACCTGGATTGGCAAATCCGATCATTGTATCACAGTGCGGCTGTCAATGTGAAATTCCGGAAGGCAGGAATGTGGGTTAGGCAACCCCATTCGCTCAGCACATGCGCCGGGCTCCGAGCGATTTCTGTTAACACCTGACTGAATTCAGAAGCCACCTGTTTCGTGGGAAAAGTGGGTGTTTGTAGCGTTCTGTATTTGGTCGGGTGTAACCACGTTCTGTGAGTACGTATTGCAACCCGGTCACTTAGCTTGCATATTATCTACATTTGCATAGCTCGGTAGCAGAGTGGAACGCACAACTGCTATAATGCCTCCAATTGAAGCAAAAGTAGACTGAGAAACTCTACGAGTACCTATCTCATCTTTAAAATGCTTGTCATCGTGATGATCATTTGTCGATACACTGCTTACGTAAAAACATCTAGTTTATTTTTATAGATAGCCAAATTAGAATGTAGGTGATAAATAGCGGGAACTTATCACGATTAGTCCGTGGTTCCACTTGTAATCATTCAATGTGTTGATACTTTTATTAAAATGTCTGAAATGTTAGAAAATTATTGGTTAAATTCCAATAAATTTAAAAAAGTATAGGTAATTACCATGATAAAAAACTGATGATAAGATATTTGGCTTACGCAGTAAAGGTTAGAAACAATTTATTGAAGACCTCTTCTTCATCAAATACATTGGTATCATAAGAAATAGGTTTAGAGGTAGTCAGAAATAGGTTTTTCCTGGCAATCTTGCCACCTATTGCACTGCTTGGCCTTTTCCAATACAATATATATTATCCCACCACTCACTTGACCGTCACGCCCCCGTCACAAAGTTAATCTTTCTAACTTGAACAAAATACTGATACTATAACCACTTCAATTATAATCTGTTACTGACCTTCAGTTTCCAAAGTCCATCTTCCTACGACAACCCACTGAGTCCTTACTGAATGAAGCCCACATACAAAGAACCTTTTTCACTTTTGGTCAATTTTGATACAAATAACAATTTGCTACGCCTACTTTCTTATACATTCATGAAAATATCATCTACATTTCAATTTGAAATGGTTCACATGACATCTTCAGTGAGGTTTGCAGTCTTATTTAAGTTTAAGCAGGTGATTCGTTTGAGCGTCTTTGACTATTATTTTACACAACACAGTTTTCGTGTGTCAGTTTGTTTGCTTTGGGGTGGTCTGTCCTTAACAATGCATATAGGTATTTTTTACATGTATGTTAGGATGTTGTTTTTATTGACAACTCATCAATTTAAAGTTTTAAGTTCTTAGTCAACCGTTGTTAAGTATTGTTGATTAATTGTATTGTCGCGGAATATAACCTTGCGATCTTCAAAGCGAGAGTGAATCGGTTCTTACTGGGTAAGCACGTTCCATCCTAGACCGTAATGATTGCTTACCATCAGGCGAATCACGGTCAAGTGCAAACACATTTCATGTAAAAAAAAATATATAAGTATAGTTAGATTGGTTTTTTTGTAACATTGTAATGACCTTGTGCATTCTCACATCGTGAATTATTGACCCATAATACTATGTAATTTCGAATACATAGGTACAAATTAATTTTTTTTAAATATATTATATTCATTCATAAACTTATGTAACATGTTGTTAAAAGTCAATTTTTGAGTAGATATCATTTAGTTTCAGGTAACACTAAAATTTGACGTTAACTAATTTAACAAACAATGTAATTAACTTAATGTGCGTTAAATTTTATACATAAGTTTTAAGAAAAAAAACTTAATAAAGCTGTATTTTCCTGAAGTAATTACATTATTTTGTGCATAAAAATAAAGAACTGCATTAAACGACAACATATTTAGTGAGTATTAATTTTGCGCTTATCAGATCTGTTACCTACAATTATTTTCTTGGGCAGATACAAAATTTTCACGATATCTATGTCTTCAGACATTGTAATCCTTAAATATGACATTTTCTCCCCGATGTTTTTCTTCACCGCTAAGCGTGTGCAATATAGCACATGTATAAGTAATTTAAAAAAATTAGTCAAAGCAAAGCTGGTATAGAACCGATGTGCGTCAGATTTGAAGACTGAAAGTTTTATACCAAGCCACAAACGCACTCACAGTAAACCTATATAAGCAGTTAACGATGATAATGATACTAAAATATTCATATTAAAACCTGTAGTCATCCTCATATCACAGTGACATTGAGGCCCGCAAGTACTGACTATTGTTATGAATGAATGTCACTCGCAAACAAACGGATAATGACGCTGTTTGCTCTGTCTTCCGCAATTCAATACCTACTGTATGTGATATAGTTATATGAATAAGTGTTTATTATATTAAATACCTTTAATATTTTCAAAATTAGTTTTAAGTTGACGGAGGAGGCTCTCAATTCGTCTGGATGTTTTTTGTTAAGTGTTATAAATAAAATTTCATATATGCCTCCTTATCTTTGTTAAGAAAGTCAAAGTTATAACAAATCAATTGACCGATTTGAAAAATCTTTGTAAAATTTGATAAAACACAACCTTTTGCTGAAAATCTTGAAATATCGAATATTTCTAAGGGCATGGCACTTTATAGGACAAAAAGCACATATTCAGGTCTATCATATTTTTAAATAGCACGCGTTTAAATCTACTAAGAGCACGTGTAAGCATAAAATTTATCTACTGTTAAAAATACACGATTACCAGCAAGAGTATCGACAAAGTGCGCAGCCAGTTTGATTTCGGATGTCCTATTTATATCAGGAAGAGATTATTTGGTCAGCGGTTTTGTGAAATCATCGGCAATGTGTAAGGTCCAAATAAGTCATAGTAGGTAGGTGTACGACACCTGCATAAAGATGTGCAAAAAAGCAAAATATCAAGATTTTTTTAAATAAATCTTATTCTGATGGATTTATAGAGTAAAGCTATCAAATAACTTTATGGTACTTTACATATCGCTCATTTAGTCAGATTACTGGTGCATCCTGTAGTGTCTACATTCAGGTATGAAGGTGTTATAAAATATATCTGTAAAGTTGTGTAAAATCTAACTAATTAACAAAACATCTATATATATAAAACTCAAAGGTGACTGACTGACTGACTGATGTAGTGATCTATCAACGCACAGCCCAAACCACTGGACGGAATGGGCTGAAATTTGGAATGGAGGTAGATGTTATGACGTAGGCATCCGCTAAGAAAGGATTTTTGGAAATGCCACTTTTAAAGGGGTGAAATAGGGGATGCAAGTTTTACTTCTTAAAGCGAGCGAAGCCACGAGCACCTACTAGTTAACATTTATGGCTGATATTTCGTACATGTAGAGAAGATACCTAATTTTTTATTCAAATCTGTGACCGTTTCACGATATTAGCTAACAATATAATGAAACACTTCGCTAACAAATCAAATCACACCCATTTCTGTTGTCCTATTTATATCACAACGCTCGAACTGGTCAATAAATTCGCCCATTTAATCTGGCGTTATAAATTATAGTACAATTGCTTATTTTTCTGACGGATCTTGCCTTGGTGGAAGACCTTGCAGCTGATCCGAAATATCGATAACGTTAGAATTAATACCAAAATTTAAAATAGATTTAAAAGGTATAATGTTACAATGTATTATATTTACTGTCCTCTATTTAGTGTGGTTTGTGAGATTTTGCAATCAGTACTATTGGCGTTACATATATAAATGTATTAATTTAAATTATTTCGTCATTTGTAGAAGTACAAAACGCTGACTGAACTGAACAAGTCTTATGAACCTCTTTATTTGCCTGATTATTAATTGTTATCTTGTTATTCCAAACTGCATAGCTCACGCAGTATCACCTTTGACTTTGAAAGCGAGGTGACAAACCTCAGCAAAGACGAGCACCTCAAATATCGGTCACCTTGACAACTCAATTAGCATTTTTGTTGATCACTGAGCTTCGGCTAATAATTTGGCAGCATGACACCTTTTAATTGTAAACTAATAAAACAAACAGTTTACTTCGTCGTGTGTCACAACACAATTAGCAAATACAATTTCTACACGTCTAAAGGTGGTTTTCGTATTTTTTAGTTTTTTTAGAGTGCACCGGAAATAAATTTGTTTTTCTGTACACCTGCAAATGTATCTCAATAATTATAGTTTTTGCAAAATGCAGCATTTGCTACATTACCAAAATAATATTTAAAAACACACAAACATATGGAAGAATTTTGACGCTTAACAAGAACATAGAATTTAATTTTGAATGGGTCTAAACTTTCTGACCAAAAGTATTCAGTAGTATGCATTGCGCAATTAATCAGAATATAAAGTGGAATCACAGAATGAATCATAGTAATCAAAATTTGGTGCCAAAATAATGTTGTTAAAGTTCAAAAGGTTGTATATTATGAGTAAGTCCGTTAAAATTCAAAATTAATGTGCCATACAGCGCCCGTGCCATTCTGAGACATTAGAACATCATTTGATTCTATTCCATCGCCATTTATTGGATCATATATTCGTTATAAAATGTACTAAATAACATTTATTACCGGTAATTTATTGATTTGGTCGATTCCGGACCAGATCGAGCTGTGAAACAAGTTTTGTACGAATTCTTTGATGTCTCTATCGATTTTTAATGGGGCCTGGTTGAAGACTGTTTGTCAAACTTGTGTTAGTTAAGTATGTACTTGTTGTAACTTGCCTATTATGATATTGATGGGTGTTTGTTTTTTTGTTTTGTCCTTGTCATACTTTTGTATAAATGTTTGTACAGGTGGGTCGGCAGATAGGTGAATAGGGAGAACAAAAGGTGCTGTATGATTGGATTGTTAATTATTATATTCTACTCGAGACATTTCAAATAAACTATTTTAAAACTTACAATATAAAGGTATTTATTTTATTTTGCATTCCATATTTTTTTCTTTTCGTTATCAGATTACTGAGGCACATAAGCTATTATCAGGTCATTGTTTATTTTTGTGCATATATATTTCCCGTGAAACAGTAAAAAAGGTAACAAAAACACGCAAATAAAAATAAAATTTTATATAACCGTGCCTCGTTTTCTTGTCAAATTATACATATTTCGTTAAAAGCGTGTCATTACACTCGCTACATAATGGTTATATGCATACATATATACCTATATTACTGGTTGGCAACGTACGAGTATTGTCCCACTTACTAATCGGAAATGTGTTACAGAAGTTTATTTTTTCACCTTTAAACTGAAAAATATTCTACAATACATTATTTACCTGTAAACATGTGTAATGTGTGCGTGTTTGCAATAAACACGCACACATACATTACAAATAAGGTTTAAAATAAAATTCTGTTATGTCTAACATAATTATTAGTCGTGAGATTGATAGAAGGAATCACGCTTAGCAATTCTAGCTACTACATTTTGAACACATTTTCGAAGTTTGAATATGATCTCGTCAATCTATATATATATAAAACTAAAAGGTGACTGACTGACTGATTGACTGACTGATATAGTAATCTATCAACGCACAGCCCAAACCACTGGAAGGATTGGGCTGAAATTTGGAATGAAGGTTGATATTATGACGTAGGCATCCGCTAAGAAAGGATTTTTGGAAATGCCACTTTTAAAGGGGTGAAATAGGGGATGCAAGTTTTACTTCTTAATGCGAGCGAAGTCGCGAGCACCCACTAGTTATACATATATTTGAGATAAGCTGCTTCCTGCGAACTACAATCCTGTCTTAAAATCTAGAGTTATTAGGTATCTTCTAAGTAAGCGTGTTACAACCTAGGTTGCAGCAATGGTTTAATACCAGGCAGGCTGTAGTCAAACGCAAACCTATCCCTCGTAAAAAATATATCAATAAAAATACCTAAGTTCCGTTACATACACAACCTTTTTATCTATCAGGCGTATATTTGTTTCAGCCTAGACTGTACTAAATAAAGTGACCAGTGTGTCGCGGTCATTGACCTGATAGAAGCCTTACGCACCCTTCGTATCGCGTCCCGTATTTCTAATTACACCCCGCTGTTTCACTAGCCCGAAAGAAAACGTGTCAATTGTTTCTAGGTTATTTAAAAATGTATACTGAACTTAAGCAATGACGTGACCACCAAAGCCTACTAAATGCATGATAAAAATAGCTATTTTAATTACATATGTGTAGTAAACATATTAGCCACAGTGGACATAAAAAATATAAGATATTGGGAAACTAGATCAATTCTTCCTCTGCACTGAACTTTATCTCAATACTAGTGGATTTCCGCGGCTTTGCTCGCTTTGTTACGGGATAAAAAGTAGCATGTGTTATCTCCAGGACCGAATACTGAAAATCACGAAGATCCGTCATTTCGTTATGCCGTGAAAACGGAATAAAAAGACCAACAAACCAGCAAATAAGCCTTGCAGGGTCGGCGCTGCTGGTCTCTTTTTTCATTTTCCATTACTTAAACCAATTACTGCATTGATAAATATTATATTCTCACGTCTATAAAATTAATAACGCTATATAAATTTTATTAGCATGGCATTTATAAAACAAATGTAAGTAGGCAAAATAAGTTACAGGTAACAAAACAAAAACTGTCGTCAACATATTTGACGAAGGACCTCCGGCGGCGGACGTATTTACTTAGATATATACATACATAGATATGTAATGTACTATTCTTAAAAAATGTGACCGCATGAGGTCATTTCGTTGTTTGGGTACGTTTGGGACCGCCGTGAGTCATTGATTCAAGGTAGGTACTGTAGTGTCGCAAGACATACTGACAGATTTAGGATATTTTTAAACTGTGTATGAAAAAGATTTGTTTTTAAAATAGTAACAATAGAAGTTAGGTGTAAAATGTGTTTCTATAATTTTTAGTTAAAATATACAAGTGATAAAAGCAGGAAGTAGGTACGCATTGTTAAAAAAAAAGCAAAAAAAAAACAGAAGCTTCTTTTGTTGAGTAACTATACTCGGTAGATGATTTTCTTGTATTTCTTTCAAATGAAATAACAAAAGATTAATATTGAATAAAACTTGAGATATGAGTAATTCGTGTATTATCCTATAATTACTGTTCTTGCATCTGTGCCAAAATGTCGGGAACATTGACGCAAATCAATATCTAAGAACAGAACACAAATAGAACTCATGAGAAATGTTCAGTTTATGACATAAATTGTACAGTTTACGAGCTTAATGCTAGATTACAGACCACCTATAAATAGTACTTACCTAGCAGTCTTTTGTTTAAGATGTGGCAGGATTTCTATATTTGCTTTTGGAGTTTTTCTAACTTATCAGGCAGGCTATAGTCAAAGGTAAACCTATCCCACGTAAAAAAAAAACTAGTTTGTCTTGACAAATATTGTTAGTATTATCCATAATATTTAAGTTATTTCATAAACTGTGAAAGATAAGGTAGTTATTTGACGGATGAAAAAAAAAAACAAAAAATTGGCATAATTACGTGTAAATAAGAGAAATTGCATAAAGAAGTGAAAACCTTTTTTTTATTAATAAAAATATGTTAACAAAATAATATAACTGTTAAAACAATCCATAGACTTCTGAACAGACGGTGAACAAGTTGCAACATCAAAACATCACCGCCGCTTGACGGCTGGCGGATACTCGAGCGGATAAACTTATTGATTCAATGAGTGGACTAATTACTGGGCTCTTGTGGTTTTACTTCGTCAGTAATTGTGCTTCAGGACAAGATAGTTTGTAAGACTATTACACTATTTGTCATGTATTTTGAACGATAATCATTTGATCCTCTTTATGGTTTATCCGGTTTCCTGTCCATCAAATTGTTAGATTGGTTAAGATTCTCATGAAAGATATTGAAGAAGCGAATGTCTCAATATTTTTATTGCACAATATTTTGCCTAACAGACGTTCTAGCACGCTATATCGGTCAAAAGTAAGTAAGTTAGTTCAGAGTTTTCAAACCGCCCTAAGGGCCCAAAAGTATATTCGGTAAAGCAACTTTAAAATCATAAGATAATTCACAAAAATAGCTAATTATAGAAACATATATTCCAAAAACGATATAGAAAACTACATGAAATCGTAAATTAAGTAGGTATTGAAAGGCAATTACTCGCAACAATTCGATGGAAAGCAATTGTGATTATTTGATAAAGACATCACTTGACACCGGAGACCTCTCAATGGTGTTATGACTGGAATTATTGGATACTTCATTGTGTTGGCTATGCATACTAACTAGGTCTATGGTGTCAAGTGTTGTGTATCAATAACTATTTATATTGATAGATTGAAGGCGTAAATGTGTTAATGTATGCCAGTTTTTCAAGTAGTAGGATGGTTAATGGTTATGTAATTTGGCACTGTATTGTATAGCATTTTTATCAACCATTATTAATCTACTGCTGGGTAACAGGCCTCTTTTCCTGCACAAAGTAATCTAGATAAAAGATCTAGTAGGTATGAAGATTAAGGTATCCTTTTTAGAAACACAGCAGCAGCGGTGGATGATGATGTTTTTTGTGGAAAGTTCTAATACATTACGATACCATTGTTACAAAAAACCTCAGTGCAAGAAGATAAGGATCGCATGAGTAATATAGGTAGGTACGCTACCTGGTATATGACCCGGGTATCTTCTCCGAACTTTAATGAGTGTCGGTGTTTTTGGAAATGTTGCGACGAACGTTAGGATCTATGATCTCATAACACGTGTGTGAACAATCGAATTTTAAATTTGACTTATTCAAACTCTAGTTTTTTTAATGCTAAGATAGACTCACGCTAGACACTGCACACACACTATTCTAAGCAATCGATGAATCGACGACTTTTGAAGAAATCGATGAACTTTTGACTAGCTTCAACTGACTATATAAACGACTGTACAAAATGTGATAAATATTATATCGGGCTTAAATGACGCATCTTTTTAAATTTGGCATTAGTGTATATATCTATCTAAGAGTATACATACGAGTAAATGCACTCACATGTCACAGGTTTTCTAATAAATACTAAATGAGACAACATTAGACCACAATTTATCACATAGGAAGCTCAATGTGGTCTATGATGGAGTGAGCTTATACGGTTAGAACTGTAACATTACTTTCGCTTTTAAGATCAATAGATTGTAGTACGCAGCTTTACGCAGCTAGCAGGGAGTCGGGCAGAGATTCCACTACTTAAAAAGTACATATGCATGAAAAAAGCAATAGAAGGCTACTCGTTATCTTAATATATAAAACTCATAGGTGACTGACTGACTGATATAGTGATCTATCAACGCACTGCCCAAACTACTGATCGGATCGGGCTGAAATTTGGCATGCAGGTAGATGTTATGACGTAGGCATCCACTAAGAAAGGATTTGTGGAAATACCCCTTAAGAGGTGAAATAGGGGATGCAAGTTTTACTTCTTAATGCGAGCGAAGCCGCGAGCACCCACTAGTCTTTGTATAATTGTATACAAGCATTTATTGACATAAATGCATTCTTTCTTTCTTTCTTCTGATATCAATATTTCATACCTTTCCACGTCATCTAATCACTAACAATAACATATGTAAGTACAAAAAAATGAATTAACAGATGCACTGCATACTTTTCTGTAACAATGATAAGTTTATACCGAACTGTAAATCATCAGAAAACAACAAAATTCGCATTAATTTTCACTTCCACGAGTTTTATGGGCTGTACCGTTTTATTAGCTTCCGATTACCCGTGTATGGGTTACAAGTTAATTTTTAACGTGGCTCTTATCGTTATATTTTATGTGTGTACACGCGCGGTGGAGTAGTGAGTGTGGCTGAAACTGTGGCAGGTAGCAAGCACGGAATAACTGCAGAGAGGGAAGTCAGGGAAATATCATAACACTATGAAATAAAAGAAAAAACCTTTGCACGTACATATATATCTTTCAAATGCCTTATGAATTCATTACTTCGTTTGTATTATTAAAATTTTGGTAAGGGAGCTTATAAATATTAATACGGCGCAAGAGAGGGAGTATTGGCGTAAGAGAGAGGAGGCCTATACCCTGCAGTGGGTCCCATTAGGCTGATGATGATGATGATGAAGGGAGCGTATAAATCGACAATCAAATCGTATCAAACTAACGGACGAATCCAGTTTTACGAGGGACAAGCAAAAACAGCAAATTTGTAGCCAGATGTTTGAACGAATTCCACAACACCAAGGAATATCTTTGAACTACACTAACCAACTTGTTGAAACAAGAATCAGGCACGCTTACCAGTACTAAAAATACTAGACATGATGGCATGTCAGATCACAATGATTTTTAATATTATCTGACTGCCATTCAATCGTCCTTTGAAGCTGAATAATGCCAGTCGTCTAAAGGAATCTCTGTTATTATATTCTCTAGTTGATTTTTCCACGCCACATCAAGCGCATAACACGGCTGCACTATACCTACACACATACACACATATAGCTATATAAGCGTAACTTATTGGGAAACTAGCGTCTACTGCGTAATGTGAACACTTTTCCGTATTTCACTGACAACCTGCTAGTGTTTTGGTTACATATGAGAATTAATTTCTGTATTTTGTTACTTTATTAAATATGTTAGTCTCTCTCTTTGAGTCTTATTTCCTCATGACTGAGGGTCGTGACTCCCCTGCAGAATAAATTCGTTAGGGGAGTTCTTAGGGTAAAACTCCTCTGTTAGTTAATTTGTTAGTAAGTTTGTATGAAAATGGTGTGCTCTGATGTAAAGAAATCTCAAACTACACTCGGAGCCTTTGAGAATAGCTTTGGTTATCGTAAGCGAATATGTACCTACAACAGGCCATACAATTTCAAATGTAAAATTATTAATGGGCACCACAATATAAGCACAAATATTATGTCTGTTTCCACTTTCAACTTTGTAACAGACAATTTTTTTGTTATATATTGTTTTTTTAATCAATTTGTATTTATATGCAACCTTGTCAAACAATACCAGAGCCCAGTGAAAGTTATTGCGTTTTGCGTCGCGTGCTGCACTTGCTATGCAGTCTATGCACCCAGTATACCCATATACGCGGTGTCGGGTACCATCATGGATAATAGTGCTATTTATGTCATTACTACTGGATGCTTGTGGCTTCGCTCGCTTTGTTTCGGCATAAAAAGTAGCCTATGTCACTTTCAAGACCCTATTTTACCTCCAAACCAAAAATTTAAACGATCCGTCGCTCCGTTGAGATGTGAAAGTGGAAATAACACAAAAATTCATATTTATTAATAGCATCAATATTATGTACACAGGAACAAAACTTTATAGAAATATCATAATATATATATTTATGTATAAATAGAGCTACAATATGGTGACTGCTTACCGTCGGGCAGACCGTCTGCCTTTTTGCCACTATAAAAAAAAAAATATAAAAGATTTTGATGCCGAACACATAAATTAACTAATATACATATGTAGGTACATATATGGTTTTAAGGACGAGCTCCCAAGAAGAGCGAGATGGCAATACATTTATTGCGACAAGATTCTCCAAATTCCCTCTATTTGAAAGCTTAGAACTCCGCTTGAGAGAATAAATTCACTGTGGGAAAAAATATATGTTATTCTGTATAGTTTTTCAAAAAGATTGTAATTTTAGAAATTTCGATACTTTGTAACATGAATCCAAAAAAAAATTTTTAAGTTAACCCTTGTTTTGTCATGTATTTCCCTGAGGCTCCGAAATGGGGAGAAATAATACATACCTTTCTTTGAAGGAAATGTGCTACACATCATTTTGCTATTTTTGGCACTTTAGGATTATCAAAATATTGGTTTTTCGATTTATTATGAATTGTTTTATAGCTTTTGCAACCTATTTTGAGCCGATAGACGCGTGGGCGTCGACGTTCATCAGTAGCTAGCTAACGTTCGTACGGGAAGCACGTGCCACTCCGCGCAGCTCCATGCTCCAGTTTTCGAAATATGAAACGACTCAAACTATTGCTCCAACTCGACAGTTTGTTTGAGCTACTGCTAGTGTATGGTAGTGCTGGGTTGGTTACGAATAAAACGATTTCTAGATATATTTTTTTTATAAATTCGAAATATAGCAACAATACAAGTAGCAATTAGAAAAATCATATTATTAATTAAAAAAACAACGATACAATAAAAACATTTTTTTTGTGTAATAATGTATTTGAAATTTATTGAATTATATATTCACCCATTGCAATAATAATAATAACATCTCAAATTCCAAAATAAAACAAATTTCAACATGATTTCGTTTTTAGAACCATTTTTTATTTCAATTTATATTAATACCTTATGTCTAAAAAATAAAACAAAATATTTCAATTTAAAATAACATAATATTATTACATCTTTCTAAAACCGTTTTTTATAGTGCAATCGATATTAGACTTTATGCCGCCGGTATAGAACCGCTCTACTTGTCAAAGCCTAACTAGTTTCAAATCAAATAACTATATTTCTAAACATGAGTTGTCGTTTTTCGTTCGTTCTAAACCCATTTTTTTGTAGTGCAATGGATATTAGACTCTATGTCTTCGGCATAGAACCGCTTTACCTGTCGAAGCCAAACCACTTTCAAGTAACTACATTTGTAAACATGCAAAAATAGACTTAAAACGTATTGACATAGAGCTCACATTTGACATTTTTGTTCGTAATTGTACTACGTTTTATTTGTAACCGAATGAATGGTTTGCATACAAGCGTTCGTTCCTTTTTTGAGTAACTAGTTTTCAAAAGCGTTTGCATCTAAAACGGATAATATTACCGTGCGTTAGCATTGAGCTATAATGTACTTACGTACTAGAGATGACAGCACCAAGTAATAATATGCGGGGCGCCTTGCAGTCCACGTGACTGCAGTGAACTTAGTCCGGGTCAAACGCCTGTGACGCGCGAACGTGTTATACAAATACGCAATTTCAATCAAAATGCCGAACTGTGTCTTAAAAACGTGCACAAACCATTCGAGAACAAAAAACAAAGATAGCGGTGTAACATATCATCGGTAAGTAATCATTTTATTTGTTTAAGATACATTAACCTCAATGGTTTAAGATTATTGTTTGACAAAGCTTGAGTTTACATCGACGCGCCGCCATTGCGTGAACATCATAGAATATACACAAGTTGATGCAAAACATCGAACGAAACGCGTAAGCGCCTTGAAAAATCACGGCGCTTTCGACCTTTTGGTCGCAAGAAAACTAAATCTTAAAGCGTTCTAGCGCTGCGTGTTTATACTGGCTGGTTAGACGACCAATTATTGTTTCATTGCTGAAGCGAACTTTAGGTGAAATTCTTAACAAAATGGAGCATGACTTTTGGCTTGGATAGCTCCTCTAGTACGTAAGTACATTATAGCTCAATGTGCGTTAGTAATAAAATAGCAATTAGTAATATATTAGATACTAAAAATATTTTAAAAGTTTGTACTTTTGCACTAACATTTTTTGTTATGGTGATGGTGCTTTTCTAACCAACGGACATTTTAGTGCGAAATATGCCGAGGCGAAAGAAAAATAAAAAACACCAACAAAATCAAAATTGCGCAAGTCGTCATTTGAGCACATGGTGGCGGCGTGGTGGTGGATATAGGTACAAATCTACCTTTTTATTTTTATATTTTACCTTACTGCTGCGTAAGAATAATGACGTGTTATGCCCGATCCACAAATACAGTAACGAAACATAGGTAGGTACCTACACAGGGACAATAATAACTATTGGTAGTGCAGTAGGCGGCCTTATCGCCTTATTCGCCGATCGAATTCTACCAGGCAACCTTTGGATGGACATAAAGCGAGCTACATAGGTATACGTATTGGTCGTACCTATATAGGTAGGTACCTACTGAAATATGTGTATGTATTTATAATACCTAACCTATAATAATATGTAAATATAGTCGTAAAACTATCCTCAAAAAATATTATTATGGAACTACGAAAGTACTAGAAGTAACTATAGGTACCTACCTGACTTCAATTCGTTTGATCGTCCAGGATAACTTGATCTTTGCTACTAAAATAGCCCGACCCGCTTGCAGCTCTCAGAATCTGGCCGCTCTGTCGTCTCGCGGGCTCGTGGTTGGTTCGGTGAAAGGTCGTAGGTACCTAGTGGGTAGGTTATTAGCGCTAGCGCTATTATAAAATAGGTGGCGCTTACGCGTAATCAAAAACAAACTCTAAAAGAGTAGTAAATCAAGAGTACTCTTTAGTTGTACTCTTGATTTACTTCTATCACAAAATAAATATAGGTACCTACTTACCTAGGTACATAAGTTGCATTAGGCCTTCTCGAGTGTCAATCTGCTGGCCCTTCCTGCATGGCATCTCTACCTAGGTCGGTAGGTACATAAAATAAAACCGTCCAAATGTTTTATTTTCACATCACGGATTTCGTAGAAACATAGTTAATTTACCTATAAATTACCTAAATATAACAATCAAACTTGTTAGGTATATTTTTTTTACATTATAACCTTTTTAGGGGTTCGTCCGTACCTCAAGTAAACCTAATAGACATCGATCTATCTAATAGAATTATTTTGTTGCCCCTCTGTTCTACCTGTTCTTTCTTGTTTGATCAAGTTTATTGCTTTCTAAGTACCTAGGTATCTGTACGTACCAAATGAAGTTCGTCTGTCCGTCGGTCTGTCACCAGGCGATATCCCATGTAGCGTGATAGCAAGACAGATGAAATTTTCACAGATGACGTATTTCTGTTGACGCTATAACAACAAATACTTACTAAAAATATATATATATATTTTTTTTTTTATCCCTTAGAGCTATTTTACAAAGAATGCATATTACCAGAGCTAATTGACCCTCGTCACACGCGAAAAATGCCTATAAGAGATCCGATACACATACAAGTAGCAATAGAATCAAAAAAAAAATTAAAACAAGACAAAGAAAACTGTAAACGCAAATGGAACAAAAATTCTAACGATAATAATGGGCAAAAAGTTACGGTAATGGACGCATCGCAATCTTTTGAAGAATGGACGAAGAGTCCAATCTCCAAAAAACTGCGGCCAGAATTCATTTCTCCCAATGACGAAGGCGATGGCGACAATGAGATGATGTACAATAACATTCAAAACTGTAGCCGTCAATTAGATTTTAACGAGTTTTAATACATGCGCATTATTACATAAAAAAAGCTCCGTCCATAGAAAGCTTCAAGACTCAAGTAAAAATATGGTATTTGTCATCATTACAGTGAGATCTATGTAGTTCCTTTGCTATCATCATCTATGTATGTGTATAGTATATACTCAATCAGTATTTATTAACAATATGTATTAATTTATATTATTTTTGGTATATTGTTATTATATGTATTAGGGTGTATGATTTATATGTATAGTTTATTAAGTAGGTTTGTAGTATGTATTTTTAATCTAATCTTTTCTTCTTTATTTATTTTATTGTATACCACGTCCTCTGTTATCTCTTATTTATTCCTTTCCATCCAATGGTTGCCTGGAAGAGATTGCTTTTAGCAATAAGGCCGCCACTTGTGGCACTAGTATAAGTATTTTTTTCTTCTTTCCTTTTAATTTTATCGTGTGTTACAATAAAGAATTTTCTATCTATCTATCTATCTAATCTTTTAAATGGGCTGATAAACTGTTTTGGTACATTTATTGTACTAGTAAATAATTATAATTAATAATGGAGAAATGTGTGTTTAATTTAAATATATAAAGGTACATAAGATATTAATAACACATTCGTATTTTTTTCGCCAGACCCTTATAAATACGCCAGAGTAGTTCCTAGTAGATGCTTCGTCAAATTAGAACTCGCAAGCGGCGATCTCTAGAATTCTAGATTACTAGCGGCGCCCCGTGGTGTTTCCCGCGTTTCGTAGTTATAATATTAATGTAGGGTCTAAATATCTCCTTGCCAAATTTAATCCAAATCGGTTCAGCTGTTTAAGCACAAAGAACGGCCAACATACTTACACCCTCACAAACTTTCGTCTTTATAATATTACTGGGATGGAATTGTACGGAACCCTTCGTGCGCGAGTCCGAATCACACTTGGCCTTATAACCACAATAATTCTTCTGCTATTCGGGGTTCCCAGAGAATATATAACACTAATTAGCTGCGTTTCATTTGAAACTGTTTTCGTGCAGGTGCCTAACTCGTGCATAAGTATTTTTTTTATATTGAAGCGCCATATACTTTCGCCGATTTTATACCAGGTAAGTAGGTATTACAAGTTACATACTACTGGATTAATAATTTAGTAGGTAAGTGCTTACTGATTTCAAACAACTGTAAACAAAGTACCTATATAACTAGTTACCTACATATATGTAATATAAAGTTATAAGTAAATTAATAAATACCGATAAGGTAACTACCATATACCACGTATATTGAACCTACTTATCAATTACCTCTATCTGTATTGGTATGAAATAATAAATAGTTATAATAACAACAAACAAGTAGCAATTTGAAAAATTATACCGACTTTTTTCAGTGACCATATAACACTGTACGAACTAATTTGACTCCCTTCTCAACACTCCGCGCCGCGTCCCGCGCGCGAGTCGCACCCTAGCCGATCCCCGGCGGCCGCGGCCGCGCGGCGCGGCCCCGTCATGTTAGCACGTCCGTCCGCTACGCCTTGAACATGATTATGACCGGCTACGCCGTTTCTTATTTGAGCAATTGTCGTGTGTATTAAGCGGCAAGTGCGGGGCCGGGTAGGCAATATCGGTCACGTGGTCTTTGGGAAGCGCCCCCTTAAAGCCAATTATTATTTCATATTTTCTAAAGGCTTTCATCCACATCCATGGAGTCAGATCACCTTGGAGGCTTCTTTTTACTTACGTGGGTCAGCGGCGCAGCCTTCTGTGGTTTATTTAGGTAGGTTTTTGTAGGTTTCAGTCGGTATTCATTCAGTATGAAATCGGATATAGTTTAAGTATCAAAGGGATATTTTTCTTATCATTCAAATGTTAAAATGTATAATAAAAGTGGAAGTAAAAGTGCTTTGTACTGGAGTAAAAAATATCAACGATATAATGACTAAAGAAAAAATTCCAGTCATATATTTCAATATTAAATAAATATTTAAATATTATATATAATATAAATTTTCAGTCATTACTTGCGCCATTATGCACTACAAAAAGGATTAAACGAATACAAGAATGCTTTTAGGCATATACCTGCGCAAGAGCAGATGCAATGCGAGTGTAGGTGATATTGCTCCAAGACACCTAACTAATGCATTCAACATTAAAACCGTTCGGTCAACCATATGATATCGGCAACTATAGATACATATTATCAACAACATTGAGCAAGAATGGATCTCGCATTGCGTATAAAATATTGCCACGTGCATGTGCGTAATTCTGCGATTTCACATGCGGTATTTTCAAGAGGTAGCTTATGTAATTAACAGAATGAAATACTAGCTAATGCTAAAAATCACCAGGATTCGTCGCCCTATAACATTGTCACGCCGGTGTTTAGTATTGACATACTATTGTGTGTGTTTAGTGTGTTTTTTATTCGTGCTATTATTCATTAACTGATTAATTATTTTCGATAATTTACAATTAAGTTTGTATGTCCATTGTTAGATCATACCTGGTTTGAGATCGGCTATTGAACTGGCATGAAAAGTAAGATAATGAGTACAAGATTATATTTTTTAGTTTTTTACAAGGAATGGGTTTGCACTTGACCGAAATTCGCCTGATGGTAAGCTATTCTTACGGTTTAGGATGGAACTTACCCAGTAAGAACCGATTCACTCTCGCTTTGAAAATTGCAAGGTTATATTCCGCGGGGAACAAGGAGTCAGGCAGGGAGTTCCACAATTCAGCAGTTCGCACTTTAAAAGTGGAAGCAAATTGCTTGAGCTGGAATTGTAAAGGTGTCTGTAGTATAAGATGTTGTTTGTCGCGAGCGTGTCAACCGGCCCCCGCGGTAACACCTGATATGCGCAAGCTGACACACTTTTTACCCGTTTTGCCATTGTCACTGCGCATGAGACTTAGTGACCACTTATGATGAAAAGTGTAGGTAAGGGCTTATATATTTTTGTAAGGGTATTAAATTCGATGGCTGCGGCGGTAAAATGGGTTAACAGATGTTTAAGAACTTTGGCATTTCTTACACAATTACTTTACCTAAACATAGTTTAACTAAACATAATTAAATTAGTAAAGACTTATGGATATATGGACCTATGTGACACTCGAGGTATAGAGCTCTTGAAATGAAAACCAACGAAATTAAGATTTGATTTCTCTAGTACTTCTTCTTTTTATCGAATGAGAGTGGCCAACTCTGGTGTCGAGAGTTTTCAAACCGCCTCTGACATGGCTTATCAACTGCCGTACTAGACTAACAGCCGTACAGACTCCTCTCTAGTACTGTGAGTGAGTGTATTTGTAACTACTTTTCTCTCCAACGGATCAATTTGGTTCAAAACAAGTATGGAGAAAGCTTAGACTCTGGATTAACTAACACATAGGCTACTTCTTACCTCAGATCAACACTGTTAACACTGAAGTCCCCGCTATATATCATGTCATATGACCACAAATACAGCAATACAACACACCTTGATCATATGTATGTAAATCTTTAGTAAAATCTGCTTGTCAGCGACAACTAGATGTTATCTTTAAAGACTCGATGCTGACTTCAATGCATTAACAATGCTCGAGCAAACAGGTAAATAGTGTTTTTTTATGTTATTTATTTATACATGTGCAACTGAGAACGCCAGTATAATATACATATATATGATCGACTTAGTATATATGAATGTAAGACAATAATCATTGGATATGCATAAGTATTATAGACAAGAATGTCTCAGGTCTCTCACTTATTCAATAAGTGACTCCAAAATTGACTGTATTTTATGGATGATGTATGTAAACTGATATTTGAATTTATGTTAACTTTGACCTTTTTACAAATATACCATTAGAGAACGTCTTAATTGTATGTACTTTGGTTTTTAATGTTGGTAAATTTCAATAAATTAATAAAATGACTCCAAAATAGATGAATGCCCAATTGTTTACTATTATATGGGTAGATAAGGAAAAAATGAATTCTATGGATAGATCTTTATATCCAAAACATCATTAAGTAGTTTGTCTATGATGTTTTGCGTCTGATTTACTAATTATTCCTCCATAGTATGTAAACGTTTACGAAGCAACATTATGTCGTCGAAACAATTATGTTATCTTTGCTTGAAGTTTTTTCCTTGTTTCTCTGATCTTTGAGCTCAAACTGAAGGTCGTGATGTATCTATTGTACTCAGTTTTCCGGAGGTTCTGTTTGTTTCTACTAACCTTATCCTTGCTTCGGTTAATATTTATGATGTTTATAATCTTAGAACCTGTAAATTATAATTTGGTTCAACTTTCTATGTATGCATAGAATATGTGACATACTGAAAACGTTTTCTTTTGTTTAGATTTTTTGTATTAGAATCCTAATTAGATGAAAGAAATCATTGTTTTCTTGCTTCATTCCAGAAATCTTCACTGCCACATAATCATCCAATTATATCCTTGACCAATTTAATATATTCTTTAAATAACAAAAATAATAACTGATTACAAAAAAAAACAATTTCATTGATCAGAAAACCTGAAAAATTTGCATCGTGGATTTTTTAGGCACCCATACTGAATTTCAATCCAACTTATATAATTGGGTTCCTATTTGTGTGTTTTCTAGTAATTTCCGTAGACATAAAGGCAAGACTATGTTATACTTACTAAGAGTTTACACGTGCCGTTATGGTATAAATTAATAAGTTCAGAACAAAATAATGGCATTGTGTAACTTATAAAATCTCCAGATAGGTATAATTAAGCAAACAATGCTTTCAATCATTTATACACGAGTTAGTTATTTGATTCGTTTTTATGATGTCATACAAAATAAGTTATTATTTACTTATTATTCAAGCAGTTTTTTTGGCATTTACATAAATCATGGTGGGCGACCAGTTTCTTCCACTGACGATGAGATGTCTTTGGTTATTATAGTTTTTGACACACATCGATTGCTTCTATATGATCTTTTCTACTGATGATTGCAGCGGACATTTTTTACATGAGATAGGCTCACCCTTGAATACAACTAGCAACGTTATAATCGAACGACTTCAATTGTTTTCGACTTTACAGTTAGGTATTAAAATTTACATTGTGGTTCAAGGAGAAGCATATTTGACTTTTTCTTCAGATAGTATATAGTCAACATAAGCATTTTTTTATTGTTTGTTATGTTTAATTTAACTGTTTAGCAAAGTTATTAAATATTCGTAATACTTTCAATATCTACACAAAATCATATTTTCATTAGAACATCTTTATGTTTTTTTTTATAAGGTTCTAAACCCAAACCACATGGTACAGTGTACAACCCGCACTAAGGTTTTAGTTATCGACTTTTCAGTCGGAATAATTTTGGAGAAATTGATTCATGCTCGTACTACTAAATCTAATCAAAACACAAAATATCAAATTGAAGATGCACAAATGGCTGCGCAAGCGCAAACTAACAGTTAGTACAAACCAGTTATTATTGTCACAGCTACAGGCTGCAATTACCTGGTTGTAATTACTCCGGTCACGTGGTGCCGAGGACAAACTCCGTGAAAACTTCGCTTCACGGTTACATGTACATTTTTATCGGCGATGATTGTCATCTACCGCTTTGATGTTGTATTTATACATTAATGATAGTATGTATGTATTATATCGGATGTTTTAGTTACAATAGAGTATTGATAACTAGTTGTACACGACCGCGAATTTGTTTGCGTTGTTTTGAAGGCTTTTGGCATCAAAATGTAATGAATTTTGTGAAGATTTTTCTCGTTTCGATTTAAAAAAAAAAATAACACCTACTTATATCAGTACCTTTCAATAATTAGCTTAGTATGGTCGCGTTTGCACGCATACACTTTATTTACATTGCACATTACATACTCAAAGTAATATTGGTATAACGTTCATAGATTAAAGTGCTCATCCAGCTAGTATACTCGTACTAGTAATTAGGCCAAACATGCTAGAATATTTCCAACTTCATTTTGCTCTCCGAAATCCGTTCAGTTCAGCCACTTGACGAAAATGTCAAATATAAATAGTGTTGTTAGATCGGAATGGGCTTGAGATGATTAAATCCGTGCCAGGTAGCCAGGTGAGTCTGCGCCCAGGTTTGTCAACCGAGACTACATTCGCAGCATTACGTATGATCATAGCACTAGTTACGTGAATTGTCTTTTAATGAATTAAAAATTTTATTCAGTGTCGAAAGATAATTAGCTAGCTGTGTAATTATGAATAAATTGATAATGTATTTGTAGCATACAAAATCTTTTTATACATAAAAAAAATATACATGTAATAAGTTAAATTAAAAATTGAAAGCACATTTTTTTTATTGCAACATTTCTAGAGTTACACAAGAAAGAATATAGACAGTTTTATTTATTGTAACGCAGGTTGCCAAATAAAACTCTTTATAGTCGAGCGTCTTCCAAAAATCTTCCTGATTCAGACTTAGCTCGAAAAGTCTTCAATTCATCCTATAATTCACCTAAAACATGAATTGAAGCTTGTTAACCACATCATATAATCACGGATACGCGGCTGACATTTCACAATCCCAACCAGTCACATCGACCGAGCTGGTTACCATGCATATAATACAATTATTGAGCCGTTAATTTTATAGCTATTTTACTGTCGTGTTCAGCAAATTGATATCGATTTAATTGTAATGTTTATTGATTGACACCTCAGGGGTGAAATGTTGGTAAATTATGCAATTATTGAAGTCAAATGACAAAGTATTTTGTTAAGTTTTTCATACCATCATTTTTTCATACCACTGTCAGACACTCGTATGACTGTTTTTAGTGAGGTATTTGCGTCTACCTGGTGTAATTGCCCAGGTAGAACCTGCAACTTTGTCAATGTATTCAAGGTTTACATTTAGTTAGGTATTACCACTTATAAATTAGTGCATATGTTACTTAGATTACGACGCAGCCACTTCGCCAATCATTATGATAAAAAGACAATAACACAGGGACATATTTTATGTATCATCAATCTTCCGCCATTTTATAAATAAGTGATTTTATGATTTCCGTATGCATTCCTTGTTTGTGTGTTGTTTTGCATTATTGTCCTTTATATGGCGTCAATCTCTTCCTTGGTTGTAATTGACGTGCACATTTTATTGCTTGACTTAGACCTTTCTATGTAATTATATTGTTCTAGCACCACTTACATAGTATTATTTTTATCAATGAGTGTATTTATCTTCTATTTTTTTTATTATTGTTTTGTTATCATATCTTCTCTGGCTTATTATATATCCCTATACATCTTACTAAGTCCTTGTCCATTCCTTGTTATCGCCAAGACGCCAAAGACTGCACTACAACACACTACGGACAGCACTCAGTGACAACCAATTAATTCAATCAGAGTTTTCGCTCCATTGCCTTCGAAACCGGAATGCGGTCGAATTGTGCCGACGGCTTACCTAAAACGGCTCGACGTCTACATCAAAATATTTATATAATTCTGGGCGTATTAATGCTGCACAGATAAAGACAACATCGCCGTGTATTGGCAAATAAGTGTGCGTTTGTTTGGGGGCCGCCACGTTAGAACGGGCGACCTCTCGCTTCGTCACGCCACAGAAGGAAACCAGTGAGATAAGTTTTTTTGGTAAGGCAAAATTAAATTAGTCGTTTTGTTTGGCTGGCGAATTAAACCAAATGTTGCATGTAAGTTTGACAGTGAATAATTTTGTGTATAATGATTGAAAGAAAGATGTTATCATATATATAAATGTAGCGTCTGCCTTGAATTACGTATGAGAAAATATATACTTTCTATACTAGGACATATTTCGGAATACGATACAAAAACATCATATACCAGTACAATTACACCTCTAAATCCTTCATAAAAATATGTTTACCATAATTTCATAGCACTGCCTACTCATTTCCTACAACAACATCTAAACATGTCCCACTAAGTGTTTACAGCAGCCACTGTGGCCGGCGCTCGCACCAAGTTACCACAAGAGGTAGCATTGAGGCATTTACCTTTCTTAGGTCGGACTTGTCCTCAATAGAGCTCGCTGATTTATTACGATGCATACTGCGCTGCACAATTTACACACAAATTTTGTGCAATACATGTTGACATGTTCACATACCTACATAACATAATACGTGTAAGCATCTCTAGTTATATTACACGTATGACTCGTTCACTAGAAGTCTCTTTATAATTTGAATTACCGAGAACAAAACAAGATGCTGCTTAAAATACGGCAATGTTTTCTAGGTAGTATATGATATATGTATATAAGTGTGTATTTGAGAATGTTGTATGTTTTTCAATGTTTGCTTATACTTCATTTTCTATCGATTGAATTATCCCATTTGTAATTAGAATGGACCCTATACACTGGTTTGTATATCTTACAGCAAAAATATTGTTTATACTGTTTAGCAACCCTGAATAAATAAATACTTAAACAATTTAAAGTCCAAGATTGACGTGGGTCATCACTAGCAATTCCTAAAAAAATGTGGGTCCAAAAACCGACCAAATTAATATTCACAAGTAAATATGTAATGTATATAATCCAAACTATAAGTCACCTAAATCCGTCATCTGACTAGCGTCATTAAGTACCTGTATATAGACAAAAACAATGTCAGACGACAATACATAAATACACGGAAAATGTACATACTTCACTTGCCCGGAAAATGAAAAGTAAACAGTATATGTACAAATCTTGACAAAGCATTTAGCCCGTCTGTCTATCGATTTAATATTTACTTATATTGAATTATTTTTTTATTACAAATTAACTGAATATGAATAGGTATTAATAATGTTTTTTTTATTGTAACTTGATGTTTCTAGAAATGTAATGTAGCTGAAAATGGTGTATCTTAGATTGGAAATTAATTGTACAAGCATAATGCACCGCACAGTACACTTAAATCGACAAGATTACCTACCGTTTGTGGTCAATTCTGACCCTAATCATTACATAAACGACAATTGTCTAAAATACATGGGTGGTCTTATTATATGAGTTATTTGTTTAATTTCATTCAGCAAACTATTTTCATTACAAACAAAATATACCGATGTTTTTTTTTATATATATGAATGGCTGTTAATTTGTCCAGACATTGTAAGCAAATTATTCTCTGACCTAGCACGTATAGAACATGACGCGTTGTTTACAAAAATGACGGCCAAGGAAACTCCCAGCCTTGGCCCGACGACTAAGATATAAGGTAAACTTACTTTAAGTCATCCAGATTCATCAATCCTAGATAGATAGCTAGATTACTCTCTCTTACTCTCTCTTTATTGTTGGCACAAAATTTCAAAAAACAGAACATATAAACAAGCGGCGGCATTATCGCTGAAAGCAATCTCTTCCAGGCAACCTTTGGCTGTGGAGAAATCAGTATAAAAGAAAAAGAAGAATGTAAACTGATTAGTGTATTCGCTATCAATTAATAATTAATTACATGTTACCTTGTTCATACTAGTACAGACTACATCTAAATTAGTTCTCTAATTAACTGCTCTGTTAGCTTAGTTGGTAGTGACTCTGCCTTCTAATCTAGGGGTTGCGGGTTCGATTCCCGCATGAGACAAGTAATTATGAATACTAAAATTTGTAATTACTTGTGTCGAGTCTGGCCGTTTTTATATATAATAAGTATGTATTTACAAAAGAAAAGTATATAAGTATTATATCCGTTATCTAGTACCCACGACACAAGCGTTTGCTTAGTGTGGGGCTAGATGGCGTTGTGTGCAATGTCCCGGAATATTTATATTTATTAATTAAAGCATAAACATGAGATATTTTATGTACCTACATATACGTATTTTGTGAGTGTTTAATTAATTAATTTAATACTTACGCGACCTTTAATTAATCATCGATTTCGCGACTTCCTGAATTTAAACAAAAGTTATAAATTCAGGAAATTGCATGTCCTAATTAAAAAAGGTAATTTGCTACCTATTGTGATTTGTAAAATAAATTAATTGATTTAAATATTATCTAAATGGGAAGAGGTATTACGAGTGTCTACTATACAGCATTCAATTCATCACATGCACTTAGTAAAAAATAAAATAAAAAAATAAGTATTTTTGTTTTTCTGCCAAACCATGGATAACATTGGATTCAACTCTAAATAAAAAAAAACCGTTTAGAGATCACCTTGCACAGTATAACAACCGTTTCATAATTAAATCGTAATTAGAATTCACTAATGAAGACAGTCCATTACTGAACCAGACCAGGACCAGACTGAACAAGTTTGACCGACCTCAGGTTCATGACGTGATTTTAATTACTCTAAATCTATACTATAATGTAATAATAATATTATAAAGCTGAAGAGTTTGTTTTTTTGTTTGTTTGAACGCGCTAATCTCAGGAACTACTGGTGCGAATTGAAAAAATATTTTTGTGTTGAATAGACCATTAATCGAGGAAGCTTTTTGGCTATATAACATCACGCTACAACTAATAGGAGCGAAGAAACAATGGAAAATGTGTAAAAAACGGAGAAAATTATTCATCTTCGTTGCGCGCGCTGCGACAACGGTTCAAGTCGTGGGTAACAGCTATAATTTATAAAACTGAAGGGGTTGCCCAAAATAACTATTCCACGCGGACGAAGTCGCAGGCACAGCTAGTAGCAACATAATTAGACAAAGTTTAAACGATTTATCTACTGACAAAGTATACAAAAATAAACACAAGATACTTGAACCGGATCAGGTAGTGAATGTGTATGATTGAATACTTGCCTCAAACATTTATTATGTTTAACATATTGTATCCTTTTTTTTGGTAAATTAATTAATTATTCTAAGGAAATACGTTCACGTGACAATTTTTTCTCAAACAATCTGAATAATAAAAAAACAATATTAAAAACAAAATTATCTAACCATGGTTTTTGGTTTGTAAATAAGACGATGATAGATAATAGTTTAGGTATTATGGACCATAATAATAATAATAATAATATATCTTTATTGCACACCAACACAAGTATATAGTACAAAGTAAAATATGAACAAATAATAACGTACAAATGGGCGGCCTTATTGCCTTAAGCGATTTCTTCCAGGCAACCTTTGGATGGACACGACAAGTAGAGATAAACAGAGTCAGAGGTGTACTAATTAGAAATATAACGATTTTTTATTCAAATATGTTCCTAATCAAAATAATACCTTTATAATTATAAACAATACCGAAAATATGTATACAAAGAGAAATACTAACATAAATTACTATCTACAAAGAAGTTATAGATCTGTCATAGACATAAAGTGATGAAAGACTTGATTCTGAAAAATGGACAGAGATTTAGCTTTCCGAATAGAAAGAGGCAATGTATTCCATAAGGTTACAGCGCGTACTGCAAATGACTTATGAAAGTACATATTGACCTGACTAGAAGAGGATGAAGGAAAAGTGAGAATAAGAGATCGACTAGGACGTAAGGAGACAGAGTGGGTGGGAGTCACAAAATTGAAATAGTTTTTCAAGTAATGAGGGGTGACAGCGAAGAGGGGTGGCATGGAAGAGAGAAGCCTATACCCAGTAGTGGGATTAAACGGGCTGAGGATAATAATGACGATAGAACGATGATGAACATACCTACTTAAAATTAAACATCCTAATTGATTTCCTTTAACACAAACTATACCAATTTTTCCACAGAACACGAAACAAGGAAGCGCACTAACTTGTAGGAGCGTATTGTTGTCGTATTATTGTAAGTTTATTGAAGCATTATGGTTACGTGCTCGTAGTTGTAACCATTTATCGATATAATCTAAGGAAGCAGTACTCCCGTCAACCGCCAAGTGCCTTGTAAATGTTGCCGTGCTGATGTAGGGGCAAGTTGGGAGCGCAAGCGATTGTCGTTAAACGTTATCGCTGTTAGCATATAAAAGCCACATTTGACACAAGAATTAGTATGTATGATTTCTATGTATGTAGGTAGTTAATGATACTTGAGTAAAGTATATGATATGAAAGAGCCATGCTAGAGAGATGGCTATGAAAATTCTGCACACCCGAGTTTAATTTTGATACATGTGGTATATTTACGAATTATTTTTAAGGAACTCCACTTCCTTTCTTGTTTTATGTATTAAAAAATCTTGGCTTCATCTCATAGCACCAACATCACGAAACGATTCAGTAAATTCCCCGCTTCATCTCTTACCTTGCACCATACATGACGTGTTTGACATTGAACGTTCGACCCGATTAAGTATAGCAGACGATTCGCGAGGCCGCCGCAATGTCCACTTTGCTACAAGTTATTGTTCCATTTGCAATCAACCTTTATAAGCTACCTACCTACTAGCATTACAGCGATAGCTCTTATGATATTTCAGTCTAAACATCGGCATAGAAACAAGAATAGACTAAGGACACGGAGTAGTGTTACTTTCAAACAAACAATTGAATAGCACACTCGACAATGCTTCATTCAGTGCTATTCTTACGATAGGGTAAATCTGTGTAAATTTACGTAAAAAAATAACCGGCCAAGTGCGAGTCGGACTCGCGCACCGAGGGTTCCGTACAAACCTGCAAGGTTTACAAAATATATATTTTGTAATGTAACTAAAAATTTAAGGTTTTCGGAATTTTTCCTTTATGTGTGGTATAAAACGTTGCTTCATGCCAAATTTCAAGATTCAAGGTCGACTGGAAGTACCCTTTAGGTTTTGATTCCCTTGCAAGTACTTGCGAGTTTCAAAATATGCAGCTTAAATTGCTGTTTCTTTTGATTGCGTTGACATAGAAGTTTGATTTTGCTATAGCTTAAAGGTATTATAGACCTGAGTATTTGGTATGAATTTCAATTTAATACCTCTACGCGTTTATGAGGAAATGGGTAGTAAGTTTAAGATTATTAAAAAAAAAAAAAATTTTGTGATGTAACTAAAAATTTATGGTTTTCGTAATTTTTCCTTTATCTATGCTATGAGACGTTGCTTCGTACCAAATTTCAAGATTCTGAGTTCACGGGAAGCACCCTGTAGGTTTTGATTCCCTTGCAAGTGTCGAAAATTTGCGGCATAAATGGCTGTATCTTTTGATTGCGTTGGCTTAGAAGTTTGATTTTTTCACAGCTTCAAGGGACAGTAGACCTGAGTAATTGATATAAATTTCAGCTTCATACCTCTACGCGTTTCTGAGAAAAAGGGTCTTGACAGACGGACGGACGGACGGACAGACGGACAACAAAGTGATCCTATAAGGGTTCCGTTTTTTCCTTTTGAGGTACGGAACCCTAAAAATGACAGGATAAATTTCCGATATGTTTGTGCTCAATCCATATGTCTCAAGGAATAGAACGGATCTGTTTACCAGGCTCGGTAATTGATCGTCGTTTAATTTGTTTACAATAAAAACCATATTTTTGGATAAAATTAAACATTACTGTTGTTTTGATATTCTTAATATACCGGTTGATCACTAAAAATCTAAACACGAGCTTTAAAAGCTACTACATATCTCTTTAGTATCGATTACCGATAAAACACACATTCATCGACCTAATCTCTGGCTCATGTGTAATAATATTTATAAAATATATTCTGGTTTGAACAACAAATGTATGCATAACAATTTAAGATTATAATCGTGGCAATTATAACATTTTTGCGTTGCTTAATATTTTGTGGGACTGTTCATGCAGGTATTCCACGTTCGGTACGTTTGTTACAAAAATGGTGGCAGTTTTTACCTCATTAGTCAAGGATACGTTAATTGGAGAGCTAGAGGTCAGTGATTATACAGGCTTACTAGGAATCACTTGCCAGTAGTAATTATAACGTTTTTTTAAATTAAGAAACATAACCTTTAATGCACGAATATAAATCACGTAAGTATATGCAACACAGGGAATCCTACAGCAGTAGTCAGGGCACACAATGTAAATACTCTTTGCAGCCTAAATTAAATTGTGTAAATGTAAATTATTAATAACATCATTGCATTATGACATAACTAATTTTAAGTACTGTGTTCATGAAATGTGTTTTTTAAATAAATGATTATTATTATTATTCGGTATTCATTTATTAACAACTTTTTTTAAATTTTTTACAATATATGTATATAAAAAAACAAATATTAAAAAAAACTTAAAACGAGCGATGCCGCCGGCAACGGGGTAGGACCCAAGCAACCGGTGGTAGAGGCTACAAAGAAAGGAACCTCCGGACAATACGCGCCGTTTCAAGGATCACTGCCTTCTGTATCTGTCTCTTAACCCAACCCCCCTTATTATTATTATTATAGTATAAAGTTTCAAATCTACACTTTCTTATGGCGTATATCACATTAATGAGGGCTATGATCATCTGTAGAATCATTGGCTGATGAGCTAGCTTGATGAAATGTTGTAGTGGTGGCACAGCTGAGATTTTGTAGTTTATAAATAACCTTAATTTGTTTACGATATTCGTTTTATCTTCATAGAATCCATAAATTAAAAAAAAGCTTACTTTGTCTGGGGTCGAAATCCCTTATTCATTCTCTAACTTTATATTATGTAAGCCTGTATAAATATAACACATTTGATTTTCAGTTATGTGATACATACCTGTAATATTTCCTTGTCGCAGTCGTTGTCGTTCTGCTGGTAATTAATAACAATTAATTTCATTGTCCTTTTGACTTTACAACTTATCAGATACATATAGGTAATATCGTAAATGCTGAAAAAATATTTTTTAGCGTTGAAATATTTTTAGATGACTGACTATTTTTCTTGAACTCTTAGTTAGGTACCAATGTATTGTAATTATATTATTTAATAATTGGCTAAAATATCTACTCATACATATTATTAATTTAGCAAAATGATGATTTTACATAGTCCTCTATTTACAGCAAAATACATTCTAGGTAATTGTGCTGTCTTGCATATGTTATTCCTAATATTAGACGGGGTGTTATGTAATCAAACGCAAATATATAATGAGTTAAAAAAACATGAAGGTATTGTAAATTTGTCAATGATGTAATAATTCTTTATTTTAATAACAAAAAAATACTTAAAATTCTACTGGTGATTATACATTAATAATACAACACATTTGTCAATGATTTGCAAATCCCTTTATTTCTAAAACAATTATAGAACTAAAAATACGAATAGGTATGTGCATACATAATGAGCCCCCGTGTTACTAAATACTTTATGAGGGAATAAAAGGTAAATTTGTCAGTGTATATAAAAGTCATTAAGTCATGGTCAAATACCAAAAATAGAGATAATTTTGACAGATATTTATTAGAAATTGATACGAGCACTCTAATTTTGTTTCATTGCTGCAAAGGTATAAATTTGTGCTCATAATCTGCGTTATTTAATGAAAAATTCAAAATTACGTATTTTAAATGCTACCGAAATTTATTTGAATTTGTTCTGGTTCAAAACCAGTTTTGAATGTGTATTTGGCTTATATATGAACTCATTCTGTTATGTGTACCGTTATAAATAAATAAATAAATAAATAAATAAATAAATAAATTTATTATAAGAAGATTTGCACATAATTTGCGTTTTTTTTACAAAAATTAGGTTTAAATTCTATGGCAGTTACATGATTATCAAAAACCAAACTCTTGAGATCTTTGGACGTAAATTGGAGCCTAAGTAGTCTTTTAAATACGCCTGAAAAGTGTAATTTCAATCACTGTAAAAAATCATGTAAATAAAATAATATAACATAAAAAAGCCTTTATTTCTATTACTCATTAGGTAAGGAATAAATACAAAATAAGCAGGTATTGTACATTATATTGAGAACCATTTAAGTTAGTATATTCTTTATGACATATGCATTTAAGAAACAATGTGCATTTATGAATTTATACAATGTTTATATATAAGTTTATGTTTAAGTTTAGGTAAGTACAAAATCATGTATGTATGTATAAATCAATAATAAATATTAATAATTATTTTATTCATATTTTACGACAAATTCACATAATTAAAGTTTGAAAATTAAGACCCATTTCAAAATTTTAATAATAAAAATAAAACGATTTAACTAACCCTATCAACTGACTCGTAAAAACAATAGGAAAGCTCACTCACTAGAATATCTAATCACGGCTATCGATACAGTATTAAAAATCAAGGAAGCGTCTCAATCACTTTGGGTGGTCGTTTAATTCCACACACGCCGAAATAACACACCAGCATGTCGTAGATCAATCTCTAATCCACTCTAATGTTATACGAATAAAAATGTCTGTTTTTCTGTCAGCCTAGTTAATAGACTGTTTGTTAGCCATGCAGATTTATGGAGCTTGATGGAATTTGGCACATAGTTAACATGACTAGAGAACGACAAGCATAGAATTTTCATAAATGTTGGTACTTTGTAGCCATTTTAATTATAACCCAGGGGTCTTCAAATCCAGAGTAAATAGGTTTTCAAATTCAAATTCAAATTCAAATTCGTTTATTAGCCAAAAAGAGATAACAATATAACCTTAAACATAATCATACCTACAGTGTTAAAATAACTTATTATACTAAAAGGTTAAAATACATGTACTTGCGAGCCCTGCACTAAGTATGTCACTTGTGCCGCAGGTGCCCGCCTACAGATTTACTTATAACAGTACTAGAGTGCGGTGCGGTAATAATGGATATAATAAAGAAGATTAAATATTAACTATACTGAAATATTGGCTACAATATCTCTGTTGTTATGAATTTAAACTAGTATCAGTTCAATGTTGAATACCAGCAGTCTGCCGACTGGGGTGACGACATAAGCCTGTGTTGTGTATGTAAGTATGTGAGTGTGTGTGTATTTATGTGTGTGTGTGTGTGTGATGTGTTTGTTTGTGTGTGTGTGTGTGTGTGATGTGTTGTACGAGTGTGTCAGGGTTATTTATTTTAATATCTTTAGAAGTTCTTCTGTTTCAGAATATGATAGTGACATTAAATAATTTTGAACGATTATTTTGCATTGCCTGTTGGTTTTGTCATGGATTTTGCAAAGATACATAATTTTATTATATATATAGGGAAATCGAAACTCAGGCAAGCGTTGCGCAAACGCGGTTTTAACTCTATGCTGTTTTGCACGGGGAGGTTTTCTTCGGGGTGATTCAGCGGCATCAGAAGCAAAAATACTTCTAGTTTTATGCATAGCGAGTGTTACCTTTTGGATATACAATTGCCTCACGCTTAGTACTCTCGCCTCGGAATAGACTTGATCCGTCGGGTGTCTGTAAGGTCTCTTCAGCATCACTTTCAAGACTACTCGCTGCGCTCTCTCTACCTCCATCATGTTAGTGACTCCTGCTCCTCCCCAAGTGGTTATGCAATAGGTAAGTATAGATTCACAGAGACTAGTGTATACTAAGCGTAGTGTCTGTTGATTAGCGCAGTTCCGCAAACTTTTCATAATGTAAATTAATTTACGAACTCTTTTTGACAGGGTTGATATGTGGTCATGGAATGTGAGTCGCTCGTCAATCATTACGCCCAAATATTTGATTGACTGGGTTCTCTGGATTGGAGTGCATCCGCATGTGTCATAGTCACACGTATGAACCTTGAGTGATAGCTGTGGGTTAGGTTCTGACGCCTTGGTTTTGTGAAAACATACGAATTTCGTCTTACTGATATTTAGGGTTAGCAGATTTTTATCCAGCCATCGTTTTATTATCCGCATTCCAGATTCTGCTTCCTGAAAGACCTTATTCCAGGTTTTGGCGCGGAACAGGACCACAGTATCATCTGCATAACAGATCAGCTCGGTTTTAGGCGAGTTTACTAGGTGTATGTCATTGATGTACATGATAAAGAGGGTTGGTCCGAGAACGCTTCCCTGTGGTACACCAAATTGCATAGGTAACATTTCACTAGACTCATCCCCAATTTTCGTACATTGACTTCTATTTTGAAGGTAGCTTTGAAACCATTTCAGTGGGAGGCCTCTAATACCTAAAAGTTCTAGTTTTTTTAATAGGATTCCGACTGAAATAGTGTCAAAAGCTTTGGCTAAGTCTAGAAATACGCCGATTTTTTTTTTCACGTGTATCTAGACTAGCTCCTATGTTTTTGGATAGGAATTCAACTGCATCCTCTGTAGATTTACCTCGTCTGAACCCATATTGATGCTCTGATATCAGGTTGAATTTTTCCAGGTAGCCTACGAGTCGGTGGTTTACTATTTTCTCCAGAACTTTAGAAAAACTGGATAAAAGTGATATCGGGCGGTAGTTTTCCGGAAGAGTCTTTTGTCCTGCTTTGTGTATGGGTATCACGCTAGCTACTTTCCATCTCTGAGGGAAAATACCAAGTCGTAGACTGCAGTTTACTATATGTGTAAAGGGAGCGAGAATTTCTGATTTCATCTCTTTTATTAGAGCTGGCCTTATACCGTCACGACCTGGTGCACTATCTATTTTTAGCTTGTCAATGATTCTAGCTATTTCAAACTCATCAGTAGGCTGGAAATAAAACGAACCACTCAAATTAGAGCCCATAAAGTTTGTCTCGGCTACCAGTTCTGATTCAGTTTTATGGAGCGTTTCGAGCAATTGGTTAGCTAGCTGAGAACCCACCCTAGTAAAGTACTCATTGCAGTGGTTTCTAGACGCCTGACAGCTAGGTTTGCAATTTAATAGTTCGCTCGCTGGGCATTTCTTGGCGGGACTATCGATGATGGACCTGATAGATTTCCACATATTTTTTGGATTATTTCTATTTGATTCCAAGTCTTTACTCTCATGTTCCTGCTTAAGTCTGAAAAGAAGATTGTTGAAAAAGTTTCTGTATCGAAGATAAATTGTTTTCTTTGTTGAATCGTCAGGGTTATTTCTCGCCTCTAAATGTAATTTATCTCGATGTCGCATACAGCGCATGAGTCCGGGTGTGATCCAGGGTTTCAATGCATATTGAGACCTACTAGTCCGTTTTTTACATGAATGCTTCTTGATAGCTGATGTAATTATATTTTCAAATTCATCAACGGCAGTATCCACATTATTTTCATTAATTACAGAAGCCCAGTCTGTCTGTCGTAGTTCTTCCGCCACGGCTTTATAATCAGTTTTCATGTAAAATCTTTTGTTTTTATTTGTGCCACGTTGATTTTTAGTACACATTCCCAATATTACCATGCTATGATCGGTAATGTCAGTCTTACATATAGCCCCTGTTATGTTATCTGGGTTACCTTTGATAAAGATATGGTCTAAACACGATCCTGATAAATCTCGTGTAACATTCGAAATCACAGGTCTTAGACCTAATTCTGACATCATACAGACATATTCATCTTCCTCTTCCTTTAAAGGGCTTAGTATGTCTATATTAACGTCCCCCGTGACGATGATTGGTAGACCACATTTAAGGTTTGCCAGAGTACGACCTAATGATTGGCGAAATTTCTTTGAATCCCGGAAGCTGGGTGAACGATAAACGCCGAAGATGGTGATGACATTCGTTAACTCAATTTTTAAGCATTCAGCCTCCTTAATCCCTATTTCGCTGACTGTGGCATTCAGGCTTTCTTTAACATAGGCAATAACGCCGCCACATTTATTGTGAATCGTCTGAGTACTATAGCTTACGTATCCTGGAATTTGACCTACAGTCGGATTACAACCAAGCCAGCATTCTGTAAGAATCACTATATCAATATCTAGACTAAGACGCTGTAAGGCTACCAAAAACGCTACAAAATTCTTGTTTACGCTTCTTACGTTAAAAGCAAGCAATTTAAAGTTATGTGCAACCGTTATGTAATTTTTACATTCTTCTAGAAAGTCAATAGTACGACAATCAATGTTCAAAGCGTTGTCAATATCCATTACAGTATCTAAATCTAGGTTAGCCATTATCATAAAAATACAAGTATTTGATACACTTTAATTGATTGTCGTACTTGCAACATACAAAAGTGAATAAACTGCTTAAAATTTGGGTGCACATTGTTGGGGTCAATATGTATAAGTAGTTGTCTTTGGGGTGAGGTGAGTGTGTCGAGATGTGTGTGTTAAGTTGTGGAGTCTGTAAAGAGAAATTTGTGCTGATATGGATGGATTTGTGAGTTAATGGTAAGGTCACACGAGTATAATTTAAGATATGAAATAGTTGGTTGTAGTACAGAATTACTAAGACGGCACAATAGAAACCATTAAGAACTCGGTGAAGTGGCGGCTGCTGTGGTGGGGACCAGTGGCTGCGTGGCGTCAGCTGCTGTGTGTCGAGGAGTGGAGGCGGCCTCTGCGGGTCCCACGCGCTGATCGAGGTCGCGACTGGATTGAATGATATAGGCGGTTTTGTTTTCTGATTGGCGGACATAGATAGCACCATTTCGTATCCAGCAGAAGCGAAAGTTATGCTGCTGGATGCGAGCTCTGGCCTCTTTGAAAAGAGCGCGATTAGTTCTAGTCAATCTTTCGTTGAAATATAGTTTATTCGAAGTGCCCTGGGCTACGATGTCAGATGTTATATTACGCCTTGATTTTGCAGCTTGTAGGAGCTCGTCCCTTTTCGATCTGCGGAGAAGTCGCATTACGATAGGTCTGGGCATCCAGTTTTTGTTTGTACCTCTTGGAGGTCGCTTGGGGCCCACTCTCATAACACCATCAATATCTGCTGCGGTTAGCTCTACTCCTAATCGCGTCGCTGCTACAAGAACGGCGTGCTCGAGATTTTCGCTGTCAGCTTCAGGTAAGCCAGCAATTTCTAGCTCATTACGCAGGTAGTTCTGCTCCACATTATTTAAAGTTGATTCCAAGTAGTTTACTGTACTTTCCAACGTAGATAATTTGTCATCTTGATGGGAGATTTTCTTTTCTAAGTTTTCAAATTTCGAGGTAAATGTCTCAGGTAAAGCGGTTAGCTTTTCCTTCAGAAAAAGCATATCTTGCCTCAGGAAACTAATCTCCTTATTTTGTTCTCTTGTTTCTTCTCTGAGATTTCGCACTTCGCTGACTAACTGTGCTATATTGTCTGGATCTGGGTTGGGGCATGGTAATACCAAAGTTGGGGGTTGTTTCCGATTACCACGTAGTGTATTTACTCGGTCCAGAGTAGTGTTTGCACGATCTGAGGTATTATATGTACTGTTTAGAGAACCAGTCGGGCTTCCAATCGGTGTGTGTGTATTATCACCTTTAGCCCGGGAGCAAGCACAAAGGGGGCAAACCCAGCGGTCCTTTGCATCCTGGCTAAGCCCAGCAAAAGTTTCTTTCTCCATTGTCAAGCACAATAAATCATATGTTTCCTTGCAACAACAGCATTCTAGGAAGTCTAAAGATTGAATGGATGGATTGAATGGTTTCTACTAGGCATACGTGCAACATATTAGACTACAGTGGTGCTTAACATCAGGCAGGCTGTAGTCAACCGTTGGCCTATTCCGTGTTAAAAAAATATAGTAGGGTAGATGAAAGTTAAATATTTTTTTTGTGTACTTATCAAAGTATGCTGGACAAAATCAAAAAGAATTACAAAAGCGAATTGATAAGACATGTTAATTCCAATTTCTTTATTCTGTGTTCCAATATCACATTGACGTGAAAACTATTAAAGGTTACCAACTTACAGCTTAAAATCGTTTCTTTTTTGGTGTTTTCAAAAGGTTTTCCATGTTTCTCTTTTGCTTGTTATTGGATAGTATTATGAATTATTAGTTCTCGGTAAAAAAAACAGTTTACAAGTCCTTCTACTATGTATTTTCCGAAGATAGTTAAAATCCAAGCATACCCGCGCTCCGTAGCTATGCGTCGTAGTATAATGTAAATCGTCTCGATTGTTATCCGTCGGCCGCGACGCAGATAAGGCCTTACTAAGGTTGACATGATGTCACTCACACGGACCTGCGAAAACATGGATTATCTCTATGGACATTACAAATATATATTTGCCAAATTCAAATCAAACATCAAATCAAAATCATTTATTGAACTTAATTTTAAGTTGTGTAAGTTTGCAGCATCTAACTTAAGGATTAAACTTTACTGTAAGTAAGCAGTTTCCGACCCATAGGCACACCACCAGCTCGATTGTCGGATGACATTTCTAAGCAAGTTGGTAGGAGGTGGATCGGACAGGCTGGTGACCGTACTATGTGGCATGTTGGAGAGGAAGCCTATACTCAGCAGTGGGTGAGAAGATAAAGTTACTGTTATAAATATAGAGAAAACATTCACCTCTTTCAGCTGCAGTAATCATAAAGGAAATTTTATGAATAAAATCATATAATTTAGGTCATCGGTTACTATTTAGGTACTGAAGCCTAAGGTCATAAGGTCGTTAATTTTGGTGTCACCAAGTATGTTGTAGAATGGATAAGTTAAATTTGTCGTAGTAAAATATCTACTCGTATTGTATCGAGTATCATATATGTAGATCGGTAGACGTACCTACATTTACAGTCATCTATTTTGGGCATAAACCTACGTGTTTAAATCTATACTTCTATAATAATATTATAAAGCAGAAGAGTTTGTTTGTTTGTTTGGTTGAACGCGCTAATCTCAGGAAGTACTGGTGCGAATTGAATTTTTTTTTGTGTTGGATAGACCATGTATTGAGGAAGGCTTTAAGCTATAATAACATCAAGCTGCAACTAATAGGAGCGAAGAAACAATGTCAAACGTGGAAAAAACGGGGAAAATTATTCATCTTTGAGGGGTTCCGTTGCGTGTGCTGCGAAAACAGTTCAAGATATCAAAAATATATATAAAAGAATTATTCCTCTTAAAATGATCTAACAAAATATTTGCATCAGTATAAGTCTATCTTTTAAGATTAACTCACTAGAACCGTTAGTATGGCAATAACTATTCCATGCGGACGAAGTAGCTGGCACAGCTAGTATTATATATAATAACAAAATAAACAACGTACCTTATTTGTTTGGAATGCTGTGGGAATAAATACTGAGCTATATAATAGGTAAATATTTAAATAACTAATAAAATAATGAAGTACACATACAAATAGCATGACAATAAAAAATATTTCAGGACATATCACACAGCGCCATCTAACCCCATACTATGTACTATCACGACATCTATGAAAAATTCACACTATGAGGTATCTTCTGAAGGTAGTCTATGTCGGCTATAGCTAAGACCTTGTCGAATGACAATCATTCTCTGAGAGATACATATTTTATGCAATTTATACACAAGTAGTTAAACCGAGACCAATTTATCACTTCCACGTGATGAAGTGTGAAATCACTTTTGGTCAACTTGTTTACTCAGCCCATGAGGGGATTTAAAGTAAACCAGCTTAGAAAATCTGTGAAAATGTGTAGGTTGATAAAACGTGGTTTATCGTTAAATCATATTTTCAGGTAAAGTGGGTAAATATTTACATGTTTTCTTTATTTAAGTAAAAATTACTTATTTGAATATTATGATGTACTGGTGGGTGATTGCGGCTTCGCTCGCATTAAGATGTAAAACTTGCATCCCCTATTACACCCCATTAAAAGTGGCATTTCCAAAATCCTTTCTTAGCGGATGCCTACGTCATAACATCTACCTTCATTCCAAATTTCCGCCCAATCCATCCTGTGGTTTGGGCTGTGCGTTGATATATCACTATATCAGTCAGTCAGGCAACTTTGAGTTTTATATATGTCGTAGGATAATTCGATACTTCGAATCTTCGCGGAAATCCTAGGGGTTTTGCGAAAACGCGGATAATTAGACATAGGCGAAAAATTATCAAATCTTACTGGACAAAGTCAGGATTTTTGCCCCACCACTTGCACTACAACAGGACTTGGCTCCTCCTCGCTTCGCTCGTCGTCGCATGTGCGTGGTAGAAAGCAACCTAACGAACCTAATCTACCTTCTGTCACAGACAAGTGACTTCGAGTCCAACACTAGCACTACAACAGGACAGATAATTTTTCGCCTATGTCTAATTATCCGCGTTTTCGCAAAACCCCTAGGATTTCCGCGAAGATTCGAAGTATCGAATTATCCTACGACATATATATAGATTATGGATTAGGTCTGCATATTCTGCTGGCACATTCAAAGAGAGACCTATGCAAAGCAGTGGGATAGAGAAGGCTGGGGATGATGATGATGATGTATTATGTACATTAAAAATAGATATAAGAAATAATTATATTAGTGAAAAAAAAACAGGAAGGATTTTTTAAAATATACCTATCTTCTAAAATACTTAATAATGGTAGAATCTTATCTATTCCTCATTTGTCTCAGAGTAAAATTAAAAATATGTTATTTTACGTGCCTAATATTTCAAAAACTTCGGTTATTATAAAGTTACATAACATTTCTTGAAACCTCTGATGTCATAATTGCTACTTAATATATGACAACAGTTTTCGGAATGTTTTTGCGAACTATTTTGCTTTGTTAGAAGGTTATGGTAGAATTGATAAAAACGCGACCTTACTGGTACCAGTTAGTATATAAATAAGTAGTATATTTACAAAAAACCTTAATAGTGAAGAGGCATGTGATATTTTTTGCGATCAAAATGATCTGTTTATTTCATTTATACCTCCGATAAAAAAATATGATGACATTTAAGAAGTGGCAAGATGATTTCAGTACACAGAAAATCGCCTAAGGCGATAAGGCCGCCCAATGTACAGCACTTTAATATATTTAAGCTTATTTCCTGTTTTGTTATTTCTATGTTTTATGGTGTACATTAAAGATATATTCTATTCTATTCTATAATAGTAATGGTATTTTGAAGTGTATAAACAAACTGTAGAACTGAGACTTTTTGACTCACAATGATTACAAAATATAAAAAAAAATCTGACAGTTTTTATAATTTTTCTTCATGTTATAAAGAATCCTTGCAATATGCATACGGAAATCAACTAAGGTTTAAAATATGAGTTACGATAAACAACATAGTTTGCGCCCAGTGACAATTACAGAAACATTAAAATTTTGTTACAACATTATTGTTGTCATATATACTTGAATTCATGGTTATACGTAAATATGTTACTAACTGAATATAAATTCTAGGGTCTAAAAGGGTCCTATTCCTTTTTAAACAAGAATGTTATTCTTTTAATATTAATTCATTTTGAGAAGAATAAAGTGAGAGATAAGAATCCATTTCAATTTCCCTTTTTGCCACTGTGTTGTTTATGCGAGTGTCAATTAATTTCTCTGCTTATGACCACTGGAAATCACCACCCTATTAGATTCATTGTAAATCTCCGAACACATTTTCTATTTTTTTTTACATGTGATAGATTTACGTTTGACAATAGCCTGCCTGATGTTAAGCATTGCTGTAGCCTAAATAAAATCATTTACGGTCACCCATCCAAGATCAGACCGCACTAGGTGCTACTTAACTTTTTATCATGATGTGTCTGCATGATAGTGTGATGTGATAACTCTGTCGACAGGTACGACATATCACGTGTCATCTCGTCACATTAGGTTAATCTGCGAGTGACCCGTGATCGTGACCGACCAAACAACAATCTTGCAAAACTATGATTGTTCTTTACATCTTCTACCTATTGTTTAGCATTTGAAGTGTATGCTATTTCGTAATTGTGATGGGTACTTAGGAACATTTATTGCAACTTAACGTAGCAATCAACATTCGAACGAAAATTTTCATATTTATTTTGTTATAGCAATTTTTTTCTATACTTTTTATTATGCAGTATATTTGGTGAAATCAAAATATTTAAAATTATAATAATGGAGCTAAAGAACGCTTTAATTTAACACAATATTGCGGCATTTTACTACCTACGATAAGTTGAAACTGGTTGAAAAGAAACTGGGCAAAAACTTGTTAATTGCATTTAATTAACACATCTCATATTGTTTTGTCTGCTCGGTTATTAAAACAACAAATTAATTATATCAATAATGTTTATTTTTAATTACTTGCGCGTGTTTTTTGTATCACTGACCGAAGCTTGAACTCTTACATTGTCGGTTTTTATCGTTATTTCCCAGTGGTTTTACCTTAACTGTAGGAAAAATTTTACTTAGTGATGTCAGATATTGAAATTTGTAACAGAAATATTTTTTATAAGTACATATTTAAAACAGAAATAACTCTTTCGCTAGACTAAACCAAAAAAAGTTTAATTGGTGGCTGGAGAACAAATACGTTACCAAAATCAGGGTTTATGCCATCATGAGCTCAATGTGTCACATGTAACATAACGATCTAGTTTAAAACCTATATACCGAAATAAAACACATAAGATCTTAAAGTAATTTTAGGCTTTTGTAAATTTGGAAAAAAGGACGCAAAGCAAAAATCTTAGTTATGTTATTCAACAAAAATCTTAGTTATGTTATCAACATTATTTAAGACTACTATACCTTGTTTTCGGACAATAAATGCATTCATTCATTCATTCGTTCATTCATTCATTCATTCATTCAATTTTTATTTCGGAAATCAGTTATTGAAATAACGTGTAACCGACACAGCATCTCTCTTTAGATCCATAAGGTAGATTCCAGAGATCGGTCGCCTTTATTAGCGTCTACTTTCTTTCCGTGTGGGAGTTTTTATATGTGATAAGTAATTAATTCAAATAGGTATATCACGGGATCGGACGTGGGACGCGGTATTTGTAATAAAATAGCGCCCATTCGGATCTCGTGGCGTTGCATCAATGGTACTTAGTTATTGTGAAAGTAAGACAGTTAAATGATGTAGGTACTTAAACTGGTGCAGGTATTTTTATTACAATATGAGTTTTGTTTTAACTACCTTTTGGTTTTTGTACTTATAAATAATTAGCTTTCAAAATACAGCATCATAGTAGATAGTTTCGACATTATATGGCCAATATGCAAAATTCTGCCATGTTTTGGAGGTAAATGCCTTATAACAATTTAATATTTTTTGAACAATTTAATAAAAAGATTAGTTTTATAATTTAAAAGACAAATTAATACTATAAAACCTGTGTGCATTTTATTTAAGGTGGCAACTGTTGACATCTTACTTCAACCCTTTTATTGCCTTAATCACAATGAGATAACTCCACGGAAGATGTCATTGATCCCAAAACCAGACTTAGTAACTTACCATAGATGGCATATGAGTTACTAAATACTTGGGTTAAGTTACGAGTAGTAAAAAGTTTGTTTGGTAAGTTAGTGGGTGGATCCAGCGTCATGTCATTTCTGTCAAAATATGCCTCTTCGAAAGCTTTTCATTGCTTTTATGACATTAGTTAGCAAACAATATATATTATTATGTTACTAACACATTAGATAATTGAACATGCATTAATTAATATATATTTTAAACTGACTTCTAAGAAGGCAAGAGGTTCCCAATTCATATGATTTTTTTATATATTTTTTGGCCATTAGGAAGGGTTAACAACGATCTGTTATTATCACTGTTCTTAACAGAAGATGCCAGTCATGAAAACGTGTACACTTATGTATACACCTTCTGAAGTATTTAGTAATTACGCAACCCCCTCTTTTCGTCCATAACATGTGGTTATGTACTCGTTGTAATCTTATAATTTCTAGAAAGCACACTGAGTAGCATTCATTTGGTTAAACTTTCAATTTGATATGAATTTATGATCATGTTTCTTGTTTTCTCGCTGGTTACTTTCTTTCTCTTTATTAGGCAATTGGAGGGTTTTGGTAATTGTTCAGGGCATTATTTTTGTAATTTTTTTGGTGCAGGAAATTAAATAATATGTTGTGACCATTTAAGGTTTTTATATTTAACTAGCTGGACAATAGGAACGAATACATTGTGACACTAACGGAATACTTAACTCGCAATGAAATATAAAAAAAACATTTGAAAAAAAAACAAAACATTAATGTATTAAAAAATGTGTTATATATTTTTATACTCTCGTAAAATAACAATATTTCTTTTAGTTCCAAGACCAAGAGTTTGTTTACATTGAACATACCGACGTTATATTAGACTCGTTACGCGCAAGATAAAATAATGTAAAGATAATCTCATACAGAAGTGTTTGCGTTTTAAAATGATACAAAACCGTGAATTACAGCCAGCACTGCCGCCGGAATAAACACGGAATAGGGAATACTGCAGATGCATAACTTGCAAGTCTTGCTCAATATGATATGCAAAGCAACATTTTTTAATGGAGTCATCTCTTGTTAGGTTCCCTAATAAAAGCTCTTTTTTAATATGAATTTTTATACAGGACGCCCGCTGCTATGCGCGCTTTGCTTTGTAACAGCATATGTCACTCCCTACATCCTTGATTTGCGACCATTTGCGGTAGTAACGATAACAATTTCAACAATGGTTTAACTTATTAATTAAGGAATGAATCATACTTTCATATATGAAAAACCTTAGTTCTTAAACCTACCCTTCATTTCCGAATAAAATTGTGCCCAATATGTTTTTCTAATTCAACAAACTCAATTAAAGTCTCTGCCACAATCTAATCCCCGCGTGCTACAATGCCGCCGGTATAAATTTCCCTGGCGTTCCCACACATCGACGTCACTACAACCATGCAGATGTCTTGCGTGTGTGTGTGAGTAAATACACTTGACTAAACGACCACACAGAACTCAAGCGACTCTATGTCAATGTTATAAGGTCTATATTAGTTTGGAGAGGTATTAGTAAAGTGAGCTGATAAACTTGTGTTACTGTACCGTATTGTTTCACGTTTACGCTTGTGTGGCGGAGGTTAAGTAGAGCGGCGTTATCTGAGCACAGAGGTTCCGTGGAGATGATTCTGGTTTTCGGTATGTGGATTTTTGGCAGTGTTTAGAGATATGAGAGGATTGAATGTATTGATTTTGTTTTGACAGATGATAGTGATAAAAAGAAGAAGTAACCGCAAATCAAGGCAACAGATTCAAACATAGGTCGAAAGTATATCTTTCGTTCGAATAAAGAATGAACAATATATTCTCTGTTTATGATTGTGTGTGATATGGATCTCAGTGTCTGCAATAAAAAGTTATTATTTTTATTATTAATAATTTTTAAGAACAGGGAACCAAAATGATAAGTAATAAATTCAAATGTTAGATCTATTTTAAAATGTAAGTAAATGAATGTAGGTAATTCTGAAATAAATAACTTTTATCTACCTATCTAAATCACTTCTATCTACCTAAAGTACCTACATAGGTATTATAATTGGTATTTACTGAATTTGAACCGGACTGTTGAAATCATCGTCGCGTCATCAAAATCAAACCTGCAAGATGAGTTACGTAACGTCGTATATTATTGAATCCGCAAGCAAATAGGTTTCATAATTGGCCGCCGTGGGTTTAGCGCATTGTCCAGTCTAAATGTCATCGAACGGTGTTTGCGCAAGCGTCAATCACGGGCGGTCACCTACTTTCGCGATCGGCGGCGATTAGTGGCCAGCGAGCAGGCTACATTCACCGAGGCCTCTACGCAACAATTGTTTCTGTAGGAATCTTTTATTTATGGCAACATCGGCTGCGCCTGTGTGCGCCTCGTACTCGTGTTTTACCTGTACTTCTAGTATAACCGGACGACTTTAAGATCAGTTGTTAGAGCAATAAGATCGCTATTTGCCTGCGCGGGACAGTGACAGAAATGCTCTACCGGCAATAAGTCAACGCTCGAACTCGCCTGTTTGACAAGATTCCAACCGCATCTGTCCTGTTTGTTTATTGTAATCGGTTTGACAATGAGCTTAAGGTGCGGTTTCGAGTGATCTCACGCGCCTCGCTCCTCTGTGATTGTCTACTCGGCGCGAGCATGTGTGTGTTCGTATGATACGTCATGTACACCGGCTTACAGTAGATTCGCCTCTTAGCATCCATAATTGCTTGGCGACCGAGCAGCTTAATGCTCTTTGTTGATTAGTTTTTATTTGTTATGTTTCACGCTGCGATATTTTAAATAACTTGCAGGTGCTTTATGGCCGTAGGCGTCTTTTTGCATAGGTACTTCTTTTGTACCCTTACAAACCTATTGAGAATAAAATTCGAAAATTATCAAATCATACAATAAATCAATGTTGTCATAAAACTAAATAATAAATCTTGATAACGATATGACATTATCAGCCACGCTGATTCAATTAGAAAGACAATAGGATGGTCCAAAATTAATGTTCGATTAATTAACGGAGCGATAAGTGGCGCTCGCACGGCGATAATTCGATGACAATCCTAGTGCATGCAGATAACGGAAGGTCAATGGGAGACGAGACGTCACTCGGTTGAAATGGCGCGCGTCGCCTCAGGTCGCGCGCACCGACACACGCTCACGTCGGCAACGAGAGCGAGACAGCCGGCCTCCCTCCCGCTCGCTCGCGCGCTCGCCCGACTCCGACCTCCTTGGATGCGCGGCCCGCAAGGTCGGCCGCCTTAATTAATAAACTCACCTTAAAGTATTTGAGGCCGATCCGATGACTACCTACAACCTCATTCGAGCTTTTGTCTAGTTATTGACCCGACCGTGTCGGGGCGATAAAGGCTTTTTTGTTTGAATAAAGATGAGGACCAATAAATAATCCGGGCTCACATCATCGAGCGAGCTTTTTTCCTGTGACTTTTGGAAGGTTCGATGGTCTTCGATAAATTGACAAATTATTTTTACAGCGGATGACGTAAGAGTTAACTAACTGGTTTCAGGTTGCCACACTGGTCTTGCCATATGACCACACTTGGGTGTTTAGTGCGTTAAACGGAACACGTTATAGATTTGTTATCAGTTACTTGTTGACAGCTGTTGTGATTGATCATGCTAATCACCTGTTGTGCTGTTGACAGCTCCAAAAGTAATTTATTTTTCATACTTTAATGTGCTTTAGCAGTCGGTTTGAGGAAAAACAAGCTAGGTACTGATTTTTGCAACCATGAGATTTTTGCATCTTACAGACAATTAAAATTCATACTTAGTACAAAGGTGTGAACTATTTCTGTAAACGGATAATTACTACTTTAGAATTTTAATAAAATAATGCTGCGTAACTGAGATTATTAATAGACCTAGTAGTAATAAGAACGCTTTATCTGACACAGTAGGTTAAATAAGTTAACCGACTTTATCGAAACCACTGTAAAACTGATTCCTCTCAGCGTAACCGTCCAGAAATCACTATAAAATTAAACTAAAATTGATCTGTAAGTGTGTCTGTTTGTGCTTATGGGATTGATATAAATAGCGGTTTTGCAAATAACTGGACTGAGCGCCGCGGCCGCGTCGAGACGTGCACTCTGTAAACTCACCTAACATTACGGTACATACTGTATTTTGTGATACTTTGCTTTGTTACATTTAAATAGAATAATGGTAGTTTCAAGGAAAACAGATTAAGACTAGAGCGATACAAAAGAGAAGATATTAAATTAAGAAGCCCTGCAGATTGAAGCCAACAGAATTCTATTAGTTGATTGATAGATTTAGATCATGTCTATGCGAATAAGCATAATACACTATTTAAGATCCAGGATTACTTGAAAATGGTGCCATTTCAACTGTCAAACGAACAATTACAACGATTTTCGAAAAGCTTCTTATTCTACATACACAATTATACAGTTCCAAGTTTTGGGTACCCATTTACCAAAGACTCGTATGTCTAACTATCAGTTAATCTGTGGTCACATTGTCGGTCGCTTATGTAAGCTGTAGCGTCTTCCACTTTCGAATCAAGTTTATTGACAACGCTCGACAAATGCTCGGTTCACAGTTACATTCGGCTTGCTTTGATTGTTAACTCTCCCATACTTAGTGTTGTTTTATCTGTGACTTTGATGGTACTAGTTTTATGATTATCTGTGACTTTGACAATACGGATTTTTTAATAATCTGTAGGCTTTGTCTTACTGTTAAATAAATAGTTGCAACAAAGATGGATATTCGTGATTCTATTCGAACGAGCATTTCCGTTCATAGATCTCGATTGAAGGTTTAAAAAAATAAATTAATATATTGAACTGTCAATGTTACCTACTTACTAATGAATAGTGACATTTTACTTACTGGGGATTTACGTAACGATTCAATACAAAAAACCTACTAAAGAAGCGCACAAAATAACCTACATATGAAATAAAAGTATTTAACAAACAAAATTACAAAGAGAAGCAGAGATGTAAACGCTATTACAAGATTCAAATGTAATTCATTACATAAGTAGATGTCCTTAAACGTCTCAAAACGTTAAGCCTGCATTAGATATCTTAATCATCATAAGTTATAATCAATAAATGATCAACCGCCTCCAGTACTAGGTAATAGTTATTTGCCCAAGCCCTATTCGTCTTTCTGAATTTACATATCCCGTAAATTATTGACTAAAACTAACACTTAAGCAATCAATAGAGCTATTAATCATTTCGTAGCTAAAACTGTTAATAAATTAATCCGGTAACAATTTATACACTCGTGTTGTTGATGTTTTATGATAATTTTATGTACGGACCTCCTTCGAATGTGAATCCGCGGGTTTGAGATCAACTTTGGATAGGATTAATATACGCTTCTGAATATTGTCTTAAAGCGAAATTGTTGAAAAAATACTAATAAAAATTTCCTACTATCTCAAATCCAATTTTTACTCTTTTTGACTAGTTTTCCTCATTAGCCTACATATTTTTTTTATTTAATCAGGATGTGTTAGAACGCAAAACAATAATGACGATTAAATAATTGGTTCAAGATTCATGTCATAAAATACTAAAAACATAGAGAAGTAGAATGTACAGAAGTGGATCTAAATCAATAACTGTTTGGCATGAACATTTGGGCACAGCGGAAGTGTATAAATCGTTAATTTCTCACGGTCAGCTCGTAAAACAAAACGGTTTCTTTGGTCTTTCTTGTGTATGTGATAGGTAACTTCCCTGTATATTCTTATAAAGGTATAATTAATAAATCTGCAGCATCACAATGATTATTATTAAGTTTAAAATTAAATTAAGGATAAATAAAAAAAATTATAAATGAAATATAATATTATTAAATTGATGTATTCTACAACTAACATACTATAGAAATGTTACTTACATATTTCACTGTACATGCATATGTTTAAAAAAAACGCCTTACGACGATTTTTATAATAATACATAAAAAATAAATAAATATTCCGGGACAATGCACACAGCGCCATCTAGGCCCACACTAAGCAAACGCTTGTGTCGTGGGTACTAGATAACGGATATAATACTCATATACTTTTCTTTTGTAAATACATAATAATACGTAAGTAATTCTATGAACCTACCTAGCTGTTTCCATAAAGTTATTCATTCCATTTTACAGCAAATAAAGTTTATATCGCGTACTATCTTTGAAATTAATCTTCACTTAGTCGGCAAATTAATCTGTTTAGCACACTCATTAAGTTTTTATAAGCGGTAAATCTAACAGTGCTGTTAAACGGTGTGTCGTTTGCAACACTAGCTAGTATGAGGTTTAGTGGTTATTTATAAAATTCTTTTGTCAAATAATTAATAAAGAAAAATATTCATGAATGTTATAATATTAACTATAGTACTACACTGGGATACTAATATAGACTAACTTTTTTGAATTCTATACTAATATTATAAAGCTGAAGAGTTTGTTTGTTTGTTTGTTTGAACGCACTAATCTCAGGAACTACTGGTGCGAATTGAAAAACTATTTTTGTGTTGAATTACCATTTATCGAGGAAGGCTTTAGGCTATATAACATCACGCTGCAACTAATAGGAGCGAAGAAACAATGAAAAATGTAAAAAAAAACGGGGAAAATTATTCATTATTAGGACTTCCGTTACGTGCGCTGTGAAAACGTTTTAAGTCGTGGGTAACAGCTATAATTTATACAGCTGAAGAGGTTGTTTGCAAAAATAAATATGATGCCCAAAATAACTATCTCACGCGGACACAGCTAGTTTGAGATATTTGAGTAAGTTTACAAGCATTATTTACCGTTTAATAAGTATAATCTTAAACCCTTACGTACAGGTCTCCTCAACTTTTCAGCAAGCCTTGTGTCCTATAAATTCCTATGAATGTTGGCTTCAAATAACGTTTTTTTTTTTATAAAACCTTATATTTTTCAGATTGTAAACCTTTGATACACAATCAAGTAGGTCATTTGCACATTTAATTTCCAGTATGTTTGTGTAGACACATTACACTAGCACTTACGACTAGTGTCTGTTTGTTTGTGTTTCTTAGACTTCACAAACCGCAAAGTGAACTTGACTTACTCTTATAGTGTGATGAGGCCTTTTGACTAGTTATCTCTTATTTGGGGTTATTATCGCGAAATTGCTGATTCATACAATGTTTTAACAACAAATGTAATATATTTCTGAGCTTTTTTATTGTTATTTTTAAAGCAAATTAAAGTCTGAGACTTACTTGCACAGTTACTTATACTATGAAGAAAATACATGGGTAAATATAACGTTAAAAAAGTAAACGTAACACATTTATTTTTTCCGTATAGTTGTTGCTAAAAACATGTAATAAGCACTGTAGTGCAAGTTCGCTTTATAAGCTATTTTTCAAAGAGTAGTGAAAAATTATAATTAGTCCCGTAACAACAACTAGTAGTAACACGCCAGTATTTAGATAAATATTACAAAATAGAAATGTTCAATTAGGAAGGCCAATGAACTCTGCTGCTTGTATATATGTAAGTCTTTATCATTAGGTGATAATTGGCCAAATAGCGTTAAATGTTTATAGGGGTTTTATTTTTTGCACTAAACATAGATAAATTAGAGTATTTTTCATTTAGATGTAGCATTCTGTTTTAATTTAATTTTTCTCTTGCACGATTCTGTTGCCACCCCAAAATTAAATATAAAACCTAGCTAATGACCAACCCTGGTGTCGAGAGATTTCAGCTTTCAATAGAACTAGGTTTTGAAAAAAATCAGGTTGGCATTTAACCACAGCTTGCTTGATGGTAAGTAATGGCTGTGGTCTAAGATTGGACGTGCTTACCCAATAAGAAACCCAATAAGCGAGTGTGGCTCAGCGGTTCCAGTGTCTGCTTTTCAACTAGACGCACCCTGGTTCGAATCCGGCCCTACACCAATGACTTGTATTTTCAAGTTATGTGTGGATTTGCACTCGCTTAACGGTGAAGGAAAACATCGTGAGCAAACCGACATGTTTGAGGACCACAATATCCGAGGACATGTGTCTTCCGTGGAAGGACCTGGGCGCCCACCACGATGTATCTGCCCAAGAGAACTCCCCTAACGAATTAGTTCTGCGGGGGAGTCACGACCCTCAGTCATGAGGAAATACGACTCAAAGAGAGAGACCCAATATGAACCGGTTCACTCTCGCTTTGAATACCGGTAGATACATAGACAGTAGCTTTACACTGATGGACAATAGTGAACTAGATGTAAGTATTTTTGAACCCAATAAACGTTTTTATTATTATTATTATTATTGATGCACGCGATTACCTCCGCTAACTGAGCTGATCTATACCATACATTAGGTACCTTAACACTAATTCCACAATCGCACCGTCTAGCCTCGACTACATAATACATAGGTGAGTATATGTACACATACTCATTGTATTAACGGATATAACTGGCTAACTTATACATGCATTTATTAACACAAGCTGAAATATACTCTAATAGTTTGACTTTAGAGTGGAAAATTGGATGTTACAAAGTGGCGTTATAGTTTGTGATGTGGAAGCATGTTTGTAAAGTAGACTGTAAATCGTTAGTCACCGACATCGGTGCGCATAGAATATAAAAATGTGCAGAAAGGACACGGTGTTATGTAGGTACTTAAACAAAAAAAAAATTTAGTAATCTTAATTTTTTTTGTAATATTTAAGACTTTATTGATTCTGTAGTTGTCATTTTACCTTTGCAAAACAATTGAAAGCGATAAATCATTTAAAAAATGAGATAATATGGTTAAAATAAAATGTTATTTTTAAGTTCAATTAACATCACCGCGGGCGTCGCAGGATATAAGTGTATGTCTCATTTCTTCGTAGTTTTATGTACTTCACCATGCCACCTTAAATTATTCTGATTTAATTGAAAAAGAAAATCCATATATCCTAGAAAAAACTGTACGTAAGTGTTTGTCTATTCTGTTTCTATTCCAAATCTTTGCCAATTATCTGGAAAGTGTACCGTGGTCGGTGCGTACGCTTTTGCATAGATCGCGCTTACTTCATACGCGGCGATTTTTGCTCAGATGCTGGCATTATACGACCAAGCTACACGAACTACTAAACAAACCTTTCTTAGTATGAATGATGTGAAATGAAGTGTAATGGTGTCAAATTGGACCTTGTGTGAACTACAATTGAAAGAACTACACACACCATACCTCTCTACGTCAGAAATTCAAAAGGAGCATACAACCAATGCTCCAATGATAATGACGTATTTTTTGTCAATGTCACGGTTAAGCCGTAAATTGCTCTGATTTTCCTTCCCAATTTTTATATAAATATTAGATACACTTTCTTTTCTATGTTTATAAATAAACTTTATGTACATTATGTTACTAAATTGAAGAGGAAATGCTTGTATTCAGAAATACCTCTTGACGCATTTTACAAGTAAAATATCCGTCTTACAAAATACAGGTTCTGTTCCGGAATCCAATTCGTGGTATACACACTTTAATAAAGCTCACTCGCATCTTTACGACTTTTTGTTGTAATAAATAAAACACATTTAAAGGTTTAAGGCTGGAAACAATTTATGTATCGTACGGTGGATGCTTGGCTCTTGATTTCACGGCACGGTTTATACAGTAAATGGTTATAAAGGAAAATGTACAGTCGCCAAGCAGTATCATTTTTTCCACTATTTACAATACAGACATCTAGGTTCAGGCAAAGAACAACGTTTCAGGTGTATTAAAAGCAAACCCAGTGAAGCAGTTAAACTTCATTACAAAAAAATTAGGTCAGTTCTGTGTCGACGATTTTTTATAACATCGTCGGCCTAAAATGTTAACAAAATCGCAACTATAAGACCTTTGAGTTTATCACACTGTGTATGTGGAAACTATCTTTCAACTAACAAATTATATTTATCCATAATATACCTACACATTAGCAGTTCTGTCTGGTAATTAACGCCTAATAATAATGTAGACCTGTAATCCATACTATATACATTAAATTTAGCCTAGATAATAAATATTTAGAAACCTAGTTACTAATTAAATTTGTGCTGGAATTGTAACATTAAGTTATATGCCGAAACTTAATCACTTAAAATCTTGAATAACGGTTATTTCTGAACAACAATATAATTTTCTAAAAATAAGGAGTGATTAATTTGCGTAGTAAATTGTGATTGTTTAATAATTATTTTAGAAATATATTAATTTCACAATATTGCAGTGTATTTTTAGCCATTTGGCATAGAACTAATATTTTTATGATATTTCCTAAAATAAAATAAGCAGCTTTTATCACAGGGCAACCCACGTTTATTACTAAAATCAAGCAGTAATGGAGTGCAAAGGAATTTCACTGTAGAGTGGGATGAAACTGAGATAAGTAGCCCACAGAGACAATATGTATCATACATGCTAGCCTTTATTTACACTAATAAGCTATAAAAACAAGGGAAGAAAAACTAAACATACTACTTCTAACTAAAACATAAAAAGGGGCACTTCGAAAATCATTCGAAAAGCCTAGAGATAATTTAAGTGCTCATCAAACTGGCCGCTGGATGGCAATGCTGATACGTTGAGCCAGAAAAAGGTAAAAGCGCTCCGAGAGGTTTTGCTGGATTTTAAATTGATATTTTGTTAAATGTTAGTTATTTATAAATAGTCATTAGAATAATGTAATGTTATGTAATGATGGATAGATTTGTAACACATAATTTGAATACAATACGTGTACTTTTACGATTCCACAGTATGGTTGAAATTGGAAAGAATATCGGTCACATAGCAAAACAATAACAACAGTAAAACGATTCTTATAACTTATTCGATTTAAGAGATTTTGACAAATCAAGATCTCTAAAACAAACAAATACTGAGATTGTAGTTTATATAAGTTTAAGAAAATAGCAACACGTTTATGTCATCATTTAATTATAGCCAAAAAAAACAGGATATATAAAGGCGAACTTCAAGATAACCTTCGATATCGGCTCCAAATATGCATGTCTCAATCAATAGCCTATTCGATGTCTCTAGAACAAAATTTGTTCTATGGTAGGGCAAAGCTTTGCCTACGCTCGTAGCGAACGTAGCGGCGTGGGCGTGGTGACGTCATCGCCCTACGAAAGCTACGAAAGTCACGGATTCTAGCCACTAATACTTTGTGGTCCAAATGTGAAAGCATTAGCTAGCTGTATATGTATGTTATGTAGGTATTGTTATATACTTCTTGTCCGATTATTTAGACCTAGTTTTATTGAGACTGTTCGGAAATACATTGATTTTATGCTTATGTATCGTCATTTCGATAGTTTAGGTATAGCTATTTTATAGAATTTGATACTAGTGTTAATTCTATGAGTTATGTTCTGGTCACAATTCATAAAATCATCAATAATTTGAATAAGCAAAAGAACAACAGAGTTGTTCTAATATAGAATGAAATCTTGGAGTTATTGTGATATATGCCAGATTGCGTCCAATTTGATTTAGCATTTTGAGTATTATCCACTTAATGTTACCATTACAATTTATTGTAATAACTTACACAATCATTCATAATTTAAGTAATTATTTATAATAGCTGCTACCCGTAATATGGTACATTGTAGTGTAGAGTATGTATGATTTATTTTCTAATAAAATTTTGTTTCTAACAAAAAACAGTCAATTACAAAAGTGACACAAAGAGACATTGCGACGTTGCCAGACAGTTACAAGTGAAACTGCGCGCCAAAGGACGCAAGGCGTCTGGCATATTGCTATCTCGTAATAACTCGCGGTGCGAGAATGAGACAGCACGGACGGTCACAGTCGCGGGGGGCGCGGGGGGGCCCACTCTCGTTCATTCTGTGAGCGACTCGAGGATAGACCGCACGTCTTTTCCGTTCAAATTTCTGGAGTTGAAATTTCCGCAGAAAACAATGTCAGGAATAAACAAGGAGTTCGAGAAAATGATAAATACCTCAGATATCGCGTATTGGACGCGGTTTGAGTTGGATTTGATATCCTGCATCAGAGATAAATATCCGATAATATACTCAAACAGCAGTGGACTGGTCCGCCACCAGCGCGCTACTCAAATAAGAAAGACGTGGAAGCAAATTAGTCATGAATTTGTAGACGTGACACGTGAGTACCTATACATTTATACATACCTTATATTTTGTAGTATTTTGTTGTTATTATTATTATTTTTTTTTTGTATAGTGGGTACCTGCATGTATAACTATACTACTATAAAACTGAATGTGTTTAAACTTTTACAGTTTGCAAATAAATGCCTATGACTATGACTATACATGTAGGTACACACAATTAAAAAAATAGAAATAGATTAAAAATGTTAACGATGTGCATGTTTTTTTGTAAAGACTAACATCAGATCTATATTATTATATATGTTACCGTTAATCTGTATAATTCAGGCATTGCACACAATGACTAGGTAATGTATAGAACAATTTTAATCCAAAATAAAACTAAAGAAACTTCAAAAATTAAGTAAAAATAAATAGGTCATATATAATTACCTTTCTGTTAATAAAATAAAATCATAATGAAATTAAAGTTTTTCTGGCTATAAGTGTCAAAATGTAATAAAATAAAAATGCACCACGCAAAATGCATCTTCTTTGGTTTTCTTTCATGACAATCTAGTCTAATCACTTGACAAAAATAAGGAAATAAAACGCTACTTAAAATTAAACAATATATATTTTGGCGAAGCACAAACCTCAACTAGGTATATGTAATGAAACAGCTTACTTAATTTCCAATGAGATAGAAATCAGAAGTTAGAAAGAATAGAAATAGAAAAAAACCTCGAAGGGGTTACTTTGCTTTCATTTTAATCTAATTATATTTTTTTACATGATTCATCTGACACTGTTCATTTGTTGCCGGATCATACAGACTGACGGTAACATATAAATAATGTAAGGTAAGCCTGTGCCCTAGGCTGCTGCAATGCGTAACATCAGGCAGGCTGTAGTCAAACGTTAGCCTATCCGTATTTGTGTGTATCTTCAATATTTTATAAATTATAATTAACTTAATGTAAAACAAATGGCAGCATGCTATACAAATATTAAATTGTTACAATATAATTTAACACTTACTAGATAAACCATGATGCCAACACGTGTTTGGTTTTATAAAACATTATAATTTTGATCCATGAAAACATATTTGAGTTTTTTTTATTGATTGAGTTATTAGTTGCGCCTTTTTATTTTATGTTTTCAGCGGCCCAAATAAAAAATAAATGGAGGAGCATTATAGATAATTATTTAAAAGTAAAGATATATGCCGGAGAAGCCAGCAATGAAGAACACGGAAATAAATACTTAGATGGAACTCTTATGTTTTTAGAAGGCGTGGATCAAGAGTTACTGATGCGTTCTAATAAAAAACTTGAGCATTCTTATAATGAAGATAGCTCCGAAGATGATAAACAAGAGTCTTACGCTTTGACTACAAGGGATTTGCTTCACGAAGAAGTTGATTTAGACGATGAATCTAATATGGACATAAAGCAAGAAGTGCAGGAAGAAGAGCAATATAATAAGCAATATAGAGCTCATGAGAATGAGCAACCACCGAAATGGACAGAAGATGAACTGATGAATGCTACTCGTTTAACTAAAGAAATGATCGACGAGTTGATTGTGATTAAGACAATAAAATATTACACGGCTCCAGCTAATCCGACAAATCAGTAATCAATACGTATATTTCCAGTTTTTTTTTTTCAAATTGTCAATAGAGCTTTAGACTGTTTAAATAGCCTATTTAGGTTATTTGCGGATTTCAAACCCAAGTTATGTATTTGAGTTTCATTGTTGATTTTGCATGAACAAAAATAGTTTTGTGATATTATGTAATTAGCTATAAGTAAGCCCTAATAAACTATTTAGCATTCTTAAGCCCATAATTGTTTTTTTTATTATTCCATTTCTAGGCTCTTTAAGGCCATACTTTTCTTGTCCTATTTATTTATTTACGTATTATGTGCGTAATAAGTACCTATTTACTTTTGTATTTTATTCGGACATGAGTATTATGCATAAATTTGAAAGATAGATAGATTAATGCCTTATTGGACACATAAATACAAATATACAAATTATATAAGATTTACTTTCGGTACAAGTGTTTTTCATAAAAAAATATCCCATTATCTCACTAATATATTTAAATGCGTTGGATTATAAATAATTTTTATATTATTGTCCGTTCTTATGTAAGTGACTGAATATATTTGCATAAAATCTGGCACGGAGATATATTTGACTCTTCGTTAGTGTGACTGCACTAACGCATACGTTGAAAATATTAAAAAACACGCAGGACGCCGCCCACTAGTATGGTAGATAGTATTATTATTTGGTCGGGTGTATGGAATAAGCCGAAGTCAAACAAAGATATAGATAGATAGATAGACTCTTTATTAAAACACCAGCACATTACAGAAATTTACAAAAAAATAATAATATTAAGACTTAAGCCTAGTGTCTTAACTGGCGACCTTATCGCTAAAAGCGATCTCTTTCAGGCATGATTGGAACCTGGAAGAGATCGCTTTAAGAGCAGGGATAAGAGGTAAGTATAATGGTAGACGAGGTGTTTTAAATGTATGTGAAATTACATAAATACATATCATAAAATAAACATATATAAATAGCAAAATAAACAAATAAAGATAAAGAGGTCAATAAAGTAAATATAATAGCAACCTACGAGGAAATTGGCGAAACATCAGCTAACCTAGTTGATCTCGGTCGGAACGGGCGTACGCTCACTAACTGCGTGACGGATCGGCCACCTCTCTCGGATCGCAGCTTCAATTGTTGTGAACTGGTTGCGACTTCATATTTGTGTTACCAAATTTCTCTGCCCACGGACAACCGTATGTACCGTAAGCGGTATGCTTCACAGATAAAATCAAACGTAGGTACTTATTCCGAACTTTCTAGATCATTATTTCTTCGAATTTAAGAATTGTTAACGCTCCTATATCAGATGTGAGGTTTGTGACATATCATGTGACTAATGATTAAGTAATGTTAACGAATCTGGCTCGGTGTTCTTACGAGGCCTTGGAGATTTAAGACCTCTTAAACTACGAACCTATTTAGGAAATACATTATAACATACTACAAACATAAGGTCAAACTATACCATTTCCTTGAATAAAACCATTTGAGTTCAATATCGTATTAAAATGACATTAAATTAGGTACTCCAAAAGACATTTCATAACAAACACTAAAACCTACTTTTACATTGCCCTAACAATATATTAAACAAGTAACAATAGAACGAACCTGTGATTAAAAAGATAACCTCTCCCAATCTCCCCTAAATGTGTGTGGCAGAGATAACGCGCCACTAGGTAAATATTTTCCGTGATAAATGCTTTACTTACCTGTCGCGACCGCAACGCGCGCTTCAATAATAACCGTGATATTGCGATGATACGGACTGGAAAAACTCGTTCGGCGGATGTCGATATCCTTATAGGCCCACGAGCCGAAACCGCTCCTGAACCACAATCCGTTCCACGGCACATACATTGCTCGGCCGCTATCGATTCGAACAAAACAGGTCGAGTGAGACGCGCATCGTATACTGTTCTACGAGTATATGTCGGTGCTTATTTTGTGTATAAGCGGCCTGGATGGAGAGTAGTACGGAGCCAGTGAGTGGCTTTCATTCATACCGCCTCGAGCCACGTTCCACACGAGATCTCATCTTCCAATTACTGACTACATTCGTGCGCCGCGCTGCGATTTTTGTCATTGTCGTCAATATTCGCGTGTCAGTTATTTTTGAATTTTTAGGTTTCCTGCAACTGTAGTTTTAATCCTATAACACGGTACGTATTTTAATGCAATGCATTTGAAAGTATGTAGATAAGATCGTATCTGTATTGTAACGAGTATATACCTGTATTCTATAATTATTTGCCTATGCTGATGAAAAGGTCCATCGTGTTTCATCTCGGCTCTAAACCATTGTTATGAAATAAACTAAAGTGGAAGGATTCTCATAAGCGCCACTTATTGAAGGTAAGTTTCGACATATGAACATGTTCGAGGGCCAGTCGATTTGGCGAAGCATTGTGCTGGTGTATTACACAAACAGTACTGAACGCAATCGCTCAACGTTTCACAATCGCGGGTTCGCCGACCGACACCAATGCCTAAATTAATTTTCTTTTCGGTCCCGCGTCGTCGCAGCTCATTGTTCAATTTGTGACTACGATTTCGGAGCACCGATGTGCTGTTTGGTGACACGGCTGGCTAGAAAGTAATCTCTAAACGTGTTTACCGTCTGTGATACATTTCGCACTGAACCTTTCTCCTTACATGCCGCAATCGGCGGACTAATGAAGCGGTTAAAGGTTCCTTGGGTTCACACCGCTAGTGCCGCGACACTGCATTAAACCTACGTATCAAATTTTCTAGCGAGACGTAACGTAATCGATCGTTAGGAAACAAAGGTTGGCAGATACAGCCGGAGATTGTTGAATAACAATACATTGACTTAGGCGTGTGTACGTGAATTTAAATCAGAATATGATAGCACTAACCAGTCGGCGTTGCTCAAACACACGAGCATGACATTTTATAACTGTAACAAGGTCACTTACCGTTCTTATTGGGGAATTATTTAACTGAGTACTGTACATGGTCAGAATGAAGAGGTTTGATGTATACGAATGTCAGAGTAAAGGTCGTCGATCGATTTCTGTATCCGTTCGTGAGTCGAGTGTGCGAGTAGAATACCTAAACAATGCAGCCAAGGAATCGATTGTTGAGCTCGAAAACTTTATTCCCAAATTGTATCTTCATATTTAGGGATCAAATCGGTTGAACGTTCCTTTGCCCTTTCTATTGCCTCATGAAATATGAATGAAACTCGCTTGAAATCCAGACAGAGTAATCGGTCTATGTAACCGACTTTGAAATTAAACTCTCGCTTTAAAAATGGCGCGTCAACAATGATGAGAATTCTATCAATATTCTTTAGTAAACAAAAGATGAATGCAGAGATCGCAAGCCAGTGGCTTTGTCAGTACTACACAGATATCGTGGTGTTACTATAGATCATTGCACCTAGTTCTTGGGCAGCGGAGATTCCCATGCTATTGCCAAAGTTGCGAAGCTTCGCTTTCCCATCGCTGCGCTTGCGTCCGTCCAAGGAGTGCCTACGTGATCCATGCTTGCGACATTTTGACAATACGCCAGTTTACGTAACTGTACTCTCACTAACTATGCAGTAACCTGTGTCGGTTGGTACACCGTGCATTCTTCGCTTTTTGTTACGGGATGATAAATGGTCTCGAGACACTTTTGCGCCAGTTTTGTTTGTCACAAAATATCTAAACTTTCTGTGTACTGTCGCGTGACTTCACCTACTTGTGTAATCGGACTTTTTCTTATTATGCACTTACTTGTACTACTTTCTGCTTATGGATTTATTAGATTACACGCTTACGCTTGCGCATTATTATATTGCCGTGAGATTTAAATCTCAATTTTTTTGTGGTAGAATATTGACGAAATTAACATTTTAAGAGACCAAAATGAAAACTGAAGAGTATAAAATTTTGATAGGTAGATTTTCACCTATCTAAATTTAACAAAAGGGTAAATAAAGTATGTATGTAGCATCATTTTAAGCACTATCCAGAAAATTAAGATAATCAATTACTACTCATAGTCCGATCGAAACTACAAAAAGCAATGATGAAAATAATGATTGTGATACATCATAAAGCAGCGAATACTTCTGCATTCCGCATCGCAGGTGAAACTAGCGTATATAGTTATAATATACTCGTACGTTAGTTAATTTCCTATTCTACTAAAATTATTAGTTCCATGTGGAAATAGGAAATAGTGCGGATCGTAAGAAATAATATAGTAAACTTTCTCCGTTTGTTTTGATGCAAGACTGCACGGGCTCAGAATGACACGCGTTACTGCTTAGAAAGAACAATGATTATGTACCATACAATAATCGGCAAATATCTTGACAAGAGAATGCAAGAGATAGATAAGTAATACATAATTAGGGTAATGGTAAAGGAGTGGCAGCTTGGCGATCCCTTGCATCTGGTTGTGATTACCAAAGTAAAGCATCAGCCACAACAGTAGTGCTTGCAACTAGTGTCCACAAAACACGTCAGCATCTGATTCATGGCAACACTTCGTTGTAAGTACCATCTTTTTGCATGGGTCTCCCATAAGGACTACTTCACTTAACTTTGTTAATTGCAGTCGAATACTGCAGTCTATCAGCTAACTGTAAGAAGTACCAAACCTATATAAACAAAGCCAGAGCCACGACCACCATGCAAGTTATAACCTCTTAGAAAAATGGTAATGCACATCAAGTATCAGCTCAGTAGAAGAATGTGGTAATTGCCTATTGCGCTGTCGAAATGAAAGTAACAATGTCTGTGAAACTGGATGGAGGGTAATCAAATCGAGCCGTTGCACAATGGAGAGCAGATGCCGAAACAAAACAACGGTCTATTGGTCGGTCACCTGTTTTGTTTAGGATTTCTATCTGGTGGTGGTCGTGATTCCGTGAAAGGATTTGGGCGAACACCACGATGTATGTGTCCAAGAAATCCCTCCAATGATTACTTCTGCGCGAGAAGTGGCAGCGTCAGTAATGAAGAATATGATTTAAGGAGATAGATTTATTGATACCTTTGTTTTATATCAATGGGTCTCTTTCGTATGCAAACGAAGTTTGCCATTGCCAATGATAGATAGATAGATTAACGCTTTATTGGACACACAAATAAAATAGAACACAACACAAACAAGAAAAATATTAAATCTTATGCCACAAATGGCGGCCTTATCGCTAAAAGCGATCTCTTTCAGGCAACCGTAGGATGGAGAGGAAATCATAAAGATCAATAGACGGGGTGTACAATAAAGAACACATGAAATTTAACTAAATACTAAAACGTAAATAATTTACACTCAAACAAATAATAATAAACTACTTAAACCCATACATAATGTACATTATATACTTCGGAATAATTAGAAATTAAGAAAAATACTATGTACTAATAAAACACAAATAACTAAGTACTATAATCTTACATACAAGTAAATACAATATATATATATATATACTATATAATATATAAATACAAATTCATAGACATACATAAACTAATGAGCAGCAGGTTTAACTTGTTTGCATGGACAGAATTCTTTACTTGGCTTTTAAAATATTTTTGGTTGATATTTGGTTCACAAGCAGTTATAAGCTATAGTACATTTTCTTTAGAAGAACATCTTGATTTATATAACACCTATGTTCCGTAGTGATAGCCACCGTGCAGTTTTTTGACAGAGTGAGTAAATAAAACATGCTCATGATTTTTCACCTTTAAATATAATGAAGTATTTTTTTCTATATGAATTGCTAATATCCATAAGTACCCACCAATATCTAATCCAATTAATCGATTTGCATTTGGTAAACGCATCATCTGCGCAGCGATCTCTCCGTCTCATTCGTGCAGTTATTTATGAAATGCAGCTATACTAATTATGGCAGTAGCCTATCAGACACATGTATGAATTGTCGGTGCGATACACGTACTTACTCGTGATAAGGGGCTATAATAAACATGTAAGAGTTTTTATCTTTACATTTAACATGCAAAGTTATAATATTGTAGAAAGTGTCATGTTTAGAATTGGTTTAAAGGAAGAGCAGAGATATTTTCTTACTATGAAGATCGTGCAATCATTGGTAAATACATAATATATTTTGTTTCCAATTTTTGTTGTAATTGTAATTTTGTGTGTGTAAATTAAAAAAATATTATTTCTTTTGACACTTTTTAGATATTTGTATTAGTATGTGTATAATATTTCTGTCTGAAATAAACGCTTTATTATTATTGTTGATTTAAACGCTTTTGTACTAACAATAATATCAGGGGAGTTCAAATGAAGGTGGTACTTACATACAAGTGACGTGAATGTTTTTATTTGACTTATTCTATCAAAATGATACAGCATAGCTCCTGGTATGAGCATTTTTATAAACTTTCTTGCGGAAATCCTTCTTATTTTCCTTGATCTTATAAAATCGCCTAGCATTACGAGGTAGTAGTTTCAGTTATTGTTTATACATTCATACTGACATTCGTCACAGTTGCCAATACCGCCACTCGTGCGGCTTTCTTCAAGGCCACGCCGATATAGCTCAATGTCCACGTGTTTTCAAATTACAAACTACAAACTATTACTCTATTATAATGGAGTTTTAAAGAGAGAATTATACGAACACTTTTTAAAAGATTTTAGTAAAAGTGAACTTGAGTTTTTTGTTTTGTTAGATAATTTGAACCTTTGTTTTATGTCAAAGAACCTGTGAAATATGTTGATTTTCAGCACAATAGGCAGAGGGTAAGTATTGTATCAAAATTTATGTTAGAATATTGAATGACCCCAATATTTCAACAAAGGAAGAGTTAATCCTAATGCTCAAAGGAAACTATACTCGTACGTATCGTCAGGTATCAACCTGAATCCACAGTTTCCATGGCAACAGTAAGGTTTATTATTTTGACCAATCTGTTCCATTACAAAATGATCCAAATAGGGTCTCAAGTTCGTCGTCCTACAAGCCGCGGTATGGCACCGTTCTAAAATACGGCCGCAGACTATGACGGACTTAGGGATTAGTTCTAGGGGGAAATAAATACCTGAGTGTTTATTACCTAGTTAGTTTTCACTTATCTTATACTAGCTGATGCGCGCGACTTCGTCCGCGTGGAATAGTTATTATTATATATACACATTTTTTTGATATCTTGAACCGTTTTCGCAGCTCACGCAACAGAAGCCCTCAAAAATGAATATTTTCCCCCGTTTTTTTCCACATTTTCCATTGTTTCTTCGCTCCCATTAGTTGCAATATATGCGTGATGTAATATAGCCTTTCTCGATAAATGGTCTATTTAACACAAAAATAATTTTTCAATTCGAACCAGTAGTCCCTGAGATTAGCGCGTCCAAACAAACAAACTCTTCAGCTTTATAATATTAGTATAGATTATTATATCGTATTTATTAAAAATCTTAGATTTTGATTTCGCTTTCATTGTGCGTGGTGCAAGGTTATGGAACTGTTTCCACGACTTCCTGCAATCATCGATCCCTGTGTAAATACGATCGCTTACCATCATACGAATGCTCAAGTGCCAAAGTACCACAAGTTAGTTTAACTCCGCTTCATATAGGTCCTTGCTCCGTCCCCCGCTAGCAGTCAACTTGTAGCGTTTACCGCGAATGGTTACCCGATTACTCACTGAAAGCATTCCTTGGATGCCAGTCTGCAGCGGAGCCGATTGTACGCCTGGGAATCTGATGCCGACCTTTGTTCGCCTTTTTGTGCTTAATTTGGTGTTTCGACTTTAATTTACATCACCCTTACATGAATCTCAAATATTGATAAAAATATTATTAATGGTTTGTGAGTATGTATGTTAGTTCCTTGGATACCAGTATGCAATTGATCTACCAATTGGATGCTTGACAATATGATTCCAACTTTGTTTTTTTTTGTGTTAATATGGTGTTTCAACTAATGGATACCTTAAATTTGTTCACGTTGTTGCGATTCGTAAGTTAGTCAGTGGCAGACAGTTTAAAAAGTAGATCATGTGCTAATGCAGTATCTAATCCATCTCCTTAGCAAACATAACCCAAATTGTTTGAGAGTGAAGGAGTAACATACATACACATAAACACACAACATTTAATAAATAAATAAAATAATAAATCCTTTATTGTTTCAACTTACGTGTTACGTACATACATGATTTTATAATGACAATAACAAAGTTTATGCACTACGTTGGTAGGTGTACTAAGCTCTGTACTAGGTATCACAAAGGATCCTGTGTTACAGGGCTGTAGTATCCTTGCCGCGGCAGGCTTTCTCCTGCTGAAAGTTACACTTAACTAAATATCCTAAAATAGAAACATAAGAACATAACAATTTGGTAGCAAATAACACAAGAATTATGATTTGACAATGACATTTGTTCAATAATATTAATAGGCCTAACTTATCATATGTTTAGTACTAGAACAGGTACCGACGCTAGAAGCCAGAGTCAGGGGCCGTGAAGGCGACACACTGAGACAAATGCTCGCAGGTCGCGCGTGGATGCACTCCGCTTGTATTGCAGTAACTCGCTGGCGCCGGTGCGTTTTACAAGGAAACGGATTGGAGGATAGAAGGTCTGGGAGTCGCTTGGGCTGCTGTATCGATTCTGTGAGTTGTCAGTTACAATCGATACACTACTTATCTGGTGGTAAAGGTCGGAGTGGATCTGGTGGTAAAGGTCGGAGTGGATCTGGTGGTAAAGGTCGGAGTGTCCGTGCAATGTAATAATAATTATTAAATAAATTAATCATTTATTTCGAGCTTTTTGTCTGTTAGTCCAACAAATAAAAACCTCATCGAGACCGAATTATGTATCATTAATTATCATAAATTATTCCAGTAGTCAGGCTGGCTTTTCTCTTTACATATATTAAAAATATGATTGAAAATGTGTGTGAGTACGTGTATGTTCCTGACATTAAAACTGATGATTTTATTCTTGCTAAGCTTGGTAGGTATGGAGTATGGAGATAGATGAGACGCTGAATTGGCAGATGATACTACAACCCTGGGATGCTGTGGGTGAAGTCACAGGACATAACAAGATTATGGTTATCTTTATTTCAACCCACTATGATCAAAAACTCCATGCTCATACTTCCACAATCACATGTTACGACCACTCCACTGCAATCACCATGCAATGTACAGACATCATTAAATGCAGCCAAGATGCGCTCGCAAATTTGCATGACATGCTTTTGAAAGATGGCGAATAACCTCAATACATGGCTAAGTATCATGGAATCATCATGGTTCGATTAATAACTTTGTATGTGATTTGTGAATGTATAGGCAAGCTATTCGTACGACCACTGCTGGTATCACTTCAAGCGATCTTGTTGTCAAATGGCTATGTATGTGTAATTAGGTAATACTTTAAAAAGCCTATTATCAAGAAGTCGATTAAAAACGGCTATGTGCAACAGTCTATATATACAATTAAAATTTGCAACATGCACTCAAAATTTATAATCGACTTCACAAAAGAAGTCAATAATAGCCCAATAACGTAGACATATACTTGACTTTAGTAACCCATACGAATCACTTAGCAGGTAAGTTACGGGCTTCAAAGCAATGACAACTGTTAACATTAAGTTAATCATAATAAGTATTTGTGTCGCTGTGGTTTCACTAACAATGGGCCATGGGAAAGTACGGTACGAGGCGCTTTCTTTTCCATCATTCAGTGTACTTAAGGTTTTCTTCGGTGACATCAATATTTTTGAGAAAAGTGGGCTTAGGCTGTGTTTTGAAAATTTGCAATGAAGTATGTAATGACTTAACAACTGCCTGTCTTGCCTGTACCTTGTACCATAGTGTTTCACGTCGTTACTTTTACGATTAGTTTTTTTTATGAAACTGAAAGATGATGTTGAAAAGCAATACGCTTAACCCTCTAAGTGAGACATGTTCAGTGAAACATGCCTGGTGAATACCAAAAATCGCAAATTAAAATGATATCTCAAATTTGACTGCTGTTATATAAGTTCACAACATGAATATTTAACTCTAGCCTATACCGAAAAATAAACAAAGTTTAAGATGCCACCTTAATTTATACAACTGCAGTTTTCTGCTGTTACTTAGAGACATAATTTGACTATCTTCCCAATATAATTCGTATTTCCTACTACATACGTATGTCTATCTAATTGTTATGACTACGAGCCAGAGTTCAACGACCCCGCCACCATAATCACCTGTACAATCCATTGTCCCACACCAACGGCAAATCCTCTAAAAACAAATAACAAAGTTCAAGCATCTAGTTCATCCAACCTTTACCGGCATCTGCATAACTGAGCAGCGTTCTCATTAGCCACGTCCGTTACTTCGACCTGGACAACTACCACTGTCTTATTCATTCACTCGCTCACTAATATTCAGCACGATCTTCAACTCTATGATCTAATACATAGAGCTCAAATTCACCAGCTCAGGAAACTTGGTAACAAATCTAAATCGTACAGAATAATGTAAAGTACAAGCCCCCAACTCCCGCGCACTCTCCAACGGGATCGCACCGACCTCGCCTGTTTACTATTTCAATTTAGAATTTATTCGATTTTGGAAACGTTAACCGATTAGTCATTTGTTGCTTAATTCGTTTGTCTTTTTATGGGTGAAGGGTAATTGGGAATTCCTAATGTGATTTTGTATATCGTGAAATTTGCAAATAAGATGTAAAATAAATGTGGGTACGTTGCGCGTGAAAAATGAGGCCTATACCCGGAAGAGATTTAATTGCCGATTATGATGGAGATCACTAATACATACAATTCAGAATATCACTAGCAAAACAATACAATGCCGCTAAATTCAAAACTCTTAAGAACTTAGTTGTGTTGTTATGTCCATTATTTCCAAAAAAATGCAAGATTAGAAAGGTGAAAGGTAAATTGACCTTATGAGACATTGGTTTGCCCGATACAGCCTCTATACCTACGTATAATATGCCATTGTGTAATACTTACGCTAGTGTTCTGTTTTTCAACGTTAATATTGCACAGATAAATTACACAATTATATTGTCTCTTAACGTTTCCATCTTAAAAAAATAGTTGATTAACTTCAATTACTCTCAATATTAATATAACAAATAAATGTACAAAATCGAACAAAAAATACAATCCCAACAGTATTTTAGTAAGTTAACATAGTTCACATTGGCCGTTAGCCGCTTGCTTCCGCGCAACGGTACCGACCGATCTTGTCTGTTTACTATTCTTACTTGCAGTGCCATGTTACTTGCTCGGATTTTGTGAGAATTTTATGTGTTAAATAGCTTTTTGGAAATGTCATAATAAAGTACATACTTCTTAACTCACAGAAAGAAGGCTAAGTCGTAAATATTTGCAATAAATATGTTTTTGTGTGTGCTTATCCGGAATGTAATAAATCTATCTCTGTAGAATATTACATTTAAATTGGTTCAAACGTGTATGTAGAAGAAAAGAGGAGAAAGAGCAAGCACTCACAAACTTCCATTTTCTTTCAAAATACAACAATAGGTACAACTATTGACCATACGTTTGATACTTCTTAATTTATTCTATATTTTGTAACAAGTTTATTGATGATTTTACTCAAGGTTTTAAGCAAAAAGCTCTCTTGCGTACCTATTGTTTGTTATAACGATATAATGTTCTACCTAACTCTATCCACATGCAAGAAGCAAATGATAAAGCCAGTAGAAAGTCCTGCGCCATTGTTTTCTTCATTACGACACTCATATTTATCAGGGAGGCTACAATGTGACAATACGGAGTAGATATTATTTTCATTACATAATTTTGTTTGATATAACTACCAATACTTTGAGCGAAGTAAGGACACGCCAGTGGTGGTTATTCCACCAAATTTTTAGCTTATTTGACAACAAAATTCAGTTAACATGGAGATGGAGAAGCATCATCTCATTCGAAAAAATTGAGGTGTAAGAAAAATAAATATGGGAGAACCTCCACGGATAATAGGTGACTAATTAGAACAAGAAGAGGGTCTGTCTTTAGATATAAATAAGATAAATTTTCAAAAGAGTGAAGGCGATTTCTTAGCAATTAGCATAGTAACAAAATTATTGCTTGATCATTGTAACCCCCAAACATCAGTCGTCAGCTCCACATATTGCATTCTATATGCTAATGAGACTGTTCGAGTTGAACCTGAATTAAATGAATACAATGGCATTTTTTGATGATCCGCGACTTCCTGTTTGTGACACACAAACTTCAAGTGTCGCAAAGGTTTTCGTGTGAAGGCTGACTTAATTGATATTTAGGCTAGGTTTTTGCAGTGTGATAATTACATTTATTGCGATATATTAATGTGGCTGAGGTTGGACAGACACACTTGTGTTAAAGTCCTTAGCATACTCATCAGATCAGATCCTAGAAAACTTGTGAGTGGTGTATGACATTGTTAACGTTTCATTGAAGATCAGAAAAGTATTTTAACTCTAACTATGACTATCATATACAATTAACTTATAGTACCTAAACTAAACCAAACCAGTTTAAGTATTCGTGGGCACAGCTTTATATATGTATGAATGTGAGAAATCACTCCATTTTCCCCTCTCGTATCGATTGTTTCCAAAAGTAAATCAACAAAGAGGCCATAAATTGCTTCACAGATAGAAAACCAGGTGACCAAGATATATTCGGCTTGTTTACGACGATTTGTCCATTCGAGTCATGGGAAACAATCCAAATAAAAAGGCCATCCAAACACTGTGTTTAGATCTCAATTCGTTTGTTTTGTCCTATTACAGACACCACAGATTCAAAGAGTTAGAATTTGGGTTGTGGTGAAATACAGTGTATTGAAACATATACATTTATACTTACGTAGCTATAACTTTGTTTAAACGTTATTATTTTAGACAGTTCGTATATGAACAAGTAATAATACCTATGTTTCAAGAAAAATCGATGTAATTTTATTTGCATACTGTAAGAAGGAGAAAATTTACTTAGGTAATAATCTAAAACTCGGAAGTGCTGCTCTTCTATCGAGGTTATATTATGGTTTTTTAACTATATTGAAACCTTTGACAAAAGCCTCGTAATCACTATGCGTTTGCGTAGCAAGGTAAGAAAAATATGTGTCAGCTATAGGCATTCAATCTAAATCATTTTTTTGCTCGTTTTTAACTTAAGCAGCCCGCCTAGTGATAAGCTTTACTGTAGTCTAAGATGTAAGGCGTAAGAAATAGTTACAAAGTATGCGTTGGTCAAACACAAACCTACCAATGGTAAAAAAAAAACTAAGTCAGAGAGTGACCGTAGGATTCCAACACATCATTTGTAGTTGCCAAAGCGATTGGTTCATTCTATTGTCCGCGTGGGAAAGATGCAAATGAACGGCTTCGCTATTTCTTTGTTTGATTTCGTGAAAGTTTACACGATCGAGTAGGAAACGCGGACGGCTGTGAACGCCATTTTTATGTAATTGTTACGTCGCGATGTTTGAAGTGGTGCAAGGTGGAAGAAATAGCGGCTTGAATACGTTTAGCGTGTGTATGCCAAGTCCATTTTAGAGGACATTACTGCTGCTCGATGCAGACACAGAATTGAGTTTGAAAAACATTTTTAGCGGCGTTCATTGGTATAAGAAGTATAGTTAATTACTCTGGTGATTTGGATATGCAACCACTTTATTGCATAAATCCATATTATGATAACCGGTCAAATGCGAGTCACTCGCGGCGTTAGAACGATTTAGGTACTATAATAGCGGCAAAAAGTTACTATTTCTTTAAGGGTCCTCCTTGAAATGTTGTTTTGTTCTGTATTATACTATAAGCAAATTTAATCTATATCTATTTGTTTAACTACGGTTCATAAAGTTTGGTTCCTCTCAGGTACTGAACCTTGATATATAATTCTCCTTTGCAATATATATTAACGTATAAAACTTCTGAGTCTCATATTTGAATAGTACTTAAGTTTATCGCTCCTCTCTCGTCCCTTGTAAGATTGCGTGCTCCGAAGGGGAACGCCCTTTATGAAATCAACTGCACTGCACCGGGTCAAGTAGATAGATATTGTATTCTTTAACAAAATTACATCTACCACCGTCGGTACATCGCTTCACGTAACAGATACTGCTTGCAGATTATATGGTGATATAGCTGTTGAGATTTAATTTAAAGTATGTAATATTCATATTTAATTTTGCCATTTTATCATAGAAGTTTAAAATAGTATAAACTGAAACAGTACAGTGAAATTGACAATGTCTTTCCATCACACGAGTGTAACAGTGTTGATGTTATTGACAATTATCTCGCAATAAAATCGTAAACATAGAAGTAGCCTCACGATGTAAAGATGGATAAAGGGAAACATCCTTCAACCATTGAATACTCATCAAATGATGGTTAACTAATTGATGCAATGTATGCAAGTTCAAACCGTAGCACTAAAATATAATTTTAATGATTGAGATGCTATATCCAGACCTAATGGCATCTCATTAAAATATATTGTAGTATTTTATACCAGCATTTGCTCAATGTAAATATCTATTTATTTATTTATTTATACTTGCACACATAGAATTTTCAAAAAATATATTACATGTGCCCTTGGTATTGGGGCGTAGCAAGAGACAATGGCTAGGCTTTATCTAGCCAGAGTCTTTACAAATTTTGCTTACATTTAATAGCCTACTATACTTTACTTATATCTTATTATATTTTTAAACAAACTTAACATAATATTTATTTTGTATCAAAATATCTAAGTAAGAGTTAGGTAAAAACAAGCTCTGTGAGAGCCTGCTACGTGTAACTATTTCAGTTGCACATCACACACCATGCTAAAACGCATTTTACATTCCTGAGCTGCATTCTTTTCGAGCGATATTCAATAAAACAACACTACCATAATATCACACATAATTAACTACGTTTATTCCCAGCCATTTTCGACTCTAAGTACACAGGCATAAATGCTACCATCCGTGAAAATGGAGCATGCAATTAATTGAGCATCGGATGATTACGACATAATCTAAGCCGAGACGCCACTGTTTACCAGCCTTGATACGATGTGTGAATTTATCTAGATTGAATCACATTGCTGGGTCAGTGTTAAGAAGATCGTAAGAGAGTAAATTCAAACGCGCAATGGAACGTTTGTAGCTTAATTTGGTTACAAGTTGAAGAGTTGTTGTGAAGTGGTTGCATAGAAAAATTACTACGAAACGGTATGTCACGGCATCCACTCACTAATGCAATTGAGGTACCTTGGCCACTTGATTTTGCAACGATCTGTCCCTTTTATGATCTCGAGGCTGCTCGTTCAGTTTTAAAGTTGATACAAAAGATTTTGTACATTCCGTATGTCCGAGTTTAAAGGTTAATACGTTATGAATTACATTTACAAGTACCACTATGAAGGAGAATGTCTCTGGCGTTGTAAAGATTTCTTAACCGGTCGGCCTTTTGTGATAAGGTCGGAATAAAGATGGGTAGTTGGCGGCACAAAGTAAATATGAACAAAAGGCTACGCACGAGTTATTTAAGGACGATACTATATTACTATATGGTAGGTAGTGTGGGCAGATGACTGCGTGTGTTGACTTTACAGATGAATGGACAGGTGGTGAGAGTTACGACTTTAAAGTATCCATCTAGGTTTCCATTAATTTGTTAAGGGATAGTGAGGTGTGTCGTTGGTAAGAAAATGACAATAAGTCATCGAACTAGTATTATAAACTCAATGCAAAAAGTAAATAAAATATTTGGTAGTTATTATCATATTCACCAAATACGAAAATTAAAAAAAAACAATAAATTGATTTCGCGACATTCGTGGTTTCGTCGTTCATATTTATATACATACTTATATGTAACGTCCTTGTTAGATAGCTACAGATATTATGCCAAAAAGTTTCTTTTCAAAACGTCAAAATGTGGCACATTGTATGGTTTGTAATATCCTTATTATTTTATTTTTTGGTTTACAAATGATAAGCCTAATCATTCAAACATCCTCCTGTAGTCAGTAAATCAGAAAATAGGTAAACAAATGACGACAAATTGTTATGCATTAATAACCATGATGGGACCTTGCAGGAGGCACATGACATAGATTACTTGTCAACTACTGACCTATTTACCTACTTGCAGGCTTCTGAACGATTTGAAAAATGGTTAGTACTTGAAATGTTGCGATTTTCAATTTTGTCGAAAATTAGTAGAAGACATGTTTGTTTGTGTCTTTGGTCATCAGCGATTTTGTTATATCGAAATGACTAGAAATATAAGAAATTTTGTCCTTACTAACATTTTGATAAGGACTATTCCGTTCTTGTGCTTTACTTACGTATATTGATTACCTATATTTTTCCAAAACAGGAAAATTAAATTCGGTTATTTTTCACGTAAGAGTTTATACAATATCACATAAACACACATAATGCACAGATTCAAGCAGAAGTGTTTAAATAAGGAATAGTCTTCGATTACACTACCAGCCAGTCTGAAGTTAAAAATAGCAACAGTAAAGATGGCGCTTGTCTAAAAGAAATCTATTTACTGTCCCCGAGTTGTGATTTTCATCAACAATGTATGTTGTAATCTAAATTTCTCTTACCTTATGTTAATTTCCCCGGTTACTACGTAATTGATAAGCGAGGACTCACGTGCCGCTCAGTGTTTGCTGATAACTGATAACAAGTATCGAATAATCGATACACAATGCTGTTTTATTACCTCCGTGGAAATAAAAAAATATTATGTATGTGTGTTAGTAGGCTGGTAACAAAAGTGGAAGTTAGTGGCGATTTTAACAACCTAGTTGTTAAGTACATGGCTCATAAGATAAATTCAATCTGCTAACATTTTGTAGGAAGAAGAAACTACAAATATAATATAGTAAACAACACGCAATATAATTAATAGCAATAAAGCATTGCCATCCAGCGTGGTAATGCGGCCAGTATGCTGGGCACGCTGCCCTCTGGTAGTGGGCTGGAGCACTTAGATTATCTTTAGGCTTTTCTAAAGATTTTCTAAGTGCCCCTTTTTGTAGTAGTTAGTAGTAGTAAGTATGTTTAGTTTTTTTCCCTTGTTTTTATATATTATTATTATTATAAACAATTTGTTCGATACATTGTTTTTTGCCTGAAATGCAGGGACTTGTAAACATGTTAAAAAGCTACAGTATAGGTATGTAAAAATACCGGATTTACTCAGACTATCCCTGATTTATAGCATAAAAAAACCAATCAGATATCGTTTATATGTAAGAAAATCGCAGACAAACAAACATATACACATAGACTTACAAAACATAGAAGACATACAGTACAATTAAAATATTATCTTCATGGCACACCAAAATAAATGAAAAATATCAAAAGGATTTACACGATAAATATATTATGTACAAGTGCGGCTTTATCACCTTAAGTGATCTCATCCAGACCACATTAGACATTAGTATACAGAGGTAAGACTTATAGATCATCATACAATATTTAGAAGTCAATATAATAATATAGTTTATCTACACTAATGTTGTAACATTCTACGTATGTTTCCAATACTTGACTTATAATTACTACTGTTATTATAGCACAGACAACAAAACACTCAATTTAAGCAATTTCACATGATGTTATAATATCCACATCGATATCGTAATAGCTCATTATAACATCGAAAAAGCGTGACCAACCTGATTGCAGGGCCAATCAGGTTGGTCGCGCTGCACTCTCGTTGGTTAGATTTTAATGGCGGCAAAATCACTGTGACAATACACGTACGCGTGAATTTAATTTAATAAATTATCAATGCATTAGTGAAGATAAAGTAGTGTATGCAACTGCATAAACTATTATTTTGTTGTTATGTAAAAACACATTATAAGGTTACTCTTGCTTTGATTTCCAAGCCCTTACGGTCGTGAATCTCCTTCTTCCGGCAAGACCACTTTCACTGTATTCATAGAAACAAGTCTGTTTAGGGAAGTCGACCACCCAGCTAGATTTTATGTAATTAATTTTATACTATGTTGGGTACATATACTATTGTACACAGTTATTAGTAGACAAAGAGCTAAAAGATTATTTATAATATAAACATTATAAAATATTTGTTTTGTAGGTACATATATAAATATGTTCAAATAAGTTTTATATAAGATCAATATAGGTACATATGTTTGTAGTTTTAGTTTAGTTTGATTAAAAATATATTGTTTATAAAACTTAAATCAAGTTCTTAATTTATTTACTTATTGACATAACATTTTGTTAAGTGTTAAGCACAAAAGAAAGAAGCACAAAATTGGGCTTCTGCCTTGGGAGAAGCCTATGCCCAGACGTAGGCGACTGTAGGCTGATGATGATGAAAAATTTCTCTAAAGTTTGTCAAAAAATAAATAGACCGATAGTACCTATTTTTTTACATCAAATTAAGTAATAAAATAAAAAAATAAATAATAAATATTCATTGCACACAGCGCCATCTAGCCCCACACTAAGCAAACGCTTGTGTCGTGGGTACTAGATAACGGATATAAAACTTACTTAAATACTTTTCTTTTGTAAATACATACTTATTATACATACAAACGACCAGACTCAACACAAGTAATTAGAAATTTTAAAAATGCATAAATACTTGTTTTACGCGGGAATCGAACCCGCAACCCCTAGATTAGAAGGCAGAGCCACTACCAACTATGCTGGCAGTAAGTGTTCATAAATAACAAGTAACCCAGAATAATGTGATAGTTACGGGATTAGTTTTAATGGCGTGCGAATGTATGTAGTTGTAATAATGGAAGCAATTATGTTGCAAGTTGTAACATATTTCATTTTTTTTATTTAGTGATATTAAAATAAAAGAAAAAAATAAGAGTCAATATGCTTCGGACATTCATGGTATGTATAAAACGTTATATCGAAAGTCCTTTCTAATTTCAATAATTTTTGCTTTATTAAAACTTTTGGGAAGCATATTTTTATGATTTCTCTACATTCTAGAAACATAGTAAATAACTTATATAAGTTTACGTGGGAAGCTACCGTTTAACGCGTATGTACACATTGTACACTGTTTTAAAATTAATAGGAAAATCTATAAACCTAGTGATTTACAATTTTGTACTTTTATAGTTCTTATGCAGTTGGAATATGATTAATTTTTCTCCCTTTGATTAACTGGCTGCTTATGAGTATGATGGTAAGTAATCATCTGTAACGTAGACTGACAGCCAAATAGATGTTACATTACGGTAAAGTTGTTTCGATCCACATATGCAAAATATGTACATCTGCATGATTGATCAATAAAATTGCCAATATTACGCTATAAGTATTTAGTAGGTTTTGCACTTGACAATAATTTTCTAGAACGTCTCGCTTAGATTGTATTCGCGAAGAACAGGGAGTCAGGCAGAGAGTTTTACAAGATAGCGATAAGTACAACAAAATTAGATGCGAGGATGCCTATCACATCTTGATGGAGTGTGTTCGTAACGAGAGCTCTAGACGACACATATTTCAGGACAATTCCATTGGATTATTTAACTCTTATTTAGCATTGCCTCTAAACGCCAACACAAAAAGGATTCTAGAATTAATTAAGTTTGCCTTAAAACATCGTTAAGTGATTTGTGCTTTTTTGTAAATTATTATGATATTGTGTCATCGATAAGTGCGGCATATTCGCTCTGCGAAAAAGCACTTTAATAAAGATTTAAAAAAATAGATGCATAAATACCACAGATTATAAGTAATGAAAAAAATAAGTGCCTCGTTTGAAACCTTTATATAACGTTCTCATTGCAAATATATAGGTATCTCTTATTACCTGATCTACGTCGTCCAAGGTGGGTCGTGGTCGGTGCAGCCTTGCAATTAATAGCGGTACAGCCGCTGGAAAAATGTGTGCTACTGTGAGATGCTAATCAGGAAGTAAAATGACAGTTAAATTGGATAAACCGGTAGTTTAGTGTACAGTTTGTGATGGATACATTTGTTATTTGACATTGTTCTTGAAGGATTGAGTTAGTGTAATGTACAACAATGATATTAAGATCAAATATTTTAAGCATCGTTTGAAGGCCAGTTTTATGTATGTACAAAGTGTAGGTACTTGAGCATGCTGTAATTAAGACTACAGTATTACTTATGTGAGTGTCGCATCAGTTGGTCTAGCGGTCAACTAAGCGGCTGTAAAAAAATACAGAGAACTTGCAGAGAACTCGTGTGACCTTTTACATTTCTCCGTGTGTTTTTTTAGTTAATTTAGCCGATTGAAATAGGTTTTTTTATTGGTGTATGTATGATATTCAGAGCAGAATAAAAACATTAAAGCGGTTTAAAACTAAAAAAAGCTTAGTGACGTGTACGAATCATACTAACTTAAATAGCTACCCACATAAGTAATTAAAACTTTGGGGAAATTTTTGTTTATGTGAAATTTTTCCTTCCTTTTCGTTTACCTTAAAGTACAGAGTTTTATTTACAATGGATTTCCGCAAGGCAACGCCTGATTCAATACCTTACATACCTAATTATTTAATATAACCGCCAGATCCTCATATATTTATCACAAAAAAATAGTACAAATCTGAACATTATCAAATGTAACTGCATTTCACTGCACCAATTGCAAATGAAAATGGCTTCTCCCGATGGTCTCGTATTTAGCCACAAATTGTATTAAACTAAAACCCCGTTACGATCAATCAGTTGCATCCTACAGTTTAAAATCGACCTTATTGTTTCATTAATAAGAGTGTTTAAATTGAACATGCGTTCTAGAAACAACATAGTCAACATAAAAATAAGACTCAAAATTGAAGTGGTATTTTTATGCCTGAATTTACTAAAAGCCTTACCTCGTATCAGTACCATCTGCGCTGAAAGCAGAACACACAAACTTCATCTTTGACCACAGTATCATCTGTGCAAGTTACATTTCTGACGGCTTATCGTATTTATTTATTTATTCTACCTGCATATATCTGATTGACAAGGTAGTTTAGGTATTTATTAGGTAAATTGTAATCTATCTCAACACCAATTTACAATCAAAACTGTTTTGTACAAACAAACTCACACCCATATCCACACATAGAAACTCTTTGCCACAGAATATAAGTTACAAGGCCGAGGAAAAATTTTCGCTAGTAAAAAAAAAGTAATATCACATGTCATTTTTTGGCATAAGTATATCGGAATGTATCCACCATAAAGCCCCGTCTATGAAGCGTCATGTTCTGTGGGAACGAAGTGCGTGAGAAGCGAACATTGTTTAGTGATGCGCCCGCACATGAGGTCACTTGATTGTGCATTCATTGTGATTGGAGGGAGGCTGATAGAGATAAATTAATTAGATGATGAATGCACTTCTGTGGTGGGTCTGTATTTTGTTGGACAGTCCAATTGTTTTAACAAAGTATCATTATATAAAAACTGTAAGTATAGTAGTTAAGTAATCAAAGAGTTAAAGTTAAAGTTAGAACAACAATATTAAAGTTCATACTATTTTTTAAATACTGTTTAACTTTAGTAAAGTCGATGTTTAGCGTCAGTCTAAGATGTAGAACGCTCGCCTAGAAGAAATGTATCTGTTCTGGGTTCGATTTTTGTATATTGGAAATTCGGATATTATACCCTTTGTTTCCTGGTAAGCATTTCCGCTATCTATAACCAACAACTTCTTGATAATACCAAAATCAATGCTCGATTCTTAGCTAATGAAGGTTACAAACACACGTTAACATTAATCTATTTATCCACGCCCAACTCCATTGATATTGTTACAAAACAATACATCAGAAACAAGAAAGAACTCCGCGACCTTGAGTGCTATTTGAAAGTACACATATCTATGTGGAAATAATCTAATTGATTGTCCAAACACTCGTGTCAAAGACCGATTTATTCAATTAGTATAGATACTTACTCAAGTACCCGTATTCTGATGGTTTAAAATGTATCTCATACATTTTATTCTTTTTCTAGTCAAATACCTACATCAGGCTCTGAACTCTAAATAAATTTAAAATTAATTTAGTAAATAGTACTACATGATGCACTACTGTGGTATTACATCATGCAGGCTATAGTCAAAGGTTAGCCTATTTTTTAAAGGATTAAAAGATTAAAACCAATGCATATCTTTAGTATTTTTTTTAAACTGAAACGTATAAGCACTTGGCCATAGTTTAAAAAAAAATAACCAAACATTTATGTTTTCTTGTTGTCATTTACTGTCTGTGGTAAGACGTGGTAAGAATTCACTAGCTACTATTGTGACCCAATTTAAAACCACCCTATATCAGGGGTCGTGTGAACTGATAACGTTTCTCATACAGAAAGGTAGGTCAAGGTCTTTTCCAGGGTCGGGTAAGGTAAGGATCCTTACGTAACAAAAACATTCCCAAGCGATGATTAGTCATTACATAAACCTATATTTAAGCAATGAAGTAGATATCGAATCATCATGACATGACAGTGTTTATCGTTTGTGTTGCAACAATAATTGAATTCCTTAATGGAAATAACCTCTGTTATCAATATATTTTAACTTTCCAACTGCAAAGATAAAGCCTTATTTTGTAATATGTACTGCATTCTAAGGATGATGTAAAATATATATTACCTTCTATTTTTAACAACAAAACAAATGCTTCACACGTGTTACCGTAAAATAAGCATAATTTTACATACAATTAAATATTCGGTAACGAAATAATTACTGTAGAAACACATTACACATAATAGTATATAATAGTATTTTCAATTCGATACATTTAGTAGCCAAAATTTTGTATCTCTTTTGTTATAATCTAATGCGTATATATGTACATTATGTCAATTCATTGATCTCTCAAAAACATAACACTAATCAGCCAAAGATTAAGTGATGATTTTTTTATGAGCGAACAGTTACTAACGTTTTATAGTTTATTTATAGATAACGCATTAAATCCCTATACAACTGAAAACTGTCTCCCTGCAGGCTTCAGGCGGAGGTGACCCTGACCAGGCGTATGTAGGTGACCTCTGAAAGGCCTTCGGATTCGCGCGCGTTTTGACATCTTTGTTGTCATGTGTAGATTGGTTTGCATGCAGGTGTATATGATCGAAAATGATGTTAGTATGTAGGTATTCAAGTTTTTGTGTATGTAAGTTTCTTAAAAAAACACTAAAACCTTAGTTGTTTGTTGGTAAGTTTGATCCATTGGCATCAATGATATTCTATATAAACTGAGGTAGATGCGCTTATACCCCGTTCTGTGTAGCGAACTCAAATCAGGCTACGTAGCATGATTCGGCTCAGTCGCCTCGAAGCAACGCGCGGCGACGCACGTTGACGGCGCGACTTTTTATCAGTAAAAAATATTCACAATGCCATCGTATGTGTTTAGAAAGTGCAATAATCACACTGGGACGAGTGCCAAAAGCAAGAAGGATGTGTCGTTTCATTTATAATTATTGTTTATCCTTTTAAAATGAAAATACAAATATTTAATATTACTATAAATCAACCAGTGACGCGTTGCCACTTAGCCATCTCCACGAAAGAGACAAATAGCGACTCGAATTCACGATTGACGGCGGACGTAGCTGTAAACATACGTTTATCTCTTTCTCACAACGGGGCTTTATATATCTCTGACCACTTTTACTTTCCTGAATAACGTAAACAAAGCTGCGTATATTCTACCTAAGTAGCTATAGCATAATTTCGCCACGCGCTAGGGCGATTTTGAATGAGTGTAACATCTCTATTTGTAAAATCTCATTGATAATGATATTGATACACAAATTGTTACAAAACGTGACATGAGTTTTGATCAAGGGCACATTTATTAATAATTCTATGTAAAATAAAATTTAAAAAAGAGAAAAAGCCTTATATATTCTTTTAAATCATCACAAACAACTTAGAGCGTTATGTAATGCATCTCAAAAACCTCTTATTGGTTTATAGTTCATACGTAAACATAAATGCACAATTGCAAAATAACAATACTTTCAGCGGTTAGGTGTAACAATGCCATATCACGGTGTTGTTTTGTTTTATTAGGGTTCCGGTGTTACACTTAAAAACCCTTTTCCTTTTAGTTAAAATACAAATTCATTAATTTGCGAAGATGTATGTGAGTATGTAATGTTATATAATATGTAGATATATTTACTAAGGCAGGCGCATTAGATTTAGTAGGCTTGTACTAATGGTATGTAATAAATGAATAACCAAATAGAGGAATATTTTTATTGTTAAATCTTCTTACATTCTTCTTCTTATCGAATGAGAGTGGCTAATTCTGGCTTCGAGAGTTTATCAGGCCGCCCGAAGGGCCTCTGACGTGGCTTAACGACTAGACAAACAACCGGGACCTACGTGTCATTCGACCCATGGAGGCGACCAAATGGATTGCCACTTTTCGGTCACCCATCCAAGGACTCACCGCGTCGACCTTTATTTAACGTTGGTAATCGCATAAGATTAACTCAGCTAGTTGAGCTACAGGCGATTCTTTCATTAAAAAAACAGCATACAGAACCGTCCAACACCTCTGTTACCTCACGCTCCCGCCATTTTTTAACCTTCAATTACTATGAACATGGCAAAACGTTATGGCAAAGAGACATGTGCCAAAGAAACGTGATTTCAGAAGCACGTGTACGTTCGTAATCGACAACTTTACGTTACCTAGGAAATGTACGTTTATAGTACTGAATACCTATACAATTAAATACTGGAAAGAACTTTTCTTGAAGGACTTACTTGAAAGGTTTAATTAACTAATTAATTAACGCTACGAGTATACCATTGATAGTATTCCGTAGGAACGTTGCAATATAAATCACAGATGCTAATCAATAAGGTTTGTGTAAATTGGCTATAAAAATGTGTTTGAAAAGGTTTTTGGTGCTGTTAAAAATAACTATACAATATTTCGATATTTCTATAAACACAGAGAAAATTGCAAAAAAAACATTATGTATGATATTGAGTGTAAAGGCAACAGAGAAGAACTAAATAATTCTATTTTTGTAATTTAATCACCATTATCACTTTCGTTTCTAATTAATATTTAGTATAGGGACTATTTCCTCAAAATTAATCAAGCAAAGACACGGGCAGTCACAAGTATTGTTCTATAAATATATGTAGTATACCTATTACTAAGTTTTACAATAATACTGCAAATTGCTATGGTTATTGTTATTTACGTGCTATGTGGATGTTAGTTTTCTATTGTATTCGACGTAGGTTAGATATTTATAGTTATTTTAGTAGAAGGACTTGTATTAATTTTATTCTTGTTTTATGAGGTAATGCTGACTTTATGTGAAAATGGAATAAGAGCTACCTCGTGTAAGATCATCGCTAGTGGTGCTAGTGTACCGTGAGGTCCAAATGTTCTTAAACTAAGCAAACCTCACCAATTTGCTGCTAGGATCGCTACTGGATCGTGAGGTTTGAAATCAATCAAATCAATAAACGGTAGATCTTATTAACCAATGGTAGTTGTAGTTTACTTATTGAATACTTATATCATATAATTAATCAGGATGCCAATCAGATGAGAGAATACTAAAACTCTGTATACTAGAGTTCACAACTATCAAACGATAAGAAGAATACATAATGACTTATCTATATAGAAAATGCTTTATTTACAATAATAAAATATAAAAACAAGTGAAGGAAAACTAAACATACTACTTCTAACTACTACAAAAAGGGGCACTTAGAAAATCTTTAGAAAAGCCTAAAGATAATCTAAGTGCTCCAGCCCACTACCAGAGGGCAGCGTGCCCAGCATGCTGGCCGCATTACCACGCTGGATGGCAATGCTGATACGTTGATATATATTTATATATATATATATGTAAGTACACACCTGGTTTCGGATTTCGTAAAAATGTAAATCGATTTTCTATACATTTAGCTGTAAGTTGCATTACAAGCGAGTTAAAAAATGCTTACAAAAGTTCCTAGGGACCTATAAAATTAAGCGATGCTTAAACTATTAAGTATATTTTACATTTATTCGCAAACGATTAAAATTTAATGATGCCTCTTGAATAAAAAAGGCCTTCTAATTGTTTTTAATAGCTTATTATGATATTAAACTACCCCATTAGCGACAGACAAGAGTTAGCAAAAACGGAAAATTTTCAAAACAAGTTTAACAATATACTAGTTATTTGAATATATGCGCGTTTTTTGTGACAAGCATATTCACAATTAGCCAAGTAGGTGCCATTGAGGTATATTTACCATCGACTATAGTTCCTTGCATTCTTAAAAGCACGTCGAAATTAAAATAAAACTACATACTAATATATTTTTATTGGTGTAGTAATATAAAATACCTGTTAGTGAAATTTGAGTTTTTATAGACAGTTCGATTATTCACAATGTGTATTCTCCTTTATTTCTGTATTATGTCATCATCATCATGTACTGCATATTATTTCCCAGTAGGTACTGGGTATAGTCCTTCCCTTATAAGTGTCATCTTCAATTTTGGACATTAACAATGCATCGACCCGTCTTGCAAAGTTTATTCAGTACAAAAAGGGAGTAAGTTATGTCGTAAATTTACTTACTTTATCAATATTATGTACTAAAAAAATATGTGTCGAAAAGTTTAACTTCAACTATATAATTTTAACTGAGTCACAAAGTCACATGCTTCAAAATCCGTGGAAAACCAGTAACAAATGATTTGACACTGATCTCTTGTTTACTTGTTTTTGTGAGAGCAAGTTTAAATCTAGAGTTAACCATTAGAATGACGTAATTGTGATTTACGTAAAATAATGGACGCAGTTAGGCATGACTTTACGTAAGTACTTACTACGCTAACTTTTGTTGCTATTGCGCAACCATTTAATACGTAGGTACTCGTATAAGATAAATACTCGTAGATTTTATGACAATCTTTTGTAATTGGACTAGTGGATGCCAGTGGCTTAGCTCGCATTGTTTAGGGATGAAAAGTATGTATGTATGTCAATCTATCTTTAGTTGTAATATTGGATAAAAAAAAACTACTCTTTATAAAAATCACTGCGATCCTTTACAACGTTGTAGTGTAAAAAAGGAAGAAATAACGAACACAATTTTCCATTTATAAAATTGCTCGACTCAACTGCTCAAAAATTTTACACATGTAAAACCAGACTAGAAAGTATTAAAGTGAACTGACACAAAAATTTAAAAATCGTTTAAAACTCAAATTATCGACAGAATCAAGACGAATCAATAATCTCAAAAAGATCAAATTAAAAAACAAGTTTCGGAGTCATGAGCTTCAACGTACTCGCGAAACGGTAAATATTTAGACAACAATTATCACCAGACCGCGATCCTCTAATAACAGTTTGCTACCTTTCTTACTTCGCTACAAACTTGCAATGGTCGCGCTCCATTGCTGTATCTCTGTTGTCTTTACAAATTAGTGTCTATACTAAGCCTGCGTTAGTTGGTCGGTTACTCGTCTCGTTTCTAGTAGTATAGCTTTGATGAATGAGTATATTACCGGGGCTGATTACTACGTAATCGTCTGGTGCCGGCATGATATCATTTGTTGTACATCACAGTCACGCCCGAACCGAGATTTCAAACGTGGAATCCAAGGCTGATTGCTGGAGCACTCACTTTTCTGCAATACCGATTGTCATGTCTTAACTAGCCAATAGTTTATGAGTTATATTGAACTCAGCCAATGAAATTGAGTGAACTTTTGCGATGTACCTACTTGCGTTATACTTACTTCAATATTTCTTAGATGTTTTAGTGCTCATAATGTTGACTGAATGTTTTTTTATACTTTTCAGGAATAGAAAGATCATTCACATTGTGTTTCTATAGTTTCTCAAGAAACCCTGCCGGAATTATGAGACATTTTTGAAGAGCTGAACACAGCATTAGTATCAGGTTAAAATATTCCCAAAAGCAAATGTGAGAATTTCGCAACAAGTACTAATAAATTGGAATGTCATTGTTGCGACAACAACTTGTTAACGTCTCGGTTACCTGATAAAGAAATGTAACAGTAGGTAGGTAGGTATGTCTTATCTATATCCTGCGAAGTGCGAGCAAATTTTGAACTCTATTGTTTGTAATTCAATATCTATTTGGTTACACAACGGAAGACTCAAATTACAGTTTCTTTGAATGTCTATCTCTTAAGATATAAGTTTTTTTTTTTTTTTTTTTTTTTTTAACTTGAACGGGTTTGCACTTGACCATAGTTTACCTGATAGCAAGTAAGGCTATGGCCTAAGATGGAGCGTGCTTACCCGATAAGAACCGATTCACTCTCGCTTTGAAGATCGCTGGATTATAGTGCGTGGGGAACAGAGAGCCAGGCAGGGAGTTCCACAACCTAGCGGTAAGTAAATTAAATTTAACATATCTTGACTTGGAATAGGTAATTTGCCTATTTCTCTTTTATGTATTGTTCCATATCAACCAGCTATGATGTATATTGATAAATGTTACATTGAATTAATCATTTTATTTGCATCACCATCTTGTCATATTTGAAAATTATATCAAAATAAATTGACACACGTTTTATTCAATCTAAATTGTACCGATTGAATCAATGAATTGACACATACACGACTAATCAAAAGTAAATTAAGTACTATTTTTTAGCATACTAGCTAATTACACATTATGTCACAAACAACTGACAATTGATTAACGTAAATCGATTTCTTAATAGGTACCTATATATCGATCAAAAGTGTAATGACTTGATTGTATGAGTAATTAAATTATTGATTGATAATGTCAAATTAAATTACTCAGTTACTTATTACAGTCTCTTGAATTCACTTGACGGATATTAAATAGGTAGGTTATAATTCTTTTCAGTAGAGAACGACGATTATCTGATAAAAAAGATGGCGTTTTGTTCTACCTATAAAATGATAATAATAATATCTAGGTGTACATAATATATAATAAAGCTGAAGCGGCCAAAAGTCTGAACATAGAAAATATAAAAAAAAAATTTTTGGAGATAAGTACTTCGAATTGATAGCGAACACGTTCCAACAATTTCTAGAAATTTTGTCTGTTTATCTGTGTCTCTGTTTATTTAAACGCTCATCACGCAGAAACGGCTGAACGTATCATCATGTTTTTTGGTATGCAGGTAGTATGAGGTCTGAGAAGTGTCATATGGTACTTTTTATCCTGAAATATTGCGAGTGAAGCCGCATGCGTCCACTAGTAGTAATAATATAAGTTTATCACAACAAAATCAGCCAATTGCATAATACTACCAACATTGTGATACTAAATGAAGACATACACCTACATAGTAATGTACCGAACGTAAAGAATTGCCAAAGCCTTTCTCACAAAAGACAAAACTAAAAAGGAATCGTTCGAACGCAAAGCGGTATCTTTGATGAATCCCACACTGGTCTATAAAGTTTTAATTTTTGTATAAAGGGAGCAGGTAGTAAAAAATTGTCTTACTGAGACGTAGCGACGTGTACATTATTGTGAGTAGTAAAGGTTAAAAAAAAAACATATATATATATATTGTTCAAAATTTCTGCATACGGTTTATATTTGGTTTGCGCAAATATGACCACATATCCGAATTTCGAAAAAAGCTCAAATGGTTACCTATCCGCTTTCGCCGTAATGCTCATATCCTATCCCTTCTGTACAAAATCCTCTTCAATCCTTTCACTCCGCTTTATCTAAAAGAAAGATTTTCTTATGTCACGGCTTCCCATACCGACTCCCTGCGAACTTCCCGTGTCCTCCGCTTGTGTATCCCTGACTTCAACCATTCCAACCTTGTCTACCACTCTTCTTTCACCATGCAAGCTATTCGCTTATGGAATGATCTGCCACTTCATATTAGGCAGGCCAAATCCCTTCCTATTTTTCAGAGCTTGGTTCATAATTATTATATGCATGACTAATTTGTGTTTTTTTTTTTTTTTTTTTTCCTTCTTTTTGAGTAGGTTTATTATGTGTTGTTTTCCTTTCTCTGTTTGTAATAGATATAAATGTAGGCATTTTACATGTTTTTAGGTTTTTAGTTGTTCTTTTTGTTAAATTATTATTAAGTTGTATTAGTTTTATTAGGTACGCCAGCTTTACTGTTTTCCTATCGTTGTTTTCCAAACTAGGTTGCCTGGAAGAGATCACTCTAAGTGATAAGGCCGCCCTCTGTCCCAATATTATGGTTTTTTTTTTCTTTATACTTGTGTTCTCTTGCTATATTGGTGTACAATAAAGAATTTTTGATTTGATTTGATTTGTTCATTTACAATGTACATACTTAAATGTCACATGTGAATCTATATATGTAAAAGGAATTTTTACTTGATATTTATAAAATATACATAGAATGTGGTTATAAATTTTTATCAAAATTTAACACCATTTTCACATATTTAGCAAAACGTGAACATAAAGTAGTAACTTAAACATTTCTTCTTGTCTTTTCAGAGGTACTCATAAAGCATTGACATCTACATATAATATCATGTAATAGATACACATCTTTGATACTGCATTCCACGGTCCACTCGAACGTCGGCGCCCATCAAAGTACCATAAGATGCTCCCACGACAGTATTTTAAAAATATCCACTGATTTTTTAAGGCCAACTCTTTTTGTGATGTATGTGTACCGGTGTTTTACTTGTTTTGTTTTTTTTTTATTTGTTCACAGACTGAGACATTGGCGAGTAAGTAGGTACTATACGTTTGGATATTCTTTACAATAGGATATTTAACAAGCAATTTTTTGTCCTAAAAAGATATACGAGATGATTTACGTATCAAATAAGTACTTATTCATTTTCATAAGTTATTTAACTATAAAAGACTAATGTACCTACTTCTTCGTATAAATGGATTGTATAATAATCAAAAGAAAAACATTCATTGCTGCCAGCCAAAAAGTAGTTTTTGATTTGAATTTCCTAACGCGTAAACCAACAAGCGACTCGGGTACATGCCTGTACTGGAATGTAAATTATACACAATATCACACAGCGTTCTCGTGATAATTATTAATTTTCCACATCCAATTCCAATGAAGCAAACATTCAATCTTATAACAATTAAAATCATACCCACGGAATGCCACATTACGTATAATATAACGTTACCATAAACATAAACGTCTAAATTCAATAGGCGCATCTCCATAGTACAATAAAATAAACCACGCTTACTAATCGAGCTAAAACCGGCTACAAAATGGTAATAAAATAAAGGTACTACACACATACGTAAAGTGTCGAAACGCGGTTCTCTCTTTTCGATAGGTATAAATAGTGCAGGGGTTTAGCATGCCTGCAGCTAGTGTCTCAGTTTGCAATTCATACAGTGATCCAGATTAGAAGAATTACTTTTACTCAAATCTTACGACGAGTTGTTTAAATGACCTTCAGAACCAGCGCAGCAGTCCATCACACATGAAAACAACTCAATATTAATTTAATAGATGAATCAAGAACAATATTTATGGTGGTGAATCGAAAATTTATATTTTCATAATAATTATTTTAAATAAATTGCCGAATAGAAGTCTCTAAACCAAACCTGGCAATCCCGCATTTAACTCTCAGTTGTTGTGTTTACAATACGGCTAGAAGAATGACATTATTTTGTTATGTTTTCTTTTTTCCTTTTTTCTGTGCGGACATATTTCAGAATATAAGGTTCTACCAAATCTTACCATGACGTAGGGATCTATTTCAGCCACTCAATGACACTCATCCATACATCTTCAGATCAGTTCATAATATGATTCCCCGTGTGCATGCTAAGGGCTCCAGCCGAGGCGCGGCGCAGTGACCGACCATCGACAGCGATCCCGATAATCGGGCGAATGTTTGAGTTTCTCTATTTTCAAGTCGAGACTCCTCGAGACTTGCCTCTTTCAATGGTAACGTTTCAGAAGGGACCTATTCTTGCACGTGGGATATATAACGAGCGAGGAAAATATTGACTGCAGCACTGTCATAGCTTAATTTTAGTGTGTATATAGTATACGATTCGCACCATGATGTCGGTACTTGTATGTAAAACTTTCGGTGAGACTACTAAAGCCAATCTTGTAAGGTCATTAGGCAAATAGGCTATTTAAATGCATTAGCTGTATTTGTTTGTGTTTTACATTTGTTAAAATTGACATATTTAAACCATACACATTACACATAGGTAGTCGCTTTTGGCGACGAGATGGTAAAATTTGTCTCTCAGTTGTTAAATTCCTAGTATCAGTACAAATTATCGCATTCGACATCCCTCCCTTCACCAGAATAGTCCCAGCGAGTGGTCGGACAGGTTAACGCTCGTTATGCGGCCGGGCGTGTATGTGCGCGCGCGCCGCCGCCGCCGCCGTGTGAACGCGCGTTAATTGGCGCACTGGCTGTCTTCGCGCCACGCGCCCCACCGACCGTTTACATTTGAATGTGGAATTATTGATATTGATTGTCTTTCTTTTTGTGATACAGGTGATTAATTGTGGTCAATACAATTTCAGTCGGAGCGACAAGGATCTTTGAGTGATCTTCCTTCATATTGTCTTCCTAATTGAAGACCTTGAGATTGATAAAATTATTTTTGGTTATTATAGCATCCGATAGAGAATTTCATATTTACAATATTTATAAGTTCTGAAACCTGGAATAAAATCTAAATAGAACGACTTCTTTGACTTGGGTTGCTGATACTCTAATATTTGCACACAACATGTAATTTTTTGTACACAACATTTACACGTCAAAATTCAACTCAGAGGAAACAACACCATTAGTAGGTAGGCAGTCAAAATCTGACAATTCTCAGCAAAAACAGCATTCACAATCACTAACCAAATTTTTCCTCAAACGAAAGAGAAATAAACCCAAAATAGAATTACGTCAACGGTTCTTTGTTCCACGTTAACTGAGCATTTTGTACGCAGTTTGTTATCAAACTACTCTGTTATCGATGTTAAATCGTACAAGGACGAATACAATGCGTTTCACTCACGAATACTCACGAGACATTAGAGGTGAGACCGTATCCATACTTTACTGTTCGAATGCAACAAGATAAATGAGTTCCTTGACCATTTTTCTAATGAATATTGTGTAAGGTACGTTTAGTTTTGTCCTGTTAGTTTGGTGCGGCGCCCAAAGATAGATATGCTAATTTCTAGTTAGGTTTAATTTGTGAACATGGTTTTATCAATACGACTTAGTTACATAGGTAACAAGCTGTTTTAGAATGTCTTTATCTGAAACCTGGTTAGAAAAAAGGCTTGTAATATAAAGTGACGTGAAAAACTATGAATAACAAACAACAATACAATATGATTTTATTTGTCTCTGGACTTTCACGAAACCGATGTCAGAGTGAATTCATTTGAATTTGGTACTACATATCTAGTACCAAATTTAAATATATGAAAATTTTAAAATGTTTTCACTGGATCCAAATTAGAACACGTTAACAATTTAAAACCTACCTAAACTGCAAGGTTAATTTCTATATCAAAGTCCTAACTTTGAAGTACCGAATTTGCCAAGTAGATAGATAGCTCATCATAGTTCTGATTGATATTGGTCGCAGCACTCCTGCTAAAGTACATATATAATTAGCCAACAAGAGTTTGTCCAAGATAATTATTTTCATAATTGGTTGCAGCACCCCTGCTATCTTTTGTCCCTATGGATCTTAATAATTCTGATTTTTGTAGTTATCCTTTTATCCACATATCAATTTAACTTGCGCAGACTTTAGTTAGTAATTGCCTACATCGAGTACATGCTACTACGTAAGCAATGCATAGGTATGTAGCCTTATCGATATGTACGTGTGCAATACGAAAGCGTAATAAGAATTTTACACAGTATAGAAAGTACATAATAATGATTTCCATTCTCAATGCCACTGTTATCTTAATAACGTAGATAAAGGAAATATTTCGCTGGAAATATTACTCTTTACTGATTGTTTGTCTATGTACTTATTATGTAGCCTTGACTTAAAGGTTTTACTACAGCGAAACTGAGGTTATATTTTTTTCAATAATAGGTGTTTTGAAGACTTATACAAATAGGCCGTAGGACTAATTTACTCAACTTTTAACTCTGATTTGACCATTATAGTTTTGAATATCAAAATGAAAGTCAGGCAATTAATAGAAAAAATAACAAACTCTCATCAGAAAATGTAACGTAGAATTAGCAGTTCCGCACATCAAAATTTTTTCGTGGGACGGATGTCAACTTATTACGGAGATTCCGAGAGTCCATTGTAGATCAGATGTGGCTCAACTTGATTACTTTAGCTACACTGAATAATTATTATTAGAATTTGTTTTGCCATCAACTGATTCAAGAATAAGCTTATATTGCAATCTGACTATGCATAAATATGGAACAAATTACCTTAGTCATTAACCTTTTATTAATAACACGTATGTAACACATAATTTAATAAACTTATTAAATAGAATAAGCGAGTAGTAGGTATGTGACACAAATTCTCCCAGCATTAGCAAGCTAAGTTAAGTAGGCTAAGGCTTACTGCTCTCAAATACAACCTACCTTGCCTTAGACAGAGCGATGCGTTGGTATATTACGATATATGTGTTATCTATATCTATACATATAAAAAAGCTGAAGAGGGTCGAAAATCTAAACATTGAATATATGTATTTGAAAAAATTTTTTGGGGTTACTTCAAATTGATAGCAGAACATGTTCTAACAATATCTAGAAATGTTGTCTGTTTATCTGTTCATTCTGTGTGTCTGTGTCTCTGTTTGTCTGTTTATTTATATACGTTCTGACGCAAAAACTGCTGAGCAGATCACCATGATTTTTGTTTTGTATGTAGGTAGTATGAGGTCTTAGAAGTGGCATAAGCTACTTTTTATCCTGAAATAATGCAAGCAAAGCCGCGGGCGTTTACTAGTATACAATATTAAACAAATAGTTATGTATGTAGCTATAGCTAGATCTATTTCTAGAACGTGTAGTAGATTGTATGCTATAATACTAATTGATTGTACAAAGGTATATGAGTAGATTAGAAATCGTTTCTTGCATGTCTGGAGATTGTGTAGGTAACTATGTATGTATAAGTAAATCTACGAAAGGTAAGAGAATATTGTGAATGTTGTAGTCTTATCATCACGAACTGTGATCACGCAAGTAAGGAAGCGTACTTACTTCATCATCATCCACAGCCCTTGGGATCCCACTGCTGGGTATAGGCCTCCCTTTGTATGTGCCATCTGCATCGATCTTGTGCAGACCTCATACAGGTTGGACCCTCGAAATACAGTACTTACTTCATTGACAGTAAACTAAATACACTAAACTCTTGCTAAAATTTGTTGAAAAATATATAAATGGTTGTCTAGAAGAAATAGCTTCCATTAGTTTAGCTTGCCAACTGTAGCACTTTTATTTATATTGATATTGTTTGGGTGAGTCATTTATATAATCTGAGATATATTTTAATGTGCGAGCCCTGCCGAATTCGGCTTGGTAACTAACCTGTATTCAATATTTAGTAAAAATAAAGCAAATTTATAACTTGTAAGAATAAACACAACACATCTGTCTGCTGACGCAAAAGAATAATTTTGAATAATAAAGCACTTTGTTAATAAACAAATTACCTACGTGGTCCAGACTACCTGAAAGATAGCTAGACTTTGCAATTGATTTTGTCCATATATGTAGGTACTATAAATTGGAACAGCTGCAAATTATAATCATAAAGAAAAATAGTATTTCAGTTAGTTGAATTGTGGAGTTAAATTCTTATATCTGGTAAACACTTATGTATACATACATTCAAAATATGTATATAGAAGTTGACGTATAATTTTTTTTATTAATAAATTAACTTGAAAGAATGAACAAAAACCTGGTCTAAAAAAATACTGGGGCAATTCATTCTCTTCTTAGATTTTCTCTGATTTTTAGCTGTTTCATATTCCTGTATAGTTGTTTATGGTCAAACTATTCACTTAATAATGGAATGCCTCCGATTGATTGTTTTTTTCATGAGAAATAAAAAAAAAGAATGCTAAGTAATCGTACTTAATCCTAATACAGTACACATACCTAAATACATGTTTGTGCTGACCTGAGAGGATGAAAGCAATTTACCGAAAGGCTCATAACGTTTTATTATTAAGATCCCTTTTTATTGGTGGTTGGTCACATATAGTCACGTATTACGTCGCGCCCTCTATGTGATGTACTTCACAATATTGATGCTGAAGTGTGGGGAAATCTCCAGAGAAAGAAAGGGAAGGGGTGATATAGAGGTTTTATGGTGAAACTTGTGGTGTTGAATTATAATTGTGCAAAATTACAAGTCAATCTTGTTTAGGATTTGGCCATTGGGTGGATTAGATGGTATTCATTCCCAGGCATCCGTTATTTGGGGAGTTGAGACCCAGGATGTCAGAGAATAAAGTGGCTACTGACCAAACTGCTCTATTCCCAGTATGGAATAGCAGAATTTATTGCCAATTGACCTCCAAACTTCTGTGTGATGATAGCCCCCGATGATGATGATGATCCATAGGCAGATAATCTGAGACAACACCCGTACAAGAAACAAAGTGGTCGAAGGCTAAGAACGTATTTTGGATAATGGACATCTTAGGAAGTGTCGGTGTTGATTTGAGATCAAAAATACTAATCTGTGTTAATTTGTTCAATATCACTACTTATTTTATCATCATACCATTTATATAAATTACCTATAACCTAATTCAAATAAGGAAAACAATTAAAATTTAACTCGACGTCATATGGTGTATTGACCCGGTATCGCAAACAATTTATTCTTATCAGCAGGTCAAGGTAAGTTTAATTATAAATGCGGTTTCAAGTAAATTCCCAAGTAACGTACGTAAAGATTACAAGGGGAACTCCAAAGGAAACGGTGGTTTTGTATGATTCTATTGTTAAAAACCACTGATAAGATGCCGTGTCTTTTATACCACACATTGCTCATTTACTTACTAGTACCTAATATGCGACTAGTTTGATGTTTATGGCAGAAAATAAATGATTCACGCACTGTAGGTAATAAAATGCTTAAGTAGGTAAACAAACCGTTATTGTACTAATAATACTTACATAACATTGAATAAGTTCCTAAATCAAAATGTTACAAAGTAATTATAGTAACTTGACAACAATTTTGAAGGCCATGGCAGTACCAAGCGCTTTTCACCTTCGGAGTGCTTCGGACAAGCATTTTACTCACTATTCGTAGGTACTTAAGTTAGTAATTCGACCAGTTTTGTTTTCATCAACGTATGTTGTCCAACTCCTAAGCAAAGGTTTTCCCCAACTCCATGAATCTCGGTCGATAGCCTCACGCCGGTCACTCTGAAACTGAGATCGCGACGCCAGCGGGTCCTGAGCCTTCCTCGACTACGACGCCCCTGGGGTTACCACTGTGTCACGATCCCAGCCCAGCGTTCAGGGTGCATGTGACCCACGTGAAAAAATACATAGTTAAAAATATATAAGTATTGAAATACCGGTCGAAATAGCCTGGTTTTCTACTTGCATATGATATTTCTGCATGTTTTCATACGTAACATTATGGGAAGTGAACAAGTAACAAAGCGTAGTCGACATTCTGTTACGCGCTTACGAAATACAACACAAGTCGAACTATTACGAAACCTTATATCATCGTACGGCCGAGTGACGTAATCGAACGAAATTTTAGCATTAGCAGGTGCATTTATTGGTTAAGATGGTATAATTATGCGTATATGTATGTAATCAGTAATTAAGAGTCGATTTTAGTCAATTCAATTAGAAAAGGTGTACTTTGTGTGTGATTGATAGATTAAATTATATTATTAAAAAGATGTTACCGCGCACAAATTTACAATAAGATCACCAAAATCCCGGAGTTTTAATTGATACGACTCAATTATAAACACTACCTAACGTAAATATCTGCATATTATATTTAATGTTGTTTTCCATTATGGTGCAAACGGTAGATTTACAATTTACATGCTATTTTGACGTAGGTACAAGTACATACCTAGTTTATGTAAATCATCGTCTAAAACGTTTTGTTTACCCAATTCTTATGAGATCTAACTTTGATTTTTCTGATTGACACGCGACGTCTATAATGAAGCTGTCAAGATTGAGTCGAGACAGTTTGTTTAGTCTGTGGTTGATGACTTCATGTTTTTCACTCGATTGTCTCGGAGAGTACTTGCTTGTTTACTCGAGCTGCTTGCGTAGGTACTGTATTGGTGGAATGTTTGAGACCCCGGGAAGAGATTAATTGAAAAGCAAAAACAATTAAGCTTCTATGCCGTGCCGTGAGTCGAAAACTATAGATATAATCGATTTAAATAGGTCTCAGCTGTTTGTCCTAGCACAGTGTAGGTACTCTTAGTACGCGTAGTTAATAATGAAAAAAAACTAATGTTTGACACTAGAGCTCGTCATTTTATACAAAAATTAGTAAAAGATTGAACTTTTAAGAGCTTTAATCCAAAATTAAGATCTAAATCTTCTCTACTGCCCTTTTCATACAAAGAAATGAAATTCTTTGTTAATCAATCAATTCATTACTCGACAAATCAATCCACATTTTTCAATCAATCCTTCGCTATCCTCATCTACTGTACCTAGTATTATATTGGGAGATGACTCTAGCCTCGTAACACAGTCTTACGGCTACCACGAGGACAGAGGATTCACACGTTATTGTACAATATTTACGTCAAATAAACGAATTTTGTATTTTGTATTGATCTAGTAAACAAATCGTAGTAAACAGTGTTAGTAACATTGGAGAGTTTGCGTTTCACTGCCGAGTGCCGATATAACGCGATCTAATTCGAAAGCGATACGCCTTTCACCTTAGAAGAGGTATGAGGCTGGATGCTGGATGTGACTCGTGTCTACATGGTGTAGGTACGTAATAGCATTTTTTTATAAAAAAAACTTTAGAAATACATATATTAATGATTTGTAGTTAAAAATAGTCGAAACCATTAAATTTTTTTTTATGAGAACAAATGATACATTTACTTTATGAAATTAAATTATCTTGTCTTGTTGTTGCAGATACTTCTTTAAACCGAAAATACAAAACATGGAAACATGTTCTGGCTAAAGTGCCCTAGAATCGGCAGAAAAGGAGGAGGTCACAGATGATCTAGAAAGTAAGATGGATCTAGTAAATTTCTGAAACACCGAATTAACGTAGACATAGTCTTTAGTAACAAAATGGACGTGGCACAAACAAAAAAAAATACGGCCAGCAACAGAATCTTCTTCATTGAATCGGATCCCTCGACTGGACATCTTTCCACTTCCTTCTGTCCAATTCTGTACAAGAGTAGATAATGTGAACATTGAGTTATATTACTTGTTATACCTAAGTATAACTGTTAATGATATTAAATTAATGATAAATATATTACTAACCCGGCAGGGTAAAAACTAGAGATACCATGCTTGTAACTTTTTAAGAACGCTTTTACTACTTTCTACGCTTTACTCACAATGATGATTACTGATTATTACTGAATGAATGTTTGCCATATCCAGTAAAAACAATATAAGCCTTTCACCTCGCGGCCGCTGCGTGCGTTATGCCACTAACTGCTGGCTAAGCTGTGTGTTTATGTCGAGTAATGAGATCATTTGACTATTTACATACAGCTGTAAATAAAGAACGTATATAGAGGTATAGAGGTAAGTAACCATGTTGGTTGATATTTTAATATAGCAATAAGATGGGTTAGAGATAGATCAGTGTTTGTATAGATTTGCTATTAATTGTTTTATTTTTTAACGCAGAATAAACTTACTTTTTCCTATAGCTTGCTTGATGTTAAGCACCGTTATAGTGTAGTTTGTAGCATTCTTGCCTATTAGATATGTATAATTACTATAGATTTGAAGACCGCTACTTTTGATTAGGTCGCATTTGGGACGTATTTTGTCATTTAATAGATGAGAACCTACTTTTGCTTTACAAAATATTGTATGTGCTGTCGTCACATTAAAATTGTTGGATAAAATTTATTTAGACTCATATATTAGTAAGATGCCAAAATTAAACAAGGTACTTGATATATCCAGCAGTACAAACCAAGATCAGGGAAACGAGCAATCAATCAAACATGACATTCCTCAAGCACTTCATGATTTACAGCATTTCTTGTCATGCCTGGATAAATTCAAACATTGAAATCTCAAATTCTGGCAGGTAAGACAACGACGGGAGCCAAAATTTAACTTCGCAACAACTGAAATCGACGTGTTATACATAATCCGTAAATAACATGCAAAATGCTCCGCGAATGCCAATCTCGATGATAATTCGTCTAATTATGTTACAAGTGGGGGTAACAGTGGATATCAATTAATATCATCAAATGTGATTATTTTATATGAGTTATGTATGTATATGTACCCTAGTCATAAACCAACCATCTCGAAAATATTCGCATGTTATGTCTTAAATATGCAGATCAGCAATTCAAATCGACGACATCCTATAAGAGATATTAATTCTGCCATCTAACAACTTATTACCTCATTTATCAACAAAAAATATTGATCTAGATTAATTCAATGCAAACTCTGAATTTATACCTTGCCGTTGATATTTTGTGACAAATACAAAATCACCAACCAAAACAACACTTATTCCATCACGTTCTGTCACGATCTCCGACGTCAATACAATCCATTGTGGGGTATACGTGTGAAGCGTTGGAAATTTACGTAGGAAGTGGAAACTCAGGGCAAGGTTGCTGCGAGGACACTGAATCAATTGCACGAAGATTAATGAATTAATGAGGGAACAGATCACTTGTTTTATGCAGGGACTGTGTTGTGACCTGAAATAATGAAGCTGCAGTTGCAAGGAGAGTTGATTGGTTAACTATTTTGAGACTCCTTGGCTTGGACGTCACATTGATAAAGTAAAAAATGGTGCTAAGTGAATTAAAAGTCTTCACAATTGTTTTAAAAAAATGGATTTACGTACTTACGTAATATGAGCAAAGTTATCAGCCGTGTTTATTGATTTAACCTCATCATTATCATCATTATTAGGTATTTTCTTTCTTACGTGGCTTTTCTTTGCCTGTGCCTTCTGCATCGATCCTTTCAAAAAGTAGTCCAGTACCCACGACTATATTAGGTCAAGTCTAGTCGGCGTTTGTGAGGGCCAAACTTAACAACGTCAAATATGCATAGAGAAACAATCTAGCCTCTTTACAGTCAACTGCATACATTGATTGGTGGTCAGAACTATGTACCGTTAATGACAAAACAATACTTGTTTACATACATTCAAACCCCCTACAAATTAGAAGCGCATCTTACAAAAGTAGATACAACAAACCATTAACCCTGTTCGTTTGTTACTTATATGAGAAAGCACAGGTTTAAGTATCAACTGTGAGCATATTTCGTTTGTGTTCAGCACCGTTGTAATAAATCTTTGTAGTTTACTGCCCAATAAATGCGGCCCTTCAACAGTGGCGGACTGTTCGAGGCTCAGGAACGGGACAGTTTCAGGCGTGTAATTTATTTTTGATACTGATCGATCAGTCAATAGATAATATAAAAAAAAAACACTAAAAACAAAGCTGGTTAATGTTGAGAAGAGTAAGTTTGTGAGTTCGTCATTACTTTAAAGAGTTTTTTCTAGTGTCTATTCTTAAGACTAGAATTACAGCTTAATTCTTTAATTTTATCATGTTCATTTGTTTCCTGCTTTCCTAGTAAATTGCTATATCACGTATATACAAGGTGTAACAGAAGGGTGTGACAATACTTATACTATACATACCTATGTATATATAGAATACAGACCACTAGGTTTCAGAATTCTAAGTGTCATACATTTCGAGTAATCATAAGTTGAACTTTCATTAAAACTTTAAGACTTGCAACCCTACATCTTATCATTTTGAGCGTAAATTGACAACAGTGCAAGCAGACCTAGTGCAGGACCCAGAGGCCTACCGAGGTACGTGAAAGCATGAATTGTAAATATAATTAATGAACAACTAAATGTACCTGAGTAAGAATTTATGAAATAAATAACTTTAACTTTAAAACAAGTAATTGGCTACGAAGAAATGTGTTGTATAATATGTTTTAAGGTTAGTTCCCACCGCGTTTGCGCAACCATTGTATGTTAGGTAAATTAACAGAAAATATACGAATACTATTTAAACGAGACTATTATATTATTAGCTACATTAATTTGCCCTAGGTCCATATCTGTAGTAGCAATCAAATGAGGTGTGATGCAGCAAGGAGCAAGCGTCTTACAGTGAAAGTGTGCTGTGACTAGTTGAGACTAGTGCTAGAAATCATTGTAACTATGGGAGCTGGAACTTGATACCTTTACAAATGTATTTTGTGACCGGTTCTTTGACAGATTTTATTGTTATATTTCTGATTTCTTTGCACACGTATTATTTAAATTTATATTTTTCTTCTTATGGAATGAGATTGGAAAACTATGGTGTCGAGAGTTTTCAGGCCGCTCTAAGGGTCTCACGCAATTTGTGATGTGTGTTAGATGATGTCGATAATTACGATAATCACTGATTAATTATTGTTTTCCAAATTATCTTTTGATAATTTTATTTTTATTTAAGTTTCACTTTCACATATGTAAATGTTTATAAAAAATGCATAGGTAATTGTTTTTTTTTTGGGTATTTAATAAAACGTATAATCGTGTCAATTTACATTGATTGTAATCAGGTAAATAACATCATCAAGAATTTACAAATAATTTCTCCAGTAGAACTCGGCCACTTTCCTCTCGTCCATTGAATCACTAATTGTTCGATTGTTAACCCACTCATTAACTAGACGTGCGTTTTAGAAACAATGACATGGTTCAGTAAAAGACAGGCTTACCGATACATTCCTTAAAAATATTTAGTGAATACAACACAAGTAACACTGAGGTAAGCACTGTCTGAAGACGACTATCGAATTAAACCTTACTTGAATTTTGACATATTTTTTTTCATTGATCGTGAGTTCCCTTATGTAGGTCCGGGACAAAAACTAGTCTAGTTCACTCTCGTACTCAATGCTAAGGACATGTGCAGATGGAAGAACATCATTAGGGAAATGCTAATTTCCCGTGGGGGGATTCACGACCCTCAGTAATGAGGACTACGACGCAAGGAGGAGGAGGACTCAATACTAATAACATATCAAAATCATGATGATCCGTTGCAGCGTGAACGCGGAACAAACAATACGACAAACACATTTTACTTTAGTTAAAGTAAAGTGTGTATGTTGTATTGTATGAATATGCCAACTGTTAACAGTTCTCATATCCTCGGAAAATAATTCGTTTGAGCCAGCCCATTTTTGTTCTATGTCAATGTTTAGAACTAATTTCCTTCTACCAAGATGTCCAGTTTCTCTCTCATGACTAGAGTTTTAATCAAGGGTTGTACAATTTCACGTATTAAGTAAACGATGTGTCATTAGAATAAATGGGAGTGGTTGTACTGTTAATTTACCTTTTTTCTCGTTGTTGGATTTTGTGATAAGAAAGTTAACTTTAACATGGTATCACTTATGTGATGTGATGACTTTTGAAGGTTACGTAGTTCCACTAACTCTAGGCGTGGCTGGCAGAAAGTGTCTTTTTATCAAGTTATGGAATGGACCGATAGAGCTTATTCTGAGCGACTGAGTATAATAAGATCCCGTTATTTGCTAACTTGCTAAGTCCACCAAAAATAAATTGTTTATTAATGGTACTTGACTATCAGGTGACCTGGAACGACATCCATGAGACACTGTGACTTAAGATGGAGAACAGAACAGATACAGAACTAGCTCTCAATCGAGCCTTCCGTAACACACAGTGACTTACTTGGCAACAGATTAAACATTTTGTTTAATTAATTGTAATGACCTAAAATTCTTGATCGAAGCGCGAGGCCACTCCGATCTGTCGAATGTTGCACCAGAAAAGACGTCCTTCCCTGAAATAGCTCGTAGCTGGTCAATTCTTTAAATAATAAATTAACACAGTGTATTCGATCCGAGTCCAACAATCATTGGCAACATTTCAAGTACGCACAATGCACTAAATATTTACCTGGCCCACGTTTACTCAGTCCAGTGGATTGAGATCACTCTTTATTTGATCGTTTCATGCGCTGACGCACTTATTTTTAGTCATTTTGCACGTAAAAACCCAAGATTTTGGTAGCGTCGGTGCTATTGTATGTAGATTTTATAAATTTATTCAGATTAGAGTTTGGTGTTAATTACACGCGTATTTGTTTAATTTAGCTTTTAATTCCTCTAATGAATGTTGTGTAAAAATCTTATCATGTTTATATACAATATACAATAAGTTGAAATAAAAAACCGACGATTTATTATCTACCTTATTAAATGAAGTTTTTCACACGTTTATCAAAATTATTGCAAGAACACTCTCGATTAAGTAACCTCAGAACGGCCATGACAGTCTTGGACAAAGTTTCAATATAACATACATACATTCAGGGCTATGTATAATTTTTTTAGGATAGCTTTAGTGCCTGAAAAGCAAATAGAAATTCACAGCTGCATAAGGATTTCAATAAAAGTTTGGTGTAGTAAAAAAAAAAAGTTTATTAATATAACGTTCTCAATTAAATTCGTGGTAACAAACCATAATACTCCTGCTTATTTTTTATCTATCTGATCCAAATTTAAATATTTGAAAGATATTTTTGAAAGCACGTGTTCTGTTATTATGATGAACGTCAGAACCGCTGGAAAATTTACAATTGGCGTGAGATGATACTGTTTACGAATGGTTTGAATTAGCACGCGTTGCTACGTCTCCATGAATATACCTACAATGATGATTTAAGTAGATTAATACTTACCTATGTATGTGTATATATTTAATGATTTTACCTACTTCACACATTAAAATTTGTTATATAATGTACCTACCTTGAGTGTGCAACACGCATATGTCATTGGTCAAGATGATTTTCTTAGAATACTGCAGATCATAAATGAAAATGAAAAAATGTTTTTAGTAAGCACTTTTTTATATATTTTTCATTTTCAATGAATTATTGTGTCTCATTTTACCAATTTGTATTTAGGACAACTTAAAAACTGTGTTGGACTTCTTTTTTAATCTTTTAAATCCATCGTAGTTGTTTTTTTCATCACCTTTCTATGTAGGTACTTACGTAGGTAAGTATATAATGTGTAATTCGAACTTTGCATCGATAACATAAATGCAGTGAACTTAACTTTACACAAACCCTTAATTGACCAAAATAAAAGGTCGGAAACGGCGTTTGTGTACGTGTCTACTAATCCGCATCAAAACAAAATAATATAATCTAAGTAGGTAGATATAATTCGTTTAGCGGCCGTCGACCGGCGCCGAGCAGCCGCGACCTTATTACTACTGCGGCCCACGGGTTACTCCATTGATTCCTATACAATCTATACATGTATCAGAATGTACCTATCTGTTAGTACAAACTACATCATTATTGGTAATACCAAAGGTCTAAATGAAGTGGATCGACGACGCGGCGACGTAGGAAAAATACGCCAGAATCTCCTGGATCAGATCTGTGCAGGGCTGAGACGAGTGGCGAACTGGAAGATAGGCTTATGCTCAGTAAAGAACGATGATAGGCTGATGATTATGATGATGTTGGTAGTACCTAAAATATATTACATATAATAAATAAATCGTATTATAACCTATGCAGGGATCCGTGTAAATTACGCGTAACCTTTTAAAGGCGGCTTTAAAGAATCAAAAGGAACAGATTATGTAGTAAGACTTGTCAAAATGAAAAGAAAATTTATCGCTCTCTGGCAAAAAGTATGGATAATAGATAACCGTATAAAAGTATCGTATAAGTTCACAAGAGATCCATCAATATTTAGTTACACAAAAACACTTACTAACTACACATAATATAACTATTAAAATCCTTGCTCTATAAAGCGTGGAAGCCTTGTTTTAGTCATAATATATTCCTGTAGGCTAGGACATGGCAGCACTTTGTATGCATATAGGTCACCTCCACGATAATACGCAGTCAACTTGGAAAGCGGGGCTCTTACGTACTGGAAGGTGAAGGAAATTATTTATTTGGCGTTTATAACAATATTCACAGAAATGCATGAATAATTGAAACAATTGTAATTTTTTAATGTTTATAATACGCTTACGCTTGACTACAGTCCATATATTAAGCACCACTGTCGTATAAGATCTATTCTATGCATATTAGCCATGTGCGCACATCATTAATTATTACATATTACACACTCTTGACTCTATTTGCTTTAACTTCTTGGTACATATTGTTGGTAGTTTTGAATTTACTTTAATAAAAAAACTAAACTTCCCTAATATTTTTCTAACATGAAAAAACAGATTATGACAGCTTTAAAATTATACATACTTGGAAAACTAAGTTATATATTCTATGATTTTTTGGTAAATCAATGATTTTTTTCGAAACGGTTTCTTATTTATAAGTATAATACAAAAATGACTTAAAAATACAGAAAACTTATACAAAACAGATATTTACAAAAAGTTTATTTTATTTGGGCACAGGCAACACTACCCATCAGTTTCGGTGGTCTGGGAATCCGTACAACATCAAGTGTGGCACTTCCAGCTTTTTTGGCTTCTAGCTACGGCACGCAAACCCTCATCGGAAAAATACTTTCTATCACTGATGTTCGGGCTGCATGCCAGGCGGAAGCCTTGGAAGCTTGGAGTGCTTCATTTCAAAATACGGATCTCCCCACTGAATTAGGGATCCAACGGTCCTGGGATAGCCCTCTTCTTAAAATAACCTTTTCAGCACTGTTAGACCAATCCCCAGACGATACCGACCGAGCGCGTCTCCTTGCAGTATCGCAAGCTGAGTCAGGCTACTGGCTTCACGCACTGCCATCTGACAACCTCGCCACCGTACTTGATCCGGAAAGCTTGCGCGTAGCTGTGGGTTTGCGTGTGGGTGCAAAATTGTGTGAGCCTCATCGATGTCCGTGCGGCCAGAACGTGGACATGTCCGGACGCCACGGGTTGGCCTGTGTGAAGTGTGCTGGCCGACTTTATCGTCACTGGGTGCTCAATGATTTAGTCAGGTGGGCACTCTCCACCGCTGGCATGCCTTCGGTGCTTGAGCCGAGTGGGCTCTCACGTGATGACGGCAAGAGGCCAGACGGCGCTACTTTAGTACCGTGGTGTCTCGGCCGTCCTTTGGTCTGGGACGTCACGTGTGTAGACACCTTAGCGCCGTCTCACGTCAGTGCCACCGCTCGTAGCGTCGGGGCTGCAGCACTACAGGCCCAACTCGGGAAACAACGAAAATACTCGCAGATTAGCGCAAATTATGATTTTTTTGCGCTATCTGTTGAGACGTTGGGCCCGTGGTCTCCGGACACAAAATTATTTGTGAAACAGGTTAGCAAGCGTTTGGTCCTTGCCACAGGAGATCTCAGGGCTGGCAGCTATTTTTCTCAACGTTTGAGTCTTTGCATTCAAAGAGGAAATACTGCCAGCATCCTGGGTTCCCTGCCGCACAGCGACAACATGGACGGTGTGCTGAACTTTTTGTAAATTTACTTTAATTAAATATATAGTACAACTACTAAGATATGAGACTAGGTCGTGAGTTATCTTAGGTAAGTTTCGGTTGAACCATGTCTCAGTGCTTTTATAAATTGTTGTTATTTGTATAGATTACTCAAATAAACATAGACTAATATTTCCATCTACTTTGTCTAGTTCAGGACCTAAGGGTACCTTTATCCCAATCTCATCTAAGCTGGTTAACTCGATTAAGTATAAAAGTCGAATAAAAATAATGTCATGTTCATGCTTTCGCTACTTTTATCATCAGTACCTATGATACAGACAAAATCTTTAAACAAGACATAGGTAAGTATTAAAAATTCTTAACCTTCTCTTGATTAATCACACACTGCCTTTTAATACGATCATCCATTAAATAATCCAATTACTTATATAGGGCAGACAACAATTGCAACTTCTGTTTGTTCATTCAGAGCTAGGCGTGACTTTAACATTGCTCAGTATGTATTGAGGTGACTTGCAAATAACATCTTTGGGAACTGTGGAGGGTAAGTCAGTACGTAAGGTCTTTTAACATTTGGTATACGTACAGTAAGTTTGTATGAGAGACAACTCTGGTGGCAAAGTTTTCAAACCGCCCTAAAGACCTCTCACACAATCAGTATGTATTTATTTACAAAAGAAAAGTATATAAGTATTATATCCGTTACCTAGTACCCACGACACAAGCGTTTGCTTAGTGTGGGGCTAGATGGCACTGTGTGCAATGTCCTGGAATATTTATTTATTTAATCTTATAATTTTGAAAAGATTTTAGTATTTTTTATTATCCTAGTACATGTTAAAAATTATAACTGTAACTTGGAAAAAATATGTTACAATGTCATCAAATCTCATCTAAATTACTATTTAACTGATACTTAAGCGTGTTACAAATGTTTGTTTTAAAGTTATTTTCATAATGCAATTTAAGATTATAGTATTTCAGTTTAAGATTTAGCACATAAATATAAAACAATATAAATATAGAAAAATATTCAATCGAAAGGAGAACCTCCTCCATTTTCAAAGTAGATGTATTAAAATAATTCTGACAAATGGAAGCAAATCAGTACTTATATAATATATAAAAATGCAGAACTTCACGTACTGTTATCAAAGTATAGTTTGCTTGCAACCGCGGCGGGTTCCATGACCTGCGAGGCTCTACTTCCGGCGAAAGATCACTTCCGGTGCTGATAATGATAAGAAAGTGGGGCACTTATTGTGGCTGACTCAATGATAAAGGTTTTGATGCTTTTCAGGTCAAATACTTTAGGTAAATGTATTGAGTTTTTTGGAACGGTATGTCACAAAGGGTGAGGCGTTAATGAAGTGTGTAAAAAGATTCTAAAAATAGCACAAATTATGATGTAATCGGATGGAATAAAATTGCTAAAAATCTACTAATGTTTACAAGTGCAGGCCCGTGGTTTCGTTCGCTTGTAGAATAGAAGAGCTTATGACTTTTGGGGTTATATACTACCTAATTCGAATCCAAAAATCACGATGTTCCGTTGCGGCATGAAAGAAAGACAAACACCCCAACAAATACACTTTCGTGGTATCAAATATATGCTGCAACTGCAGTTAAAGATACTTATTATTAGAGATAATCCTTTTAAATATGTACATAAAACTCAAAGGTGACTGACTGACTGACTGACTGACTGACTGACATAGTGATCTATCAACGCACAGCCACAACTAAGCAGTTCAGGCTGAAAATGCAGGTATGTTATGACGAAGTCATTCGCTAAGAAAGAATTTATGGAAATGCCAGCTTTAAAGAGGTGAAATAGGGGATGATCTGTGAATGAATCTTTTAATATAGTACTTATGGAATACTACTGGGTTCTTGTGACTTTACTCACAGTAAGAAGTAAAGAACCAAGTAGCATTCCATAAGTACTATAATAAAAGAATTCGTACTTAAATGATATTCTTCTTATACTATCTAAAACAATCCATACATTGAACCGGATGAACGACCTCTGCGATGATTTAACAAACGTGACGACCTCTCCCGGATCGGACATTCTAAGTAACGCAATGACTCATCAGGGAAAACACACGGATGCCAATCAGTCCTTTGGATAAATAAAGCCAATCTGAGATAATTGTTTCATTTTTTTGACTAATTTGCTTGTGGTCTGGACCCGTTAGGAAGGTGGGATAAAGCAAATATAAGTATAATAATATTTTGTTAATATATTTTATTGTATTCGATCATTATTTCCTGAGAATAGCTATTCAGAAATTAGTAATTAACCATGCAAGAAAATTAGTGTTCATCGGACGAAATAAATTACCAAAATTCAATTACAGAGTCTTATAACTTTTGTTTCAATTTTACCATCACATTTAACATTGTTTTCTAACAAATTATAAGTCCAATTCTTGAACTGTCCACTATTTAATCGATACGTCATTACGCTACTGAATTACATAATAAAATATTAACATAATACCACATAATACATAGTAACGTTATTATATCCAACGTCAGCGAAGTTATTTTTCGCATTTTATCAAATAAACAGCGAGCGTAACGTTGGTAAAGGCCAGCGTCACGATGCGGTTTCCTTATCAGTTCGGTACACTGATAACACAAATTAAAATACCGATATACGCCGCAATCAATAATGGAATAGGTTACCTAGAATGCTGTAATAAAACTTTACATGAATACATTTTATTTGATTCTGGAATGTTCTTATTGTAACATGTAGAAAATTTCACTTTTAAATCTAAAGGGAATTTAAGACAGTCGGAAATCTTTTTGGTAAAATATTTGTTATTTATTACAACTAGTTACTGAAGCTGTATTTAATTAGTTTATTTGTAACTAGCTGGTGCGCGCGACTTCGTCCGCGTGGAATAGTTATTACCATATAAACGGTTCTAGTGAGTTAATCTGAGATAGATGCATACTGTCGTAGACATTTTGTTAGATAATTTTAAAAGAAATAATTCTTGCATACATATATTTTTTAATATCTTTAACCGTTTTCGCAGCGCTCGCAACGGAAGCCCTCAAAGAAAAAAAATCCCTGTTTTTTCCACATTTTCCATTGTTTCTACGCTTCTATTAGTTGCAGCGTGATGTTATAATATAGCCTAAAGCCTTCCTCAAAAAATGGTCTATTCAACACAAAAATATTTTTTCCATTCGCACCAGTAGTTCCTGAGATTAGCGCGTTCAAACAAACAAACCAACAAACAAACTCTTCAGCTTTATAATATTAGTATAGATGAAACATAAAATATAATTATTTTACATAAAATCCTGTTTACCTGAGATTCATGACAGTATTTAGAATAATGCGAATTTTGTGCATTTTTTATGCTTAATTCGTTATTATCATTATTACCTTGTAAATTACTTACCCAATTCTATTATGCATTAATCTTAACCGTATTTTAATTACATCAGAAAATCTAACCCTTAAGTAATTTTATTGGTAAATTATACCTCAGAAATTTGTTCTTATTGTAATAGGTAATTGCTAGGCAAATAGGTACATAATATCCTCAACACACATCGTCATGTACATATATGTTATACGTATGTATGAGTTATGCACGTGATAATTTACTATTAAGTTATACTTGACACGGAAATCTGATTTAAAGGGACAGATGGCGCGAAGTTAAGTTAATTTAGTGATAACTTAGCTAGGTAATAGAATGTAATATTGTAGTTAGATACACAGAAACAATATATGTATTGTGTACGTAGGTACATAGTTGTAGTTTTTTTTATCAACATTGGTTAGAAAATATTTATTCAGGAATGTATCCGGTTTGCATTTGAAGACCCTGATATATTAGCATTTTCTTTATGATGTTTTCAGTTGCTTGTGTCTCTTATAACACGACATGGCTAATTTAGTTGTTGAAAATGTTTTATAGATTATAATAATAACAATAAAAGCAAAAGTAAGTAGTTGTGGTTTGTAAATGTTCGTTCCTTAATCACGCAGCAACGGGATAAATGCTTATCAAATTGTATGGACGTATCCAAACCTAATAAGGCCCTTAAATGACATAGGTTTTTTGCCCTAGTACAGCACGCAGACGTAGACGCAGGCATCTACTAGTTTATCTATAACCCGGCGTCATTCTCGTAATATCCCGCCTATAATGACTCCGCCGATAAACACAGTATGTGCGATGTACGGTTGTATCAAGGATGGTGCTTTCGTCACGTCTGCGCGGACGACTGAATCGAATATAGTGATGGGTCAACTAATTGTCGATGCTTAAGGTACTTCCTTGAATTTTACTGTGAATGTAATGGTAAGCATTTTTCTATTTTATTTGGCTGCACGTGTCCATGACGAATGAATGTAAATCAACAAAAAAAATACGATGATAAAAAGTAATATGACGCAACTGCAACAAAAAAGAGTAACAGACAGACCAATAGACGTACATTCTCTATCACATACGTTACCTCTGTTACATGTCCAATTTCCATTACACATTTTCGAATCATTGATGGTATTTTTTATTTTTTTAAGATTTTTCTGATTTGGTTGCCCAAAATTATCGATATCGATAAAGCGCGTAGCATCCCTAGCCACAGCTACTCGAGTACAGTGTAACCGTGTCAGCGCGACCGTCGCAGAATAGAACCAAGGCTGTAGGCACAGATTGACAGGCCACCTCACTACGTCATATTTAATCGATTTACCTACGAGTGTCGATCATTTGTGATAGCTTTTATTATTATATTATTTTAGGAACAGATTATCTAGATATTAGTGGGTTTTGAAATAAAGGATCAGGAGGAGGAAGAAAATCGATGAAGTATGAGGATGATTTAAATAATTTAATACAATATTTCCTGAGTCAGTGATTTAAAAAAGAATATTAGAAATTGTTTGTGATTTCATTATTTAAAATCAATCTTAAAAAAAATATTTACTAAACTTAAATTTACTAGTTAAGATAAGCATTCAATCAATTATTTATTCATACACCACATTTAATTCTTAAGCTCACTTTGTCTAAACATTAAATTGTGTCACTGAATGTTTGTACGCTGTTTTTTGTCTTAAATACAAAAGCTTCGAGACCTACAAACTTTTCTTTCTGATCTTCATCAACTCTTTTAGGAATCACTGCCCTTTGACAGTTGGTAACTTATTCCAGCTACTCCTGACTTTGTCGCTACGTCAGACTTCTGTCTCCCTGTTAATATTTGAAATATGTAGGTAGGAGGGTATTTATAGATATTTTCGGCGAGAATCCGGGCGGCGGTCGAGGGTCCTAAGATTTATGGCGAAACGGGAGAGTCCCATCCAACAGGGATCTTCGGGATTCAGGTCTAAAGCACGAGCTGAAGCGAGAGCGGGGAATTACAGTATTGATTTTATGGGGTTGGGCCTTTTTGATCGACTGTTCTTTGTTTGTTTTTAAGCAAATCTTTTTGTACTTTGTAAATACAAGGCAAAATATGCAAAATATGTTATACATGGCTTAGTTTATTTGCAAGATTATTCAACGTTAGGTACTTTTGTACTGCAACTTTTGAGAAACCGACAAAAATACACAGACGTAGCTTTTCATCTCTCTTGATTTCATTACTCTCCTAATGTCAATGTTCTTAATACTTTTATAATAGCAAATACAGAAAAAGTCGATAGCCCCAAAGAATTTTGTACATTCTTGCCAAAAACTTATTTACTGTCAGAGGCTTATCAGGCGCATCCGAGTGAAAACCCTTGACACTACTGTTGTCCACTCCCATACGATCTCCCTCCTCTGGGCCCGCTACCCGCTCCCTTTTATCCCTTGCCCCCCTCAACAACACCCCCTCACCCCCTCCGAAGGGCAACTCATTTCGCCGCCACCCGGTTTAGTGCTATCTACGCAAGAGATATTTTTCTTTGTAATTCTATTGTCGAGAGAAATCGGCTGTGCCTTAGTCGCTCACCTTTGCTTTGCGCTTTTTATATGATATTTTATATTGATTCGATCTGCGCAGACAAATTTTGATAAAATATAGCTTCATTTGACGATTTTCTCAAATTCTTGCCTGGATTCAATCTATGCAGGATATTTTTTATTAAACTTGGATTTTACGATTTTGTAAAAGTCATAGAACTAAAAGTTGTGCGTTTATAAAATACAAAGTTTCTGGTACTTTACAATAAATACAGGTAGCACTGTATTTTGTTTCAGTAATAAGCACGTTGAACTTAGTAGCACCACCATTACGGTTAAAATCCAAGAAAGTTTTTTTTGTATTATAAATATTATATAACCAAGCGCTAAAAGCTTAGCGCTAAAAATTGAATGATACAGGCCAGCACTTGATAATAAGTGTAAGTATTTAAAGTGGTGATACCATTTCAATGTTTTAAACTTTACAATAGTATGGTTAAATAACACACTTCAAAACCATGCAACGACAACAAGTGTTCATAATAAGTCAAATAGACACTTTTTATAACACTCAAAATGATATACGTTTCACGCAAGCTACACTCATACCACTCTCATATTTACAGAACATTTGTGTTCATAGATAATAATGTAAATAAATAAGATGCATCGCATAAGCACCATTTATTTTGTCACTACAACTTATACAACACGCACCTTCTATGTTAAGCTAGTCAATGGTTTATTTAATTTGACAAGGTATCGTAAGTTATCTCAAAATCATAGACAATATAATTTACGGACTCTTAAAGGTCTTTTTTGTCATTCAACTGTTTGGCTACTACGCCAAATAGTTGAACGCACGAACTACGCGCGTTGTGACGAGGCTCCCTCATACCAGCGTCAGTGGCAGACCAATCAATAAGTAGATGCTGATGTATTGTGTGACATTTGAACCTGGCATGAAAACATTTTTTTTCGCTTAGGAGAATTGTCTTTTGTTCATATTACTCAACAGACATCCTTCACGTCTCTCTCTCTCAACTACACATTTTTCATTGTTTTTCATTTCCTTTTGTGATTAATAACCTTGCACCAATAATATTGCACAAATTTTACTAAAAATATTTCAATATTAGTTTTGTGATAATAATAAGTTTATGTCAATCAAATCAAATCTCAAAATCTTTATTGAACTTAAATCTAACAAGTTTGTAGCATAAGCCTAGATCAGCGCATGCAATGCTTTAAACACATTATATTAAATGCTACAGTTTAATCTAATTTAAGCTTGTTTCTCAGATACACCACTTTCCTATTATATTATTGACTATACTACAACTTTCATATTTTTTTTTCTTATGAGGCGTCTATTAGGTACACACTAAACTAGTCAGATGTATAAAACAGGATGGCAAGCTGCGTCCCGCACGTGGCAAGTCCTCCCCGCCGCCGCTCGCTGCAGGTAGAGGCTTTTTTGCACCAAATTAAGAGTTATGGAACATTCCAGGGTAAGTATTGATCGGGGCGGCTTTCGCTCGCTTAGTGAGATGATTTTTGAGACAAAGGTGCTTTATTAAAATGTTGTTATAGAAGTTTGTTTAATGGTATGCGTCGGTGTACTGAAAAGGCTGTACCTTAAACACTTTATTCTTAACCACTGAAGAAACGAAATCTGAAAACTAATTTCTACATAGTCAGGATTAGATTATGAATCTCCTGAAGAAGTGTTTATAAATTCTAAAATAAATTATTTTTAACAATAATGCGACATGCTTTTTATTTAGGCCCAGAGTTGGGTACTCTTGTTCTATAAGAAAAAGAAAAACAATAATTTTAATACAATAATCCTTTCAGCTTCTTCTTCTTATCGAATGAGAGTGGCCAAATCTGGTATTGAGAGCTTATCAAGATGCCCGAAGGGCCTCTGACATGACTTAACGATTACCGTATTAGAAAAACAATTTCAATTCCATTGGGTTGAAATTGAATAGACAAACAGCCGGGACCTACAATTTAACATGTCATCCGACCTAAAGAAGCGCCCTAAATGGAATGACTATAATAAAAGACAAACAAGTTAACATATTTGTCAATTACTGAATGACATCAAAGTTTCTCTCATAGGGTGGTTTCCTGGCCAGTCCACGATAAGATATCGATTTGCTTCCCACGGTGGGACATGGTTGAAGCGTCATACACTTGTGGAAGATGATTCACCATTACCTTATGATACGATGATGCTAGCATCGCGGTAATTTTGTTATAGGTAATGGAAATGATTCATAAAATGACGCTGGTATTGTAATAATTAGAGCAAAGTCTTGGTTGTGTTACGTAATCTATTGTGCAATAAAGTAAGAATTTCAAATAATATGTTATATAAATTTGTCATTATACGTACATAATGTATATGCTAACATGAGGAACTAAATGTTACCTAAAGTTTGTTTGTCTTAGCTCTTACATATCTCACATGATCAAGTTATACCTCAGCAATAATGTTTCATACCTTTTTGTGCTTTCTTTCATGACAATTGCTCAGCTCAAGCATAAAAAATATATCAAATATACACAAAACAATACACTACAGACCCAGATTACATATTGGCAACAATATAGAATTGAAATCCTCGAGATGAAGACAACTTTACTTACCATCAAATGGGGTGTGTGTTTCCTCCCTAACCTTAAAAAAAGGGTTTAAAAAACTATCAGTCATCACAGCAGGTATCAAAATCACAATCAAAAGTCATCAGCTACGGATCATTTCAAAAGCAAGATGGCGCCTCTTTAGTTCATAATTTAACTGATTTACAAATGCCCTTAGGTACGAGTCACGGGTGCAACATTCCTAAACCTTAATTTGTGGTCCTTTCTGTTTTATGTTTTTTGCTGTATTAGGGCAAATACCAAACAGGGTTACTGCAGAATTAAGACTCATCAAACAGCGATACCTAACATATATAGATATATAGCACATATATAGGTATAGATAGATATATATAACATATATAGATAGATAGCGATCACTGCAGCTGCCTTCAAAAGTTTGATGTCAAAGTTAAGCTGTAGTGTTTCAAACCAATACGTCTGAAATTTTAATTGCTTAGAAAATTTTGGTACCTATGACAATATTAAAAAAAATACTACTAGTCGGAGTAATTAACGGATGATATGACTAACAATACACATGCGACATTTTTTTTATAGTTAACATACAACCTATTTCGTTTTCACTCATTAACCTTTCTTCTTTTCTAACCAACTGTGGCATTTTATCAATTTCTGAACATAACTATCTAGATAAAGTTACAACCCTGTATAATGTAAGGGTGGCGGAAGGTTTTCTGAAGGTTTTTTGCTAGAGATCGACAAAAGACCCCTAACGGGACATGGGTCTGCGCCCGCGCATTTGCGTCGATGTCAGTTCCAGTTTTAAGGATTGTTGAATTGATTTTTATGTGGCGATGAAATAGATATAAAGGGACTACTGGTTTGATAATGGCTGGATGTAATACAGTTAAGATGGTATTTGAGATAATACAACTTGAAATTAGAATAGTCAGATGGAATTTAAGAAGTCGCGTTCATTCATGGTTTTCTAGGATGGTATTTACCTGCTAGTGTTATTTTTATATTCTCACGTGAAAACTACATTTAATCTTAATTTAGGCTGGTGATTTGAATGTCGTCTAATAGGTAGGTATATATAAATGATCATAGTTATTTATTTCAACCGACTTTCAAAAAAATTAAAGTTTCAATTCGAATGAAACACTTATATTTTGTTCTACCTACATATGTATGTAGGTATGTTATATATAATTTTATACAGGCAGCCATGTTAAAAGAATAATCAATCAGACTAAATTATTCATTAAACTAAATTCTGTTTATTTAATATAAATTTCACATCGTATTTTGCACCTCTAAAGCTCAATTTTAACAAAACGAAGCTTTCTAAAATAAAGCTAAATGAGATTAATTTATTTACCTCTGAGATAGGCGATCGAGACCGTCCCAGATGTATTGCCCTGTCTAGACTGGAAACGTTTGATTTTGTACTTGTATCGGTTTTGTTACTACAACAACTAAATACTTCCGTTTTTTTTCTAGTAGTTTAGTCAAAACACTAATAAGCATTATCGGATATCATGTTACTGCTAATGATCATACCATACTACAGCAAATTGTATGCTAACTATAGATCGATTGAATCTTTACCTATCTTTCTATTCGTGGGTCGGATGATAGGTTAAATTGTAGGTAAATGGATTGTCTAGTACGGCAGTCGTTAAGCCATGTCAGAGGCCCTTAAGGCGGCTTGATAGACTTTCGACACCACATCTGGCCACTCTCTTTCGATAAGAAGAATTAGATGATCTATTGAATTAAAAGACAAGCGTAGAAATACCCAAATCTTTGATCTACCTATTCGTTTCTATTACCTTAGGATATTTTCAGATAAAACAGATAAAAATAAGCCCAAATTATATTATTATCTTTGTTACTATCACCCACTACCAAATTGACAAAAATATGGAAAAGCATTTTGAAATCATGTCTACGGTAAGAGAGATAGCATAGCAACTGACTATAGGTGTCCAGATACAGCTACATTCCTCAAATGTTTTACACACTTGTAAAGTAGTATGTACACGTGAAACGAGACTTGGTCGGATCAAACTCGACCGTTTGATCGTTTCCTCGAACCGCTCGAATCTCGGTCAATATTAATAGAAATCGGTACTCGATGAAGAGATTTTTTTGTGTTATTTGTATGAGAAATCCATCAGACGAGCTCGGTCGGCTTTCCGTCCACGGAAGGACTGAAATAGCTTTATTAGTTTACGAATAGACGCAGAGTGATCGCCCTCTTATTACTATATTCAGATTTAGAAAACATTAACGTGTTTAAAAATATCGAGACATGGCGTGCGCGCAACTTGGGATGATACCATTATATTCTATAAAGGAACTACATATGTACCTGATCGCAAGAAATGTATAAAAGAAATAGTGATTATTTATAGTTAAATAATCGCTAAGCTCTTGACAGTGAGATTCTATAGGTGCAAATAATGATCTTTCACTTAGTTTGGAAAATTTAATTTTAATCGATGTTCCTACATTTAAACATATCATTTCTGAGACGAGTAGGGAGTACAAGAACATGGGCATATGCTCAGCATTCGGCGATAATGCGCTGACGATGCGTCAAAAAGTGTCAGAATTTGACTTGTAATAAATGTTTTTTTTTTTAACTTGAACGGGTTTGCACTTAACCATAGTTTACCTGATAGCAAGTAAGGCTATGGCCTAAGATGGAGCGTGCTTACCCGATAAGAACCGATTCACTCTCGCTTTGAAGATTGCTGGATTATAGTTGTTTTCATGAATTACTAGTGTGTCCTGCCTACGTGACAAAAAGCAAAGTGGCAAACAACACAAAGGAAACAAAATAAAGACATCATTCACGGTCCCTCCCAAGAAGCCAAAGTTAACTATGTCATCACAACTTTCGAAAAAAATTGGTACCATCAATATTTTAGCCTCAAAAGAAAACAATACTTTTCAACTAGCCCATAACTTTCTAAAGCAATAATTCACGTTCAGTCAAAGTAAAACAACATGACGGCTTACATTGTCTATGACAAACAGGGAATTAAAAAAAATAGCCGGCTCGTATTGTCTATGACCGAGTAGAAATTAAAAAAATATAGCAAAGCTGCCGCTAAGCGAGACTCAAACAAGCTCCGCGGGTGTCGAGGTAAATTCAGTGAATACTTGCGATTGTATAGTGGGCCAAGTTTAAGAGAGAAGCGTTTTTATTGAGATATGATATAGTGAGCTTATTTTTACGCTAAAAATATAATTTTTTACGCTCAAGCTTGGCTCCAATTAGTTCCATTATATATAACGATATTAGTTATTTTAACCATGCAGTGAAAGTGTATACATTGATTTAATAGTTACACAGATGCTACTTCAATTCGGCCTAGATTTTGCCTCTATTAACTAAACAAGGCAACCAGAATAAAAACACCCGACGATTATGCGTTGTTAAATAATGATTATTTTGACAACTGTCTTCTCCAAACATTATATGCAAAATGTTTGGAGGTATAAGGTATCTATCATCATACAGATTACAGAGACAAATTTCTTTGTGCAAACTGTTTGTTGATCTGTAAATTGTTCCAACTTAAAATAAAATAACCGCTGTTCGCCTGTTGCATGTACTACACAATTTCAAGACGAAACCGTCTGCTTAAAGGGACATGTTGTAAAAACATGCTGATTAGTAGGTCTCACTTATTGTCACAATAAGCAATCACTGTTGAACCCCGCTGGCAAGGATCTTTACACATTTTGGAACCTTTTCTCAGTCAACATTAATTTAAACTTCTTAAAATTTCGTTGGTAAAACAACTAAATTTTTTATTGAGATAAAGTCTTCAATCGAAGGCGGCATTCAGTGACGGCATTTCGGTATCAAAAATAGCCAAAGCTTCTTTGTCCCCGGTTTAAATAAGAAGTAAAACAGATTGGTTTCGCTGTTTAGTATTGTTCAATCGACCTACAGCGATGAAGAAGTTTTGTGTAAAAAAAGTAGGAACGCAGCACCAATTATGCATACCCAGTGACTTATTTATCAGGGCTCAGTTGGAACTAATATGCAGACTTTACCGTATTGTTATTATTGCAATGTAAGATGCAAAATATGTATATATTTTCATTTAATATGCATTGCATATTTTATTTAAGCTAATTACAGTAAATAACTTACTTTTATAATAAACTCTGTGGTTAACTACTAAAAAGTATTGAGTACCAAATAAAATGCTCGGCCTTTATTAAATGGGTTAACTGAAGGCGCACGTCTCCCTTATAAATATCAGTAAAGTAAAGATTTAAGGGCCAGTAACGCGATAAATAAATTTTAATTATGAACCACCGCTACGGTAGCCGGAAAAACGAAAGCTAAATAGGGCAGAGAAATGGGAAGCTACCTAATTGTAAATTAAAAAGTTCGCAGAGTTACGACACCACAGTCCACAATGACACCCGGTAGGGGGCGGGGGGGTTACACCCCTCCACCAACCCCCCCAGGAAGGGGAGACTCGTGGAAAGCGTGTGACATTTTGTTTAAAAATATTGTCCGCGCGAATACATTTACGTGGATCACTTTTAATCGATGCGCTTTTTCTTTTTTCAAAGCTACCGCTTTTTCCTTTTTTGAATTTTGTATCACACGCAGTCTTAATTACCGAAAGAAGCGCTGGCGCATCAACCGTGAAAGCTCAATAAAACGGGCACTTTGTACGTTTCCGGGTCACAGACCAGTAAAATCCAAACTAGTCGTTTTTCTTCTGTGGGGTTTGGTTCTGGTTTTGTTCGGAGTGTTTCTAGTCTGTGGTTGTCAGTGTCCAAATATTGTCATGTCAAGGCCGGCGGCTTTCCTCCAGCATTCCTACCCGCCCACTGGGATGATATCTCACGCCTGTGTTATGTAACATTTGGGATATTTAGTTACGATTGACATAATAAATCGACTCGGCCTTATGGAGATATCGGGATTTTAATTGGACAAAATGGTGGGACTGTTAGTTAATAAGCAATTGTTTTTAAGTGTAGTGGTGTGTTGTCAATTGTTTGTTATGTTTTCAATACTATGATGTTACTATGAAACTTTGAGAAAGAAAATTTTGGGTCATTAAATTATATCATTAGCTATAACAGATCACTATACCACGCACTTTATTTTATGTACAAGTATGGTGACTTATTTGATATTTTTTTTGTAAATTTTGTTACATAATATTAATATTTGCGTTCCTGTATTTTACAATCTCATTTAAGTATTTAATTGACACAATCACTTCAGTGTTCTACCAATAAAAAGTCCTCAACCAAACTACCAAACAAATCAAGCCATTAAAAACTAAACAAAATAGAACATAGTCTAAACTTCCATCGAATCCGATGCTATTCCAGTAAATAAAAGACACAATTATCCCTAACGGTATTTGAGTCGGTGCCTCTTCGCGCCCAGGGACCCGCCGGGAATCTCAACGCACAGGGAGCTTGGGTTGCCAGTGTAGGAGACTAGCATTCCTCGACTATTTTGTATTTGGGTGGTAATTTTTTTGGCTAGTTGATTCGTAGGCTTGCTAGTCTCACTACGCTACATTATTTCATGCTAATTACATATCAAACTAACATACAAACAATGTTTTTGTTTTGTTTTATGATGTATAAAAATTGATTTTTTTTAAGAATTGAAATAGGTATTTTATATATTATTTATGTAAGTGTATATTATTTACTAAGGATGGATTAAATAAATATATGTGTTTAAATTCCACATAAAAACAAATTTTATTTGCCCAGAACGAATAACCATAATCATGGTAAAATCTGTCATTTTTTTGAAAGGACTATGCAAGTTGGCATGAGCTACCATTGCTGCGTCACCGGACGATATTCATATTCTTGTTATTTATGTTAAATTTGTGTTCTATCCTGGCATCCCCGGTCCCGTGACGTAGCGCAGGCGACTTGGGGCGGGCAATGCACCTTATTGACTGACACCGACCGCAGCCGAGCGAGCGCAGACATAGCCGAGCTGAGGACATAGGGCACCTAGATTAGTCTAGGTGTTCTGAAGAAAAAAGTTAGAAAATAACCCTAGATTCTTATATGTTCCAATTGATTAGTGCTTTCTTTGTTTGTCGGATCTGTGTATAAATATCCTAGCAATGCTTAACATCAGGCAGGCTGTGGTCAAAAGTAAAACTATCCCACGTAAAAAAAAAGGTCAAAGATATATTAATAACTACAACCTACTGTTAACAATCTGACTCTTAAATGAGCTGTTAAAACACATTACTTAAGTCTCTAGAAATTGATAATCATCTTGAAATTAGTGACTATAGGATATAGCTGCTATAGCTACCTAAAATACCAATGTAACCTGCCACTACATTTTTTTACATTAAATAGGCTTACGTTTCACTATAGCCTGCCTGATGTTAAGCACCACTATAGTCTAAGATGTAGCACGCTTGCCTAGAAGAAACCAATTTACTCTAGATTTGAAGACCCCTGGGCTATATTTTCTGGGAAAATTGTTAAATACACAAATCAAAATGACAAGAACCAGAGAAGAGCAGACTGTTCCAGTAATTCTATGATTTTCAATTCGAGGAGCGTAAGGTTGTCAAAACACCTGTTAAAATTTGTTCAGTAACTTTAGTCAACTAAGTTACCAAATTACTAATTTAATTTAAGATTACTAATTTACTTACTTATATAGTTTACGAAGTCGTATTTATAGATATTTGAAGAGACTTTAATCAATTAAAACGTAAAGTAGATTATAAATTTACTATACGAATATTTATCATGCGTGTGTTTATGCGCGTCATTTGTGTAAGTATCAAAAAAGAAAAATACTTCAAAAATATTTTATTAAAACTTACCTATTAATTAGATTTATTAGCAAATGACAAGCTTCCATCATTAAAGTTGTTATAAACCTATTAGTATATAAAATTAAGCATACAATACCTCTTCAAGTGCCTCCCATCATCACCTCCAAAATTAATAACAATAAATCAGCAGCCAGTCAGAATAATGCACTCCCGCCACCTCTCTTATAATTCGAGATTCATAGCGGCTTATTCTCATAAAAAGTTGTTCCCTTCAAAATGTAGTAATTTCGCCGCGAGGGGGTTGCCAGTACTTGCTTGTAGCCAGTGACATATAATAGTTATAGACTAGCCTTGCTCTAAGTAAAATATATTGGAAGTGTTCGGCGCAATATGAGTTTTATACAAACTGAGAAGATTCAAGAATGTGTACTTACATCACCCTCGTGTTACATTCTATACTTGTCTTCGATTGGTGGTTGGTAATGAAACCATAATTCTTCCTTACTACTTACATGGTCCTCATTACTGGGCGTCATGGCCCCTTGTTTATTTTTTTCTATATTGCCATTGGAGTTCGTCTTCAACAGCTTGCAAAACACTTACCATCTAGAAAGTTAATGAAGCTTAGTATTTTTGAAGAAAATATTGATGACACACATACTACGTGGTACTACTGTGTAGAAGGTGGTAGAAGTCTCTGTTTATTTAAACGCTCATCACGCAAAAATGTATGAATGGATCATCACGATTTTCGGTACGTAGGTAGTATGAGGGTTTAGGAGCGCGTTAGGCTACTTTTTATCCTAAAATAATGCGAGCGAGCGTCCACTAGTAACATATTTGCAAAGCCAGTCCCTTTATTCTACTACTCCAGAGCAACGTCTCCAGTCGCCACCCCACCAAGTAGGTGCGACCCCCGCCCCCTCTCCTGGCTGGCCTTTTAACGCCTTCTATATTGTCTCCTTAGTTAGATCTGTATTTACAGCGGTATATGCTACCAAGGACCTACAGTACGTACGTAAGGATTGGAATTTTCCAAGCAGTTTTTCTTGTGCTTTTTCATATTCAGTGTTCGTTGTAAAGTGCGTCGATAATATTTTGATTTGTATCTCTCTCTTTCTCTCTCTCTCTCCTCATGCCTGAGGGTCTTGACACCCCCGTAGAATTTATTCGTTAGAAGAGTTCTCTTGGGCAGATACATCGTATTACATCGCCTAGATCCTAAAAACTGCACTGAAAAAGAAGAATAATAAATTAAATATAAACATGATTCAGCAGATGAATCATGCTTACTTGGTTACCTACATTTGTTATGTGGTCAAATGGACTGTCATCATCCGCAGCCTTCTCTATCCCACTGCTGGGCATAGGCCTCTCTTTGAATGTGCCAGCTGCGTCGATCTTGTGCAGACCTCATCCACATAGCTACAAAAAAATTGCCATAGCAATAGAAACTGAGTCAGTTATGCGGTTACCTTATCAATAAGACATCTTTGCAAAAGAATTTCAATAGATTTAATATCAGCATAATGTCCTATAATACAAATTAAGAAATCATAGTGCAGTGCCATCAAACCTACGCTTTCATAAAAATAGCATTAAACCAAGAATATTTCATTTGATGAATGAAAATATAACTAAATACCTAATTAATGTAAGTCTTTTATCAATAAGGTGACTCTGAGCCACCTCGACCCCAAAGTTCACGACTTGGTGACCCGTGAGAAATGTATTGTTTTCTCTCTTTAATTACGTGAGTGAAATCATACATTTTTCACATGATTATTTCGTTTTCATTTTACTGTTCTTTGGTTTGTTTGTTATTACTATTGTTATTGTAAATAGTCACATGGGTTAAAGAACTGCTCTATGCCACTGTTCATCATATAGGATAGAGTAAGACTCAAAAACTAAGTAAATATGAGCTGTTAGTATTGTTAAAAAATATATGTTACATAAAATGTATATGATAATATTTTTAAAAACGAAAACAACAACTTATTTCAAACTGCAATGTCTCTAAATACTTAATATAATATATCTATCTTTACAAACATATAATTATGAAGGCATCTAAGGATTTACCACACAACAAAATTAAATTGATTAGATATTATAACATTAAGAACCCCTAAGCCCACAAAATATTTAAATACTCGCTTTATAAAATCAATCGTTAGCTTTTTAAATCTGTCCCGAGGCTGGTAATTCGTTATTGATATTTGTGAACAGGCCGGATAATAATATTTGTATATTACTGACCAGTTTAAGAAGACCTCCCGCGTTTTTTGCCGGACTTCTGCCGCATTGATTTTGGCAGTGATATTTTTTTGATTTATTTATGCTTTTACGTCAGTTTAATTTGATTTTTAGGGTTCCGTACCTCAAAAGGAAAAAACGGAACCCTTATAGGATCACTTTGTTGTCCGTCTGTCCGTCTGTCCGTCCGTCCGTCCGTCTGTCAAGACCCTTTTTCTCAGGAACGCGTAGAGGTATAAAGCTGAAATTTATATCAATTACTCAGGTCTACTGTCCCTTGAAGCTGTGAAAAAATCAAACTTCTAAGCCAACGCAATCAAAAGATACAGCCATTTATGCCGCAAATTTTCGACACTTGCAAGGGAATCAAAACCTACAGGGTGCTTCCCGTGAACTCAGAATCTTGAAATTTGGTACGAAGCAACGTCTTATAGCATAGATAAAGGAAAAATTACGAAAACCATAAATTTTTAGTTACATCACAAAATATTTTTTTTTTAATAATCTTAAACTTACTACCCATTTCCTCATAAACGCGTAGAGGTATTAAATTGAAATTCATACCAAATACTCAGGTCTATAATACCTTTAAGCTGTAGCAAAATCAAACTTCTATGTCAACGCAATCAAAAGAAACAGCAATTTAAGCTGCATATTTTGAAACTCGCAAGTACTTGCAAGGGAATCAAAACCTAAAGGGTACTTCCAGTCGACCTTGAATCTTGAAATTTGGCATGAAGCAACGTTTTATACCACACATAAAGGAAAAATTCCGAAAACCTTAAATTTTTAGTTACATTACAAAATATATATTTTGTAAACCTTGCAGGTTTGTACGGAACCCTCGGTGCGCGAGTCCGACTCGCACTTGGCCGGTTTTTTTGTGAACAGCATTATAATAACGCGTAATATATTTACATGTTTCGTTGTATATATTGTTAAAAATTGACGTACGCTATCAAATACAAAACTTATTTGTAATTAAATTTCCCTAATTTTACATTGACTTTTTGTTAATGTTAAGTAATATTGTAAACCATATAACAACAATGGTAAAAATAAATTAAGCCATTGAGAACATGTCTTTCAAAAAAACCCCTAAACAATTACAAACAAATTTATAACATAATATTTCAATATTGATTCCCAACTTCACACCAATTTGGTCCACTTAGGAACAAAGAGTGTCACCCGGCTTATTTCCCGGAGCTCTGCTTACAGTGGTCGGATCGAGGGCTCACACAATGGCGCGGGGCCGACACAATGTGCCCGCCAAGAGATTGTTTAACAACGACGATACAACTCAGAGACTCCACAAAATGTGAGATAAGCCTAACTACTTACTCGTAAATTTCTTAATAATAAGAGCAACAATAAAGATAAAGATAAAGATAAAGATAAATTTATTGTAAACAAAACAATATGTTACACTTTACAAATAGCTCTGCCTCTTACATTAGTAAAAACTGTGTCGTAGAGAGGCAGGTTCTTCCGGGGGTTCTTGTTTACAACTTAGTTTTATATCAACAACTTAAAATAATGTAGTAGGTATGTTAAGTGATTACAAAATAATCTATGTCTAGTTATTGTTTATACAGTTATTACTTGATCTATTTGTATCCTAACTATACTACAATGTAAGAAGGAAGATAAATAATAATCATAATCATTTTATTTCGTAAATCATTTACACGTCAATACAAAAATTATAAAATATTAACAGGCTATATTAATCGAATATATTCTAGAAAAATCATCTGCCAACTTTTGTCATTCATTTATGACACACTAAACGTATCTCTTTTTTGAACCCCCATTCTTTATTTTTCTTTCGACTCCTGTCCATCCTAGGGTTGCCTGGAAGAAATCACTATTAGCGATAAAGCCGCCAGTTGTGGCACTATTTTTTAAGTCTTTTGTGTTTCTGTTAGTCTTTTTTTCAATGTGTGTTACGATAAAGAGTTATCTATCTATCTAAACGTTATTGTATTTACTGATTTGCATCGGTATAATGTTATCTGACACGATAGTTATATTCGTACATGGGTGATTTAAAATCTTTGTGTTAAAACAACAACTACAGTTGTATGGAAACTGGTAGATCCATGCAACTAATATTGTTAACGACATACAGTTGTTCTTTATTTACATACTACTAGAATAATTAGGGGTCTTCGTTTTGAACTGTGTTGTGATGTTTAACTAAACTAGGGTTGTACGCACTGTCAACTGAACCTGAACTGTTGTTTGTAATTAGTGATGTAACACTGTTTTACATTTATGGATTTTGTTATTGCCACTGTAATTTTGAGACTCTTTTTCAAATCAGCGTGATGTAGGTTTTATTTTGAAGATTTTCCATTACAATGTGTTATAGTATAATATTTATGATGTCATCATCAACATAAACGCTATAAATATGCATAATCATACGATAACAAACATTCAAACAACAAGTAGCACACAGGAATAATTGAACAATAATCTTAATAACTTAAAAGTTCGACAATAAACACAATCGTTACCTATTCAAACCTCGACCTAAGTGGTCTGATACCGATCACAGCTCCACAATACTCTACCCTTATTAATTATTTTATTGTAAGCATAAAGGATGCCGTAATCGTCAGAATAATAATATCATCGCGTATAAAGAACCCCAAGTAACGGCAACACAAGCGTAAAAATGACACGGCGTGCCACCAATATGTTTGTGTGTGGAGTTAGATTTATTCGACTGGGTCACTCACACAAGCTCACTTCACCCTCTGGGGTGTTATGGGGGAGCTCGAGCCGGCGCCCGCCAGATGTCACGCACACAGCCACGCGCGAAAGGGAAAGCTACACTGTGTAAACAAATCGCTTCGTCTCCTTCTAATACGGGCGTGTGAGTCACATGTTTGTGTGCCGTCGCCGCGATCCGACGTAGATTGTTCTGTGAAATTGCCAGGTAATAGGCCGAGGGCTATAGTATTACACTTACTTATTGGTTGATTTACCCGCTCAGCGGTCTAATCGAATTGAATATTCGTTTACTTAACTGTTACAAGACGATTTGATGGATTTGAGGTCTGGATTAATTAGGTTTAGATAGCAAGTTTGTAATGTTATTTTTTTATTAGTATTGACAGAAATCTTGGGTTTGACCATTTATGCAAATTTTGAAATTAATTTTATAAAACATAAAAAACTTCGTAAATAATATTAATATCAGGTACTACTTACGTAAATGACACTTGCAAAAGTGCATTTGATACAATGACACATCCATACACAACCACGACTAATCTATTGATTGCTATAAATGGATGCACGTACACTTAATTAACAATCGACGCATAAAGTGGCTAACAAACAAGCTTCGAACAAAAGCCCTGACGTAAGTACCACTATTAGGTACCGTGTAAATACGGTCACATTTATACGTTACGACCAAAAGATACCTAGCTATGGTAAAAAAACCGACTAACTTGTTGAATAAATACATGATGTGGCATTAACAAATCACGTGAATAATCGTTATGGAATCTACATCACCAATACTTATCATAACTAATAACTAGATTCTAATTGGTACATTCAGGACTCCAACATGGATGATAGATTTCCATTTTTCTGTTTAGTTTCGACTTAAGACGGTTTTTTTATTAATAACTAGTAGTGTAGATTTTGCGGCTCCAAACGCATTATTTAGTGACTGATATAACAGTTCAAATATAGAATATATATATTTCCCAAAACTTTATAAAACTTTGTAATAATAACAGTGCTTCATACCTCTGTTGTAGCTGTCTTGATGAAAGCGGTAAAAACAGACCAACAAATATACTATCACTTTTATACAACGCTATAATTCGACATCTCTATGTAATATTGCCCACGGTAACAGTTGACGTGAGTCGCCACGGTTGGCGTCACGGCCTTACGGGTGACGGCAGAAGATTAGAAATTGATCCGAATAAGACGCTAGATGGCGTTTGTGGGTAACACCTTCTGCAGTTGTTGGCTGCAGTACCACCCTTGATTAAATACCGTATGATAGTGATTATATGTAAGCTTTTGTCAATATGAATTGATTTACCTTGTGGTTTTTCATTGATTTACAACGAATTTTATTGTTTTGAGTACCTGGATAAGTGTAGCAACAACACTATGGGATTTCCTGAAAATTTTGTTGAAACAGGAATTGACAATACTTTCACAAACATCAGTTCATAAAAATCAAAGCAAAATAACATATCAATTTTGTTGACCAATGAATTCTAAGTATCTCATTATTGAATTCATAATATTTATTCCTTTAATATGTAAGGTTAATGTGCATTAGAAATTATAGCCCATAGATACAATAAACTGCATCTAGCAACCTTTGTATCATCCCACCCCAATACTACTTATTAAACATCCTTATCTAATTACTTACAAAACTGTAAAAGATTAAAAGACAACTTCAATAAACCAGCCGAAATCTCACCAATATAATATCACCGTCGTCAAACATCAGTATAAGTGTCGAAACAGCTCCGAGTATTATGACTATGGTATTGTTAATTCTGATTCACCCCAAAATTTATTATGAGACGCGGAAAAGAGACCACATCCCCAACATTATGAGAAAGAAAGAGACAAAGGAACGTCTAAATGAGGGGGTGTCGTAAATAAATTTCTGCACTTACATCGACAATATCCTTAATCAGATCCTTGACGATAAAATGTAACTCTATTTGTCTATGGCATAGGGGTGGAAATTGCTTGATTTGTTGGCGTTAGAAGAACAATGTGGTCGTCTAGAATGAGAAACGGATTATGAGCGGGTGTAAGCTTTCATTGTATTTATTGTAGATTAAAAAGCTTTGTTGATAAGTTGCTGTGGATCTTCACTAGAATTGTGATTAATCACATATGCATTCATTGCTAATAAAATAATGTATTTAACTGAGTAAAGAAAGTGAGAAAGTTAAATTTTCGCAAATATAGACCAGAAACGAAACAGAATGCTTTATCAAATTAAATAATATCGTTGATCATTCGGCGTTAGAATGAACATAGCTTTGTCATGTTTAATAAAATAACGAATAATATGCTATATGTACTTTCATGTCATATGTCATGCCCCTTAAAAAATACAAGATTTTTCTGTGAATTTCACATTTAGAAGTATTCTGATATTTCTGATAGGTTACCTAAGAAGACATACAAGCAACGCTATAGCCGAAGTACCATACGAGTATCTGTATTGAAATGGGATTCGCTCACCAACGACTAACAATATCAGTAAAGTACAAACACTTGAGCAAACAGCTAATACCCCAGACACCTCTGTCACAGGGGTCGATTCTGCAAACAGATAGATCTGCTAATCATAATCGAATCTAGCCCCGGATTCAAATGAGGACATCAATCAGACGACAGCGCGCGATGACAGCGCAAGGTATGTTCCGTCTTTTGAGGGTAGGTTGGAAGGAATTTTAAAACGGATTAGTTAACCACACCTAACTGAACGTAAATTATGTTTGTTAAAATCTAATAGAAGTAAAGATCAGACATAATTGGAAAATAAGTCCAAATGTATATTATGTATGTATGTATATATTATTGTAATATTTGTTTATGTTTATTCATATGTAAGTAGTGTAAACCGTAATATCTTAAATGAAAAACAGATCAATTACCTCGTCCTACTCACTTAATTTTAAGATTATATCCCTGCCAGATTGGTTGCCTGGAAGAGATCGCTCTTAGCGATAAGGCCGCCAATTAAGACGCTAATTTCAATTTCTATGTTTTTTAGTATTGTTTTTTATATGTGGTGTTTTAATAAAGAATTTATCTATCTATCTATTTGATTTTAACCTAAAATCAGTAGGTGATGTAAACTGAAACCTGTAACTCCATCAGTCAATCAGGAACTGACGCTTTTGTTGACTGAAAATAAAAAAGTCGCTCGTTGACAAACGTACGTATTTTGGAAGTTTTTTTACGTTTCGTTTTACGTTAAAATGTAGTAAGGTAACATTAAACTACGTATGCATCATAGAATATTGCATATCAAGATGCATGTTTAACTTGAAACTCACAAAAGACACGTTACCTTACTTACTTGGTACATGTTTTAAAAAGTTACAACAATCATACAAAATTTAAAGGCCGGTACCGATCTCATTCGGCATAATTTGTAGCGTATCCATTTTATCAATGAGCAAAATACAATAAAATTTTAAATTTTACCGCTAATAACTGGGTCCAGTTAATTCCATATCGATCCATTGATAAGTACGCAAGTATTTTATCTATCGATCGACTTCAGAATACGTCTGTAATCTGGCACAAAGGGTAGATAAAGTGATTCCTCGAACGCCCGGATCGTGGTAATTGGCTAGTTTATTGTTTCATTAATCGATTGCTTTTACCGATATGCCCGGGGAGCTTAGTTCAGCGCTCCGGAAAAGTTATCGGAAGGGGCAAATATTGTTAAAATTTTTGATTTTAGATTATTGCTATAGATGTTTACAAACACAAAACTGTAGAAGGGAGGCTTTAGTTTAGAGGCTCTAGGTTATTCTCTCATCCCCTGATATTCTGAATTTATTTTGTAAAATTGTAAAGCTGTGATACTTATTTTAAAGACTACATATTGAAATATGAATGGTCATGCTGGTTGTTAAAATACAAGAAAATAGAGCTCCATTTGTGTTTTGAAGGTTAATGAATAGGCTGTTTGACAATGCGAAAAATAAAGTGTCAATTGCTGACATCCGTATATAATGTGAGTGTAAAAGTGGTTATTTATTACCGTTAGTTGAAAATAATAATTAATATATTAAAAAATCCATAAATTAAAATGCATATTTTTAAACGCTTGTCACGTGACACAAAACGCTCCTGATTGGTCGAGTTTATAATGACGTCACTAGCTTGTCAACATTGTTTGCCTACATGTGTATTATTATATTTCGAAACATATTTGATAAGATTTCATTATTTTGTGTGATTTGTTAGCGAAATTTTACAAATTCCATCTAGAACTTTTACCATGAACCACGATTTTGTAAAAACAGACAGCGGAAACCTGCCCCAAGTAGACGCAATCATGGTCGGATTATATTTCAAAAATAATTACGATTATTATGCTGCGGAGCTAAAAAAATTATAAACAGCAATGTAATAACACCTATTTAAATGGTAACTTAAATTCTATCATAAGGAAGTGAAATGATGATAAACTTCTTGCTAAAACGCTTTTTGTACTGATAGTAATTAACCATGTCATTTTCCAACTGTAAAAAACAAACAAGTTAGTCTGGAACCTTTAGTGCAATGCTTATTGAATTCATAAGACTGTATGTAGCTACAATTTTTAAATAATATTATGCAAAACAGCGGAATAGAAATGAATAGAAATGTTCGAAGTGATTTAAGTGACACATTTTGCAAACAACATATAAGTACATATTATAACCTCAAATCCATAAAAAAGATTAACATTCTAAGTGTAATAAAGCATTTCAAAAGTACCTATCAATATTACGTTTACTTATGTACATCGAAATAGTCTTCATAGAAGAAAATATTTGTACTATTCCCTATGTCATTGTTATCCCTCCGAGAAAGTTGCAGCCACTTTCGGTGCACTTGGACATTCTTTTGAACACTTAGAAATAGTTGGTTCGGAGTTTTTATTGACGTATTTGTATATTTTGGAACTGCACACAATTTGTAACTAATTTTGTAGCACATTAATCACTAAATTCAATCGCACTTTCGTCATTTGTTTGCGTATTGTATGTGGATGATATGTGCCACAGATCTCAATACAGGTTAGTGACGTCACCGATTCGATTGCAGCGCCATATTGACAAAGTAGCGTTTTGGCGAACTATTTAAATATAGTATTTTTAATTAAATATTTTTCCGAAAATATGTACCAGAATTTAAAAATACACTTTAGACTAGGTTTCTTAACCTCTAAATAAAAATATGAAATGGATTTTAAAACCAGTCAAGGAGCGTATTATATCGTTTTTGAGAAATATTCCATTTACAAACATACAATTTATAATCATAACATTGTTTTATTGCAACGTTAAAATGATAAAGACAGTTAATAAACAACACCAGAATATCGTGACTATAACTTAATGAGATCACACACAACATCATTTAATTAACAACACAAACAAAACACATATCCAAAAAATAAAATATTTCGTTATATTAACATCTGGGTATAAAAGTACATCATCGGATTTCCGCAAAGTTTCAACAAAATCAACAAATCAATATTTTTTCCCACTACTGACCAAAGCCAGTTTCTGTCTTATCCAAGAGTTGTAATTCGAAATTCTCGTATAAACCCCTGGGTAAACTGAATCCGCGCATCCCTCTCCCCAAGAAACTATTCCTACCAGATGCTTATTGGCTACTAATGGTCCTCCAGAGTCACCTTGGCAGGCGTCTCTAGGTGGGTTAGTGGCGCCTGCGCAGAGCATCCCTGAGTAGATGGTGGCCATCCTGAAGTAAGTTCGGGCACAGTATTCTTGGTTCACGATTTTCACTTTGGCAGCTAGAAGTATTTGTGATGATGTGCCTTCGTACTGAAAACAAGAAGAATCACAAATATTATACAAGTTTGTGTATATGCAATGTGTGTGAGTGCGTTTGCTCCTTCAACTGATTGACCGATTTGCATGAAATTTGGTATGCAGATAAACACTGATTAGATTGGACCTTCAACTACATGATTTTTAACCCAGATTAACGCGCGGTTAGTGTTTTGAATGCAAGTGATTAAAGATAAACTTGTTTTCATGTGCATACTTGTTGCCATGAAATTTTCTTGCTTGTGGACTTCATAAGTACGTACTCGTAGAATGATAATTTTCAAAATTTCTTCCTAATATAAATGGCTGTTTCTTAGCCTATTTGAAAATGACGCAGTAGTATAAAGTTGAACTCACCGACGTGGTACCAAATCCAGACACCAATGCTTCCGTACCATCCGGCAGTTCATAGTTCGCAGAAGCAAATGGTACAGCTAAAACGCTTTGACTAAAGGACATCCTCTTAGCAGTTGCCAACATCGCAATATCATTTTCTAAAGTAGATGAGGAGTATGATTCGTGTAGATAAACATGTGAAATATCATAAGTTTTGCCCCCCGTCAGTTTCGATGTTGTCCCGACCACAACGCGAAGCGACGACGGTTCATCTTCAAACCTGGAATCACAATGTTTTTATAGAACGTCTGAGACAATTATACTTATGAAAATAATCGTAAATATTTGCACAAAGACATTCTTATATGAAACGCGCACAGTCACGTCACACCATGGGATGATCGGAGGTTTTTATACTATTGCATATACCATTATAATCTCAGATAAACATAACCAGACATCACATACATTCTCAGAAATGGTGTATGAACTTCTAAGTGTGAACAAATTATTTCACTCAATCTAAGTATCTCGAATGATGTACCTCGGCCACAGTGTTAGCTTGTTCGACTTTTGCTTCAGGCAATCTAGTGGGCAAATGCCTAACTTTACTGTGGAAGATCTTACCCATCAGCACAATGAGCTGCAGTCAGTATAGCCTTGGTGCTGATTACGACAGCTCCACACATGTGGCTCCACCCAGCTGTCCACTTTCTCCTCAACGAGGCCTGGTAAGGCACTTCAGTGATATCTACTTCAAATCCATTGACTATACGAGCGGATGATACATCGGTTGTGGAGTTTGCAAGAGGTAGGAAGACAGGAGATGCTGTGGTGATGCTGAAGCAAGCTATAAAAGAAAAAGAAAATTATATTATTATATTTGTGCCTGGCAGTCAGAAGACCGTGGTAGAATGTTTAAGGCATCAGGCATTTCCAAAGAGCTGCATCTCTTTGGAAATGCCTGAGGATAGAAACAGTGATCTGTTTGATTTGGTTTCCAAACGAATTGAAGGCTGCATTATTGACAATAAAATCTAATTTTCTGTTATTCGTTTTTGCGCCTCACTTTAAAATAGAAATGAAGTGTTCTATAAAATTAAGTAAATGTATGAATCTTTACCACAATATCAATAAAAAAACTAACTCGCTCACATATTTTTGAAATGTATTAACTGGTACATAACGAATTTAAAACCCTAAAAAACTCACCAAGTAACAATACGTTAGAGGATACCATGATTATGCCACGTTAAAATTGAACTAACCTTTTAAGAGGATTTTTGTTACTAAAGCGTGTTGATAATATATCTTGATATTCGAGATCAAGTATTTGTTATCTTGGGAATTGCCAAACATGAGCAGTTTATCATTTGACAGCATTCTCCAGAATTTGATAGACTTGCAAGAAAACGTACATAAATACTTTCAATGTTATGCCTAATTACGTCGTATTTTTAGTGAAATACGAATAAACTTTATTTTTACCAAATTGCGTAACGAAAATCAAACTCTGACAAACTACATTATACGTTAAAATATTAAGGCCCACAGTCACAACCACTCTTAAATCTTTTTTACTCAGTAAGATTGTCGCTAAATATGTTTTAAATCATTGTGCAAGTAGATTTTGGATACTGCGTACGAGGGGGTATACAAAAGAAGATCTCCTCTGTATTGAAATGGAGCTAATTCTCAAAAGAGGCTGTTTAAACACACTGTTAGGCTTTACAACTTTTCAATTCATAGCGGATGACTGTACCCTGTCACCAATCCCTTTTGACGTCTCTACTCGTCTTTTTTACGCAAGCGATAGATATCTAATGGATTTATTTTACTGATTTCGAGCTGAATCAGTGCTCTGTACAAGAAACGTCTAAAACAGAAAACCTAGTGTGATTTCGCTGCAAAATATTTACTATCGGGAAAGTACCTAACACTTGCCGATTCTTATCTTAGATGAAAAACATAAAAACTTGTAAAACCCCAAGATTTTCAATACCGGTTCGATGGAAAATTTGACATCAATTGATAAAAAATTGATGTAAACATGACGTAAGCAATTATTTTCTTTTAGAAATATATTGCAAGAAAATTAAAACTGCTTGCTTATTCAGACTTAGTTATCAATCGCTTTTCTGTAAAAAAATATGCAAATACAAACTGGTGACAAAACATTAGATCGTATCAAACAAAAATATTTGAAACGACAAAATTATGTAAGTATTCAAATTAAAAGCCAATAACATTTCCAAAACAAAAGATCGGATCGTTGGTCCGGCGGATAATAATAAATTCCCACTAAAATTAACCCATAAAATAGGCCGGGCCGCGTAAAACGAGCGTATTAACCGTATTGGGAGTATTGGGCAAGATAAGATAGTGTTCATTAAATCAATAGAAAGCGTCGTGTGCGCAGTCAGTACTCCCACTCGTTGCATTCCTTCGGGAGCCAAAGACCTCGGCGCGGGCGCATGCAGGCCGGGGCCGGGGGCAGGGGACAGTAGGTCGGGTTGGGTTTGTATGGGGAGAAATATGGTTTTAGGATACAGCGGTAACTAGGTCTGCTTGTTCACATTATATATGAGTATATGAGTTCACTGTACATATGAATTAAGTTAAAAATATAGACCACCAAACCATCGATTAGGTACATTTATTCTAAATTTTAATATTTTTGATAAAGTAGATGGCAAAGAAAGGCTGATGTGTTACTATAATATAATAAATATAGGACTAAGAATGATGCTAAAGAAATATTTTCAAAGTCGTATTATTTGAACATAATAACGTAACCAGGTGTCGGCTAATCTTTATTTGTTTCATCATCATCATCATGTCAGCCCGTGTCCACCCACTGCTGAGTATAGGCCTCCTCTCCAACGTGCCACACAGTACAATCTCGAGCCTGTCTGATCCATCTCCTACCTACTTGTTTAGAAATGTCATCCGACCATCGGGCTGGTGGTCTGCCTTATTTGTTTACTTATAAGTTATTTAGTAAACACCTAGATTATTTAGGTTAAATAGCCTGTGCCACTTTCAAAACTGTACTATTTCCATCCGAAAAATTTACAGTATAATTTTTTTCTTGTAAACGATTTTTCTTTCTAATCTCGCCCCTAACCTCAGTCCTAAGTCCGGCCACTCACCTCGTCTTCCTGGATCGCACGGAGTCGAAGATCTATTTTAACGATTTGGAAAACAGGATTGTTTTCTTGCTTGTTGCAAACTTCGGTGTTTTATTGTTAGACACAAGATTATGCGCGTTGTCGTGAAGCACATATTCTTAGATAGATTAGGTTAACATTGGACTCAGTAATTTGTTTTTTTTCCCTCTTTTCCGGTATTGCCTTGAGTAATATGAAAGAAAAACTAAACAAATATTTTGAACTACATACTACAAAAAAACAAATGCTTTTATCTATATCTAAATATCTGAATAGATATTCATAGATATAATAATGGTATACAATGATATTATAATCTTAAACTCAGTTTATAAACTTGAACAGTAATTTTAAATACTTAAATGATAAACCATTTGGTTTTCCTACAAAATCTAAGCATAAGTCTTTATAGTAAGTACATATTTAGTTTTCTAAAGGTTTTAAACAAGACAATGCCGTGAGCTGATAAAATAATCTAGCATAAAACATATGAAATAAAATGTTTGGACAATAATACTAGTGACATCTATTGCTACAATTGGTAGGTAATTATAATAACGAATAAAAATATAACAAAGCAAAATTTCCTCGGATTATTATAGCTTTAGTTGCTCATATATTTAATAAATAAATAATATTCCGGGACATTGCACACAGCGCCATCTAGTCTCACACTAAGCAAACGCTTAAATTAGCTAGCAATATCGATTTTGATTCTTATTAATGTGTTATTACGGTTTAAATTAGTATAATTGAGTAGTAATATAGAAAAATCTAGTAATTCCTATGATATAGATAGAGTTGCTAAGCGCGCGTTTCGATTGCCTGCTCGGGCGTGAAGGACGACTGAAATGATGGCCGACTTCTAACCATAACTATCGTATTGTAAGTTATGAACGGAGAGAGAAAAGAGAGACAAAAAGACAGACACAAAACAATATAAGAAAGACATATAAATTTGTATTTGTGTACATGTATTGTAGTTATTTTGTTTATATTGATGAATTATTTACATGTAAGAATTAAGTTATCAATAAAAAACTGTGACTGACGTTGAGAGAAATGTTGTTGCTGGTTGTTTGTATGTATAATAAGTATGTATTTACAAAAGAAAAGTATATAAGTATTATATCCGTTATCTAGTACCCACGACACAAGCGTTTGCTTAGTGTGGGGCTAGATGGCGCTGTGTGCAATGTCCCGAAATATTTATAAAAAAAAAAAAAAAAAAAATGTAACATAATATTGCAGTTTTTGGCCATGTACGAATGTGGCTGATTTATAAAACGAATAAATGTTCCTATTCTTCTTTCTAATGAGGTCAACGCGTTTTTATACAGAGCGATCACCAGACTTTAACCTTCCGGTTGCGTACTTTTATTTTGAGCTCGTCGTTTTTGTGTTTGATTAGACACCAAAAAATAATATAATTCTGGTCTGTTTATAATTTACGACGGATATAATGCCAATTTTGATTTATATATTCTTATGAACACATATTAATTTACTAAAAAACAAACATATTGTAATTACCAAATAGAGTGAAAAAAATATAGATCTTAACTAGATCTATTTTGCAAGACCATTGACTGAAATCGCTGCAATTCTATAACTTGTACCACACAATAACCAAGGTATCGTATGTCCAACTCACTTGGTATTATCATTATTGCGACTAAACTGACATTTACTTGACAGTTATTATGCAATTTTTGTCAGTTACTACTTGTATTTGTCACATTTATTATAATAAATACCAGAATGATTTATTTATAAACAGTTTCTGATCACATAACCAGTTAGAAGGGAATTAACATAGATAACGATATTAAACATACATATTATGAATAAATTATTTAATGAAACTGCGATTCTTTGTTTGGACAGGTTAACATATAATTTGAATTTAAAATACGATGATGAAATTATGTGTGTGAAAAATCAATAATATAACTAATTATTTACTAAAAATTATTTACAGGACAACTAGAAATTTACGCAAGATCATTCAAAGCTTATGGAATGTATTATAAATTCGTGAAGTTCGTTCGTTCCCATAAGTATGTAATACAAGTCTACCAAAATAGTTAAAAACATAATAATATGTACGAACTAACTCCTAAATCCGCAAGTAAATACTCAAAGGTTAACGCCACGGGAGCGGTATATTCAATTTGCATATAAAATTACAATTTTCATGTGAAACTAAGACGTGGTGAATTATTCGAGCCACTGGAGCGATGGTTTCCTATACAGCCTCAGACAGTCCATTGTGCCTTTATTTTGTGACGACGCGAGCGGAAACAAAAACCTGCGTGTATAAAGTTCTTTTTTAAACGGAATGACAGCGGAGTCGAGCAAGACCCGTGATTGAATGACCCGTGAGCTTATTTTTTTACATGTGATAGGCTCACGCTTGACTACAACTCGCCTGATGTTAAGCAACGTTGTAAACTACGATCTATTTACTCCCTTATTTTTGATAAGGCGGTTCGTGTGGTGAACGTTAGTAACTTAGCTTGGTTTTGCACTGTGTTAATTAATTGCTGCTATTTACTAAGATAGGTGTGTTAAGTCTCGATGACCAATGATGTCACCGTAAACATACCCCTTGTAACACAAAAACATAGTAGTGTGGTCACAATCTTATAATGACTGCTATACATTGACGAGTCCGAGAAAATATATCACCCGTGGAAGGACTTGAAGGCACATCATGATGCTTCTGTCTAAGAGAACTCCCCTAGGAAATTAATTCTGGGTAGAAGTCACTCACGACCCTCTAAATGAGGACAGCAAGATACAATGAAAAGCGATCCAGCAGAATAAACGCAAAGAGCATCATATGATTTTGTCCAGACCACTTCCAACTCCCCATCCAAAAACATACCGCATCAACCACAAAACAAAATGCATAACGGAATGTGTATGTGTGTGAAAGCATTATGTATATGTGCTCTGCAATTTATGTATAAGTTACGTCCACACACCTAATCAATTAACTAGCAACACTAGCCAAGTTCCCTGAACCGACCAACTTCCCGCATTTCAAATCGAATGACAGTGTCATTTATTAACATATAGACCATCGCGGCACGATTTCCATTTTTCAAACGCGCCGTTCCGCCTTTCGATACTCACTTTCCTACATATTGTGAGACCAGTGTAAAGTGAGCTGCTTAGTTTGGGTAATAATGTGAACATTTATACTAGTCAGGGGTCTCTGTTGTGTGGTGGTTGGTAGCGGAAAGCGCCTCTAACACTAGACAATGGACGATGGCCGATCACCGCAGAGTTCCCAACTCATTACGTATTTAACGTAAAACTTCCATTGCTTTGACTCTTTTCATTTGTTTTTATTTTGCGGTGTTGGAATTTAGCGAGTGAAATGTTAAAATGATATTGATTTGATATGATAGGGATTAGATTAGGGACTAGTATTGCAAATAATGTTAAACTTTCTGAATGCGAATATAGCTTTAAGTTTTTGTGCTTTTGTATGTAAATGTGTACAAGAAAATTTAGCAACGAAGCTTGTAAAACTTCTCTATAAATCTGGACGACTGACAAACTTCTTTGTTAAGGATAAATGCATGACTTAAATCTGAAAATTTACTTTCACACATTCAATTGTCTTATGACCATGGAAATAATATAGGGAAAGAGAGGGATGAAATAAAAAATCCTTGCTTATGACTTAATTCACTATACAATGAAGTAGAAATGTGATGAAGATGACATTTCCAAATCCTACTTATCACACTTCAATTATAAACATATAAACCCATACAATACATATACATTGCATTCACTAATACATATTATAAACCTACATACACATTATGCAAGTCAGTGAGTACACACAAGTGCTATTATCAACCAAGTGATGGCATTTAGAGACTCACACCATTGCATTGACTTGATTATGGACGCTGACATTTGTAGCGTGGTCATTCTCTCCACCATATCAACTCTGATCATGCGTTGGTTAATTTGTGCAATTTGATGTGGGGTCAGGTTTATAAATATTGCTGGATAAATAGCAATAGTTTAAGTTTGTATTGTTATTCTTAATATATAGTGTTTTAAGTAAGTTGTTAATTAGTTACTTACTTTATGTTTTATAAGTTTGGAAATTCATAATATGTAAGTTAAGAAAACCAAGTTAATAATAGACTAATTTTAGTATACATTTGAAATACAGACCATCAAGTAAAATTTTATTTCACGCCTCATAAAAAATAGTTAAAATTATATACTCCAATATGCAAATTAAACAAAATAGGAACTGTATTGGTCATAGCAACATCAGACTGCAATTATAAATTTAACCAATTTTCGCACACCATAAAACCAAAAAAGAGCACGCCAGTTCAAAACACTCAAAATATAAACATGAAAACTACAATCATAATTTCGTAAGCTATGTTTAGTAGGCGTACTCTACATCCATATGAGTAAATTCGTTTACAAAGTAGGAATAAAACAATTATCTTACAACATATGCCTTCCTACACTAGGTGCGTTAAATTGAGACATTATTCAATCAAGAGACACTAAAATATTACGATATTTCAATTAATTATTAAAAGCCTACGCTCGATATTTTACGCCAAAAGTGACGATGTACGCTACCCACTTGTAAAACAATTACTAGGTTTGTAGCTATTATTATTTTGACCAGTATGCCACATTTATGGTCAAAATAAATGCGTTGTAATATCTACATTTGCTATTAAAACTGTAGATGAGAAAACAATTTTGGTTCATCAATTTTAGCCAAGAACGAACAAAATCATTATAAACAACTTTGCAGAGAATTTTCTCATACTTATGTAAAATGTACATACAAAGGTGTGAACAAAATCTCTGTAATTCGTGTAATAGAGTGTAAGAAAAGTAGCTGATATTATTTTGATTCTATAAGTTATTCATTACTTTGAGTATATGCATGCAATATTTGTCGAAATTTATATCAATTAGTAAGTATATATCGAAATCAAATAAAAGAAGACTGTTGTGTGAAGTTGTTTACTTCACCGCACCTACCTTTAAGTTCGTACAAAATCGATGTAAAGCCTCGATAGCAAGGAGCCAGCGTGGGTGGAGGTAGCTTAATGAACTACATTGTCTTATTACTCTAAATGGTTGTGCCTGGTTTTTTCTGTCTGTACTTTGGACACATGTAAATAACCTGGTAGGCGGCCGCATCCGCTATAAGTAGTAAAGTACGTATTGGTCAGTTGTTTGTCACTGGAGCTTCCTTACAAACTTAACTATTTTGAACTTTATATAACTTACTTTACTCTTCTTAGACTTTAGTCAAGTCACGTCAAAGTCCCGATTAAAAGCTTTCTTTTCAATGTCGTCAATCTAAAAATAACTTGCATAACATTAAAAATGTAAGTCTAGACTTGTTACACGAACAAGAACCTTTGATGTCCATAAACGGTTAGACAACTTATTTTGTATGATTTAAGATTCATTCTAGTTTCGCTCACTACCTTGAACTACAGTGTTCGCTTGCAGGTATCTCTTCAGGTGACCTGGTAATCAAATGCAAACTACAAGTGTATAAAACAGCAAGAAAACAAGAAAGTAGATTCTCGTTAGTTAAAATTAGCATCACCTTTATTTATATCACTGAATCAGCCTAACAATCAGTTAGACAATGACAAATGTAAACTAGTATCATAAATCCTTCATCGGTGTGTTTTTATTGATTAGTTACAGCTTCACTTCACAATGGACTATGATGTCATTGTGAGAACTATGGCGATACTTGAGTGAAATAGACAATATAGTATATCATATAAAAATAATATTATCCTTGAGTAGTATTTCCTCTTTACTGAGAGTCGTAACTTCGCCATAAATCCAATTCGACATGGAAGTTTTCTTTGGTAGAAACATTGCTGTGGGCACCCAGGTTTTCCTCAGAAAACACATGTCCTTGGATTTTGTAGTCCTAAAATATGTTAGTTCTTTATGGTGCTCTTACTTTCGTTTTGATAATTTTAGTGCCTCGTTTAGAGTAATATCATTATAATTATGTATGAGTTAATTTATTAAGTGCTAACCTGCACTATGGTTGTTTTAATTTAAACTTTTATTGGAAAATGAGCGAAAATAATCACGACCGGCAGGATCATAATCAGCCGCTCAGTCTGAAGTGTATGGAAATGAGTGTGGATTTTCGCGCCTGGCAGTTAGTAGACCGTAGCCTAGTGGTTAAGGCGTTCTGACGGTAGCAGAAATACGCAGGTTCGAATCCTGCCGGTCGTGATTATTTTCGCTCATTTTCCAATAAAAGTTTAAATTATATTATGTGTTTTTAAGACAAACATAAGAACTAGTGTTTGACTCACTCATACCTGTTAAATCCTTTTTATCTTTAGTTATATGTAACTTGACATTAAAGCTAGTCTTCTAGGTCTAGTCACCGCAGTCTGCGATCTTTATCTCTAATTTGTGACGTACAAAGCATCGCCGCCGCTTTTATTGGCCGATAAAGTTAACAGACTTGGTATGAATATGTGGATCGGTGTATGAGACACCATTTGGCCAAACATGGGTATGGTCCTCGGGCTCCCACGCAGCGGCTATTTGCTTGCTTTACTCAGACCTGTCTTCCTTTATTCTGATAATTGTGGTCAAGTTCTAAGCTATTGGAAAAAGGTTTTCTGGTCGTGTGTCATTTAGCAATAGTAGTATTAGTAGTATTACTTTAGATTATCAATATAACTGGAAATTGTGTTTGCTCGTTTGTTGTGTCTTTTTGTGTTTATTGTGGGATTGGACTTAATAATTCATTTGTCGAAAATTTATGTCATGTATGACGTATCGGTATTGTTATTTTTCTGCACGTCTTACTTATAAATATGACTGAGCTATATTGCTAATTTATTTATATATTACACGTCAAGTGGTTTCAGATTTATGATACACAGTTTTTACGTTTTAAAAAACATCAACAGTAGCTTAATAATGTTATTTATTTATTTATTTAATTAAAACGGTAACAACCAATAACATTAATTAAAGAAAATAATTATCAACACACCATGAACCAATGTCGATCGACTAACCGTAAATTATAGTTTAGGCTTTTATGAAATTGCTACGCTTTATGATTTTTTTTATCAGTTCAGAAGAAAAGATAAACCAGGGTTAAATTAATGTTCCTATCCATTCAAACTATTCCATTTTTTTTCGTTTCCAACAATTTGCCTATAAACAGAGCCTTAAAACATAGTTAATCATCCACCCACGGTTGATTACCTAATTTAGCTCCACGAGAGCAAGTGTTATTTTTTGCAGTACTTAATATTCAAGGCCCGTCCAGTCCACGGGGGGTATCGTCAGGGACCTTAAAAGGGACTGTAATTGCATGTCTTCTGAACGTCTTACTTAACGCTACTTCAATTAACCGGTTTAATTAAGTTATTGCCTATTGATCGATGATACTTTATTGAATAAACGTGGCGGTTATGTTTGTCAATTGTTTTTTGTTGATGCTCGTGTGTCAAAGGTTTTTATAAACTGCAACTGCAGTTTATAAAATCTCTTTTGTATGACACCATGAATATTATATTTTTGAAATTTGGTTTTTCATAATGTTAACATGAATAGAAAACATCTCAACATTATTATATTCCAGACTGTTTCCAATTTAAGATGTCTAATGATGGTCAGTTCAAAATTTGTTTTCATGGGTTAGCAAAGATCGTGAGAAACTTCGGTCCTAATTTGCATCAATATCACATGTCCTTTCATTCACAAATTCGGACAGGCAATGTAAATTGTGCCGTGGGTGGCAGTGGTATCATCCAGGATATTCCCAAATCAATGAACCATTTCTTGATTAGATAACATGATACATAATAAATATATAAAACTCAAAGGTGACTGACTGACTGATTGACTGACTGACTGACTGACTGATATAGTGATCTATCAACGCACAGCCCAAACCACTGGACGGATCGGGCTGAAATTTGGAATGAAGGTAGATGTTATGACGTAGGCATGCGCTAAGAAAGGATTTTTTGGAAAAGCCGATTTTAAAGGGGTGAAATAGAGGATGCAAGTTTTACTCCTTAATGCGAGCGAATCCGCGAGCACCCACTAGTGATGCATAAATTATTTAAACTAATGCGTATAAATTAACCATAAGTAGTTAAGCCCACATAGGTATTTTCTTTTGAAACAGTTATAATATACATATGTCAAATGTGTGCAAAATCTGGTTATGTAGTTAAGTCACGTTTTCAGATTGTAGTACTTACTCAATAACAGTGAATAGGTTATATCAACCCGCATTCTACACAACATGTATAGAATAGAAGCCTATGATCTATCGAGCCTAGCTATGTGATGTCATTAGATTGCAACACCGTCCGAAAGGTCGCCGCGCATCTAATCACTCAGTCAAGCGTGGCCATTGCAAAAACTAAGATACAAATACCAATAGCTAGTGGTGATAGGCTAATATTGTAAATATGTGTTCTACCCAGGTAACAGATACTATAGACTATACTAGTATATTCACTAGACTGTTACTACTATTATAAACTACTAATAATAATTAAGTACATATATACGACGGCTAAGTTCGTGTTTACTTACGTTGACAGTTAAAGAACACTAGAAACTAGAGTTAAGATAAGATATAACTTTATTGATCAAAAACTTAGGTTCTAATACAATTTTTATCGCTACACTCCACACTAGGATGTAATGTACCTGTATTGTGGAAGTTAGAAATCGAAAATACTTAAAAGTATCAGATATATGGATTACATATGTACATTCGCAGAATTAATGAAAATACATTATTCTAGTCATCAGTCCATTATTCTCAAATTTTGTTTTAAATACAGACTTCAGATCGAAAATTTGTTTTAAAACAATAAAAAAGGAGTATTTAACTAAACTAGTTGTGTGTGTACAATAATGTCACTAAATATGTGACCCTTTATTATAAATACCTTGTAAGTCGTTTAAAGGTCATAGCACACTAAAACGACTCTGCTCCAACACCGCTCCCACCCAACACTGCCGTAACTGCTCGCAGTCCACGCGGCGACAGCTAGCGGGCACCCAGCAGTCCACGCGGCGACAGCTAGCAGGCACCCAGCAGTCCAGTATTTGAATAATATTCTTTTTGCCGGGTGGGAGCAGAGTCGTTTAAGTGAGCTATGACCTCTATACCTTTAAGCACCGACCGTTCTTCCTTGAAAGTATTAAAAGAATCTTATATAGTACCAAAGATTTCGACAAACACTTACCCAGCTACACTGCATAGCTCACAGAGATATGACTCACATTTCAAGAGGTGTTATAATTAGCTTTGATGGGTTAATAGTAAGTTGCAGAGCGGCGAGTGGAACATTAGTTGATGAGGTTACAATAATGGCGGCTCGAGGTTGCGGCGCTTTGTTGGATTTATCGATATGGTAATATTAGCTAATATCTATAGAAGCTTGTATTACTTTACACAACAATCTCTAGATTGTTGCATTTCAATTGCAAGCATTGCCGTCCAGCGTGGTAATGCGGCCAGTATGCTGGGCACGCTGCCCTCTGGCAGTGGGCTGGAGCACTTAGATTATCTTTAGGCTTTTCTAAAGATTTTCTAAATGCCCCTTTTTTGTAGTAGTTAGAAGTAGTATGTTTAGTTTTTCTTCCCTTACTTTTATATTTAATTATTATAAATTAAGATGTTTACAGTATATCATAACTGTGAACTTTATGGAAAAAAAATCTCTAGATTGTTGTGAGTAAATAAATAAAATAAATAAATAAATAAGAATGTTTATTGGACACACAAATTCTTTGCTTTTGCTTCGACTTTCATCGTGCGAACAGCCAAACTGTGGAACTTCTTGCCCGAATCTCTATTCCACTTGAACTATAATTTGTCGCTCTTCAAGTTGATAGTAAACCATTTTCTCTAGGCAAGCGCGATAGATCGTTGATCATGCTTAACACCAGGCTAGTTGTAGTCAAACGTGAGCCTATATCATGTAAAAAAAGGTTTTTTGGTAAAGTTAAAGTGCGGAGGTTGTTTATTACTAGAGAAAGCCTATAGGTACCAAAACTAATGATTGAAATATAAGTAGGTCCTTGTGAAAGAGCCGTTAATAATGACACTACAATATGTTGATTTTTCTTTAATACATATTTTTCTTATGTGTTTATCTTTATTTTTATCTTTCTATCTCTTAAATAAATAATTTTTGTAGACAATTTAATATAATGTTGGTGCCATTGTTGGAGTAAAATGCGTGTCACAATTGTGTATATTCCTTCTAGTCTAGTTTAATTTTATTATTGATAATATTAAGTTTTTTCGGCCGGCGGTAGTTAGAAAGTAAACACGCGTTTTTATTTATCTCCAATTTTTATTCAAAAATAATTGTAAAAATAGAACAACTCACCAAGTAAATGTGTGCAAATATGCTATAAAGTAGTCTGCTTACTTAAAAGTGTTTCTCCTTTCACTAAAACAGTTAAAGTACTGCACTAAACACTATTTGGTTATCACTTCACATAACCTAAAATATTCACAATGGATGTTATGCAACAGTCTATGGCTGACATGATGGAGGTGTTCCTGAAGCGCCTTGATGTGATCCAGGACCAGGTGGCTTCATCCCAACCAGCTAGCCCTGGAGGTGTTGCTGAAGAGTTGGCTACATTCAAGGTTTTTGTGTTGGCAAACTTCCGAGCGCTCCAAAGTCAGATTGCCCTGTTATCTTATCAAGTCGAACAGGGTGAGATGCGCTCTCGACGCAAGATTTTACTCCTTCATGGCGTCAAGGAAGCTGAAAATGAAAACACAGGTCAAGTGATAGCAAAAGTTATGGTGGAACGGCTCAAGATTTCTGGTTTTACACCTGCAGATATAAGTAGATGCCACAGAATGGGCCGCGCTGCTTCAGATAGGCCACGGCCTATATTATACAAGCTCCGTGATGTTGCCCTCCGCGACAAGTTATGGGCGGCTAAGACGAGCCTCAAGGGCTCGGGCATCACTATGTCCGAGTTCCTCACGAAGGCTCGTCATGACGTCTTTGTTGCTGCTCGTCAGCGTTTTGGTATCTCAAAATGCTGGACGAGGGAGGGCAACATATTTGTATTGGGCCCTGACGGCACCCGGCATCGTGTCAATTGCAAAGCTGATATTGCTGCTATTCCAGGGGAAGAGGCCCCGGAGCCTCCAGCAGTAAAGACATCCAAAACGAAGCCGGCGGTCAAGGAACCTGTCACCCCGAAATCCAAGTCAAAGAGAACGAAAAAGTGAATTTATGCACACCTTTACTTATCATTTGTAGTTCCAACTTAATCATTTTTGTTCCCATTGATATTTTTAATCTACCATCATTTCTACAGCTTTATACTTATTGTAAACAAATTATGTTTTTTGCAAAAATTCTATCGAAACAATTCGTGTGTGGTTGTCAGTGCTGTCATGTCTTTGATTGACAGTGACATTTATGTTGAGTCTATCGTATAATTAACTTTACTTTTTGGCAACAACCATATAACTTATTTAGCTACTATATTTTTTTGTTTTTAATGTACCTACCTGTTGATTCATTATTAATACTGAAGCTACAAGATAATGTGGAAAACTTTACTGGTAAAATTAACAATGAAAATAATCATAGCAGGTGACTGCAAAAGTTAAGTGTAGAAGTTGCATAATATTGTTTACTACTAGTACTGACTGTTATTTAGTTTAATTTTACTGTGTATATTTTGATTATTTTTGTTTTCTCTGATATTATATTTAAACACTGTTAGTAAGTAGGTAGTCTATGGTTACATTTAGTAATTCATAGTAAAGATTAATTATTTAGTTTATAGAATTAACAATTAGTAACAACTAGCATAGGTACCTATTATTTGTATATTAGTGTTTTAAGTACCTTAAAGTTACCTACTCATCCAATATCCAGTTCTGTTAGATGTCATATAATTATAATAGTGATGATGACAGCCAAGTCTCTGAATATGCTTCATGTCAATCCTCAAGCGAAAGTTTAGATAGTTTCTCTAGCTTGCCTACTCTAGCTGAATCTATTGAAAACTTTGTATCTGATGTCCCCAAAAATTTCAATGTTTTTCACACCAATGCCCAAAGTATTACGGCACACTATCCTGAAATGCTAGCGTCTTTTGTAAACTCTAATGTGCATGCTATTTTAGTCTCAGAATCCTGGCTAAAGCCAGCAATTCCTTCTTCCTGCGTGTCGTTGCCAGGGTTTCACTTGATTAGAAATGATCGCATCGGCCAAAGGGCAGGCGGTGTTGCCATATACTTGAAATCTCATATTCCTTTCTCAATTGTAAGTGTATCGGCACAGCCGCCTCCTTCTGACGCCGGCGAGCATCTTTTCATCGAGTTGACCCTGCAGCACACGAAAATACTTCTAGGTGTTTACTATCCCCCCAATCTTAACGTGAATTACTTTTCGTCTCTCGAAAATTTGCTAATAGATATATCAGCGTCATATGACCACACCATACTTATGGGAGATTTTAACACTTGCCTGTTGAAACGTGATCATAGGACCAAAAAGCTTTATTCCTTAGCAGCTGCCTGTAATTTATCAATACCTCAACTCAATGCTACGCACAACCCTCCAAATTCACCTGTGAATGTCACAGTCACCTGTGAACACTCACTCAGGACACACGCGCCTGCTTGACAATTCACAGGCTCTCAAACTTTTACACAGTAATTATTTACATAAGTTTTTAACCAATTATTAACAATGAAGTGTGCATCGTGTGCTGCTGACTTCAACGACGGTGTTCAGTGTGGGGTCTGCAAGAGGCATCTGGATTTCGGCTGCGCACAAATAGCGGAGACCTCTTGGCGGAAGCTCGGCCCCAGCAAACGCGCGGCTTGGCGGTGCCCCTTGTGCAGATCCGAGGCGTCTACGTCGTCGTCGCAGTCGCCGATACCCTCACCAGCTCGGTCCCCAGCCACAGACGTCGTGCAGGACCCGGTGACACTGGAGCTGGTTGTGCGAGAGATACGGCAGCTTCAGTCTCAGCTGGCAGGCATGCCCGGGCTCCTCGCTGATGTACGTGTAATAAAAGGTGAGCTGACTGAACTAAAGAGGAGTCAGGAGTTCACCCACGAAAAGATAATTGAGCTGACTGAAAGGACCACGGCGGCCGAATTACGCGTTGTCGAGCTCGAGCGCACGGTAACCGCTCAACAGAGTGAGTTGGCGTCGCTCAAGCTGCAGGCTGCGTCCGCGGAACTCAGGTCGAGGTTAAACAACGTGGAGATTAAAGGTGTTCCATTGAAGAAGAACGAGAACCTTTTCGAAGTGCTGGATGCGGTCAGCAGGAGTGTCGACTTCAAGGTGGAGAAGACTCAAGTTAACTATATATACAGGGTCCCGACACACACTGCGAAGGAGAAGTCTATAATAATTAGCTTCCTCAACCGATACGTCAAGGAAGACTTCGTAGCCGCTGCCCGGACCCGCAAGTCACTCACCGCTGCGGACATAGGTTTTCCGAGCTCACAACAACGGGTGTTCATAAATGACCACCTGTCAGGTGAATCTAAAAATTTGCTCACGAAGTGCAAGATTAAAGCCAAGGAAAGTAATTTTGCCTATGTTTGGGTGAAATATGGAAAGATTCACGTAAGGAAGAGTGACACTTCCCCCGTAATTGTAATTAACAAAGATTGTGATTTAAACAAGATTTCGTAATATGTGTCCCTTTTGTTAATTTTACTGGGTTGCGATATCTCAAGTACCTAATCTTTAGCAAAAGTTTTACATTCGCTGGCTCGACCGACGCCCCACCGAAGCAGGTAAGCGCCTATCTTCATGTCCGCCAACGTTCCATCTCGCCCGCTCTCGCTCTGTGCATGTCTGGCATCCCTCTCACTCTCGCGACACACATCGCTGAACTGAACTTAGCAAATCTGTTGTTTGTTTACATCTTAGCAAATTATTTAACTATATTAATACTAACTAAAACTGCTCGTTTTTACTACTATGCCAATTATTATCATATGATAAGTGCCTATGCACTATTACCAGTCTGCTTTCATTTCATCACTTGTCCAACTCGCATACTAAACGTATTTGATTATCGCATTATATTTATTTCAGCCGTAACCTTCATTATTTTGTATTTTGTCTTCACTTTGTTTCTAGTTTCTACTAGGCTCAATGGATAACGAGGATAGTAATTTAATCAGTGTGTATTACCAGAATACTAGGGGGCTTCGTACTAAAATTAACGACTTCTATCGGGAATTGCGGCTTACCTCGTATGATGTAATAGTTCTCACGGAAACATGGTTGAATGATAATTTTGCGAGCTCAGAACTGATTGATGAGCGATATATAGTATGGCGACGTGACAGGGATTATACACTAACGAAGGAGACCAAGGGTGGAGGGGTGCTCATCGCCGTGCGCAGGGACATAGCAGCCGTGCTTCAACCACAATTCCAATCCACGGCAGAAGACCTCTGGGTGACCTTGTCGATCAAACAATCTCATACTAAGCGAGTCATCAAGCTTCACATTTGCGTTTTGTATTTAATAGCTCAAAATGTAGGGTTTTCATTTGCAGATCAGTTAAAGCATTTCCTATCTAAACTTAATACTGTTATGTTGACTAGTCCCGATGATAAGTACCTAGTAGTTGGTGACTTCAACTCGAGCTATATACAGTGGAGCCGCAGTATTGACTCATGTGTTATGGTTGCATCGGATGTCGCCCTCCCTGAAGGTAAGTTACTTTTGGATGATCTCAGTACATTAGGGCTGAGTCAGTACAATTGGGTGGTCAACCACCAGGGCCGCATATTGGACTATGTTCTATGCAATGATGATGTGCGCGTTGCGGAATGTGACCATGTTTTATCTAAAGTAGATGCATTTCATAAACCTATATTAATATCGCTTCAGTTTATCGACCTCCCGGCGTTGAAGCCCTTATCTCGCACTAAGTATTTATTCAACAAAGGTGACTATTCATCCATCAATGCTGAGCTTTTAAAGATTAATTGGGATGCTGAGTTTTCGTGGCGTAATATTGAAGATGCCGTATCCGTATTTTATATTCACTTAGATTCCCTTATTAAAATGTTTGTTCCTGCTAAATTAGTTCGAACCGCAGATTACCCCCCTTGGTATAGTATCGCATTAATTAAATCGCTGAAAGAAAAGTTTAAATATTTAAAGAAGCTACGTATCTATAACAATATTTCAGATCGTTTATCATATAATATACTGCGTGACCGTACTAAATTGTTGGAAAAAAATTGTTACCATAACTATATCTCGATTGTAGAAAATTCAATAGAAAAAAATCCTAAGTTCTTTTGGTCGTTTCTAAAGTCTCGTACTAAATCTGCTGGTATTCCTAGTTCTGTAAATTATCAAAGTCGTATTGTGTCTACTGGTGATGACATTTGTAACTCATTTGCGGCATACTTCCAGTCGACATTTTTGAGTGGATCGGGTTCGGTATCAAGCTCTCCGCTTGCTTCTCAAGTGGTCGATGCGTTACATCCAGGGTTGTCAGATACGTTCAGCATTTCGATGGTGAATATTGAAGCCTCGCTAATAGCGAAATTATTATTGCAGCTGGATCTCTCAAAGTCAGCGGGACCTGATAAAATAGGGCCTGTGTTTCTAAAAAATTGTGCAGATGCCATCTCATTGCCTATTTCCCTTCTTTTCAAAAAATCTTTGCTTGAATGTAATTTTCCCAATATATGGAAGTCAGCATTTATAACACCAATTCATAAAAAAGGTTCGCGGACTGATGTTGAGAATTATAGGCCGATATCTAAGCTATGCATCATAGCTAAGATATTCGAGCGAATAGTTTACAATCAAACTTACGGTGCCTTGAGGTGTGCTTTCCATCCATCTCAACACGGGTTTCTTAGGGCTAGATCTACAGTCTCCAACCTGGTGCTGCTGAATGACTACTTGACTAAAGCTATGGATAGGCGCTGTCAAGTGGACGTTATCTATACTGATTATAGTAAAGCATTTGACAGAATAGACCATAGTATACTTTTAATCAAGCTGCAGCGCATGGGAGTCTGTGGAGATCTGCTTCGGTGGTTTTCTTCGTATATAGACCGACGAACGCAGGCTGTAGTGGTCAGTAATTATGTTTCTAGCTGGGTTGAAATACCGAGTGGAGTACCCCAGGGTTCCCTGCTAGGACCTTTGCTTTTCTCTATATTTATTAACGACATCTCTTCCTGTTTTTTGAACTCTAAACTTCTTTGTTTCGCCGATGACATGAAAATATTTAAATCAATCGGGTCATTGAACGACGTGGATGACCTTCAGGCGGATCTACTGCGGCTTGACAATTACTGTCTTATTAATAAGCTTGATCTCAATCCCGCTAAGTGTTCAGTAGTCACGTTCACCCGCAAATATAAAATTATTCTATCTGAATACCAACTTAAAAACCAACCACTAGCTAGAAATTCGAGTATCCGTGATCTGGGGGTAATCCATGACTCGAAACTACTATTTGATGAACACGTAGATAACATAGTAAAGAGAGCATCTAGGGCGCTAGGGTTCATGATGCGTAGCTCTGCTTCGTTTAAAAAAGCTAAAACATTTAAAATATTATACTGTACATTTGTTCGAAGCATACTCGAGTACGCGTCACAGGTGTGGAACCCTCTGTACGAAGAATACATATCTCGTATAGAAAATATTCAGAAGCGTTTTATGAAATACCTATGTTATCGAATTAAGGTGCCGTACAGATCAAAATATTATCTTAGTTTCTGCAATAAGTTTCATTTACTTCCTTTGGTAAATAGAAGAGAGATTGCTGATATAATATTCTTGTTAAAAATAGCAACTAACTTAGTTGATTGCCCCGAGCTTGTTGAGGAAATTAACTTAAACTGTACTACATTTCGAGGTCGCTTTAACCCTCTATTATATATTCCACCCAAACATGCCAACTATACCCAGAATGCATTTCTGGTGAGAGCGAGTGTGAGTTACAATGCTGCTGACAAACGGTTGGGGCTGGATCCATACAGGTGTAGCTTGGCTTCGTTGAGGCGGCGGCTGAGCAGCGAGTTCTTTGTTTGATTTGTGTGTTTGTTGTTAATTATGAAATTGTATAGGTTTATTCTGTTTTAAGTAAGTTAAGTGTAGGTTTGTGAGTATTTGTGTTGTTGATGTAGGTGTAGTGTTTTTGTGTTCATAGTTTTATGTATATATATTGTGTTGTTACCCGTGTTGTCCTCTAATTGGATTTTTGTTTATATCACTATTTCCTATTGTGTGTCTGTGTCCGTTGGACAACTTGTAAATTAAATAAATAAATAAATAAATAAATAAAATAAATAAATTCTGACTCCTCTCTTCTCGATTTGATGCTTATATCTTCTCCCCAGCATGTTGCCAAGCACGGCCAGTGTGCGGCGGACCTTATTTCACATCATGACTTGGTGTACCTTTCATATAAAGTCCGTCCACCCAAAGCAAAGCCCAGCATTATATTACAGCGTAATTTTGCCAGGCTGAATATAGACGACTTGCGTAAGGATGCGCAAAACGTAGACTGGTCGCCTGTAATTGGCGCCCAATGCATAGACGACGCGTTATCAGAATTTAATCGCATTTTGACTAATTTGTATGACGTTCATGCTCCTGTGAAAGCTGTCAAAATGAAGCACACTCCAGCACCATGGCTCACAGACGACATCCGAGCACTAATGCGTAAGAAACTTGTAGCTAGAGCCAAATTTAAACGTTCCCCAACAGACTACAATAAACAAAAATATATTTGGCATCGCAACGTCTGTAATAGAGCGTGTAGGGACGCACAGCGCCGGTATATCCATGATTCTGTTAATAATGTTGATCCAGCCAAGGTATGGAAGTTTCTGAGAACCTTGGGAGTCGGTAAATCTCGTGCTGAAACCATTCCTGACAATTTAAATTTAAATAAATTAAATCAATATTTCACTTCAACTACCCCGTTTAATTCTTCCGTAAAGTCAGCTACATTAAAGCTTATTTCTAATATTGCTCCGCCCGATACCGACACTTTTGATTTTGTACCTTTTGCCGCTTGTGATGTTAAGAAAGCTCTTGAATCTATATCATCTAATGCGGTTGGCAGTGATGGCGTAAGCCGTAAAATGTTGCTACTTGTCATTGATGAGATTACCCCTGTTGTCCAATACATCTTCAATTTATCCATTTCGTCTAGCAGTTTCCCTGCGGTATGGAAAGATGCCCAGATTATCCCTCTTCCTAAGAAATCCAACCCGAAAGCCTTTTCTGAATATCGACCTATATCTATTCTTCCTTTCCTATCTAAGGCACTAGAGAAGTTGGTTCACCAACAACTCTCTTTCTTCCTCTCCAAAAACCATCTCCTTAACCCTTACCAATCTGGCTTCCGACCTGGGCACAGCACTGCAACTGCCTTGGTTAAAATCACAGATGATATTAGGTACGGCATGGGTAATTGTCATCTCACTGTTCTCTTGCTTCTTGATTTCAGCAACGCATTTACTAATATAGACTTTGATATCCTGCTAAGCGTCTTGGCCTCTCTTAACATATCTCCAACGGCAATAAGGTGGTTTCGAACATACCTGTTTGGTCGCCGGCAGCGGGTTCGCCTCGATGACCATTATTCGTCATGGAGCAGTACTGCTGCTGGCGTACCACAGGGCGGCGTGCTATCCCCTCTTCTGTTTGCTATTTTTATAAACTCAATATCACATAACCTCTCTTCTTCTTATCACCTCTATGCAGACGATTTACAAATTTATACCCAAGCACCTCTTGAGCGCCTCAACGAGGCTATAGATTCTATTAATACGGACTTACAACGGATATGCGACTGGAGTAAATCGTACGGATTGTCTATAAATGCGTCAAAGACCCAAGCGATCGTAGTTGGAAGCTCCCGTTTAATTTCTAGGATAAACTGGTCATGCATGTCAGCGGTTATGTTCGATGGCATTCCTATAAAAATGAGTGACTCCGTTAAGAATCTCGGAATCCATTTTGATAGCCAATGGACGTGGACACCTCAGCTAACTGAAGTGAGCCGTAAAGTTTTTGCCTCTTCTGCTTCTTTGCGGAGACTCCGTAACTTTCTGCCTATCACGACTAAATTAGCCCTTGTGCAATCTCTTCTTCTGCCAATATTAGATTACGCTGACGCTTGCTACCTTGATGTAACCAATGAGCAGCTCGACAAACTCGAGCGCCTCCAAAATTTCTGCATACGGTTTATATTTGGTTTGCGCAAATATGACCACATATCCGAATTTCGAAAAAAGCTCAAATGGTTACCTATCCGCTTTCGCCGTAATGCTCATATCCTATCCCTTCTGTACAAAATCCTCTTCAATCCTTTCACTCCGCTTTATCTAAATGAAAGATTTTCTTATGTCACGGCTTCCCATACCGACTCCCTGCGAACTTCCCGTGTCCTCCGCTTGTGTATCCCTGACTTCAACCATTCCAACCTTGTCTACCACTCTTCTTTCACCATGCAAGCTATTCGCTTATGGAATGATCTGCCACTTCATATTAGGCAGGCCAAATCCCTTCCTATTTTTCAGAGCTTGGTTCATAATTATTATATGCATGACTAATTTGTGGACTCAGGTTTTTTTTTTTTTTTTTTCCTTCTTTTTGAGTAGGTTTATTATGTGTTGTTTTCCTTTCTCTGTTTGTAATAGATATAAATGTAGGCATTTTACATGTTTTTAGGTTTTTAGTTGTTCTTTTTGTTAAATTATTATTAAGTTGTATTAGTTTTATTAGGTACGCCAGCTTTACTGTTTTCCTATCGTTGTTTTCCAAACTAGGTTGCCTGGAAGAGATCACTCTAAGTGATAAGGCCGCCCTCTGTCCCAATATTATGGTTTTTTTTTTTCTTTATACTTGTGTTCTCTTGCTATATTGGTGTACAATAAAGAATTTTTGATTTGATTTGATTTGATTTGATTAAGTAAATTCGCATAAAAGTGGATAACACTGGCGTCGTGAGCATTTAAACCACACTGTCTGTCTATAACAACACATACATATATACATATACAACTCACTAAATTCAAAACTTTACTTAATAAATGTAATATTACCGCTTATAATAGTGACGTTTACTATAAACTTTAAAGTACAACATTATATTGTAAAGAAAGTTGTAGGTACACAATAGTTAGACTTAAATTTTTTTTTTACATAGAAGTTTGTTTTTTATTATAAGTTTTAGTTTGTAAGTTGTTTTTGTGTCTGTAAATAAATAAATAACAAACAGGCAGAACCATGTTTATATTGATACAAATCTAGCTATTCCAAAATACCCAATCACACACACACAATATGGTAGGTAACAATAACCTATCCGTACCGCCTAGGTCCGCCTAACGACAGCCTGCCTGATTTAGAGACACGCGCGTTTTGCGTGTATCGTACAATTTATGAGTAAAGCCTCACAGCACGAATAAGGTGTCTCCGATCCCCAGCAACTAGGCTTCGATTGTGGATCTGTGATAAGCATAGTTCTGTACAGGGTTCGTTTGCTTTTTAAAGCAAATTTTTTTAAGGGTGATTTTTAGTTGTTTGGGTCGAGATTTGTTCCGGTACATCAATGTATTTTTTTGTAAGTTTAAGTTTATGAAACAAATAAGATGTTATCATCAAGCAGGCTGTAGTAAAACGCAAAAAAATCCTACGTAAAAAAGTATGTAAAGTATGTTTTCAAACCTTATTCAATCTTTTGAGGGTGATTTTGATTGAATGGATTGACTTGTTTCGACATATCACTGTAATAAAATTCCTTCTATGCGTCTAAGAGATTCCTGAAATCCAATGTTCTTCTTCTTCATAATGACTTCATTGTTTTACAAAAAAATATGCGAAGACGTACTCTTAAATAAATACGGAATAAATAACCTGAGTTTCGAGTAAAAGTATTTAATACATATAATTGAGTTACCATCACTTGAGAGTTACTCATTTGATTTATTTACACACTAAGACATTTCTTAAGGCACTGTTCACACTCCATTATGTGCGTCAGATTATCTGAAATGTCACCCGCACAAAACAACTGTGTGGTGAAAAGCGGGTATTAATAGAATAGATAAATTTATCAGTAACTCTGTATTAAACAAGAGGCCCGTTAGGTTTGGCGAAGTTAAGCAGGCATAAATTTAAGACACCTAGTTTCCAGCACGGCTATGTCTGGTTATGGAGTTATATGGTTCACCATCATTTTGTATAATATTGTCATTGGAGTGAATTTGTTGGATTTTGTTGCTACAGTTGTTATAACACTTACCAACTTACATAAAGACGTCGATGCAATCGTTTATTGATTGATAAGCATACAATCTGCACTAGCAATTACGTAGGTACCTGCACTTATCCATGTGTTTGTATCGTTAAGCCATATCAGAGTCTCTTCGGACGGTTTGAAAACTCTCGCCACCAGAGTTGGCTACGTTTATTGGAACAATTACTTATTATGGCAGTTATTCATCTTATTGAAATAAAATCAAATATATAGCGATGTTTTAATTTATTTCTTTCTCATATACACCTGAAAGCGACGTAAATACCTAGTTTAAAAAATCCAGTAGCAATGAAATATTAAGTAATATTTTACAGTCAATATCTTCAATTAAACAACAAAGACACAGACTGTGTAACTGCTCAACTTGGTAACAAACATCAAAACACAAAGTGGGATAAAGTCTATCGAAGAATATAAACTCGTTCACTGGCATGCAGCACTAGGGGATAATCTGTGGATAGTGGAGGCTTATTCTAGTGTGCACGATGCTACACTGACCAATGGACTGGGATGTATTAAATGTGATACTATATTCCTTTTATACCGATGACATTAAATTAGACTACTCAATGCCTATCTAAAATTTTTTTATGTTTGTTAAGTCATAGATTAAAAAATATATTCAGACATCTAATTCGCTCCCAATTTTGCTTTATTTTGATTACTCATAAAATCTTCAAAATCTAGCCTTAGGTACCTAAGAGTTTTTGAGGCCTGTCGTATGAATATTATTTAGCTTTTTTTCAGGGTAATGTAAAACGAAAGGAATTTAAGTAAAAGTAATTGTATGTAAATAAATCTTTTTTTTTCGAAAATAAATGTAATTTTGTAAACAATATTTCTTATCTGAAAACCTACCAACTAAACTAACGAACGCCAATTTCTATTATTACCTCTCCTCTCCTTATAAGACACTTACTAACTTATAACATACTCGTATACCAGAATAATCCTCTCAGTCCGATCTTTGTTATGATGTGTGTGAGTTATGCCGTGGTGGCGCGCACGTCTTGTGTCATTACCTGCCGCAGCGCGGGACTGTGTGACCGCCGCCGACGCAGGACACTTTCACACTGGCGCCGAGTAACGCTCTAGACAAATTGTTCGGACGCAACTAAAAGCTATGCACAGTCCCAAGACATTCACGGATTTATTTTTATACAACTTCATAAAAAGAGGACAGCGTTCATTAATTACTTAGGAATTTGTAATGGAAAATATGTTACATTACTGAAAATACGATAGTTAGTTAAGGCCCAGCTCGATGGATATTCATACTCTAGATAGCTTTAAACGCGACTTACTGCCACCTCCGGGTAGTATGTACCTTAACGTTGTCTTATTGGCGCTTTGAAGATTTATACATACCTTATTAATCTAGCGAATTTGCTCACGTTTTATCCTAGTAGTAGTCTATGTCACCCTATACTACCCTTTTAACAAACATGGTGATCCGTAGCTCCATTGTTGTGTAAAAAGGATACATTGTTTATATTAATTCTTAATTATTGTATACTAATATGTACTTAGCTATTAGTTTGTTGAGTACGCTTAGTGGTGGATAGGATTTAAGCGCAGACAAATGGGTAGTTTAGAATCACAGCATGAAAAGCACAGCCATTTAACACGCATGGTTTCAAAATGTTAGAAAACTCTTGAAACATTGCTACCTTTATACCAACAGATACGCTTTCCGTCGACAAATGTTTGTTAATAAATTTATAGTTTTGCTTATGAAGTATTATTTTATATCTTGATCTCCAGATAATTTGAGGCTAACTTACTTAAAACCATCTCATCTCTTCTATCATGTGATTAAGGAAAACAAAAACAACACGCTCAGCGTTTCTCCGTACAAGTGTGAACGCTCTGATTTTGTCTTATTGGGCAATGAGAATGATATGCAGCATCAAAAGGGTTCCACGAAGCACCCGCGACCCGTCCCGACTTGTCGGTCTGTATGTCCCCTTGACTCACTGCTTACGTGTCAGTTTAATAATAGCCACGCTTCCTTTTACAGGCATTTTTGGTTCAAAACATTGTCTTGTTTGAAAACTGGTTGCAATTTGCGTAGCGTGCATTGCATGATTGTGGTCACAAAACTGACGAATCTTTCATTTGATTGAGTTTATCTTCTTTGCTTGGCTTAATGATGTTCGTAAAGCAGATATACCTACATATTATTTATGTGTGTAGGTAGCGATTAACCAGATTTTTTACACTTATTAAGATCTCATAAATTACTAGATCTGTGTTATCTAATTAGCTCCCTAATTACATAAATGGGTCGTTTTCTTTTCTTTTTACAAGGAATGTGTAGGTACTTTTCACCATAAATTGCCTGATGGTAAGTGATCATTTTGGTCTAGGACGGAGCGTACTATTAGGTGGGTTAGAGTTCGTAGCAGTAACATTAAGGTTATTGTCAAATTACTTCTTCCTGTTGTTTTAAATCTGCTTCTATTTCCCTGTGTTTATATTGTTTACATCTAAAACTCATGCAACTGCGGAAGGCGGTTGCATCTCGTCACAGCGCCCGAGTATTAGCCAACAACAATTTCAAGCCATTATCATTGCCCAAGCTTGGGACATATTACGTGGAGACAAATTATTAAATGTCAGACGTTACTAGTTCTATTACGGGTAGATTTTGAATTGATTGTTTGCATGGCTTGTCTATGAACACAGTGGCGTTCACGGGTCAAAATGTAAACGATGTTGTGACAAATTCTATTTGTGCTATATGAGACAAAGAATAATTTAAAGTCAGTAGGCGTTGAGTAAACTATCTGTCCAATTTTATACTTACACCTGCATAGCCAATTTAACTTTATCTCAGCGTTATAAGCTACGCCATAACATAAATAACACCAGTTTCACTATGACACATATATGTAGTTAATCTGATATTATCACTAAACTTTATCTATGTAATACGAATGTGGGCAAGCAAAAGCTCACTCATTTCAAATTGCTCAAAACACAAGCCCTACTAAACCTATGCCACACCACTTACCCGCAGTTCCTACATGTAACTTAATTCTTGCAATCAGACCACTCCAGGCTCAATGCTGTGATTTGCGGACTTGCGGTAGAGGGCGCTTATGTAACATCACTTTCACCGTACGTTAGAGAGTCCCTCAGATAGACTATTACTAGATTACCTTGCGAACTCGGGAAAATAAGAAAGTGTGAAGCGATCTCTCTTAGTTTGCTATGCTATGATATTATTCTTTACAGCTTTTGCATAGCTTGGTTTGACTCGCCTTGTACTTCTGTATTCTGTGCCTTCGCTAAGAAATTAACTTGACCAATTAGTTTCTTATCCGTATTTGATTTTCATTATCATCATCTTTGCCCATGTCAACCCACTGCTGGGTGTAAGCCTCCTCCCCTGCCACAGGTGTCGGACAGTCCAGAGAGGCCCTTTGATGGTTTGGATATCATAAATCATTGATCCATCCATTTGAGATTCTAATGAATTATCTTATTCCTACATGAGTTGCATATTAACACTTTATTCTGTGAGAATGCAAAAAATACAAGTATTACAATTACATCGTTGTGACTTGAAAGACAAGTAATTATGAGTAATTTTCTTAATTTTATTTCTTGTATAGCAGTATAATTTAAATACACATTGTTGCACAACATTCTTCACCATTTTTTTTACTAAACTTGACATTCGTTTCTCTGCAATCCATAGCATATCTCCACGCTATAGTTCGCTAAGAAAGTGTGTAATGTCCCCGTGAGACGTACGTAGATTTCACTGCAGCCTAACAAGCAGTGTCGAGGCATTTGTGTGATTACTTGAGAATATTGTTTACGTCTTAAAGTGAGGGAAAGGTGTGACACTGATAATAATTATTGTAAGAGTTATTCATACATTGTGGTCAGTTATCACTAATACAAAACAATACAAAAAGGTTTATTTGGTTCAAAAAAACGAACATCTAGGTTCACTTTATTAATACATACAAAAATATGTTAGTAATTACATGTAACAGTGTGTTGTCACCCGAACGACGTGTGCTGTTTCCCGGGTGATAACGTCTTAACTAATATTATGTAAACTTATTTATACGTCTTTATAAGAGCAGAAGTGAGTGAAGCCACTTCTTGTAAAAATAAATTAATAAATTCACAGACACAAATTACACAATTTGTGTCTGTGAATTTATTAATTTGATCTTCTTTTTGTTAAATTCATAAACAAACTAAACTGGCCATAAAATCAAAGCATGTTTCCTCTTTAATTACAAATCCAATTAAGAATATTAATAAAACAACGGCGATTATTTATAGCTTTTCTGACAGAAGCTCGAAGACAAAAAGAGTTTATTTGGATGGCGACCTCTGATGCGCTCGCGCAAGGCTTTTCCGCTAAAAGAGGAAGGAGGAAGATAGGCTGCGATTGTCGCGCAGAGGCCTTGCGGTGACAATGGTCAAGATTCGCGTAGGCTTCTTTATTTCTACTACACCTTGTATAGTGCTGTACTTTGTAATTAATTGATGTGTGTTATGTAAGCTTTTTTGTCTAAATATGACCTTGGAGGTTTTGAAACTTTTTACTAGGCTAATATTGTGACATCAAGGTCGATATAATCCTATTGATTAAAACTTGCACCGGCTCAGTTTTTTAATCCAACTAGTTAGAAAACACAATATATTACAAACATTTTAACTTTGCTTGTAAACTATCAACGTCTAAAAGAAAAAGCACCCGATACTGTTGGTAATGTTTTTCACTTTGGTTCTTCAAATCAAATCTAGATTAAATAAGAAACGTGATTGTTACACATTGCAGCTGTAATGCTTAACATTAGGCGAGTTTTCACATTAATTTACATAATATATACAAATATTACTTAAACATATTATTATGTACAGATGAAGAAAAAACTTACCAAACACAAAATAATATAATATATATACATACATACCTACTCCTAGATCCTCAGGCGAGTTATAGTATAACGAGTTACTGGCTTGTAAAATTATGTTTATGATCTATTCTTTAAAACCATTTATTAAATCAGCTTGAAATAGAAGCCCAGAAGTCTCCAAACATGTTCCGGAGCAGAGCTGACAGGACAATAAACTAAGCACAGTGATTGACAAATTGTCTATATTGTTTTCCTGCTTGTCTGTTTGAGCGAATTAATTTTGTATGTTATTGTTAGGTTGTATTGCAAATATTGTAGATATGAGGAAAGGAAAAAAAAGTAAGTATTAAAGGAGTAACAGTGATGTTTATTATGTACTTTCTTCAAAATAATTTAGTGCAATCTGACAAATTTTCTTACTTATATTTTATCTATTACTACGAGCGGTCATGAAATAATTTTCAGCAACGCTACCAATAAAATCACTGTCTTATTTTCAGATCAACATACAGTAAATCGCCTGCTTCTAAAACAATACCAACATTAATTTACCACCGTATGAAGTGATTGATACGGGTTGCAACGTGCATTCTTTTTTTTTTTTTTTTTTTTGTTGCCCAGGAAAACCTATTACAGGTACCACCCAAAAAACCCCGGGGAGGGCGGGTGGTTATGTGGGAGTCTCCGCCCCACTCTATAAGGGCGGCATACCCACTAAAAACCTGGGGTGTTCCATCTCCGCATCGTTGGTCCAGGGCCACGAGAGCGCGATGCATACATCCGCAGCCCTGGTGATGCTGGCCCGGTAACGGGCCCCGCCTCGGGGAGCTTCAGCTCAACCCTCAATGGACGACGTGTCAGAACACGGGACACGTCGTGCATCCTGTGGGGACTCATTCCAGGGCAACAGGTTCCCCGACCTGCCACCCAGAGCCCCCAGGAGTCAGGCAGTCGTACGCCAAAGCGACCGCCCTCCTCCAATGCGCCCTTTGCGCACGGAGTTCGGTTCCCGGGTCGCCGCTACTCGGCCGGTACACCGAACTCCTCTCGCCTCTCGGCGACCACCTCGGGTGCTCTTAAAGAGCACGAGCAAGAGCTCCACGCCTCGGGCCCTACAACCAGCCCTCTCGAAGGGGAGGTATAGGCGAGGGCCCCCACTCGATCGAACGTTTGGACACAGGCTAGCAAGATCCACCGGAAGGTGGAAGTTACTAACCTGTGGACGGGGTGCACCAGGTTTCCCCAACTAACCCCAAATCCCCATATGGAGAGATGAAATTAGTTGGGCTTACCCAACGTGAAGGTAGTCCGATCATCGCACCCCTGCAACGTGCATTCTACCTCAACTTACTACCGCGGTTGTAATTTGTACTTTTTTGTATTTTAGTTGTTTTCTTCTTTTGTTCTATTTGGAAGCATAATTGTTATGTTTCAACAAACTTCACATGACATGTGTTTTGATGTGAATGGGCTTGCGTTTAATTGCCAAGTTAAGCATTTAGGTATAACATTAAGTAAACCTTATAAAAACAAAAATAGTTCACTATGATGTGATTTTGTGTGTAAGTTTAGCCATTTCAAATATATATCTACACTCTTGCAAAAATAATGGAGTAATTTCGTCAGAATCATAAATTAATCTTTTAATCTGCGTCCATTCGGTAGAAAAACAATCCAATTACTTTAATAACAATCGATTTCAACGTAAAATATAAGAGATCGGAGCCAAAATTTTACAAATGCGTTGCCAATAACAACTTCTACAATGCCAAAATCTCGGTAAGCTCATTCGTTCACGATCTTTATCGCCCTAATTAAGGAAGCTATGCTCGAAAAATCAAAGAAAACTTACGATTTTGAAATGTGGCATGCAAAGAATGGTTCCCAACAATAAATGCGAGACACACGCAACTCACACACGACCATAAAATATTTCGCATTCCTCAAATAAAATAAGACACAATGGTCGAAACACCAATATTCTGAACAGGCAAATGAGCCGCGATATTTTTTCATCTGAGTTGATTTTCCCTTAACATTTAACGCGTTGGAAAGCGATGCATAATCGCATGTGTTTTTTTAACATTGTATGCGTGTTTTCGGCTACAATTTTATTATTGTGTCTCATTTGCCGACTCAGGGATTTGGAAGGGTTTCTGGGGAACTGTCCCGTAAATTAATGAAGAATGAATGAATATTGAGCTTTGCGAATTGTACTGAATTGCAAATGGGTCGATGGAATGAAGGCCGGGGCCGAGACAAGCGAAGACAACACACAAAAGACGCCCTAATATTCTGAAAATATTTTCTAGATCAATATCATGCAAGAAACAAAATTCTTGATCGAAATTCACCTGATGTTAAGCAACGTTTTACGATTTAGCACGCTTGCATTGAAAAAGCAGACTGACTGTCAACTGGAAGGCCGATAAATTTATAGTTTAAGGGGGTGTTCTACAATTTAAGAAAACACATAATGAAATTTTTATGCGTAAAAGTAGATTTAGATTTTCTATTGTGTAATCGGTTTCTTTTTACAGATCCTACGGTAGATATAGGCTGCAGTAATTAAAGTCTCATACTTATATAACGTGTCTCTATGTTAAATGATCTATGAAGGCAAGTCATCGCCGAGGCTCGCTCGTAAACTTGGAAGTGGCATTGATTGCAAGTCTCTCTGTTGCTGAGAACAAAGTTATTTTCGTAAGCTGATTTGCATAACGTTTGTCACAGGAAGAGATAATTTTACTTACCTATCTTCTTTTATAGTAATTCCCTTTTATTTTCACCTGGCAAAAAAGAGGTATTATTTTACGAAAGAAAAAAGGTAAAATAATTCTAATGAATTAGGCAGAGATCTATTTCGGCAGTGACATTTAAATATTAGGTATGTAATCGATTTGAATTGTTAAAAATCTGCCTCAAGCCTCCACTAAACGCTAATAAATAAACTATTATAAAGCTTCACATGCATAATAAATGCTTATAAATAGAGACAAGAATATAATAATTGGAGTATAATGATTATGAAGTTTAGTTTTTTCCGCAACGTGTCTCGCGTCCAGTGATCTATGTCCGGGTCAAATACCTGATACTCTTCATTATGGACTAACTTGCTATATTTAACAACTTGATTGTTATATGTTTACTACTTGTGTCCCGTAGTGTTACTCACGTCAATATGGGATGACAAGGAAATTGTGTGTTGATACAGTCTATAAGTACGAATATTTTCCAAATAGACTTCGCCGTTTGAACGTGATGATGGAAAAAACTCTGTCACACATTAATTCATAAAAACGTCTGTTTATTGTTAATTTTTATTATAATTATGTAAATGTATTTTGAAGTATGAATCTGGTCATGACAGATACTGGTCGTTAGTTTTAAGTATTAATTCTTCTACAAGGTACTCCAGTTTATACAATTAATCAATTTATTTCCGTTACATAATATCTATATAGATATTATGTAACGGAAATAATAATAAAAATCAGGTATCATTTTATTGTACCTGATTTATATAAATCAGGTACAATAAAATGATATCAATAAAATGCTGTCTGTTATTGGTTTGAATTCTTGAAATCATGAATGAACTAAAAATAGAAACAGTTGGGTACACATCAAAGTAATTTAATTACTGAATAATATAAGAACTGCAAATATCACCATAACCACAAGCATTATTATTCAATCATTACAATGCATTCTGTCTTTATAAGGTTAATAAACTTAATTATTGTGGTCATCAGATTAGGACTATGACAGACTTCAATAAATAATAACATACACGATGAATACGGCCTAGTGGGGGGAAATATAACGCACATCATTTGTGAGTTTATGTAAATTATTTTATATTATATAAGCAGATAAGTAATTGAAACCCGATTGATTTAAACTGGTATCTAAGTTGGTGATCAAAATAAAATTACTTTAAAAAAATCACAACAAGTGCATGCAGGTTGAAATAAAAAAAAGAATATATCATTACAAATCTGCTTTCGAATGCAGCGACGCCAACATTCCCTGCGTTGCATCACTATTTACAACCTCGAGTCGTCACCTATTCGCAGTCAGTATAAGCATAAAATCTTCTACGATTATTGCGGCCAGGTATGTGTGGGTGAATATTATTGGCAGGACGACACGCCAAACAAATCTGACCGAGCGATTTTCTTAGTACGTTAAAGTAACTTCAAGTTTAACTCGACTCTAGTTATACGATACGTAAAGTCGCAATTGCTTCTAATCGCTCCATGCATGGTCTTCTTTAGTCGGATCTCGATGCAGGAAAGCTTCACAAATAAAATATGTGACTTGAAGGCGACGAGGTGCCAGCGCGAAGGCTGTTCAGACTAGAAAGAGAAAGAGGGAATAAAATCCCGGGAAGAAATGAGAGGTAAAATGTCTTGGCTATCTGTAGAAACGCGGGCAACTCGTTTAATCGGTACGCGCTTCGTTTTGTAGGATAAAGGAAAATTTGCGATGCTTTAGATATTATGTTGGTATCAGTGCGTGGGCAAGCTGGGCTTGTTTATCGAGCTGATAGTGGTGGAGCTCTCAATTATTGGGCTTCAGTTACATTGTGTTGGTATACTATGAAAAAAATATATTTAAAAAATCGCTAATAGTTTCGTTTCTGTAGTTAACTAGCTTGTTATATATGCAGAATTATAAGGACAATGCAAGTTTCCGGCCAAAGCATTCATGTCATAAACTTGATTGATTGATTGAAACTAGACTAAAATTATAGCATTCCTCTTAGGTACCATGCAAACATTTTCTCAAAAGACTGATTTTTCAGTTCATAATCCTGAATCATTTATTTGCCTTCGCTTAGCATTCCGTACAGTATCAGGAGGTTCCGTTGTTTACTTCGCTTCAATCTCGTATTTCTATCGATACCGGCTTGTTCGTATATTCTACCTTATTTGGATCTGCAGGTCCTTTACGCTAACTTAAATCTGATGTACTTTAAATGTATGTATTTACTTACTAGACTGGTTTGTGAATTGAATTGAAATGTTGAGATTAACAATAAATATACCTATGTAAGGCTAGATAATTAAGAATATTAATAGAACGGTCTTAAAGTTAAGTCTTTTATTTAAGTTCGCTACTTTTTAAATAAATATTAACCATAACTTCACATCAAATTATTTCAAGTTCTTACACAAAGTAAAACCGTGGAAATAAATGAGGAAAACCTAATTTAAACTTAAACTTTTTTTATATAAATAAAAATAAATATTCCGGGACATTACACACAGCGCCATCTAACCCCACACTAAGCAAACTGGGTACTTGATAACTGATCTAATACTTATATACGTTTATTTTGTAAATACATACTTATTACACATACAAACGACCAGACTCAACACAAGTAATTATAATTTTTTTAAGGTACATAATTTCTTTGTCATGCGGGAATCGAACCCGCAACCTCTAAATTAGAAGGCAGAGCCACTACCAACTAAGCCAACAGGCCAGTCAGATATGTAGATCTATTATTGAAATCCTGATTCAGCTCGCGAATCAATAAACTCATCACCCAATAACCAGACCGTATCCACTAACAATATTTACAAAGCCAACAAATATCCACTTTATACGAATAATAAGGTTATTGTTGTAATCGCCCACTGATTACCTCTTATAGATTGTGCAGATGCAATCCGTGTTTCTTACTAATACTGATAAGTCTTAAACAAACTATCTTTAAGTAGTAGAAATGTTATTCAAGTAAATTTTCATTTCATTCTAAGTTTTTACCTCAGAACATCGATCGGGCCACATCGCCCCCGCGCGCGCTAATATCGTATTTTTAAGGAGTAAAACTTGCATCCCCTATTTCACCCCTTTAAAAGTGGCGTTTCCATAACATCTACCTGCATGCCAAAATTCAGCCTGATCCGTCCAGTGGTTTGGGCTGTGCGTTGATAGATCACTATATCAGTCAGTCAGTCACCTTTGAGTTTTATATATATAGATACATATTAGATTATAATTATTCTTTGTTATATAGTAAGTAACAATCAGATTCATCTGAATTAATATGCAGAATCTACAGCAGATGAATCTGTTGTAATCACCTCACGATCCGTCGAAGGGTTAACTCGAACAAAGAGGGATCAACGCTACCTATATTTTTATTATTTATTTATTTTGGCCTGCCGATGTATGCTAATGTAGGATAAATACTCACACATATATAGAATCGCACTCACACACGTGAGTGATGTATGTTCAAGGACATTAGTTTTGTAATTCTTAAAAGTGTAGCATGTTAAATGTTTTTTGCATAACAATTTGATATATCTAAAAAAATAAGGTTATTTTTGTAAATTCCGTGCTGAAAAGTAAAGCATCAGGTAACATACAAGAAAATCAAATGGTTTTTTTTTAAGATTTGAATAACCAGTCTTGTTTAAGGTTTAAAATGGGCAAGAAATTAAAAGAATTACGCATAGTAAAGAACTTATATACATTGTAGTCATAAACTAAGATATAAAATTAGCAATTACATACACTTTACATTGCAATGACATTGGCCTGCTCAGAGGACGTTGTAGTAAATACTTACTGATATAGTATATTTCATACATGGTTTCTTATAAACACGTTTTACATGCATTGACCGAAAACTTAAGTATTCCTTCAGTTTTATAGCTTGTACAGTGATAATGCAATAATGAATGATGACTGTTACACGTTTTGACTTAGCTGTGGAACTCCTTGCCCGAATCTCTATTCCCCTTGAACTATAATTTGTCGCTCTAGTCGAGTTCAAGTCGAGAGTAAACCGGTTTCTTCTAGGCAAGCGCGCTAGTTGTAGTCAAGCATAAGCCTATTTCATGTAAAAAAAAAGAATAGGTAGTTCAAAAAACTCTTAACTTGCTAATGATTTTAAAACGATTTAGACAATGCTTAACAGGTTTGTTATGGATTGATATTGCTATCTATACATATGTAGCTTTAAACATAAACTTAAATAACTTATATAGAGTGATCGTGTTTACCTTTAGGCAAATAGTTACAAAGTACATAATATTGTCATTTAAAAACTCTAATAAATTATTTATTTACAATAATAAAATATAAAAATAAGGGAGGAAAAACTATACATACTACTTCTAACTTCTACAAAAAAGGGGCACTTAGAAAATCTTTAGAGAAGATAATCTAAAGATAATCTAAGGGCTCCAGCCCACTACCAGAGGGCAGCGTGCCCAGCATACTAGCCGCATTACCACGCTGGATGGCAATGCTGATACGTTGAGCCAGAAAAAAGCTAGCATATTGGTCATTTAAAAAAAAACTTGCAATATATGCAATGCATTGCAATTACCTTGTTTTCTATTATCCGTCGAAGTCGCTCTGTACGTCAGATGTTGACACAGATTTGACGTAAGTGCCATCTATAGGAAGGTAGGTGCCACATGATGTATTGTTTGCTACGCCCTTGACCAGATTGTAATAAGATTTTCCGCAGCATTTTACAATTGTAAATATAAAAATACAAATACAAAATTATTTATTCACTTAAAGTATAACATAAAACCTTAAAAACTAATATTATATATACATAGATAAAGAGTTACAGTTTTGTTACTTATGAAGGTTTGTGGCTATAAATAAAAAAACACTTATATGTAACTAAGTGTACCAAAATTAATTTATGAGACTTGCGATGCCTTGAAATTAAGCTAAAATTCTTACCAAAAATGTTTTGTCAAGTTAATTTGTAAAATTGGTTTCTAGGTATCCTAGCTTGATCTATCTATGTTAGAAAGCTTAAGTCAAAAATGTAGTAAAGTGAAATAGTTTTAAAAATTATAAAAATCATCATCATCATCATCATCAGCCCATGGTCGTCCACTTCTGGACATAGGCCTCTCCCAAGGCACGCCACTACACACACAATAAAAATACGTAATTATTATCATTCAAGTTATTTAGGTCAGTTACCCGACCAACTTTTAATAACTTTAGAATAATAAGTAATCGCTCGTGACATACTATCGTGTGTGGCATGGCAAACGCTTCTGCAATCACCTCAGGTAACTTTTTACGATAACATTCCAATACACAACATACATTTAAAAGTTTCTTCTGCTTTATGAAATTGGTTATAAAGAAAAGCAGCAATGGATGGTAATAGTAGTATTATTATCTTAAACGGTGGATTAAAAGATTTAGCGTAGTTTTAACCTTGCGGTAACTTCTTTTTTCTCGGTTTTTGGGGACGAGTATTGCCATTTAAACCTTTTTAAACACATCAAAGGTCCGTTGGTGTCATTTTTTGTTGTTTTATATGTTCGAGGATTTACTCGAGAAGGCTGTGACACTTTTATGCCGTGGAAAATAACTCGTTCGAGATTCATCTCGGTGATTTCATGGAGTTATTGTTTTTATGAGACGTTAACACTGTTAAAAGTCTACACCGGTATTTTGAATTCAATGCATGACTAATTAAAATTATTTTGTATTATTTTTGCGTGCATTTACTATTTTAAAGAACTACTTTTTTTTACATACGTTATTTGTTACAAAAAACGAATAAATATACGTGTAAATCGACACATGATCGTATACAAAAATTTGTTTCTTAAACTTTTTTATTAATAATAAAAAGTAAATTTGTGAATTTACCTACTAGATAGTATAAGCATTACGTCGTTGAAATCCTTACAAATTATTTATTTAAAACTCATACCACAAAGTCGTCACCAAATCAATTAACCAGCTACCTTCAGACAGGACACATAAATACGTGAAATACAAGCTTTTTATATGTAAATACGTTCCCAGCCCTGTATAATATTCCTGACAATGCCTATCGAAGACAATAAATACCTCCGTCGGCGCCACTTCTAATTCACTATGCTCCAAGCGCAGTGGAGGCTACTATAGAACCTTAGTGCAGGAAAAAATAAAGAAAGTGCCTCTGTTCTTCCTCAAATGTAACATAAATTTATATAATGGTATTTGCATGGTACAGTAGATTTTACATGCAATGCATCAATCAACAGGCACATAGGAATAAACACGATATTTAGTGGACAAGTTTAAAGCGAGCCATGATATTCAGCAGTGAGGGAAATAGTTAAGAAAGTTAGTTATTATTTGAGGCAAATGTTCTTCTTTGGATATTGTAATCACACGGATATTTAATTATTTAGCATGTAGGTTTTTAAGTACAGGTTCACTGCTGGTGATATTGCAGCTTTGATATTAAATTCGCTTATGCGGGTGTCCTTCAGTCGATTTTGTGATTTTTTTACCTCTCAGGACAGGTAAAAAAAATCACCAGATCGACTGAAAGCGCGCGCTACTCAATTCACCGGCCAGGCACGCGAGCCCCTATCGAAAGGTAAGGACTGTGGGTATCAGGAAGTATAGGTAATTAACTAATTTGTATATTTGTCTGTCAAGTGTGAAAAAATACAGGGATTTAGATTATGCAACACTAGAATTAGACTCAAATATTGCAACGATCCTTGTTTCATTCATAATCGATGTTTAGACTTCCGGTAATTTTAATGTAAATTAACAACATAATTCCAAGAGTAGATCCCGGCTGGTAGATCCTAACTCGGCGCAGTATTCCCGGCTGGGTCACCGCGTTCCCTCCGGCTCCGGAGGCAAACCAGTTTCATTTCAATATCACACTTGCATGTATACGAGGACGGACACAGGAGGCTTTGAAGGGCTGTATGGGAACCTTGGATTGCCTTACAATGAAGGAAATAAAAAAGTTTGATAATGAGATTTAGCCGACGACCTGGGCACATGAAGAGAGTTGGGGGAGACCTTCGACCAGAAGTGGGACAGAATAGGTTGAAAAAAGTAATTAAAAAAATATGACAACTTTTTACATTTTTTTTCATGTTTTTCTTTTCTTCTTCTTACCGAATGACAGTGGCCAACTCTGGTGTCGAGAGTTTTCAAACCGCCCTAAGGGGCTCTGACATGGCTTACCGACTGCTGTACTAGACTAACAGCCGAGATCTACAATTTAACGTGTCATCTTCTCTTATACGTCTGAACAAATTTGTTTAGACATAAAATAGTTCATATTAAAATGAAGATCATCACAGCAGAAAAATATTCTAGTAGAGGCTACCAATTTGTTAGGTAGCAGACTGAATTACCCAGCTCTAAAGAAGCGAATGTTTAAGTTAAGTACTCCTGTATGTATTTTATTGAGTAGTAGAAATAAAGGCTATTTTTATTTTATTAAAGATGCTATTACTATTGACATGATTGCTAGTTTCCTAACAACCATACGGTTCAAAGACCTGCGTCTACGCAGCTTTGTAGCCCTTTACTGGACCCCTGAATCCGACCACGTATTTACAGCGCAATGGACTCCACTGTCCTCGAATATTGTTTTTGATTTTGTTTGTCCAAGCTTTGCTTCAGATTAATATCGATAGTACTTATGTGTGGAGAAAACGATGCAGTAGAATTAAGTGGTTGTGTTCTGTTTAACTTTGAGGCGGAGGTGGGAACAAACTGGTATTGGGTATTTTTAACTGCGCAAGCTCACGGCTCGGTGGGGTGTCTTCGAATATGAAGAATCAGGAACTGAGTTACGAATGTGTACCAGTAGTTATGGTTGGTTAGTTGCTTTAATTGACACAGTATGAAGTTACCGTTAAGATTGTATGTAATAAGTCTAAGGAATAAACAGTTTTCAAATAATCAAAAATTTATTATAATAAAATAAAATAAATATTCCGGGACATTGCACACAGATTATTTTTCATGTAATACAATGATTGATTCAGAAGTAAACCCTAGAGCCTGATATTACTTACTAACAATCACACATATATAATGTACTGTTTCGTCTGTTAATTAAATGATGGCCGTGTTACTAAAACAAAATTAAAAAAATTCGTTAATTATTTGTCATTTTACTCACGCAAATAAATAAATTGATCATTTATTGCATTAAAATTTAAGAAACCTGAAAATTTTTGTTGCCCATATTATGAGTTAAATCAATTAATCAAACCCACGAAACACTTATTATATACTATAATATATTGGTTATAACTTACGAAATATTTATGAGGTACAATTCAATTATTTACAAGTAACATTAACTTCAATATTGATGTCTTGACATGATAATGCTAAGTTACTGCAAAATATAGTTTATTATTTGAAGTCGAGTCCGCAACTAGAGCGGTCTCGAAACGAATGAAGCTTTCGAATCCATCTATAATATATACTCCAGCGGATAGTGATTAATACCAAATGAGTGTTGTTATTATGGAAGGGCTACCACATTCAAATAATTGGTGTTAATTCATAGAGCAGTTGATTGGAGTGACTGTTTCATATTTAATAGATTAATCAACACTTACAAAACCTCCCAATCCAAACCCGATAAAAAACCCAACAGTCGCGATAAATTAACAGTTCAAGCACGGACAATTAAAACATGTTTTAGATGTTGTGACTTATGATTCCTAAAATTTAATACCGACAACATTTCATAATCATCCCTACATTCGAAACTAAGCCTTCATCATTAGGGATGGGTCTACATTATATTTTTATAAAATATCGAGAGTGTGAATAACCTCTCAGCACATGTCTACAAATTTTATCGAAGGTAGAATTTTAGAAAAACCATTATTCGTTGTCATTTGGAGCAATAGAATTGTATAAACTACTATGAACTTTCATATTGTTACAGTCTTCTTCCTCATATCGATTGAAAGTAGCCAATTATCGTTTCAAGAGTTTATTAAGCCGCTAAGGGCCTCTGACATCTCTTTAATTATCATACACACATAATATTTGTACCTAAGTAGTAAAACCATGCGATTACCAATGTTGAGCAAAGGTCAACGCGGTCAGTCCTTGGATGGGTGACCGAAAAGTGGCATTCCATTTTGGGAGCTTCCGTGGGTCGGATGACACGTTAAATTGTAGGTCCGGCTGTCAGTCTTTAAGCCATGTCAGAGGCCTTTAGGGCGGCTTGATAATCTCTCGACACCAGAGTTGGCCACTCTCATTCGATAAGAAGAAGTAGTAAGACCTCAGTCAGCAGCCCTATCCCTAGTACCCGACCGCAGCTCTCTCCTCGATGATAGTTAAAGGAATGCCGGAGTTATTAAACGCCGAGCTATTTGATCAACTTTACAACCAGTTCCCATTGATATTTTGAACTGAACGTATTTATTCTGTCAGCTATTTTGGAGGAAGTGTTGGTTTATATTACCAAACATCATCATATTTGGTCAGCAAGGGTAAGGGACGTACTTATTTGATTTCCTTTTTTTCCGTCTTGAAACCTTTTGTGTCTATATAACATTTTATTAAGCTTTACAAAATATTATACTATATGAGCTAACAGATTATTTTATGTAAGTGTTGACATAATATGCATAAGTAGTTCAATTAGTAAAATAATTTACAAAAACAATCAATAAAATGGCTAATATTATATACTATAAATGAAAATAAACTAATATTGTTGAGATACCTCAAAAGGTTTAAAGAATACTTAAAAAAAATCTTGTTTAGGTTTGTATGATTTTCAATGCACATTTTTTTTTTGTGTGTGTGTGTGTTTTTTTTTTTGTATACGTTACTTCATAATTTCAACTAGTTTATTAGCTTACCAATTAATTAACTCACATTCAAAGCGATCACTTACCTCTTTAATAGCTGTATTTAAACATTTAAACTCATCTTTCGTCACTTGCTTCGAAACTGTTCCGAATCTGTTGCAATACGACCCGAACTTTATTGCAGGTGTTTGATATTAAAAACTTTTATTATTGGATGGTTTATTAATTTTAATGTAGTTTTACCGTAAGTGTTTCTGATGAGTATTGCCCATAACTTGCTGAGTTATGGACTTTCTATTAATTTGAGTATTTTCTCATATACATTTATTTTATGTTAGTTTACCCGTGGTTATACACTAAGGTATTTGGTGTAAAATTAGCCCATCTTACTTTTGGGAATTTAGTAACTCTGATGAATGATGATTTGTCGCGATGTACAAGTAGCATTAGTAGAAACCAAACAATAAATTGAGTCCTAAAAGAAAGGCGGTTCATCCAGCTTTATCAGGGGATTTTGTATAATCACAAATATCTTACATTAAAATCTTAACTCTAAAGAAATAACATGTAAATATAAATCAAGTATATTTTATAGGTACTTATACCGATGATAATATAAAGCGAGTGGTTTCAGCGTCTGCTTTTCATCCTCACTCACCCTGGTTTGAATCCGGAGCTACACCAATGACTTGTATTTTCAAGTCATGTGTTTTTGCACTCGCTTAGCGTTGAAGGAAAATATTGTGAAGAAACCGACATGTTTGAGGACCCCGATATCCGAGGACATGGACCTGGGCGCCCGACACAATGTATCTGCCCAAGAGAACTCCCCTAACGAATTAATTCTGCGGGGGAGTCACGACCCCCAGTCATGAGGAAATACGACTCAAAAGAGAAAGAACATACCTATGACATTTTAGGAAATTATAGATTGAATGAGTTTCAAGACCATCTTCCGACTATCTTTGGCATGTTTTGATATTCCATATCACGTGAACTATGAGTACAAAAAAGAGCGACAAAAATAGTTTTCAAACTTGGGCAATGACCCATACAAGTTAGATATATACCTATAGACACAAAAACTTATGTTTTATGTGGTTTATACAGAAAAAGTTGTGAGTAAAGCAAATTATGGGATCCCATGTCATTGTTCCCATTAGCTAGCTTATGACGCAAAAAGTTCTGACGACTTATAAGAACTAGGAATTTTTAGATGACTATTAACGTGTTAGAAGATACTAGCTGGTGCGCGCGACTTCGTTCGCGTGGAATAGTTATTACCATGAAAACGGTTCTAGTGAGTTAACTTAAAAGATAGACATATATTGTTGCTGACATTTTTTTAGATAATTTGAAGAGGAATAATTATTTGATACATATTTTTTTAATATCTTGAACCGTTTTCGCAGCGCACGCAACGGAAGCTCTCAAAGATGAATAATTTTCCCCGTTATTTCCACATTTTCCATTATATCTTCGCTCCTATTAGTTGCAGTGTGATGTAATATAGCCTAAAGACTTCCTCGATAAATGGTCTATTCAACACAAAAATATTTTTTCAATTCGCAACAGTAGTTCCTGAGATTAGCGCGTTCAAACAAACAAACTCTTCAGCTTTATAATATTAGTATAGATTAGTATAGATAGTATAAATTATTTAATAATACGAGTAGTAGATATGCAAAGATGTTCATTTAAATTGTACTGTTTTAGCACTAATTTAATATCTGATATGCTTGTATGCATATTAGTTGGGAAACAAAGAAATAAACTCAATTAACTATGTATAATCTATGTACTTAAATGTATCCTACAATACAATCAAAATTTTAAGCTTACTAAACACACTCCACGAGGTAATTGATCGACTATTTCCTCATAATATAAAAACCGATTAGGACTATGAGTAACATCTTCTTAACGGTAATTTAATTGATAGCTTGGCCTGAAAAGACTTACCTATAAACTGTACGTACTCGATGGACACAATAACGCAGTTACAAAATTTGATTAGCGGAATAGTCACGTCGGAATTCGACTGCTCGGCTGTTAGGGAGACTACCGTTCTGATGGATGCGGCATTTAATTATCTTTTATAAGTTTAAAGATATTTTTTTAATTGAGCACTACTAGACTGGACAGGGGAAATGGAGTGGACAGTGAATAAGAAGTGGAAAACTCTTGGGAAATCTATATCTATACATAATATAACAAAGCTAAAGTGGGTGGAAAGTCTGAACATTGAAGATATTTGAGAAAAAAATGTTTGAAGATACTTCGAATTGATAGCAGAACACGTTCCAACAATTTTCTAATCTAGAATTTTGTCTGTTTATCTGTTTACTTAAACACTGATCACACAAAAATCTGTACGGATCATCATGATTTTTGGTAGGTAGTTTGAGGTTTTAGGAGTGTCATAGACTACTCTTTATCCTAAAGTAACGCGAGCGAAGCCGCGAATGTCCACTAGTTTTCAATAAAAGTCCCAAGATAGCCTACTGCCAGACAGCACAGCGCAAAAAGATGATTATTATGATAATTTCAAATAGTAAAATCTCTTAAGCAGCAGTATTGTATATAATGAAACAAGTTGTGTTCCTGACTAATAAACAATTACTTAAAATTAACGACTTGTGACACACACAACACAACAATCTGCGTCTATTCTAAACCATCATACATTAGTGAATGATATGTAAAAGAGGTTTCATAATTAACTAGATGATCTTTTCATATTTTATGGACTGTTTTTACTAGCAATTATTTGTTATGGCGAGGTTTGGTTTGCCAAATTGCCGACAGTCATTTTTATTGTAATATAACAGTATAATAGTGTTGATGTATAATGTCGCGTCCGTTACTAAATATTTAATATTCGTAAACACAACTTGTATTTTAATAATAATTACAACAATAAATACATTAATATTCCGGGACATTGCACACAACTCCATCTAGCCCCACACTAATTACTAGTTACTAGATAACGGATACAACATAATATAATACTTTTTTGTGAATACATATTTATTATTAATAGAAACCACACCAGCAATTTTATATTTTTAAAATCCATAATTATTTGTCAGTAAAAGAATCTGCATCTAATCTGAATATTGGCACATCCAAAGCACTTCGCTCAGTCGTTTCCCACATCTCGGCCGCTAGTTTGGTCGCGTCCAGAGGCAGCGGAACGGTACCGCAGCCGACGACCCGAGATCTCGCCGATAACTCATCGCGCTGTTTATTCACTATTATCGAACTATGGACGGTACATGCGCACCATCCGTAGAGCTTGGAAACGGTTCAAAACTCATGCTGGCTCTACTTGGATTGGTAGATATCTAAAGAATGAAAGAAAGAAATATATTTATTGAGACACACAAACTTAAGCTTATTTACTTACTAACCTTACATGTTAAGAATGTGATGCCCCAACTCAGCCTAATGTGCAACAAAACGTTTCTGCACAAACTAAATTGTGCATCATTGCTTGAAGTGATGGGAGGTCAACATGGAATTATTTTACCAACAAAAACACCCGGAACAATCACATTTTTCTTAGAGAGCACTTTTTAGACTGACTGTCTAACAGTAAGCAACTTAGACTCTAGAAAGAGAGATTAGAACTCCTAAGAACACATACATAGTTTTAGAAAGACTAAACATAACACATTATTGAGTTTGTGAGTCTTCTTGTCAACATGTTGAGAAAGTTCTTTTCCTGTGGTGTATTCTCATTCTAAATGTTTTTAAAGCTCTACGCAGCACATCCATTGTGCCTCCTAACATTTGTCATTGGTCGGAATGTTGGTTTAATTTGTTTCTTTTTATGTTCAAGGAATCATGGATACTTACTAGCGTGTGAGTCCGTGAGAGCCTGCGATGCGTTGACATTGAAAACTGATTATAATTATACATATCTCTTCTAATAATATTTGAATGTATTGCAATATACTAAAATAAACAAAGCAATGTTATGGTAATTCCTCTTTGCATTAAGGTAAATACTAAATAGATAAATTACCGTGTCATTTCCGCAATCCTAATAGATAGAGATATATACCTAATCGATATCACTCGACATTTAGTTGGACACAGTTTGTTTTGGGAGCTCGTTTCCTTATAACGGAGTTTAAAAATGTTAAAATTTTAATTACAGTAAATATCATCCATTTCCCGCTATTTGCTACAAAAGATGGTAATCTGCCGATTACTCACGAGTAATTAAATAAAACAGCTCACAGTTTAAGGAAGATGATGACGTCCATTCTAATGGCTAATGAATCCATAAGTGAACCTTCATGTTAGAGATTCTGTAAACACCTTTTTTCTATGCAATACGAGTTATTATACGATAGAATAATACTGGGTTAGAGGTAACTAACATATTACTGGCCTGTTAGCTTAGTTGGTAGTGGCTCTGTTTTCTAATCTAGGGTTTCGGGTTCGATTCCCGCATCGCACAAGTAATTATATATTTGAAATTTGTAATTACTTGTATTGTGTGTTTGTATTTCTATGTATAATAAGTACTTATGTTTCTACAAAAAAAAGTATATAAGTATTATATCCGTTATCTAGTACCCACGACACAGGCGTTTGCTGAGTGTGAGGCTAGAAGGCTGTGCTATGAGCAACGTCCCGGAATATTTATTTAATTTATTTTATTTTGTGGCGGATTTAGTATCTCAAACCTGTTGTTCTACGTTTTTTGAAAACTTTCGAAAATAATAGTTCTCTATACATTTTATCAAGAAGAAGTTAAACTTTTGGTATCGACCACTTTTTGTATATTTTTTCTACAAGTCTTGTTTTCTTTTTACTTCCTGAAGCCACCCTTAAATGCTATGCGTTATTTACCAGTTACTCGGTATATGATGTGTTTATACAAGACATTATCACTGATCCTATCGATTGTATGCCATTTATAGAGGCGCTATGTGGTCAGAGAAGCCTTATGGCTTAGTTAAGGCTAATTGACAGTATTTAATGTGTTAATTCGAACATAGCGTGCAGAAACGTGCGTTGGAAGCGAAAAATAAATTAGTTAATTACTACTTGGTACTAGAAATATATTTTAATCATAATTGTAAAGATATAGCAAAAGTTTGTAAGACTTTACGTTCTCTGCACCAAGTTACCCGTAAAGCATGATCAAATTTAATTATTCCCGCAAGTGCTAGGTTTGTTGTTATACGGTAGGATTTACTAAAATCTGAGACATTTATTTTTTGTAAATGGATTTAAAGAAAATAACATGTTTAAAATATGACTCAGTGAAAATATTTATTGTTTATCTATTAAAAATATCGACACAAATTTTTGCGAAGAAAAAATAATTAAAAATGAGTTTGAAGCGCGAAGAGAACGCTCATAATAGCTCGGTGCAAACCGTATCATTTCATTGGTCACAAAAAGCACCGACAAACAGTCTCAAAACAGTGCAATAAACCAGTGGAGCGATCTATCAATAGAATTTGCTTTTTTCACGTGATCGTGCGCAGGTTGTAGTTTTACGGCTGGCCAATCAGAGCGCTGCGCGGGCGCAGTTCTTACTCGCAATTGGACAGGGTTGCTACTGGATCCAAACTATAGATAAATATTAACTAATTTGCGTACGCTTTTATTATGCATGCATTTCTATCTTTATTTTTGAAGTGTTTTATTTTTCATTGAGTTGTGCAATAAATCGTATTTACTTTTAGTAAATTCATTATAGTGGTTTTGCTAAGAAAAAATATGTATAACTAAAGTAGTAGTAAATAAGTAAATAGATATACTGGGACATACCACACAGAGCCATCTAGCCTCATACTAAGCAAACGTTTATGTCATGCGTACCTAGATAACGCGTAAAATACTTAGTTTAAAAATAAACCTAAAAAATCATCTGTAAAAACGTCTTTGTACGCCTCGTTTTTCAAAATACTTCATAATGATACGGACAGCGCCATCTAGTCTCCAATCCGACAAATACCATACTATATTTGTTTGCCAACCCTAGTATTGCGGAAATCAATTGAAGTGGGCATTATCGTCGGATCGGACCGCTGGGCGTCACGTTTAGTACTTTATACCATGATACTGATACTGATTTGGTGCTTATTAGCTGTGAGATCTGCTCGAGTCTAGCTCTAAGAGAACGTACTGGATAAATTTAGAACAGATGAATAGATACTATTTATGTGTCTGTCAAAAAAAAGCTTTGCCTCCTATAATATTGGGAATTTTAAGGTTTTGCAAGGCGTTTTGCCTCTTGCATGCTTTTAATGTGTAAAACTGTAAACATTGTAATAGCAACAAAACAAAAATTAATATAATGAATTGAATACCATATTCATTACGAGACCCTTAAACCATTTCATTCAACTAATTCTAATTGTTACAGATATTCTTATGTACAATTAAAATATCATGATGATAAAATATACATTTAATAACTGCACTTACATCATTAACAACAACCTCAACGATAAAATTATATATTGTACATATATAACTTAAATATAGCATAAAGTAAATAATATGAGACAGTCATACTTCCCGTTAAATTTACCTCATACATCTAATCGACCATTCACAAAATACAACAGATAAAATTAGCCTATCGCACCTATACAAGTGAACGCAGGGGCTATTCTGTTGTCATGCGATATAATGGTGAAGATTATATTTTTTATCTATATCATAGATACCTATTAAGTTTGAGGTGATTTTAATAAGAATAATAAAAAAAACTGTTTTATATATCGAGACTCAAAAAATAGCCACCACCCAATTTTTATTATGAGTTAAACAAAACGATATATTCACAATTTTGAATAATTTTCAAATTGGAATTAATATGAATAATCGCCTTTCGTCTAATAAGAAAAAAAAGCTCAAACAACACTTTCATATTTTCACTTTTTTACTTCTTTAATCTCTAAAATAATCATGTGAATATGATAAAAGACTTTCTCATAGTAATCCGCGATTCTTATTAACTTCGCTGTTTACCAAATACCTATACAAAAGTACCATCGTACACTAGAATAGCCGAACTCGCGGCATGCGCGCGCGCATCCCGGGTCATTGACCGGCCCGTTACGAGTTACGTAACAACGTAGCTACGGCTACGCGCGTAGCACGACCCGGTCACGCAGACAGAGCTGAACTCTAAGAAGAATAAGTAGATCATTTTCCTGTATATGGTTGTGCTAGTCGATTTTAAAGATTCAAGCTTAAATGTTTTAATTGATAAGCGACTAAGTATCTACTAAAAAAACATTTACAAAAGAAACTAACTAAGTACTCATAAACTTTTACTTAGGTACTTACTTAAGTTACACCTGTACTTTCTAGGTGAATAAGGAGACTGTTTTTTATAGGCGATATGGTCGCTTAGCGACAAAACATCTAAAAATTAAATTTAAAAAAAAAGGCTCATGATTGATAACAAGTCTTTTTTGGAGATTTTCGATTAGGTACTAATTAACGTTTCAATTGACATAGTTGTACTGTATGGTTCAGTCTTATACGTCAGGTAGTTTTTTGGTTGTGTCTCAAAGCCTACAATTTGTGTCTGTACCTTTTGGAAATATGTTATTTAGTGTATTTGAATTTTACAGTGGGTTTGTATTACATTTGTTTTGTGTAGTTTTGTACATTAAAAGTCAACAATTTGTCATTAACTTAAAATAATACATAAAAAATGTATTAAGATAAAAAATAAACAAAATTAATTAATATATTTCAATTTCCTGAAAAAGAACACCTAGTTTCAAATGATGTTTTTCAAATTACCGTAATAAATAATATGTTAGTTATTATATCCGTGCAATTATAATATAACTCTATACTAATATTATAAAGCTGAAGAGTGTTTGTTTGTTTGAACGCGCTAATCTCAGGAACTAATGGTGCGAATTGAAAAAAAAATTGTGTTTAATAGACCATTTATTGAGGAAGGTTTTAGGCTATATTACATTACGCTGCAACTAATAGGAGCAAAGAAATAATGGAAAATGTGGAAAAAATGGGGAAAATTATTCATCTTTGAGAGCTTCCGTTGCGTGCGCTGCAAAAACGGTTCAAGGTATTACAAAAATATGTATGAAAGAATTATTTCTCTTGAAATAATCTAACAAAATGTCTGTGACAATTAATGTCTATCTTTTAAGGTTAACTCACTAGAACCGTTTTTATGGTAATTACTATTCCACGCGGACGAAGTCGCGGGCTCCAGCTAGTTAAGAATATGTATACATACCAGAAAAAGTTAACAAGTCTAAATTTATTAATGACCATTATAATTTTAAGTACACAATTAACATCTATTATGTAGAAAACAAATACAATTAGCCAAGCTCAGTTAAATACGTCCATTTATAACAATAAAGAGCGTAGATTCATAAAATTCACACACAACCTCAGATTAACAAGTTGATACATTAATAAGAATTATTATTTTAATTATACGACTGCAATAATTCCACATGTTACAAAGTTAATTAACGGCTTAATTTTGTGATATGTATCTAATTAATTTAGCCTTTGTCTACGGTGAGTGAGTGTTTTGTAAAATGTGTTGATTTTGACTCGATTGTTTTATCTCGCTTGCTTTTAGTTTTATCGCAACATGATTTCGGTTTAGGTAGCTGTCAATCAACGCTTTACGTTTTCTGTTTGTATTTTTAGGCAACTTAAATTTAAGTTTATTTAATAAATTATCTGAAACTAGTGGACGCCTGCGGCTTTCCTAGCATTATTTCACGGTAAAAGTAGCCTTTGACACTCCTTAGATCTCATACTGGCGGTTTTGGGTATGAGCGTTTATATACTCAGATAAACAAAAAATAAGACAAAATTTGTAGAAATCGTTTGAATGTGTTTTGCTATTAATTATTTTCTCCAAACTTTTTTTTATATCTTCATTGTTCAAACCGATTCAGATTTATGGATATAGGTGTTACCCAACTATGAAAAAGTAATTATACGGATGTGAATGAAGTAATTTTCACATGAAAATGCATATATTAAGATCAGATGTATAGTAAATAAGATGAAAATTTATGGTTGGCAGATTACGCATCTTTACTGCTAATTAAGTACGCGGTGACATAAGTTTCCAATACATAGCGAACACAAATGTAACTTCTATACTTCAAATTACACCAAACAGTTCACGTGAGCCATCATCGTTTTGAATTTATGAAGTGGTTAATTTGGAACATAAAACACGGTCCCTCCTGAACACGCATAAATCGCGTAAGGGCTCGAACATTCATCATTCCATCCCCTTTATTAAGACACCCTGGACCAGCGACTCAAACTATTACTGGGATCAATAGCGGATACAATAGGATTGTAAAAGGGGGCTCATATTTTGATATTCACAAAAAAACTAACTCTTCCGCGGTCCCTCCAAAACTTCACTACACAATTCTAAATCGTCTCTCCTTGAGATAAGACCGAGAGTTGTGTAACAGGATGTTTGTTGTTGAAAATGTCGAGAGAAAAAAAAACACTACATTTTCTTCAAACAAAACCAAACCTTATCATTTTAGACATAGAGTCTAAAACTGTTCAAACGTTAGAGAAGAAAGCTTTTACATCATCTAGTAACGTGTATTGATTGAAGAGAGTACCGTTAGGTTTTACATAATATCTGCGACCCGTTGAGGGTGGCTATATATACCTATGGTTGGTTAGCTACACCTATATTTGTGATGTCGTCGTTTTATGGGTCTTTTGAACTCTATGTTTGCTGAAACAAAGAAAATGTAGCTTTTCGTTGTGGAGAAGGAAAACTATTACGGTTATTGTAGTCGAGTAAAGTCATCTTCAAACTTCGGAAGATATATGTAAACTCTAAAGAGAAAAGTGGAAAATTATAACATACAATTATTAAGCCAGTCAAAATTTATGAATATAAAGTGATGTAGGTGCTCATTTTTGATCAAATTATTGATACTATTAAGTAAGAAAAATCGTATGAGATTCGCAAACTCTAGTGTCAAGAGTTTTTAAACCACCCTGACCACCCCCTTACATAGCTTAACATCTGTCAAACTATGACAAACAACTTACTGTACAATTGAACGCGTCATCGTTGACATCTAGTAAAAAAATATGTTTCAGAATTTTTTGCAAGTGTTTGTGTTTATAATTATTAACTTATAAACAACTAATGACTAGTGTATCTTCAGAAAACTTCATTAAAAAAATACCTAAACACCTCAATGCCAGGGTCATCATGAAAATTTTCAAATATTTTAAACCAAATTTTATTTAATGTACCTACCGATGAGTTAGTTTTTATGTATGGATTATTTACATCTTACCTTGCTTACATAAAAAACTGCAGCCCTAAATAAAATTTACATCAATGAGCCATTTCAACCCTAAACCGTCTGCATCGATAATCGTGCTCTCAACCTACCACGGTATACTAAATATTTACATACACTAGATATGATATAAAAAGGTTATCTAGTTTCTTACAGATTCTCATGGAATCCTGGAGAAAGAGGTAAGGTGTACTTACTTGTAAAATAAAAGTCTGTCAATAGAATACGCCATGTTATATCTTGGTCTTTATTAATTGCTATAACTTACATAGGTATATCCGAATTTTATTTTTACCCCATTTTGTTGCGTGTTACAATTAATGAAAAACATATAACTAGAATAGATCACTAATTTTTAAAACAACAACAATATATTCCGTATACAAAATTAAAATTTTATTTTACTCGTATCTAGTAATATTTTTTGGTTTAAATTTAAGAAGTTTAATTTTAACTAGCTAACATAAATGACATTTTATTAACTCATTTACTGCGAATTCTTAAGAGGACAGAGTCGAGTCATTTCCAGGGTGCCAAGCACCATTTTCAAGCGCCGTGAAAAATAAAAAAATTCTCCGTGACGTTGATTATAGGTCTAGAGCGCTACGATCGTCTGTTCGTATTTTTGCTGCCCCTTTATTTATTAGAGTGGAGATTGAAAGGGGACTGAGATGCGAGGACACGGTGTCCCCTAAACATGGTGACTAGACGTGGGACCAAATGTGCAGTTATTACACGCAAATGGAAGCTCGACGTACGTGGAGATGAACGTAAGTTAAGAAATTAAAGAGAAGAAAAGGTTAGGTGCCGAGAAAAATATAGGAGAGTGGATAATTTCTATCAGTTTGTTAGTTTGAAAACTAAAACATTGTATAGAAGAAAAAAGATATAATTTTCTGCGTAACTCGACTACATTTAACGACACACGACTGGCAAAATTGTGATCTGCATCAACAGAATGCTATTACAATACTGAACATATTTTACTGATTGTTTTACCAGTAAAAAAAATTTAAATTATGAAATCATGATCGTATGATTATTGCAGTAATATCCCTTGCTCGTATCTTTTTTTTGTTAATTACTTATTGTTCTTTACAAAATAAACGCAAACAACTACTAATCACAATACAACCATGTTAATCTCCATTTCGTCCTAACATGTAAAAATCCGCCTGATTCTGTTAATCCCGATCTGGAAAATCAATACATTGTATCGTTCCACGTATCTATGGAGCTCTCCGCAAAATGTATGTGTTGAGGGTGGTACCCCATAAAGTTCACATGTGCTGTGCGAACTGCCCGCATGCGAACGGTTTTGTGACGTGGAGTGGTGTGCCAGTGACTAAAGTTTACTTTTTTATGCTGTAAAGTCAGTCAGTCAAATGATTGAACACTCTCACAAGCAAACAATACTGTGGTTCAAGGTGGAGTGTAGTGACTGAATTGAAACTGTTACTCAAACAAGCCTGCCGGACCACACCGTTATATAGTGCTTTAGGAACAGTATTAAAAAAAAACTGAAGACAGTTTTCAACCGGGCTATTATGTATAATGATCCTTTGCATGATAATCGAAATAATATAAGCTCGATAGACGAAAGGCGAAACATTGTTGTAACTGGATGCTTTTGTTGAAAATTATCCATGTTTGAAGTCAAGCACGTTATTAAAAATACTCGTTAGATTTATAAATGAATCCAATCTTTATTTCTGTCAAGCCAGTACACAGTAGTATCATCATGCTATGAAATATTGTCGCTAGTTATAGTAGTCCCACTATACAGCGCAGCGGAGTAATGTGCGGTTAGAATGTCATCGTGATGTGGCTCTTTTTGCTATATTTGGTAATCAATTTAAAAAAATGTGCTTATGACTCTTTTCTATATCAGATCTATTTACTATATCAGACCCATGTCATTCACTAGTAATTTATTCAAAGCTTTAAAGCTTTTAAAAGTGAAATATCCAAAGTACGTAAAGTAAGTAAGTTATTTATTTTTTATGTATAATTTTTAGCTATATATAATTCAATAAGAAGCTTTATTACAAAAAAATATATGAGAAAACTATTCCTTTTATTTATTAAATTATCTGCTTCACCTTTATACCCAACCCATCATACTTAGAGAGAAAGCAGTATTATATGTAGTCTACACATCACGTCCTTTTTCCATTACATTATTTTTTCATTGGTCTATTGCGGTATTTTTGTTATAGATACAGTCCTATTTCCACACAATCCAAGCATCCCATGCTACAATTTCAACCTAGTTAGAAACCAAATCCTTGACTGTCACATGAAACACACTTATTAATGTGACATTTACACACACAAAGCTCCAAATGAGGTGTACTTATCACAAACAGTGGTTAGTACTTACTGATATCGCAACCAAATCATAGAGCACAGGCTCTAATCCAGTTTATAACCTACTCCAAACCAGTTCCGATACTGGCCACAATGATTACTCATACCTTTCGGTAGGCTCCTACTGGGTTATTAGGAATTGTTTTGATTAGCTGGTAGTTAAATAGGTTTCTTCTAGGCAAGCGTGCTACATCTTAGACTATAGCGGTGCTTAACGCCAGGCAGGCTATAGTCAAACGTAAGCCTATTTCGTGTAAAAAAAGTTAATAGTAACAGATAAATTTCATTGGAAATTCGCTTCGATTGGTAACACAGTGTCTCTTCAACAACTTGCTTCAGCAACGCTTCATCAACGCTGATTAAGGACATAAACAATAATAAAAATTGTTTATACTGTACATTAGCAACCATATTTTGAGTAAGGTTACTAAATAAGGTTTTCACTACAATTTAATAAAAACCAGATAATCATTTTATATTGATCACTATAACTCTTATTAGTTTCAATGCAGTGAAATCCTTGGAGCAGTTTTCAACTATTTGTTATATATGATTTTTTATAAAAACCACAGATTTTAGCAACATGTTTTAAAACATTTTACGCCAAATATATTTTAATTTTAACCACAAATATTCAAAAACGTAACGTAGCAACTTTCGTGTCGCTCTAGCCAACACTAAATCTGTATGGATAGAATAACGGTATTATCGCAATTTGTACCGGATTGCGGTACACCTCTATTACCAGAGCATTTATTTGTTTACTTCGAGCATTTTACTGTTTAATAATAGCCGAGTTAGATCTGCAATTTACTGTATGGTTAGTTAGACTATAAACTTAGAATAAAGAGTAATAACATAGGTAAATAGGGTGGATTGAGTTCTCGTGTTAATTGAGATATTAGGTTAGACTATAAACTTGGAAATAATAGTAAAAACATATGCAAATAAGGTGGATTGAGTTCTTGTGCTAGTTATGATATTAAGAAGGATATGATTAAATGGATTAAAAAAATGTTAATTGTCTTAAACAAGCTAGAAAACAGACATTTTTTGTATCTTACACAGTTTTATGAAAAAAAAAATTACTAAAAAAAAATACACTTCGAAAATCTTGCAGATTTTTTTGCGTATAAAATAATTAAAATGTTACTGAATCAAATTAATATATTCAATTAATGTTTTTGTATACCTAAAACTGTCAAATTATTTAAGAAGCTGTCATTGAATAAAAAACAAACTTATATGTATAGAGGTAGTAGTGGTAAGTTTCTTGTTTGTAGCCTGAAGCTGTAGAAAGCTCCATATTGTGCTTTACTTGTGACTCATAGTCTGGACAAAGCCTAATGTCAATGACATACAGATATTGGCTCGTTTAAGTAGAATATACAAAGCTACTTGATAAGAACGTATTTACACGTACCTAGTACTAGGTATAATTTTATATGAGACTTTATTTAAAACAAATACCTATAAATTTAAAGTAATTACAATGACATTTTTCTCTTTTCAGGATAACTTATTTTAGTACTTTATGATAGATAGCTAAAAAATATATATTGGCCATACAAACCTCACTCTCAAATCCAAAACAAGAGCCTAACGATGAAACTTTGTTTAATTTTTATAACTTTGTACCTTTGCGAGAATTGAACCACTACATCCAACCATAATATCTATATGCCAGTTTAACAAAAAAATCTCAAATAGCCCTGTATATTCTGTAACACCTACGTATGTGTACATACAGAGCTTTGTACAGAAGCTTCGGCAATACAGTTTCAAAATGCCAATACTCTGCTCGGATGAAATATAGAACCGATGAGGGCAAAGATTGTGGACGCAGAGAGACTATAATGGAGTAGGTGATTTACAATGCTATTCCCTCACGAAATTTTTACAGTTGGTTAAAATAAAAAGATATTTGAGATAGTACGGGCAACTTTAACACAATAAAAAGATTTCATGTATGTAATACTTGGATGGCAAAGGGCAGTGTACCGTTGAATGATAGTGCTATTGACAAAAAACACAAAGAATCCTTTTCAAGTTGGTTAATTATACATATATATAGTTGGATATAAAACCGAATCAAAACCTTATTTAAAGATAAATTGGAAGTTTTCTTACATCTAAGTAAAAGTTAATCATTGTCCAATAAAACTTAGTATAAAACTTATTCATGAAAAATTGGGTACTTAAACAAGTAAACCAATCCCATCTTAACACGTATTTCCCTCCTCTTTGCCGCCATAACTGGATTAGCGTTGGGCAGTGCGCGTATCGGTGCAATATATCTTTTCGATGAGCTTTTGGTGTATCATTCGCGAAATGATTCCGGCTGCAAAGTGCACGGCCACGCCACCCCACTCTGCGGGGTCACACCGGAATAAACAATGTTGTAGATATTATAGCACAAGAGTAAGGAAACCTGAAACAAAGCAGACAATGAGTTGAATAAAAAATACTAAAATTGTAAATATATAATTGGTGCTACAATTATATTATAGGAGCTGAAACCTTATAAATTTGCCCAAACAAATCATCATTTCAAACGTTGATCTTCAAAAACGCTGTAATGTATTGAAATGTTAATTTATTTTCAGTATTTTTTATGTCATAGAAAAAAAACCGGGTCTTAAAAGTTGTATGTAAATTACAGTTTTAGTTTTGATCAAACTTATTAAAGTCTTAGCAAACATATGTGTGAATGCAGATACTACTTAAATCATAGTATGTAGCAAATAAAGCATAACAAAGATACTGAAGTACAGTGTAACACTTGTCACCTGAGCGCAAGAAGTACAAGAAGTACTTAATATTTAACAAATGAACTTGCAAACATAATTTAAATCCTAGAAACTTCAAGCCATAGAATGTAAAAACAGAGTAAAAAGCTCGAGACCGCAAGCAGCATTGTCGGAGAGCGGGATACAAAGAGTCGTGGATTTAAAGCGAGCAGTCCGTCAATAAGTCTCGCCTCGGTCAGGGCTGGTAATTGGCGGGGGTGGAGAGGAGCTAACTAGGGATGCCACCCAAATAAAGTTATTTGAGATCTGGTAAAACCCGCTTCATTATACGTGGTTTATATCAAGAACGGTGAAAATAATCTAACTAATATGAAGTATTTTCAAACCATTTCAGAGTTTTTTTTTATAATTTCCACAATACATAACATCTACCTTCATTCCAAATTTCAGCCCAATCCGTCCAGTGGTTTGGGCTGTGCGTTGATAGATCACTATATCAGTCAATCAGTCAATCAGTCAGCCAGTCACCTTTGAGTTATATATATAGATAGAAGTTACAATATAAATAATTCACTGTCAAGAAAATAGATAAAATATTGTCACCTTAGTTTGTCAACCCTAGGACCGGGGCAGTTACGCAGCGCTTTCCCCTAAAACATTGTCATCTGAATTTGTGCCCGAAGTAAATAAGAATCCCGGGGAGTTCGGGGTGTCCCGGGGTCCTTACTTTAATCACACTGGAGGGATTAACAGTGACTTGGCTCTGAAGAATGTATGATGAAAGATATCCATAGATAGATAGATAGATAGATAAATTCTTTATTAAAACACCACATACATAAAAAACAATACAAAAACAACATAGAAAAAATAAAATGTGCGTTTTAATTGGCGGCCTTATCGCTAAGAGCGATCTCTTCCAGGCAACCAATCTGGCAGGGATATATTTTCAAAATAAGTAGGACGAGGTGTTTAAGATACATATTAAATGAAAAAAAAAAAAAGATCTAATAGTTTATACTACTTATAAACACAAACAAATACTACAATAATATTAATATACATACATACATAACAATACATACATATTAATACAAGAGACAAAATAAAAACATATACAGCAATTTAAGTCAGAACCAAAGAAGATAAATACAATTTCTTAACATTGTTTTTGAAGACATCTAGTGACGGTGCTTTCCTAATATCTAGCGGCAAAGCGTTCCACAGTTTGACGGCGTGCACAGAGAAAGAACTACCATAGGAGACTTTCTTGTGTCTCGGAGTCGAGAGTGTGAGGTTCGCTGATGACCGCAAGTTGAGGGAGTGACAATCACGAGCGTAGCAAAAACGCTCTCTTAGGTAGCGCGGAGAGGAGGGATTAAAGAGTATATTATAGAGCAAAGAAAGTATATGAGCATTCCGACGAAGGCGAATGGGCAGCCACTTGAGCTTAACACGAAAGTGGGAAACGTGATCATATTTGCGTAAGCCAAATATGAATCTTATGCAGAAATTTTGAAGGCGCTCAAGCTTATCTAGCTGATCCTCCCGAAGATCTAGATAGCAGGCGTCAGCGTAGTCTAAAATAGGAAGAAGAGATTGTGCAAGCGAAACTTTAGTGGCAGTGGGTAAGAAGTTACGAAGTCGCCTCATAGAAGCGCCAGATGCAAACATCCTACTGCTCACGTAAGTCAAATGAGTATCCCAACTGAGAGAGCGATCCATCATTATACCTAGATTTTTTACAGATTCGCTGTAGGGTATGGCAACACCATCAAAAACAACCTGTGGTAACACAGCCCAATCAAACCTTGAAATCATTCGCGAACTGCCAATAATGATAACTTGTGTTTTCGATGGGTTCACTTTAAGGCCAAATGACTTACTCCACTCAGTTATATGAAACAAATCTGTATTTATAGTGTCAATGGCAGAGTCTAGGTTTTTCAGAGAAGCTTTGGAATAAATTTGGAGATCATCTGCATATAGGTGGTAGGAAGAAGAGAGTGATAGAGATATAGAGTTGATATATAAAGCAAAAAGTAAAGGAGAAAGTACGCCGCCCTGTGGGACACCAGCAGAAGTACAACTCCAAGAAGAAAAATCATCTTCAAGGCGAACCCGCTGCCGGCACCCAAACAGGTAACTTTGAAACCAATCAACCACCGATGGAGATATGTTAATTGAACGAAGTAACGCTAGCAGGATATCAAAAACAACGGTATTGAACGCGTTACTGAAATCTAGCAGAGCTAGAACAGTAAGCATACCGTCATCGATACCCTCACGAATGTCATCGGTGATCTTCACTAGCGCAGACACAGTGCTATGCCCAGGACGGAAACCGGATTGGAAGGGATTGAGCAGTCCATGTTGATTAAGAAACTGAGAAAATTGTTTATGGACAAGACGCTCAAGAACTTTGGAAAGGAAAGGAAGAATAGAGATGGGACGGTATTCAAAAAAGGTCTTAGGATTGGGTTTCTTAGGTAAAGGGATAATCTGCGCATCTTTCCAGATGGCAGGGAAGTGGCCATACAGTACTCAGACGGATTATTGAAGTCATTGGCAGCATGACTCGTATGTTTTTATGCTTATGAAACTGTTGACGGATATAATGTACATATATTTATCTAAACTGAAAAAAAGTGAAATACATATTTCAATTTATCATTGCCAGTTGCAATGATAAATTGATCGATCGATGTGACGTTTTTTTGCAAGTGAAACTAACTGACCAACTTACCTGATGCATAAGCTTTCATGATGCTTTTCATTATATAAACATACTTCAGAAATACAGAGCGGTTTTTTTTGCATGTCAGGCTTTTTCAAAAACACACTGGTTACACTGTGGTTGTCGTCTTAGACAGCTCAATATTGCATAAAATTTTTGGAATCTTTTATGATTGATACGTACGCTTTCAATACCGTTTTCCATTTAATTCCCAATCCTCTAGCGACATGGTTTACTCTGAAACCTGAATAAAAAAAACTTATTCTCTTCTTCCTATGAGCGATTTTCCAATACCAAGTTAATTTTAGTAACAAATGTTTCTAAGAGATGGCGCCACCCCAGCGTGTCGACCCTTTTTTTAAAAGGGTAATAGTATTCTTTGGTGTCGACAACCTAGTGTGCTTGTTGAACCACTTTTTTTTAATTGGAGTTATGTAAATCGCTTATTCTAGATGTGTCACTGTATTACATTTTCCACTAAGGTCTAATGGCGGCAGATTTATAGATTTTCTCTGGATGCCCCGCCGAGCCCGGATTAAATTACGCCAGCCGTATTGGCCGGGCGTAATATTAGCGCCCCCATTTGTTTTCTTACTTCGGTTTCAACTGATTTGAATTGGTCACTTCGCTTTAAACACTCTGGATGGAGTCGGTTAAAGAGTTTTAGTTGATTAGACGCTTTAGGTGATGTGAGAGTGTCCTGTGCTTATTTTTGTTTAAAATATTTACTTCATTTAACTTTAGTAACCAACTTAGTTAAATAAATACGTATTGATGATTCGTTATAGCTTGTCTCTTTCTCTCTCTCTTTGAGACGCATTTCTGAGGAAATACGACTCAAAGAGAGAGACTCATGACTGAGGGTTGTGACTCCCCCGCAGAAATAATTCGTTAAGGGAGTTCTCTTGGGCGATATATCGTGGTCCTTCCACGGACATTATGGCTTCTCTACATTTAAATATTTTTTACATCATTATGAGTTTATTTTAAGTGCGTTTCCCTACTTGTATAAGTTAGTTTAAGTTTATTGCTCAAATTAACCACATGTACGTAGTATTTTACTCTACTTGATAACATTTAGGCCATAAAAGAAATAGTAGGTACTATTTTTATAATTAATTAATTGGTCATCAATCCCTTCAAATATTTACAATAAGCACACAAAAACTTATTTTTACATTTAGTTAACCACCCAGACAACTTCCATTTAAGCTATCTAATTCTCAAATACGAAAAGTTGATAAATAATCTCTTGTATTTTAATAAGTGTAGATGTCGCCCCCTCCGCCAGCGCACCCTCTCAGTAAGGGGTGGTCACCCTCCTCCTGATTTTTAAAATCCAGACGGGTTAAGTCTGAGAATATACTTAGACACACCTACGCATGTCACGACGGCAAGGTAAAGGGGCCTCGTGGGCTTCAAATAAAGTAAACAGACAGTAATTGAATTGTGTTCGGCGAACTAGCTATTTTAATCTAGAGTTAAGTTGTCTATTTTAAATTTGTTATTAATAATATCATTAGAAAATAAGATGTGCGAAAGTTTTTTATAAGTGGAATTTTAAAAACGCTTTCTTAGGGGACGCCTATGTCATAACATCTACAAACTGTCATTTCATGCCAAATTTCAGCCCGACCCGTGCAGTGGTTTGAGCTGTGCGTTGATAGATCACTACATATGTCGGTTAGTTAGGTAAATTTTAGTTCTATACATACCTATATATTTAGATATTGTGCGCGTTTGTACCAAAATGATGTTTGTAATTGTCCTATATTTTAATTTAATGTAATGTAATTTAAATTCTATTTTGTAAAAGTAAATATCTAAAACTTAAAATGTATACTCTCCAAAAATAAGACCCCGGAAGGAACTAATCTCCGTGACACAGACGCACCGGCGTCTAGTACGGTGCTTTAGTGATATTTAGTATGTGTGCATTTTTATGAAAATATATAATTTTGAATTTGAATTTTGAATTTGAATCCTGTTATTTAATATTATGCATACGTAACAGTCGCTTATGCATGAAGGGTAACTTGAAGGTACCACTCTGTTACTGTAACCAGCCTGTAGATATGTTTTTAGAAATTGGCGGGAATTTTAATGTCCTCCACTTTGTGATTCAGTGTATCATTGAGAAAAGCTTTTAGCTTCGTAATAAAATTTAATGCAACCTTATAACTTACGTGTGTTTTGTTTTAAAAAATAACATGATTTTTATGACTTGTTTCTTTTGTGTTTTGGCAATTTAGATACTAATTTCGTTTGTAAATTGTATAGTAATATGACAAGTATAATACTTGTGACTTTATTTACAATAATAAAATATAAAAACAAGTGAAGGAAAACTAAACATACTACTTCTAACTACTACTATACTTGTGATGATATATGAAACCGAATAATACTTGAAGTATTATTCGGTTTCATATATCATGACAAAATACTTGTCCTACTTATCCCTGGGAAACTAAGTCGAAATAATATTAATACAATTTTTATTTTTTTTGTGAAACAATGAGACAAAAAAGATGCTCGTAAAATGAACTTCTCAATCAGTCAGTCATAAAAGAGCGATACAACATAATAAAGTAAAAAAATCACAAGTATTCATTGCACACCTTGCATTATTATTAAATAATAGCAAACAAATAAAATAAATGTGTATAAAATTAACACGTAAACATTACAAATTTAATCGTTAACAGTCGGAATCTCATTGTATTTTGATTTTTGTTGTCGTTCTAAATGAGCGAGGTATTAAATTTAGTGCCCGTTATAATTATGTTTACGAGAATCCCCGCACGTTACGGCATAAACTTCAAACTTTTATTGTAGTCTGTGCTGTATACCAGTATTTCAAATCACACATAAAGTTCCATAAGTAATCTTACTGCTTACTTAATCTATATTTACCTATATTCCGCAATAAATATCTTTGACTTTGACAGAGTCAGTCTTAAACTGAATTGTAACTTTGTTTGATTTTCTTTCATTACTGAACTGCTACATTAATATTCTTGTAGTCTAATAATAACTATATTATATATTTTAAAACAACGCAGATTCGAGTAAAATTGCGGGTTATAATAAAATAAAACGACATTTACATTTGAATTGATTGTAGTATCATTTTATATTTGAAATACCTTTTCCTACTAATATTATTGAAATTGATAGTGCGTTTGAGTATTGTCAAAGTTGATATTAATAGAACATTTCATTACTATATATTTTACTATTACTATATATTGCCTTTCAACGTTGAGGTGTAAATACACCTCAACGTTGAAAGGCAATGAGTCATTATTTTGGGTTAAAAGGTCATTAAAAACATGCTCTATTTTGTTCGAGTTGAGTTACTGTTCACACAGGCCAAGTATCGTTTACAGTGTTTCTCTTCAGTTGACTTTACGAGGCGGCGAGTTGGACTTAAACTGGTGAAAAAAGCAGTTATAGTGCTAAGTTACTGCTTGTTAAGCATAAGTAATTTCAATGGGAACTAGTTTCTTTTTTAATATTTTTACAATGGTTAAACTTTTGACTGTATAGAAAGAAAAAAACTATGAGTAGCCCGTATCAGCTTATAATAAAAACGTAATATTTGAAGGACTTCTTCGAGGATTTTTTTCTTAATCTGTTTAGCCAGACATAACCTTACAATTGAATTGCAGAGGTCAAACATAAATGATAAAAATGTTTATTATTACTTATAAGATAAGATACCATAATCATTTATTCATTAATAGAAATACTCAACTTATGAACTAAAAGTTAACAGTTGGTAATTCTATTGTCTCGTCTTACAAAAATATTTATAATAAAGATTTTAAACATGCCTAAAATTTTACAAAAGTATTACATTTAATATAATGGTAAAAGTGTCAGAATAAAAAAATGTCAAATAAATTTTTAAATTTCAAATTAAACGAAATGTCAAATTAAACTAGGAAACATCAAAGTAAAAATGTTATAGCTAAAATAAACAAATATTGGCTCAGCATTAAACACTTATATGACAATATCATTCGTAATCTATACTAATACTATAAAGCTGAAGAGTTTGTTTGTTTGTTTGAACGCGCTAATCTCAGGCACTACTGGTGCTAATTGAAAAATAATTTTTGTGTTGAATAGACCATTTATCGAGGAAGGCTTTAGGCTATATAACTTCATGCTGTAACTAATAGAAGCGAAGAAACAATGGAAAATGTGGAAAAAACGGGGATAATTACAACAATTTTTATGGTTATAACTATTCCACGCGGACGAAGTCGCGAGCACAGCTAGTATTTGATACAACTGACCTTCTAAACGTCATGAAATCGCTGAAGTCCTAGATATGCCCTCTTGAATATATTATGAGGGTTTCTACGTATTCATCAATTTACCGTAATGATACAGGCTAACCGTGTTAACTAGTTAATACTGGCTTAAAATTGTAGGTAATAAATACTTTCGTAAGTGGAGTAAATGTCCATTGTTCTTTGAAATGGTTTTTGATAGGTTTTATTGTGAAAATGTAGGTCAAGACAGGTAATATTGATTGCAATATATCGGTAATATATTTTTTGTTCCAGTAATAGTAAGGCAACACATAGATCTCAGATTTTGCTTGACCAATTTTAGGTATATTTTTTTTCTTTATTTTACAAGGGTAGGGGTTAGAGAGAATATTAATATTCTCTCTAACCCCTACCCTAGCAATTATTCATAAATAAAAGGCTAGATCGTCATCTCCCAATGTAACGTAGCTATTACATCGTGCTAGACACATTAATCATTCACAATTACGTTAAACGGCCCAAAGATCCAAGAGAGCAGACTACCACAGCATTGTGAATAGGTACTCAACTGACAGTGGACAAATAACAAAACTGGGTTAATCTTTTACCTCCCGTTTCGAGGAGGTTGAGCATCACCCCTCGCCACCTCTCTATCATACCCCACTGAAACTGAAAAGGACAGCCTTAACTCACCCACAACCGAAACGACCTAAGCCCCCAAACATTTTCACTCACTTAGCCCGTATGCTCAAACAAATTAGGTCCCAAATCAGTTGCATCCAGAATTTTTTACCTTCGGAATTCAAAAAAGATTTATTCGATCAACACAATCTGTACTCTGTTAAACGAACAATTGAGTCGATTTTTGTGTATTTTGTTGCGAATAAATTCTAGATTTTTAGTATTATATTCATGTGTTTGTTCCATCACGTCTGTGCCGAGATGAAAATGCCATGAAAATTTTGTCTCTTTCAGGCGTTCGGGATTGGAGCGAGAGGGTGCGATATTACATTAAGTCACTGCGGAGTGTACGTATTGGTAGCATTTACTTTGTTTGCTGTGGAGGGTCTTAACACTGGAATTTCGTATAAATCTAACTGAATTTTTGTTCACCTTCAAGAGTCCAGACGATCGTTGCTTCAATTGTAACGACTTTCAAACTTGCTCCACTATATCACACTTGATTGCTATTTTCACAATAAAATCTGATATCTTGATAACTTAATAAATGTTTACTTTTATACGCATTCAAGGGCATTATATTATCTATTTTATTTAACAGAAATGTCAATCAGTCATTTGATCTATTTGACTGAGGTTACCGGAAACTCGCACATACATACGTTACTGTGGCTGATGGAGAAATACGTTCTGGATTGACACTGGCACTCAAATAAGGCTGCTCATAAACACCGCTAGGCTAACCAAGATGCCAGAAAACAATTATACCATAGAATACCAAAACTTCTTATTTTAGCCATACAAGCATACCTACCTAAACAGATTCATTATGAGTTTTTTTTTGTTTTCGTGCCAACAATATGGAAAATACCATCGATATTAATTTAATCTGAGCAATCAATAAGAAAACACCCATACTCAGTTTAAAAAAAAAACCAAAAGCAATGTTAACCCGTCTAGACCCAACAAATTGCGAACTAAACCGAATCAAACAATAAAAAGTCGAAATTCCAGAAACGATATCGGTAGGTAGACGCATTGAAATATTATAAAATACTTTTGAACCTATAATTTGATTAAATTCGAGCGGAAAAAGAGATCTGACCAGTCATTAGGAGGGTCGGTAATGATCGAAGCCAGTTTTGTTTGTTATGTTAGTGGTCCGTCTTAAAATGTTTAGGGTTTTTTTAAGAATTCATTCATTTTGACACTACTGTCTCGTACTATAGTTGTGCCAACGAAAAATTGTGATTGTTTACCAAACTATGTAAAGCAATCGCGGCTAATGTGTTTAAATGTTATGTATATGTATCTGTGTGTGTTTATATGCTACTTAGATTTAATTCTTTTTCAAAAATTAGATTTCTGAAAATATGTTGTTTTAAAAATTAATTACTGATGACGTCTTTAGGTAAGCAGGTAATTTTAACTTATTGACAATCACTTGTATTGTCTCGTGTAACGCTTGCAATGAAACTTTTAAATATGTTTGTGTCTTATAATAAAACAATTGTGACTGACGATTTAGTCAATAACAGAAGTATCGTCTGAATAGGCAATCGTGTCAAAACGTAGTATTACGAGATGCATCATCACATGGCACTACCAAGGATAGCGTACGATTAAATGACGGTTGTAAATCGTCATCGGCAGACTCCCAAATTCCCAGCTTTTTTCTTTATTTGGATCAACTTAAATGTAGGCCTTAAAGCTTGTTACTTTTGAAAAGCCTATCTTGAAGTGTTATTCACTTTATATAGTAAAGTAAACTGATTCAGTATTATTCTTTAGCAGATAGAGTAAATAAATATTTGAATTAAACAAAAATAACATAAATGGAAGTTTTATACAGCATTGGTTGTACAAAAATTAAATCAAATATGTTTTTTATCTAAAAATGTATAGAATAGTTGAACGAAAGTAATTTCAATTACATTAATATAATTTCGGAAAAAAACAGTGTAATCAAATCGATCGAAAAGTATCAATTGGATCCCTCTAATTGTAGTTGTAATCAAATTAAAATATAAAAATATATACAAGAACTATGTAATATCCCGGCAGTTTGGCATAGTAAAGCATTTGTTAAACCATATCAGGCCTCAATGGTTGTTTTGCAAACCATCGACACTAGAGGTAGCCACTTATACGTGCTTATTTTCAGTAAAAAATCTTGACATTTAAGAAGCAGCTATTAATTGTATAAGTACAAGTGTATTTCTTCCGTGCAAGGGGCACCACCCCCTGGCAGGGTGCCAGCAGGAATAAGCTGTGCAGTTATACACTAACTTTACATTTCTACGTAATTTGCTAAGAGCTGAGTACCTACCTACCTACCTAGTTAAGTTTTTTTTATCGTTATAATATATTTTTTGATTCTATTCATATACAAAATTAATTTGATTTTAATCTGACTTTGAAAATGATTTGTCGAGTCTATGTTCTGAAATTAGTAAGAAATGCATATTTTTAAAAAATATTTTCTTTTGTTTGTATTTTGTGGAATTAATTTTGTTAATTTGTAGATCTTTCTTATACATTTGTTTTGACTAAAATAGTAAGTCTTCTTCAATCTTTTTAAGCCATATTTTTTTTTGACATAATATTGTCGGTACTTTTTTTCGGGAGTTCTATTTACAACGGATTAAGAGTAAAATTGTATTATACCTAAGTACTCACTATGTGTGTAATTTCACCACAATTACACACACAGATTTCAAATTTTCATTGTATTTTTTTAATAAAACTGTTTAAAAAAAAGAAGAAAACTATCACATTACATTTTGAAAACCATAAAAAGTTTTTATTTTTCAAATTTATGAGGACTTTCTTGGTTAAAAAGTACACATTACACTATACTATCACATACTATTCTACATATTAGTGACACAACGGTAAGATACCCCTGGTACTCCGATAGTGGCAATTCCACTGCCCTGGCAAGCATCCAGCGGAATAAGCTCACCACGACACTTCTACGTACAAATACGAGGCTACATTTCATACTACTCATAATTTGGATGTTTTGACCTAGGTCTAGGTATGTTTATCATTCTTAAGTATCCAATCTAGTATGGCTATGCTCCATCTTCTCATAAATATGCTATCTATCTTCTTATATTACGGTAGTCCAAATATGTTTGACATAATTAGAAAAATACACCAGTCATCTTCCTTTATCTATACATATAATAAAGCTGAAGGGGATCATAAATCTGTACATTGAAGATATTTCATAAAAAATGCGTTTACCTGAAACCGATATCAAAACACGTTTCAGCAGTTTTAGATGTCTTGTTTGTCTCTTTGTCTGTGTCTCTATTTGCCTGTTCATTTAAACACCTATCACGCAAAATCGGCTCAACGGATCATCATGACTTTTGGTGTGTAGGTAGTATGAGATATTAGGAGTCTCATAGGCTACCTAATATCCTGAAATAAAAGGATCGCGGGCGCCCACTTCTCGTATTCCACATATGTATGTAAAATCTGTCACCAAATACCTGGCTGTTAAGTTTAGTGTTAAACATGTTACCTACCTTTCCTTTTATAAACACATCTATGCGCTTGAGTCCAAAACAAGCGGTCATTAATTAAAAAATATTTATGTTCTTATTCCGTATCTTTTGAATAAGAGACGATATATTTTTAGGCTTGACATTTAGGCGACCTTTTTGTCATCAATGTTTACATGAAATTTTATTTATAAATCGCTCCGTTTTGTTTGGGTTTTTCTATACTTGCTTACTTACTTTAGCTGGCGGTACGACCCAACTGGGTCCTGGCCTCCGATACTAAATGGCGCCACTGTCCGCGATCTTGAGCAAGAACCTCCCACTGGGTCACTTGCAGCTTGCGGAGGTCCTCCACCACCTGATCCTTCCAGCGATACTTAGGACGCCCCACCGGCCTCTTGCCACACGGTCGCCCCACGGTGGAGTTTTTCTATGTATGTATTTAATTTCTTCTTTTAATAGGTAGAATGACATGTTAAATTGTAGGTGCCAGCTGTTTGTATGGTAGTCGTTAAGCCAGAGGCTTTGAGGGCGGTTTAAAAACTGACAAACTTTCAGCATTACAACAATCCTTTATCATCCTCAATTAAGTAAAGTCGGTACAAGAAAAGTATAAAACCTGAGGGTAGAAGCAATTTAAACCAAAATAACCTGGCCATGAGCCAACGAGACTTGGGGTGCAAGCAGTCGATACCAATGTCAAGATCCTTGGAACAAAATAGAAGAAGACTTTAGACGAGGTGGTAGATTGTAGATGGTAAATTGTTGAGATTTAAAAGGCTTCTGTCAACTCGACCAATATAACCGTGTTGTTAATATAATATTGGTAATGCAAGTTTGAAGTCTATCGCTATGATACTTTTAACCTATTTAATCTAAATAATTGTTTATATTCTCATCTGTGATGTAAAGTTTCTTCTTCATACGTTAACAATAGCAGCAGGAACAAAGAAGCTAACTGTGTTTTGCTGTGTTACCCAGAATAAAGAGTAGCCTATTTGTTAAGAAGGGGTCTAATCTACTTCCATAAGAAACTTCATACAAATTGGTACAGCTGTTTAAACGTGAAGAAGTTAAACGCACACAATCTTTCGCCTTAGTTATATTTGTGGGAAGTATTTAGGATTAGTGGTGTCCCGCAATTTAACCTCCGTAAATCCGAGATGAAAGATAACTTATGTGTTAATACGGAGTGTTTCCTACCTCCAAACCAAAAATTATCCAAATCGGTGCAGCCGTTTAAGCGTCAAGAATTATCAACACGCACACAAACTTTCCACAGAGAATACAGTGCTTTTGGCTTTATAATATTTATGGGATAAGTTATTAAGTATCACTGTACCGTCATAGAGTTTTTCCTTATAATGTGGTAGAAGTATGTAACGTCAGCATATTAGTACACAGCTAATGTATGTGTGGTAAAGAGTTGGTACAGTTACTGGTGGGGTAAAATCAATTCCGGGTATTATTGGCGGTCAGCCAGACTAGCCGTGGCCACAGTATTGTACCTATACAGGGGTGTTTGTAAATTATTTACAGAATAATAAGGAATATTTATATTTGTTATGAAGTATATACGCTGGCAAGCAAAAAAAAATCATATGTATGATATATTTTTTTCACATATATACGTTTTAATGCTAGTAACCAATATTCTTCAGCTGTTTTTAATGTCACAATGACTTAGTAATTCTGAATTATATACATATTACCTAATATTCTGCAAAGATATATTCATATGTAACCCAGTATAACTGCGCTGTATATTAATCATAAACATATTAAAATAAACTGTTTCGTGTACTCTCGCAAGGACACCTAGCCATAAACACATCTTGTTTGTTGTGGAAACAAGCTCAAATCATAGTTTTAGTACTTGCTAGGTTTTGACAGGTAACACATACTATATCATGATATCGATACTGTATCTATTTTGACAAAACTCTATAAGTATAGTAGTATTTTTATAAAAGTTTTTTCCAGCTTTGATATTCAAGTGACAGACTGTAAAAATCAGAGCTTGCGGCTAATTCTTGTATATAAACTGAACTTCTAAACAATGAGTAAAAACGTCTATGTTTAAATTTATTCCTTTTCAAGCTCAAGAAGAAATAATTAGCCGACATCAAAAAAAAAGGAGTTTATCTAGTCTTCTAAAAGTTTTTTTTAGGAAACATTATTGGGTTACGCTCATTACTGTATCAAATATGTATCAAAAGGAAATAAGTTATTCATGCCAATTTATAAATTAGCTACTTATATAACTTAACCATTCTCGCATGTCAGATTGTTCAAAATATAGTGTTTGATTATATTGCTAAACAAATCTAAATTGGTGGCCATTTTGTCTGGTATCCATAAACACTTTAACATAAATTTGATTCTCATGCGTGTTTAAAATAGTTTGCGTGTTTTTACAAATTTCGCTTCTGAGGAAGCCGAAGGCAAGCATTCAGATCAATTTTATCATCAATTGTAAATTTTGATAAAAACACGCAAATTCATATGAAATTCAAATTGTTTATGAATTTCAAATGTGGGAAAACAATGTTCAGCATTTCAAAAATGTTGCATATTTTCTCTGTTTGTATATTTGTAGGTATAATCTGAAAATTATTGACCTACCTAATTCATCTATATCAAAAAAAGATAGATTTTTATATGTATCTACAAAATAATTATAAATCTTTTGCATACAAAGTTTTTAGGTTCCAATATGAGTATATTATGATTAATGATTCCATTATATAAAAACAAAAGCGAATTTGTTGATTTGTTTGTTCAGCTAGCTACCGGTTTCTTCTAGGCAAGCGCGCTAGATCGTAGTAAGTTGTAGTCAAGCGTGAGGCTATTTCATGTAAAAAAAAGCTTTCACGCTACAATGAAGTGTTAAATCTTCACAATTTCTACTACAATAACGTAATACTAATACTACTATGATAATATAGTTTATACATGCATATAATAAAGCTGGAGAGGGTCGAAAGACTAAACGTTAATAATAAGATATTTACAAAAAAATTGGAGACACTTAGAATTGATAGCAAAACAAGATCCAACAATTTCTAGAAATGTTGTCTGTTTATCTGTTTATCTGTGTCTCTGTTTATCTGTTTATTTAAACGCTCATAACGCAAAAACGGTATGAGTATGAGGTCTTAGGAGTGTCATAGGCTACTTTTTATCCTGAAATAATGCGAGCAAAGCCGCGGGCGTCTATTAGTATACTATAATAACGCAGGTGAATCCTTAGGCATCTACTAGTCTCAAATAAACGCATCCCCAAAGATTTTCCTCTTAAAATATTTTTTTGCATAAACTTGTCATAAAACAATGTCGTCATAACCCCTATTGTTCGCGCTGACGTCACAGCCACCACGTGCATCGATCGAGTCACTAACCATTGAATATAGTCGATAAACGCTCACCGACCATTTGATACACCATCGATACTCGCATTTATAACCCGATATAAACACCCAGAACATCGATTGAAACCGTTCCGGTTCTTTACGGCTTTATTTCTGGCGAGAATGTTTTCTTTGACTGCGTCAGTCTCGGTTAGAGTCCAGACCAGAAAAATTAGTAAGCTGATAGTGGCAGCACCTCTAACTCCTATTCTTCTTCTTCAATATCAGTATCCTGGTGTTACTTTGCTGGTTCAGATTTTGTTCGTGCGCAGAGCTACCTTGCTCGGAGTCTTGCTTGCGACTGGCGTGTATCGGATAAATATTAATAAAGCCGCGGCCTCGTTTCTGGGAAGTTGGGAGGATCTTATTATAACCGCAAAGCTCCTATAATTAGCAACATTCAAATTACACGCGTACGTGCGCTGGATCCATGTTACGTGCTACACTGTTTCATTTCGATTGACGATTCATCGATTCCTGCCCGTATCATTATCTCGATCGATCACGATCATTTTAACATCTCGCGTTTTAACCCTTTTAGTTTGCAAGAAGTTTAGCATCATTCTTTATATAGTATGGTTAGATTCACATAGCTGCTTATTTTCCCAATAATCGAGATAAAACAGCAACTGATTTAAGCAGTGACTTATGCATTTTTCAATTAACATTTCTCGGCTTTAAAGGACAAGGTTACCATAGTACGTTCAGATAAGACCGTCTGGACAATAGGTCTGGTTAAACTAATAAACTTTCCACTTTATCCTCGACTGAATCAATGCGTGGAGTAAGTAAAAACAAAAGAATGAGTCAGTGGAGTGTGGTGGCAACGACCGCCTCGACTCGGGGTGATCTTTCGAAATTCCCGAATAATTGTCGACGAGTAAGGTGGCGACGAAAATAAACGGAGACGAGCCGAGCCCACGCAATGTGAATCAGTTGTGCTTGTGTATTGATTAATTGACTTATTTGTATCGTGTCATAGAACATTTCAAAAAAGTTTTGCATGCTACGCTAGTTGGACGAGACAGGAGACTTTGTTTATTGTTTCGAGAATTTCGATTTAAAATAATGTCGAGATTCGCTCAACCGTTTAGTCCATACTACAAACCAACACACAAAATATTTTGATAATTCAGGTCGTTGATACCATAATATTGTTATTTGAATTGGTCGAGCGCGCTTAGGTATACATCGAGGCGTTTTAGTAATAAATATGAAAGTGTAATGTGGACGGGCATGAAACCGCTTTGAATGCTGAACCCGTACTGAACTACAAACAAACACAGGCCAAGCCGGGAGTGTGTGAGTGGGGGGAGGAAGGCACACACTCAACCCACCGTGGGAAAGCCAGCTTCTACGGTGTGAACAGACCAACATCCAGCCTTCATTTGTTATTTTGATGCGAATTCTTTCGCACTTTTGCTGGATTCTTCCACAGATACAGACTCTTGTATTTTTTTTCGTCCCGATATAAAAAATGAAAATATTTCTCGAGCCTGCAAACTTTATTCTTAATTGATGATCTTTACAAACAATCAGCGAACAACAATCGGATCAGCCGTCTGATCTCCAAACGATATTAGGGCTCTCAAACTTATTGAAACAAAACCAAATCAACAGAACGGTGTTGACCGCTGCTCTCGAGATGGAGGTGGATTCATTTGGATAATGATATTCCGCGAATTACTCCATGTTTATAACCATAATGCCTCGGTCGGTGTGTGTCCGAATCGAGGTTGCACACAGGCGCAGGCAACGTTATACCTTCACGTGGCAACAACGTACTGTAACCGGACCAAGCGCATTTGACCTTTGGGATACCATCTGTTTCCACCGTTTTAGTGTCGGGTGGGTGATCTCGCAGGGGCCGGGGGAGGTCAGGCCAGGCTGGTCGGGCGGCGCGAGGCAGACGTCACCCGCACACATGCATGAGCTCGCACACATTGGCTCGTGACCGTGGCATTCCATCGGCATCCACGCACACACGCCCGCAGCACACCTTATTAAAACGAGACGCGAATCGACGACTTATCGGGCAATTAGTCGTGGCTTTCGTCAGATATACCTACAGACGGTGGCGAGGCGGAGGCCGCGTACATTGACTCAGGATCATCATCGTCGAAAATAATCAACAATGTCTTACTGATTCTACATTAGAATACTAATCATGACAACATCCTAAATAAAATCACTTCAGATAATGTTAAAAAAATATAACATAATGACATCTATTTTTAAAATTGTGTTCTCAGTATAAACAGCAACCAGAACCAGTAGACAAACACTTCCAAAAACCGAAGCTCATCGAGTTATCACGGACAAAATACTCAAAGCGGCAATGTAGATTGCGTTAAGCGATGGCGCCTAACCAATGGTTGTTGACTGGCTGCCCTGGTACAGGGGTATCCGAGGTGGCACAGTTGTACTGTCATACAGACTATGTTATAATCTGTGGTGGGACCGTCGTATAAGTCGCACTGTTGTTTAGTCTGTGGTGGCACGCGCGGAGGACTGACTGCGCAAGTGCCACTCACTTCTACATGATCTGTGGCATCACAACAGTTATGTAATCTGTGGCCCTGATAACAACTCTCGCGAATTATTCACGAGCTGTCAACTTATGAATTATTATTCTGTTACACTGCGCTTATGTTAACCGTATTATGGCGCGATAATTGGACTTAGCTGCATGAGATTTCAATTTTGTGTGATTTTTTAAACAGTTGGCTGATTTTATGAATTATGAACATGATTCATTTTTTTAATTAGGTAGGTAGTGTTAATCAAAGCTGATGTCTCAATCAATTGCTTGTGTCCCAATTTAATAATAATTATGTTTGTATTGCAAACAGATAATATGATGTACCTACCTATAGTTTAAGAAACAATTTCGTTATTAAGCCAAAACATCCATACTTTAGCAATCGTTTAACTTTAACAAAAAAGCCTCATAAACTCCCATTAAAACCTACTCAAAGCTTCAATATCTGACAAATGGCGACTAATAGAATCATCGGATTATGTATAGGCATAGGCATTAGACCCGCCCACTAAACTGCCTGCAAGATGGAGACATCACTATAAATAACAAAAACTGTCAGAAAACCTGCTTCGATGACAATCTATATTGATACATTGCAGTTTAATTGAAAAGTTATGTAACTAGTTTGCAATGTGCTTGAGATTGACATTTATGCAATAAATTAGAACAAGAGGGTTAGTTTATGGTTGTAGTATCTTGAAAATCATACAATAAATAATTTATAGAAATGATTGGTTTTGAACAAGAAATGGTTGAACAACAAATTATCTAAAAAGACCAGTATCAGTTAAAATATGTAATTCGAACATACATTTTGTAGGTAACTAATTATTGATATAAATGATTAAAAAAAAAAGTTTATCAAAACCTTTTTCTTCTACCTACCTTATTGCTGAGAACAATAAAAATACCAATAAATACATAGGTACCTACTAAAATTATAGTCGTAGGTATCAAACATATATCACACGTAGTTAATAAACAATAAAAGAGTGCATTAACAGCCAATAAACATCTTTATTTAAATTGTTGCAAATCTGTTGTTATTTATTGAAATGTTAACTGGATGTGATCTTAATACACCTCTTTCCGATTTAAATACCAATAAAATTATCATAAACAAATAACTATAGCGTCAAAACATAAATAAAACAGACACATTAGTGTAACGAATTATCTCGAAATACAAGGATATAAGAATAATAATGTGTGTCATATTTTACTTTTATGTTTTGGTGAAAGTATTCACTTACATAGTTTCAAAGTTTGAGCGACAGATTTTAGTACGCGGCCATTTTAAGACTGCTAGCGCCATCTCTTGAGCGGCTTTGGAAGTTTGAAAGCTTGATGATAGAATTTTATGTTTGTAAGGTAAAAAAGCCAAAAGCTTTTCAAGTGTTAATGCTGAAAATTACGAGACTATTTTATAATTTAGTAATTTACAAATAAAAATATTTTTTACCAACAGTTTTAAAGTAATTATTATCGATTGAAAATTATTAATATTAACACTTAATTTAAATAAGAAAACGAAAAATCATGACACTTATTTATCCTAAATTCCTAATCTATAAGTAAACAAATAACTAATTTTAGTTTTTTTCGTGAAAAATACAGGAGTGCGAAAGACATAAAAACCCTACCAGTGGCGCCCCCATTTCATTCAACTCAACCTCAACGGTCGCCAACAAACTAGCTCGGAATAACGTTTTGAATCTAGAATCTTCCGACCACGATACTACATAGCTCGTAAACTGCTCGAGACACAAACTATTCAGGGTTATTGGGAACGTACGGCACTGAAACAATATCAGTATCAGCGTAGAACAGATTAAAAGATATGTGTTTGTATTAATCACATATTGTGACAGGAAATTGTGTATGTGCAAATGTGTTTGTCTTACTTTCGTGAATGTGTTCGTATGTAATATCTTGTCACAAAATAAACAATTTCTTTATTTTTTCTTATCTGTTCTACGCTGAAATATCTATTTAGGCAAAAGACTTCGTGGCTTAGTTGTCCTTTATATTAGTTTTTTTTAAAGTAGGAGATTTTTTAATTTTAAGCTTGTTATCTGAATAAAAAAAAGGGACAGTGGCAATGATCAAACGTACGATCCAGCCCTAAAACAAAAGTTTTGTAGTTTTATATGTTTTAGATGCTTTTCATGCATAAAAACTTTAAATAGCAGCTTGTAACTATGTACATCGTGAACTAAACTCATTCATTTAATATCTGCGAAACAGAAACAAAAGTACGATGGACAGTAGGTAGTTAAAATCTTCTGTTTTAATTCGAATTTGCCACTGGTTTAAAAGTATTATTAAATTATTAGTAGATTATTAATAACCCTGTATGCTATTGTACTCTTTGGACACACAAATAACTGCACCGAACTTGGTCTCTCGTAGAGTCGTTAAATAACTTTGCTGCACTCATTAATGGCATAGGTTTGTGTTTTGATGTTTGTTAAAGCATTTCCGATTTAATTTTGGGTATCAAACTATTACAAAATGTATAATAGGTATATACAAAATTGGAGTGCATGTGTTTGTTAGTTATTTTGAATGTTTTTCTAACGTATCTAGTAATAGACTCGCGTTTGATTACAGCCCGCTTGGCGTTAAGCTATACTGTATATGCGTGGTAACACGCTTAACTAGAAAAAACGTATGTGCCTTAACTATCATATTTACGATGTGATAGTTTCATTTGTCGTATTTGCCACGTCAGTGTCCCTTAGGGCGTTTTGAAAACTCCCGAAGAGTTGGCCACTCTCATACAAAGAGAAAGAAGAAGAATTGATAATGTTGAGATGCAATCGTTTTAACCCAGTAAATTTGTATTTATTTACAAAACTTTCATAATACAAAACGGGTACCTGAACAAAAAAAGATAACCATTAATTGCAAGGAAATGAGGATATGTGTGGGAGGGGAGTGAATGCGGAGATGACGGGCGACAGAATGAAATGGAAGAGAGGAACATGCTGTGCTGACCCCACATTTTTTTACGTGGGTCAGGTTTGTGTTTGACTACATCCTGCCTGATGTTAAGCATTGCTGCAGCTTAGGGTTGTAACACACTTACCTAGAAGATACCTCTTAAGTCTTGATTTGAACACCCTAGATTTTAGTTCGCAGGAAACTTATACTGGGGTAAGGTAAAGAGAAAGAAAATGACCATTGATTGCAAGTAACCTAGTATTGTAAGTCCATCTATACATTAGAAATACTTAGATGTATATGTAATGAAGTAGAACCGAGGGCCGGTTTCGCGCTAGTGCGGGATAATCCCCCGTAAGTACCTTTATTAGAAAGAAAGTGTATGTCCAAGCTTAGTGGCCTTGTGTTTGCTTTGTGTAGGTTTGGGATAGCTTTTAGCAGAATTGAGAAGTTGGTTAGAATTTGTAATGATTTATGTAAATTAGTGACATAGTAAATTCTGCAACAATAACTTTATTTACTCACCGTTGTCATTGGTTCTGTGGTAATGAAACTTAAACAAATACTTCTTATTGAACTTATCCTATCACTGTCATACCATTAACAGTGTGCTTAGAAAATGAGATAATAAAGTACTAATTATGAACTTTTTAAATACTTAGCATTTAATAAGTAGATAGCATAAGTCCGGTTCGCTAAACAACTGCTAGCCGCCGCAATACCCGCCTAGACTTCAAAATAGGGTTAGAATTCATCTTCAAAATTGTATACTTTGTAAATAAGTGATGATTATTATAAGTAAGAGCCGGTTCCGTCCCACTGCTGGGCAAAAGCCTCTCTATCCTCTTTCCACTCATCTCTGTTTATTGCTCTGTGTGGCGAGTTTTGACAAAAGGAGTCTTAAGTTAATAAATAAGTAAATAATTAAGTGACACATATTTTAATATACACGTTTCAATGACCAATAAAGTACGTAGAAAACTAGTCGATCAATAGCATAACATACAGATAATTTCTTCCCATCTCATTACGGCCAGTGTCATTATTGTCCGGTCACAATAGCAGTAGTGCGTTGTTATGACGCCCACGGGTCGAGATAAATTTCCTTCTTGTTTCTACGTCTCCTTTTTACATTGAAGCACTTTATACGTTGTAGGCTCTTGCTTGGGTGGTGGTGGGTTAAGTTGGGAGATGCAGCGATTTGTATGTTGGCTAATTAAACTTTAATGAGAAGAAGGACATGACACTTATAAGAATCTCTTTGATACAAGCTTGGTTCAAAACAAAACTTTCGAATTCACCTTCGTTTCCCGAGTACGTTTATCATATCTATCTATTTATTTGTTAGTTAGCGGGTAGATCAATTTTATTGTAGGTTATAAAATTTATCCAATATTAGATTTTTTTAAATAAAACTTACTACGTGCGTGTGCGCATAAATATTAACCAGCCTGCAAAATAAAATCAAATTAAATTTGAAAATCCTATTTACAGCAAACATATCTGATTTTTATTTAATTATTAGTTTGGTAGTCTTCAGTCCTCACTTATTTACTTTATTCCTTTTTTTTCATTCCATCGCTCCTTGCCTACACCTTGTCCCGTGCCCTGCTCTAGACGTGCGTATGTCTATGCAGCGCAGTCAATGAACCGGCAGAGGTCAGGTGAAATTATCTCGCACTGCCGCTGTGCTGCGGGTTTACCTGCAAACAGTAGATATTTTAAATAAAATATTTTAGATACATGTATTATCGTAGTAATTTTTTTGTAATCAAGAGATAAGTATTACTTTTTTATGTAAAATAGGCTCACGCTTGACGACAATTCATATGATGATAAGCATCGTTGTAGCATACAATTTAGGTCAATTGCCTAGAAAAACAGAATAAGTCTCGACTTGAAGACCGAAAAGAAGATAAACAAAGAATCCGGGTAGGTTAGAGGCCACATGAGACGCGACATTTTTGGGAGTTTCGGTAAATTGTTTTAACAATAGCTTTGTCTAATGTAATGAATTTATTTATAGTCATCGTATTCTGTATGTTTGAGACTTTTTGTACCAGGGAATATTTTTTTTTATAAAATATAGTTTAGCGATTACCTGCAGTCGTTTTCATAAGATGCCATACCTACTGCTGCATCAACAGACAAACCAACTTACAATTTCACCGCCCCATAGTCTAACAAGTAGGTGCTGGGTACAGAGCGCCTTACTTGACTCCTGGTCCACAATGCCCGGATACTTGGTTATCTCTCACTAGATGCTCAGTTATTTGGACTCTGTGACAGGGATCACGTGGTACGTGACTTTTTGGGAGGTTAGGTAAATTGTGTTGACAATTTCAAAGTTGCTTTTTTGTTTATGAAATTGATAGATACATAGGTATGTCCTTTGGAAATACATTTTGGATATCAGCAACCGTTATCCGTTGTATGTACTTACTTGTAAACTTACTTTAAAAATTTTGATTGTAATTAAAAAAATATGAATAAATTGAACAATACACTTGTTTGAGATTTACATAATACTATATAGGTAGGTATATCATATTATGTTGAGCTATGACCTTCGTCTGAGATATTTAGCGATGTCATCGTTGTTGGGTGGCTTACGAACATGGGCACTCATATTTTTTTATGTAAATTATAAATTAGCTTTAGTTTATAAGAGTATGTTGTTAATGTTATTATCATTTTATAGTAAAAAATAGTCAGTGTATTTGTTTCATATAATGGTCATAGACTTATCTCATTGTACGTAACTATAAACCGTCAAAATGTTTTTTGTTAATATTATGAAATAGAATCAAGATCTCTAATCATAAGTTACTAATAAACTGTCTTGTTTTTTATACAAAAAATCGTATATCTAAAACAGTCATTACGTATTATTTGTTTCCAGCTGGTCATAGACCTCTCATCTATTAAGCTCATCCCAACTCGAAGCCGTCCACATTTCTCAGGCCTAGTCTATTATTAAATCATTATATTTAACAGAGCTACTATAATATTAATGGCAAGACATTGGTCACTCCGTCTAGCGGTATTTACGCTCGAGTTTTTTTGCCACAGTGTCAAATGTATAAATAGAATACAAGTGTCAAAACACCTGCCTTTCCAAAAGGTACAGTGACATCTTAGTTTATAGATATCTCATTGCAGTGACAAATTTGTCGCGAACTCGTAAGCCTCATCAAATCATATTCTGATAGATTAAATCTTCTTCTTCTTATCGAATGAGAGTTGTCAACTCTGGTATCAAGAGTTTTCAAACCGCCCTAAGGGCCTCTGACATGGCTTAAGGACTGCCGTACTAGTCAAACAGCCGGGACCTACAATTTAACGTGTCATCCGACCCACGGAAGCGGCCAAAATGAAATGCCACTTATCGGTCACCCATCCGCGTACTGACCGCGTCGACCTTTGCTTAACATTGGTAATCGCATTCGATTGCCTCCGCTAGCTGAGCAAAGGGCGCTTCATAATAGATTAAATACAAACACGCGATATATTTGACAATAACCATTGTTCAGGCTGTAGACGTTACATAAGCCTTAAATAGATCCGCATGCTGATTGAAACGCGATTAGACTGATCGAAGGACAAATTTAGGAATATCAAAGACTTACAGTGTTCCAAAAAGTTACTCTAGATTATAAAAAGCCTAAATATTTATGAAACATCCAAACTGAGACACATGTGTGGTACTATACTTTTACTTACCATCAGGCAAATTACGGTCAAGTGCAAACCCATTGTAAAAATATCTTTATTATATATGACAAAATAGTTCTTGGTATATAGTTGTCTTATGTTATTTTGGTCTATGAATAAAAAGGCATCAATGATCATTAGTCAGTAGTTGTTTACGAAGTTAAGGAACTCGCTCCGTGCTTTCTATTCTGGCTCTAATCTGTGTCAAAAATGTAATCCATCTTCAATTCAAGTAATATCGTTAGATTGTGGAAGAAACGTGGTCATTCTAATTTTGACCTTATTTCTAACGGATGTTAATGTTCTGATATAAAGTTCGACCTATCTGTATAAAGTAGATTTTCTGTTATCAGTGACATACATATATAGTACAAAATACATTCGGGAACAATTTACACAGCATCATATATATCCATTTGAAATCGGACTTGACTTATGCTTTTGAGACTTTACTAACAATGTTTTCAACTAGTCGCAGCGGAAAAACCTTACATATGTACTATACATATCTCTAGAGATTTTCATACTACTTTCCATAAATTTATTACTATAGAACAAAATTAAATTAACGTTTCTGGCTCAACGTATCAGCATTGCCATCCAGCGTGGTAATGCGGCCAGCATGCTGGGCACGCTGCCCTCTGGTAGTGGGCTGGAGCACTTAGATTATCTTTAGGCTTTTCTAAAGATTTTCTAAGTTTCCCTTTTTTGTAGTAGTTAGAAGTAGTATGTTTAGTTTTTCTTCCTTGTTTTTATATTTTATTATTGTACTTGTACTTTCCCGATAAATTAGTCAGTAAACTAGACGTTGTAATTATTTATAATCTGCAAAAGAAGCAATAGCACAGTTTTTATCACTTTAATCAGCGGGTAGAGTGACACTGAGACGTAGGGGTGCCCTTTGTTTCACATTGTATTTTGCATTTTAGATTGCTTCAGTAGTAAGCATGTATTCAAGGTCTAGACAGGGGCAGAGCCGGAGACTGGTGGCAGGCCTAGGTCAATAAACGTATCATAACAATTCAAGCATAAGCATCAATATTTAGTTCTAGTTTAGGTTAAGAATGATGCGTTGTGGCGTTGAGAATTTTCAAACCAATAAAAATATTTTCTTTTTCTCTGTGTGTCGTATTTCCTCATGACTGAGGGTCGTGACTCACCCGCAGAATTAATTCGCTAGGGGAGTTCTCTTGGGCAGATACATCGTGGTGGGCGCCCAGGTCCTTCCACGGAAGACACATGTCGTCGGATATTGTGGTCCTCAAACATATCGGTTTCCTCACGATGTTTTCCTTCACCGTGAAGCGAGTGCAAATTCACACATAACTCGAAAATCCAAGTCATTGGTGTAGGGCCGGATTCGAACCAGGGTGCTTCTGGATGAAAAGCAGACACTGGTATCGCTGAGTCACACTCGCTAAAAATATTTTATAGATTGATATTTATTTATACATTTACATGAAGCATTTTTATGTTGTATGGATCGTTCAGTTTTTTTTATAAAATATGCAGCATGACTACCAGCTCAAATGTCATTCTAAATTGTTAACAACAAATGTTTGTATAGTTATAGTGTTTTCAGAGGCATCAGCTTAGACAATTACCATACAAACAAACTGTAGGCCTTAGTGATCTTTGTGGTTACTACAAATTCTAGGATTCTCATAGTTTCTCAAAATTTAGCATGACGCAAAGAAGCTGGGAGGGCATAAATTCGCCCTGTGCTGACATCATATTGGCCCAAATGTTATGCCCTAAGTCCGTCTATGTCCAATGTTGTACGCTACATGACAGTCGGTGACACTGGTAGTAAGTAATAGGTAGCCTAGGTTGAGGTTACTACACAATGATTATTTCGTTTATTTTTGAGATTTTGTAACACATAAGCCTCATCTCTAGCAAACTAGAACCAATACGTGCTTCAAGTTTTACGTGGGTCGGAGGACACGTTAAAAAGTAAGTAGTTTATTTATTTATTCATTAAATTGTAGATTCTGGCTGTTTGTCTAGTACGGCAGTCGTTAAGCCATGTCAGCGGCCCTTAGGGCGGCTTGATTAACTCTCGACACCAGAGTTGGCCACTCTCATTCGATAAGAAGAAGAAGAAGGCAAAAAATCGTCTATTTTACCCCAGATTTGAGCCTAAGTCCGCCCCTTCCAGTGTGGTACGCTACAAGACAGTCAATGACACTGGTAGTAACTAGTTAGCTAACCTGTGGCGAGGGTTGAGGTTGCACTCGACATCTCGCTATCGGACTTGGATCTGTCCGCTGACTTATGCATGTATTTATTTATTCATTAAATTGTAGATTCTGGCTGTTTGTCTAGTACCTACGGCAGTCGTTAAGCCATGTCACAGGCCCTTAGGGCGGCTAGATTAACTCTCGACACCAGAGTTGAGGTTGCACTCGACATCTCGCTATCGGACTTGGATCTGTCCGCTGACTTATGCATTTATTTATTTATTCATTAAATTGTAGATTCTGGCTGTTTGTCTCATTCGATAAGAAGAAGAAGAAGGCAAAAAATCGTCTATTTTACCCCAAATTTGAGCCTAAGTCCGCCCCTTCCAGTGTGGTACGCTACAAGACAGTCAATGACACTGGTAGTAACTAGTAGCTAACCTGTGGCGAGGGTTGAGGTTGCACTCGACATCTCGCTATCGGACTTGGATCTGTCCGCTGACTTATGCATGTATAAGGAGCTGATTGTGTACTTATAAGTGTATTTTAGTGATTTTTTTATTCGTGTTTAGTTTAATGTGAAAGATTATTTTTGCTGTGAACAGAATGGTATAGTGTTTTGCAGTTTTAGTTATCTTATTAAGCCACGAGATCTGTTGCAAAAACCATACGGATGCTACATTGATCATCTCATGATGATGCTGTAGCTCATTTAGTACATTAGATTGTTGTTTTAGTATTTTGGTAAAAGTAAACTTAGTATGTAATCACAAGAATATTTGGCTTCAGTAGTATCTGTTTTGCAACATAGTACCACTGACTGCTGTTTTTGTTGAAATAGTGTACAAGATACAATACATATTATATTCTTCTTCTTATCGAATGAGAGTGGCCAGCTCTGGTGTCGAAAGTTTTCAAACTGCCCTAAGGGCTTCTGACATGGCTTAACGACTGCCGTACTAGACAAACAATACATATAATATACAATGAATCACAAAACACTAACAAAAAGTATAGTATCTAGGTAATAATAGTAAAAAAAGCTAGTCCTATATAATATATTCAACACACATACAAATATAAAAATAAATCATTCAGAAGATTTGCGAACCTCCTCTTTTGAGTCTGTTCTAAAAAAACTAGAAGCCTGGTTACAATCCCTCTATACATATACCACTTATCGCAGCATCCAGCGGCCGCGCCTGCGTCGATAAACGCAGCCTCCGCTACACTAAACTATACTAAACATACGCAATTCACTCACAACACGTTTACAGATTACAATCTCAGACTGTGATTCCTTGTATTGCTGGCTAGTCGCGTCTCGTGACTTCACCACGTTGTATGATAGCTAACTGTTGTCCTCTTTTGTGTACTTATTTAATACCTAATATTAATGTTTTGATATGTTTGTGTACGTTAAACAAGTTGAAGTGGTACGCCATCTCTGAAATTAATATGTATGCCAGCTAAAAATTAATTAATATTCACAGGTTATTTAATGTAAAGTTGAACGGCAACTTGATAAAAGTATTGACATTTCAATCAATTTATTTGTTCTTATTTTTGTATGAGTAATCTAAGAATTGCAACATATGTAACGCGATACAACTTTGATGGAATAGATATTAACGTTGTGTTTTGTCTCATACTTGCTTAAGTTTTTAAATAAAGACCGAACAGAAAACAAAATTCATACTGTGATCTTGACATTACGAAACCAAACTTATCGGCGGAAGTAGTATGACAAAGCCTACAAATAACAACGGTTACTTAAAATGCTACGCATAATAGATTTATTAAAAGGAGCTTTCTCTTTACATAATGAGTGCTTGCTTCCATTAGCTTTGACGAAACCAGTGCAGTCGCAGGTCGAGCCATCCTTGGGGGCGGAGTTAGGAAATAAACAAGTAGGACTAAATAGCTTTTTTAGCTGTTTGTTTTTTTTTAAATATACTTACATCATAACTTATAATAAGACTTCCTTAAGTGTTATTTGTAATTTATTTTGGAGTATCATTTTTTATTATTAGATCGAATAACTCGATTATGATCGACAAGATGATATTATATATATATATTATATATATATAATATTTATCGTTTATTTTTGATTTCAGTCAATTTTAACTACCACACACATAAAACTTCTTTGGACTTTATAAATAGCTGTTTTATTGATTAATTTCTTCTTATTAAGCTTAACATTACTTTTAATTAAAAAAATGCCTCAATGTTTGTTGACGCAATAAATAATTTCTCTCTTAGATTAAATTGGATTATACTGCGTGTTTTTGTACAGGAAGAACCCTAATAGAGAGTTCCTAGCCCCAGCCCTGGCCACGTTATGCAATAGTTTGGCAACACGTGTGGAAAGTGCAGACTCGTCACCTCGGTAACTGAGCTGCGGACCTACTTTACCTAGACTTGTGACTCAATCATGTACGCACGACGTAATGCCTGGGTTTATGATACACATACACTAGTGGGAGCTCGCGGCTTCGCTCGCAGTAAGATGTAAAACTTGCATCCCCTATTTCACCCCTTTAAAAGTGGCATTACTAAAAATCCTTGCTGATGCCTACGTCATAACATCTACCTGCATGCCAAATTTCAGCCCTATCCGTCCAGTCAGTCAGTCAGTCAGTATAATATCTAGTTTGGAGTTATATTGCTCCTTCTGGTAAAACATCTTTTGGCTAAAGCAGTCCTTGATTTGATGATATATTTTTCTAAGACTTTTAGTCATGTAGGCTTTATAAATGAAAAGTATTAGATCGTTGTTAGTCCTATAATTGGTAGGTTCATGTTTATTCTATTGCGTTTTCGGACGGTTTTTCTCTCTTTTCTTTTATTTATTAACGGTCTCACTCTGGTTTTCTAGATGAAATCTAAAAATTATTATGTTTGCGTCCATTAAATTGTGATGATTGGCGCAATTTTTCGCTACTGAAAATCGACTCGTTAGTTATTTTTTTTACAAAAATAATATGTTTTTTTCTCGAAAAATTCAGCACAAACCGATATTTTTGAAAATCCAATTTTCCCAGAAACAGTAATTAAGTAATTAACCCCATGGCGCAGCGTTCCGATGGTAAAAAAAGGTAAAGGATTTTACCGGAAATAAAACATTTCAATATTGAAATGGCCGTAAATATAAGAGATGCGCGAACCAAAAATGTATACAAAAACAAACGGCAAAGGTTTTACGGAGTGAAATCTACGTGGAAATATCAACGCGGCTGCTGCTGTGATGACGAGTAGCTAGGGATGTGGTGCACTTCTATCGATACAACCTTAATTATTCATCGAGTCGACAAAAAAACTGTTGGATATATCAGATATATTAGATGGATATATTAGAGATATGATGTAGAATACCGACTTATGAGTTACGAACACAATATTATCTATTTTTTATTTCTAAGAGAAATTAAAAAAATACTGAAAGCCAAGACTTAACGACTCCATAACTTAAGAATTGAAGTCTCTGATGAAAAAAAAACGCAGAGCTCCTGAAATAAAAATAGTAGGTACGTTTATTAAACGTATTTCACATACAAACATAGCATAACAACGAACATTAAAACATATCAAACAACCATTCTCCACCAAATCGTGACTCGAAAACCAGGTGACAAGTTAATTAAAATAATTAAGCAGTTTTGTGTCATTGTTTTCGCGCCGAGCATTGACAATGACAAGTCTCGATTCCCACTAGACTCGTGCAAGATTCTACGTGAGTTGACTCAATAAGCAGACAATTTTTTTTGTTTGGAAGTTATTGATTGGTCAACAGAGAAGAGTCTTGCTTGGAGAAATATTTTACACTAAAATGCAGTAATAACGACAATATTGTGGCTGTTGTGGTATAAATAGGTATGTCTCTTAAAAATCAGCTAGTCTGAAGAACAAACAGTTAAATCAAATAAGACTATGTATTTTGATGTTTTTTCTTCTGGTATTATCAAATGACCATTGTTAACAATCAAATATAATGAATCATTTAATGAATCATCACGGCTACTAACGGAGTAATACTAAAACTATAAAAATAGACTATATACAAAATTATATTCTACCACTTACTCAAATCTTTAGTTTTTTACCATTTCCCAGAATCAATACATATTTTAATCTGCTGACAATACTTAAATATTTAGCTGACCGGTTAATGAATATCTTTTTTTATTTAACCTTCGTTCAAAGTTCATTTTTGTTTTAATTGTAGTACTCGCCAAGGTTATAAGCACAGGATGTCGAGATTTGGTTCGTTAATGATTTAATTAATGATATTTACATTCGACACCACCTTTTGAATAATGTGTAATACGCGTAGAAATCAAGGGAATTGTGAATAAAGATAGTGAATTGTAATGTTACTTTTTATATACGTAGGATGAAGAAAACAAAAAAAAACAGTTATCTCTGAAGATGCAGGTTTTCTATGGCTTTTTAACAAAATTTTAGTTTAAGTACAAATCAATTAATTGCACAAAAATACTCTTATGTTGTGACAGACACGTTAGTATCATAACACATCAATATAACAAACTACATTATAAGACAAAGCAATTATTCTTTTAAGTTAAAGAAGTAGTAGCGTTGTGACGTTAAACAAAATAGTTCCCATCACAAAACTAGGAAGCAGTATAGTAGATTTCCCCACAAATAGACAGCATCCCGGAATATAAGATCGATTTAAACCTGATTTCCCCACACTAGAGACGGTTGAGCTCTCCGTTGTTGCTTTTTTCCCATTTACGAGTTTCACGGCGACCGGTGCCTGAAACTTACACGTACCCAGAATATAAATGCTCACTATCGCTGTCTCTTTTCAACTCTTACAAACAGATTCACCCCATCTCTGTCTACCCACAAATAAAAATGTGTAGCCACCTCAATGTTCAAATAGAAATTGCAATATCCATTTCGCGCTTGCATTCCAATTTGAGTCTTAGATTTGAGCGTAAGGGTTCAATTCAAGAAGGCGTTGAAAGAAAATTTAAGGCAGTTTAAGTGTAAGGAAGGAAAATGTTGTCTTTTTCGTACCAGTTGCAGTTAAAATTCTCCATCTCTGTTGGATGCCCGCTGCGGCTCGGTTTATCTAAAATCATCTGGACCAAGTAAAACGATTACTTTTGCTGAGACTTTATGAAAATGCGCAAACTTATTAATTTTGTCATTTAGATGGCAAATTAGTTACTTCTCGAGGCTACAGTTGCACGAGATGGAGGTTTAGATAACAGTTAATAATTTATTGCACACTTTTATGTACGTAGATAATGTAGGTAAAATAGATAGATAGATAGATAAACTTTTTATTGTAACACACATTGACAAAAAAAAAGACAAACAGAAACACAAAAGACTTAAAAAAATAGTGCCACAACTGGCGGCCTTATCGCTAATAGCGATTTCTTCCAGGCAACCGTAAGATACTTGGATAACAATTTAGTTAATATTATAGAATATTTAAGTGAGTTAAAATTTATTTTAATATTAATAATTTCATGACGACTATTATATACTGACTTTCATTTATGTTTAATAATAAACAAAACAACTTTCTTCATCACATTTGCGGAAGATTTATAGTACAGAACATACAGATATACTGTTGGGGGTGAAGCAGTTTTCGTCTGTACATCATACATAATAAAAGTAAAATCAAATGTGGTTTTATTGATCACGATGTATCTAAAACACTACAACAATGATCTGTTATTAAATATATATTAAATATATAATATTAATTTAATATGTTCATAAAAAATGTGAATAAGTATATTACCAATTTAAGTAAATTAACGTTTTATCCATACAATATCAATAACAAAATTATAAAAGTAGCAGCTGCTTACAAAATGCATATTGAAGTTAGCTGGATAATTCTAAATCGCAACCAAAATTCCGATGCGAAATAGCGCAATCGGCTGCGTGTGCGCATCCAGGAATGTCGGGACATCGTCCTGGACCGGTTCCTGGGGAGTGTGGGAGCTACTGGTGGTTGGGGTTACTAGTGATATGTTTTTACTATAACGATTTAATATATATTCAACGGGGCAATGCAGCCAGCATTTGGGGTACGCTGCCTATTGAAAAAGTAGATCAGGATTATGTAATTGACTATAAACTAAGTCAATGTTTTAATAAATTAACTTTATATAAAAATATTCTAAATGATTTATGAAAATGCAATTTTTATTGCAATTAACCGGTAACTTATCGATTAATTTTTATATTGAATTATGGAAATATTATAAATTGCCTGAATTAAAAAAAACATGGTTTTATAAAGTAGCGTAGTTGTGTTATTTTCTGTTTTGGAAATCGGCCTGAAAAATGCTTTAGTTTCCGTTAACCCTATTAATGCAAATACATGTCCTCATTTATACTATAACTTTATTATCTATCTAGTGTAGAAGCCATAACAAACTTTTATAAGATTTTCAGCATGGTAAAACCTTTTGTGATTTCATTTTGAACTCTTTGTGCAGTAACAAAACTACCCCCTACCTCCTCACCTAACCGTATATGCAGTATTCTCGAGCCTGCCTCCGTCCGGTTAGCGAACATAATGCCACCCATTAATATGCTGTAATTGATTTTAAGTACATCGGTAATTGAAAAGAATGTCGTAAAAAATGTTTTGAGGAATAATCAATCATAACTGTGTTCGGGTAATTTTTGGTGAGTTCTGGTAATTTTTTGATAATGTGTCGAGATTTCTGGTTGGCGGTCCGTTTGGTGGGTAATGAGTAAATAATTACCCGTCGAGCTTGCTGAGGTGTCCTGGATTTGAGGATGTTAACATTTTGGGTTGATGAGCACAGATGGCAATGTTTGCCTCTTTGTATTCAGTTCTGTTGTTGAGTCTGTAAACTACAGTACCTACTACTACAGTACATTATAGAGGTGATAGATTGTTAGCTAGTTGAATATTATTAGTACGTACGTTCCTTCATATAATAAAACGGCTGAATCAATAAAAAACATCAGGTTTACTGAAAAATTAGACTTACCATCATCATCATCATCAAATGAGACCCACTGCAGGGTATAGGACTCCTCCCTCTAAGACTTACCACTTAGGCTAATTTTCTTAGAAATGTAAACAATCACCGAATCAGTATTATATCTTCTTTAAGAGTCATATAAACATACTAAATATAAAATCTCTTTTAATCATATATTATTGTTATATACATAGATATATATCAACAATTTCAAAAACTGGACTGTTATTACATTACAAGGGCTCTCATTAACTAGATTTGATTGGCTAGTACACTCTATGTACACTTATGAAGCCGTATTGATCTTAGAGCATGCCTTTGTACTCCTAGATACATACATAAACAATGCATATGTACATATATTACACAATGTATTGCACATACAGTATGAATTGTAGGGATAAGTATACACAGGTTTGTGATATAGATTGTTACTGATGGAATGCTTGTATAGACATAATTGAGTTTATGAGCTATTTGATTTGGTTGCCTATAGTGCATTGTTGCGTAACCTTATAAAATAGCATTTTTTTATTATTTTGATTAAATATATATTGGATTCATTATTTAATAGACACCAGTGTTTTGATACATTCTTTTCCATTAGTATTTGAACATTTTTTCTCGATTTTATTCCCACGTTGGGTGCCATACAAAACAACACGATTACTTTAATATTACTAGTAGTTTAAAAGCGCATAGTATGCATGTATATTGTGAACTAGATCAGTAAATAGTAGACCCAAAGGTTGAACCATAGACAATATTTTACAAGGGCACTTAACTTCCAATACGTTCATAATACGCTAATTGCTGTGTTGTTGTGACAGATGACCGTTATTTTGGCCATGTAGAATTAATAACGTTATATTGTAAAATAACAGCACACATACCTTTGCCTCAATCTAAAGTTGAATCTACCTCCACACCAATTTTCATTCAAAGCGGTAGTTTAGTTGCACCGAGCCAAGGAACACAGGTACACAGGTACATTATAACTTTGATGAACAGCAAATTACAGAAGTAATGATAAAAATAATAAATAAATAATTATTATGGCGAAGAAACAAGTTCTTCTTCTTATTGAATGTGAATGCCAAACTCTGGTGTCGAGAGGTGAGCTGTCGAGAGTTAAGTTGAGCAAGCCACTGAGGGCCTCTGACATGGCTTAGCGACTGAAATAAATTGAAAACTATCATGGCTCCACATATCTGGCTCATTTCTGTAGCAGTTTGACAACGGTCACTTCTACAAATATAAGCACTTTATAGTTGCATGCCAATAATAATATTGATACGCCTGTTGTTTATAAAGTCGATGGTTTAACCAAAGCGGGCCGTACTAAGTACACGCTTAGCGTTTTAGCCGCCCGCTGTTTGGCGCGGCTCTCACGCCCCCGCCGTCACTGGTCTACGGACTTTATTACTACAGTCTAAAACTTCTTTATTACTGGTGAGAAAGAAATTAAAACAATATAAATTATTGTCTGCCTACAGCCTAGGTTATTTGTTAAATTGTGTTGCTTGGATTATCATGTTTTTATTATCCTCTAACATAAATGCTAAAAATAATGAAATTGTATTGTTCATCATTATCATCAGCAGCCTGTATAGGACGTATGCCTCCTAGAATGTTCTACACATCACACGATCTCATGTTTTCCGCATCCATACAATCTAAATATATAAAACTCAAATTTGACTGACTGACTGACTGACTGATATAGTGATCTATCAACGCACAGCCCGAACCACTGGACGGATCGGGCTGAAATTTAGATGTTATGATGTAGGCATCCGCTAAGAAAGGATTTTTGAAAATGGCACTTTTAAAGGGGTGAAATATGTGTTGCAAGTTTTACTTCTTAATGCGAGCGAAGCCGCAAGCATCCACTAGTTCGTCACAAGTGATATCAAAATCGTAATATTAAAGGAAATATTGTTACAAAAAAAATACTTTTTACGTTTTTTTTTTAGTTTCCCAAGATTTTGAGCTACTGCGAACAACTACATCAAACCTCCAAAAACATCATTCAAATTTTTGCCATAATTTACATCCCAAAACCCGTCCTACCATCCAAGGCTTCCTAAACATACAAGTCAGGTGCTAATCTCAAACACAATTCTGCTCTCATAATAATTAACTGCTAGTTTATGACTGCATCTATTATGCCCGAGCATATCCTAATTACTGTAATGGTATTAGTTGAACGGGGGCGGCAGGGTCGGTGCTACTGTTTGGGAAACTGTACGGAATATGGGTCAGGGGATAGCAATAGCATAAATATGGGTGTACTTTTTAAAATGTTGAATTGAAGTGAGATTGCTATTGTAATTTGTTTTTTTTAATTTAATTATTGTTTTTTCTTTAACATAATTATGCATAATAATATACAATACTGATTTCTGTGTCAAACCATTCTGAAATCCTTTTATGGTGTATGCCAATTTAGGAAAAATAGTATTATTGATTTTATGCTATAATTGTAGATTTTTTTAGTTAGAAAAATATTGTCCTAGTATTATTAGACTGTGCTAGCCCCGACCTGATATATCCTGATGATTCAGTAATAAAATTGTAGTCATCAATGGAGTGAGTTTACACAATAACTCGTACTCGCTTTGAAGATATTTTTTCTAAACAGTTTTCAGAGTCATATTATCCCCATTATATTTATAAACCTATTATATATTCCCTTACTGTTAGTTCATATCAGATTCAGTCCATTCAGGCAGTGGTCAGATACAGGCAACCCTGCGGAAGGGGTCAAGGGGTAACACCCATGTACTGGGAAATGCTGATGTTTGCGAATGTGTGCCATACAGGGAAGGGGTTACGATGGAGTATTCAATTAACTAAGTATTGTAAAATGGTATGTGGAAGTTAATTATTCTTTTTCGCGGATGCAAAGTCTCATACGACACAAATGTGTAAATTTCAGATAGAAAGGAATCATTTGTCATGCAACATGCAGAGTTAACTGCAGTGAGCTAAGTAAAGTAAAAACTTAGATTCCAATACAATTTTGATCGCTACACTCCACACTAGGATGTAATGTACCTGTATTGTAAGTACTGGCTTACCGTTGAGAACTAGCTGTTTATGGTTAATTTTGGCAGAATTAGGCTGTATAAAAACCAGAGTATGCAGAGATCGAAAATACTGCATTTTATATTATAATCAGTTACAAATGAAGGCCATCATTGATCTTATTAAATTTCTTCAAATTTCAGTCAAGACAAAAACATGACGTTAAGATATCTAAACCGTAATATCTGGTAACCCCCACGTGGGTAAACGATGTATGTGTGGCACTGAGCGATTTACCATCGTGATAATTAACGCTGATTGCGTCCAGGTACAATACATACCTGACATTTAGCAATTAGCAATCTGAATGTTTTTTTACTTAGAACAGGTTTGCACTTGACCATTGTAATGATACCGTTAGGGGTCAGTACCATCTATAAATAATGTAGAAAAACAGAAAGACTTTCAGAAAAATAAGACTAAGAATAGAACAGTAGTATATTATAACTACCTTAATGGTATATAGTAAATAGAATCATTTTTATTAGAGAACTGCAGATTAATTCGCGAATTAATCATTTGTACGACTTTAATTGGTGAGATTGTTAAAAGGAATATCCAGATCAATTAGCCAATGAAAGCTCGCAGAGTAATGCCTCTCATAAACCTTCGAGCTCAAAACGCACCGGACTTGCGACTTTTACCTCTATTTTACAAAGCTAACGCGAATGTAGATAACTTTATAAAATAAGGTAGGTGAAAATTTTAATATATGGGATACAACTAGATAGATAGATTAATGCTTTATTGGACACTCAAATAAAAATAAAACATGATACAAAAAAAGAGAAAATTTAAAATATGCTTAATATGTCACAAATGTTGGCCTTATCGCCTTAACTAGATGTAATTTAAAAAATATTGCTATACGTCTATTTTTTACAATTTCCAGTCAGGTATTTGGTCACTAGGTCACCTGAAGCGATTACCACACAAGCGAACACTGTGGCCCAAGGTGGAACATATCTGTACGGATTAAAACTGGAATCATCCTGAACTCCTTGCTATGATTTTTTAGGGTTTTACATTATCACTGTAAAATAAACAAAAAAATGTAATGGGAAAATACTCTGTCAGTGGGTTTCGAGCTTCAATGAAATTGGGTCAACTACGATATGTCACTGATGGACTGATCAGCGGACATTATTATTTTATGAGAGCTTGAGGTTTTATTATGATTAATTTGGAATGTCCAGGGAATTTGGCCTTGATGGCTCGCTGATTTTACTACCTACTGCGGTACCAGAAAACATGTCCGTAAAATTGCGTTCAACTGAATTATTCCAGTTTATTCTGTTTCTTTATTGTTTCAGATAGTGGTCCAGTATGCCGTTTTTTAAATGTGGGGAGAAATCTTTACAACTAACACTGCTTCTAAGTAATGCCTTATAGAGTTAAAATAAACATACGTAGGTTAAATTTAGGTTTTGATTTCACATTTACATGTTTTGACGTCACATTTCAAATATGTATTAACAAATGAAACAAAAAATAAAGTGTTGCTATTTAAATAAAAATAAGGAATAAATACAAATAACTCGAATCTTTTTCATTGCCATAAAAAAAACAGCATTATCATCTATGTTTAAAATATTTATATACAAAAAGAACATCTCCTTACTAAAGTCTACAGTCCCTCGTGCATTCAATCTAGTCACTCAGCCAAACCTCTCAAAACGGAGAAGCTTGTTACTCCAACCATGTTCGTAGTAAAATCTCGTATGTCGCGTTGTAATTAAGCGAAGAAGGCGGCAGAAGACGCGGCACGCGGCGCCTTCGAGAATGTACGCGGATCTCATTTCCATGCAAATGAGGGGCAAGTAGGTACAAGGGGATGCAGTACTTGAGGTTGGGAAGGCTTGGGACGATTAATCTGCTTTGGAAAACTGTGAGGAATGGTTTTGAAGTGTTTTTGAGTATAGGCAAGAGAGACGTTTTATACGGTTTATAGTTATACGAGTAGGTATATACTACGTATTATGGACTGCAACATCCGACACTATTTTAAGACGAAAATATGAAATGTTTTGAAATATTTTTAATGATCAGAGGCTATTTGAGACCTCTGACGCCAGGCACCAGTTTGATACACTCACACGAATTACACAATTAGATATATATTGAACATTTACAGGTAACAACCATTGATGATTTTGATAAGGCCGCCACTTGTGGCACAAGTATAATTTTTTTTCTTTTTCTGTAATTATTATCGTGTGTTGCAATAAAGAATTTTCTATTCTATGATTTTGTTTTTTCGGTTGGGTACACTAAATACTACAGCATCTAGTATTTACAGTACATAATACTCTGTGAAGCTCGTCTATATAACGTTAATCTCTGTTCAGCAGTTCCACACCAGAACATAGCTCGGTACTGCAGTGATAACGGCAGGATGCTCGAAGCAAATTGATCGATAAGTAATATGGAACCATGTTGCGCTCGACGCAGCAGCTTTGGTGATTTGTGATAGGTAGGTACTACTTATTTAAACAAGGGAAAAGAAACTAAACGTACTACTACATAATAATAAAAAGGGGATTAAGAAAAGCTTAGAGATAGTCTAATTGTTCAAGGCAGTGTGCCCAGCATACTAGCCGCATTACCACGCTGGATGGTAACGCTGATACTAGTATGCTTATTTGGCGATTGTATACAGCATAGTTTATCATAGCTTTTAGTTATTTTTATGTATCAAATAGCGACTGTTAGTAAGATGTTTTGTCGCTTCAGATGCCTGGTCACTGAACATAATATAGCAATAACTACCCTGGTGGACAAACTATGTAAGATACAATTTTAAAAATAATATTCCTTAGGTCGCCAATTAGGACACAAATTTTAAGTTTCGTGTGATTTGTTGTGCATTTTTCTTGTATGTTAGTGAAGTGTTTTGAAAAGAAAAACAGCATCTTGTCTTCAGTCCTAAGACGAACGAATTGAACCTATTATATTATTATAAAATATTTAATGTGTCCTACAAACCACGAATAACTGTGAATGCTTTAAAAATGATGAACAAATTTCTCATACTGAACACTTCTGTTTTCTGTGGCTGAACCAAAGTTGTTCTGAAAGCTTAGTAACTAGGCCAATGAAATGTAAAAATTTGTATACTATTTACTATAAAAAAATTTGAACAATAATTTTAATAGCTTTGTTAAGCATATATAAATATGTGCGTTTCAATTTTATCAATTAAGTCTTGTAAAAAATGTGTTTCATTAGACGCCAAATTTACAAAACATTACCACTTTTACATGGTAATTAATTAAAAAACTATTATAATTATTGTTCAACCTGTTCACGTGATCGTTTCGAGTGTAACTCGCTAATTAGCGCTCTGGTAGATTGTCACGGTCGCATGTGGCGATAAGGCCGCCCCGTTTTGTTTGGGGTCAATTAGCACACGCTCTTGTAAATTGTGTTTAATTTTAAACTGTTAGTGGCATAAGTACTGATAACATTGACTTGAAGAAACTTACAACTACAACGGAATAAAGGAAGTTATTAGGTTCTATTCATTGTACAATATGTACATACATATGTACATACATAATATGTACGTTATATTAAAGGTAAGGTAAGCGAGCGTGGCTCAGCGGTTCTAGTGTCTGCTTTTCATCCAGACGCACTCTGGTTCGAATCCGCCCTACACCAATGACTTGTATTTTCAAGTTATGTGTGGATTTGCACTCGCTTAACGGTGAAGGAAAACATCGTGAGGAAACCGACATGTTTGAGGACCATAATATCCGAAAACATGCGTCTTCCGTGGAAGGACCTGGGCACCCACCACGATGTATTTGCCCAAGAAAACTCCCCTAACGAATTAATTCTGCGGGGGAGTCACGACCCTTAGTCATGAGGAAATACGACTCAAAGAGAGATTAAAGGTAAAGACTAAAGTTTGTGCGTGTTTGTGTTGTTACATCTGAACCGCGCGATGCTGTTACATCAATGTTATATCATGTTGAGATGAGATGTAATAATATGTTGTTACATCCCAACTATCTGAACCGATTAAGATGAAATTTGGTATGATAATAGATTAGCCTCTCGATTAAAACATAGGCTACTCCCTATCCCGGACTAAGCGGGTGAAACCACAAGGCACTGCTAGTTGTACATATAAATTATTTTCAGCTCAAAAAAAAACAAACAATTAACCCAGAATCATTGTAGTACAAATTGTAACACAGAAGCTTTTATCCAATTCACAGGACCACAAAATCTTCCTTGCACCACACCTCATCAAAGAACTAGCAAATTATTGCCGCGGCCGGTGCGGTGGGTGCGTGCGACGGCTGCTCGGCGCGACATCTGCGCGCGCGCACGTGGCAAGAACACCTTTTGTCTACATCAAACCCACCTTTTTACTGACTCTATTTTTAAACTGACACAGTTCTATATTTAATTTAACTGATGGAATGCTGGGATGGTGTGGTTAGTGAAACTAGAATTGTTGTGTATGGATTAATATAATTCGCAAGTATACGCCATAAATCTTCTTTCATACGTAACAACTCTCCCTACGCTGATATTTACATAATATGTTAATGCGGGATAAAACGCATAAGTGTCAATCTTAATTTTCAATTATCTTTATTCAGGCATAAATTATTTACAATATATATATATATATATACATATATATATAAGCACCAGTGTTAATGTATACTAGTTGTATATACTTAATAATAGTATACATAACACTTTGTCCAAGCACGTAGGCCACTATAAAGCTTTTAGTTTGTTGATTATTAATGATATTGTGAAAACAGGGTAAAATTTAATGTGATTAGTAGTCTAAATACCTCTACTTAGGCTTAAGTATAGCACTAAGTTCCTAAGAACAAATTTGCACAATCATAATTAACAAGATTCTTTTAGAGTGTACTAGTATGGTAGTATGTCTATTAAAGTAGATACTAAATTTTGTCTTATTTGATAGATAGATAGATAGAAAATTCTTTATTGTAACACACGATAAAATTAAAAGGAAAGAAGAAAAAATACTTATACTAGTGCCACAAGTGGCGGCCTTATTGCTAAAAGCAATCTCTTCCAGGCAATATTTGATCTAACTGGCTAATCGTGTTTTACATAAACAAAAATACCTACTCACTAAAAAAATCAACCTTTGTTAGCTAATTATTTTGTTATAATGAGTATTTCTTAAAAAATAATTAATTATTCAAAGAAGCCAGTCTATAAATGCGTGTCAATACTGAACAGTGACATCCATAACTTAAATGACACTTAGCAATTAATTAATATTTTAAGCTCGAGTATCTACTTCATCCACAAATAGTAAATGAAACACAACTACACTTATTTCATTTACATATTACATAAACAAATATACTACCACACATCAAATACTCGCTCCGACGACTGCATTTGCTCCACTTTCCCGCATGTATCGCCTACTTACCCACATATTGAAACAAACTGCATATTTGCTATATTATATCGCTATAATTTATCGTAAAACACCTGTCTCATAATCACCTGCCTGGACGTGCCGTGTCGGCTTCTCATTTACTATTCACTTTTTATTCTCTATTTGCTCGATGGATGTCGTTGATAATCACTTAAAGGGAACTATGAAGAGGCTAGATATTGTGGGATAGGTATTGTTTGGCTTTTGATGACAGCGGCCTGTTGTGTCCCTCCCGATACTCAAGATAATAAGTATATATACTCGTACATATATATATATCGATAAACTACTCTAAATTAGCATGTAGGCCCATGATAATCTAGATTCTAGTAAGTTAATGTTTGGCTTGGATATTCAAACCAAATTTAAATTCAAATCGTTGTAGTTGCTTAAGCGTGGAGAAGATATATCCACGCCCGTTCACTCACAAACTTTCGCTAGAATGATATTAGGGTGACGTGCTTTGATGACTCAGAAATCAAATGCCTTCAATCTATTTTTTTTTTACATGCAATAGGCTTACGCTTGACTAACTTGCCTGATGTTAAGCAACGTTATAGTCTACGATGTAGCGCGCTTGCCTAGAAGAAACCGGTTTACTCTCGACTTGAAGACCGACAAATTATATCTGGCTTATGCACATCAGTTTTCACTCGTATACCTTACATTATTATCTTTCAATATACAATCTATCAATTGCGCTATTTGGTAAAGAAGGGCTCAAAGCACAAATAAAGAAGGTCTTACATAGATATTTCAGGACATGTTCAGGACATATCAAACAAAAACAGAGCCATTTAGCCCCATACTAAGCTTACGTATGTATCATAGGCACTAGGTAACAACGGATATAAAACATATTATATCTTATCTTTCGTAATTACGTACTTAATATACATACATAGAAAGGACCGGATTAAACGCATGTATTTTTTTTAATCATATTTATTTGCGTCGTGCAGGAATCGAACCCACACCCCTAGATTAGAAGGGAAAGCCTCTATCAACTAAGCTAACAAGGCAATTATACCCAGTGGCAAGATACAAGTTAATGATGATATACTTCATTAAATGTAGGATTACAATTAGTGACATAATAAAGCAAGACCTAGCCCTATTAAACAACACTTTCATTGTAACCCCCCATTATTTATTGCAACTAATGATTATTTGTAGTCCATTTCTAGATGTGAATAGGACGTGTGAGGAATTCTATCAGCTTCATGTGTCAAAGAATGCTGCGGTCAGTGCGTCTGCGCATTAGATCCGAGATAAGGGTATTGTAAGAACTGGCAGGAGTGTATAGAGTTATTTTGTTACATGTTTAATATTTGTGGCTACAGGAAAATTGAATGTCGAATGTCTGATAACGATTTGGGTTAAATGACATAGCTTCTATTGCGTTGGTATCATCACATGAATGAGTTACTTGTCAAGAAGGAAGAAATGTACATACTCAGCAATATTTTGTGATGGATAAAAATTGATGATGAATGAAAATGATGTGTACAGGTTATTAAGACACTTATACTTATCCTTAAAAATAATTTATGTGTGAAACCTTCAACAATTCAATTATTTTAATGAAGTTTTATTAACATTACTTTAACAGGATGGTAAAATGAATACACCATCAATACAATTTCTTGAGTCGTATGCGATAAAAATCCTTCCAGGTTCCAATAAACTCAATCATCAAAAACCCTATATTGAAGTCATAATCGGTTTAAACAATGCAGACATATGTTCAACACCTTTCATAAACCGGTCGAACGAAGGACATCCGCTTTTTGGTGAATAAAAAAATTGAGTTCGACATTCTCACAGGAACCGCTGCGTATCCGGTGCGCCGGCGCAGAGTATAAAAAGTACTTATTTTTTGGACTGCCGTTTAATGATTTGGTCAGCAAAAAATATTTTTAAATTATTTATTTGGCTTTAAGCAAGTATGTTGATAGAAGAGTTGTGAAAAGTAACTCACAGTACTAACTTGTGTTTTTTAGAGTTTGCATTTCAGTCGGACAAGATTTATAGTGTAGTTGTATAATAAAGTAAAAAACTTTTTATTGATTGATTTTGATTGACAATATCGAATAGACAAAGCGTAATTTATAGTTCATTTACCGCCTGTTTTCATAATCATGTGAGTTTTTTTCCTCTTCCCCAAATATTAAGCTTTATTGTCTGCTCTGTGTTGTTTCATCTTAATTAAAAAAAGTGAGAATTAGTTAAAAAAAATACAGTTTTGTCAAAATGTGTTTTGACTATACAAGTATAAAAAATACCACATTGCACCTAACAACATCTAGTACAAAGTCCAAGCCACAAAAAAGCTTAAAATTTGCGACCCAATTAACTCACACGCGAATAAAAACGATCATTTGTAAACGTCCAAGTATTGGGCCCGCTGCCTTGCCAGGTAACAACGCCACGATTTTGTGCACTTTTGAATCCGTCAATGTCATTTACGCTCCCATTTGTGTTTATACAGATTGTGCTTTCTAATTTTGAAGATTTAGCGATAGTAATATCCTCATCCTCGTTGGAAACTATTGTGTAGTTTTGGCGCGAGCGTGCTTCTGCAAGTGCTCTATTTTATTCTCTACTTTCAGATTTATTAACGGTCTCTCTTTAGTCTAATAGATAAGCATGTTCTAAATTAAACTACATTATGCAGTCACTTTTGTGCGAATTCAATTGTTTTCACTTGAATTTAGAAATTCCCAAAAACGATGTAAACACTATATAACACAAAAACATGACAACATAAACATACTCCTTAATGAATGTTCATAAAACTGGCAAGTAGCAAACAAGCCATCAACTAACCTGACCTAATGACCGTTACTTTGATTTCTAATCACGAGACCAACAATCCACAATAATTGTGCTTTCTCTCGGCTCTTAGAAAAGTAGTGCAACCATATTCACGTGTCAACCTCCCAACGAAAATAATGCAAGAACTCTCCATAGAACGGTAAGATGACCTCCAATCTACATACATACAAATGACTTCCACGCATGGACAACAACAATAATTCCAGTGCTTTACAAAATTATCCAGCACTTCCTAAAAAGAAAACATGCACTCTAAGTCTGTGTACTAAAGATGATAATACAATACAGGTAAGGGAGTCAAAAGTGAACGGTAAAGTTTGTAAAACGTTTGGTAATAGTTAAGTGAAAGGCCGCATACGTGAGAAAAGCAACGCCTATTCTAACAATGCCATATTTTGCCGTCATCAGAACAGTGATCGATCTGAGTAAATATTTTATACCCAGTGTTGCGTGCAAGGCTAGAACTCTACTGTTATATTGTACTTATACATGAACTTTATCTCCACGGTATAAGGTCTATATTTGATTGGACAGATATGGAAGTAAAGTGGTACTAATATTGTAGATTACCGTGATATCATTCAGTTTGGTTTCTTATTTGTGTCAGATGTTGATAATCGTGGTGCTACATCGGTAATAATGAGGTTTCTAATTACATACTGTAAAGGTTAGCGGCTCGATTATGCTTTATTGATGGAATAGTTACAAGGCAGTTAATATTTTCCAAATTATTTGATTATTATTTTTTATTTGCCAAAGGTTGCCTGGAAGAGATGGTTTTCAGCGGTAAGGCCGCCGCTTGTGACACTAGTTATAATAATTTGTTTTATGTACTGTTCATTTTTAATGTGTCAAGAATAAAGAGTTTATCTATCTATCTATCTATTTTTAACTAAATATAAAAACTACTTAAGTATTTGGCTTGAATTTTATAGAACAACAATAAAACTTGCTGATATCAGCTGTAGCTTGTCATGGCATTTCCAACGTAAGCAAATCTAAAGATTTCATAAAATAATGACTATTTAATTGTAGTTAAATAGTGTTAGTTGTTTTTATTTTATTTGTTTTATAAATAGTGTTAGATATTCTTTCTTAAAAGTTACGAACTAAGATACTGTACTACAAATAAAGACTTACATAGCTGATAAGGGAACACAATATTTTTGTTTCAACACCATAAACTCAAGCGAAATTCAGTTAACACTGTCAAAAGTTGAGAACTAAGATTGAAAAGTTACGTGCTTTGTGAAATATTTGTCAAATCGTGAACTTACGACCAGAGGTTGTGTATGGCGGAAGTAAAATTTTGCATTTTGACGTCATTGGCTTCAGACATGCGATCCTATATTTAACGTTTCACTCAGTAGCGTATTTATGATTTGACGCCCTTTCGCATAAAGTTTGACGGCTACAAAACTATTAAAAATATTTTTGATGTTGTTGTTTTTTTTTCTTCAGAAATACCTGAAAATAAGAAATTACTTCACTATTAAAACTGTTAGCTTTCCATGTAAGCCTTAAATGTAAGTGTAATTCGTTTAAGCGAAACCTTGTTTATCAAAGTCATGTTTCAACTAATTTGTATTTTGAATTGATACCGGAGTTAAAAAATCTCTCATTCAGACATTATTGTCCATTTAATAAAGGTTTAAATGTAATATTTAGCTTTTTTTCTAACCTAACCGTTCCTTAAAAAACTTAATGCTAACCTAACTACGTCCCTGGTTTTATTGTGACCTAACTTGACCTTTTACGTTGGAGACCTTCTTTGTTAATTTTAAGCTAGTTTTTCAAGGATTTTTGTGACGCTTTCAGCTTCAGTTATCGTATGTTAAACAGTTTTAAATCGCGATCGTGCCACATGTTCCATTTTACTAGTTAAGAATATTTTGAATTGCATGAACATTAAAGTGTTTTTTTTTTAAAGCAAGTTGGAAGGAGTTGGTTATTCTTAGATGGTAATAGTCTGTATGAATTGCAGGAGAGGAAGCCCTTGCTCCGTAGTGGGTCGATAGATTTGTTTGAGGCAGAAGATGTCAAATCTACATACAAAATATAATTTTATACTTAGGATTGTCTAACTGTCATGTATCGGTTATGACTACGATAGTCCAAAAATTCTTCAAGAATTACAAACACACAACATAATTAGAACTGACTTAAAAAAAATTTGAACTGAGTTACATTTTTCAAAATATTATGCTTCAGGTGCAATATTATATAAATGTTATTTAAGACGTGTAATGACAATATATAATTGTAAACTATAACCATATCCAAAAACTATTAATTTATACTTATGTAAGTATAAACTAGATGCTCGCGGCTTCGCTCGTATTAATAAGTAAAAAATGCAAACCCTATTTCACATTTCACCCCTTTAAAAGTGGCATTTCCAAAAATCCTTAATTAAATCTTAGCGGATGCCTACGGCATAACATATACGTGCATATGCCAAATTTTAGCCCGATCCGTCCAGTGGTTTGGGCTGTGCGTTGATAGATCACTATGTCAATGTATATATTGCGATATAAATAGCGAAATTAACAATTCAAATCAATATTTACGTAATAACAAATGAATACTGAGTAACCGTTACGTTTCATGGAATACCACCGAAGGTTAATCAAACATCACATAATTATTAACCTGAACTAGCCATTATGCTAGTTATGTAATAGCAATAGTCATAATGTATGTTTACAAGGTTCAGCTAAAACTAATCTAGTGTATGTATGTTTTGCTATAGTATCGACCTTCGAAATATCTGAAATTTTGAAATACAAAATTGAAATGCTCAATTTATTTTATGTATTCATTGCAATATATAATATATGTACAATGAAGTTATATGGATACCTTGTAAAACAAACACCTATAATATGCTTAACATATTACTAAACAGCAGAGTTATAATTTTGCTAATTGGTAAGACTGCAATCAAACCTTGCATGCATTTAGACGTTCAATGTTCAACGTTCTGTAGATAGTATTAAATTGAACTGGTAACACAATAAATGTATTGCCATCTCACATTTTGTATGAAAATATTTTTTTTATATAATAATTACAAACTACAACACTTTGGTTTTCTAGATGCAAGATCTATACTGAAAATCTGGAGAAATATGTAGTGTTTTTCCGCTGCGACTGCTCCTTAACCGACATCAAATCATACTCATACAAAGCTTCAAGACACAAGGTGCGGTGTTGGGAAGATCTTGAGATCCACGGAGGCCACGTTGGTTAGGAGGTGAGGTGTGGTGGTGGTATATGGAGGAACACACCTAAAAACCATCAAGTTTGTTGTTTGATGTCGGTTAAGGAGCAGTCGCAGCGGAAAAACACTACATATTTCTCCAGAGTTTCAGTGACAATGAATTTCCGCAAAGTAACGCCTGATTCAATATCTTATCTGCGAGATCTATGTTTCAGACACTAACAGTATGAGATACTATGAACCATCAGTCTATCTTTCTTAGTTTTTGAGTCTAACTATACAACAGTTGGTATGGAAATAGCACATTTGCGACTGCACGTAATCACAGTGGTCGTGGCAATATTTACGATATATACTCGTTGGCGGATGCATTTTTTAGATACGTTACCTTTGCAAGTGAATTGAGCTAACATTACAGTTAATCTATCATCTATTTAGTTATATATCACATTTTTTAAATCAAATATTTACATTAACAGTGTTAATGTAAATATTTGAATGTTTGTTGAATTGTCTGGAGTCTTCAGAAAACACAGTTCCTCTCCAGACCGGAAGTGGTAGGCAGCGCCGGTATTGTGTACACGTTACTGACTCGACGGAACAAAGAGTCTATTTCCTCATTCCCATCCCGCATAGAGTAGCTGGTGCAGATGGGTAAAGTGGTACAATTGAAGGGAGAAAAAACAACCTAAGTTTTTTTTTACAAGAAATGGGTTTGCTCTTGACCGTAATTCGCCTGATGGTAAGCAATCATTACGGTCTAGGATGGAAGGTGATTACCTAGTAAGAACCGATTCACTCTCGCTTTGAAGATCGCAAGGTCAATTCCATTTTATTAAAACTTCGTGGCAGGTAAGGTACATAATATATAGAAAACTTGTGTAACGGTGGGTACATGTTAAAAGAAAAAAGCAATATATACATATAATATTAAAGCGTCTTGGCGTAAAAGGAGGTCAAGGATTTGGCAGAAGACCGGGAAGGATGGCGCATGCTCTACAGGTAAGGGCCTCGCCCTTATATTAATGATGATGATAATCTCGTTTGACACGACAATAATCATGTAAACTACTTTTAAGTATACAATATATTCACATGGAATTAACATATGCAACTAGTTGTTAAGTGCAAATAAATAAATTATTATTTTATTAATTTCGTTTCTACAATGGCATTTAAGGTGTGTTAATAACTTCTGTCAAACTAGTGTTAGATGCCTGATTCTACGTTGTAAAAAAACAATACTCTTTTAAGATAAGCACATAACTTACACAGTCCCTATGTTAAAATCTGGTGCTGTCAGCTAAATTTTACTAATAAAAAAGAAAAGTTTTTTTTCCCGTGAACGCTATTTTATTTGAGTGGTGTACAGGAAGAGAGGCCTATGCTCAGCAGTTGGCCATAACAGGCTAATGATGATGATGAACGCTATTTAAATATCTTGACTGGTCAATCTGTATGAGTTGTGATTGTTTATTCTTTGCCCCTCGGCCGACGCACCTAAGCAGAGCTGCGGCACGTATGTCCGCGAAGGGAGGGAAGGAGAATCGAAAATAAAAACCTGGCAAGTATGCTGGAGAGTATACTGACAAGGGTTCTGTATGATTATTTTATTTTATTGATGTATGTACATAATATGCATAGCGTACATACTTGTATCAATAAAATGAACTAAAGTTATGAATGTCAATTTTGATTCTATATTAAAATATAAATAGCCATGACAATAATCACTCGTTTGTACATTAATAATCAAACTTACAAACCTTTTTTTGTTAATGTTATAAAATAAAAGTAGCATCAAGTAACATCAAACGGTCAAATACATAAAGTAATGGAATGCTCATGTTAGTGTGCCATATTGAATGTTACTATTTACGTTTACAGTTTTAAAATGACAGTAATTTACTTGTGATCATGTAGTATTTCCTCATGACTGAGGGTCGTGACTTCCCCTCCGAATTAATTTGATAGGGGAGTTCTCTTGGGCAGATACATCGTGGTGGGCGCCCAGGTCCTTCCAGGGAAGACACATGTCCTCTGATATTGTGGTCCTTAAAAATGTCGGTTTCCTCACGATGTTTTTTCACGTTTCCTCCTTTCCTCCTTCACCGTTAAGTGAGTGCAAATCCACACATAACTTAAAAATACAAGTCATTGGTGCAGGGCCGGATTCGAACCAGGGTGCGTCTGAATGAAAAGCAGACACTCGAACCGCTGAGCCACACTCGCTCCCAGTTAGTTGTTACATGTATCACTTTATCAAGGTTTTTACGTAATGTCTAAGCTAAGGAACCCAACACCCCTCCCCGTGTGGGGACATCCCCAAACATATTAGGGGTACGAAGGAAGGTTGAGGTTCGAGACCCGACGACTTTTTTGCGATAATCAAACGCTACGTAACGCTTTCGTCGATTTGAATTGCCGCTGTAGCTTCAAGTGATTTTATGTACATTATGATAAAAAATCTGTGACAGACAGCGATAATAATTCTTTCTGATTATGTTATTTAATTATTGAAAATATTCATAAAATACGAATTAATTGACTTATTTATTTATTAAATTAAACTTTTATTGGAAAATGAGCGAAAATAATCACGACGCAGGTTCGAATCCTGCCGGTCGTGATTATTTTCGCTCATTTTCCAATAAAAGTTTTAATTTAAAACAACCATAGTGCAGGTTAGCACTTAATAAATTAACTCATATTTATTTATTGTTTCATATGTGTCATTTGAGCTATTCGTCGCTCAATTTGAGCGGACAATGTGACAACACTTACTTCAACTTGATTAATTAGTGGAGATGTCGACTGTGACTTGTACCATAAGTTAGTTCACTGGCTTAACTGCTATTTTTATATGAAAAACATACTTTAATCTCAGCTAGTCTCAAATATTGTGACCACAAAATCACAATATTCGTCCCAAAATACCGCAGACGCAGTGATCGTAAAAGCCTGTTTTCCCTGGTTACATAAAATTGGGAGCTTAATAAAAATCTCAGAGCCGCCTCGTAAAGATCCCTACAATAACTCGGTGTTTTAACTCCAGTCAAGTAAATAAAATGAAGATAGCCGTGAAAACGAATACGGAATGTATCAGCAGGTTTTGCTCACGGTAGCCGAAATGGCTTTTCTATTCAATTTTCGATAGAGATTTTTTTCCTACCCGCAGTTTTGCGTACGGCGGAGCCAATAAATCTCCTCTCGGGGTAAGGGGCGAATTAATCACTCGACTTGTTCCCCAACTGGTCTGTCGACAAGTCACTTCCGTTGAACTGATGTGAACCGCAAACTTAGCCTTCGATAGGTCGAGATTCGAGCGCGCGAGGCTTCCTCGGAGACCTCCCGCGAGGTGAAAATAAGAAGCGGGAATAAATAGTGAGGCCAGCTATACACTTTCAGGAGATGAAAGTGTTCAAGAGGTTGGCTCCGCTACATAAATTAGGCAAACGGCCATGATCTCTGATTTCCCAATACGCCGACTGAAACCGCCGAGCAACAGAACCGAAAATCCTCCCGAATAAATAAATAATAAAGCTAATTTTCACAAGCCATAAAGCAAAAAACACTTGATTAAATTTTAGGAAAGCCCCAAATTTAAAAGCTGTGTTGTTTCCCGCTCATTAGGGTTAGGGCGGGCGGGGGTCGCTGGGCGGGCCGCCACGAATTAATAAACAAGGCGGCCAAGGGCGCGGCGTGACCCGCGAGCCTTCCTCGCTGGCAGCCTTCGACATATTAAAGGACGAGGACTAGAAAAACCACAGAGAAGACAAAAAACTGAACCAAACTCTGGATTGTCTATAACATCTTGAAGCGCGGGTGTTCCTGCGACGAAACGTTGTCATTCAAAATCAGAGCACGTGTACAATATTTCATCATCAGGGAGGATGGAGGCGACCCTCACCGCCCCCGCCCCCCAGCCCGCCCCGGCCCGCGCCAGGCCGCGCCAGCCGACCCAAAAAGCACAATATATTTAGCCGTCAGTTGTCTTAGTCAAGCCTTATGGCCTTAGGTAAATAACCAATAATATAAAAATAATAATATAATAATAATAGGTTTCGGTATCAGAGGTTGCCCACTCTCATTCGATATAAAGATGTCATTGTTTATAATTAGAGGTTTGGCTTAGCATTGATTTACAATCATAATTCTTAAATATTTCCTTTATTCTATTTCAGGTACAAGTAATAGTTACATTATGATTTTAATACTAACAACTACATACTTCTTATATGAAACTATCAGCAAATAATAATGCATTTGAATTAAGGACCCAAAAATCACTGCTTATATCATTTTCTAACCAGTATATATTTTTTTATTTTCCATTTTTGCAGTTCATCTAATAACCCTCAAATTATCAATTTCAGCCAATCTTAGCTACTGCCATGAAAATATACCGCAAAAAGTCTATCTGCACTTGACACAGGAGGAAACGGGACAGATTAACCGTAGTGAAGGGAACAAAGCTAAATATGTTTCAAGCTGATACTTACCCGGAGGCAGTACATGGGAAATTTGCAGAAGAATCTTTCATTGCGTGGGAAAAAAAGACATAAAGTACTGTTTTTGTCTTAGTTGTATCCCAAACAAGTACGGACTGTATTGATGCTCTAAATCTTACCAGGATCGTATAATGTCTTTTAACATTAACGTTTCTAGTATATGCTTCTACAGTATACGTTTACCGCCGATGGTATCATTGATACAAAAATTGATTGATAGGATTAATACTCGTACACATATGTATAATTTTGTTACTACTTGTAATGTTGTAATATGTATGTGCAATTGTATGACTAATGTGATTATTTCATTATTTAATTTGACCTTTAAAGTTCCATAATTTACCAATAAACATCTGTATCTGAATCAAAGTGTTCTATTTCATGTATGGACATTCCATCTTTTTAACAAGTGAATAATATAAAATATCTAGATTTTTATGCAGTACCATAAGTCTAATAGGCGTGCATACAAAGATAGATACGATATAATAATTTCATAGCCATAGCCGATAATAATAATAATGAACAAGCCCTAAACATGGACTAATCAATTTATAATCTCACTTATCAAAATAATCTAATTGTTCTCTGAAACGTCCATATACTGCGCTCTCGTATAAAAGTTATACAATGCTGAAAAAGGATAGAGGAATGAAATGATGGAACCATTTTCAGTCCACAGTTACACACACATACAAACACTGTCTATGTAGATACAAGTCACGCACACAAGCTAGTGTTGGTGTGAAAAGTTGAGCAGTAATTTATATGACGGTTTAAATAATTACTTCGCGTTTTCGGCTCAATTTGTAGATGAGAGCGGCTCATCGGCGCTCTGGTGACATTTGTAGGCGGGGAGATAGTGGGGAATTTTGTTCTGCTATAATAATGTGACATAAAAGTTTGGTTCGTATGCTGCAAAATATGGTATATATAGCGTATTGTGGAATATGTAGCTACAAAAATTGAAGTTTTGTGTACCGAAGCTTAACGGTTTTTTCTCAAATAAAAGAATTGTTTGCATAGTTTATTATTTCTAAAATATTGTGTCCTAAAATAAAAGGGAAGGGATGTGAATGCGATAGAAGAATGGGAAAAAAACATATAAACGTATATTTTTATGTGGTACCTACATATGCTCAGACGTTTAACCATCTTTAAATCTTTTATTTGTTTAGTCACTAAAATACACTGTGGCTCTTAAGCTATTTTCAACGTATAGGTTACATTTTCAGTATCCGTTATATGTTGTCGTATGACTAAATCTGTTTGAATATTTTTGCTAAAATTTGATCATTTATCTCAGCAAAGTCATGTTGATATAATTGACAAAAAAAACCTTTTTTAATCGATTTAAGCATTACGTTAGTGAAATCCATTGCAGGAAAAAAACAGTATCTATTCATTACAGTATCACTTCTTGTCCAATGACAGTGGCCAACTCTGGTGAGAGTTTATCAAGCTTCCCTAAGGGCCTGTGACATGGCTTAACGACTGCCGTACTAGACAAACAGCCTACAATTTATAAGATATATATTATTATGTATTTTATTTATTGATAAGCGTGATTTAACGCGAGCAATTGGCTTCTTTCTTATATAGTCGCCTTAGTTATTTAAGTCTGAATCTCATAATCATCATCAGCCTAATTAGACCCACTGTAGGGTACAGACCTCTTCTCTCTTACGCCAATACGCCCTGTCTTGCGCTATTTTTGACCAGAAATTACTTAATATAAACTCCTTGTATTAACATAATCATTTCAGTACGCTTTTAGAAACATTTCAGCAAGCTACACTTTAATAAAAGCCCTGCACCCACGTATCGCTTCCGTATAAAAGATTTTTCCATTGCCATCTGCTTGGAAAATAGATTGCTTGTCAATAAAAATGTAAATTCGTCGCTTCGGCTTGGCTAATTCATCTCCCAATGGAAAATCCAGCAGCGAGTCGTTGTACGGCAAAGATATTATAATAGTAAGACTCCTTACTAAAATGTGCTCCTCGATAAAATAAAATTGTCATTAGCACATCTGTACCTGCGCCGTATGACAGCAACTTCCAGCGTTATAAAAAAATTCCATAATGTACGAACGGAGTTTACCTATCTTCAATTTCTTTTAGTTACTATACTTATATATATCATACTCCAGTGGTGACCGTTGATAATGATTAAAATATAAACCATGCAATCAGTTTCAACTGCCCATATCCTTATCTGTCTTTTTACAAACTATGATGTCATACGAAATTATTACAACCTGCTTGAATAAATCAGCTATAAGAAAACTAAAAATCATGCCGATATAAGTACCTACTCTGGGATTTTTGAAATTGACCTGTCATGAAAATAATAAATAATAATAAATAAATATTCCGGGACATTGCACACAGCGCCATCTAGCCCCACACTAAGCAAACGCTTGTGTCGTGGGTACTAGATAACGGATATAATACTTATATACTTTTCTTTTGTAAATACATTAATAAATAAAAAATTTAATAAATTTTTTTTTTTGTAAATACAGTAATTATACATTTTTAAGGTGCATAAATACTTGTGTCGTGCGGGAATCGAACCCGCGACCTCTCGATTAGAAGGCAGAGCCACTACCAACTAAGCTATCAGGCCAGTCAATATGAAAAAAAATATTTTAGAGATTATGTTTGTTTATGTTTGTTGTGTTTTAGTATGTGTGTCGGATTTTTTATCAAATAATGCCAGATCTTGTGGGTGAGATGTCGTTGTCGGAGATCGATCGAGCGTTCATTCGCATGTTTTTTTACTTTTTCACAATCACATATTGACCATTTGGCAAGGGATGGGGGGAGGGTGAGAGGCTTTTATCGATGTCGATAGAACTGTCACTTAGGATTTTAGAGCAGTAATAATGCAGTTATGGCTTAAAACTGCGCTTGCGTTTGGATGAAAACAAATTAATGGAAAGTTTCAAATATTTTGATTTAATATCTGATTCTTTATGAAAACTTACACAAATATAAAAGCTTATTTGTATAGCTAGTTGTGGGGCTAGATGGCGCTGTGTGCAATGTCCCAGTTTTTTTATCTAAGACATTGCAAACTAATATAGTGCCATATCGCAGAAACTATTATTACAGCGTTTTGTGAAATATTTCGAAATATGTCTCATTTATTCCCATCTTTCTGACTCCTGTCCCATACTCCTCAACACAAGGCCACACTGGTGTATGTAGTTCAGCTCGCGCGTTTCGCTATGATTTATAGAGGTCCCATGAAAGAGACGAAGGGCCTTCGAGGACCCGATATGAATTCTAATACGGATTTGTGATAAAAACTATTGTATATTATCTTATTTATTTCTGGGGCGGTCACAGTGAAATAGAAAAGATATGACAAGTAATATTTATCTAGCTTTATAGTTGTATTTTTTTGTTTGGGATATAGTAACTTTCGATAAGCGTTGGCAATTAAAGTATGAAATTAAGAATGCGAATTGTTTAATACCATAAAAGAAAGAATTAACTTATTATTTACTTCAAGTGGCATATTAAACTGTAGGCCCCGGCTGTTGTCATAGTACGATATTCATTAAACCATGTCAGAGGCACGTAGGGCGGTTTGTTAAACTCTCGACACCAGAGTTGGCCACTCTCATTCGATAAAAGGAAAAAGTACATAAAAACTACCAGTTATTTTCCATTTTCCTCAGTTCGCATAACAACCAGGTAAAAACAACATCCAAACGCCAGTTTGTGAGATAACATTACCCGCTAAATAGGAGCAACCGCAAAAAATAATCGAAACACGCAATTTGATCCAAAACCTCGCGCCACGCTCACACTCCCGCGGTGATACGTCTGACACCCTAATCAAATAAGTACCTTTTACCGTAGCCGAGAAACCTTCACTGCAATATCAACCTAAAGTTTTCAACTATATGGTTTTGTTTGCCTTGCGTGGTGGTTCGCCTGGCTTCCGCATAAAACGTATTTGTAGGAAGGACGACCCAGAAAATGGGTATAATATACTCACACTACCGTCCTCCTTATACTCCCGCCTCGTCCCTCTGGAGCTGAGAAATTTATATAACAAGCTATCTCGGTTATTGTCGGAACAGCCTCAGATATTATTTTTAATTAAACAAAGTACTGGACTGTAACGCCATCGATCCATTTGCCATTCCCGCGGCGTAAGCTTTTTACATTTTAGACTCGTGGTCGCTGTTGTGAATTAAAATTTTGCATAACAGCTAGGAAGTAGAGTTGTTAGGTTTTGATGTTTTTCTCGAAGCTTGAAGTAAGTGTTGGTGTCGGTAAGTGTTGATATAGACAAAGAAAAAAGAATTTATCGTTGTATTAAATCGTATTTTCATTTATACAATAGCAATACAATACTTAATTTTACGTATCTACTTAACAAGATATGTTTTCTTTGACGATATTTAAGCTTTATTTTCAACCATTAAACACTTAATCATATTTCTATTTGGATACATCAGATTTGAATATTAAAAAAAAGCATCAAATATAAAACCAATATTAGTAAGCCAATCAAATGATCAAATAACTTCATAAGCAGTAGCAATTTTAACGAAATCAAAGCGGACTTTTAGACCAGATTTTTAGACCTAATTAATTTGGGATTAAAAATGGTCTCAGACTTGTAACCAATAAAAGGCATTTAAAATCTTTGAAACAATTTCTCTTTCAATCACGTAAAGCGAGGGTAGGTGGGGTATAAACCACCCCCGGCCGATATTCATGACGGGTACTACCCCCGCAAGCTTTCTACGGGCAATACTTTACAAACTGCTAACTCGCTGCTCTAAGGAAACAAAAGACCATATTTTTTTATTAATAAACAATTTCAACCATGGAGCCACAGTTTTCTCAGTAAATTAAATATTCACAAAACATTACAGAAATATGCTGAATTAGTTATTATTAAAAACCATGTTATAAAATTGTTCGCTTAGATAAAACAATCTCAGTTGCTGAATAAGAAAAATGGACACGTGATAATTATGATGATTTCAGAATCAACTCGAAAGATGAAAATACACATTTTATTGCGAACATAGTTTTTTTCATCTGAAAACCTAAATTTATTCAAATAAATGTTATTTTTCATGCCTCAATGGCTGAAAAATAATTTGTCATTTAAAGAAGTATTTTATTTTTACAATACCTATATATTTTTAAAATGTTACCATGTTTTGTCTTGTATTTTGTAAATTAATTTAGCAGATTATATTATTTAGGTTTCAAATTAAATTTTCTTGAAAATACTCATTAGAGAACTTTCGAGTTGTTACCCAACTTACCCGGTACATTCTACGAACTACATCGAAATATTTTTAGAACTCGCCCTTTAAAAGTCACAAATTCAATTACACTAAGGACATATTATTCGTATAATAACAACTAGTGGGTGCTCGCGGCTTCGCTCGAATTAAGAAGTAAAACGTGCATTCCCTATTTACCCCTTTAAAAGTGGCATTTTCAATCCTTTCTTAGCGGATGCCTACGTCATAACATCTGCCTTCATTCCAAATTTCAGCCCAATCCGTCCAGTGGTTTGGGCTGTGCGTTGATAGATCACTATATCAGTCAGTCAATCAGTCAGTCAGTCACCTTTGAGTTTTATATATTTAGATTTCTGGCCTTCTAAGAAAAGTTTCAGATTACGGATAAGTGGAAGGCCGATACATAAATTGCTAGAAATCTGCCCTAAAAACGTGTACACCCACATTGAAATATGATTTTCTTCTCGGAACCTTAAGGCTGTTTCTGTGGTATCCTATTCCATTTACTTTGGACCCTTCAGACGAGCCCAATCCTTCAAGACTTCTAGGAATAACACACATATGTACTTTCAAGAATTAAATGATACTTTATCCAGTATTATGATCAAACCCTTAACCTGACTTTAGGTAAATGATATGAGTTAAATACTACCAAGGTTAATCTTTCCTGTGAAAGTTTAATATTATTTCTACATAAAACATATAAATTTTCTAAAACAAATTAAAGGTTAACACTTACAAACATGACTGTCATTGTGTTTTTTCAATTATTTTGGTATATACCGTACTTTTGTACAATAGAATTGAGAAACACTTCTTTTTTATGACGGTTAAACATTCAACGGGAGTCAAGCAAGAGTTGAAAGTATCAATAGAGGTTAGAAAAGTCCTATTTTATTACCAAACTAGCCCTTTAAATTGACAAGAGTCTATAATCTTAAAGCTTTCAAAGTTAATTGCTTTCGTCTTGGAATAGTAGCAGATTTTTTCGCTGCAGCCAATAAGAGACGCCCGAAATGACCTGTAGACGTTCTGAGAACGTAATGTCATGCGGATTATCGACTTACTGCGACCCGCGTGTGGGGAATTTTAAATTATATTGTTTATTACTGTTTGTGTATATGTCGTAGGATAATTCGATACTTCGAATCTTCGCGGAAATCCTAGGAGTTTTGCGAAAACGCGGATAATTAGACATAGACGAAAAATTATCAAATCTTACTGGACAAAGTCAGGATTTTTGCCCCACCACTTGCACTACAACAGGACTTGGCTCCTCCTCGCTTCGCTCGTCGTCGCATGTGCGTGGTAGAAAGCAACCTAACGAACCTAATCTACCTTCTGTCACAGACAAGTGACTTCGAGTCCAACACTAGCACTACAACAGGACAGATAATTTTTCGCCTATGTCTAATTATCCGCGTTTTCGCAAAACCCCTAGGATTTCCGCGAAGATTCGAAGTATCGAATTATCCTACGACATATATAAGTATTAGAATTGTACCTACTACAATTGGTGTTGTATGGGTATATACGATAAGATTGAAAGCGCTGTGAAAATCTTGACTAGAATTGGCTTTAATAGCTAGAGCAAAATTAAGAAGTCGGTTAAAAAATAATCTAATTCGATATAAAATCAATAAAAGTCACTTGCATTCAAATTAACATTACTTGTCATTACAATTAAACTATATAAGTAAAAAAATAGTAAGTAAGTTCGTATAAGAGTGGACACTCTCATACGAACTTACGTAATATTTTTTTTACTCCTTTTTTTACTCTGGTGTCAGAGTTTTTAAACCGCCCTAATACCGCCTAAACCGCCGCATAAACAAGGACTTCAATAATTTTACCACCAATGCTTCTATAGAAAACATTAGGAATTTTTATGAAGAAAATGTTAAATGTAAAGCTAAATCTAATTAGAAAAGCCGAGATTTTATTAGGGAACTAAAATAATAAACCATTATTTTATAGGGGTATGTAAAAGATGGGTTTGGCTTGTATAAAGATTAACCTCATTTTGTGCGTGGTATTAAAAGCTTTCAAATAAATTAAGTCGTATTTTGGGCGTGCCTGTTCGGGATTCTTCAATATTGTTACAAGTTTAGTTAAGGTGGGCGGATACCTAAGTCAAAGTCAAAGTCATTTATTGATAAGAAATTTCTTACAAGTCAGTGAGTGAAGTCAGTCAGTTACAGGTCAGTCTTACCTGGCGAATACTCCAAGTACTATATATAATACCGCATTTTATATGTATATTATATACATACATGATAGGCTTACGCTTGACAACCACTCGCGTAATGTAAGACAATAGCCTAGTGAGCCCACATAGATAGCCTAGAAGAAACCGATAAACTCTCGACTTGACAAAAATAATTTATCATCATCAGCTTGTTATCGCCCACTGCTGAGCATAGGCCTCTCTTCTTGTACGCCACTTATCCCGGCCTTGCACAGATTCAATCCAGGTGCTCCCTGCAGTTAAATAAGATTTGATTAGTAAAAAAGATCTGGTAAGAAGCTTACCGGATCTTTTGATGATGATGATGATTGGAGAATACCTTATCTGAGTAAGAGTACTTAATTTATTCGAATCTGTTATATTATAACCCTTATTCTCAAAATATCTTACAAAAGTTTATAAAATCTTGCTCATCTCTGTAACTTTTATTGTAAGTTCTCAATGTCAGATCACTAGGTTTTTGGCCTGAAGACGATCTATACGTCTGAAACATTTACATAAGTTTATATGCTTACTATTTTAAATAGGTTTTCAGGGAGAAAATCTTATTTCTTTGATTCATCACTACCAAAACTAAAGGCTGATGCAATTTTAAAATTGAAACTTTTGTTTTAACCAACTTTTACATAAAAGAGTAGGATTGTTGAATAAACCTCATCTTGTTTTTTTTCTGCTATAAACAGCGCAGCTAAAGTAAGTTCATATGGCAACAGTACTGTCAAGAGTTTTAAACCGCCTTAATGGCCTCTGATACGGATTGATGACTGCAGAAAGTACAGCTTTAGCCATTTATTTTCATATGTTATTTATTATGCATTCTCAACATTTTTATACAATAAAATTGGGAACATAGACCTTTAAGGGTTTCGATTATATCTATATCTAATACTAGCTGACCCGGCAGACTTCGTACTGCCTCAATCGATAAATAAAAGACCTAAACTTTTGTATAAATTAATTTAATTTTTTTTCCCTTTTAAACCTTTTCTAGACCTCCACGAACATTTCAAGACTAAGATAAGATAAATCCGTTGAGCCGTTCTCGAGTTTTAGTGAGACTAACGACAGCAATTCATTTATATATATACCTATCATCATCATTCATCCATTTAGATATAATAATCTATATACAATTATACCTAAGCCATTACAGCTATGCGCTATGTGTATAAAATACCTACCACTTAACGGCAATCGATATTGTAGCTTTCAATTGATTAAAACGCTTTCAGGAAACTGTAAGCATCGTAAAACTATTTAATGTAATAACAGATAGTTGATTACGAAGTTCGTTCGGTTATTTTTTCTATGGTAAGCAGTCCATAGTAAAAAGACTTTTGGACATATGTGAAAATCAGCCGCCCTCAAAAAGTTTATTACTCTCAAACGACGATCAAATGTATAGAAAACTGAATTATTTTTAAGTATTTCTGAAAATCGTAGAACAAAAGGATTTTGCTTTTGACACACCAAAAATTTGCGCGTTAGTTACGAATAGGTACCATAAACACAGTATTTAAAAAAAAAAAAAAAAACAAAAAAAATACATTTGTTTTTGCGTCTGTTGTGATTTGCAAATCGGCATCTCCTTTGAGCACCAATAAACGAATTCTGAAGCACAAAAAGCAAACAACCGATAAGGTATTTGATAATGTTTTTCTTCCGAAAAGCAAAGATAAGATTGCTGATCACGTTCTTATTTGGTGCGGGATGCAATTCCGGGGATTATTTGGGTTCGTTTTGTTTGTCCTATTTGAAGTTTGGATCCTTTGTGGCATACCTACATATTTTTGCCACGCTAGTGAGTCCAGAAAATTTTAAAGGTATAAAAAGATCTGTTTATAAAATGTTCTTTCATTGTTTCATTATAATCAATTGACTCTTTTTAATATTCTACATTTAACATAACATGATTTAAGTCATACCTCCGTCTTATTGACATTTTGTGAACCAGCTGGTTTTAGATTATATATAGGTACAGTTTCGAAGCCAGAGACTTCAAAATATATCATAATATATTATATTTTTGTCATAAAGATTTGTAATTAATTGATGTGTATCTTTTGTAAGAGTATAACAGCTACGGTCATTTAGAAGCATCGTCAAAATTCTCGCAAAAAAAATAATTACATATACTTTCATTACTGATAGTTGAAATGAAAAGTGAAAATATTGAAGATGGTCAATACGTTTTTACGTGATATATGTTTGCATTTGACAATAGCCCAGGATGTAACAATTTTACAAAGAAGGTTCCCAATTACTCTAGACTTGCAGACTCCTGGATCGTAGTTCGCAGGAAATACAGTTTTTGGTGCAATGTTTCAAAGAGATCTTTACATCCTCAAGCCGTATATGTAGACGTAAGTTCTCGTTTGAAAAAAATTAAGAAATACGGTGCAAACCAACCATACCCATATCGGTTCCTCTGTCTGATGTACTTAACTCATAATTACTTGCAATAATTAACTCGGAGAATGGACGCAATCGATGTTTGTGTTGCTTCCATTACTTTGTTAAAAAAAAGGTTTTAATACAAATGTTGCTGAATTGCGTTTTGTTGCATTTGTTATGAAAAAAACAGGTGGGACGATAGGGTGCTTAATGTTTATATATGACAATCTATACAAAGGTAGGTAATAAATATATTTAAGGTATAATAACTACTTATCACAAAGTTTGACAGCTGATAGAAATTTGTGTAAGAGATTGGCTACTTACTGTTTTTTTTAACAAATGAGAGTGTGCCTTATGTTTTACCTGATATACGGTAAAAAATATCTATATTATAATCGACTAGTTTAATATAATATATACTGTTTTCATTACAGTCCGAGAAAACCAATTTATAAAAAACATTTTATAAGCAACTGTTCTATACTTTGACTACCCTAAACCTTCTTTCGAGCTTTTGTGATATTAAAACAAAACTATACCAACTTTCAATAAACTAATAGACTTATTAATAACCCGTAAACATTTAACGACAATCTACATACACACATAAACACAACCCTGACTACATATGTACATACAATCCAATCACCATTAGAAAACCATTCGCTCGATTAACGTATGGAACATGGAACAATAAAAACTGTGAGGCCAAAGGTTAAACGTCATCTACCTACTGCTACTGATGGGTGTATTCTAGTTTATGCGATATATTTTCGTTAAACTGAAAGCTACAGATATGACTAAAAAATTTAATAGGCTGTAGAAAAGCTAATCAGGAGTAAAGGTTTTAATAATATTATTAAAAAACTGAATGTACAAAAAGTCAGAGACGTTATGCATTCCTATATTTCTTAAAAGTCGCTAAACTGAATAATAAAATGCAGTTCTATGTATCGAAGAAATTTTAACTCATTGGTAAATATAGCATTTACTGTCATTTACATATATTCTTCAAATCTTTATTTTAGTATAATTTATGAAAATCAGCCATGTTGATTTTATTCAGTAAAATGTCACTATTAACCCAAACTACCATATCTGTTTTTATTTTATATTAAAATTGTTAATCGTAAAATAATATTGTAAAACACCAGAATAGTTCCCCAGTATGACCTAAATAAGTTTACTGGCGTACCAATTCAATTAATGCATACCTCTGTGAAAGAATACATACAAATAGACCGTACACAATACATACTTTATAGCCAAATAGTATATCACAGTTTTATATTAATAACGTTAGGTAATATGTGCACGAATGTTATTCTACCCACTGTTATAATATTGTTAAAAGTTTTTGTGTATGTCTGTTACTTAATCAAATTTTACACATGGAGGTAAATAAGACTAAAGAGTAATACATATGCTACTTTTTTTCGGATTAAAGTGGTTATTGCCGCGGAAGGCTGATAATTAAACAATTAAATACTCGTAACTTAGGAACTTGTAACAAGTTTTTAAACCAATGAATGACGACCGAGCCGCGTATTTGATAGTAAACATCACGTATTTTTCACGTTTGATTTGTATTTATTTATTTTATCGTGGAGCCATACACAAGACACTCCCAAACGCCATTCACCTTTACCATTAAGAATGAATTTAATATGATTCAGTGGGAGTTTCGTTTTGATTAGTTTCAGCGTCGGTCCCTGGCGCATACTCGCAGTACTAATATCGATCTTAGTATGAATATTTGAAGGCAGCTCCGTCCTTGCAGGTTTTAGGTAGATTGCAGAACAAATAGAGAAGACATATTGAATATGGCTAGAAATAGCTTTTTATGTTGCTATAATAGCGATACAAAGCTACGCTTAGGAACACAGAGTTTTTATGAAGATGTCGGATAGTCAAATGGCTAGAGCTATCTTATGCAAAAAAAAAAACAAAAATACAAATAAGACATGTGTGAGATGAACACTAAATACATATTTACTGAAAGATTGCACTTGCTTCAACTCAGTTGCAATGGCATCTTTCTCTTTTATTTTTTGTAAAACTACAGGGCAGCTTGATGTTTTTACCAGACACATGGCTGTCTTTTATCTACCTACCCATTTAATTGTATTTTAGTGTTACTAAAACGTGTTACGTTTTAATACATTGAGTCAAGTTAATTATTTTATGTTGACAGATAGTTTAAAATTGGCGATATCTATACATTACCAAGTCTGCAATAGTTGGAAGTACGATGCATTAACATCGGGCGGTGGGAGTTACCGACTTAGACCTTACCTGGGAAATGGACGACATGACTGACGGACGACGTACTGCCAAGGTATGTGGCCCGTAGCAATGTAACATACTGATGGGTGGAAGAAAAAACTTTTGTGCTATAAAAATAATGTATTAGAATAACAATGTAAATAGAGAGATAGATTCTGTAGTCCATCAAAAATTGTATGCAAATTATGAGAAATGCTGTTTCTTTTAGTTAACTATTATCAAATCACAATTTATCTTGGAATTTTTAAAAATAATTGTTCAGTTATATTTATAGTTGTAGTACTTCATCGCGTTATTAATTCGTGGGTACTTATGTCATTGTTGCAAATTGACCCTATAAATAACACAGCCTATTTATGTAAACGTCAAAGTCAAATATGAATAATTGTTAATGTTGAAAATGTAGTCCAGGAACAAAACATACTGTCAGAAGTGGGATTCGAACCCACGCCCACAGAAGTGGACTGCGACCTGAACGCAGCGCCTTAGACCGCTCGGCCATCCTGACTTGCGACGGGAAGCTGAAAAGAGACTATAGATCGTCAACATTTAATTTGTTGATAAATAAAATCGTATACGAGCCAAATGAGAGCAATCTCGTGCGTGACAATTTATTATGTTTTTATTTTTAGCTTTACATCACGAAATTAACTGCAATATGTTGATTTCGTATGTAAAATTTCATCATCGTTATTGCTGAGCATAGACCTCTCTGTAAAATTTTCCACCGGTCTTGCACTTATCTTATCCAGATGCTTTTGTCTCTTATAGATCATACCTGTAATTATCTATGTTATGTAATTTTGTAATATTACATCAGACATAGGTACCTAAAATAAGAAATAGTCCCAACAACTAATAAGATTAATATTTATAAAATTAAATAAATGAATATTTGAAGGCAAATTGGTAACTTTTTGCTTCTAAAATGACATCTAAAAAAACTAACATCAAACAAAAAAATCATCACAATTAAAACCTAAGCAAGCTAACCCAGCACCAAGTTACAAGATAGGGCGCTAATAATATCAGTACAACATTAAGCAAGTAAGGTAAGCTCGGTTGCAGTAGGCTGGCGCCTCGCTCACAGAATTAATAACTTCTCCCCCTTCCCACTCCACCTCCTCCTCAGCCCTCCTCTTCTCCTCTCTCCTTCCCCATTCCACTGGAACGGTACTTATGGTGAACTTCTCGATTAAGTGAGGGTTATCATTTCTTGGAATGGTGTGACCATCGGTTTGAAACAATTACGGGATTGAGTGACGTAAGAGTTTTAGATGTGTTTTGCGTAAATGTGGATGGTTTTTTGAGAAGTTTGAATTTTATATTTGGGTTTATATGTGTGTTATTTTGTAAAGGGTAACAAAATAATTGCATGGGTATTTGATTGGTTTCAAGTGTGTATTGCTGATATTTTAAATTGCTGTCAAAAACAATAGATAAAACAAAACCTTTTCTTGTCCTTAGTATGCCTAGCAAAGATATCTCAAAGGATTATGCAAAAACTAGTGGGTGCTCGCGACTTCGCTCGCATTACAAAGTAAAACTTGCATTTCACCCCTTTAAAAGTGACATTTCCAAAAATCCTTTCTTAGCGCATGCCTACGTCATAACATCTACTTGCATACCAAATTTCAGCCCGATCCGTCCGTTTGAGTTGTGCATTAATAGATCACTATATCAGTCAGTCAGTCAGTCAATCAGTCAGTCACCTCTGAGTTTTTGTATATATAGATATGAATCAGCACGAAATTCGAACCCGCGACTGTTAAAACAAGCATATACGAGTAAGTTAGTATAAGTGTAGCCAATTTTGATGTAGATAGTTTTTAAATCGCTCTAAAGGTCTCTGACATGGCGTAACAACTACCATATTTGCCAATAAAAGCCATTATGTCAGTAGTATCCCCCATTCCTCCATATCTGTCTGTCGAGTTAGTTGGAAGTTGGTGAGTGTTTCGGTTTGCTGCGACTGTGTTTGGGTGTGTAATGATTTGATGGCATCATTTTGGGAAAAAATGTCGCTGAAACGGGGAGGGCTTGGCTTTTTTGTTACTATGTGTATAAGATAAGATATATCTTAATGTAAATAAGTATGTTATGTTTTTACCTACATATCAATTATTTGTTCAAGTGTAAACAAATAACTTTTATTTTACACTTTTGTTGCATGATTTTATATTTTATGTAGGTTTTCAAAATTTCACCTGGTAAATAATAAAACACCGGCGGAGGAAAACTTTAAAAGAAAGTAAGTAAATGAAAGATTTTCCGAAAATTTTATTATTCATTTATTTTGCATATATCATTGTTTTACTTTAAATTTGGTAAAAAATAGTATCTATCAACGTTAATGCCTGGTTAATTATTTTTAATGTGTACTACAACAAAACAAATTATCGTAAACAAAAAAATAATAGATTAAATACGATTCCGACACAGGAAAATCTCATGTCTATTATTAGATATACTTCGCAAAGTATAGGTTTACGGGAAAGGGGGAAATGATGGAAATAAAAGGAAGATTCGAACAAATATGAGGAAAAGCGATGGAAAAGTTACGATCGAGGTGACAGAGCAGAGGTACGAAATGAAACAAAAGACAAATCTCACTTACGAAGTTATATTTCTTTTTCTTATAATAGCTAGCGCTCCTAATATATTAAATAATTATAATTACCAATACATGCAAAATATTAACGAACACCGCAAACGTTATTTGAAACTAAAAAAGTTAATGCTACATATGCTAATCATAGGCAAACCGCGTGCTGTCTTTTGGTTGTATCATTTCGTTTAGTTTATTTTAACTTATTTTTTAAAACGCTGTAAAATAATTCTTATAACCAATTTATATATGTAACATATTTTTATAGAAACTGCTTAACTCTTCAAGCTTATACATTATCTAGGTACACTTATATTGAAAAAAAATTAGTAACTTTTTTTGCCAAAAACCTACAGGCAATACAGCAACCCGCAACTGTGAAACAAGTGGAAAATAAACAAGATGCGCTCGACTGCATTGTTCCTTTATTTGGAACTTCAAAAGCGCATAAGGAAGGGAAGTTTTCCCTTCTGCGGAACTTCTTCAATGGCCACTTGCGGGAGGGCTTACGAAGCTCTCTAGCTGATATTTTATGGCAAGTATGTGAGGATATTTTTGCTTTTATTGGACTTGGTTTGGAAATAAGAGAGGCAGGTAAGTTTTGTGTAAAAAAAAGTTTGAAATAGATCAAATCAAATCAAATAATTTTTTTTACAGTATAGTTTTACATGGTAGCACATTTATATAATTAGATCAATACACATAAAAGTTTGAAAAAGATGTAGGTAATGATTAAAAATCCATTTATTTACTATTTTTTTATGAATGTAGTGGATAATATTGGTGATCAGTCATGTTATTGATATTAAATTCATAATTAAATTAGCTCATGTGCTATTTATTATCTACTGCTATAAATCTTAGATCTCTTTACCAAATATCATTCATACTGTACATATGTTTAGCGACTAGACCGCCAAACAAGAGCAAATACACACAGATTAAAATATGAAATTGGACATAAACAGAATGGTCACATACTTATAAGAAACGTAAGAAACCAACATCACAATCAACGAGAAAGATGTCATAGATTTAATTACAATAAAAGACTCCACTTAAACAAAAGAAAAATCTTCCAAAAACTCTGCAAACATCAACGCTGTCTATGGCCAGCCTCAGTACCATAAACAATAATCCTTGCTAATAATGAAACAAGACGGCCATTTTCCGTAACATCAGCCAAACTTCCCCGAAGTAACGTTTGCTCTAGTGGCGACACCCCCGCCATTGTACTTGTACAAGTATAGATTGAATCAGTTACACAGGTCTTGAATACAAATCCGGGCACCCTTAGAGCCCAGTTATCGTCTGGTGACGCAAAAATGGTAGCATTGCAACTAGCTACAAAGCCCTGTAAAAGAATATCCAAAAGTAATACAGAGACCTTTAGTATATAATAATGTTTTCAGGATGTTGTTGAAACTTCCCAGATTCTGTAGTGCCTCCGGAATGTTTGCCGAATACCACACAGACGGCTTTCACGCCATCATTAGAAAGAAGGTAGCATCTTTGGTGAGGAGGCTTCGGGGCAGTGACAACAGCATCCTGAAAGTAATAGCGGAGGACCCGCAGGCGTCTGTACGGAGGCATCTCGTGCGGTCTATGATTCCACAGGGCATGCCGCCTAAGTACATGACTCATTAACAAACAATGTATACTCGCCTCAGCACACTTAGTTATAGTTGTACTAACCCTTACTTACTAGTTTTAATTTTCATAGTTTTTAGTTTACTAACACATTTTCTGGATCTCTAATGTTGTCCAAAATAAAAACATTTTATTTTATTTTTCTTATTTTAGTCCAAGATCTTAAAAATGGGTGTGAATCAATCGTGGTCGAACGGTTAAGGCAACTTGGCGTTTGAAAGATGCATGATCAAAAGATCACAAAAACAGTGATTATTTTCACTCGTTTCCAAATAAGTTTATAAATAAAACCTTAATGCAGATCTAGCATTTTGCAAAATATTTATCGTACTGGCTTGAGGGCAGTGACGTTTGTATGTATATGAGTTAGATACTTGACAGCAGTAAAGTGTAAAATGGGGTGTATAATTCTTAGAAACAGCTAGACGGAAAAAAGAATACCAAAAGAAATAGTCATTTTTGGGAAAACAAACAATCAATACAACAAAGACCTCTTATCACTTCCAAACCTTAGTCACTGTGTATAAATCCCATCCTCTGTACCTTCACCCTAATAAATCTAAGGAAGCCTCCCGCGCCTCCATATTTGGAGGCTCCGGATCAATGCCGTAAACATTGTTGTTTTTGGGTTACACTGTTACCTCGCCCCGGGCTGTGGCGGCAAATATTGCGGATTTGATAGATCATGTGCTTTAGATAAATAAGTACTAGTCCTTTCCGTAGTGCTTAAAATGTTAATGAGATGACGTGACAGCCAGGTACATATTGTCGGAATAAAGTTGTTATGAACAAGTAGATTCCCGTGAATTTATTCGCTTTGCTTTGTTTAAAAAGCAGCCCAAATCAATTTAAACCTTTTAATAGACCTTACCAAGAACCCCGTGACAAAAGCGTTTTTTTTTTTCATTTATCGAAAAGTTTTATCAATATAACACAAATACCTACATACATTAACATATAAATTTCATAATTATGTTTATATATCACAATAAATACGAGTATTAAGGAAATTGTCTAATATAAAAGTTCTTCAAAATAGTTTCTTCTTTGGTAACAATTTAAAACTATACAGACAGGTACTGAAGATCATTATGTAAATAAAGCAAAAACAAAGAGTTTTAAGTCGAAACCTTTTCATGGCTCATGTATGGAGGTTAACAAACAATATTAGCTCTTATCTACGTTTCACAAGTCTAGCTTTGAACACAGATTACAAAGTTACAGAAAGATAACTTAAAATACTTAAAGCGTAGATGCAGAAATATAGAAAACAATATGACATTAATAACAAAGGATAATTCATGGTTTTACCTGCGTTTATTGGCGGTTGAAGGAGCCCACGTTAATATCATTTTACTTTTCATTGGGTTAAGGTTGACAATAATGAAGATACTCGTACATGCAAATACACTCACACACTCATTTGTATATTACATTAAAAAGAGTATGCATTGATACACATCATTATTTACAACTAGCTGTGCCTGTGACTTCGTCCGCGTGGAATAGTTATTTTGGTCATTAATTCTTTGAATTTTGAAACGTTTTCGCAGCGCACGCAACGGAAGCCCTCAAAGATGAACAATTTTCCCAGTTTTTTCCTCATTTTCCATTATTTCTTCGCTCCTATTAGTTGCAGCGTGATGTTACATAGCCTAAAGCTATTCAACACAAAAATAATTTTTCAATTCGCACCAGTAGTTTCTGAGATTAGCACGTTCAAACAAACAAACAAACTCTTCAGCTTTATAATATTATAGTATAGTATATAGACAATAATTTTAGTAAACAAAAGAAAGAAAATACTACTAACTGTTTATCATCTGCCTTCCTCCTCAGTACTTCAGGCAAGCGTACTTCGTCGGAATTGGTGTTAATAAGTAATGTAGTGGGAAAGGAGGGGGAGGGGGGTGTTTGTACAACCCCAGCAACTATCGCTAGCTTACATTTGTGATGTGTGGTTAAGGTGCTACTTGGAACTTCCGCAGATTATCGGTGGCATTAACATACTTTATCAGATTATAAGAACAATAACTGTAATAAAGGGGAAAGTTTGATTGAGTGTATGTTTGTCTTTTATATGGCAAAACTTTTAAAGTACTTAATTTAATTCGTATTTAATGTGTATACAAAACATACCCTGAATTTTATCACAGTTACGCAAAGCAAAAACAAGTTACTGTAGAAGTTTACTTTCTAATACGTAAAAGTCATTCATGTAACATTATATTTTAAGAACGAACTTAAACGTTTAACAAAAGAGTTATATTACCACTACCTTTTATATTGAGTTAAATTTTCTTGTTTGTGTTTTGTTTTCAGGGCTACGCTTCCACCACCGTTCTACGCAGTTCGTAGACATCTACTTGCTACGCGCTTGCTACGCCGTAGCAAAACAACCCTTTGTTAAAAAAAACAAATGTTTTTGTTTGAACTAAGTACTTTGCTTATAACTGAAAACAAACTTGATATTAAGGTAGGCTATATTTCTATTAGTTACAATTATCATTTATTGTAATAAACTTTAACGAGACAACTTCTTGTATATTTAATTTTCTTTCATATTAATTTTAAAGTATTTGTTATTCACTGTATATTAAAAAAAACCGGCCAAGTGCGAGTCGGACTCGCGCACCGAGGGTTCCGTACAAACCTGCAAGGTTAAATATTTTGTGATGTAACTAAAAATTTATGGTTTTCGTAATTTTTCCTTTATCTATGCTATAAGACGTTGCTTCGTACCAAATTTCAAGATTCTGAGTTCACGGGAAGCACCCTGTAGGTTTTGATTCCCTTGCAAGTGTCGAAAATTTGCGGCATAAATGGCTGTATCTTTTGATTGCGTTGGCTTAGAAGTTTGATTTTTTCACAGCTTCAAGGGACAGTAGACCTGAGTAATTGATATAAATTTCAGCTTCATACCTCTACGCGTTCCTGAGAAAAAGGGTCTTGACAGACGGACGGACGGACGGACAGACGGACAACAAAGTGATCCTATAAGGGTTCCGTTTTTTCCTTTTGAGGTACGGAACCCTAAAAAATTGTATAATTTGTGCTCAAATTTTCTAATCTGAACAGCAAACAGAAGAGAGGCCAGTGTATGATCTGCGTTAGATGTCTGCAGAGTTATCAATTTAATAGATAGACTCATATCACACTTTCTCTTACAGCAAAATGTACTTTGTTGCAATGCTATAAATATCTAAGTTAAATGAAATTATGAGTAACTTATATCACTTTCTTTTTTTAAAGTATCATGCACAGCAGTGTGGGTAAAATTAAAGGGTATTTTTCTATTGGAAGGGAAAATGTATCAGGTAATAATATAGCTTGGAGAGATGAGCATTTCAAGGGAGAAACAGATTTATGCTCACATTCCTACGTAGGTATACAAGGTTACAAGATATTCATGCTGAATTACTTTTTATGCAACTAAATAAAAAAAGGTAAGTTTTAAATATTTTTTTACACTTTATGGTTTGTAAATTGTTTGTATTTTCTGCACCTGTCACAATATATTTTTTTTGAATAATTAATTAGAAGCAGTAAAAAAATATATTACTTAGTAAAATAGTTAGAGATATATTAGCATAAGAGATTCTAGCAACTGCTTCATGACAGAAAATCAAATATATATAGTTATTGTAAAAATAGATAACAACTATAGAAACAATATATATACTGATTTAATCTTTTTTTATAAATAAGACAAGAAACAAACCTCATAATAAAATCAGTGTTTATTATAACTAACCATGTACAATGTCGTCAGTATTTTCGTATGATTTGCTAATGCATCTTTTTTGTTTGAAAACAAGCAAGTTATCTTTGTGAAAATTATGAAGGGGAGACTATGGTTACACATTCCTTTTATTTCGGTGATAGGGTGATCAATTCCGATGATGTTAATTGCTTCTATGTTTTTGAAACATAGAATTAAAAATAAAATTGTGTTGTATATTTTCTGAAATACTCGTAGATTTACTTTCTAATTTTTTTTTTTACAAGGATTGGGTTTGCACTTGATCGTAATTTGTCTGATAGTAAGCAATCATTACGGTCTAGGATGGAACGTGCTAATCTTTAGAATTTCAACAACAAAATAATAATTCAAACGTAAGCCTATCCCACGAAAAAAAAAATTCGTGGGATAGGCTTACGTTTGAATTATTATTTTTACCTTATCGTCTTTGTTATGACGATTTTTTTAACATTGTGTAGGCAGTAGCCGGGAATTATCTAAATAATTGCTTTGGTCAGATTACACAAATACAAATTAATCCTACACCTACAGAAGTAGAGGATATTTACCTTTGGCATTTTATTCCTAATTTCCGACATCTACGCAAGGTGGGAGTAAAATCATAGACAATGTAATTTAGAGACTTCTATTACACAAGACCAGGGACTTACTTATTTTCTAAGAAACCAATAATATAAATATAATCCTGAAATCCATATGATATCTCATTTACCAAACAATTTTTTGCAGTCCGGGTAAGAACGCTTAATCACAGAACACAATTTATAACTTATTGTAACGTAGAACCTCTTTGCGTGTTATATGTACGTACTCTGTATGTACGTACATAGGTGTAGGAACTCTTTTGTTTTAATTTTTTCTCATTGATTGTGACAGTATTTTTTTTTATTTGTCGAGATTTGGCGGGAATGGAAGGTTTGTGAAAAATAAAAGTTAAGCGACGTTTTGGAAAATTTTATAACGGTGTTTCTTTCTTATCCCTTAACCCGCTTCCGTAACATTATTAACACGAGCACAAAATAAATAAAACGAACATACGCTAGTAAAATTTTTTTAAGAGTCGTCTGATACAAAGGCTAACACGTGCCAATGAGCATTCAGATCGATCGCGCTTCGAAGGTCCAGATTGATCTAATTTCAAACATATTTTATCGCATGTCATTTATTTCTACCACATATACATAAAGGTATATATCTTTGGCGCGTCAGTTTATTTGCCATTATTAGGAGTCTATTAGGATGATGTTTATATGATAAATTCATCAAAACAACTCAATCATCAAGCGTATACTTTAAAGGTATTTAAACAATAATTAATTGTATAACTGTTATGACCACCGTGAAGGACTATTGACCTTTTAATTATTATTATTTTAATAATAGATTTATATAACTTACCTTAACTTATGTTTTGTATACTAAATCATAAATTGTGCATAATAGTGATAAATTTTAAATTAACTTAAAATAAATATTGTAACAACACGAAATTTTCAAACACACTTTCCTTTTAATTTTAATGGTAAGATATTATACATTGCCATGTCAACCTTAGAAATAGAATTTAAAATACTTAGAGAAAGGTAACGAATAAGGTACCTAATTATTAGGTTGGCTAGTTACTACGACACAAGCGTTTGCTTAGCGTGAGGCTAGATGGCGCTTAAATAATGATTATTGTAATATTTGACGAACCTATTGTAGCACAATGTTGTAAGGTCAATTAATATCCTTGAATCTTTGATTTTTTTTAATTTTTGGAGCTGTGTTCCTGAAAAAATATTTGATTTAATAATTTGTCGGTCTTCCTGTCGAGAGTGAGCCGGTTTCTTATAGGCAGGTCGTAGAGATCAGATCAAAAAGGTTGTAGACTACTACGTCACTTAACATCAAGCAATTTGTAATCAAATCATGAGCCTATTTATTTAAAAAAAAACCTACAAGGCCGTTGCCTGAAGTTGCGCGTACGCTCACCTCGTGCCACCCATCAACGGTCACTGCTCGTATATTAACGAGGCTTACTGTACTTAGTTAAGTTATAATTACTTATCATTTCTTTGTACTCATTAGGAATAGGTTACACTTTGTAGGTTCCCGACAGTCAGTCATTGTAATACGAGTAACTTAACTCTAAATTAGAGGTAAATGTTTTTTTTTTGAGAACTTTGTTAAGTGTGACTTTTACTATAAATAAAGCGATATTACAAAATTTTAAAAATTCCTATTTTATTTAACGAAAATTATTATTTACGAATGTTAAAACGAGTTGATGTCTTTTTCCTTTAAAAAAACTATTAAAAATAAATTATATCATAAGTTCCTTTTATTCCTACGAAACCTTCCATTTCCTTCCTTTCCTTTTTCTCATTTTTTTGTTTCCTTTTTTTTTACGAAAACTATCATCATCATCATCAACCACTAAAAATTCACTATAAGCAGGTTCTTTGAGCTATTAGTTAGCCATATATAAAACTATCAACAACACAGTAACAAATTCCACAATCAAAAGCCTCACAACAAAAAGACAGAAAGTATTTATCCGTAATGGCAAAGACAAAGCCGTGCGGTGAGGTGGGGGGGGGGATATGCATACGTACGTACATATATATGCATACGTATAGATATACATCACACCAGGTTCTCTGCATTCCTGTTTCTGACCAAGAGGGGAATAGAGGGGACATGACCAGGAGTCAATTTATGTTATATCCAGTATTTACTGTAGTCTTAGTAAGTATATTACAAAATATCTATCTGTAAATACTGATGGACGAGCAAAATTCCCCCGACACAGGGTAACCTTGTGGGGGAAATATAGTACTTATCATTTGTGAGCTAATGTTTATTCCTAAGTAATATAAAAGCAATATAGTTGTAAGCAATAGTGTGCAAATAAACGATTATTATTATTATTATTATATTAAATAAATATATTTCAGAACATATCACACAGCGCCATCTAGCCCCACACTAATAGAGTTCCAACTACTGTCCAAAACGAAATTGTGGAGTGGTCAAACGAGTATGAAGTGTCGGACGATGAGCTCAGTATTGCCATCAAGAAACTGAAATCACGTAATACGGCCCCAGGGCCAGATGGAATTTCGGGCAAAGTTTTGGGAATTGCGCTCTCTGTTAAACTCAGGGACAGACTTAAAGCATTGTTTACGAGTTGTCTCCGTAACGCTGTCTTCCCAAAAAATTGGAAAAAAGCTAAATTGGTGCTACTGAAGAAAGCAGGAAGGCCTGCAGACTCTCCCTCTGCCTACCGCCCCATTTGCCTTTTGGATGAATCCGGAAAGTTATTCGAAAGGGTAATAGCTGGTCGCATCACTAGGCACTTACAACAAAAAGGGCCAAACATTTCTGAGCACCAATTTGGATTCAGACGTGGTAGATCAACAGTAGACGCAATTCTACGCGTACGTGAGCTGTGTGAAAATGCAACGGCAAAGGGAAGGAAATCAATTGCAGTGAGTCTTGATATCGTGAACGCTTTCAATTCACTCCCATGGCACACAATACAGGAAGCGCTCGTGTATCACGATATTCCTACTTACTTGCGACAAATCGTGGAAGAATATTTCAAGGACAGATCCATACAGTATATTGGCAAAGACGGTGTCCTTCACACTAGAGAAATGTTCTGCGGGGTACCGCAGGGGTCTGTTCTGGGTCCTCTTCTTTGGAACCTGGCCTACGACACGGTTCTCAGAAAGGAGCTGCCCAAAGGTGTTAACATGGTTTGTTATTGTGACGATACCTTGGTACTAGCCGAAGGGCAAACCTTTAGCGAGACACTTCAACTCGCCGAGACTGGAGTAGTGAGTGTCGTTGGCCACATCCAAGCGATGGGTCTCCAGACGGCTCCTCATAAAACAGAAGCACTGTGGTTCCACAAGCATAGGCGAGGAAATGACCCTGGTACAGCCGTGATAAGAGTCGGAGATACTGAAGTGGAGGTTGGGAAATTTCTAAAATATCTTGGACTTACCCTGGATAGCCACTGGAGATTCGATGAACACTTTACGCGCATTGTCCCCCGAATCAAAAAAGTAGCAGGTGCATTGCAAAGGCTGCTTCCAAATCTTGGAGGACCAAACGAGGAAGTTCGTCGGTTATACGCAGGTGTGATACGGTCTATGGCCCTCTACGGTGCCCCAGTATGGTCATCAAGGCTGCAAATTAAACGCAACCAAGCCAAACTTAGGAGTGTTCAAAGATTGGTGGCTATCAGAATAGCAAGGGGATATCGCACCATCTCTTTTGAGGCAGCAACACTCATTGCAAGATTTCCTCCTATGGATATCCTTGCAGATATGGATGCTCGTATATACCAGCGGATGCATCAAGGAGACAGCGATCCTCTTTCTTGGTCGCAGATGCGCAAAGATGAAAACGATAATGCCCTAGAAAGATGGCGGCAGAGTCTAGTCGTGCCACAGGTCTCACAGCAGAGGGCAGTAGAAGCTATTCTGCCGAGTTTTCACTCATGGTTAGGCAGAAAAGAGCGAGTCACGTTTCATTTCACTCAGATTCTGACTGGACACGGATGTTTTGGTGCATTTCTACATAAAATAAAGCGAGCGACCACCTCTCTTTGTCAACATTGTGAGGTGGCTGCGGATTGCGCGCAACATACTCTGGAGGAATGCCCAGCATGGAGGATGGAACGACAAGCTCTGGTAAGTGTTATTGGACAAGACTTGACTCCGAGCACACTAATAGTGAAAATGTTGGCAGATAAATCAGCCTGGAAAGCAGTGGTAGAGTTCTGTGACGAAGTGATTTCGAAAAAAGAAATTGCCGGTCGAGAAAGAGATAGAGCTAACAATGCTTCAATGAGACGACAAGAGGGTGGCGAAGGAGATTGCCCCCTTGACCCTGGAACCGGGGTAGAATAGAATACTGTTCCGGTAGCCCCTGCCTGTCGTAAGAGCCGACTAAAAGGAGGAGCCAGGGCTTCGCTGGTAGACTGATAAGCCAAAGTCCTTAGGTCCTAAGGGATATGGTCACCAAGATACAAGCGAGCCCAGAGGTGAAAGCAGTGCCAGACACTGTAAGCCTGGAAGAGAAACCCAGAGAAGTGTTTTCAATTACGATGTGCTGGTGGTTTTCTGGTTGTATTCCCTGCAGAAGTCCCAGAGCCTCTAGAACAAAGCACAAGGGATGGGTTAGAGGGGGTTTTAGTGAGTAAGAATCTCACATACCCTGACCATATTCCCATGGTCGGGGATCTAAGAAGATTTCCCCCTGGCACAAAAAAAAAAAAAAAAAAAAAAAAAGCCCCACACTAAGCAAACGCTTGTGTCGTGGGTACCTACTAGATAACGTATAATAATACTTGTATAGTTTTTTTGTAAATAACTTCTAAATAATACTAAACTACAAACGACCAGACTCAACACAAGTCATTTTTTTTTTTTTTAATTTTTTTTTTTTTTTTTTTTTTAACTTGAACGGGTTTGCACTTGACCATAGTTTACCTGATAGCAAGTAAGGCTATGGCCTAAGATGGAGCGTGCTTACCCGATAAGAACCGATTCACTCTCGCTTTGAAGATCGCTGGATTATAGTGCGTGGGGAACAGAGAGCCAGGCAGGGAGTAAATAAAGTAATAAGTAATCTATGTAAATACTTGTGTCACGCCGGAATCGAACCCGCAACCCGTAGATTAGAAGGCAGAGCCACTACCAACTAAGCTAACAGGCAGTAATGCTATACAATAGGACTGTACTCGCTACCAGGTTGAGTGCAGTACCTCAACCTAGTAAAAAAACCTGCCGTATCCACAAGTTTCTCCCCAACGGCGTCAGTTGAACTCTTAGTTATAGTCCAGGCGGTCTCTAATTTACTCGCCGCCGTCCACCGCCGCAGCACACTTACTCGAGTCCACTCAAACCTGCATACTGGTTACGATCATCGATTATATTATTACTTATGGAGGTTGGATGCGAAAGTAAGTAGGTAAGTTTTGAGTGGCGAGATCTGGAGTCGAGAGTTTTCAACCCGAGGTCACTGACTAAAAAAAACTAATGTGACGCTGCGACCCAAAGTGGATCCTGGCCTCCGACACAAAGAGACGCCACTCCTCTTGGTTCTGCACCATCTCCTGCCACTCTCAGTAGCATGGAGTTGTTGCAGATCCTCCTCCACCTGGGCCTTCCCTAAGGTCTCTGGTTGCTATTCTACTGTTAGACATTTTATCCGAGGTGATGCAGTTTCTTATCCTTGTAAGAAATCGAACTGATAATTTCAACAGTCAGCACGCAAGCAGCATTAGATGATGTTAAAAGAAAAATGAACTTGCATGTCTTTATCCTATCCACCATATAAAAATAAGTCAGGTTTTCCTTCCTGACGCTATAACTCCAGAACGCACGAACCGATTTCCACGGTTTTGCATTCGTTGGAAAGGTCTCGGGCTCCGTGAGGTTTATAAAAAAACGAAGCCATCTGGTGGCGAAACGGAGTTCGCGGGGTTTGCTAGTCTTTTAAAATATTTTTTAACGTAGCTATACCTACTTTTGACTACAGCCTGCCTGATTTTACTACATACATACATCTGAGCGCATGTCAGGTCTGTATTGCTCATCTGTAGTTCATATATTGACTGGTTTTTTTTATCTCAGTCATGTAATATGATCAGCTTACAGCCAAGAACTACAAAGATAATTCCACTTCCGAGAATCAAAATGGACTTCTTAGTATAATCATTTAGCATTAATATTGTCTTACGTGGGTGACTACCAGGAATTTGCGCACATTGATATGGGTACTTACCTGCTACTTAGTTACTTTATTAGTATGCAAAACAATAATATTATTATTGGATTTGTTAAAAAATCAGGGATTGGTCCTGAAAAACCTGTATTATAATTATTATGGAACCGGTAATACTTAATGAGCAAAATATTATGGATTTATAAAAAATTTCAATATTAATTATCATCATTACATATTTATAAAAAAAAAGTTAATCATATACAATTACATCATTATCTATAAAAAATAATATTCTTTCTTTCGACAATGTTCCTAAGCAAGGCATTACTAACCCTTAAAAACATTACATTAAGTATATTATGTATGAACATAATCTAAATTAATAATAATCAAATTAACATAAGTGGTGTTTCCATGTACTAACAGCGCATTCCATCGCATCTGCACACCTATCAGGCGTTTGCATTGAAATTAATTAGTTCATTAGACAAGTCAATTATCGAACATACGCGCCTATCATGATGGATGCATACTAACATAATGCTTTAGGGTAATGTTTGACCAAGGACATATTCGTAATTAATTATTTGAAGTACCGACTAACTTCATCATTATCATTGTCAATGATCATCAGGTATATTAAAAATGCCTAAACCTTAATAGGTCCCTATAGAAATTTAGCAACAAAGATTACATATATATATTTAGTCATAAAGTGAGCAAGTTATATATATAGGTAATATATATATGTATGTATAAAAAAGTAATTAAAACTTACTACTAGTAGATAGTAAATGAACACTATGGATAGAATTCTATTCAAGAAATCAAATCAAATTAAAACATTCAATCCAAAAAATGAAACAATTTAGTTGCTCCTAAGTCGTCAGTTGGAAAGCCATATCACCCACTCCAAATTGTGATTAAACCAACCTAATACACACAATAACAGGTCACGCGCTTACCGACACCCGTATTTTTATACACCATAACATCCCAATTATATTTATACAAAAATAATCCTTAATGTCTTTCAAATATGGTAGAAGATCGTGTAACAACATTTAAGGCACATCATGCTACGCTTGTGTGCTCGTGAAAGCTACACATTTCATTTATAATAGTACGTACAATGTGCGATGTCATATTGTGTATAACACATCTACTACTGTACGCTTAGCGGGTCGTATGTGTGTGTTTACTCATATCAATATTTTGTTTAATTGCTCTGAGATTTTGAACTTTAATGCAATGAAAATAAGTATGTTAATTGCTTGGATGTGATAAAGTAATATTTATGAATGTGTGTACCGCAACCGCTGAAGCGGTGTATCGAAGAATGCGAGCGTGAATTACCATGTTTAGGGACTTGTCACTTTGACAATTTGCTCTTATAAGGTTGCGCGTCGGTTGCGTAGATTAATTGGGGATTACAATTGGGATGGTTTGGATTAAAGTAATGAAATTAGTTGTTTTTGTTAGATTTTAGATATTAATCACATTACCTAGGTACCTACTGTATATATTAGTATTTATCTATCCAAATTAGAATATTTTCTGTCATATTTTTTCCGTCTTTGTCATTTTTATGATCATAATGGTTTATTTATACTGCATTTTACTATTTATTTGAATACTGTAAACTATTTTTTATTACCTAATTTGATAATGCCTCAACATCTCATCATACTCCCATCACACATATCCAATCAAGTAGTTGATTAAAAATTCCCATGAGTAAAAAAAGTCAAGTGACAAACGTATCAATTACTAAATTGAATTAAACGGTATAAACCGCGCTCGCTGTGCCACAATAGCGATCAGAGCATCGCATTAGCTACTGACAGCTACGTGTATTGTATACGCTCGTTACGTCTACGTAACACACACAAACACACCTCCCACCTCACTACACACAAACTTCACCGCTATCACAACTGAATAAGGCTTACATTGAAATCAGCAAACCATTTAGCCATTTATAACCACCTCACCGGGCGGTGAAGTCCGGCAACGTCGCACCCGAATTGTGACATTTGCGAGCTGAGTTACAAACGGAACGCCTAGCGACATCTAGCGCCGCTCGTGGAACTAACCGCTCGGCTCTTAGAGCGAGACGGAAACACTTGACAATATCACTTTCACGGTCTCGCACTTAAAGCTAAGCGGTTTGCTGTACTGTTTGTTTGCGTCTGTAAACAGCGGCCCGCCGAGGTATACCGCGCATGAATGAAATGGATGACCGCGGGAGCGGGACGGAGCGAGCCACATTATTGATGAGTGAGTGGGAGGGCTCGGAAGCGCGAAGCGTGCAGAATACATCGTTTATCAGATTACATGCGAAGTATCGCGAGCGTGGCGATGTTTTGACACGCGATAATCACGAGATAATGCGGGCGATCTCGCCGCGTTTAGGTTTATATTGGCTTTTTATAGCGGCAACTTGAATGTGGTGGAGTGTATTTTTGTAGACGATGTATTTGCGGTGTCGAAATATGACGCATTGAGCTACCAGGTGAATCCGGTAGGCGCTAGACCGGCGCGACTAGTCGGGCCGCTCGCACTGCTGCAATACAGGAATAAATACTGTCTGTTAATCTATGTCACTTGTCATTAAATGTTTCCTTTCAAACAGCTGGAAGTCCCGTGCCTACCTACTGTTCCTTACAATGTCAAAAAATGCACCTTTTGTGAAGTTACAAAAAAAAACTCATGCATTGTATATTTCTATTTAAGTGTTGTATGTTCTAAAATTAATTAATTTATTGAATTGTTTTAAAGTAACTTTAAAAATAAATACATATTCAAAAAATCTATATTGAAGCTTCTTCAAAAATTAGAAACCAATCTTCGAGATCTAATATCCAGCTCGAGAAACATGACAAAAACTGATTTCCGAAAGCTAGCTAAAACTCAATTAGCCTCTAAAGTGAAGCTTGGGCGTAAAATCCGCGCTTGCCACCCGGCAACTTGCCAAGCAAATGTAACTTGCTAACAACTTACACTTGCCGCGCAAATAAAAGGCACGCCTGGGAAACGGGGTGGCAACTTGCAACCGGTTTTTAGTGGGGCCAGAAAAACCGGTTTTTTTATTATGTCATTTTTCCTTCTGGAATGGAAACAGAGTATCTATGTTAATATTAGTGCTACATAATTTTACAGACCACCTAATTTAGGAACAAAAATTAATCTACGCAGTTTTATTATTTTTAACCCTTAATGCTACTCCCTCCTATTAGATTATTCTGCGAAAATAAAATAATATTCTCCGTTTTGCGGATGTGAAGCACGCTGAAAAAAAAAGTTGTGTAACAAAGTAGATTTACCAACATTTTAGACTAGTGCTGCCATCTAGGGACGAGTAGCTTATTCTTAATGTCTCATTAACTGTTTATGTAGATTGATATTTTATTTACTAGTTTATTATATATTTAATGTTTTCAAATGGTTTAATCAACATACATGTAAAATACAATTAAAACAAATGATTCGTAGTACTACTCTAGTTGGATTTCATTCAGGCCTTAACGGAAAACTACTTTTATTACAATATTTGGTTTTATTTTTATTTATATTTTTAACAAACACAGGTAATCTAGGAATAAAAAGGCGTATGCATTCTTCAAGTTCTTTCAAAGCGCCACAGTTTCCATAAGTACACATAAACTATTCCCGTCTCTGTTTATGTTAAACCAAGCGGTTTGTCTGTTATTTTAGTATCGTATTTGCTTTTTTCTGTAATTTTACACTCATTACTACCTTACTAATTGATTTTTCATTTATTTAGAACAAATAAAACCAATATAAAATTGCTTTTAAATTGAATGATTTCGTTTACATGTAAATAAAAATAGTTATTTTGGCAACAGTTGAAGTTGATATAAATTACTAATGGAATTTCCAATTACCTATTTAGCGCGTGCGAAGGAAAAAATTGTACTAGTGGCGCCATCTGCTCGTATTCCCTGTAAAACTTTTTGTTGGGTGAATATGGACCAATGTCTGAAATAAATGATTTTGAATTTGAATTTGAATTTGAATTTGAATTTGAATTTGAATTTGAATTTGAATTTGAATTTGAATTTGAATTTGAATTTGAATTTGAATTTGAATTTGAATTTGAATTTGAATTTGAATTTGAATTTGAATTTGAATTTGAATTTGAATTTGAATTTGAATTTGAATTTGAATTTGAATTTGAATTTGAATTTGAATTTGAATTTGAATTTGAATTTGAATTTGAATTTGAATTTGAATTTGAATTTGAATTTGAATTTGAATTTGAATTTGAATTTGAATTTGAATTTGAATTTGAATTTGAATTTGAATTTGAATTTGAATTTGAATTTGAATTTGAATTTGAATTTGAATTTGAATTTGAATTTGAATTTGAATTTGAATTTGAATTTGAATTTGAATTTGAATTTGAATTTGAATTTGAATTTGAATTTGAATTTGAATTTGAATTTGAATTTGAATTTGAATTTGAATTTGAATTTGAATTTGAATTTGAATTTGAATTTGAATTTGAATTTGAATTTGAATTTGAATTTGAATTTGAATTTGAATTTGAATTTGAATTTGAATTTGAATTTGAATTTGAATTTGAATTTGAATTTGAATTTGAATTTGAATTTGAATTTGAATTTGAATTTGAATTTGAATTTGAATTTGAATTTGAATTTGAATTTGAATTTGAATTTGAATTTGAATTTGAATTTGAATTTGAATTTGAATTTGAATTTGAATTTGAATTTGAATTTGAATTTGAATTTGAATTTGAATTTGAATTTGAATTTGAATTTGAATTTGAATTTGAATTTGAATTTGAATTTGAATTTGAATTTGAATTTGAATTTGAATTTGAATTTGAATTTGAATTTGAATTTGAATTTGAATTTGAATTTGAATTTGAATTTGAATTTGAATTTGAATTTGAATTTATCCGAGGCCTTAGTGGAGTTAATTTAATTCGTTATCAAACACTTAACGATTTGTTTTTATATGCCAGAGAATAAAATAAACAATTTTAGTCACAAATATATTTAAAACCTGAAGCTGAACTGTGAAAAGAAGAACTGTGCTAGAATTCTAAAATCAAGGTGACCTTTTAATACAAGTACAACGTTTCAACTTACGAAAAGTCCTATAATATTTAATGAGGTCTCATTAGCCAAAGTAAATTCCACCAAAATATTTTACTATCGAATACCAAATGGAAAATTAACCCAATGGGTTATATGAAAGCCCATAGCTGTACCGTAAGTTTATTTCTCGGCGACCTAAATCGACACTTCTCTGGTATTCCACTTGATTTATTAGTGATATAAAATTTGGTATAAACGTGCTATCTTCTGGTACAGGGTTCTGTGTGAGCACTGAAGTGTCTGCTTAGGTAGTGAAATACTGTTTCCAGTTTATGTTGATTGTTGCTTGGTGATTAATATTACTTAAATACTAATATATTTAGTACAATACGTTTTAAGCTTTTTATTTTAAGTTGTTTTAACTATAACATTATGTCGAATGGTCTAATTATAATTTGCAAGTTTAATTTTTGAAGTTTGTTAAATGTGTCAAAATGTTTAAGAAGTGTAAGTTAATAAAGGGTCAGAGGTCAAATTGAAGATTGATAACTTAAAGAAAAGATGTGAATAGAAAAAACATCGTTTGACTCCACTATCCCCACATATTAAAGCCTGTCAAGATTCTAAATCCTGTCCATCCAAAGGTTGCCTGGAAGAAATCGCCTAAAGCGATAAGGCCGCCCAATGTGCATTAAATTAGTTTTTAAATTTCTTTTTATTATGTAATTTCTTTGGTGTGCATTAAAGACATATCTTATCTTATATAGTATGTAATCAACCCGATACCGGTTAGTACCGACTACCGACTATGTTAGATCTACATATTTGCAGTTTTGAAAAATAAAAATTGTTAACATAAAGCCAGCTCCATTCAAGTTCATGTGCTGATTTAGTTGTGTTGCTTCAAGTGATCTAGGTGTAAAACGCCTGTACGATATGAGAATAAACATAAAGATACATTTATTGTAAAAAAATTAAATGTTACATCTTACAAATAGCTCTGCCTCTTACATTAGTACAAAACTGTGTCGTAGAGAGGCAGGTTCTTCCGGGGATTCTTGATTACAACTTAGTATTATAATAACTTGAAATAATGCAAAATGCAATACCCTAATTTAGAAAGTACCTTAAATCTTCACATGCACCTGTATAAATTCGGCATCTGGTCGATTGTGTGAACTGCGCATAAGAAGTCTTTGGGTGGTCTACGAATTACGATCCACAGAACTATGCAACATTGTTTACAATACTGGGAAACTGTTACTGGTACATTTTTATTGCGAAAAACATGTGTCTCTGGTTTGTGGACCAAGGTGAGTTACGATTATTTTTGATTATGAACACGCGTGTAGAGGTGAGGTGGCTTTTATTGATCCCTAGAGGGTGCTCGCGGCTTCGCTCGCATTAAGAAGTAAAACTTACATCCCCTATTTCACCCCTTTAAAAGTGGCATTTCCAAAAATCCTTTCTTAGCGAATGCCTACGTCATAACAACTACCTTCATTCCAAATTTCAGCCCAATCCGTACAGTAGTTTGGGCTGTGCGTTGATAGATCACTATATCAGTCAGTCAATCAGTCAGTCAGTCACCTTTGAGTTTTATAAAGATAGATTGACGAATATTAATGGCTACTAATGCTAGAAAATTAAATGACACTAAGGTTAAATTATAAATGGTAACGTTTTCAACTGATGCTAGAAACTGACCGGACACTTTGGTCCTCGTAAATGGTAATTTTTTTGAGCTTTGACAGTTTATAAGAATTTTCTCTTTCCTTATAGCTGGTTAACTTTTGTAGCTTGAAAACAAAACTATGATTTAGTCAAAAAAAACAAACTTAATCAACAAGAAAAAATAAAATCATCATAATAAATTTAATGGAAACTGTTTATTTATAAATTCTCATTTAGAAATAAGCACTTCAACTCAAATCATCTCATTGAGAAGCTTTCACGTTTCGCCAATAAATTTGATCGATTGTGTAATAAAGGTGACCTTTTAGAATATTTATTTAGGCCCACATTCGTGATCGCGGTGGAAATCCTTGACTTGTCTAGGCCTTGATATCGTGACACACATTTACACGAAACGACTCAAATATTCAGCATTGGGACGTCGCATTGTTTCAGCGGCCTCGGTGGGTAAGGTTTGTCTATTTGTTGGATTACTTCGTAAGTAGGTAGATATTCAACAATGTAACAATGTGATAGAAATAAACGGTACTGTCCATCCAAAGGTTGCCTGGAAGAAATCGTCTAAGGCGATAAGGCCGCCCAATGTGCATTAAATTGGTTTTTAAATTTCTTTTTAGTATGTAATTTCTTTGGTGTGCATTAAAGACATATCTTATCTTATCTTTCTTTTTCAGGATTATAGTAAAATCCGTTATAATGCTGCCAAATTGTTAAGGTTTTTACTTGACAAGATCACATACATACCTACGTGACATTCAAATCTACGATCTATTACGATATCGTACCTATTAATTGACAATCGATTATTCATCAATATACGAAAGTTCTTTGTGTCACCACAGCCTAACATTCCCAGTCATATAATTTCACCAAACGGCGTATAAATATCGGAAAAGCGATTACACATTACTTACACGAACAGACACTGCGGGGCGGGAATTGAAAAATTGTAAAATACACCTCAGGCATTGTGGTAGTGAATAAATTATAAGCGCGCACCGACTTGCTCAGCCAGCCTTACCAGACCCTCGCACCCCCGCTCTCAGTGCGAAAATATCGTGGAAATGGGGAAAAGAGTACAATCACGATAGATCAAGTCATGCTGGTTGTGGATCGACCCACTTAGGTTGTTCTCGATATTGTTGTACTAGATCTGTGCTAGGTTAGCGCAACCCTAGTTGTAGGATTATTAACTCGCTAATGAAAATGCTGGGAAATGGGTGTGGTGAGATATGGTGTTTACTTCTAGCTTTCTTCAATGACTTGTTTAGTTAGATGTATGAGAAGCATATTCAGTTAAAGTACTATGAAGCGCCCGTAGCTCAGTTAGCGGAGGCAATCGCATGCGATTACCAAATGTTAAGCAAAGGTCGACGCGGTCAGTCTTTGGATGGGTGACCGAAAAGTGGCATTCCATTTAGGGCGCTTCCTTGGTTCGGATGACACGTTAAATTGTAGGTCCCGGCTGTTTTTCTAGTACGGCAGTCGTTAAGCCATATCAGAGGCACTTAGGGCGGCTTTTTACTTTGTTCGTTAAGGCAAAGATACACTAAATTTCTTCTTATTATTGTCAGACACTACCCAGCAATAGGGTAAAGCTTAGATTACGTTTAGATAAACCACTTAACCAAGTAATTTAGGAAATTACACATACATTTGTTGTTCAGTAATTATATTTGTTGTTACATTTTAACTGGCTGTTTACAGTTCATCTTAGGTACTAATGTAATTATTGTCATTTAATCTATACTTCTATACTAATATAATAAAGCTGAAGAGCTTGTTTGTTTGTATGTTTGTTTGTTTGTTTGAACGCGCTTATCTGAAGAACTACTGGTGCGAATTGAAAAAATATTTTTGTGTTGAATAGACCATTTATCAAGGAAGGCTTTAGGCTATATAACATCACGCTGCAACTTATAAGAGCGAAGAAACAATGGAAAATGTAGAAAAAACGGGGAAAATTATTCATCTTTGAGGACTTCCGTGGCGTGTGCTGCGAAAACGGTTCAAATTCAAACAATTAATGCCCAAAATAACAATTCCACGCGGACGAAGTCACAGGCACAGCTAGTTACAACATAATATGAGGCTGTGAAACAGATAGAATTAACTAACAAAAGTTATCTATAGAAAATTTACTAAAGAGAAACAATGTCGTTTTTTTTATTACTCAAACACTTTATACATTTTCATGATATACTAAACATATTCCCCTTTTTTCTTGCCTAATATTTTGACGTGTGCACCACATATCCTAAAAAAAATCAAAATCATATATTTGCAGAATATAGGTTTTACAGAGTTGTTCAAAATAAGATATTGTCCGCTACATTCTCACCCATAGGGCGTGCAAATAGGTTTCACAAAGTATGAAATTAAATTTAAATTTAAATGTCAAAAAAATCAATTAAAATTAGGTACATCATAAATGTCAAATAGTTTCATCATTCAAAAATAATTTTATGGTATAATAACACTTTTCCAATAAAAACCCTCTGAGTCGTTTTTGAAATATAGCTTCAGACTTGATTTCTTTGATGGTCGCAGGGAGCTTGTTGTATATTTTTTTGCCCATATTGAAAATGCTGTTTCCATATTGTACAGTTCTATGTTTTTCTGTGCAGAGTCTGTTGTCATATCTTGAGCTTTTTAGTGTTTTATATTTATGCAGATTGTTCCTTGTCATAAGTGATGCTTCATATATGTATATTGATGGAAGGGTCAAGATTTTGAGATTTTTGAATTGTGGGGCACATGATTCGGTCTGGCTGAGTCCACAGATTGCACGAATACATTTCTTTTGTGCTTTAAAAGCAACTTCCTTTTCTGTTGCATTTGCCCAAAACAGAACCCCATATTTTAACGTTGAGCTCACATAAGCATGGTAAGCTGTTAATAGGGTTTGAATATTTGCAAAGTTCTTAAGTAAGGTATAGAGCATACGCATACAAAAAAAACTCTAATATTTTTTAATTACTTATATTTGTTACCATAGAGTAATCCTTCCTTTAAAGTTACTCAAGGAGTTAAAATTACGCCTCAAAATCTATGCCTCATTCTCAAAATCTTAACTGATGCAAGGGTATAAGAGGCGGCGTCAAGGGATACATGGAGTCTTAAACAAAAGGTCAGGCAGTAATTAATTTAATCGGATTTGACCATTATAAACATGTTAATCTAAACACAACGTAATGTTATATATCTACTTGTTCATATTTTTGTTTTATATTTTTCTGTCATCTGTTTTCTACAAAGAAACTTATGAATAATTTGTCCAACACTTACGGTACTACTATATTCTTTGTGGGGCTCAGAATCGTCGAGGGAAAATTCTGTGCTTCCGCCGCTCGACGCTAGATGGCGCTAAATCTATTCTGACGCGTAGAGGGGTGACAATGCTGCGGTGACAACGTTATGCTACGGCGCTACGACGAAAATTAAATCATTCAGTAAATCTTACCCCAATTACTTTTTGTCTTACAAGTTAGTATATTATTTTAAATCAATAGGAGCGAGTGTATTTTGTGGATTTAGTACTAAAAGTGGCGGGAGAAATGCTAAATATCAAACGCATACAATCGACAAAAATACTGTTACATTTACAATTTCAAATATATTTGGTTTTATAAACTGATGTAGTCAGTTTATAAAACCAACCGTTAATTTTACTACTGCATTACAACGAATTTACCAAATACATACTAACAAAACAAACATTGTAACATACACATGTAGCTATAAATGTTGTACCTATATGGCTACTGCTTGTATTATGCGTCTGGAAATGTTCGGAGTGAATTACGTGTTATCTATTTACAGCTGCGATTCTAGAACATGGTGGAACGGGCGTGAGATCACTCCATGCTCGAGCTATGTATAAAAAAAAATCCCCCTTAAATGCGGTTTTATAGTTGATGGAACACTATTTTTAGGAAAATTTCAAATTCTTAATGGATAATCTTAATCATCTATAAAAATTTACAGGTATATATTACTTGTAAACTCGTGTTTATTTCAAATTCTGGAAAAAAACGTTTTGGCTCAGATAAAAATAAACGTCGTGGATAAAGATAAACCAATCCCAAAAATTACTCCTCATTTAGCCACCCTTGAATATATGCTTGGGCTTTAACAACAACAACAACAAACGACATCACTGCGTGCCCATACGACTATCTTGCTTACAAATTTCGCCTTAAATACACCTTATTTTAACAGACATACAAACTCTAATAAAGTTTACTCGTGTAAGCCCACATATTTCCTAGAATCAGAGCCATGATTTACCAGATTACCATATGTTTTGTTACCTAAACATCATTGTTATAAGACTTAGGAAGTAATGGTTAGCCTTATTGTTATCATGGAACATGACATGGTAGGAATAGAAAAACTGTAAATTTGTATGGTAACCCCTGGGATTGGATTACATATTGAGTGCCGAGTTAGATTCGTAGAATTTCAGGCTTTTGCAAAGCAATTTATATTTTACTGTTTATATACATACTTTACTATTTAATAGTGATCCGTGTAGGTATAATATGGATTTAATTTACACGTGTGTATATCCTACCTTTACTTAGTAGTAATAAAAATGTAGTTATGGTCAGGCAGTAGGTAATTTGAGTTGAGAAGCTTTACGTTTTTTGTAATCGTTGACAAAATACCATTTACCATGTTAATGGAAAAAAACCGCTATGTCTTTGTAAAATATTAACCATATATAAAGCTTTATATTAAATAAGAAATCATCATCAAATCTCCATTCACTCTACAATTTGTTCTCAAACAAGACACCCTTCGTAATAATTAAAATATGCAAATGAAAGATATTACCCACTACTTTTCATTCCAGTTCGATGGCTCTGAATCAATGGGGGTGTACTACCCTAACGATGACAGGGTCAAAAATATGGCGCGAACTTGCCTGAGGGGGGGTTTACTTTTTAAATAATAGTTTAACTAAGTCATTAAGGTGAAAGAATAAGACTATTTATATGTCTGTATGTTTTCTAGCGAATGAATTCTGCGGGGGAGTCACAACCCTCAGCCATGAGGATGTAGGCATGATTGTGTTTGTAACTTCAATATGATCAAACGGCTGCACTATTTTGGTTAGATATGAAGATAATTTTAAGCTAGTTCTAGATAGAAATAAATAGAATTTCTTCTTCTTAGTCATGTTAAGCTAATATTCAGCTCTTGGTTCATAAGATGTAACAAAAAGACTTTAAGTTACAAGAAAATATTAAAACCAATGAAATTATCATAATTATCGTTTTCATATTAGACTAGCAAACCCCGCGAACTCCGTTTCGCCACCAGATGGATTCGTTTTTACTTTTCTTTTTTTTATAAACCTCACGGAGCCCGAGACCTTTCCAACGAATGCAAAACCGTGGAAATCAGTTCGTGCGTTCTGGAAATATAGCGCCAGGAAGGAAAACCCTATTTATTTTTATGTAGTAGATTTGAAAAAATCATAATTCATCCATTCATTCTGATAGGAAACAGCTTACTGAAAGCAGTGACTTAAGAAAATGATTAAAATTGCATTGTTTACATCTCTTCTTACACAATAATGTCTTTAAGTCACAAAATCTTACACAACAACATAGTTACTTAGAACCCCTGTTTAATTTTATCACCTCTCGTCCCAAATCACAGTTTCATCCGGCAACAGATCGATTTCCCTAGACTTTGGGTAACAGGAATATTATACCCAATAGACATCTAAATGTAAACATTAAATTCCGATACAAAAATGGGTAAAATATGACACTGACAGAATATATATCTTACGACATAGCAAGTTGTTTGTTTCATCCATCGCATTGTACGAAACATGTCTATCTATCTAGACATTTTCAAATGTAGAAAAAATTAGAAATCTTCTAATAAAACGTTTTTACCCAAGAATGCAGGGACCCGAACAACAGGCGGACTGAAATCAAATGCGAACATACGAGTATACTATGCAAAAAATAGTCGGATTGTCGGTCGAACGGCTGCTTTGTCTTGACAAAGCAACTTGTCTCTCTCTGTGAGTCGTATTTCCTCATGACTGAGAGTCATAACTCCCCGCAGAATTAATTCATTAGAGGAGTTCTCTTTGACAGATACATCGTGGTGGGCGCCCAGGTCCTTCCAGGGAAGACAAAATATGTCCTCTGATATTGTGGTCCTCAAACATGCCGGTTTTCTCACGATGTTTCTCTTCACCTCTAAGAGAGGGCAAATCGACACATAACTTAGAAATACAAGTCATTGGTATAGGGCCGAATTCGAACCAGGGTGCGTCTGGATGAAAAGCAGACACTGGAACCACTCAGCTACACTTGCTTAGCAAGCTTATGCTTGTGTAAATATATTCATTGAATTATTGACCTATTTGTACAAATAATAATTGGCACGGAGAGAGTAATATGGTTTTAGCACGGAGATACTAAAGAGTTTTGTATGAGGCCTAAGATATACATTAGTCTCATAAATAGATAGAAAGATAGATTAGGTGTCTATGACTGCTAATATCTGTGACATCGGGTAAAAGGCAAATTACACAGATTGTGAACGGTCGGGTGTTGGCCAATGTTGCCATGTAAATTAATAATATGTAAATTTCCCGCTACCCGCCCGCCGTGCGCCGCGGGGGCTAAATCCACGCTTACGGTACTTGTATTTGACGAGTTTGTGTTTCATTTCAGTACATAACAGTAGCTTTTTTTTACATCACCTCTATTTTAATGTGATTGCAACATGTCAAATACTCAGAAAGAAATCATTGCTCAGAAGTAAACAGGGTGCAAGACTAAAATTGCCTGAATTTTTCCTTGATAGATAATTGTCTTTATATTTCTGAAATGAAAACAACCTTTTATAGTGGAAAAGCAAATGGAAAAATAATTAGATATTTATATAGAGATAAAATTCGAAGCTCATAAGAGCTTCGAATTTAATTTTAATTTAGTGACAATTGTCACTAAGATTAATATAATAATTATTAGTTTTAAGGTTTTGATTAAACGCCTAAATTTAAGTCTGTAATTCTATCAATAAATAATTTTCTTTCTTTCTTCTTTCTTCTAATTAAGTAGTAAGCGATAGTGCACTATAACTGTGAAATATAATTAAATTTTTACGTATTTTTTATTTAAAATTATTAACTTTGTGACCGTCATTCTACTACAAATATAAAGCATAATCTACACTACTTTAATTGAGCTTCAACTTGTTCAGGCAGTTAATTGTAATTCTTTCACGCTTGTGAAATATTTGCCGCTCAATTTGAATCACCCCCACTAGTTTACAGCCTCATAAAAAATAATGAGTACTTTCAAAAAACGTTAAAGTGTTTGAGTGAAAAATTGTTTTTTGTTATAGGTTCCGGCATGTTTTGTATAAAGATGATTGTTTTGTAACATCTAGTATTTGCTTTGCTTAATGTGCTTGGCGGTACATCTCTAAAAACAAATGCTATCATAAATAATAATGATGTAAACAAGCCTATATCGCGCACGCAACGGAAGCCTTCAAAGATATTTTTCCCCGTTTGTTTTTACATTTTCCATTGTTTTTTCGCTCCTATTAATTGCAGCGTGATGTTATATAGCCTAAAGCCTTCCTCGATAAATGGTCTATTCAACACAAAAATATTTTTTCATTTCGCACCCGTAGTTCCTGAGATTAGCGCGTTCAAACAAACAAACTCTTCAGCTTTATAATATTATATAGACAGGTGCCAACACTAACACTTACATATTTAAGATTAATTTATTATTTATTTGAGTTTAGTTCACACTGTATGATTTTATATTAATTTATTGACGCTGATGTTACGAACGAAATTTCTCGATAATTGTAGCGCACCGCACAAAACGTAAACATTTGACTCTATTTCTAGTTTTTTTTTTTTATGTTCGTCTGTCAATCCGCCAACATATAGAAGTAGGAGATGTTGTCCAACAAACACTGATCACATCAAAAAAAAATTTGAAGCGAAGTTTAATCTACAAGTAAAGTAGCAGTATATATTAATATAGTAATTAATTAATTTTAACCCTTTGCTACCTCATCTGATTTGTAAAACAAACAAGCGCTCAATATTTGTCCATCTAACTCGAACCAATATTCAGCACATTGGATGTCACAGTCGCAGCCCCCAAGGCGATCAATTACTGCAAATCGACTATGAATCAACTTTCATCTGCCACCCTCCAATGTCAAATATTGCGCACTTCAGTGCACAGAACCCTATCACAAACCAAAACCTACTTTAAATCTTCATAAATAAAGTTCAAAATGAAATGGCAAGAGGTAGGAAAGCTCTATAGTAAACTAGAGTTGTAAGTGCTTAACGCAGACTAGATTAACACGTGAAATGAATTGGAGCCACAATGGATGTGCAAACGGATATTTTATGATATATTTTTTTAATTGAAGGCGCTTGATTATTTGAATGTTTTGGTAAGTAAATTTTGCTTCATCTGTATACTTTTAGAAATAAAAAATGATATAAAATGACTATTAATATAATTAATTTAATATTTAATGAAATTAATTATACTATATAATAGTTATAATAATACTATATACTAGTATAATTAATTTCATGAAATTTATTATTTTATATCAACATAGTAACACAGATGGCTATAATGTTAATGATAGTACTCATTTGCCTCGTAACTTTAAAAAGTTAACAACGACGAAGAAAGTTCTACGTTAGATATTGTTTAGTTTCTTTTACTCTCTATCAAGGATATTACTGAGAGAGAGAGGTAGATATAATAAAACACTGATTTAGTTAATACTTGGATTTATGTACAGGAGTTTAAATCTTACATGTAGCAGTACAAGGTGATATGCCATGGTCCCGCGCTAAGTCCCAAAGATGGGCTTGTGTTGTTGTTATAGAATCGTTTTGGCTACTATTTTACAAACAGTTGTCATAAAACGAACAGTTGTCATAACAGGCATTAATTTATTTTTATAGTCCATCTTAGGCCATAGCCTTTGCTTGCTATCAGGTAAACTATGGCCAAGTGCAAATCCGTTCAAGTTAAAAAAAAAAAAAGTCATGATGGACAATAATTAATATAAGCCTATTCTATTTAATAATCTAAAACCAAATCAAAATAAGCTGAGATTTCATTTCAGGTACTTTAACCGAGAGAGTTGGAAGAACAAAAGAGACGCAAAGTGGGTCATGGACACGGGAAGAGGATATAATGATTTCACAGAAGCTACGTAAAAAGGTGGTTGCGCAAATATTTTGTCTGACTTCGGAGAGTTGGTAAGGGCGGGCGCGGATTACAGCGAATTTAACTAATAACGTTTGTAGATATCGATAAACTTTATTAGAATAGAATAGAAGTTATTTATTTCGGAATTACATCAATATTAAATTGAGGAATACAAAATTAAACAAAGTACTTACATTAAAATTGACTTATTACATATTATGTTGATTTGAATTGAATGTAATGTGATTTTCCGATATGGGTCTCAGTAACCCGAAATAAATGAATTTTATTTTATATTACTCGTAAATATAAAGTTTGAACTTTTAACGGTTTCGTTATCTTATTTCTATAAACTTTTCGATCATGTGTAACTAATAAGATGATTACATAAATTAACCGCAGTACGAGCATGCAACAGTCTTGTGCAACAGCAATGAAGGCACGACCATGCCCGAACGACACCGCCAAAGAGAACATGACTAAGAAGAAATGAAAATATTTTCAATATTCTCTCCTAATCCACATTAGAATTATTATTTAAGCTTGTTTTGTAGTTAACGTTAATGCTTTTTTACTTTTTTGTGAACACGATTTATAATATACTTACTATGTTCTCACAACAACCACTTCGTCACTTTTCCTTCAAGTATATAGAATTTAGCTAGAGAGGTTTTGATCAAACATTTGTTCTTTATATGAATGCTACAAAATTCACTCAACTACTTACCAATATACATACACCTTACATAGATCAGTGCAATTAAGGTTCCGAACATTAATAGTCCCGTTTAAGCAGAAAGAAGCGGGTTGTACCAACTACGCCCCAATTTGTCCGGAGACAACGCTTAATTACCTCTCCGCTGGAAACGACAGGAAGGGTTCGCTGTTATTATAAATAATTTACTAAATGCTACACTGAAATCGCTCCTGGCTCAGGGAGGGGCAAAAGATGGCTTCTACGGTAAGTTAGTAGATTAGTGTTAAAGATGCTACTTCTCTCTCTCTCTCTCTCTCTCTCTCTCTTTTAGTCGTATTTTCCCATGACTGAGAGTCATGCTTCCCCGCGGAATTAATTCGTTTTGGGAGTTCTCTTGGGCAGATACATCGTGATAGGCGCCCAGGTCCTTCCACGGAAGATGCTGCTTACTTACTGTTAAGCTATTACCGTATGTGAGATCGACACTATCGCAATGTCATGCGAGGTTGACTCTAGCAAGCATAACCAAGAGTTATAAAGAACAATATGATAGAGTCAAGCTCTCTACAGAGATGAATAACGCTACGTCAGAGTCGAGCTCGCATAGTAACTCTATAGTTATTCTACTGCGGCAGTCGTTAAGCCATGTCAGAGGCCCTTATGGCGGTTTGAAAACTCTCGACACCAGAGTTATTAAAATAATAATAAATAAATATTCCGGGACATTGCACACAGCGCCATCTAGCCCACACTAAGCAAACGCTTGTGTCGTGGGTACTAGACAACGGATATATTACTTATATAATTTTATTTTGTAAATACATACTTATTATACATACAAACGACCAGACACAACACAAGTAATTATATATATTTTTTTTAAAGTACATAAATACTTGTATCATGCGGGAATCGAACCCGCGACCTCTAGATTAGAAGGCAGAGCCACAACCAACTAAGCTGACAGGCCAGTCAAGTTGGCCACTCTCATTCGATTCTTATCGATTACTTCTTCTTCTTAGAAGAAGTAACTCTATATTACAAACGCTTATAAATTAAAGCCTAAGAAAATTATAATTTTACCTTCTTAACACAAGTGCATATAAACACAGATTCTCAACTTTGAAATAGTAGCGTGATTAATTTATTTTCTATTTTATCAACAGCAGCAAATATTGACGCCCATTTACTAAGAGCAACCAAAATTGCATTCAGAGAGGTCTATGAATTGCAATACGGAGGTCAGTAAGAGGGAGATGCAATATGTCTGGAGGGTGATAGCAGAGGGGTCATAATCCGGTGAAAAAAACATTGTGTCGCGTGAGCGACTTAATTGAAAAAAATAAGTTGCATTGAGTAGTGATAGGGAGTTCTTGTTTATTGTGCACTGTTTTTGGTAGAACGTTGGTCGGTGTTTGGTGACCAAGCCGATTCTTGCATTGAGTTATATGTGTGGAATTAACGTATAGGCACAGATTACACACTATAGGTACAAAGTATTTTATTTTGTGGTTGATGAGACTCAAAATGTAAAGTTAATTATTTCAGACACATAGACTTGACAGTTAGAAAATAAAATAGGTTTACCAACAAGAAATCCTATTTAAACAAAACAATTAAACTATACAAAGTAAATCAAAGACTTGATTTTTTTATATAGAAGCCATATCCAACTCCACTTTCTTGCAACTAAACAATGAACCACATTTTCAAGGAACTCGATTTATCCTGAAACCTAACCGATGTTCTAGAAAAGTCTAGGCAACGTGATATTTACATAAGCATCTTCATCTGTATTCAATCGATACTGGAAACAAATATACACATATACATGTAGGTAGGTTTATATGTAGTCTACTCTAGTACTGCTAGATCGATGTAGGGTCACCATGATTTGAGGGAAATTTGAGATATCATACCAGAGAGAAGTGACACATTATTTTATGACCGTTTAATTGAAATAAATGAATGCTTAAAAATATTCAGACGTAAACAGAGTTGGAAAAATAATACTTTGAATTTTTGTATGACTAAATAAATCAATAAGAAGTAATAAAAAAGTTTATTTAACACAAAAATCTTATAATATTAACACTTATTAATAATGTAATTTAAAAGAGGGCATTTTAGTAAACAAACGATATGTCGAGCAGCTGCTACGCTGAGAGAAAGTGGTCTCTCGTGTTGTAGCAGCTGATTCCTTCAGGGAAACATTTTTTCAATAGTTTTTTTTTTCAATTTGACTATTAATTAATTCATGAATTAGAGCGGTTAGCAATTTTGTTGGCTCTATGAATAAAAAACAGTAATAACAATAGTACTTATAATAACGGTACCCAATAAAATACTTACGTAGGTTTTGATATGTATAACTAATCATACGTTTAGAAAAAGTGACAATCGATGAGACGGTTCTTGAAATGACAGAATGGCAATGTAATATTTACACACACAGTTGTTGTACATTATCTCTGTACAACCTTACCTTGTGGTCACTCTATTCTCAATGCAGATTCCACTAATATTGTTTGCGGATTAAGCTCATGCCCATAGCCTGTAGCTATAGGTAGATATACAGTAGCTATATAGCTGCAGTTATATTTAGAGCAAAAGCTATTGCAACTACGAATAATAATTGATAGCTTTCACAGAATTGTAACGCCTTACAAATGTAGTAATAAGTATTTTTTTCTTCTTTCTTTGTAATTATTATAGTGTGTTGCAATAAAGAATTTTCTATTCTATTCTATTCTATTCTATTCTAATGTCACGTCGAAAATGCTTCTATTTACATCTTCCACACAACACTAGCACGTAAACCTTGCGCGATTGATTAGGAAAAGAGCTTAAAGCTGCGTAGACGCATTTGTTTGCTAAAGACTTATATGTGTATGTGAACTTATTATAGACATCATGAATGCGTTGTGTCATGATTATTATTATATGGATTTATTATATTGTTATTGCTTGACCGAGAAATTTCGTGCAATCTTCTTCAACATCAGCTGTGTATGTTTTAGCTCACTAATCTAACTGACAATGACGATCTAAAGGTGACTGACTGACTGACTGAAATTTGGCATGCAGGTAGATATTATGACGTTCGCATCTGCTAAGAAAGGATTTTAGGAAATGCCACTTTTGAAGGGGTGATATAGGGGATTTAAGTTTTATTTTGCTCTCAAAATATGCCTCTTTTTAAGTATACTCAGAAAATCATAAATCATAAATCATAAATCATAAATCATAAATCATAAATCATAAATCATAATGTTTATTAACCTTACGACATCGCGCCGTACAGGGCAAGTCAAATAACATAGGTAATCACTTCTTAACAGTAATGTCTTTAAAATACTTATAATACTTATTGCTATACACTTATTATAATCAGTGAGCCTAATTAAAATAAAATACTTAATTTGGAAAACAAAATAAAATCAAATAATCAATTAATAGAATACAATATTGGCTTTAAACAAAACAAAACACAAGGCAATATTTATTGAAAAAATGAAGTTTCTGTAATTGAGCTTTTCATAAATTCATTGAGTGCGTAAAACGGGTTAACTTCAAAGAATTGTTTCAACTTTCTTTTGTATGCACTATATGGCAGATCTGTGATACTCAGTGGCAATTTATTATACATACAAATCTTGTTGTATATTCCCTGTTTTTTTGTCTTGACTAGTCTGGTTTTCGGTTTGTTTAAATTGTCACTTTTTCTGAAAGAATATTTTTTGTCTTTCTTCCATTCATCTTTTTCGTGGAAAACTTCTAAAAGACAGTTATAAATATACATGGAGATTACCGTCATTATTTTCAATGTCTTAAAATGATTTCTTACTGGTGCACGTTTTTTTAGACCCAAAATATTTCGTACTGCTCGTTTTTGGGCCCTCAGTACTCGTTGTATGTCGGCTCCGTTTCCCCAGACAGTGATGGCATACCGTAAACGTGAATTTATGTAGGCGTAATATACCGACAACATCGATGACTTATCTAGTAGTGGCCTCAGTTTGTACAGTGCGTAACTAGCGCTCCCTATTTTTTTACAAAGTTTTGAAATATGCAAACTACGAGTGACTGTATAATCTATTGTGTACCCTAGAAATATATTCTCCTTTAAGTTGTCATCTTTTAGGTTTTTCTTCGTTTTGTATTTCATAATCACACTTTTGTTTTTGTTGAGTATAATTCCGTTTGCACTAAACCAATTTTTCAGGACGTTCATGGCTTCATTTATCTTTTCCTCTAGTCTATCTTTGTTTTTATCATTTAGTCCTACATGAGTGTCATCGGCGAATTGGCTTATGTATGTCCAGTCAGGCATAATATTTATTAAGTCATTTACATATATAAGAAATAAGATAGGCCCCAATATTGACCCCTGTGGCACACCTATGTCCATGACTTCCTTTGAAGAGGTAATGTCATTAACAGATACAATTTGTTCTCGATTTTCTAAATATGTCCGCATTATATTTAATTCATGTCCTTCAAATCCATAATATTCTAATTTCAATAGTAAAATGTCATGTCGTAAACAGTCAAAGGCTTTAGATAAGTCACAATATATACTAGCACATTTTTTGGCTTTGTCCATTGATTCGAGTATGTAGTATACTACTTTCCTGATAGCCATTTCTGTTGAACGACCTGGCCGAAAACCAAATTGTGCCGCTGTAAACAAATTATGTCGTTCAAAGTAAGGAAGAATTCGTTTTTTGAGCACATATTCTAATATTTTTGATAAAGTAGGTAAAATACATACGGGTCTATAATTGCCAATTTCAGTAGCTTCTCCTTTCTTAAACAATGGAATGATTTTACCTGGTTTCAAACAATCTGGGAAAATGCCTTTTTGAAGACATTCGTTTATTATCACGTTTAATAGTCCTAATAGATAATGATTATTTAATAAAAGCTCCCTTAATACTCTAGAATTTATGTCAATGAAATCCGGTGTCATTTTTTGCTTCATGCTTTTAACAATAGTCCATAGTTCTTGAGCATCCACTAAGTCAAAATTAATTTTATGTACCGTCTTTGGTGTCAAATTTAGATATTCTAAGCATTTGCTAGCGTCAACTTTGGTATTGTATGTCAACTTTTTCGCAATGTTAACAAAAAAATTATTAAAAGCATTTGCCATTTCTTTATAGTCTGTAATTTCTTTGCCTGTATCAATCACAATCTTATTTATCACTTTTCTATTGCCCTGTTTTTTATTAAACTTTAATTGCTCGTTTATGATTTTCCAACTTTCTTTTAATTTATTGTTTGATTTTTTAGTTCTGTCTCTATATTGCAATTTTTTCGAAGCCACAAATACTTTTTTCAAAATCTTTTTGTATTTTTTTATATGTACTTGTCTTATGTTGCAATGTTGTGATTCTTGTTGTAACTCCATATTGGCCAAATTATTCTTTGATATCTGTATGCCTTGCGTGGTCCACTTTTTTTGTACGTGCTTTAAACAATTCTTTTTCTTCGGAAAGGCAACGTCATAGTAAAACTTTATCGCGTCTTGCAGAATTTTCATTTTTGTACCGGCATTCTCAACTGTTTCAATATTATTCTTTAATTTTAGGTAATCTTGGTGTACGAGATAGTGAAAATAATTCATATTATTTTCCGAAAAACATCTACTATAACGAGGAACTTTGCTAGCTGTATCAATCACACAACCATCGATTACTAATTTAATAACTTTATGATCTGATAGTTTATGATCCATAACGAAACTTTTATACATGTCAAAATTAACTATAAAATTATCAATGCAAGTTGCACTATTTTTATAGATTCTTGTTGCTTCGTTTATTACAAATTTACAATTAAAATTATTAACAATTTTTAAAATTCGCTTTATATACTTGTCATTTTTGAACAAATTTAAATTAAAATCGCCGGCTATAACGATTTTTTTGTTCTCGCTACATATTTTTTGCAGTAACCTATTCAGTAGATCAAAGAATAGCTTTATATCCTTGTCTGGCCTATAAGCAGCTATAACAATTAATTTTGAAGATTTAATTTCAATTGCGGCCAGTTCAAAGTTCATTTCGAAAGATATTTTATTTATATCATTTCTTACTTTATAATCAATACCATTTCTCACAAAAATTGCTGTGCCGCCATGAATGAAAAATTTTCTGTTAAAATAAGTAGCAAGCTCGAAGTTAGGTATCACCATCATGTTGACTCGATCATCCTGACCCCATGTCTCTGATAAGCATAATATATCGCACTGGTGGTCCTGTACAAAGTCTTCAATTACGAGATATTTGTTATTTATACTTTGAACATTGGCATGGTAAATTATGTGTTGCTGTTGCTTATGGCATGTGTTGTAAAATTTGTTTCTGTTTTCGCTGAGTGTATTACTTTTGTATCCTGGCATGTAATAAATTGTAACGTTGATGAACGCTGGAATGTCTGTGACATCATTGAGGAAGATATCATTTGTATTATGGATTCTGTGTGGTTTCTGAAGCTGCGTTTATTGACTCGATAGTCTGTTGTATTGGGGTCTATGTATTTTACATTATCTGTAGTGCTTGCCAGTAAGGCCAATTTTTTATTTATATTGTATATATGTACATCGTCTATATAATTATATTGTAACCCATATAACATCACGTTAAATTGTCTGCCATTCCCATTTATTAGCTCATTTATTCTTCTCACGTACTCATGATTTCTTGAATTGAAAGCTTTGTGATATTTTCTTATTAATATTACCACCATATCTTTCTTGTCTAGTGTATTAGTGGCATTTGTGAAGTTGTCCAAAATTTCCGTGAAACTTGCTCCTGGTTTACAATAGTTTAGAATAGTGTGGGTTTTATCTATTCTATTCAATATTTGAGTAGACAATCCTTTGCCAAATATATCAGAAAATATAATTGCTCGTCTTCCTTTATTGTTTCCTTCGTGTTTTCTATCTTCGTTGTTGATTGTTGTGTGCTGGTTTTCTTGTGTAATCGTAACGTCCTCTTGTAGATATCCTTCCACTGTTCTTGGTCTGAATTGCTGTTTCATTTTTAATTCTAGAATTTCGTGTTGTAGTTTTTCATTTTCCAGTCTGACGCTAGTGCATTGTTTTTCTAACTTCCGTATTCTTCTTGAAAATCGTTTTAACTTCGTCACCGTTGATGGCCGAGGCTTCGGAGCCGCTCTTGAAATAATATTTTTCTTGCTCTTCGGTCTGATTGTTCTGCATGTCGTATTATTTTCTTCTTCTTCCTTCTTCGCATTTTTATTCTTCTCTTCCTGGAGCCATTGCTCAAGTCGAGTAATTTTCATATTGAGCTCATCTATGGTTTCTTGCTGTTTCTTAAATATAAAATTTGGTTGTTCTATGTTGAGTATAGGACTTGATGTCAGTGTTTTATCTAGTCTCGTAGATATTCCTCTGCTTTTCCTCCTGTTTCCAGCCATAGGAGACGCCGGAACTTCACTAAAATCAAACTTTTTGTACGCCTCAATAGTTTTCATGGCTTTTTCTAGTTGCTTTTTTAGGTCCCCATTTTCTAAAATTAATTCCTCCACCATGTTGTTCGCAGACAGTAATTGTAATGCTAATTCTTCCAGTTTAATTTTCATGCTACTATCTAAACAGCCATCATTTTCTATATCTGTAAGTGGTAGACTTGTATCGTACAAAGATGAGTCTGTAAGGTTTCCCTCAGAATTGGCTTTCTGTGGTCGTCTGGGATTGAAATTTACATGGCCTGCAAATTCATCAAAATCTTGGTCCATTGATTGATTCATTTTGTTTGATTTAATTGCTTATATATTATTATGTAGTTTAAATAAACTCGTTGTGTACTATTTTAACACAAAATAATAAATTTAAAAAATAAAAACACAAAAAAAGTAGTCTGGTACTGGGATTCGATCCTGCGGCCGTCTGCACGGAGAGCGCCTGCTTCACCGACTTCGCTGTCTGGTCGTTAACGCTGGCTCCGAATTAGTGCAACAGTTTGTTCAATTTCAGTTTGTACGCAGGTGAGGGTGATAGGTACTCAAATGTGTTCATCACGTCGTGACTCAGCGTCGCTTACCGCTTGATCTCGTTGTGCGAGTCATCATATGGACGCCCGTTGTTTAAAATTTTAATGTAAATCTTCTTATAACTTCAACACCACTTCTCCGATTTGAAAGATTTTTACGTCAATCTACGCGGCTTCTTCTTGTCTTTGTAACAATACAAATTACACAGCTGCTACTTAACTTTTGACTTGTAAAATATTTAAATGATTGCTGAGCAAACTTGCGTGGTGTCACCTCGACAGAGCGCGGCGGCTATCTCAAGATAGTACAGAAATTCAGTAGCATATTAGTAGGCTCAGCTGCTTAATATGATTTCCTTAATTAACATAAATAGTTCTTAGTACTTAATGATTCAAAATAAGTAAACAAGTATTTATTTATATGTATTTTTTGAATGCACACATTTCCTCTAGGCAAGCGCGCTAGATTATAAATTACAAAACGTTGCTAAACATACGGCGAGCTGTAGTCAAGCGTGAGCCTATGAAGTGAAAAATCATTGAAAGCTCCATATAGTACTAGAAACACAATAATGTATTGATTAACATGTGATTGGTCAGTTATCTCGCTTCCGTTAGTTTGCAGCTCGATATGGATAGTAAATCACCTACACAGGTACTAATCTAGATGAAATTTGGAACAAAGATATGTAAAATGAAGCTAGCTGGAAGAGCTCTTACTGTCCCGCTTGTTAGTAAATAACTAAATAAGTTCGTAAGAGAGTGGTCAACTCTGGTGTCAGAGTTTTCAAAGCGGCCTTAAGGGCCTCTGTCATAGCTTTGGATATTTCTGTCGCTAGAAGTCATTGTGAAAGTAGGCATAAAAGTAATCACAATTTACTTGGCTATCGGTTACTTAGTTATTTATATTTAAGAGGTTTGCGCCCTCTAGCAAAGTTGCTTGCTTGTCTGGATGTTTTGTTTTGTGTAATTTTGCAACAGTCGGCTATTTACAATGTTATCATCTGCAACTTATTACTGCAAGGTAATACCTAAACTAACATCATGGTTAATTCAAACACTGTCATCATGTGGCATAGATTTCCACAAAGCAATACCTACATTGACTACAAGTGGACGACCGCAGCTTCGCTCGAATTATTTCGGGGTAGAAGTTAAAGAATTATATGATATTCTTTAGACCTCATATTACCTACATAGCAAAATCATGATGATCCGTTTAGCCGTTTTCGTGTGATAAGCGTTTAAACGAACAGACTAAAATTTAAAAAAAAAAATCAGCTTTATTATATGTATTATTAAATATTATATTTTCATCAAAACGCAGAAAAAAAGCACTGTCTCTTCCATTTCCTAGCAAAGTTTACATCGTCCGAACAGCCGGCTGCAATCGAATTAAGTCCCCATTATTATTTGGGGACGTTAGCGCATCATGTCGGGGTAGAGTGTAGTCAAACCTGAGCAGACCAGGATTAATTGCTTTTCAAACCAATTACCTGGTTGTTACGACGATTTGTTGATACTGGGGGCTTATAAAAATATATAGGTACTAGCAGAGCCTAAAACGATCTGTATACCTATCAGTATCCTTTGCGTAGGAAATGCATTCGCTGTAGCCAAAATGGGCTTGGAAAGCATCATCATCATCATCATGACATACAATTTCTGTAAAAATCAATACAACAATCTGGGGGTAAAGATAGGTTTAAAAATATTGTAAAATCATGCATGTCAATTTCTATTTCGAAACTAAGTACTTAATACAAAATATTGTAGTACTTACTGCAAATCTATGCAATAATCAAGTAATATATATTTATAATTCAATCATATATTTCTTAAAATTGTTACAGGCCATGAAATCGTTGTCCAAACGACCAGCACTCTTGAGCTCTTGACCGGACGAGCGTCGGAGAAGGAATGAGCAAACTTGCGAGAACTCGCAACCTTCCTCCTTGTTTGTAAGTTTGTCTATTGTAACAACATGGCTTACTCGTATTAGACTATCTGTTTTAAAAACAATTGTTTGTACGTATACTTAATACAATTATTTTCTTAGTTTTTGTTAACAGTTATAAATAAAATGTCAAGAAGAAAATCTTAATATATTTATATTGAAACAACAACATTAATATCTACTATACAACGAAAAATTTAAATGAAAATAAAGTGTTGCATTGTTTGTACTAATGTCAACATTTACGATAACACAGAACATCCTTAATTCTATACCAACTGAATTAATTCTAATAATATTTACAACCTGAAACTTAATGGCACATACACACACATTAATCGCAGTACAATCTCTATTCTAAAAGCGCACACAGAGCAACAATCGTGAAAAAATCAAGTCCAATCGTCGATAAGTAAGCCGCAGCAGTACGGAAAATCTAAATACTTCCAGCACTATGCAGTATGTAGGGCGCCCTCAATTAGGCTACTCAATTGAACGAGTCGCAGCCCACCGACGTAATGAAGAAGTAGCCATCGCGTGCGCGCCAGGATATCGACACTAAAAACAAATATATCACAAAACCGGGGAAAACTGGCAACACGGCAATCCCCACTTCCCCCCACCCCTACCCCACATATCACCGACAACCTAAATAGGTTATATAATTACATATCACGCTTCATTATCGTGATAAATACTTTCTCACAGTTATCATTTACCAAATCTACGCCACTGTCCATTTTAGATAATGGTGCGAGAGGGATGATAGATACGGAGATGACGCGCGGGAGAAAAGAAAGGGTATAAAATAACATATATTACTATAGTGTCCACAAGCCAAGCGGATATTGATTATCTGCCACAGTTGAGAGCCACCTAGTCCCCTGCCACCCCCAGAATATCTCAAATCAAAACGACATACCCACCCAAAACCGATCTACAATTTTCCACCTTAACTCACGCTGAAACGGTTCGTTTTCCTCTACACTTTCAGACTTTTTACGATCCTTGCAAATGTTCTAAGTTATTCAATATTTGATCTCTGTCTAACCGGCCGAGCGGCTTGTGACTGCAGTAGCGCTATCTCTGTCGAGCCCATTTCATAATCATTTTCGATGCATTCCCGCGCTATGATTTTTCCGCGGCACTTGCAATGCGATTTTCCCATCTCACTCCCGTATGAGGGGCAAAAGGGGTAAAAAACAGTTGCATTTTTAACGTATCGATGTTGTTGGTGATTTGTTTTGTGGAAGGATTATGAAAACGTAATGTTTGAATGAAATATTTACAGCCCTGCATTGTTTGGACAATGAATAAAATGTACATCAAATAAATTATGTACATTTATTTTAATTGTCATAAATCATAATTTAAAAACAAAAAATATGCATGGAAATAAAAATAATGAAGGTTTAATTGTAAGGATGTGTATCGAATCAGAGTTAAATATCTTGATATTAGTATAAGGGACTTTTCACACTTGCTACGGAGAACAAAGCAAACTTTTCAGTATACTCTTTCAGTAAAATAAATTAGAAGTCGTAGGCTAAAGAATAATTGGTATGCATACTGCTTTCGATTCTGACCTGTAGTAAAATACGATGCAATTTATTGTTAAGTATTTTTAATGAAGTATCAATAATTACTAAGTATGTATCGTATGGCATGTTATTTAAATATTTTGTACTAGCTGTGCCTGCGACTTCGTCCGCGTGGAATAGTTATTTTGGGCATTAATTCTTTGAATTTTGAACCGTTTTCACAGCACACGCAACGGAAGCCCTCAAAGATGAATAATGTTCCCCGTTTTTTCCACATTGATTTTGTTAGACTTTTTTTGATTAGACTTTTTCAATTCGCACCCGTAGTTCGTGAGATTAGCGCGTTCAAACAAACAAACAAACTCTTCAGCTTTATAATATTAGTATATATTGGCTGCCAGAATTTATTTATTTTAAAACTTTGTAACTTTTAAAACTTAAGATACAATGTGAATGTACCTTTAAGAAACCAAAGTAATTTATTTATACCCTACGTAGTATAAAAAACTATAATTAAATTAATTTAAAAAAAATAGAATTACTTGTGTTGAGTCTGGTCGTTTGTATGTATAATAAGTATGTATTTACAAAAGAAAAGTATATAAGTATTATATCCGTTACCTAGTACCCACGACACAAGCGTTTGCTTAGTGTGGGGCTAGATGGCGCTGTGTGCAATGTCCCGGAATATTTATTTATTTATTTATATTTAACTTATCTTCTTATTAAATGCCAAACTGTACTCAACAATAAGCAGCTACTAATCAATCTTATTCCAAACCCCAATTTGCATACATCCAAAAATATGAGAAACAAACTCATTTGCCCAAGTTCATGAGACAAATCTCGCAGGATTCACCTCCAAGTAAAGTATGACTTGTCTAGACAAATTCTCTACAAACTTTTCTTGAGGCTAGGGACCTTACTACATACATAGCTGTGTATGTGTGTGTAATTCTGTGGTGAAAAATTGCTTTTGTGTATGTGTGCGCTACAATACTCAGCATGATGACAATGTTGATAGGTTCTATGTGTGAGAGAATGTGTGTATGTGTCTGTGTAAAGGGTGGTGGGTGGCAAACCCGAGTCGTGAACTAAATAGCTTAGTGTTAACACATATTGACATCAAATTCACCGCGATGTTATCATTTATTCAGGTAGCTAAACTACATTGTTTTGAGGTGACTTTCTGTAGATTTAGGATTTAAGACAGGTTTTTGTAAAGTGTACTATACAGATTTGTGGCTGCTAAAGACGTATGCACGTTGTGCAAAATAAATATATTTTGTTTAATGACATACTACAAGTCACAACTAGCTGTCATCTCGCTAACAGAAACGTATTCGGGAGAACCATGGAATTAACAGATGTGAAGACAAAGATATATGACAGGATAATTAAAATTAAATATTTTTTTTTAATAGCAGTAGAGACTCTTATCATTTCCATCAACAAAATAAAGAATATTTTCACCTAATTCAGGCCAGTTTCGCAGATAGCGTGTCAGCCATTCATTATTTTCACCTCTTTTGTTTAAATTACGGTGACTTTGCTTTCGAGTTATTGCGAATTTTAATTGCCCGCTGGGGCTCCTGACATTTTGACGACGCCGTTTTTTATTTCAATTTTATAAATGGGTGGTGGAAAGGTTTGTTATTTATGATACTGGTGGAAATAGGGCGCGGATGTTTCGTCAAAATGATGTTTGGCTATAATGCTCATAACTCTCTGAAAGTGGTTTTGTATGTTCTAATTTAATAACAAATATACCGTGGTTTGTGCCTGTAATGTATATAACTAAGGAAGCAATAATTTAAAAATAGAAAAGTTTTTACACATATAATAGGTTTACTTTTTCTACCAAACGTATAAATAATTAAGGAATCAAGCTACGTATTAGCCCACGTTTACTGATAATTACTTAATAAATAATTATTTCTTTAAATATTGCTATAGCCATTTTACCATCGTACGAGTAGAGGCACGACAAGAAGGCACCGTTATACAGTTGAGGTTCCAAAGACTCGCACCAAGCGGTTTGCTTCGACTTTCATCGTGCGAACAGCCAAACTGTGGAACTCCTTGCCCGAATCTCTATTCCCCTTGAACTATAATTTGTCGGTCTTCAAGTCGAGAGTAAACCGGTTTCTTCTAGGCAAGCGCGCTAGATCGTAGATTACAACGTTGCTTAACATCAGGCAAGTTGTAGTCAAGCGTGAGTCTATCTATAATGTAAAAAAATAATAATAATAACTCAACCAATCCAATCTAAAGATTTTGACACATTCAAACGTAAAGCTTGTTTCATAATGATAAAGCTCTCAAAGTTTAATCTTTTTATTTTTCGTGTCTCTACCAACTATCACTTTCCACTACAATTTGTGAACGTTGTTTGCAGTTCATTTTTCTTCACGCTGACATAGCCTTTATGTTAAAGATTTAAGATCTATATTTGTTTGTATGTTTTCTAGCTCAAGAACATAAATATTCCTAACTCGACAGTGCCAGACCGTGCTAGGAAGCGAAGGAAGTATTCTATTAAAGTGGTAAAAAGTTACTTAGAAAATATTGGAAGAGTGTACCTGTAAGAACGTGTTAAGGTGTTAAGGGTGGTATCTTTTGAGACTATTGATTTAATAGTTGCCTGTTTAACTAATGAATAAGATTTTTTTTAAGGGTAATTAAATGAAAAATAAAGTATCTTCAGTTTGCGAAATCAATTACATTCGTTTAATAAGTACCTACATCTAACAAAAATGTAAAGAATTATTTTCCACTTTTGAGTGTTTCTGGTTAGTAGTTATGGTATATGATTAAAAACAGTATGAATAAAAAATAAGTCTTAAAATAATTTATACAATTCAGTCTTTTTCAAAAGCTGTATCAAACATTACGCCGGCAGATTGTTAAGTAAGACTAAAGAGTGTGGTGCAAGTCACAAAATTTCTAAGGAAACCACAATTAAAAAAAAATACGAATGTGATACAAAAAATTAAATGTAACATTATATCACAATACAAAACTATCCATTTTTACAAGCAAAAGACTTATTTGCATGCTCTTGTTTGACAATATACATATGTACCTTTCATCATTATGTATATAGTTACTTTTATGGTTCAACATTTTCGTATAAATAAAGTAGTTACTAAACTTTTTTTTTTCTATTCAATGCATTATCGAGCATGCTTTCATTAGGATTCGATTTACTTAAAAACGCTACCGGCAGAGTCGTGATCTCCAATTGTTATATAATAGTTCAATCTGTTTTTTTCTTCTAATAATAATTCCCGCTCTGGATCGTTTCTGGTGCAACGGCTATTGCCATTCAGCGCGGAAGCGCAGCGAGCTTGATGGGCACATTTGCACCGGGAACGATTGAGGGCGGGTTATTTAGTTAAGTTGACATGTAATTCTGATTTATGTACTAATTGCTTGACGTGTTTTACTGATTAAATTTATACTGATATGTTTTGAAATAAAACAGCATCTTTATAAAATAAATTACCTAATTCATTTCTTTATACGTCACTAAATTTGCTATATAAGAGTCTAATACAGACTTGTAATAGATAATGTTCTTCATAAAGAAAACAATCGATAATAAACTAATCATTTTTCTATCTCACAATTCTCATACGCGTGCAGAGAACAACAAAACTATAGAGGGTAATAAAGTAACAAGAGTAGGGCACCGCAATAGGCGTCATAATGAACTTGTAATAAAATTATTGGCCACACACCGGGCAGCCTACGCCCCGGCGACGAGTTAACCCAGTAGGGATGGGGTGATGTCGATAACTGGGATTAGAAGTTTATGTCGATACTTTTCATGGTAAGTTTTGTCTTGGTGACGAAATGTTATAATTATTTTTTAAATTATGTGGAAGAAATATTCCGATTTGGTTTAAATTGTAATGCAAAGGATCCTGTACAGTGTTTTAGGTTTATTGTGGGGATACTACTCTACAATATACTACAAATATATGTTATGTATATTAAGAGTATGTTTTTAATTTTTTTGTGTTTCTGTTCGTCTTTTTTCTGTATGTGTGTTACAATAAAAGTTAATTATCTAAGTGCTAAATACTTTGTTCACATTACAATAAAACTTCAGTTCAAGCAGATTGTAAAATCGGAACTTGTACAAAGTAATCAAAGCAAACATTGTTGCTGCTTCACACGAAAAATGTCCGTAAACGTCCTTCAAGTAGGAAACACAGCAACATAACGTTTAACCATAAACTATTAAACCTTCTTCTATCCAATCACATACCACCACTACGAGGTTACTATTTGGATTTAACATAATCAGCTATAAGATAAATTTTAGATATTTTGCATGAAATCGAATTTTTAACTGTCATCTCTCTATTTCATTAAAATTGACCAAATTTGCAATAGAGACCGATTTGTAATATTTCGTACGGAATTAATTAAAACTAAGCTATGTCCATCAAGGAAAAAAATATAAAAGGGGCATCAATGTTTACTAATTCGAACACCATGTCCAGTCATTTAAGCTTAAATTAGGTAAGAATCTCGGAATCCAAGATACCCAGCTGGTGAGTCTGTAAATACTTGTATATTGTCACCCTAAAAGTTGTCTCAAAACCTACATATGGTAGGGTGTGCGCGACTATTAAATTTCAAGGGTCAAAGGACACAAAAATCGGTTTTTTCTAAATATCTCATTCCCTATGGGGTTTTTGCTATAAGTATGTATTATCAATATTGTCGAGTACAAAATTTTCTACAAATTTTGATATATAATTTTTTCATGATCATGTTTTATAAGGAAAAGGGAATAAATGGCTATTTAAATTTGAATTTGAAGCGAGCTGAGGATCTCCTCAGCTTCTCACCTATATAAACAACTCAATGTGACAACAACATCTATCCCACAACGTAATTTGTCATCGTAGCCCCTGCTACTGGAAAAATAACAACGCCATTACGCAGTTTATATCGACATCGATAAAACGCTAGCAGTATCTACTATCTACTGGCAGAGAGGTACAATAAAATGTATCGAGCTAGCTACAAGCCTGAGCAGTTACTTGTCCCCCTACCTCATCCCTATTCCACCCTCTTGCCATATGCGCAGTTCACGCACACATATACACTCACACACACATGGGGGCGCCACCTGCGGATCTGCGACCACACATTTGAGTTGGATGAGATGATGGTAGTTGTTGATAGTGAATGTCTTAGTTTATTATAAATACATATTTTCAAGAACATTTTGTAACGAATTACTATGTGGTGTATGAGAGAATATATGATGATTGTGGTACGGTAGTCGTTAAGCCATGTAAGAGGCCCTACGGGTGGCTTGATAAACTCTCGACACCAGAGTTGGACATTCGATAAGAAGAAGAAGAAGTATTTTGTTATCATGATGGTTTCGGACCGACGTTCGAGGAGTGAACACGTCCAGAGGATGCCTCGTGGAGAGGCGAAACACGTGTCGACGAGAATATTTTGCCGAAGGAGAACAACAAAGCTTCAAGACACAAGGTGCGGTGTTGGTAAGATCTTGAGATCCACGGAGGCCACGTTGGTTAGGAGGTGAGGTGTGGCGGTGGTATATGGAGGAAAACACCTAAAAACCATCAAGTTTGTTGTCTGATGTCAGTTAAGGAGCAGTCGCAGCGGAAAACACTACATATTTCTCCAGAGTTTCAATTATCATGAATGATATCCTCTTCTCTATACCCTAAATTATCTTTTCCATTGCAGTGACGTATGCATCATCCAATCCAACCATACCTAGCTAGCACTCCCGCCCGGCTTTGATTACTAATTGATCCGAACTATGAATGCTCGAATATGATAATTAGGTAGATGAGTAGTTATGTAACGCAGGTTGTTAATTAGGTATTAACTGCTATTGTGCTGGTGGAATTTTATAATTAATTTATAACTTAGTTACTGTTTATTTTCTGATTTATTTATTCGTTGGTATCAGTTTAATATACTTGTATAAAAATACATACCTAAGAATGGTTTATCATTTGTACATGACAGATATAATCTATTATTCGCTCTTCATTGATCAGATTTTTATTATAGTCTAGTCATCGATAAGCATTCATTTCAAGATGAAGGTATTTTGCATGCAGTCAATAAAATATGATAAACATAATTAGAAAACATTTGAGATTATAAAGAATGATGTTACAAAAATTAAATTTACTTATTGATAACATAGTCCATTGAAAAACACAAACTAATTCAACTTTGGCCAAACGAAACGTTTCTAATTTTGCAGCTATAATATCAAAAAGTTTGCTAGATAATTCTTAGCCAGTCTGACCTGAGTGAACTCTTAGGTACGAGTGGTTACAATAGAGGTTACAAAATAAACCATTATGGAATAGGCATTGTATTTGTATATTTTGTGTAGATTAATGAAATAACATTTACATGAATGAAGTGACACTTGGATGTAAGTGCCACGTATATGTGTGGGTTGGTTAAATTGTAGCTCCCGGCTGTTTGCTTAGTGCGGCAGTCATTAAGCCATGTCAGAGGCTTTTAGGGTGGCTTGATAAGCTCTCGACACCAGAGTTGGCCTGTCTCATTGGATAAGAAGAAGATGGTTATTTAATACTTTATCATTTCATTATTTATGCAACGGTTAACGGCGCTGGTTGCTTCCACAAAACCAGCATTACGCTCAGTTGGGGCTGTGTTGTGGCAGATTTTATGCTTGTTTTTCTGATAAATCTGCCATTATGAATATTTATTTTCTTTCTTTCTTCAGCGGGATGAGTGTTAGCTAAAAAATCAATTAGGGTTTATTATGTTATTACTTACTTTACCCCATTGATGCCACGATCTGAAGTGAATCTTGGCCTCCGAATCAAGATAAGATAAAGATAAAAGATAAAAAATATTTATTTCCACTAAAACATGTTATCATTTTTACATTATATAAAAGTATCTAAATTATTCAAGTTCAAATTCAAATTGGGGTCCTGTCTACTGCTTTAGGATTCCCTGTGTTGCAGTATCCAGGGTTCTTCCAGTGAGTCAATTATTGAAATTAAAATCAGTTGATGTTTCTTGTCTCAAGATATTGAATCAGGCGTTACTTTGCGCAAATCCACAAAATCACAATCAATTTCGTTTTCTATTTTTTTCCAAAATTAAATTAAAAAACATTACGTTAATAATAAATTTAATTAATAAGCATTTCACGTTACGTAAATAATAAATTTAATATGTTATTTGATAAGGCCGCCAATTAAAACGCAAATTTTATTTTCTATGTTTTTTTGTATTGTTTTTTATGTATGTGGTGTTTTAATAAAGAATTTATCTATCTATCTATCTAACGTAAACAACATCAATTTCATAATGGTGTCCCCACAGTAGCCTCGCAGACACTAGGTACAGACGCATAAATAGCTCAAGGTTGTTAGTCCAATAAAGAGTTGTATGACATTCTGCCCAACCCTTCGGCATTGAGAACAAAATTATAGAAAAAATTAGAGAAAAGTCTTCGATAATTTGTTTGTTTTATTTTTCTAATAGGTAAGATACTCTGTAAAGTTTAATTAAGATAGTAATTGGTATAAAATATCGGTTTACTGCACATTTTGATGTCTAGTCAAAATCAGATCGAATATTTTTCTAGTCCTGCTACTAAAATAATCAGAAAATTCGTTGATATCGACACACTGATAACTATATTACGATTTTTTTAACAACTCAAAAATCATGGCATTGCTCGGTTGTGTTGACATAATGAGAAGCCATTGACACCTTCCAATCTTAGGAGGAGTAACAAATCTTGCTATTCCATAATTATTTTTATGTAAAACTAGTTGACGTCCGCGGCTTCGTTCGCATTATTTTGAGATAAAATGTAACCTATTACAATTCTAGGACCTCATACTACCAACATACCAAAAACCATGATGATCTGTTCAGCTGTTTTTGCATTATGGGCGTTTAAATAAATAGACAAACAGATAAACAGACAAAAATTAAAGCTAAAATGTGTTCTGTTATGGATTTAAGGTATACCCAACAATTTGTTTATATCTTCTCTATGTTCAGATTTTTGACCCTCTTCAACTTTACTATATGTAAGTAAACATGGAACTAGTAAATAATTATACAATTATTAATCCTTATTGTTAACCACCCGTCCCTAAGTTGATTGACCTACACAAGTATAGCAATTATAAAAGCAATAAGTTTTCCAGTACAGAGAACCACGCGATTCACGTCACTTCGACACAAATAGGATATCTGACGTCATAGTAGACGATGGAATTACCATGGTTATGACGTCATACAATCATGGCCGCTTTAATTTGTTTTGACCTTATTTGTATGTAAAGGTTACTGGATTTATGTAAGACGTTAAACCTTAAGTTATACAAAATACTATGCATTAAGGTAAAAAAATACCCTAAATAATGAAAAATACGAATCAATTTGAGAAAGGTTTTGGGTGATTATGTAAACCTTAAGCACCTTAAGTGAAATGCTTATGTTTAAGTACAACTAGCGTGATGTTGAGCAACACTGTAGCCTATGATAAACCTGTTTTTCTACTTCTTCGTGTAATAGTAGCCAACTGAGCTAAGAATTTTAAAATATTATTTACTAGTGGACGCTCGCGGCTTCACTCGTATTATTTCAGAATAAATAGTAGCCTATGACCCTCCCAAGACCTCATACAAGCTACATACCAACAATCATGTTCAGTTGTTTTTGAGTAATGAGTGTTTAAATAAACAGAGACACAGACATAAATTATAAAAACTGCTGAAACGTGTTTTATTATTGATTTAATGTTCCCTCAAACCTTTTTTTTTCTAATATCATCTATGTTCGGATTTTGACCCCCTTCAGCTTTATAGCCAACTGAGTTAAGGCTTTTAAAAAATTATTTATTTATTTGCCTATTACCTATGCCATCGAATCGTTGGAAATCAAGTATTCAAGAAACCAATCCTCGAGAAAATTTATAAGAAAGGGTTCCAAGGACCTTCTGAGTTACTGTCACAAAAAAATGGTAGAGTTGTGAATTATATTAATATTACAAAAGCATAAGTTTGTTAGTTTATGAGTAAATACGTTAACAACTAACGCATAAGCGATTATTTATCCAAGAATATAATATCATATAAAACAGGGTTAGTTCAGGCGTCATTACAAAGGTGTTTTAAATATTGTGTGACTGAAACTTAAATACTCTAGAGAGTAAATACACTAATCGATTACATTTACTGCAACAACTGCCGAACAATCGAGTTGTCCCTAAATGCACAAATCTGTATACAAAGTAGTGACACCCGAAACCGTCGCCTCCCCTCCCCTTCCCCTCCCCCTGGTACAAAAACTCGTGCAAAAATACCTCCAAACTGGGCCGGCGGGAGGAGTGCTTGGAAATATACGGCATTGAGTTCTGGGCGTTTTCGTATTATTTGTAAATGCTATCGTAAAACGCTGTTAGTGTTGTTATAATGCTGTTACGCTACATTGGTAATGTTTTTTTTCTAATGTGTGATATCAAAGGAGAGTTCGGTGGTTCAAGTTTTCTTTGAAAGGAAAAATAGCCTTCATATAATAGCCTGACATCTAAAAATTTAGTTTTCTAAGTTTGGTCGAGGAAGTTTGAATTTGAATGAAATTTTATTTCTATTAATCTATAAGTATATCTCGTTCGTCATGTCGTCCCATTTTGTTTTAGATGAAGAAAAAGCTAAATATGAAAAGATGAAAGAGAACCGTTAATTTTTGTGGCAATTTCATTGCCCAGGCTTAAATACGATGAAAAAAATTGTTGAAGAAACAAATTTACTGAATTTGAAGTGTATGTTATTTCCTACCAAACATTTTCATATTATCATAATATAAAATTCACAGCGTATTCCCCATAACAAGGCCCCGTACATCCCTGTCCTTAATGATCAAAACGCCTCAATATTGCGAAGCCTTATCGTTATAATTTATTCAGAGTAGAGGCGCCTTCCGTTCCGCGCCGTGGAAAGTTAATTTGTTTTCTTCGCGCCAATTGAGAAATACGCCATCTTTTGTTTTCTTTTGTGGACAAAATGACATCTTAGTTACGTTCGAAAATATCTAAGAGTCAAGGGGGTAAGAGTCTTTTACTTTAAATAATTATTAACTGTTATCATGCAGCCGTAATTTTTTAAAATCATACGAAAAAGAAAATTATTTGTTAACAGAAAATACCAATTTAATTTATTCAATATATAATTTTGTTTTTGATTCTCATGTATTATATTTATGTTTGTATGTATGTATGTATACTAGTTGTCTTATATTTTTACTGTTGCTTTTAGCAATAAGGTCGCCATATCTGGTTACTAAGTTTTATCATTTCTACGATTTTTAAATGCCTGTGTCGAAGAAAAAGGTATTATATTATATTCATAAATGCCTTCTATTTATTGACAGCAAAAAAAACAGTTACTAAAATTGAGTACACACCAACACCGGTACTCAGCGTGGATAAATCACCACAATGTAGCACACACGCCCGGGGGGCGGTGGGGAGGCTCTAATAAAGGAGCACCCTGTAAACCTATGGAGTGGTTGACCCACCCTGTCCTTATACTGGGTTACTGATAACTTAACATAAGTTTATAAATTTAGATCAAAACGCAGGGAGCTTGACAGCAATTTTATTATTTGCACTGGAGCTAAAGATAAAGACACAAAAATAAAGGAAAGTTAAAGTAAGAGAAATCTTAAATAAATGAAAGATCTAACTAAACGCTATTATCTCAGATATGAGTTAATTTATTAAGTGCTAAACCTGCACTATGGTTGTTTAAATTAAACTTTTTATTGGAAAATGAGCGAAATTAATCACGACCGGCAGGATTCGAACCTGCGTATTTCCGATCACCATCCGGAACGCCTTAACGGTCTACTAACTGTCAAGCGCGAAAATCCACACTCATTTCCATACACTTCAGACTGAGCGGCTGATGGCGCCACTTGTGCTGTCAGAATATGTCTAACAAGCACTAAGCTATTATCTAAGATGATATTTTATTTTACAAGAAATGGCTTTGCATTTGACCGTAATTTGATATGTTGTTTTTGTTGACAAATTATATGAAATAAGCTACAATATACAAAAGAAATTAGCAATAAAAATATGCTGAAAGAGATAGGGTCCTTTATTCTTGTTCATATTGTTAATTAATGTTTAGTACCAAAGACAATTCAAAAGTGTGCTTCACAATCTAGTTAGTCTATAGAAACTAACTTACAACCAAAGTTTCGGTTTTAGACTGTCACATTAAACATTCGTTACATAGTAAAAAAAAAATGTTAGAAGAATTAAAATGGTCTTCGATGTAAACCAAGTTATGTCGCTTAAACATACATAGTTAAGCTTTACGTATTTCCTCTAGTGTTGTCCAAACTAGGTTACCTGGAAGAGATCACATTTGTGAAAAGGTATACCAATGTCCCTGTTTACCTTCCACCTTTATGTTAATTATGTTCTTTTTTTGGTGTACAATATAGTATATTTGATTGATGAAGCTATTTTACCGTCAGTTTCGAGTAACCCTGTATAGGTGGCCGCTTTGTCTACAGTGCCTCATCGGTCGAAACTTTACTTTCCGCAGTCAAACTTAGATCAAGCCAAGAATCTGGGAATATACACATAGAGTTGGATATTGAGTGTGATTATGTTGGTTTTGGTGTGACAAATAGTTGTTATTTTATTTCAACAGTTTTTTTTATAACCGTGTCAAGTCTGGTAAAGGATTTTGTTGTTATTTTTCACCCATATGTGTAAATAATTCTAAAACTGTTCTTTTTGTTTAAATTAAAAGTTTATTTTCTTAATTTAAAAATAAAATGCATACATCTGATATAACAGAATTTATTCCCATAATGGTTCAAAGGCAATGATACTACAACTATTTCACTTTACCTGTGTATCACATCATATTAAACTTTAAAGACTCTTTATCACAACATTAAAGACAACTTCAATCACCTCAAACCCATTTCAAATCACCCCCACCATTCCCACGTGCCAAAAAGCACCTAAATAGGTACATATAAGGCCATAACACATAATCATCACACATAATCTCGTCCCAACAAAATCTAAATTACACTGAATAATTCCGAGTTCATAAACAATGCACGGTGAGAGCAGTCGAGCGTCTTAATTAAACTTGCTCTATATACTTACCTACTCAATCTCACTTGTGGAAGTTAAAGGAAAGGTTAAGGCGCCGGGGGAACCCCCCAAAGCGGGGGGACTCCCCCACCTCTCGACATTCCCGAATTTTCCCAGAGTAACGCTTAATGTAGGTTTATTATCTATGTTTTGCGTTAATTAATTCTTTTTTGTGTTGTTTTTTGGGGAATATAATTGGGTTAGTGATAAAATATAGCCACGTAGTTAGTAATTTGAATTAATTATATTTGAATATTTCTACTTCGTTTTTAAAGATTAGATTGTTAAATAAAAAAATAGCTTTAGCGGCACCCACCCGCGCAAACGATACTTTAATTGACGGTAGTGTATGTGTATATTCGAATAGAACTGGATCTCATTCGAGGTTACTTATATATAGAGTATGTGTATACTGAAAAATAACTGGCTCTCAAACGAACCCACTTAAGCTTACTAGGTGATCCACGACACATTATATTGTAATTAGCAAGACTTATAGAATAGAATAGAATATATCTTTAATGTACACCATAAAACATAGAAATAACAATACAGGAAAAAGCTTAAATATATTAAAGTGATGCACATTGGGCGGCCTTATCGCCTTAGGCGATTTCTTCCAGGCAACCTTTTGTATGGACATAACTAAGAATTATAAACAGGCGGTGTACTAAAAATATAATTAGATACATACATTAGTTAGTTAGTTATAAATTATTAATAATATTATTTTTTAATTAAAATGGCAAAATAACTGATACGATAGAGAGGAAAATCATTTCGAAGTCTCCTATGGTGTCCGAGATAATTGTTAATAAGTAGTCTTAAAAATAAATACAAGTAGCCAGGCTAGGTTTTTTAATTAATATTAATATAATAAACAAGCTTCATATTTCCTACAACAATAAAACACACCTACAGTTCTTATAAAGGCGTAAGGCAATAATAAACGCCCACGCACCCAAAGATGACGTATTATGTATCTGACAATCCGGGAGACAACCACAATACTACGCTGCCTACGCTCTACGCCCCACATGCTACGCCGTAGCACCCACGATAAAATGTGTAGTTTTTTATATTGATAAAAATGCAGATTTAAAAAAATCATTGTTGCAACCTCACTTCAAATTAGCTAAACAGATTTTTATGAAACGTTTTTCTCTAAATGGAAGAAAATATGTAGCTGTTATGATAAAGAGAAAAATCATTTCGAATTCTCCTATGGTTCCCGAGATAATTGTCAATAAGTTGTTTAAAAAAACATAAGTAGCCAGGCTAGGTTTTTTCAATTAATAATAATATAATAAACAAGCTTCACATTTCCTACAACAATAAAACACACCTACAGTTCTTATAAAGGAATAAGGCAATAATAAACGCCCACGGTCCTAAAGATGACGTATCGTGTATCCGACAATCCTGTGAGAAAACCACAATACTACGCTGCCTACGCTCTACGCCCCACGTGCTATGCCGTAGCACCCACGGTGAAATGTGTACAGTATTTTATATTTATAACAAGTGGTAATTTGGCAAAAACAATACTAACTTCACTGCTTTGGGTATTCCTTAACCATGCTGAACTGATTTTGATGCAACTTGTAATGTTCTTTAAGTGGAAGCATTGCTAATATTATGATACAAATAATCACAACGATATTTTTACCTATGATTTTCAAGTAATTCATGAATCATATTATATTATTTTTTTCAAAACAGACATAATATCATATGCTAACCAGTTTAATTAAAAACTCTTATTTCTTAGAAGTCTCTGTTAATCATAGAATAAATTAATAAGCAGTTACACTGTATGCTAACAGATCTCCACAATGCATTGATAACAATTTTTTATACTGAGATTTGAGTTAAAATACTGTCTATATACTGCTACACACCCCTTACACCCCACACGCTACTTCGTAGCACCCTACGCACCTACGGCGTAGCGCCCGCGCAATCTCATTTACGCCTACACGAAAGTATATAATTTATTTGAATTTAGATTATGGTAAGGAAATCTAATAAAATGAGCCCACACTTGACTGTTAATCAAATTGCATGTGACTTTACTAAATATTTATATAGACCATATTCAAAGACCAAGAACTGACTGATTTGTTGCAGTGCTTATATTAAATATTTATTCTATGTTTGATTTATTTTTCAATAATGAAAATAGCTGAATAATTTCAAGAGTTTCTTAAAACTATTTCATATACTGATATATTCAATTATAAAAGTCTCGAGTTATTATTTTCGTTTTCAGCATGATTTAAGAGCGTTGTAACACGTGTAACGATTTATAAGAACTTTCAGAAATGCTTCTTGAAATAAATAAAATATTTATCTGTTTTTATTATATTTTAAAATCAATCCCTATAAAATATAGCTCATCGATTTTAATTACAAAATGTCATTTATCGGTGTCTACAATCTAAACGACTTGTGTTCAGACTGTTCTGTGTTATTTTTAAAACTACATGTGTACCGCAGCTATGCTTATTTTTATATATATATATACATCATTTGTTTTGTATTTCTTCTGATTTTTCTTTGTGCGTCAGTGTGGTTTAAAAAAAGGTTAATTAACACCTAATAAGTGTAACATGTATATAAATAATATCAAAAAACATAGCCTTTCGTACAGTAGTTAGTTACAGTACATAGTGTTTGAAGTAATAGGGTGTAAATTATGATACACATACATGTATATACTAACTAGAAATAAAAATTACTCTTATTATCTCATCTCATTTGTAACAGTTGGAGGTGACTATAGTGTATAATAAGATATATCTATGCATAAAATAATTTAAATTAATTTATCGAGTACTCGTATAGTCTTTATTCATAAAAATGTGTATAAAAATAAATTATCATTTCTAGTTTGAAATTCTTACATGTATATATATTAGCAGTTAAACGTATTAAAACTATTCCATGGTATCAGATTACTTTAATATATTTCCAGTTCCCTGATCCAAGATCGAAGATTAAAGCCAAGGGCATATTAAGAGAGAGGCCTATACCCAGCAGCGGGATGAAACCGGCTGTAGTTGATGATGATCGTGCTAATTTCTAGTATATGTTAGAACAAGTTTTCTACCTTTGGTCTCCCCTCCATTTCTACACCTACTTACTGCATGTTAATTCTCAGACTAATAAAGTGTAGATGCTCTGCAGGGGGAGCCGACATCGGCGCGACGGCGCGACCCACCCGAACTCCGACATTGGATGGGAAACGATAGGATTTACAAGAATAAGAAACTACTTATCTGACTAGCACTCTTCCAAAATATTAACATTTCTATTTGAAATATTGGTTACCTATTAATAATAATTATTATATTAAATTAAAATAAATATAAATTAAATATAAAATAAAGGATATATTCCGCCAGCTTCGTTTGTGAGCAAGTACCAATCCATTAAAAGACAGAAAGAGAGTGAACTAACAACCACCAATCTCACCGAGTTTGAATTCGATTTTTAATTTCAGTAAGCTTTACATACAAAATTACGCTAGTTAACGTTGGGGCTGAAAAAATTGACTCAGTTCACTAGATTCCAATGATGATTACCGTACAAAGCATAAGTCCAACATACACTCTCTTAGTTGGTTTAAAATTGTATTATTTCACCGTGTTCGATTGTATAGACCAGTCCACCTAATGTTCTATGTGAATGCTCGGGACATGAACTCGACTTACAGCCTAGGTCACCGTCTGCATTACTTTAATAAGTCTGCGATACGTAGTCATTTGTTTTCTAATTCTTCTTCATCGGTGGCCATTTTTATTTGTAAGATGTTTTTCTTTGGATTGTTTTGTAATTTTTCTAGGTACCTACTAAAACAAGTATAATAATAAAAAAAATAATTTGAGCTGTATATTCATGCAAGTAAGTGAACAAGTAATAACCTAGCTGAGTGAACCAAAGTTCTGGCTTGGGTAGATCATAAAACTTAACGAATTTATTTTTAAATAGGTAGGTATGAGATTGTTCAACAGTAATATTATGGCAACATTAACAACGAGCCCCCATTACAATATAATACCCCAATATCCAGCAATCATAGTATCGAATACAAGCCAAATACCAATTGAATTAAGTAAAGGTGCGTACTAATAACCATTTGTTTAACCCAAACACAAATAATCAAATTAATCGCAAGGCGGGCGGTATCAACATTATAAATGCAAGACTCGAACCTTCTCCCTCTTTCCCACCCCTATTCTGACCCTCACTTACCCCCTTTTTCTCATCCCTAGCTACTCCCACACTCTGCCTTCTATCTTCGTAGAAAAAGGACGATTCAGAAAAACGACCGACTGAAGTTTAGTAGCGGGGCTTTAAAAGATTTCTAGGACTTTTGTGCGTCATAAAAGCCTGTAAAATGATTGGGTTTTGAGTAAAAAAGTCATTTTTTTAAGATCACGTTTAACATGATAATATGTTAACTGTACCTATAAGTAACATTTTAGTAGGTTGTATTTACATAACTGATGACTTTGGTTAGGAGCAAAGTTTTGTATCTAAATCATAATATGTACGCCTTTTACAAAGTTATAATTACCTACTCTCTTTCTCTTTGAGTCGTATTTCCTCATGACTGAGGGTCGTGACTCCCCCGCAGAATTAATTCGTTAGGGGAATTTTCTTGGGCAGATACATCGTGGTGGGCGCCCAGCTCCTACCACGGAAGACGCATGTCCTCGGATATTGTGGTCCTCAAACATGTCGGTTTCCTCACGATGTTTTCCTTCACCGCTAAGCGAGTGCAAATCTACACATAACTTGAAAATACAAGTCATTGGTGTAGGGCGGATTCAAACCAGGGTGCGTCTGGATGAAAAGCAGACACTGGAACCGCTAAGCCACACTCGCTTCTTGACAATTACCTACTAAACAATGCGTAATTTTTTTTTGTTCATACTTGACTAATACAATCCTACTTATTAGTTAAATCTCATTCAGTTCGCTTTGTTTACGTTGATTCCTAACACCAAATTAACTAAAGTTATCACACAACAAGATGAACAAAGCGTGGCAGAAGTTTACTCCTGTTGCGTGTACCGAAATCCATTCTGTTCATCACAGTATTACTTAAAATAACTCTTATGATGTTTGTAATACGGTATATAATGGGTTGCGAATGAATACGAAAGCTGAAAATCGGTTCGGGGCGCTGCCAACATTGTCTTTCTGTTGCTATTTTATGGCAGTACTATATTGCTTCGGGTTAAGGTTGATAATTGTTTGTTTTGGCTTTTTCATATTATGGTTTTTCTGGTTGTGGCGTCGCAGCCACCCCGCCTCAACCCAGCGTGTTATTTACGTGTGAACCGCGCGAGTTCAATTTATCTGACCTACTGGACCTCTCGCTAATATAACGCTGCTTCGGGACTACGGCCCTTTTAGGAGGTCAGTTTTTTTGTGTGCGTAATGCGAGATAGTTTCGCTATTTATAGTTTTTGTTGGAAGAATATGGAAACGTATATATCGTTTTATCTTTATTCTAAGAATTTGTCGTTTTGTGATAACCATTTTTTCCAGTATATTATTTCTTGATAAAAGTGCCAAATTGCGTAAAAATAAACCACCCTTGTACTGACTCAATTCACATCCAAAAGTTTTCAATAACGTTCACGCCTGTTTGAGCGAAACTTATTACATTTACGAGTATGATAAAACTTTAGCTTGACCTACCCCACGGCGTCGTGGGTTGCCGTCTGGCGCGAAACAGGCGATCGAACTCGCACAATAAAATAAAAAATCCATTATTACGTGACAAAGAAATAATCCCTCTATAAAGTATTGGGTCGACAATCGAGAGTGAAGGGGAAGCTACGAAGCGGCAGACCCGCGGACACCGGAGGGGCCTCACCCCAGTATGATGGACTGGAAATATTCCATAATATCTGAGCGTCGTTACAATGCCTTAGCTGAATATTTTTCTTGGGCAGAAAGCCGATATTCCCCTAAGAGTTACGACATTTCAATTTGCCAAGGCTTGCGGAAAATGGAATTACGATTGAAGCGAGAACGGCTGAGTGGTGAGGGCGTCTCGCTCGCGCCGAGCTCCCCCGAGCGCGCCCGACGCGGCCCGAAGTGAGAGCGCGGCGCACCGCGCGCGTATTGATTACATGCGGCCCGCTCGATGTCACATAAAGGAGGCCGCAAAAATACAATTACTTATTTTTATTAAAAAATAAATAAAGACTTTGAGATTAACCTTTAATAATACTTTATCCGGGTAAGATGGCCTTGGTGAGAAATCTTTTTTTTTACTGCATGTTGTGAGATATTATATATTTTGCATAAATTTATTGACTTATGTTCCATACTAAAAAAAAATGATCATTTATCAATTCCTAGCTATATTTTAAATAGTTCGAAATTGTTTAAAATTAGTCTTCAGAATTGCACGGAATGCGTATGCGCGGCTTTGTAAACTTATGTTACACTTTTCTATTAGGTACTATAGACTTTGGGGTTGGTTACTTCTTCTTTAAACATCAGATGATTTTATTTAGTAGTAGTTTATTACAATGTAATTAAGATTAATATAATCTATTTACTTACTTATATTCACAAAGAAGCGCACAAAACGTGCTTTTGACAAATGATTAAAACAACATTATGTGTATCAGAGTATGTACCTACGCACAGAAAACTCGGTATTGTTTTCAATGTAATTAAAATAGCCACAATTATTTTGGGTGTCGATTAAAATAATTCATTTATAAAATGTCGTCAAATAAAATATACATTACATTATTAACGAATGTTGGCCTCGTTTTTCGCTCTCTTTGTTCATTCCCCGATTTTCTGTGAGAATTAATTGAAAATAAGTTTTCCTCATTGCGGTTTCAAGGTTCAAAATAATTTGTTGCGGGGAACCGTTTCGTTTACGTTGATGGAGTTTAATTTTTTGGTATAATGAGCTTTATATATGATACAAATAAAGTGTATAATTGTTTGTTTTTCAGTGATGGCACGTTTCATGATTTGTGAGTTTATAGCTACGTGAAGTGGCGGTGCTTAATGGTGGTGGCGCGTGGCTTTTGGCGGCCATATTGAAAAAGTTTTGGCGCCAAATATGGCGTCTAATACTTCGACATGCGCTTGGATTAGCTGGTCAATAGGCGAACTGGCTGAAGGTATGGTTAATTCTTAGTTCATTATTTAAGTATTTACTCATAAGTATTACAGACAACAGTTTATTAGTTTATTTGCTACAAATGTTACATGCGAGGACGTGTCTTCCGTGGAAGGACCTGGGCGCCCACCACAATGAATGTGCCTTAGAGAACTGCTGTAACGAATTAATTCTGCGGGACAGTCGCGATCCTCAGTCATGAGGAATTACGACTCAAAAAGGAGACAAATGGTAGAATCTGACTTTCTATTTTTTGGTAAGACAAGATAATAAAAATATTATTAATACTTCATGAAAAAACAATATTTTTCCAATTATGTCTACATGTGAGTGAATCATTTCAAGTTATTACCGGTATGTGTGTGCGTGTGTGTTTGTGTTATTATGTTTACGACACACTTGGTACATCTTTTGGGTAATTCACCGGAATCCCTATTTCGGGGGATTTAGATGGAAACCATCCCCTGGTGACCCAGAGGAAAACCCCTTGTTTCTTGAGGAACAACCCCCGAACAAGATACACAAACACATAAACAAAGGAACTGAAGTTGGAAAATCGACTTTAAATCTAGTAGCAATAAAGTTGGGTTTAGACTGTTGGGTGGTGGTACATATGTCGTTTTAGATAGGATGGATTATTGGCACCTTTTCAGGTACTTAGAAGAGGATCGTCACTGTACGGTTCGCAGATTCAGGATAACATCTTTGTCAAAAGAGTATTGTAAGTGAAATAAGGTTTATTTCATGCTTACAGTTTAATATTAACCCATTGAAAACTAATGGCGATAAGCATTTCTACTTCAGATAACTAAATTATGTATTATTGGCTATCATTCGGTTGATGTGATGAGGAAAAAAACTGATTTCTTTGTATCATCTTAAAACCATAACATACAATAAAAATGTTTTCTATACATCATAAAATAAAAACATGCGAATCAATTCAACGCTTTTATATACTTTTATTTTACATCATAATTACTTACTGCTCTGTGTCATAACTGCAGTCACACCATTTTTGTCACAAATAACTTACAAGTGGTAGTAAAGTAAATTTAAAAGTAAAAACATTATTACCAAAATGAAGTTTAGCTCCTGTTTAAAATTTAAATCAGCGCCATCTCTCGTTATCAAGCAGCAACATAAAATTTCAATCAGCGCCATCTCTTGTCATCAAGTAGCAATATGAAATCTCGATAATATTAATTTGCTCCAGTTAATGAGTAACTCTGTACTGGCTCGTGGAAACAACCTACTTACGATTAGCTACTTGAGTTGAGGTCGCTGACTGTCGCTAGGCAAACGTTATACAGGGTTTGTACATAGATGTCGCTAGTGAGCTTCAGAATATTAAAAATATGGTTTGTAGTCTTCAGACATGACTTCAAAAAGCATCAAAGTTTAAAAAAATATAACTCGTAGATACTCGTGGCTTCGCTTATATTTTTTATTTGTATAAGTTGCCTATATCACTCTGAGGAAATTATACTTCTATCAACAAAAACCATACCAAATATCATAATTATACGTCGCTCTCACTCATGCAGCATAGATAGTACAGCAAATCAACTTATCAAAATGCTTTACATATGTATTAATGGCTCACTGATTCTCATTAAACAGAGGTAAAACTGACCAGTATGTAAGAAATAAGCATTATTTTGCGTCATGATAGCAAATATTTTGACAAACAAATACTTAAGTATTAGTATCTTTTCTTACATATTTAGCTTGTAATAGCTCTGTAGAGGTGGGTGTAGGTCCTGTACGATTCGCAAAAACCTCTTGTGTATGTTGGATCGTTATAAAAATGTGGGATCTCGGGAAAAGATCATCCTTAGCTGTGTAGGGTGACCATGCGTAAGGAAATAAACAGAATTTTACCCCTATGCCAGTTACGACAACATTTCATTGTCTGCAGTTATGGGTAGTTAACAGTCAAAAAGGTAACAAAAACAAAAGAAATATGAAGTTTTTGTAATAAAAAAAGGAATCAGAATAAGTTAATCTCCTCAATACTTATTAGAGAGCGAAAGATTGTGAGTGTGTATTAAAACACAAGTACAGAATCCTAAAACACATCCATTCGGTCCACGCTCATTCATTTTTAACGCCTTAATAGATAAACTGGCTTAAATAAAACTTAATAATTTGACGACTAGCAAATGTCATGAATTGCCCCCTTTTTAAAGCAGAATTATTTACGCGACACAGTTTTTCTACAAGACTAGTGGATGAATCTGGATTCACTCGCGTTGTTTCGGGATGAAAATAGCCTATGACACTCATGCCACCCTATACATATTTTTTCGATACTAAAACCCTTATTAATCCGTTGCGGAACAAGCATATAACCAAAATCCACTTTGTTTAATCTAAATCCATATATTTCAGATAATAATAATCCATTTACATCACACTACAATTATTGAAATTGAATAAAATAGAATTGGTATATAATCGAAATCTTAATAAATTGTGACATTTTTTTTAAACATGAAATAGGCTTACGCTTGACTACAACTTACCTGATGTTAAGCAACGTTATAGTCTACGATGTAGCGCGCTTGCCTAGAAGAAACCGGTTTACTCTCGACTTGAAGACCGACAAATTATAGTTCAAGGGGAATAGAGATTAATTATTATTACATTGCAAATAACCATTAAAGTACATATAAATATAATTATGTCCGTCTATCCACAATTAACCACAAGACGGTCACAGTAGCGGGTGGCGCAAGGGTGGCGCCCCCTGTGATTTATACGTAACATGTCGCGAGTACGCTAAACTCGCTTTTTTGTCATTAAATGATTTTTTTATTCTATTCGTGTCACGTTTTTTACGTATCCTCGTGTACACAATACATGTTATGAAGCATTTTGTATTGATTTGGTAAGCGAAGTGTAGGAAGACCTGTGCATCGGTGGCTGGATGATACTTATTAGAAAGTGACAAGGAAACATCTGAACAAGAATAGCGCAAGACAGGGAGTATTGGCGTAAGAGGGAGGAGGCCTATACCCTGCAGTGGGTCTCATTAGACTGATGATGATGATGATGGATTCAAAAGTACATCGAAAAACTTAGTATTTCCTGTTTCGTAACTTTCTTTGTTTCAACTCTAGGTTCAATAATTCTTAATCTGACCGCGATAACTGTTATACATATATACCTACCTAGATTATGAATGAATTATTTCGTACTGTCCAAATAAATTGTCGCAAAAAGTATACACAATTTCGCGTTCATACGATAAAATCTAACTTTATTTATAATTTAAAAGTACTCCACTACTTTCACCTAATTTTAATGATATTTAAATGTTTTGAAGGAAATTGTCTATATTGTTATTTGAACAAATAAATCGGCATGAATGTTTAGTTTGCAAATAAATGATATTTTTTCTTCTTTTGATACTACTCCCGACACCTAGTGACAAATTAAATAACTAATTAAACTGGCATACAAAGTTACATTGCGTACCGTTTTACTTATATTTTACAATATAACTATCTGAATAAAAACAAAATTTAGCAAGCTTAATTGCAAATTAAAAGCAAGATTTACAACATACCTAGTATTACTTTTTCTATTTCTTTCGACTCTACAAGTGGAATTCTAAATTTGCTAGCCATCTAGCGGCGAGTAGCAAGACTACACTATACCTTTCTAATAGTGCTGACATGAGATTCAAGATGGCGCTTCTCGCTAACTTTTATATTTCATAAATTTAGTTCTTATTGAAACTAATGGAGGCGCCACTGGTTCAGAGATTTGTACTTTTTCCTGTGATAACACAGTTGTTATAATCACGTAAACAAATAGTAATTGTGCTAGTACGGTTTAATTAATTAAATGTTCGTTTTCAATATATTAAATAATAAAGTATCACATCTTATTGAATGAAATTAAACCTAGTTTCATATTGTCAAATTGCCAAAATATTAGCTACCTACCGTATTTTTGAAAATAATATTCTATATCAAACTTAAGGGCTATAATTTTTTTTTAATGTTTACGGGTTTCATTATTGGAAAATTATAAATTATTATTTTAATTACAGGTATATTAGGTTATTTGTAGATGTATACCGTAAAGTAACTGGAAAAATAAGTTGTTCGTTGTAGAGTAGGTAGATATTACTAAATCACGGTGAAAAAGGTAGCTTTTTCACCCGATTTATATTTTGTGTATTATCACGTATGTATGTACGTATCAGATTATTTTAGTCTAGGTTCTAAAAACATTGCATTACCTATTTAGTAAAGTTTTTTTTTAGTAGGTATTTGGTGTATTTTTATAGGTACGTTAAAGAAAATAAAATGCCCCGACTGAAGCGACGTGACTATCAACTATCTACATCGACAGAAAACGGTCTTGCAATTGATCTGTCGGTACATAGCGGCTTCACTTGAACAAATCTGGGTCTAGATCGGGACATTCACTATTTGTAGGCTAAGAGACCGGAGCCAAGTTTTGATAAGGTCTTTGATTTCTAGGTTTTACTGTGGTTTTACACAGTAACAAGCGACACCACGTTTTATAGGAAATAAAGACTAAAGCGAATTTGGATTAATTTTTAAAAAAATGAAAGAGTTGTTAATTTTGTAAAAATGTTGCTTACTGTAGTAATGATACGTCTTCCAGTTTTTGAATACTGTTAAGTTATTTATTGACATTAATCTTTTCATTATAATGTTTTGGTAAATTTATTCATTCTCATTACATAGTTAAATCAATCAAAATTATCCCAATGTTTGTCTCAAACAAAAAACTCTTTATATCGTAGAAGTTTGTATAAACATTATTTTGGTCTAAATAAACACACTTTCTTAAAAACAGGGCATATTTTTACAGTTAAAATTAATCAATACATAAATAATATTTCCTACTGTTACCATTCATCAGCATCATCCACAAGCGCTTTCGTACCACTGCTGGGTAGTCTCTCTTTGATAATATTAATTGGCTTTGATCTTGCAGCTATGATACCAATATCACTGTTCTATACTCGTACCAATATAATCTCTATGAATTTAGATTTCATTTTCATCAGGTAAAATGTACTATCGAATCTAAGGTCATTGACCCCAAAAATTCCTTCCTAAGATTGCCCGCCATCTCTCTGCCTACCTCCTACTTAGGTACAACACTCACTGCAATGTCCGGTCCCATCAAACAACTGAAGTATTTTCCGCGCCTCGGACTTGTGCGCACGCGCTGATACCATACAAGCTGATATAGACTTTACTTTTATTTGAGTAAAGGTTATTGTTGAGTGAAATTGTGACAGAGATTTTGATATCATTCTGACGAAGAAGAGAAATAAGTGTAAGTTTTTTATTATTTCTTTTTTGATTCAAACTTACAATTAAATAATATTATGACTTTTTGTAATGTTTTAAGGTATTGTTTTGCTTGATATAATACATACATAATTATTTATTTGATCAATTACATCTTATTCATTTGAAACATTGATTAAACAAACTGCAATTCTGTTGTACAAATATTTCTGCATTCATTACACACTCAACACCACTCAAAATTCATTTATTTTTTACAAGCTAATATTCGAATTTTTACAATTGTTATTAGAAGTAGGTTTTCTGAATTCCCTTTCTACTTTTCCACTCTATACTTACCATTAATTGATGAATAAACATATTTTTAAGCAAATAATAGTAATGTATGTCTTTATTGCACACCAACACTATGACTATGGAACTCTCTACCTGGAGCCCTGTTCCCAGTTAATTATAACCCAGGGGTCTTCAAATCTAGAGTAAATAGGTCTCTTCTAGGCAAGCGTGCTACATCTTAGACTATAACGGTGCTTAACATCAGGCAGGCTATAGTCAAACGTAAGCATATTTCGTGTAAAAAAAAATAACACAAGTTATATAACTTGTGTTATTTTTTTTACAAAAGTTTTGTTCATATTTTGTTTTTTAGTACAAAACAAAATATGAACAAATAATAACGTACAAATGGGCGGTCTTATCGCCTTAAGCGATTTCTTTAAGGCAACCTTTGGATGGCACGACAAGTATAGACAGGGTCAGATAAATGTATAACAAATACTAAAAAATAATTTGCAAGCAAGTATTAAAAATCATATAAATCAATAGATAGATATCTAAGTACAATTATAGAATATTAACACAAAATAAAATTTGGAACAATACTAAGAAATAAATAAAAAATAATCAAAGAAATTATATTAAACATACATTTATTATTCGGTTGCTGTGGGATTGCTGTAGTAAAGATTACTTGCATAAAAATACTTATTTAAAAAAATGGTTTTTAGTTGCAGTATAAAATGTCTATCTAATATCAAAGAAAATGTCTTCATAGAATTTTGAGTACTTTGATATGCGTAATATTTTCACCGCATATGATTTATAAGCACAGAACATAAAAAACAACAGTATTTTCTGTGTTTATAAGTATTCTCTGAGAAAATTTCTCGTGGTACAAACCGCCGGAAGAAAGGCAGTGGGCCAGTACATCATTATCATTACAATGTCGTTACTCAGAATTATCACCAGAACTTAGATTTCCAATTTCTAGAGCTTTCTATGAAAATTATTATAACTCTATTTGTCTAGATAAGTAACATTATTACTAAGAACTTAACTTTTTACTTTACTCAATTCATAAAACACGAGTACATCTCTCTCTCTCTCTATTTGAGTCGTATTTCCTCATTACTGAGGGTCGTGACTCCCCCGCAGAACTAATTCGTTAGGGGAGTTTTCTTGGGCAGATACATCGTGGTAAGCGCCCAGGTCCTTCCACAGAAGACACATTTCCTCGGATATTTTGGTCCTCAAACATGTCGGTTTCCTCACGAGTACATACAAGTTTTAAATTTTTAACCCTTTTATCATCTTAATTTTTTTTAAGAGTTTTTTATCGTGGTCAGAATGAAATTAACCATAAGCAGGCACGAAATCCATGTTTTGATTCTTAAAATAAAAATACCTGCACGACCAGGTACTTACTTTTATTTTAAGAAGCAAAACACACAACATTTACAAAAAATACAAAACAACTGCCTGCTTTTGATGTCTCTGACAGAGACCAAGTTATCAAATTATGAAAAATAAAACCGAAGACTACAATTTTATACCTGCCTCACATTTGACCAGGAAACACCATTAACACTTTGTGTTTGAAGGTGGTGCCTCACAACTCTGTGGTTTGAACCGCGGTCGAGACACACCATAAAATGCTTGATTACATTTTGTTATTTCAAACGCTAACCTAGGCCAAATTAGCCAGGTGGGGTAAGTATATTTTTTTTACATGAGATAGGCTCACGCTTGTCTACAACTTGCCTGATGTTAAGCAACGCTATAATCTACGATCTAGCGTGCTTGCCTAGAAGAAACCGGCTAGTTCTTCAAGTCAAGAGAAACTCGACTTGAAGAATAATAAATAAAAAGAATAATTTAATACTTCTACTACTTTTTATTGAACCAAAGATCTACCGTCCGAAGCAGTGTAACTAACCTTAGTGCTAACTAAGCTGAGAAGAAAGATAAGTTACATCTAACACTGTTTATCCTTATTTCTAGATACATGAATATCGGTAGTGAAATTAATAGCATAAGAATGAAATCGTCAAAAAACTTCAAGATTGTTGAGCAATAGGAAAACCCCATCCTTAGGTACTGTTGTATAGATAGATAGATTAACGCATTATACTTAGCTATATACTTAGTCAAAGCAATGAAAGATGTCCAAATATCAATCTCAATCAGTTCAGAACAAAACGTAGAAAGTTTCTGCAATATTTAACAAAGTGTATCGTCATTGTGTAGCTTCCGCCGATTTCACTTTTAGTTGCGATCGATCGTTCAATGAAAATTCGCGCAATGCGCCTGCGCATTAACTGTGGGATATTTGGTCATTTGTTACACGGACCGATAAGTACCTATCATAGTTACTTGGTTCAATGTTTTTATTTAACTAATCTTTGACTAGCTGTGTCCGTGACTTTGTCCGCGTGGAATAGTTATATTGGGCATTCATTATTTCATACATATTTTTTTTTAGAACCGTTTTCGCATTGCACCCAATGGAAGCATTCAAAGATGAATAATTTTCTCCGTTTTTTCCACTGCTTCCATTGTTTCTTCGCTCCTATTAGTTGCAGCGTGATGGTTTATAGCCTAAAGTCTTCCTCGATGAATGGTCTATACAACACAAAAAATATTTTTTCAATTCGCACCAGTAGTTCCTGAGATTTGTGCATTCAAACAAACAAACTCTTCAGCTTTAATATTAGTATAGATAAAACGTAAAGAACACATGCGCTATAATAATTGTTCTTACAACATTTTAACAATGCTTTAAAAAGCTTCAAAATAACTGGTACCTACTAAAATGCAACACATATTTATTAAAAATATTACGTTACAGGTACACATACTTTTCAAAATGTATCATATCGCTATACCTATATTAACTCTGATAGTCGGTTGTCCGAGATAAATAATATTTATTTTGATGTAATATATCAAATTTAGTGACGAATTAAAAATTCTGGTCTTAGAAATCAAATTAGATTAGAAAAATATTATTAAATAATTCGACACTGTTAATTTATTACATCTTTAGGCTATTATGTAGGTACTCGAAGATAACGTAGGTACTAACTAATATTTCCGAATGCGTTTTTTGTCACAAAATAATTGCAATTATGTATTCAAACGTGAAACTTAAGGCAATACAAGGTTAATGTCACTAGGTACCAAATATTAATTCTTACGATACTATAGTAAATTTTTATATTAAAACCTGTCAGATTTTTGTTAGTTACAAAAATAAATAGCTACATAGTATGACTGCCTCTTATTTATAACTTAATTATTACAATTATAGTTAACCGTATTTTATACCTATGTATATTATGAATCTACAACGTCTGTTAAACTTAGTAAAAAATATTTATCTAGTATACGTATTTCAATTTTCAAGATGTGTGAAGAAATAAATTTAAATAACATCATTATTAAATTTAACACCTAAATTAAAATATTAGATATATTCATAATAAAACCCAATGGGTTGTAACGTCTAGGTAGGTTACTTAAATTAAATTAATATAGTTTTTGCGTTATTTGTAAGTTAGTCAATAAAGTTACGTTTAGGTTGATATTTTGGCTTTGTTTTGTTAGTTGTTTCTATAATTAATAATTAATCTTCAGCCCTTGTCGACTCATTACTGGGTATACGCCCCCTCTACTAGGTGATTAATAAATACCTAATACAGATAAATATATTGTTATTAATTTCACGTTTTAGTTTATAAGTTATTAAGGTATTAAGTTATTTTTTATTCTATTTTTCTCAACGTTTGAGTCTTTGCATTCAAAGAGGAAATACTGCCAGCATCCTGGGTTCCCTGCCGCACAGCGACAACATGGACGGTGTGCTGAACTTTTTGTAAATATCTGTTTTGTATAAGTTTTCTGTATTTTTAAGTCATTTTTGTATATACTTATGGTATATGTGTAAAAATACTTTATAGGTACTATATATACTTATTATTATTTAGACTAGTTTTTAATTATTATCTTTATGTTTTGTAAGTTTACAATAAAAGACAAATTGTTAAAAATAATCAATAATAACATTAGGTACATAAGAGTAAAATTATATCGGGACATCACATTCTTATAATATAGCATGTAAGTTTAGTAAGTAAATAGGTTAAAGTTTTGTTTGTGTCTCAATAAATAGATTTTCTTTTCTTTCTTTCTTTAAAACAACTTTACATTGTAAAGTAATGTAAGTACATAGTATTATTACGAAATTGGTAGAAGTTTTGGTTACCTTCAACAAAGTCAACTTTGCGCTTGACCCCGCCGCTGTTTTTACTGCTCACTTGTCAAACATTCGCCTATAGTCAAGTTTAATTAATATTTGCCTACTTGATTCTCGTACCTACGCACTCATAATATAATATACATATTGTACCTACTGAGAATTTAGTGAGAAAACATAGGTAGTTCTGAAGTAGTTTAAGTTGAATATATTAGTTAATGATCTTTAATTTTGTAATTGTTTTCCATTTCTCACGGTAGTTTTTCACTGAAATCAAAAACCTAATGCACTAAAACTACACTGAGCAACTTTTATTAGGTATAAAAATAAGCTATAATAATAAGCTAATATATAATAAGCTAGGTTGTATAATTTTTACCTAACTAAACTTGCAATTAAAAATATTATTTAAATGTCAAGACCAACAGAATGATAGATAGATAGATAGATAAACTCTTTATTGTAACACACATTGACAAAATAAAAAGACAAACAGAAACACAAAAGACTTAAAAAAGTAGTGCCACAACTGGCGGCCTTATCGCTAATAGCGATTTCTTCCAGAATGATGTTCTTTGTACCTATCAGCGTCTCAGCACAGAATCTTCTAGGAAATATTTTTAACTAACAATACTTACGTACGACTCTCCAACAAATCCTATTTTATTTTAGTCATTAAAATATTAACCGCCATTCTTCTTCTTATCAAATAAGAGTGGCCAAGTGGTCTGGTGTCGAGAGTTTTCCAACCACCCTAAGGGTCTCTGGCATGGCTTAACGACTGCCGTAATATACAAACAGCTGGGACCTACAATTTAACGTGCAAACCGACCCACGGAAGCGCCCAAAATGGAATGCCACTTTTCGGTCACCCATCCAAAGACTGACCACTATTGAAAATTAATCATGTTTTTCACTCTCGGGCACTTTTATTCATTCAGGATTGTTTCCTGGCATCAAACGCATAATCTTATAACGGTGGACTTAGTACATAAATAAACACTAACAAATTTAGTAAAGCGACTTGTGGAAATTCAGAGAAAAAATTATATCCCCGAATTGTATAAAGAAGCGGATTTCTTCTCCGCGTTTTCTGGAAGTCTAAATAATAATAAATTAAATAAATAAAGGATTTACCAAATACGCATATCTGTTGTATTTTAGTGATGTAATGCCAATACACTTTTTTTTAATAAACATAGATGCAACGTGTAGTAGTAACTAATTGACTTCACGGTCACCTCGAGCCCTATTTACTCAGTGTAACATATTAGTCAAGTGAACAGTGTGCTTAGCGTTTAGATTCAACCTGCTGTGTTCGAGAATGCGTGTCGCAAGGGACTTGACCAAGTTGCAGTGTGCATTGCATTGCTTCACCGACCCTAATGCCAGCCGGCGGAGTTATCCTTCATCGGCTGCTGTCCTTGAATACCGCTGTTAGTTTATCAGCTCATTTTTCTATTTGACATTTGAATATTATTAGTTAACTTCAACTAAAAAAACTAAAGATTCTTCTTCTTCTTATCGAATGAGAGTGGCCAACTCTGGTGTCGCCGCTCTAAGGGCCTCTGACATGGCTTTACCTGTCTTCCAACCTTCGATCAACAAAGCATCCGACCCACGGAAGCGCCTAAAATGGAATGTCACTTTTAGCTCACCCATTCGCGTACTGACCGCGCGTCGACCTTTGCTAAACTAAAGCTAATATAATTTTGTACAAAAATTTAAGAACCTAACATTTATGTACATGTATCTTTATACTACATGCCTATACATAATACAAAGTTACAATGTAACGGGACAAATTAACACCATGGAAATGATAAAGCAACCAGTTTTTCTTAAACTGTATTGTGTTGAAGTATTCAATTCACTTTTTGTAACATTGTGTTCGTATAGGAAAAATAAGCAAACTTTATATTAATTTCGGATTATGTGTAGGTTGTGGCTGCATTGTCATAATACAGGATCTAAAGACCTATGTTTAAATTTGTCAGTATTTTTTTATATAGGTACCTACCTACCTATTTAACAACAACAACATACGCGAATTACACGTGAGTGAAAACCGTTAAGTTAACATATTGATAAAAGTCTCACGAAAATTTTACTATTAAAGTAGGTACCTATTTATTTTAGCCATATATATTAATTCAGAGATAGATAGATAAACTCTTTATTGTAACACACATTGACAAAAAAAAGACAAACAGAAACACAAAAGACTTAAAAAAAATAGTGCCACAACTGGCGGCCTTATCGCTAATAGCGATTTCTTCCAGGCAACCGTAGGATGGACAGGAGTCGAAATAAATATAAAGGATGGGGTGTTCAAAAAGAGAAAATATATACAAATAATAAAAATTCATTACATCATATCATCATTACATCATTAACTAGAGATTCACAATATCATAGCTACTTTAAGTACAGATAAATTTAAAAAAAACTTTATCGTACTCTGGGTAATTTTTATCTATACAGCTAATTACGTTATAATTTAACCAGAATTTCATAATACATGCAAAATGTTATCAGAAATGTATGTGACCTAATTCCAATTACAATTTGTTTTGCAATATTTAGTTGTTATGATAAAATGAACAAAAAAATTTAGTGGCGTATCTTTTAAACTGTTAATGAGCTGTACATATTTTTTTTAACCTACTACTAATCAAAAGAATATTATCTATACATATAAAACTAAAAGGTGACTGACTGAATGACTGATATAGTGATCTATCAACGCACAGCTCAAACCACTGAACGGAACGGGATGAAATTTGACGTGCAGGTAGATATTATAACGTAGGCATCTGCTAAGAAAGGATTTCCGGAAATGCCAATTTTAAATGGGTGAATGGGGATGCAAGCTTGCGAGCCAAGCCACGAGCACCCACTAGTTTAATCATAAAATGGCTCACATTAAAAAGTATAGAAGTATTCTGCGATACATTTTTATTTGCCGTTTTTCTGGTTGAATGAATATGTACAACAGTTTTTCAAGCGATAGAATTAGATAGGCAGTAATATCTATGAAAAGAAGTCATTAAACTAAAAGAAGGTTTATATAATTGTATGCTTTTATTATCGCTGTGCTGTTACATTATGGGCATTTTACCATTCATTGTTAAGATCTTTAATCGAATTACTTTGTGGTTAACAAATGGGTTTCTGTGGTTATTAAATTTTCTCCAAATGATTTTCTAATAGCCAGCAAATATTAAAAAAAACTATTAGTTAATGGGGCTAAAGAACATCGGATATTTGTTCATCCCGACTCTACTAAATAAACTAAATATTTATTAAATAATACGTTTGTGCGCAAAAATATTAGACGTTCATTAGTGTAAATTAATATTCAGCTAATTTATTTGTTTATTTTTTTAACGTGACTAGCTGCATAGAATACTAAAAACAAACCATGTGAATAAACAGTGTTATGTACCTAATGCTACAGTTTTAAATAGTTTGACCTTTCGAGATACAGACACAAAACAAAAATTCCAACAATACTAGAAACATCAAGATCAACTTTTATTGAAAAGGTTGTATACCTACAAAATCAACAAAAATCATTAGGTATTTTTATGATGTTATAAAATATAAGAAAACTTTGAATTTTGTTTCCAATTAAATGTGTTAGTTCATATATGTGAACTAGCTGTGCCTGCGACTTCGTCCGCGTGGAATAGTTCTTATATCTTTGAATTTTGACCCGTTTTCGCAGCGCACGCAACGGAAGCCCTCAAAGATGAATATTGTTGCCCGTTTTTTCCACATTTTCCATTGTTTCTTTGCTCTTATTAGTTGCAGCGTGATGATGCGTGATATAGCCTAAAACCTTCCTCGATAATAATGGTCTATTCAACACACAACAACACAACACAAAAAGAATTTTTCAATTCGCACCAGTAGTTCCTGAGATTAGCGCGTTCAAACAAAAAACAAACAAACTCTTCAGCTTTATAATATTAGTATAGACAAGAGAAGTAAAAAAAGTAAAAATTAATTTAATACATTTAGTGGACGCCCGTGGCTTCGCTCGCATTATTTCATAATATGTAACCTATGACAATCCTAAGATCTCATACTACCTACATACCAAAAGTCATGATGATCCGTTCAGCCATTTTTGCGTCATCGGCGTTTAAATAAACAGACAAACAGATTAACAGAGGCACAGATAAACAGACAATAGTTTTTCAAATTGTTGGGAACGTGTTCTCTTATTATTTCTAAGGATAAACAAAAATTTTTTTTAAAATGTTTAATGTTCACACATTCGACCGTCTTCAACTTTATTATATGTACCTATAGATATCGAAAAATGTATGCTTAAGCTAGTACAGATTTGCCTTTTTTTAGCTGTAGGTATGTCTAGATAATTTGTGTAACTACGCGTTGTATTTCGTTGCACTATCGTTACAACCTCTTCCGTTGGCCTTAGCGTGTTAATACGCCACTTGCATTACCTATAGTTTCTAAGCCACTTAAAAACAGGGAGTAACCAGGTATTACATTTTTAATTGACATTAATTGGCTGTCATGGATATGTTATGCATCTTTGCATTATTAGTGGTCACTTACTTGATAATTACATATTATTATTATTATTTAAGATAAAGGATTTCTGAGTAAGGAATTAAACAGATATGCATTTATGTATAGGTAAACCTATATATTAGGTTCCGAAGAAGGAAAAATAACCATTGAATAATAACATAATATTTATTGTTTACAGATAGTGGGAAATAATAAAATAAAGATAAAGCTTAGCCATTGTCTCTTGCTACGCCCCAATACCACAGAAAAAAGATGCCAATACCTCCGGTATATGTATTTTTTTTTGGAAATTGTATGTGTGCAAGTATAAATAATTAAATAATACTTAAGCCACCGTAAGGTAACCTTAATTAGGATTGCTATCAGAAGACCGAAAACTTATATCTCCTTATTAATAAGTATGATATCTAGAATTATATATTTATCAAGTTTACGCACTAAACTAATTAAAAAATCCAACTTCCGTTAGCAAAGCCAATTTTATAGATCTCACGATCAAGTTTTATAGTACACTGTTATGATTTATGAGTTTTTTTTAAATTCTTTGGGTGATTATTTATCACATATACTATGTCAAGGTCGATGAAGTAAATATTCTGTTGAATCGTAGTTTAATCCTACATATTTCCTTATACTTCCCTAATAACATCCTTGTAAAGTTAAAACTAGTTTTAAGGTTATGTGCGTCAGCTATTTAAAAAAAAGTTTGTAAGTATGCCTACTTATATATGTACGAGTAGGTATATGCGCAACACTGCTTTCGTTTTGTTTTTGCAAAATTATTATTTTTTGGCTTGATTGCTGTGTAAGCAAGCAGCTATATTGAATATACTACTTTTTTAATTTTCGAAACTGATATCGCATAACGCGCCATATAATGGTGGCTTTAGTACTAGATAAGTAGGTACATCAAAACTATCAACTTCAGTTTTACAACTTTGCAAATTCGTGAAATATTTCTACAGCAAATAAATCATGTTTCGATCGGTGAAAATATGTACATGACACTTGAAATAATATTAGCTCAAGTAAGTTATTTAAAACATCCAGATATTTAATTAAATTTTCGAGTAATAAAGTGGATTTATCCATTATTAAGTTTCGTTTTTTTATAAGGAGACAGGAATCCTTATATAAATAATAAATAAATATTCCGGGGCACACAGCGCCATCTAGCCCCACACTAAGCAAACGCTTGTGTCGTGGGTACTAGACAGCGGGTATAATACTTGTAAACTTTTTTTGTAAATACACACTTACATAATATATAGAAACGACCAGACTCAACACAAGTAATTAGGTATACATTTTAAAATTTATAATTATTAGTGTCATGCGGGAATCTTAACCGTAACCCTAGATTAGAAGGCAGAGCTACTACCAACTAAGTTAACAGTCCAGTCCAGTCCTTTGTTACAACATCTTTAAACAAAATAATTAATTAGATAATTAATATCTCCAGATGCACCATTAGAGTGATAAAGCTTGATGCTGTTGACATTTTGTTCCGAGAGGTTACAAAATAATAAAACATGATTTGCATTTTATCTAAAATACCTACTATTAGTCAACTATACTATCATCACGTATGATTACCACTTCACTGCGCATCTAAATAAAGTGATTCAATTACTTTATCTGTACTTTGGAATCTGAAGAGCCGTTTACACGTAGCGATAGCGGCGGTACTACATTTTTTTTAATTTTAATATAATTTGCGGTTCACACGATTTAGGCAAAATCTTGATGATTAGATATTATTGATATGTAAATGTATTGCATCTAGTAGTAAACGATAAAGATGAGTCTTTTTTTACATGATATACGCTTGACTACAACTTGCCTGATGGTAAGCAAAATTTTAGTCTACAATCTAGCGCGCTTGCCTAGAAGAAACCGGTTTACTCTCGACCGACAAATTATAGTTCAAGGAAAATAGAGATTCGGGCAAGGAGTTCCACAGTTAGGCTGTGTTAAATAATGAGTTGAGTTAGTTGAGTCTGTTGTAAATTTAAGTATTAAGTACGTAGTTATGTAACTTATTGTAACATTATGGACGATAATAAAGGAAATAACTATCTATCTATCTTAGTAAAGTGACTGAAATAATATACTGGCTCAGAATACAGAAAGAAGTTATTTTTGTATATAATAATGTAAGCTGTGGTTTTAGCGTTTAATAAAACAACGTTATAATTTCAAAAGCAATAAAGCATTAAATTTGCTGACCTGATGAATAATATAATATAGGTACTTTTGCGGGCCTTCAATAATGAATTATTTGCAAATCGTTTATTACCACAGAAATCTAAATTATTTAGATTCCTGTGTTTATTACACTCAAATTTAGATGTAGATGATCATTAGGTATATAATATTTATATGTTGTATGTAAATGTGATATTTTAAAAACAATGGTCATTTTACGATGCAATTCCACATGGATACTATTATACGTATGGTTTCTATAAAAAACCTATGAAGTAAATATCTAAGAGAGAAACTACATCCCTCCCGTCCATACCCAAGCCTTCATTCAAATCCCAAAAAAATACGACTATTCTAACTCGATCTATCAATATATTATTTTGGTTATTCCTCTTTCTATGGAACAAAATCAGCACGAGTTCTAACAAAGTAACATAGTGTTATAGTATAGACTCGAATCTATACTTAAATATTATAAAGCTGAAGAGTTTGTTTGTTTGTTTGAACGCGCTAATCTCAGGAAATACTGGTGCGAATTGAAAAAATATTTTTGTGTCGAATAGACCATTTATCGAGGAAGGCTTTAGGTAATATAACATCACGCTGCAACTAATAGGAGCGAAGAAAAAACAATGGAAAATCTGAAAAAAACGGGGAAATTTATTCATCTTTGAGGGCTTCCGTTGCGTGCGCTGCGAAAACGGTTCAAGTCGTGGGTAACAGCTATAATAATTTAAAAAGCTGAAAGGTTGTTTGCAAAAATAAATATGATGCCCAAAATAACTATTCCACGCGGACGAAGTCGCAGGCACAGCTAGTATATTATATATACACTATAAAGATGAATAAATTACATTTAGCCCTACATACGGGCGAATCCACGGTAATCGACTAGTGAATAATAAGTGTACCTAATCACAGAATACAGAGTACAAGTCTAACATAAATTTCTTGCAACTCATCTTCTTCACCTGCAACCGCGGCGCGGCACCGATTTCATTCCGCGCTGTTAGGAGAAAGCAGAAAGTATCACATTGAATGCCCCACTAAATTATAATCAGTTGAGTTTGACCTTCCGACGGACACGGTCTTTGTTAACAGACAATAAATAAACCAACACAATGTTAAGAACAGCTGTGTACTTATCATATCTAACTATTAACTATTTAGTGAGAGACTTATCTGTCTCGATAACAGTGTAAAACATTAGTTTAATTCGTTAACACGTATAAAATGTTCCGGCGGTCGCTCGATTTCGTCAGTACATGCTTTAGAGTAGTATCGAATGCGTATACTAGATTGATTTTGATAGTGTTGAGTGCGTGTGTGTATCATTCGTTTGTGTTTGCGGAGGTGTTGTTGAATAGTTATATTTTTTTGTATCCGCCAGTGTTGGAAAAGCCGGTGCGAAAGACGCGCGGTTTCGTGTTGACGATTACGAGTTATGTTATACGAGGGTTTGCTAAAAAGGTACACATTATATTTTTTATTTATTTAATGTAGCTCATAAGAAAATTAAATTTACTTCACGGAGTAAAAATACTTCAGAGTTAAGTGTTTCAAATCAAATCAAACCTAGGTTAAGAAATATTTCTGTAAATTGATATATATTTTTATTTTTTCTGGTGTAAAATAAAGTTATATAGATTGATAAATAAATATGTTATTATTTCATAGTTAATTTAACAATATGCATTTAACATTGTACCTATCCTAAGTTTATAACTTTCGTATATAATTGTAGATCGTGGCTGTTTCTTTTATTTTACATAGTACAGAAGTCCCATATTATAGGCCTTTAAGATGGTTTTAATATATTAAATTCCACTCTCATTTCGTTTGATATTATATCATTAATTATGTTCCTAGTTGTTATATTTTATAGCACAATAAAAATCATTTGAATTTGTATCATATTATAAACCTGCATACGTTACAGCCCCTTAGACAAGAAGCGTATTTTAGTGAGCGTATTGACGTAAGAATTCTCCCCGCGAAACGATGTCAAACTCATACATTGCTCTTTCTATACCATAAGTGAGCGTCATTACGCTCACTAAAATACGCGTCTTGTCTAAGGGGGCTGGTACACATTTAACCCAATAATCGAGACACTTTCATCAAACATCTATGAGTGAACCATGTTCCATTATCTCATTCCCAGACGTGCAAGATGAACAGCTTCGTGCAGCGGTTCCTCCGCTTCATGGTGTCCTTGCTGGCCATCCCCCTGGTGCCATTCACGTATCTTCTCAGCATACGACGGACTCGGAAATGTCCGCCGCCCACCAACCCCGTACTGCTCAAGTCTGCTACTAGTCTGGCTAAAATGATTAGGAATAAACAGGTGCAGATACTTTACTAGTATCTAATCAATTTTGCAGTGATTTAATCGAACAAAATTGATCAAAACCAAAATTATTTATTTTTGTAGAATTTGGCATAAAATGTACTTACTACTACTACCTATATAAACTTGCCACTGTAGTGATTTCCCAGGTTTTCCCTTTTCTTTGTCTTAACTTTAATATTCCTGATTAGCACACTGATTACAAAGAATAATAAAATTCTGATTTGGACTATGTGTCAGCAATAAATTGTGACAATTTACTTTGTTGTAGTTTTTAAGCAGGTATAACAGCTATAACCACAGTCTATTTCATAGCCAATACCAGAAATAATTTGAACCTCATGGCACAAACTCAGTTAGCTGGCTAAATTTCACTTCCACCTTTTGTTTCGATAATTAAATATACAATATATTTAATATCAATGTTGGTCTCTATAATAATAATATTTTTCCCGATTCCAGATCACTTCCGAAGAACTAGTAACCGCCTACATCGAGCGATGCAAAGAAGTCAATCCATACGTAAACGCTATAGTGGAACCTCGATACGACACTGCGTTGAAAGAAGCAAGGAGTATTGACAAGATGATAGCCTCTTGTGACAGAAGACCTGAAGAGTTGGAGAAAGAATATCCACTGCTGGGACTACCGATGACGGTCAAAGAAAGCATTGCTGTTGAAGGTTAGTCTTATGTATGGTGATAGAAAACTTATGCGACAGAATTAGTGACATAGTGCTGTCTATATTTATTATGTGTTATCGACATGGAATTAATACCAAAGGGATGAAATTCCTTGGTTTTCGACATGACTGACAAGTTGTATCCAAGCCATGAAAATGTTAAGCTTCTAGCAATTACCTATACCTGAGTTGAAATTTAGTCTCTCTTAAGTCGTTTTTCCTCATGACTGAGGATCATGGCTCCCCCACAGAATTAATTCGTTAGGGAAGTTCTCTCTACATCGTGGTAGGCGCCCAGGTCCTTCCACGATAGACACATTCCCTCGAATATTAGTAGGTGGTGCTTTATTTATTTTGGAGATCCATGGATTTGAAAACCTATCAAGAATATCACTCACATTCAAATCACAAGTTTGACATTCTCAGAATCGATTACTTACTCTTATCATTGAGTCAGAGCTAAGTTGCAATTACATTAGCATTTACTATTAACCTGCACTTCATAACACAGGTTATCCTAGTGTGGAGTGCAGTGAACATGTAATAATAGTTCATAAGTTATTTACTTAAATAAATAATTTGAATTTGAATTAAGTATTTATTTATTTTAGTATTTACTGTTGCTACACTAAACACGTGTGACACGAGTAATAGTTATCATTACAGTACATGACAGTTTCATTGCTATGGGTCGCCTCTCTATCACCTTCCGCTCATAACAGTTGTCGATGTAGATCACGGAACAATAATGTGGACCATAGATAGTTGCTATCTTCGTTGATTTTATATTTTAACTTTATTTGTATCCTGATGCAGTTGGAGTGTCCTTATTACTATTCCGGAATGGGATGTCCTTGAGTGAACATAAAACAAATATATAGGTAAGGTACCAATGTACCTTACATTAGCCATTCGTTTACTTGCCTAATTTAAATAAATATTGAGTTATTTTGACATTTCGTTAACGTAGCTGAGTTAAATACACAGCTTTAACAATACAGCATTCTTAATTATTATATTTCTTCGATATATTCCCATCCAATATAAATAAGAAAGCGCTATGTTTCCACCTTTAAGTTTATACCTACTGGTCTTAGACTAGGTTTGCTAATTAAATAGGGCTTTTTAGCAATTTAAATTTAATTACTCCTTTCAAATTTCCAGGCATGAGCAACGACTGCGGTACCGTATACCCTTACCGCAACCCAGCAAAGAAGGACGCAGAGATCATTCGTCTCGCTCGCGCAGCAGGAGCCATACCCATCGCTGTCACCAGCACACCACAGCTTTGCATGAACTGGGAGACGTATAACAATGTCACTGGACTCACGACCAACCCTTATGACCAGAGACGGACGACTGGTGGATCTTCTGGGGGTGAGGTAAGGCTAAATTTAACTTATAAATATATCGGGCAATACTAGTACCTACTCATACTCAGATCTTATACTTACCCTAATAAGTATAAGATTATAGCATCAGACTTGATAGATGATGAATAACGTGTTTCTCACAAGATCTTATAATGCTAAAATCAGATCACCTGGATTTTTCAAGCAATATCAGCAGAACACAACAATGTCTTAAACTATTTGTCATATCTTCTCCATTCTACGGTTGCTTGGAAGATATCGCTTTTCCACCATCAACGCTGCCATTTGCATCACTATTGTTTCACACTCCAAGGTAAAAGTCCCTATTTAGAGCATTTGTTTTAAAAATTGTTTTTGAGCTACGTTTGTACTTTGTGTATTATAAGTTCCGATACCAAATAACAACACATCATGTTTTAGCCTGATATATGTATTATCAATATACTATACAATACAATAAATTTATTAATAATTCCATTATTAGAAGTCATATAATTTCTACTGTGATTTATTGGTATTTAACGTCCACTTTCCAGTCAGCGCTGATTTCGGCAGCTGCGTCCCTGATGGGTGTGGGGTCAGACATCGCTGGCTCGCTGCGCCTCCCGCCTATGTTCACCGGAATATTCGGACACAAACCCACACCGAGACTGCTCTCTGTAGAAGGTAAATTCAAATAATACTGTTTTCTGTTGGAGTTAGACTATACAAATATAGGTAGGTACTTACATGCTTTTTGGAAAATAAGTTTCGGATCGGCTAATTAGAGATTAAGAAACTGGCTTGACTTTGACTGTCATTGTTTAAGTAGATAATATTTGAAAAACCAGGGTAAATATGTGTGGGTCAACATAGGTTCGGTAAGTATACCAATCAACCATTGTAGGTATAATATTGTGTAGAAATAAATTTTTCATTCCACCATCTCGGAAAGAGTATTTTTGCTCTTCAATATCTGAGTGCAAAAGCCGTTTTTATTCTCTAGACTAGAGGATAAAGTAAATTTAATTTAGAACATCGTGTGTAACAAGTTTTTTAATTAAAAAAATCATTATACCTATTTACTGCTACCTCTATGGTGCCGAATATATCATACAACTTTTTTTAAATTTGTTAAAAACTCAGACTCGGAACCTTCTTGGTGTTCTTTTTTTTCAATTTGCTTTGTACGCGGTTCTTTACGCGGCATATTTTCACGTCATTGTTAAACTTTATATTAAATTAGAAACTTGAAAACCAGTGAAAAAACTAAAATGAGTGATTCTAGCGACGAGGAAGTTTGTTTGACGCCAACAGTATTGACTGAAACTGAATGCGCAAATGAGCTTTTTCCCTCAACAATCACGCGTTTTGCATAATTTAGTCATTTCCTCGCTGAGGTGGAATGAAAAGTTACGTGTTGCACTCGAGTGCAAAGATTTTTCACCTCGTGTTCTTTTGATTCCCTCGCTAACGCTCAGGATTCTAATTTTGAATTACTCGCTGCGCTCGTGATTCAATTATAGAATCCTTCGCTTGCTTGGTCATCAAAATTGAGCACGCGGCTAAAAAGCAACTTTGCACTCTTGTATAACAAATAACTATTGTTGAACTACAAATCATAGAAATGCCCCATTTTTCACATAATTATGTTCCCGAATTTTTGAACTTTGATTATCTTAAGTGGTAAGCTGCAAACTCATTTACTTTACTATCAAATTATTTGTATATCCAGGTCACGTCCCAGACTGCCTAGACCCCACGTTCGAAGATTACTTCGCTCTCGGCCCCATCACGAGATACGCCGAAGACATCGCGCTGCTGCTGAAAGTTCTCAAACAACCTGGGAGTCCTGAAATACCATTTGATAAGCCAGTGAGTATCTGTAAAGTTATATTACTGGCCTGTTAGCTCAGTTTGTAGCTTGAATGCACTGCTTACACTATACTCTTGACTAAGAAGACACAAATGACAGTGCGTAAAATGGTAACTTATAAATACTAAAAACCCACTATAATATATTCCAGGTAGACATATCGAAGCTGAAATTCTACTACATGGAAGGTGACGGTGGTAACGTGATAGACCCAATAGGAGGTGACGTGAGGCGAGCCATGGAGCACGCCAGGGCACACATCGAGAGAACGTATAATGTTGAAGTTAAACCAGTATGTAACAATTACTATTCTCTTTTCTATTTATTCTTGTCTATCATAAAAACAAAAGTAGTTTATTAGTTGGTCAATCTATTACACATAGCCGAAACAATAAGTCATAGTGATTTTTGGTATGGTAGTATACTATAGGATCCCAGATGTGACATAGACTATTTTACCTGTACCGGTACCTGCGGCGTAGTCGGCATTGTCTAGATGCAACTAGTACCTAAATATAATTATTTCGTTTAAATTTGTCAAAGATTTGATAAGCCAAAAGGTGGTAACATAAACAAAATTTAACCGTAGTTTTATTAATTCATAGGTATATAGTGTAGAGCAACTTGAAATAATTGAATGAAAATTACTTAGCTCCTTGCAATCCCGTCTAAAATCTATTGCATTCTGTCTGCACAGCTCCAATTCTCACTATCAAATATTTTTACCCACATCTATTTCTCTTGCAGCTAAAAATAAAGAACATAGAACACATGTGGGAAATCAGCGTCCGTCTCCTTATGAACATCAGACACGTCCAGAACATCTACACTGACCCTGAGAAACGAGACAAATGGGTCTCAGTATGGCCTGAAGTCCTAAAGAAGATATTTGGATTCTCGAACAACAACTTCCTTTGTGTTTGCTACGGACCTCTGCAGAAATTCTTCGACGCTTTACCAAAGAGCTACTACAAGAAGCTGATGGACATTTTTGAGGAGATCAAGCGTGATTTCGATGTTAGTTTTCTTGTTACAACTAATATTCATTCGATGCTTCTAGATCGGCCCCAGTCAAAGATGTGTAATTACAGTCTCATTAGAGACCCTGTCGCTAGTCTATTTCAGTGGACACAAAGTCAGACATGTACCACCTTTCACGACAGAGTTGCTGGTGTAGTGACCAGCTGTCAATTATTTAAATGCGTGCATGTGTTGTGTAGGAAACTGTTGTCCTAATTAACTTTAGCCCATTTCTTTTTCCAGGCTATACTGACGAACGATGCGGTTCTCCTGCACCCAACGTACCCTAAACCAGCCCATCTTCACTACCGAGTCTACTACAAATTCCTCAACTGCGGGTACTTGACTATTTTCAACGCCCTAGGGTTTCCAGTCACCGCCTGTCCAATAGGAATGACACGTAAAGGGTTGCCAGTAGGCATTCAAATAGCTGCCAATAAATGTAATGATCATTTGACGATAGCTGTGGCCAAGGAGTTTGAGAAGGCATTCGGAGGTTGGATCCCGCCTAATAAAGAACTGGACTGTGTCAAGACTGCTTAGATATTATAATTAGAGATACTTATAATTAGAGCTTGGTTCATGAAAGAACTCTCTCTGTTAAGACGCAATAACAGCGTAGTAATAACGTATTGTAACTGTAAACCGTTAGTTTCAAACTTTTCTTTGAGAGTTATTTTTTTCAGTGGTCTCTTTATACTTGATAAAAAAAATTGGATGCTTGATGTGCAAAGTGAGATGTACTTAGTTGGCTAGAAGGAAAATTGTGAGTGAGAAACATGGTTATTTGAGAAGACATTACATTATTAGAATGTTCCATAATGGTTATAAACGTTGCTATTTGGCAGGCTCAATAACCACTACTAATAATCTTTAGAATTACGAGCAAACCAGCATGTTGTAGGACTACAAAATCCAAGAACATGACGTGTCTTCTGTAGAAGGATCTGGGTGCCCACCACGATGTATCTGCTCTATCTGCCCAAGAATACTTCCCTACTGAGTAAAATATTTCCGACGCGATAACCCGAAAAGGAGGATGCTTTATAATAGTGTATGATAAAAAAATCAATGAGCATTATGAGTGTTGTTTAGGTTATGGAACAAAGCAATAGGTATGAATGTATACGAATTATCAACGCCATGTGAAGAAGTTGCTGGCGAAAAAACCAGTCAACCCTACTTAGATAGGTAAGTAGGTTTATATTATTAAGAATTATATTAAAGATTGATCTATATATTTGTACCACTGTACTATCTTATTTTTTGTAACGGAAATCGTATTTATAATGCAAGTTAATTAATAAAACTTGTAAAAAATTGTTAGTTGTTTTATTGCTGGTTATTTTAGTTTATATTTTTTACACGTACCTAATTAAATTATCTATTCATAAAATTTGACGATAATGTTAGTCTCAAGTCTCTACTAACAGTAATTGTAACTTAGTAAAACTATTATTTATTGTCATATGTCGTGAATAAACTAAAAAAACAAACATCAGAAATCAAAAAAAGATCATCAACTAAGTACAATGAGAACTTAAAAACACACTTTCTGAAGACTTGATAGCCTCCAAGTCGGTTAAAAAGATTGAGGCTCAGTTCTAACCTTCGAGCATGTTCTAACTGTCATTTATGACGTTTCCCTAGCAGCATAGTACACTGCAGACATGTACCGACCAAGGTTAATCTATGTCTAGGACACCGACATTGTGCGGTGCTCGGAGCAAAGTACGTGGTATAGGGCTTTTTACTATCATGCAGCACACTACAAACGAGGGAACGAAATTGTGATGTAAGGATAAATCGTAAGCAAAGAATACTCTTTGGACGCCCGCCCGATGTAAGCCATTGTTGCTGAAAAATAATAATGTCTGATAATAGAGATGTATTGGTCATTACATAAAAAAAGGTCTAAATCGTTTCAGAACTGTGGATAAATAAAGAAACGTGCACACTAATTAAAAATTTTACAGACCATAACTTATAGTTAGAGTTGTCTTTTCGATATTAACATTTTCAGCACTCGATATTATAATACGTAAGGTTGTTTTGTGTGGATGGTAATAATTACGTTTGCTGTTAATGTTTTTATTTTTATATCGGCAACAGTGACATTTATACTCTGATACATGAAAATACATCCTGCCAACAGACATACAGCGGATTTTTTACCTAGGCAAGCGTGATGTAATCGAGGATGTAACTATATACCAGTTAACATATAAGGCTTTAGTCAGTATTGAAACGCGAACACTTGTTTTAAGGTTTGAATATCTCGCGCCATCAGCCTCGAAGGTCATTTTCACAGAGGTCATACGTCTCCATTGATAACTCCATTCACGAATGAATGAACAAAATGTTAGTCATTCCAAATATTACGTTCCATTTTACGTACTATGGCTAAAGCATTCGCAAATTTTCATAGACAATTTTGTTTTTGTTTATACAATCGGCAAATGACGACAGATCTATAAAGCCATATTATATTTAGGATTCCAGGCATACCCTAATAAAAATAATTCCAAATGGTATGGAAATAGAAGTATTTACAAACAATATCCAATAATATTTCTACGATAGCCAAACAAAATTCAATTAAAAATAATAAGCATGTACTTCATAACATTGCACTTGCAAAAACTGACATTCAATTTGACAGATAAATGCACCCACAGCTTCTGTCAATTTACTGATGAGTATGGAAATTAGGTCCATTTTCATTTTCGATTAATAAAATAAATCTAAAATTGTAAAAATTGCTTGAATAATTTAATAGAGACATAATTAATTTGAGTCCATATTTTTTTCTTTTCTTACACTCAACAACGCACGCGCACTACAACCATCGCCCAAAATCTCTCAGCGCCATATTGAGAGAAGGCGGACGTTGTATGACTTGAAGTGATTATTCGTGGTTAGTGCACTAATTTGAAGTGGATTATTTGATCGTGCCCTATGGATATACTTTCGGGTACGTAACAAGTGCAAAACTAGGCTCCCGGGGCGTCTATCCGAGCGTTGTACGGCCTTACAAATCCAATCGTAACCTAGACATAGGCCGTTCTAGTTATCAGTAGATTACCTAGGTATCATCAATCCGCTGTTTGCTCACAGTTCTAATCTTATTAATACACACGTGTGGGGAATAGCCATAGGTTTCTTGAATCTAGTTACATTAACAAGATTATAGGATCGGCCCGCAAGGTTCTACGCTCGTATATAAGCGGATTTCAAAGTGTTTATGTCGGCAGTTGACAGAAGCGTTTATGTATATGACCGATCTTAAGTCACCACACCCAGTGACCGGATTGTCGGTTTTAGTATTTGATAGTGTCTAGTTCGGATGGTTACGCGCGCGTCGTCGTCTCGGTACGTGTTTGTAGCGGCTCCGTGTCGTAGTGTCGTGTTGCTGTGAGTGTAATGCATAATATAATTTCTAGGAGTGGTGTGCCTCGGTTGAAAGGCCTGCCGAAAGGACAGGGCTCCGCGCGCGAGGACGGTCTGCGGCGCTCCGCCTCGAGGAACCATGGAGTGCTGCATGTCAGAAGAGGCCAAAGAACAAAAGAGGATCAATCAGGAAATAGAGAGACAGCTTCGGAAGGACAAACGAGATGCCAGGAGAGAACTCAAGTTGCTACTGCTTGGTGAGTACCCAGTGACCCATTATGCTCTATCAAACCACAAGAATAACTCATTTTACATTTTTCCTGCCATTTAGTATCTTTGTCATATCAAATTACAAACTGTTGATAAGATTGCATCTAATCTGAATTTGTGGCATAATATGCTTCGGTTTAAATGTTTATTGAACTACCAAATTCCAAACATCTAATTTCAATAAAGTTATAAAATTTATGGATATTGGATAGTGAAATACAATAAAATGCCCTTATAAGGGAGGTCTGTGGATGACATTTTAAGTGCAGATTTTCCTGTAGCACTGTTAGTTGATTGTTTAATAATAATATGTAATGTGACAAGTAATTAAAGCTTTATTTTTGAATGATTACTTATAATTAATTACTTACAGCCAGTTATTTACACATAAGCACATAACCTTTTTTATTATTAGTTCTATCTTACTTATTTACATAATCATGCTGTTATGTACAAAATAATCTTAAGCATGAGTTCTCTTGCCGCAACACTGTAATATTTATCACAATGTAACTTCCCTATTTTACAATTCTTCAATGTTCTTTACATTTGAGAGCTTCTCTTTTATCAGTAGAGTTATTGCAACAATTGTTGGGCTTCTGCCTTATCCTGGACCACCTGGACTTTCTTCTTATCATATGAGAGTGGCCAACTCTGGGGTTGACAATTTATCAAGCTGTTTAAGGGCCTCTGACATGGCTTAATGACTGCTGTACTAGACAAACAGCCGGGACCTACAATTTGACAAGATTTGAGCCATTTCTTTTATTTAGATTGTGTATATCCTTCTCGACCTTCCCCTTTGTTGTATTGCTTTCCATCTATGGCTTTCTTGATAAATTTGACATGTCATCTCGGGTACATGAAGATTCTACCTTGTCTGTTTTCAACTATTGTCAGGTTATGTATCCCTTGAACAATGTTAATTAGGTTTTATATTTGATACTGTCCAGGTGATTCTGTGCATGTGTCTCCCTCCAGTATTAAAAAGACATTTTAATCTGAATTTTGAGATGGAAAAGTCTAAGACTTACTTACTTAACAAAAACACAAAAAACTCACATAGAGTTTTTTGTGTGTGTGCATGTAAATATTATTCCTATAGTTAGCATATCTTGAACAGCAGAAAAGCCCATGTAGTAATTAGCAGGCTTGCATGATTTGTGTACATATCTCTAAACAATCAATTAGTATAACACTCCTTATAAGTATGTAAATTAATTTTGTGGGAAGTATCAAACTCAGTAGAGAGAAATGTATGAAGAATTATACAATTATATATATGTATATGAGATTCATAGACAATTGAAAACTAGACAGCTACCTATGAGATACCATCAATGCACAAGCCTATCAAAATATAGATACATGTAGGTAATTGAACATAAACTAATTCAATTCTTTATAAAAAAGCAAGTATGGCTCAGCGGTTCCAGTGCCAGCCCTACACCAATGACTTGTATTTTCAAGTAATGTGTGGATTTGCACGTGAAGGAAAATATGATGAGGAAAGCAACATGTTTGAGGAATCAGTCATTAGAAAATATGACTCAAGAGAGAGTAAAACTGTACAATTATTGGTAGGTACCATAATACATTAAGGTCATCATGATCATAACTTGTACAAAAAAAATTAAACAGATCTGAATTCATATTGAATATCTTTTGCAACATACATATGTAATAGAACTTATATATTATTGTATAAATACACCAGCTTAAACTGCTGAAGGTGTCCAAAAGAACTCCCTGAACTAATTAAGGTCTTGAGAATGAGAAGTTATTCAGTTAAGAATAATACAACTTTGAGTACTTACATGTGCAAAAAATATTAATCACAACTTGCACCCCATTTGTTTATTACAAAATTTGTTTCTTATGCTAGGTATGAGATGTACTTTCCTACTTCTTATCAATGTGTATCCAAATGGTAAAAAAATATTGCAATAGTTAAATAACTAATATCATAGTCTCATCATTTTTGTCAGAATTTTATCTTTTTGATTGATACAAACCTACCTACTTGATATTAGATTACTTGCAGCTGCATGTAAGGAAAATATTTCATAGAATCTATAAAGGTACATAAGTTAAATACTGATTATATTATCAACCAATTAAATATTAAGTACATAGGTCTACCTGCACAATGATTCTAGTGTAGTTATATGCATTTAACAACAAAATACCTGGTAAAAATAGCTAAAGGTGTTCAACAGTTATTGTCCATGATTTAAAGTTTTAAGATATTAACTATTGCTGTCTCATTGAATGGAATTTGCTTGCCACCAACACTAGATAATATGGCATGAATTTGGTGGTCATGTACAACAAATTAGTAAATAGAATATGATACAGAAGAAAGGTGGAATTATATTATGTAGTATGATTAAGACTGGCCTATTAGCTTAGTTGTAGTGGCTCTGCCTTCTAATCTAGGGGTTGCGGGTCGATTCCCACGTTCACAAGTATTTATAAATTAAATATAATATATATAATTACTTGTGTTGAGTCTGGTTGTTTGTATGTATAATAAGTATGTATTTACAAAAAAAGTATATAAGTTTTATCTGTTATCTAGTACCCACGACACAAGTGTTTGCTTAGTGTGGGGCTAGATGGCGATGTGTGCAATGTCCCGGAATAAGTATTTATTATTTATTTATTATTAAAATCTCATTAGCCGAAATTAAATAACTAGTACATCCAAATTGGGATCTAAATTTTTACAATATGTACTGTCCTGATTTCAAGAGCACCCTACTTTTTTTCTATTGATTACCTACATTTCTATCTATGGACAGATTTTTAATTGCTTGTGCTGCATTTTATAATCTTGTTGCTTGTCAGCTAGTATGAATTACTATCATAAGTGATAACAAATCAAATACCTACCTACCTAGTAAACAGATTCCACAGTGATATTGACCCCACAGCAATCATAATTCATCATATTGACCTATCTATTTGAGTGTATGTTTATTAGATAGACTCTAGGTGTCTAAATTACATACTTGCTTTGCTGAATAAGATATGGGATTTTTTAGGAGATGTAGGTAATGTTTTATTATTGTTTTTAACCACTTAATTAAACAATAAGAAAATAAGGTTTTATGAATAAAAAGGCTTTTTATTTTATTTTATATTTAATTTATTTATTTATAATTAAACAATATATTCAGAGTTCTTTACTCTTAAAAACTTTGTAGATAACTAAGATGGTAAAACAAAGTTTGTATCAACAGTTTGCTCTTTGCAAGCATATAATAATTACTTAAAACAGACTTTATAATGTCTTCATTAAGTTACAAACTTATTTGATATAAAATCAAATGTGAACATCACACAATAAATATTAAAATTCTACATGTTTATCGGTAACAATCACATTGCAGTGCCATTATAAAATGGATAATGATAATAGTGTGATATTTTTATTCAGACACACAATTTACTTAAATATATTAAGTATCATGCCATATTATGAAGTCATACAATTAACTATTTTTGCACTAGTATACCTCTATGGTAGCATCTGAAGTAAATTAGCAAAAAATTGCCTTGTACTAGTAAAGTTAATCCTGAGACTATTAAATCTTACCAAATAACATCCAAATTTGTTCAGAATTTAGAATTTTAGAATTTAGAATTTTTATTCATTTCTTACCTTAAAGATAACTTAACTAACAGAGTTTTAAATTTTTTATTACAATTGACCTTAATGTATAGTTACCAGTGGCTACTGCACTAGGTACCCCTGTATCACAGCAGCCACAAACATAAAAAATAAACAAACATCCACACTCACAAAGTTTTGCCAGGATAATATGAGTATGACCCTAAAGTCTAAAGTCTGCTTAGTATCTCATATCTTCATTCTTTATTTGTAAATATATTTTAATGAGTATTAAGTACTTAATTATGCATAACTACATAATAGATAGTACCTAACTATAGCTATTTAAAAACAAATCGGAGTATTAATCAATAATAACAATAATAGCTAGTTATTAATTCACCAATGAGTAATATCTCTCTACAATCTACAAGTAACTATGTACATATATGTAGATATGCAATATAGTTAGCTTAGTAAATAATATTGTTCATCTTTATTAAAATCGTTTAAAACTCTGTTATCAAAATGAACTTTTCTGTAAATTGGGAACTATTTTCTGTATTTTTTTTATAAAATTCTGATATTGATTGCATTTGAAAGTTTCGTAGATTTTAAAAATATTCGCTTGCATATAAATAGGTGTTAAAAGAAAAATAAATAAAATTATTTGACTGTTATAGTTTTGAGTTGAGAAATCTAGAGTTAATAGGTAGGTAAGCGTGCAACGCTCAAGACTGCTACATTGTTTAACATCAGATGGGTGTAGTCAAATGCGGGTAAAAAAGTAAGATGCCCTTAGGGCGGTTGGAACGACACAAAGGTATTCTAATCTCGTAAGAAGGAAAAGTGCAAAGCGAGATTGAATCGGTTCTTATCGGGTAAGCACGCTCCATCTTAGGCCATAGCCTTTGCTTGCTATCAGGTAAACTATGGTCAGGTGCAAACCCGTTCAAGTTAAAAAAAAAACTGTAGCCCTGTATAATTTCATTGAACGTTCATGTAAAAATGGTAATTTTTACTCGCACATTGGTCTAGGCCGATTATCCAGTACTTAAACACAGAATAATCTATCCAAAAGACCAGATTTTGCTAACTGGCAACCATGTAGGTATTTAGATTGCAACAAGTCGAGATCCGTTCTCGACCCGCTGATGTTTTTACGATTTCCTATAGCCTAATAACGCGTAGCCATATTCAAGTATTCAGCTTTGCATGCCCATTACGAATAACCTGGTTATTTCAGCCAATCCTAGCACCACCGAGGCCAAGGTCAATTACCTATTGACACCTTTTACACCTACGTTAGTTTGGTAGACTAGTTTTTTAGTCTAGGATGTACCACCTCTTGTCTATTATATATTATACTAGTGGGTGATCGCGGCTTCGCTCGCATTAAGAAGTAAAACTTGCATCCCCTATTTCACCCCTTTAAAAGCGGCATTTCCAAAAATCCTTTCTTAGCGGATTCCTACGTCATAACATCTACCTTCATTCCAAATTTCAGTCCAATCCGTCCAGTGGTTTGGGCTGCGCGTTGATAGATCACTATATCAGTCAGTCAGTCACCTTTGAGTTTTATATATAAAAAGGTATGATGTTTTCTGCTTATCACGACGCAGTAATGTTTATTTAAACCCTGTCATCGATGCGATTCTCTCCAAGAAATAATCCGCCAATGAAAGTACCGTATTATGTTGTCATTGATCAAATGGTGGCATTTTTAGTTTCCTTAAATTGGTGGATTGCTTACAAGACCGTCTATTTCAAACAGCCGGTGCTAATATAACAAAACAGAACTAAATCTAAAAGAAACTGTGAACAGCGTTTTACTGACTGTACAAAAATTTAATTCGGTTCAGAACGGAATAGCAAAATAATAATAATAAACTGATAACAAATGGTATCTCTTTTTCGATTCAGACCGGAGTGATCCAAGAAAAATGAGCTATTTTAAAATTGACATGACAGTGTTTATAAAATATATAAACCTTAAAATCATGAGTCAAGAAATCGACAGAAACGATAATAGGTAGTGTATATGTTGAATTCTCTGTAGCAGTACAGAGGATTCCAAAGAAATTGATAATAGAAACATGCACAGTAATTAAAGTAAAAGTAGTTTTCTCACAAGTGGTATTCACCTGACAGCTAGACTATCATTGTTATTATTTTCTCACCACTACATTTATAAATTTATGTATTATCGTAATCTAGATGGAATCATGTATAGACTGGTTGAGTAGTCTCTCCACCATTCGTATCGGTATATAGTGGTGGGCAAGAACAGGCAGACTAGGAGCAGGTCGTCCGGCGGCGAGATGGGTTGACGACATTGTACGAGTCGCGGGTTCTTTATGGATGAGGTCTGCACGAGATCGACGCAGCTGGCACATTCAAAGAGAGGCCTTTGCCCAGCAGTGGGGATAGAGAAGGCTGTGGATGATGATCGCAAGAAGTTCCCACTCTTCACATAATCATTCATTGAAGCGATTAAATACTTAATTAGACCATCGTAGTGGTAATCCTATACATGGCCGCTGGAACATGACAGTCTCCTCACGATGTTTTCCTTCAGTGTGTCGCTGCTGCTAACTCAAAACTTTAAAAAAGCCCGATTCACATTATTTGTGGAAATAAAAAGTTTAGTTACATAGTTTAATCAGGCACGCTCCATCTTCATCACCACCATTGCTACTCGTCTGTCGAGGTGCAATCAAACGCAAGCCCATTAAATTTTGTAAAGATCTTCTTCTTATCGAATGAGAGTGGCCAACTCTGGTGTCGCGAGTTTATCAAGCCGCCCTAAGGCCTCTGACTTGGCTTAAAAAAGTGAGCGCAAACAGTAGCGATCAGCAGGATTCTAGCTGATTCTTTGCTCAGTCCAGCTCTAGAAAAAGTAATAATAAGCTAATTCATGATGTAAAATGACGTCATAATCCTCAGTACGTCACAGGTGCGTACGCAATTCTGTCGGAAAAAATAAAAACTACGCCAGATTGCCGATGAGCCTGCTTGTCTTTTTTTTTAAACGCAATTGGTTTGCACTTGACCATAATTCTGGGTTTAGAAAATTTGTCACACTTGTAACTCATACTTGTGATACCATAGTTAACAATGGTGCGGACAGTTCATGGCTCAGAAAGTGGCATTTATAAAAGGGTGCTTGTATGAGATCTAAAAATTTAATTGTATTGTATTTATTTATCATTCCATTGGATCTTACGAACAATTGGATCCATGATCTAAATGAATTTATGTCATTCTCTACTCTACATCCATCCTTTAACACCCATATACATCACATACCTATAACATCCACTGATTTTTAACACTATCGATGTTTGATGTTTGTTGTTTTTACACTTGACATTCGGGTATTTGACCAACAGCAGGGTGTGTCACAAATTTGCCTAAAGCTATATCGCTTTAAATTACCGTATCGTTCATCCTCAGTCCTAAAACCGTCTTACAACATTGTTCCAGGCACTGGCGAGTCAGGCAAGTCGACGTTCATCAAGCAGATGAGAATCATCCACGGCTCCGGCTACAGCGACGATGACAAGCGCGGCTTCATCAAGCTCGTGTACCAGAACATCTTCATGGCGATGCAGAGCATGATACGGGCCATGGAGCTACTCAGTATACAATACGGCATACCGTCCAATGCAGTAAGTGGATCTTTGAGGTGGGACTTTTTGGTTTGTTCGTTTTGATTGTGTTCGTCTTTGTACCGACTTCGAGTTTGAAGGAGGTTTCAAATTTTGTTGCTATGATTTTTTTGAGTTTGGTATTTACATTTTTTCGTTGATTTATTAGTTATTGGAGTATGCTAGGTGGGGGTACGAAACGATGGCTAAATTTTTGCAATAAGTAATTTTGTATGAAAATGGGCTAGATGTTGGTGCTGGTTTTTAACACCACGGTAATCATTTACATGAGATCACTATAGTCAAGCTAGATGCACGCCTTTCTCACTTTACTACAGCTAAAATGCTTCAAATATTACGAACATTTAAAAAATACCTTTTGTACTCATTTCAACATAACAAGCTCAGACATAACCACTTCATTATGTCAAAGTTTTCTTCTCAAACGCACCGCGATGAGTTCCACAGATAAGATACATCGACGGTATCGCAGCGCAAGACTACATGACGTGAATTCGGATCACGAATTTACTGTTGTTCTGATGTAAACAAGTGTAGTAAAAAAGCTATGGTGGTATCAATTACCAAGTAAAGTAAAATAACCATTTAATATAATGTACTGCTAAGCCACTTCAAAGTAAATTTAGTAAGATAAAAGACATGGATCTCGTAGAAAATAAAATTGGCAGCAACGTATCATAATCAGATGATAGCTTAATTTTGAAAACCAATATTACTACTACTACGTACTACTGGATCAAGAATAGTCGTGCTTAACGATGATGAGTACCAGGTATAGCAGGGTATAACAGGAGCAACAGGGTAGAGAAGACAGAATTGATCTTAAGAAAGAAAGATAATCTTATCTTAAGAAAGAACTAGTATCCGCGTAAAAATACTAACTTAAGTTATCACACGAGATAGGCTCACACTTGACTACAACTTGCCTGATGTTAAGCAACGTTATTATCTACGATCTAGCGTGCTTGCCTAGAAGAAACCGGTTTACTTTCGACTTGAAGACCGGCAAATTATAGTTCAAGAGGAATAGAAATTCGGGCAAGGAGTTAGACAATTTGGCTGTGGAGAGTGAAATAAAAATATATTCCAATTAATGATGATGATATATAATACTGTACACAGGGATAAGGTACAGCAGTTGTTCAAGCAGGTACCAACCATAGGCATCATCTTCCATATTGCAAGTATAAAATGACATCATCAATTTAAAGTAGGGGAGATGACAATACCTACCAATAGGAGTTAAGAAAATTACATGATTCGTGTCTGGTATAGCTATGATACACTGATTATATGTTTGAAAGGAAATAGTTACTAACCTGTCTATACAATAGATATCGTTACTCTTATCGTGGGACCGGAAATTGATAATAAATATATTTTGATCATTTTAATTTGAAGAGAAATGCAACTTTATAAATGGCAAAAAGTAGGTAGGTAGGTACCAACTGCTAAATAAAGATGGAAGAAATACGATTTGTGTACAAGAGCACATATTATTATCTCGCCCACGTATTTCAGACAGGCTGGAGACCGTACCATTTGGCACGTTGGATAGGAGGCCTATACTCAGTAGTGGGAGCACATATTATTATCTCGCCCACGTATTTCAGACAGGCTGGAGACCGTACCATTTGGCACGTTGGATAGGAGGCCTATACTCAGCAGTGGGTGAACACGGGCTGACATGAAGATGATTTATTTCTGAACAAAGCTATCGGGGCTCCCCGCAGAATCATTTTATGGAAAGGATTTCTTGATGCGATAGATCGAGGTTGGCGCTTAATATCGCAAATTCGTCAAATGTGTACTCCGTGATACTGATCACGGAGTACACATTTGACGAATTTGCGATTGTCCATTCTTTACGATGTTTACCTTTTCCGTTAAGCGAGTGAAAAGCTACACATAACCAGATAGCAAATCATTGGTGCAAAGCCAAGATGGAACCAGAAGCAGTCAGTTATAGAACCGTCGTAATACACACTTAGCCGCATTCGCCTACTAAGTGCCAGCTAATAAATAACTCGTCAAATTCGTATTCATTCAAGTGAGAGCTAATAGTTTCTTTTCTCACCGCGAGAGAAAGTCTTGTGATACGATTGTAACTGGCTGCAAGCAGGTTGAAGAGCAAAGAAGTGCAACGAGGTCGCAGTACGAATTTTTTTTTTTTTTACTTGTACGAGTTTGCACTTGACCATAGTTTGCCTGATAGCAAGCAAAGGCTATGGCCTAAGATGGAGCGTGCTTACCCGATAAGAACCGATTCACTCTCGCTTTGAAGTTCGCTGGATTATAGGAACTCTCATTTTGATTAACTAAGTATATACGATCTATGACTTACGTCATTGTGGGGCTTCCGTGGGTCGGGTGACACGCTAAATAGTAGGTCCCGGCTGTTTGTCTAGTACGCCAGGCGTAGAGTCAGAGGCCCTTAGGGTGGCTAGATAACACCAGACACCAGAGTTGCCCACTCTCATTCGATAAAAAGAAGAAGACAACTTACGTCTTTGATTAAATATGGCTTGTTAGTTTGCTTAATAGATCTTTATATTAGTTTTATTAAAATATGAATGAGATGTCTTATAGTTATAGTTACGTTTGATGGATTGCCGGCAATTAACGCAATTTTTATGCAGGTTAGACTAGGACTATAGTTAGACATCAAAAACTATACTTAGTACTAAAACGTTTACAAATTACGAAAATAATATGGGCAGTCTGATACAAAAAATCATCAACTTGGGCTAGTACACAGAAAAAAAGTTATTTTCGCATAGTAATTCCTGTTAGTTGCGTATTAGTAGTGTTAAGAAAATTACTATCATAAATTAGGACCTTTAAATTATATGAAACAGTACTCAAAATTCTTTTAAAACGCGATATAAGTGAGCTCCAACAATAAAGCGACGAGGGAACTCCACTTTATTTTTCTTTATTTTTATCTTTTTTGTTTAATTATGTTGGTTCCCTTTTAGTTTGTTAGCGCTCCTGCGTGCTCCGGAACTTGGGATCCTCCATAACATACTTTCCACGCGCGGTTACAGGAAAAGGCGGAGTTAATATCGGCGATCGACTTCGAGAGCGTCACGACGTTCGAGAGTCCGTACGTGGAGGCGATCAAGGCGCTGTGGGCCGACGCCGGCATTCAGGAGTGCTACGACCGCCGGCGGGAGTACCAGCTCACCGACTCGGCTAAATAGTAAGTATATCATATTACACAGTGGGTGTTAAACTTGCATCCCCTATTTCACCCCTTTAAAAGTGGTATTTCCAAAAATTCTCTCTCAGCGGATGCCTACGTCGTAACATCTGACTTCATTCCAAATTTCAGCCCGATCCGTCCAGTGGTTTGGGCTGTGCGTTGATAGATCACTATATCAGTCAGTCAGTCACAGTCAGATGATATTAACTCGCCTACGTTGGTGTGATGTTTGACTACATGATGACTTCAAGCGCACAACGACCACGCTTGAGACTCTGACGGTTAAAGCCGTCAAAGACTGTGGCAACTATGAAGTTAGAAACTCCGGTAGGAAACCAATACACAGACATACATGGGTAAAAGTGAGTATTATATCAAGAGCAGAACTCTGTTCCGCCTGAAACGATAGGTTGTTCAAGACCAAGCTCAAATTTACCAGCCACTTGAGCATAATCTTCTAAAAGACAGCTAAAAGAAAGTATAGATGTAATTTGTTGACATCCAAATTGGATCAGCCGTTTCTGACAAAATTATACCAGTAATTTGATCAATGACCGGTATCCAGGTGTTATAAAAATATATGTGTTGCACAACATATAACAATCTCTAGTTATGAGTACTTATATGCCCGGTTACAATAAAGGTGAGTAATGTACGTAGAATCTAATGTGGTAAACATTAGATTCTACGTACATTAATCACACGTACATCAACGATGAATGACGATGAAGTAATAGCCATTGTGTCGATGTGGATGAAATGAAAAATTATTAGTTATTTTTTTTATAATGGGCTTTTTCTTAAGCGATATAGTTTAATTGTAAATCTATTCCTGGCCTGTTAGCTTAGTTGGTAGTGGCTCTGCCTTCTTATCTAGGGGTTGCGGGTTCGATTCCCGCGTGACACAAGTATTTATGCATTTTAAAATGTATAATTACTTGGGTTGAGTCTGGTCGTTTGTATGTATAATAAGTATGTATTTACAAAAGAAAAGTATATAAGTATTATATCCGTTATCTAGTACCCACGACACAAGCGTTTGCTTAGTGTGGGGCTAGATGGCGCTGTGTGCAATGTCCCGAAATATTTATATATTTTTTATTCCGCTATCAACCAGTTACACCATATTAATAATTCAACTACTTTAGGACAAAAATAACAGACTGCAAATTAAAATGTAAACAATGTCGAGACCAAATATCATTAATATTTTTGCAAGCGTTTAGCTTCAAGTCTAATAAATGCTTTATTAGTATTCAATTTGCATCAACAAGTGAAACAATAAATATTGAACACACTTTGAAATTGCGGATTATCACTTTTAATTCCCAGCACATCCTATGAAGCGGTGTTATCTCCTAAAACCTCAAAGCAGGAAGTTCATATAACAATTAGTCTGCAGTGAGGTCATGTTTATATTAAATCAATACACTAAGTGAATAGAGTATTATACATTTTGATAATATCGTAATGGTAAGTAAGTACAATCTTTACCACGGTCCCTGCGCTATCGTTAAATATTGCAATCAATTTATGAATTCACTTAGGTCTGCTGTTTCTAGAATAGAATCGCTTTATGTCTTAACTAGCGGTGTCCTGCAGGCTTATTTCAGGATAAACATACAGTTAATTTGTTGTCAGTTTTCATGCCAATCGGTTGAGATGTTAAACCGTTTAGAAGTAATGAAATTACACTTGAGTACAACATACAAATAAATATATAAGAATAATGTTCTCATAATAGTTTGGCCGTTTGTAACGCGATTTTAAATTACAACTTATACTCGTTACTGCAGCCAATAAAATAAAATGTACCTATCGTCGATTCTTAGCCGTATTCCTGAAATTGAGGGTTGGTTTGAATATACAAGGTGTAACAGAAGGGTGTGACAATATTAAAGAATATACATATATATCATGTAAGGAGTCATATACCAAAATATGAAAAATTAAATAGCATATATTTTTTACCATACAAAAATTAGATACTATTTTTCACTTTATTTCGTGGCAGCCCTAGCGAGTGATCACTGACCGAACGAAACCGAAATAAGCACACATTCTTTCATCCCGTTCTAGCATTAGTTTTAACGCAACGTATTCTCTCTCTCTCGCGCTCTCAGAGAGACACCGCCGCGCCGTGTCATTTGATAGCGTCAAAAGTCAATGAACGCTCAAAATGATAAGATGTAGGGTTGCAAGTCTTAAAGTTTTAATGAAAGTTCAACTTATGATTACTCGAAATCTATGACACTTAGAATTCTGAAACCTAGTGGGCTGTATTCTATACATACATAGGTATGTATAGTATAAGTATTGTCACACCCTTCTGTTACACCTTGTATATCTAATAATCAGCGACTGCCATCACACCAGACCTACAGACAAACAATATTCATCAGGGTAAGGTGTCCATACCAGCAACTAAACGTGTTAGCTCTTCTTCACAATTTACCTGATGTTAAGCAGCACTTATGGTCTAAGATAGAGCGTTCTTAACCAATAAGAATCAACACATAATATTATTCCTCTTAGCCATGTTCTCAATTTATGGAGTTAGCTCCCGTTCAGTTTTATTTGGCAGAGTACCGATTTTTATACATAGAGCGACTATCACCAGACCGCACCGCAAATTAGAAGGGTAAAGTATTCCCAGCGTTTGGTTTGTTACACCAGGTTCTGACTTCTGACTGACTTTCCAATAAGAAATGACAAATAACCAAGTTCATAATGTTTTGTATATTTTCTTCCATAGCTACTTGCAAGAGATCGACCGTGTCGCGGCAACAAATTACTTACCGACCGAGCAGGACATTCTGCGTGTGAGAGTGCCCACTACGGGTATCATTGAGTACCCTTTCGATTTGGAAGAGATTCGATTTCGGTAACATATTATCTGAAGACGTGCATGCTTCGCTTTATGGTGCATGTTCTTGTCTGGAATTTATTTTCTTCATGGGTCTAAATATGGCATGTCTGTGTTTTTTTCTTGTCTCTGGGATACATGTTTTGTCTTGCAAGGAGCTGGTCATATTGAAAGAGGTTATTTTAGATTGTACTGGTAAATTTTTAAGTTTGAGCACTCAATAAAGTAGTTCTTTGGTTTGAGGGCTCGAAAGTTATTTTCAAGAACTTATTAAGGTGTGGAACACTCTGCCTGAATTAGCGTGACAATGTTTACAGTTGTCTTTTTCATTTCGTGAAATATAATATTGAGGTGACAGCTGTCAAAATTATCTTGCTAAATTTGTAAAGACATCTATATTAGACTACCTCTTGTGTGTCTCTTTCCTTTCAGTATGACCAGTCCTTAAGCTTCTAGTGCATGCATTTCAGCTATCTAAGCGACTTGCCGAGAATCGAAAAGGACGATTACCTTCCTACCGAGCAGGACATCCTTCGCGCCCGACAGCCTACCACCGGCATTCTTGAATATCCCTTTGATCTCGACGGTATCATATTTAGGTATGTGAGGTGCCCCCTGGTGAATCCCGTTGAGATTTTTACTATGCTAGACCCTGGGTGGTAATTGTCCAAGATTTTCTTAAAGTAGTCACCCCTGAGTAGTATGTTCCTATAATGTAAAATTATAATATACCTTATACTACAATCTCTGAGCGGTATTTGGTAGTAGACCCTCGTCTAGAGATCTTTACTAAGCTATGAGTAGACCTAGTGTGGTATATTTCCAAGATGTTTCTTAAACTAGTGGTCCCTGCTTAGTATGAAATTATATTTCCTAAATATTCCCTCATAATCAGCTTTCAGTGGTACTAAGTGATAGGCCATATTGTAGAAGCTATTCACAGATATACGACAGATTTCTATTGAATAATCATAACGCTACGAGTATATATAAGTTTTTTCCATGATGTCCCTTGCTATAGTATCTCCTGTGATTGGTTTTCAGCAAATATACGCAAGTAAAGAACAATATATTACATAACAACCCGGGCCTCGTCAGGGGTATCCCTGTATACCCATAAACAAGTATCTCCCGTAAATAAGTCTTGGAATAACCTTTGATACTACTCAAAGGTAAAATTATATTGCACTTGTTTGTTTGAGCGGACACATATGTTGTATATAGAAATATTTTGAAATTCAATAAATGTATGATGAGCAAGTATGGGTAAATATTGAAATTATTTATCCTGTCTGTAATTTGCTCTGTCAGATTTCTAGAAGACGCTAAACTCGATTCAATAATATTTACTTCCTTCTTTAAAGTTTTATACTCACAACCATGTGTCCTTAGCAAATTTACTGCACTATGTATACTTCCCAAGTCCAAAATTACTAGATTCTACAAAAAGTAAGTACGAAAATGTATGGTATTTAATTGCCTAGCGTTCTTCAAGTCTATAGATGCTGGTCCTAGTTGTTGCTATGTTTTTGCTTAAACTTAATTGGATGACTAACTTGCACCACTTTATACTAATCTTTTTTGTTTTTACATGTGTCATAATTAATCTATACCTACTATATAAAGTATAGTTTTAAGTTCTATAAATAACCGTACCAATGACTCTAAAACTAACTAAAAAACTTACATATTAAATATAAAGATATACAAATAAATATTACATTTGAAAACACTATAACATTGGAAGGACCTGGGCGCCCACCACAATGTATCTGCCCAAGAGAACTCCCCAAGCGAATTAATTCTGCGGGGGAGTCACGACCCTCAGTCATGAAGAAATACGACGAAAAAGAGATAACATTGATCTAAATACGTCTTCCATATTGGATCCATGGAAGTTTATTGTTTATTCAGTGATTTAGAGTAGATGGTTCGATCATATGTTGTCATGCCTTTATTTAGATTTAGGTACTATAATGGCATGTTAGTGTTGTTCATTTATCCTCATCATGTTAACTCCATGTGACAGTATTCACATCGCATGTCCTATCATATTCAGCCGGCTATTTTAAGTTATTATATAGGTCAGCTTGGGGCATCAAATTGTACTAATTGAAATCATACATACATTATACACTTAACCTTTCTTTTTTTAATTTGAATACCTACCTACATGATTATTTTCTTATTCTTATAATGATTTCTACTACTTATTTCATATATTTTCCTGGCAGTATTGAATCACTGTCAGATTCCTCAATCTAGAGTTATGTCTATAATAACTTTTTTGCTTATATATCTCAATCAGCAAGTGCTCAGTTGATTAGTATTATGTCCTCTTATTTATTTTCAAAGTTTTGATCGCAGCCTGTGCGAGTGGTGCTTCAGGCAACACAATGGTCAAATGCTTGACTGTCCAGTGTAAAATTACATATATAAGAAAAATAAACAGTAATCGATAATTTAGGTATATAAGCAAGACGTTTTTTTTCCCCCTTCTTAGTTGAGAGCATCGACATCAGTCTTCTTCACTCACACAATCATCATTACTTTTAGAGCGCCGCCGGTAGAGCCAGAAACTTCTGATGAAAGAGCGCCGTTAGAGCCAAAAACCTCTGCCGAAAATATACCGCTAGAGCTAGACTCTTCCACCGAAAATTCGGTAGAGTTAGAAAGAGAGATGAGGAAAATTGAAACTAGAGTCGCCACCACGATTCTAGGTTGCATCCCAAGAGAAGAAGTTTGGTTCGAATGGATACCGGTTTATAAAAAAAAGGCTCTTAGGATACGGTGTGGTTTTTTTTTCATTTGCTGGCATGTTCAGTTAACACATACTTATCAGATAAATGGCATCACAAATAACGGTTTTTGTACTGTTTTAAGATTATACCTGTTTCTTAAAAAATACACTATTCTCAGAAAACATGGTTCTCAGCCCACTAGTGTCTAAATCCATATTAACTGGGCTTCTTCTAGATAAGCGTGCTACATCATAGACTTTAGTGATGCCTAGCATCTTGTCATCTGTTGTCAACCGTTAGCGTATTTCAAGTTACAGTTATCATAGTCCCATATTTAGCCCAGGGCCTAATGTATATTAACTTTCTTAATCCACTAAGCTGGGGCTAAATGTTAGGCCATATTAAAATTAATTCAATAACAAACATCGTTCGTATAATGTTTAAAAGTGTGATGTCTTGATAAGTTTGTGTTCAAGATAGGGTGTCCACAAATTATAGTTTGTAAAGATCACATAAAGCAACACTTTACTAGACAAATATTTTTTTGTTTCCTTCTTTTATTTAAATAAACTCCACCTACGCCCTACTTTCATAAAAAACATACATTGCATGTCATAGCTATTAAATATTTGATGGCACCCTATTTGCTTCTTTTTCTTACGCTTTTCGGAAGTAACATCGTCGCTGCATGTAACTTAACTTCTGTTTTAGTTATCTCATAGAGCTTAGTTAATAAGTGTAAGTACATTGTAAGTACATATTTTATTCCCAATACGTAACATGGAATGTATTTAAATGCAAAGAAAAAACTAAAAAAAAACAAGATTTATACAACAATTTCTAATTAATATTAACCTTTAACTGCCGACCTATACGTCTCACAGACGTCAATATTTTTGTAATGACAATATTTTTTAAAATACGCGGCGTGTGGCTTCCTTTTCCCCGTTACATTCCTCTTTTGCCATCTTGAAGACACAGTCGATGTGCCTTACATGCTGTCTTCAAGTCTGCAATGACTGCAAAGTGCGAAAATAAAATGTGTCAAATATATTATGTGTTGTCAGTTTTTTTTATTTTTATAGTTAGAGTTTTTAGTTTCGTTTTATTTTGATACATATTTCAAGAAGAACATATTTATATTAGTCACTTTATCGAAACTTATAAGTGTTTAAAAAAAATTAAGATTGAACTATGTTCCTAAATTTAGTAAGCAAATTATGCGATCTCATAAATTAATGTTGATTATCTTTAAATTTGAAGTTTAATTTATATATTTATGCACGACTCATTAGCTAAGGCTTTTATCTAACAACTGTAAAAATTAAGAGTTAGCACGCTTACAGTTTTTTTTTTATAATTATTTTAATTTTGTACGTCTGTGAGACTTAACCTCGGCGTTAGTGTTTTTTTAGACCAGGTAGTCAGCCAAAGGTTAATTCAAAACCAGACAAATCATACGTGATTTTCTGTAAATTACTATTCTCGTATTTGTGATGCATATGTATTAAGTTTTCCAAATCGTGTCAAAAATAAATAATTACCTAAAAGTAAAGCCATGACGCGTTCTTAAACTTAATTAACTAATTAAATTCCTCCTGAGTGTCCTACAATATTTGGGATGTTTAAAAACTCAAACGTCGACGAAAAATAATACCACATATTGTAATCAATGTGTATACTATAGATTCAAATAAGATGAGGGTTTTTAGCTATAGATTTAGCAGGATTTCTAAAATATGATCTACTGTTAACCTAAAACATAAATATATGTACGAACTCTCAAGATAAATGCTTCTTTTCGAATCCGCGTCGCTATCAATGCCTCTGCTTTATGTGCTCAAAAGTTTTTACATTGATGGGTTCGTCGACTAAACTAATCGCCCGCTTCGAACGCATCAAACGACTCTCCAATAAAAATTATGTACTTGAAATAATGAATTATAAATATTGGTTAGTGTTTTGTCTCTTCCGCCTGTGTCTGCATAATATGTGCGAAAGAAACAAAAAACTGATCTGTTTGTAAAGCATGTAAAGCGGTTATTTGATTAACCATCATACTAACTAGTGCGGGCTATAAACGGGAAATGTTTACGTATATTTTATTTATGAAAGTAATATTTTATAAATGTGTCAACAGAATGGTGGACGTGGGGGGCCAAAGATCCGAGCGAAGGAAGTGGATTCACTGTTTCGAAAACGTCACCTCTATCATATTCTTAGTAGCTCTTAGTGAATATGATCAAATTTTATTCGAATCGGAAAATGAGGTGAGTACAATCCCAACTATGTAGATATGTATTTATACAATGAACTCGACGTTTAAAATGATATCCGTACACATTACACTGCCAACTATGGTACTTCAACTATAGTTGAAGCGTGCCTGGATATGTTTCTCAAACGATTAGCCCAATGTATGTACAAAGTTAACTGAATTCTGGACTTACCTGAAACAATGCAAATATGGTGAATCCACCGGTCATACAATTTACATTAACTTACTTACCTATTGCGTTTTGTAGAACCAAAACAGTTAATAGTGCTTTAAATAAATTTATCATTCCTAATATATCGTGTTCCAGTATCGCCACAGTACGAAGCATCAAAGTTCAAAGTCAAAGTCATCAAAGTTCATTCTAAGTCTAAAAAAAGTCTGTGTTTAAAATAATTAACATTCCGACATTGCATTTTCCAGAACCGAATGGAGGAGTCGAAGGCGCTATTCAAGACGATCATCACGTACCCCTGGTTCCAGCACTCCTCCGTCATCCTGTTCCTGAACAAGAAGGACTTGCTCGAGGAGAAGATCATGTATTCCCACCTCGTCGACTACTTCCCGGAGTACGATGGTATGTGACACTCTGCAACAAGTCATCACTTGTAAACTGGTTTTTATCTCTCTCTCTCTCTCTCTGTGAGCCGTATTTCCTCAGTGACTCAGAATTAATTCGTTAGGGGAGTTCTCTTGGGCAGATACATCGTGGTGGGCGCCCAGGTCCTTCCACGGAAGACACATGTCCTCAGATATTGTGGTCCTCAAACATGTCGGTTTCCTCACGATGTTTTCATTCACCGTTGAGCGACTGCAAATTCACACATAACTTGAAAATTCAAGTCATTGGTGTTGGGCCGGATTCGAACCATGGTGCTTCTGGATGAAAAGAAGACACTGGTACCGCTGAGCCACACTAGCTTAATCAATTAATTGATTAATTCATCATTTAACTATCTACTGAGGTCTAAAAAGCAAATAAGACCTGCTTGGACAAGTCATAAATGCATTCATTATTATTATAGCAGCATTTTGCTCTGATCTAATCACCCTGATTTTCGGATTTAGCGTCAAAACCTAGCCTAGTAAATTTGTCGCTGTAAAATTAAATATTGTCGTGTAAACAGACAAGTAAATTAAAGATATTAGGATAGGTTTTCTCTGTTGTAAAGCAGAATATGATAAAAAAATATAGGCATAAAGGCGGGGCAAAAAAATCATTAACGATGTTTAGATGCAAATTGTCTTACGAGGTAACTCGTGAATATTTTTCAAAATATTTGGTCTTTTCGGGATGCTTATTATTTCTGTCGTGATGATCATGAGCGAGTTTAAATGCTCTCACATAGTATTTTTTAATAAAGGCTAGTGGGTGCTCGTGGCTTCGCTCGCATTAAGAAGTAAAACATGCATCCCCTACTTCACCCCTTTAAAAGTGGCATTTCCGAAAATCCTTTCTCAGCGGATGCCTACGTCATAACATCTACCTGCATGCCAAATTTCAGCCAGATCCGTCCAGAGGTCTGGGCTGTGCGTTGATAGATCACTATATCAGTCAGTCAATCAGTCAGTCGGTCACTTTTGAGTTTTATACATATAGATTTAGATAGTATATACCGCCAACTGAGAACGTGAATGTGATATAGGATACCAACAGCTCAGCTTCTTTTTTTTAAACAGCCATATAGCAACTACATAACTAAGCTGTCACGTGTAAGTAGTTAATCCTTGACGGTGCTCTTGACACGTATAGCCACTAATCTCATTTTCCTTATCCAATTAACTGGAAATGAACTCAAAGTACTCATTATGAGGTATATATTTTTACATTTGTGCTAAAGATTGTTGGTAATTAATGATACGATTTTTTTAATGAGCATTTCGTATATTTGTTGGTTTACTAGTTTTTTTTTAGTAATATTTTTTACGCAGACAATTAAATTATAAATTTATAAGTCAAATTAAATGAAATGTCAAATTAACTAAATAACCCGTCCTTAATCGTCCCGGTGCAAATGTGCCCATCAAGCTAGCTGCGTTTCCGCGCTGAATGGCAAAGCTAGCCGTTGCACCACAAACGATCCAGGGCGAGAGTCACCGGTCGTATCTCTAAGTTTCTGCCCAATTTTCCCGATAAATTAAATCAAAAGATAATAATAATGATTTCCTTCCTTGTTAGTAAAAAGGCGATATCTTATGTTTACATATTCAACCGTCCTAGTCTCAGTGCCGCGGTTATCTTCTTACAGATTTTTGGATGGTAAAAATAAAAAAAAAACTAATTGATATTGAATAATGTAGGTACTGATTCAAATTCTGCGCATAAAAACAAGAAGGTTGCCTGTATAAAATCAATCTATTAGTTGATTGATGTATAGTTTTGCAGGTTTCGTACGTAATAACGAATATTTCTCAAGGATAAATAAAAAAAAATCTTGTAATTGGAACAGAACAATTAATCTATAGGATATTTATATGATAACGATATAAAATCGGCAGTAATTTACCAAACGTAGCTTTCAAACCACTTTTTTCACTGCCACAAATAATTGAATACTGTTTTTCTGCTTGTTTATTAAACTTGTGGGCATCAGTGAAGAAACAATAGAATTTACAGTGATTCCCACGCGTAGGTCCCAAACAGTCTGCGCCGCCGGCCCTAGACTACGTCCTACAGAAGTATCTGAAAGAGAACCCCGACCCGGAGCGATCGTGCTACTCCCACTTCACCACCGCCACAGGTTGCATTGAATACTCAACTGAGGCCTGGTTTATTCAACTTGTGGTTTTGTAGGCTACTCGATATTGCTAGATATTTACTACCCGTGCGGAAAAGTACCTCATCAGATATTTTTTGTGTCCGACAGTTTGGTAATTTTCCGCTTCTGTGAAGTTTACTATAAAATTGTAGAGTTTGTGAGCTAGTCATGATTGCTAGATGTTATATACGTACGCGTTCGGTTGCGGAAAAGTATGATGTTCGATATTGTTTTAGACACTGATGATTTGCCAGTTTTCCGTTACCGAAGTGTACAAATTAAGAATAATTGTAGGCTAAGAGTGTTGTTTAAGATGAAGAACCTAAGTTTAAAAATGTTAGTATCAAATTATTAACTGCTCCTTACATTTTAGTTTTTGTATGAAATTGTTTAAAAATTGTATGACCTTCATCTTAAATAGCCACACATTGTTTAAAACATTACCAGTTCTATTAGCTTTGCGTGTAAAAGTCGCAGGTTAATACCTGGCAATGTTTTATATTACCTACTTATAAAGCTAGCTGACTTTTACCCAGTGCTGAAGCTATGTATTTCGCAGTTGCAAGGTTTATAATTGCCTTTTGATTTATAAACTTCAAGCATATGGTGGATCCGTCAATATATGCCAACATGCAAGGAGTTTCACAATTTTGAAAACTCTTTCCCTCTAAACTGAAACTCCAATCATAGACGTCTTATTTTTTATCCAATGACAGTGATCCATCATAGAAGTACTCAATGTTTCTATGATACGAGTGGTAATTTGCCTAATTTATGCAACACCAGGTCTCCTTAGTTCCAGCACTGGTATATGTAATGTAGTATAATGTAATGAGTAGTGTCGCTACCCAGCTAGTACGGTGTGTGTGTGTGTGTGCGCGCGCAGGTCCGCAGCGGGACGCGAACACGGCGCGCGAGTTCATCCTGCGGATGTTCGTGGACCTCAACCCGGACGCCGAGAAGATTATCTACTCGCATTTCACGTGCGCGACGGGTGAGAACGCATTTTTATGTATACTTTTTTTATATACAAGGGGTTTTTTTTCTTTGGCCTCTGCGGTATTGCCGCAATTTCGCCAATGTCACGTCTCAAGAGATACAGGGGTTACTTGTAACTATGCTCTTTCCGTATTGTAGGATAAGCGTTTTGACAGCTGTCGTCTTTATTTTACGTCAGATTCGCGGCAAATGTATTACGGGTATCAAAATTATCTGGTGAAAATACGACGATGGACAAAGCTAGCGTATACTCTGTTCATCTCCATACATTTTACAAAGTCAAATTTTATTTGAAAATGACAGATGTCAAATTAAAATATTGTGTGCCGACAGAGTATACCGCTTAACCTTCTAAGGCAAGGTTTTAGTGCGTCAAAAGTTTAAAACTTTCATGGTACGACTTTTGGAAATTCGCGTATGTCCAAAAGTTGTTGAATCAGGTTATGCGATGGTTACCAGTAACCGTGTATACCTACTAGTTGGTTGGTACTTGGTAAAATTCGCCTGATGGTAAGCAAATTGTAGTCTACAACAAAAATATATATTCGATGAAATGTAGTTTTATGTCCCTTTCGGTACACATAATTTACGTAATGGAACATTTTGAAACCAAACAAGATCTATGCCAATGATATGAACAAAAGTTATAAACGATATATCAATAGTCGATAGAAATGTTGAAAGGTTTCAGTATGGAAGTCGTATCAGTGAGAGCAGTAGCTATTAGAATAAGTCGACTTAAAATACATATACACTTTCTACACATTAGACTTATGCCTTATTACTAAAATAATTTATAGATTTATATATATTAGTACAGGAGTTTCTTACATTTTATAGATTTATATATATTAGTACAGGAGTTTCTTACATCTAGCAGTACAAGGTGAATTAACAGGTATTGTCTATAGAAAACTAAAGAGAAATATAGGACAAGGTATATCAGTAGAAATATGATAAATGGAAGCGCAAAATTACTGCATAATGTATATATATATATCAGAAATCATATTTTCAGTTCTTTTATATATTTTGAGACAAGCCACGCTTTTGCATGGAATTTGAGGTAAGACTAACATATTTTATTAATGTAGTATTAGTTTTGCCGTAGTTTTTTTATTTGACTGGCTTTTTTAGTTACTCATAGATGTTTCTGTACTTTGTTTTGTGTTTTATGCTATCATACGCTTGTATAGTGTTTAACTTTTGTGATTGTGTGTGATAATATCGTTATTTTGTTTATCGTTATATGTGGTCAGTTATTTATCTGTTAGGCGGTTAATGTGTTATCCGTCCCCCGGCAACGCTCAGATGTATGAAATGCCGCCTTTTTACGCGGTCACCCAGCAGTGGACTCGGCATTATCAAAATTGCTTAACTTTTTCTTATATTTGCTTAACAGAGTCTGTATTAAAACTCGTCTGATGTTAAACAACGTTGGTATCTACAATCTAGCTTGCGTGCCTAGAAAAAACTGGTCCACTATCTCTCTCTCTCTCTACTAGAATCAGGGATGTTCTGTCTTCTTGCCAACTAAGTACCTAATTCAATTCTTATGTTAGTTTTCCCCCGAAAACGAAACTATAATGCACTGGTTTCGGAAGTGCTCGCTCGGCGTAAAGATGACCCTATAGTTTGAATGTTATATAATTTTGCCTAGTGAGGCTGGCATAGTCGCATGGCGATTAAAGCCTCCCTAAAATATTAGAATAAAAAAAAATGATATGTTTGGCAGAAATAATTTCTCTCTTATCGTAATATGCCACAAAACACGTATTTGATTGGCGTCTTTTTTTTTAAAGGAATACTTTTTTCAAATGAATACTTTCTAACGTGAGAATTGAATTAAAAGGTGTCGTATAATGTTTGATATTATTCGATCTGAAAGTTAGACTTACACGAAGATCCGACCAATACTTTTATTTTTTTTCAATTCTTGCATGCTGCCTTGGATATTTTTAAAGATACGGAAAACATCAAGCTTGTGTTCTGTGCCGTCAAAGATACCATCATGCAATCTGCTCTAAAAGAGTTCAACTTGGCATGAGAGCTTTCATATATGTATCTATATTTTATTATTTACATTTGCTTATGTAAAAAATAACACTTTAAGATTCAATAAACATCATATTTTTATACTCATGTGCATGTTTTATTTTAATTTTAATTTGCTTAGGTGATGTTGCTTTTTAAACAAATATTTAGTTCTTTAATTTGTTATTAAATAATTCGATAGTTATGTTTGTAAAAAGATCTTAACTATGACTAATATTACGCTTTACTAATGTTTTCTTGCATTTTTAACAAAATAAATGTTTGTTTGGGATATTTATACCTAATACAGATTTAATACTTTACATTATTGCGAAGATAGGGCTTGTAGTTACGAGAAACTTAAAATTGACATTATTTTTGGATGCCTGTTATGCAATATATCAAAATAAAATTTTAAAAAGTAATACATTATGTATATCAACTATCAAGAAATTAATATCTACGCTAAATTGTATAGGCAAAACTAAACAAATAAATAAAAAAATAAATGTAGGTCACGGGAACAATCTACAAGTGCAGTAATTTTGTGCGCCGAAAATAAAATGGATCTCGAATGAATGGAATGAGAGCGCCAGTTCCGCTCCCATAGTGTGAGTTATTTATACAACATGTATAAAGTATGTTGGGTATAATGTAGCTAGATTTAGGTAGACACGGTATTGGTACTGATTTTATAATGTACGTAAGTCGCCCAATGTCTCTGATTACCTTCCACCTTTTTATGTGAATTGTGTTCTTTATTTTGGTGTACAATAAAGTATATTTGATTTGATTTGAAAAGATGAAGTATTTGCTGTGTAATATCTACGTCTTCTTTCTTTTTAACCGACTTCCAAAAAAAGGAAGTTATTAAGCCTTCTGAATTTTTTTTTTCTGTTTTGTTATTAATATTCTGTACTTCGTCTTCTAATCGAATGAGAGTGGCTAACTCTGTTGTTGAGAGTCTATCAAGCCGCCCTAAGGGCCTCTGACATGGCTTAACGACTTCTGTACTAATCTTGACCACGCTTTTCAGTCCTACTCATTCTTGTATAATCCCTCAGTGATAATTTAAAATTTTCTTTATAATTTATTTGATGTCTTTTGCAAAAAAGAATTCTCTATCTGGCTATTCTATGTCATACTTTTCGCTGATTATTTTCATATCTTAAACTATCCTACCTATCGTATTTTATAATTGCGAAAATGTTTATTAAGTTCTTTAACCCTCAATTGGGCGCGCCTAAAAAGTTGCATAAGCGGTCGCGTGGGGTGTTTGGCACCCCAGATTTAGGAAATTAAATAAAATACGAAATAAATGCAAAATCAGACTTTTATTAATTAGAACATTTGAACTGACATATTAATCAACTTTTAAACGTATTTTTAACATAATTAACTTTCTTTTAAATATGAAAAATATTTTTTTACTAAACCTTGTTTTTATCGTTACAATTTTGACAGACTATATTCATATGGTCATTGCACACATATTTTTGACATTTCGAACATTCAGTCTTTGTTTTCCTGTCCTTACTTCTTGGACATACATGGCACCTTTTGTTTGAATGCGATCGGCCTGCTTCAGAAATAAATTCCTGGTCCTGTCACACAGTCACCTGGGGTGTCGTGCACCCCAAACACGCTCTCCGAGCCCAACCGTCCACAGCAGAGCGTCGCTCGCAACTGAATCGTGTACGTTTTACGTGTTTACGAAGCTACCTAGAAGGCCAACGCGCTAAATTCAAATTTTAAAAAGTTATGAGCCTGGAAAGCTGCTCTGAGGTGCATGACACCCCACGCGACCAATTAAGGGTTAATTGCTATAGACCAAATAGAGATGCATTATTAATAGGCCAGTGCGCGTACAATATGCTTCAAGTCTGCACTATGCTAGTAACTTACATCCATTCCAGGCAATCGCAGTATCTATACCGTTGCTAGTCTGTATATATCAGTGCATATGTGTGAAACACGTGTATAATAATGTAACGTCGTGTTCCAGACACCGAGAACATCCGGTTCGTGTTCGCGGCCGTGAAGGACACCATCCTGCAGTCCAACCTGAAGGAGTACAACCTGGTCTAAGGAGCACACAAACAAACAAACCCTGACACAAATCTGTGATTGTGTGTTAAACACATACATCATTAACTTCGCGACAGAATGTGTACGTAATTCACGAACTGAGATCGGGTGAACGAACTTATTTCAACTTAATACATTAATTGAAATGTAAGGCTAGATTGTAAGTCATTTAATCCAAATACGAGTACTAGGGGGCGCGGCCCTCCGACGCCACACGTTTTTGACATGATTTTTTTATGATGGCGTTATTCCCGATGTATGTCTGTGTCTGTATCGGACCCGCGCTGGAGGAGGCCTCGCCCGGTCTGCTTAGTCATTGTTTTAGGTCGTGTAAAGTTTGTTGCCATAAGTCGCGCGGGCTAGTCCGGGGCGCTCCGCGGAGCTCGGAGCCCTCCACCACTACCTACTCTGTTAGCTTACAACCTTTATTGTTCTATTTAAATCAATATTTTCGTTACTATTGACAATTGGATTTTTTGTTAAATGAATATATGTTATTATTTAAGCTGTTTATTATCTAAATATTACTACGTTTTGTACACCGACGGACTCGTCGCAGAACGGTTTCGTCGGAAGGCTTGTGTGAGAAGTGGTCTGGTATATTTGGTTTCTTCCTAATATAATCCATGTATGATCCCATATATGGCTAGGTCGATAGTAACTACGTTAGTCGTTTAAGAACATTTTTGATGCATTTGATATAAACTTTTTTTACTAGAAACCCGTAAAATAATGCGAAATGTGAATTGTAAAAACCGAACCGATGTTTTTGCACGAAGCTTATACCACATGAGTGTAATATATTGTACATTGGGACTAAATGTGCTGGGTGAGTTGAGCGGACAGTGCAGTGCCAAGTTTTGCTATTGGCAACATTTATTGAACGTGAGCACATTTTACACATTTTATACATATTGTTTTCCATATTTTAGAGTATTTTATTATACCTATGCTTGATTTAGAGTGTCGCTTCGTGTTATTATTTTAGTTTAATGTATAGTGAGAAACAAAGTTTCCGTTTTGAAGATATATAACTTATTGTATTAACTTATTCGTTGTCGTGTCTTTGATTTGTATCGTCGCTCGTCGCCCGGCGCCGCGCCGGTGCAGAGACGGACTCTGTCAATAGCAAAACTGTATGCTTTAATTAAGATACAGCTGTCGGAAATGCTCAAAATAATGTGAATTATTGAAACTTAGCGCACAATATTGGAATGGATATCTATTGGTGTAACCCTCTGCAGTGCAGCCATGCCCTGGACATGTACACCCACCAGTACGGAGGTCGAGGTCGCGGCGGGACACTGACAATGCAGTATGACACCGGCTAACTATGAGCGCTCGGAACTTAGACGCGGCTCCGAACTTCATTGATACAGAGAGTCAACTCTGCGTCTCGCACAAACATCCGAAGGCTCATAAAATGGTGTATTGACGCCACCTGACATTGCACGGCCATTACATGAGTATGAGATCTATTCAATGGCGGTCTTAACCATTATCATAACTAATTGGACATTTTTAAATGCCGTCAAAGTAAAAGTAAATTGATTGTCGGCGAATATCTTTTAAACGCTTTGAACATAGTTGCATTGGCAATAACTACATTTGAATACCTATTCTATTTTTCCGAACTTTGACTAGTGATGTTAACAAATACGATCCAATATTGTTATTATCAGTGAAATTGTATAAAAGCTGAGAGGCGAGCTCTATTGTGCGTATGAGCCCACGTTCTTTAGAGTTGCCGCTGCATTTACAGATTTACATAATAATTCAAGCAAAAATCTCTTAATAATTGTTATTGAAATTTCATGCCAACGCAATAAATGAAATAGCGGGAGTATTCTCTTAACTTATCGCAGCTTCTCCGGAATATTTAGCATGCGATAAGTTTTCCCCGTGAGTGTGCCTGCTGGAGTCATAGTCATAGTCATCTAAACACTCGACTTTCATCGTGCGAACAGCCAAACTGTGGAACTCCTTGCCCGAATCTCTATTCCCCTTGAACTATAATTTGTCGGTCTTCAAGTCGAGAGTAAACCGGTTTCTTCTAGGCAAGCGCGCTAGATCGTAGACTATAACATTGCTTAACACCAGGCAAGTTGTAGTCAAGCGTAACCCTATTTCAAGTAAAAAAAAAAAACTTCCCCGTTACACTGACGAGTAGTTCCCTCGCGCCGTGCGATGTCAGAGTGTTGAGTGTGTATGGATCCACCCGCCGCCGATTCGCAACTGAGCGAATTGACTGAAACCCTGTACTAGTGTGGTTCTTATTTGTTTTCACAGTTGGGCAATGAATTACACAAAATATTGCTTAACTATATTATAGTCTAAAGTTGCTTTACCTTTTGCGTGAGATTGTGAGAATTTTAGCTTAAGTTCCGACTGAAGATGGATGCCTGTATGAAATATTGTAAATTATAATTTCTCATAAAATATAATTTTTTTCAGCTAACGCGAGTGGTTTTCTTTGTGTTTGACCTGGTTTAGGATATGATTGGAACACAGTGTATTTATAGATACCTATTGCCAACTAACGTATATCATTCAATCTCGTCAAACAATCATTTTTGAACAATAATTTGGGCCGAACTAGAAAATTAAATATTTAGTGCCAAAGACATCGTTATTTTCCAGTATTAGCAAATAAATTTCGCGTTAGCAGTAAAAGTGTTTTAGAAACATCATGCAAAATTTTTACATTCTATGCATGATTTAAGCTGACTTTGAATGATGATGCTTTACTTGGCACTACCCCTATAGGTATACGTGAGTAAAAATGTATGTTCTACAGATCCATTAGTCAAATTGAAATAATAGCGCTCCGTGATTTTTAACTCTTCGTTAACTGGATGCAATATTGATGAGAATGTTCCATTTTACAATGGCATGGCGTGACCGCAACACTTACCTGCGATTACCTTTGTGATCGCATTGCATTCCCTTCATATTACCGACATGGCTTCTGACGAACAACCCATTAACGTAACGGCAATATCAGCTAATATTTTACAAAGCAAACATGTTAATCAGCTTATTGAAACGGCCGCAAATATAGCTCTTCAGAATTTCGACTGGCGTTTCATCACATTCGTATGTTTCAATTCGACTTTATATTTCGGCGTAGAACTGTTTCTAAAGCTGTACGATAAAAATGTGATCGTCGGAAGAAGCTCCTATTACCCGAAGATAGTTGATGAAACTATTCAGTACGTGTTGTTTACGAATGATCTTAATAGCATCGTATATTCTTTGGAATGGATGAAACGACACGAGTTCGACAATACTGGCAAGTACATCATAGTTTGCCAGTCTATGGAGTCGAACTGCTGTGATGAGCACGAAGCGACCAAGACATTATGGCAATACAGGATCACCAACGTAATATTCCTCAAAGCAAACAGAGATGAAAGTGTCGGCTTCACATATTTTCCCTTGGATAACTCGTCATGCATCTACGACGACCCTGTGCGCTTAGTGAACCTTACAATGTGTCTCAATTCTGAGAGAACTTGTGATTTGTATCCCACAAAACTAGTGAATTTCAATTTGTGTCCGCTTATAGTGTCTACGTTTTTGCAAGTGCCTTTTATGTTTATCAATGAAGGCATCCCCAGCGGAACTGACGGAGACCTGCTTCGTTTGATCTCTGAAAAACTGAATGCCAATTTAAGTGTGATGACGCCGAAGATCGGGAACGGATGGGGGAAGATGGAAAAAGATGGGTCGTGGTCTGGATCACTAGCAGATGTGCTGTACGATCTTGCTAACTTCTCCATGACGTCGAGTGCTCTGACGTTGTCTCGCTTCTCAACCTTCCAACTGTCTACAGAATACAACTCGGTTTACGTGGCGTGGGTCACACACAGGCCGGAAAAAATCCCCTCGTCATTAAAACTCTCGTACCCATTTCAAGAAAACGCCAGAATCGCTTTGGGCGCTAGTTTTGTAGCAGTCGTTATATGCTCGCTCATTTTCCACAGCAAATTATACATGAAGCTCAGTCGTAAACTGGATCTCGGAAAACCACACAGCGTAGTATTTTATTCTTGGACTATTTGCATGGGTCTTGGAGTACCGAAAACACGTTTGCCGAGAAAAGCTGCGCTTCTCAATATTGTACTTCTTTGGATGTGGTATTGTATATTAGTGAGGACGTTTTACCAGGTTTCCCTCATGACTGCAATGAAGACGAATTATTATTACGGTGAATTTCAAAGTATAGATGATGCGATTGAAGATGAGTGTCCTTTCGGTGGCGGGGCCGCTCTAAGAGACTACTACATCGATTATCCCCCTGTGTATAATCGATGGCGGGATGTGGAGACTGCGGATATATTACCTACCCTGCGGAACATCTCCAAAGGGGCCAAGTTTGTGCTTGCTATGAGCTTGTTGACGGCTAAGACTGTTATTTGGAAAGAGAAGATTCAAGTTCATATTCTACCAGAGAGAGTGGTGACATCGCCCAGCGTTCTTTTCTTCAAGAAGTATTCACCGCTCTCAGATGCCGTGAATTTAGTACTCGATAGATTGCATGAAGCTGGATTTTCCATCAAGTTTTTCCGCGACTATGCACCGGAAGTAAATCACAAGGAAGACGATCCCATAGAGTCTATCAAATTAGAACATTATACAGGATGTTATGCTTTATTGATTATAGGTTGGATCGCTTCTCTGCTGCTGTTTTTGACAGAATACTTTTTTGAGAAGTGTTTTGGACTTTGGAATCCGATTATTAAAGACTTTATAAATTAAAAATAAAAAAACGAGCTAAGTACTTAATAAAAATGTTATATTTTTTTATGAAAGTATTTCTGCTTAAAAATAAGTTGTAAACTACCTTACAGGTACTTAAGTGCATTTTTGATAGCCCTGCCAAATATTTACGAATATTATGATAAAACTTTGTACCAGATTTTACCTCTGGCAAGATTGGTTTTGTCTTAGGGCTTTATCTTAGGATCTGGCATTGAATTAGAACTAGGCTAAGGCTATATTATATTATTAGATACGATCTAGGTGTTCAAATTTCTAACAAGATATTTGGGAAGTTCACTCTTGCTGCAAAAAGTCCATGACATCCCTTTATAAGTTTTATGTAACAGTCACCCTGTATGTATTCTTAACTAATATTATGATGATTAAACCGTAGGCATTATTGAAAATCACTTGGTTTGGTGATGAATTATGGTGTTGTTAATCAAAGAGAGAACCCTCCTTGGGTATTGACACAGACGATCAAGGGTAAAACATTGATGCCCCGGGAACTACCGGCGTAAAGACTTTTTTTCCGTGGACTGTCAGAAATTCTGTGTTTCTTTGTGATTACTGAGGTATTTTCTGGTTGTGTTATATTTAAATAATAATACGACGTAAGCACTTAAAACACGAATAAATTGAAATCGTGAGCTCATAGTAAAAAAATTGACGCGATTTATGTATTGTATCGCGTTTAGATTTAAAACACTCTTTTCATAATGTAAACTAAAATACTCTAAATGTGATTCTGTAGTCGCACGTGGGCTTGAAAGGTTGTATTAGACACAACCTATGTTTATCTCAATAATATCTGATTACGGAATATGTAAGTTGGTAGTGTACATACTAAGTAGGAATAAATAATGTGGCGTTTTAAATTCGATTTATTCATCTGTAAGTACCATACGCGGAAACGCCTGCAGAAAAAAGTATGCATCCTGACAGAAAAATGCGAGCAACCAAATTAGATTTTATCAACAGCGTTACTGTTGCAAAATTTTACAAGTCGTACAACAAAAGTTACTGCCTTTGGTTGGAAAGGTTTTAGGTTCGTTAGAGTTAACTTATATATCTGAAACATATACATATGTTTCAGATGCTTGAGGTTAGTCTTTGCTAATAAAGTAACGATAAAAAAATCGGTTTTAATTAAAATAAAGATTTTGGTTCATTTGTGCTTCCATATAGACCATGTAAACATTGTTTAGCTTATCCATCCAGGCTGATGTACCTACACAATAGCCTTCTTAGTACATTATTAATGGGTTACTACTTGCTTTATATGTTTATCATTGTAGGTTGTAGCTATGTAATCATAGACATTTTCACTAGGGCAATAGTGGTGTAAAAATGAGTGGGTAAGGGCAATCTTGATTATACCTACATCGTCTAAAAACATATTATTACTACCATGATACATATTGTAGGTACAACAAAGTTTATTTCCAATGGCTTTCACGGCTAAGTAAAAACAACTTCATTAGGTATATAAAGAATCTGACTTTGCCAACAACTCTATTTAGACACGTCTGATCTGACAGTGGACACGTTTACAATAATTACGTTGTACAATTACTTACATGTAAAAAATATTTATAACCATATTTTAGTTGGAAGTTGGTTGAAATGGTACATATTGAAAATATTGTGGGCTTCTTTGAAAACACGAATGTTCTAAGCAACATGATATCCAAAATTGCCGAATATAATTTTATATCTCATTATTACACGATACTTGTAATCGCATCAACTATAAATACAACAGCGGTGAAGACTTTTTTTAACACATTACTCGAACGGAATTGCAATAATGACTGGAAATCAAAATAGGCCGCATCCCCACCATGTGAGCCAGTTCTTCATATTCGGTCATAACTCGGAAGATGTAACTGATACCATAAACAAGTTGTCAAAGTCAGGTTATGATACTAGTGCTAGATACATTATTGCTTGCTCTGGCACGCAGTGTAACGAGACGATTATATTCAGAAACCTTGCTGCACATTCAATAGTCAACGTATTATTCCTGAGACAAGTCGACCAGGATCCAGCAGTGTTCAGTTATTATCCGATAGTTCCTGGGAACTGTTATAATGACTCGCCTACAAGAGTTGAGAGAATTGCTTTGGGTTGCAAGGAAGACGACTGTTTTAAACATTTGTTCCGAAGGAAGCATAAGAATATGCAACTATGTCCAATCATAGCGTCCGTGCTAGATGCACGGCCGATGTTGTTAGTCAATGCAACAAACCCACCGTCGGGTGTTGACGGAGAGACTATCAAAATGGTAGTCAGTAAACTAAATGCCACTTTGGTCATGACTAAGCCAAAGCTTCTGGTAAGTGGATATAGAGAGATGGATATAAAGGAGTGGTTGTCCGGGCGAGGACCCGTTATCAACGGTACTGCAAATGTGACAGCATTTGGTATGCCTATTACAGCTACCAAACACATTCGTGCGCTGTATCCCTACGATGTGAGATATTTAGTTTGGGCCACATCGTTGACAGAAAATGAGCGTGTTTGGGAAGTACTTTTATATCCCTTACAAAATACATTATGGCTGCTGATTGTGTTAATGTTTGCCTTCATTATTTGCGTGAGTAGTTTTACCAAAACACCATATGGGCTTCAATAATTAAAGTCATTGGATTTGATATATCGGATACTAATCTGGTGTTTAACTCATTCGTGATATTTCTTGGATATCCTGTCCAAAAGGTTTCTAACAAATTGAGTTTCAGGATAGTAATTTGTACGTGGATCTGGTCCAGCTTCATCCTGCGATGCTCGTACAGCTCTGCTCTTATATATTTTTTGAAAATGAGAAATATTGACGATCGTATCTCCACCATTTTTGATGCGTACAGACATGGGGTGCCGTTTGGAGGAACTGAAACATTTAGCCGTTTATACAGCGACGAGCCAGTTATATTTGACAACTGGACAGTTTTGAACTCTGAAGTATGTTATGAAACGGTAGGTACATAACATTTTTAATGCCTCAACCAAATTTGTTATTGCCTTTAATAAACTCAAATTTCTAGACGAATTCAAAAAATCTTCACAGCGTATTCCACAGTTCAAATTTTTAAGAAACAAGATCCGTACTTGTCCTACAGTATTTTATGTGCCCAAGTTCTCTCCGCTGGCAGATCCGATTGATAAACTTTTGCTTCGCATTGTGGAAAGTGGTTTTATTGATTTCTTCAAGACGCATTTTTACGGAATACATTACGAGAGCTACTTAAAAAATGTAGTTGAATATCAGAGGTCAGTGGTGAAGCCGTTAGCAATGCAACATTTCGCGGGCGTGTACACTCTATACATAGGTGGTGTATTACTATCTATTATAATCTTCGTTACTGAAGTTATGTTTGAGAAATGTAAAACCAAATATAATAAATAAGTGTGCTTGAATTGTGCCTAGTAGGTAATGCTGTTTTAATGTTCTCTGTACGGTTAGTATTTAGGTAGGTACTTAATTGGAAAAAATTAAAGTCATGGGTAAACTAATCCAATACTTGTATTTTGATTTTTAAATTATATAGGTTTACCTAGTCGCGTGTTAAGATTACATAAGCAAAATCATTATTTGTGAATTAATTGTTTTTTTGTTTATCAATAAAATAGAAAAAAACATGATACCTCCTTGTTTCAGATATTTACAAAAAAATACAGCAGAACATTATTTGAGATTTAAACATTGTTTTAAGAAAAATAGGTGAATGTATTAATACTTTTCTTAGTTTCAGGTATCTTGCATTGTCATTTGAAGTAATTCCAATTCATGATATTGTTGTGTGCTTTGTGTTCTTCATGCCAATGTCACAAATTTTAGTATAGGTACTAATTTTTTTAAACTAAGCACTTGAAAATAAATGCTGGGATTTTCTTCATTTTTGTAATGTTTTTATGTTATTTTTCGTACGACAACGACTTTCTCAAGCTTACGTACTTGAACTAGCAAATATTGAGGGAAAAATGTGTTTTTTTAGAAAATAGAAAATCAGGGCCATTGAAACTAATAATAATGTAACTTGAGCGAAACAAATAATTATGTAATTTGGGTATAAGATACGCAGTAAAATGATTAAATCTATCTATTGTTTATTAAGAACATGTGTTTTATGTACCTCTTTTGAAGAAAATTACCTATCCGTTAAAAAATATCCTGATAAGGCGTGCCGATTAGTTATCTGTTCTGTTGTTTGGCTGCTTATTAGATGAAATATTTGTTTATCTAGGTAAGTAACAATAATAGTACATTGTTACCCTAGGGGTGAAAGTAACTTAATTAGTCCCGAGCCAGGGTTTGGTGCCCGAACGCAGTGAGGGCGCCAATAGTTCGAGGGACTAAATAAGTCTTTAACCCGAGGTAAACACTGTGCTTTTCATTACAAATACAAGGAAAGTAAAAATAAAAACATGAATAAGCAATAATAATGAATAATATCTTATCTTATCTTATAAGCTAAAGAAAATATGAGTAAATTTTATTTTACCACCCAATTAAAACAAAGATACCTCAAATCGTATGATGATTTTCCACTACCGCTTTAGCCTCTTCTTTTATATATCAGGTGTAAAATTGATATTAAAATCAGATGAACTCATTTTATAGGTACAAAATCTCTGCAATATGTATTGTGACGTAGAACCTCTTTGAATGTAGGTGTTAGAACTATTTGGTTAAATGTAGGTATAAGAACTCTTTTGTTGAATATAAATAATAATAATAATAATAAATATTTCAGGACATATCACACAGCGCCATCTAGCCCCATACTAAGCTTACGTTTGTATCATGGGTACTAGATAACGGATATAATACATGAATGTAGGTATAGGAACTCTTTTGTTTTTGTAAAGAAGTTAGTAGAGTTCAAGATAACTCTGCGCGCGGATAAAATTGGAACTAAAATGTTCCGATTGCAATTGCTTAAGTAGATACATGAAATTATATATTTTTTTGGATTTTTACAAATATCGCTAATGTCCATAAATTAATTCCATGTGCTCATTAGAATCATTCGAACGCATTAAAGAGGCCATTTATAATCCGTTTGAGTGCTTGTGATGAAGGCGCAATTACTAGCCAACTACAAATTCAATGTCGAGTTATATTTGTAGTTTTGCTTGATTAAAAATAATAGTGAAGAAAACGACGGCGCTCAAAACTATGATCCAGTTAATAATTAACATCAACTCCTCCTGTTTGACTTAAGTATTTTTTTTTACGTGGGATTGGTTTACGTTTGACTACAGCCTGCCTGATGTTAAGCATTGCTGCAGCCTAGGGTGTAACACGTTTACCTAGAAGATACCTATTAACTCTAGATTTGAAATCCCCTGGATTGTAGTTCGCAGGAAACACAGCTTCTGGTAGTGTTCCCAAGCTTTGCCCTCCGTACAATAAACGTTGAGGCAAAGCGCTGCGTGCGATACTTCGGCACTTCCACCATAAAACGGTGTCAACCTGCGGACTTTCTGCTTGTTCGGTACTTAACATATTACTAAACATACTTAGGTACATATTTTTCTTAACGACTATACTCAACACAAGTAATTAAAAATTTCAAATTCATAATTGCTTGTGTCATGCGGGAATCGAACCCACAACCCTCAAATTAGGAAGCAGAACCATCGAGCTAACAGATCAGTCGCAGTAGGTAAAACAGTGATTAAAATAGAATTGCTTGTACATTATTTTAATAATGACCCGGACTATTAAATGTTATCGTTGTAGGTAACTATGGACTGTTCCCGTACATAATAAGCACTTATTGTAAATAGTCACAGAAATCTAAATAAACAGGTAAAGTACCTGTTTATTTAGATTTCTGTGTAAATAGTAGTTAACTTGGTGATATCTTGCTTATGAATCACCTAAAACATATAATTATGGTCGTTAGATTGATTCCAATCTATTTTTATTAAACATACCGGATTGTCGACCAAGTTTATTAAACAATGGTTGAATATGCAGTGAGAAAGGACGCTTGTTTCGATTTACTTAAAACTTTGTGACATTAATTTATTTAAATATAACAAAAATAATTTCCCAAATTGGTTTATAGAGAGTAAAACAAACGAATAATTATTGCTTGTTTTTATATCAAGGGAAAATTTGATTCCAGCCACAAGGCGTTAAAAATGATCAATCTTGAAGATTTTGAAACTTCATTCGAAGACGCAATTGTTCTTAATAAAATAGTATCCAAGATTGCCAAATATAATTTTATATCTCATTATGTCACGATACTTGTAATCGCATCAACTATAAATACAACCGCGGTGAAAGATTTTTTGACACGTTACTCGAGAGGAGTTGCAATAATAACTGCGGATCAAATTATGCCGTATCCCCACCATGTGAGCCAGTTCTTCATATTCGGTCATAACTCAGAAGATGTAACTGATACCATAAACAAGTTGTCAAAGTCAGGTTATGATACTAGTGCTAGATACATTATTGCTTGCTCTGGCACGCAGTGTAACGAGACGATTATATTCAGAAACCTTGCTGCACATTCAATAGTCAACGTATTGTTCCTGAGACAAGTCGACCAGGATCCAGCAGTGTTCAGTTATTATCCGATAGTTCCTGGGAACTGTTTTTTTTTTTTTTTTTTTTTTTTTTTTTAGTACAATTGTCTGTTTCCCTCCGCGTGGCGGAGGCCTTTGTTTAGGTTTTTGGTTATATTTGCAAAGTATTTATATATACATATTATATATGTGACCTTAAGGGTCTTAATGAATTTTTATATATATATAGTGTACATGTTGATTAAATATAAAATATTATGGTATAAGTTTATATTACGAACTTGATTGTTAATTTATAACTAAAGGTATCTATCTGATACTGTTGCCGAAGTTTGATTCATTGCAACGTTTTAAGTAGCATGTATACATACCCGTAATGCTTAAACTACGGAGTGTACACATTTTTTACAGGTTGTAAGTGTATTTGAAATAAAATGTTGTGACTCTCAGAGTCACCGCGTTTTATTTCTGTTCAAAGCTTCACCTGTGACTTTGATGCAGAAGGCGATGAGATGCGGTCTGGAATCCTTCCTAGCCATCAATTCTCAGATTGATTCAGCCGTCAACTGGGATTGCGTTGCGATTTCCAGATCGCATCTATCCGCTTCGTATTTTGGGCACCTTAACAACAGGTGGAGTATCGTTTCTACTGTACCTTCTTCACAGATGCATCGAGGGCTCTCTTTAAGCTTAAAACGATGTAGGTATTCCGAGAACCCCCCGTGTCCTGTGAGCGCCGCAGTCAGAAGTGGCTTAGTCTTTATTTTTTTGATTACGGAGTAAGCTTTTGCGGTATCTGGGAAAAAATGTTTTGTGGTTCCCGCTGTTGTACCACTCGTGTATCTCTGGTTCCAGGTGTCGATGGTGTTTCTCCTTATTTCGGTCTTGGCGTGTGATACGGGGCATTTATCGTATTCGGCCGACCGTTCTGTGTCAAGTGCCGCTTCTTTAGCCAGTATATCCGCGCGCTCGTTTCCGGGTATGCCCACGTGAGCCTTCACCCAGTATAGTTGCAAGTTGCATCCCCTCGACTTAATGGTGTCTATGTTCCTTCTTATTTCGAAGCCCAGGGGATGAAGTATGTCTGGGTTTTGGACCATTTCAAGAGACGATCTCGAGTCACTCAACACAGCCGCATCTTCCCACTGTTCTTCGAGCAGTAGCTCAGTAGCTTGATATAACGCGTACAGCTCAGCTTGGAAGACTGTGCAAAACGACTCGAGGCGTATCTTTTTTGTTTTGATTTCGCGGCCGTTCTTCCAGCAGGTGTATGCCGCTCCAACGTTCCCCTCCAGCTTGCTCCCGTCTGTGTATATCTGTACTTCAGGGAGCTGCTGTTGTTCCGAAGAGTCAGTTTGAGCTTCGGATAGTCTAGCAAACTCGATTTCGTCGACTTGAGCAGGGTGTGGTGCTTCTGTGTGACAAATCCTCTTTTCTATCTGTTTGCCATCTGCTAGTATCGACGGTATGCCTCTTTTAGCTTCGTACAACTTAGCTGCTTCTCTAACCCTGAGGTCTAAAGGGAGTAGCCCAGTTAGTAAGAGTGTTGCATTTAAGGACACCGTCCGATACGCTTTACAGATTTTCAGAGCAAAGTGTCGTTGGATAGTGTTAAATTGCTTCTGCACCTTCAATTTTTCAGCAGCAGGTGCCCAAGCGCTCGAAGCATACAAAATGATAGGCTCAATTACGGCGACATATATTGTCTTTATGATATCCGGACTTAGTCCCCACTCTATTTTGGCAGTTCTCGCAAGTTGCTTGTAGATATTAGCAGCCTTACGACAGACGTTGACCACGTGGTTGTTAAAGGTGAGTTTTTTGTCTATCGTAAGGCCAAGCAGCTTTATCCTGGGAACTGTTATAATGACTCGCCTACAAGAGTTGAGAGAATTGCTTTGGGTTGCACGGAAGACGACTGTTTTAAACATTTGTTCCCAAGAAAGTATAACAATATGCAAAGATGTCCGTTCATAGCAACTGTGGTTAATTTTCCACTGACGTTGATAATCAATGGAACGAATTTGCCATCCGGCGTTGACGGAGAGACAATCAAAATGGTGGCCAGAGAACTAAATGCTACGTTGGTCATTAGAACACCAAACCTACATTCAAGTGGTAAAATGGGTATTAGTACGAAGGACTGGGCAAACAGTTTAAGACCTGTTATAGAGGGCTCGTCAAATGTGACAGCATTTGGTTTGCCATTTATATATCTATCAACAGTCTTCGTGCGTCACATTCCTATGGTGTGAGATATTTAGTTTGGTTAATATCGCTGACGGAAAATGATCGTGTTTGGGAAGCACTTCTACATCCGTTACAAAATACGTTATGGCTGCTGATTGTATTAATGTTTGCCTTCATTATTTGCGTCAATAGTTTTATCCGCACACCCATATGGGCTGCAATTATTAAAGTCATTGGGTTTGAATCTTTGGAAAAAACAGGGACTAATCTAGTATTTTACTCATTCGTGATGTTTCTTGGATATCCTGTCCAAAAGATTTCCACGAAAATGAGTTTCAGATTAATTATTTGTACGTGGATCTGGTCCAGCTTCATCCTGCGATGCGCGTATAGCTCTAATCTTATATATTTTTTGAAAATAAAAGATTTTGACGATCGTGTTTCCACCATCTTTGATGCATACGAGTACGGGGTTCCGTTTGGAGGACATGCAGCTCATAGGAGTTTATACAACGATGAGCCGGAAATATTTAATAATTGGTTAGTTTTGGAACATGATGCTTTAAATGATACGATGCATAAAATGATTAATGGCTCATTGAAATTTGTCATTGCATGTAATCAAATTGCGTTTATTTATGAGTTCCAAAAATCTTCGCATCGTATTCCACAGTTAAAATTTTTGAAACACAGTATTCAAGCGTCGCCGACCGTATTTCATACCCCGAGATTCTCTCCACTGGCTGAATTGATTGATACAATTTTGTTACGTATTGTTGAAAGTGGGTTTATTGAATTCTTCAAAACTCGTTTTTACGGCAAAGCATTAAAAAGTTATATACAAAATGATTTTCAAAATCAGAGGTCAGTGAAACCGTTATCAATGCAACATTTCATGGGAGTGTACACACTATATATAGGTGGTGTGTTAATATCGCTCACAATCTGCATCATTGAAGTTATATATGAGAAAGCAAAAGCAAGTAAGTATAAGTATATAATGTATAATACAAATACATAAGTATAGAGCAAAAAAAAAGCGACATGGACATGCTTTTCTCGAAGCTATTTAGGCCATGTTTAACCTCCATAGCTTCGTTGTGGATAAAACTAGATGCCATATTTTTTCGTTGTATAAACATTAAACAGTGTATTTTGTAGAATACATAACAAACACATAGACATACACAGATTGCAGCAACAAAATAAATAGAAATGTTTTAAGAATTAAATAAAATAAATATATATATATATATATAAAATGTATAAAGGGAAAAGAAATGAGAATACATGCTGAGCATGTAAGTCTCGCCTCACTTACCTTATATATTAACTGTACATTATGTAGATAAATAATAAATTAAAAAAATATGTAAAAAAGGATAAGAAAATAAATAAAAAAAGTCGGTGTGTATCGTGTTTATATGAAAATTCGTACAATAATTTATAGTAAGTCTTTATCATGTTTTTATTGTACTTATACTTTTTACGGTTCTTATTTTTGTAATCTTTTATGTATAACCATTTCATTATATTCTACACTGAAACACTTCATTCACAACATTTAAAATCAGTTCATATAAGTACCTATAAATTTTGCATGTGACGTTTTTAATAGACCGATCATAAAAATAATAACGCCTGAGCAAATGTTCAGCCTGAAAATGTCCTTGACTTATGTTGAGGGAAACAATGGTGGAACGACAAAAAAAAATTAGTGTGTGTTTTACACATAATATGTGTAAGGAGGCAAGACTGTAAAAGATCTTTGGAGAGATTTCTCAGATGCAAGAGATCCAAATAAACCCAAAGTAGACTACTGGCTATACAATCAAATTTTTAATAACAATTTCAACTTGGGATTCTTTCAGCCTAAAAAAGATCGTTGTGATCTGTGTTTGGAGTACGAAATGGCATCTGTAGATCACAAAGCAACGCTGAAAGAAAAATTCGATACCCATTTAAAAGAAAAAGACCTTTGTCGCCTTGAAAAGAAGAACGACCGCAGAAACATTGGTGGAGGCAACGTATGCACAGTATACGATTTACAAGCAGTAATGCAATGCCCTTTGGGAGACTCAAGTTCCTTTTATTATATATCAAAACTCAATTGCTTAAACTTTACCATGGCTGAGCTGGCTCAAAAAACTGACAAGAAAAATAAAAACCAAATAGAACAGGAAGTTGAAGGAGAAGAAACTATAGGCGCCTATGAAGAGGTATATAATTACTTTTGGGATGAAAAACAAGGAAAAAGGGGGGCAAACGAGATAGGATCATGCATATTTGAGTATTTAAAAAATATCAGTGAAAAATATCCTGATAAACAACTGAATATAATTTTCTATTCAGATAATTGCTGTGGACAAAACAAAAACAGGTTTATTGCATGTTACTCGTATGTTGTGTCATACTTTCCAAATATAATGAGTATAACTCACAAATTTCTCATTCGCGGGCATACACAAAACGAGGGGGACAACGTACACAGCCTGATTGAAAAAGAAGTGAAAATAAACCTGAAATCAGGACCAATTTACACTTCTCATCAGTATGTTGCCCTGATAAGAAATGCCAAGAAGTCTGGGAAGCCTTTTAAAGTAGTGGAGTTAAACTATGACTTTTTCAAATCACTGCAAGATCAGTGGGGTTATAATTTTAACGAAGACGATGAGCGCAACCAGGTGTCTTGGAACGATATCAAGGTATTAAAACTCGTGAAAGACAAACCTTTTATGTTTTTCTTCAAAACATCTTACACACAAGAAAATTTTAAGTGTGTCAACATGAGGAACAAACGAAAACGAATGCCTAACCTTGAAGATGTCTCAATCCCGAAAGTATACACACAAAAAATAAAATTGAGTGAAAATAAAAAGAAAGGGCTAAGCGAATTGCTACGAAAAAATTTAATACCCGGATTTTATAAAGATTACTACAAATCGTTATTAGACGATTGAAATGACTATCTGAATATCTGATGAAGAATATAAGTCCCTGTGAAGAAAGATGTTTCGGGTTGCTACTATAATTTTATAGTAGGTACTAAAATAGTAAATTAGATATAGAACTCATTTTTGTTGGTAATTGTTTTAACTTTAGTTTTACATTTACGTTTTCTTACAGTAGAAGTTCCTAACGAACAAAGATTTTGGTTAGATTTAATTAAGCATTGTATTGTATTGTTTTTTATGGATACGAATTCCGAATGGAAAAAGATATCTGATTGTTTCTTTCGAGTGTCGATTTATCTTTAATATTTTTTTTTAAAGATTTCTATTATACTTACTAAGAAGAGTTCTTAATTAACAAAGATCTCTGTTAGTATTATAAGTGTTGATTTATATTTAATGATATTACCATAGATGACAGAGTCAGCAATAATGTGCAATCTGCCAATCAAAACTAGTGTCGCCAAACTGTCTAAATACTTATTGAAATAAAGTGCATAAGTATTAGCAAGTTTTTTAAAAAATTGTGTTGCATTAGATAAGGCAAAATTCGCCCCGTGTGGCGATACTTGACAAGCCCACTCACAACTTGTATTAACTATTGTCTCTCTCGTAATGGTTACTAGTAAAACTGTTTATTCGTAACGCAATTGATTATTTTCATTTGTTTCAATTCAAACATTGCAATTGTGTAATAAATACATTCTATTATTTTTGTTTTTATTTTCTGCCCCAATGACGCATTCTCTTTTGGTATTCGATCGTTTGCTATTTTGATAGGAAAAAACAGACCTAAGTCGGAAAACATAAACAAATTATATAATGTTATAAAAACAAAATAGGCTTAACTATTAATCATCCTTAGCTAAAGCATTAATTTTCGGCCGAAAAACGACTCAATACCTAAAACGTCTAGTTTACATAATTTTCCTCGGTCCTAAAATGAATGATAAAATAAAATACCTTTTTATATATACTAATCTTTTTAATATTTATGTTTTTTTGTGACACAATAATAGCTGAATGTTTTTTTTACAATGTGCAGCACAAACATAGTCACTAACGTAAATAATCACGGAATAATAGACGAAAGATTGCAGAGGTACCAAAATATTAAACATTGTTTTGCGATTTCCCTAAAAGTTGCTTTTTTGAGTTACGTCGTTTTCGTCCTAAGGGTGCGATATATATATATATATATATAATTTTTCAGTATGTCAAAAACATGAATTGGCTCGTAACCGCAACGATGCAATGCAATAACTGCAACACGGTCTTCTTTAAGCGTCCACTCCATATTTAAAAATGAGTAAAATTCTAAAATGTATACATTTTTATTTTCATGAACAATTCGAAATTCGAATCCAATCAACTTTTTTGTGGCCAGCATTCTAAAAGAAAAGTTTTTACTGTGTGACAATACTTATGACCTGACTAGGTATATATATGTTGTATGTTTTGGTGAAATAGTCTGTAAGTACAGGATGTAACTACAATAAATAAATAAATAAATAAATTGAGTCAAAATTTGTCACTACGACTCGTTGACTCACTGACCGATCCTCAAACTTACACTGCACTTTCAGCATACATAGAAACTGTCAATAAAGAAAATAATTTGTGATTTGTATATAAATAAAGGAAAAAAAAACTATTAAATACTTACGTCCCAGTTTTCTAGACACATCATCTGCATTCATAACGTTGTAATCTCAAATAATTATGTAGAATTGCCAAGTTACCGTTACATGTGGGTTGGACAAAAATCTAAGCAAGCTTTGGTTTTTTTTAATACTTTTTTATTCCCGTTTTTATTGTTACAACACGCATAACTGTTTTCAGGTTGTACTATTTAGTATATTTGCTAAAAAAAAAAATATGCCTCGTAATGTATACCTTTGTAGCTGGAAAGTAAATTTTAAGCATACTTTTAGATACATGTTCTTGAAGTCTCCTTTCAGTTGTATTTTCATCCGCATACAAGCATACGTTACAGCTCATTAGGAAATAACATTAATACCCGATGCACTTGATTTTAGAATTATAGACATTAGAAATATATATAATGTTAATAAATTGGTATTTCAATTTCTCTGTATTAGTGTCAGTTAATTTACCGAATATACCTTATCACTAAAAAAGTATCTGTAAAATATTTATCACATTGTCAGTAGGTAAGTAATTATAATCTTCTGTCGTGGAATGGATCTGGAATATTTATTTATTTATTTATTTTAATGTTCATACTTTCGACCCTCTTCAGCTTTATTATAGCCGAAGAGGGTCGAAAGTATGAACATTAAAATAAATAAATATTCCAGGACATTGCACACAGCGCCATCTAGCCCCACACTAAGCAAACTATTAATAACTAACAAACTACCAATTGAAGATATATGTATAACAAAAAATGTTGGGAGATACTTAGACTTGATAATGTAATTAAGACTTGATAATCTCTATGGTCCTTTTATTTACAACTTTTTCAACAATCGATTTTCATTTTCAATATCTAGCTTTATGTTTTAAATGCTAAAAATGTGCTTGTTTTTTGTTTTATATTCCTTAAATAACTTACAATGATCAGTTTTGTGTATCATAATGTAGTAAGTAATAATGATGTGAGTATGCCTACTTTAGTTGCACACCGAAAGGTAAACTTGTGGCGAATATTCCTGTATTTTAATGTTTTTACCGTTTGCATAGCAACCCATGAGTGCAATAAATGATTTTAAATTTGAATTGAATTTGAATTAGATAACAGAACACGTTCCAACAATTTATAGAACTTTTATCTGTGTCTCTGTTTATTTAAACGCTCGCCACGCAGAAACGGCTTAATAGATCTTCATGATTTTTGATATGTAGGTAGTATAAGGTCCCGGAAGTGTCATTGGCTACTTTTTATCCCGAAATAATGCGAGCGAAGCTGCGGGCGTCCATTAGTAATTATATAACCGTGCAACAACAGACAGCTATACTAGGCGTGACTAGGCTGGCGAGGGTTTGTCTGTCGGACATAATGTCAAAATTTAACTGACATACAATAAAGGAGATTGCGATTACTATCCGGTTTAGTATAAAAAATCAACTTCATATCACAGTAAACAAGGTAGATACTTATATTAATAGATAAATCATTATCAGATTTTCACAATATATATATATATATATATATATATATATATATATATATATATATTTTCGTCCTAGTTAATTTTCTGTTCTATAACTAACAAAGTATATAGGTACATGTTGACCTTTGCATGGCCGGTGATGTCAACCAATGTTCCCGTAAATATCGGAATAATTAATGAGAGCTAAATCTGCTTTGTCAGGCTTTACAGACATGATTAGGTGACGTTAATTACGCATTAATGAACGTTGAATGAATTTAACGTTTTAGCATGAATTGGGCTTATAATGTACGCGAAATATAGAGTGAATTGGTTTCTAGGCAAGCGCACTACATCGTAGACTAGCTGTGCCTGCGACTTCGTCCGCGTGGAATAGTTATTTTGGGTATCATATTTATTTTTGCAAACAACCTCTTCGGCTTATACATTATAGCTGTTACCCACGACTTGAACCGTTTTCGCAGCGCACGCAACGGAACCCCTCAAAGATTTTTCCATGTTTTTTCCAGTGTTTCCATTGTTTCTTCGCTCCTATTAGTTACAGCGTAATGTTGTATAGCCTAAAGCATTCCTCGAAATATGGTCTATTCAACACAAAAATATTTTTCTATTCGCACCAGTATTTCCTGAGATTAGCGCGTTCAAACAAACAAACAAACTCTTAAGCTTTATAATATTAGTATAGATTAAAACGTTGCTTAACATCGCGTTAGTATTTACTACTATTATCAATTATAGTTCATTACTAACTTGCACCCCTATTCACCCTATTAAAAATAATTTTCTAAGGGAATGTCTACATCGAAGTAACTATCTGCATGCTAAATTACAGCCCTATCGGTCCAGGAAGTTGAGCTGCGCACTGATAGATCAGTCAGTCATCTTAACACTTAAAAATGATTAAATTAACTGAATAAATGATTAGCGAAATGAATATTTGTCCTATGATGGCTTTACAATGTAGGTACATACATACCTGTGATGTTTGCGTTACGAGATTATTAGCAAATGATTAGTGTTTAGACGTTCAACAGTTATTCATTATGCAAAAAAAATGTATCCAAATAAAAGTAAACATCAATATCAGTACCAGCTGAAGATCACACTTCAAAGAAAGAAAAATACTAACATTGCCCTGTATTTACTTACATGAAAATGCTGTCTTCGTCAGGAAAAATCTCAATCTTTACACAATAGACCCAAATCCACGCAGAACATTTAAAATAGTACTTCCGGAACCAATACTATAAATATAGGTACAAGGAAGGGCCATACTACATGTCTATACGAATATACAATAAACTACCAAACTTCATAAAAAAAGAACAAAACTTTTCAAACCAAGAAATGTTACTACACTATAGAAGACTATTTTAATGACGAAAATAATGATCTCAATGTAAAATAGATTAATAATAGATAATATTATTATAAGAAAATATTGTACACGTTATTATATTATTGTACTAGTTTAAGTTTAAGATTTTAAATTTTATATTAAGTTTTAGATTTTAGAATATTTAATTTTAGCAACGCCCTAATACCCCTATTAACAGGGTAAATGTAAATACATTTAATATGCTAATAAAGAAATTTGAATTTGAAATTTTCAATAAGTTACATTATACAAACGCATAGATAACACGGCTCAGTAGTTTTGAGAAGAAAAAGTGATCAGAAATTAGCGCCTGCGCGAAAGTAGCATCTCCCTCCAACCTTTCAGCAGAATTCAGTTTATCGCGCGAAGCCGGGTTGAAACCTCTTTGCTCTGTTCTGGCGATATATAGCAAACTTTTGCGCAAACTCTAATCTGTAAACTAACCTATTTTAAAGTTACTATATATGCTTGAACATATCTAAATAGGTTAATTAGTTTGTCTGTAATGAATTTCAAAATGTATGTTCTGTTTGTTGTGTCGGTATTTGCGATGAGCTTCGTAACCGCTAAAGGTAAGACAATTTATATCAGTATTCATGTTTGTTGTATAGTAATACAAAAACATTGATAAATACTCTACAAATAAGGCTTTATAGCCTTATTTGCCAACCATTTTTTACTAACCATAACCATAAGGTTACATTTTTAAACTAAACGTGGTCTGCATATTAGCATAGTTTGCCTTATATTGTACGCCAATAAATAAAACAAGAAAACTCCCCTTACTAATTAATTCTGCGGGGGAGTCACGATCCTCAGTCATGAGGAAATACGACCCGAAGAGAGAGAGAGAGGGAGATATATTTATAGCTGAACCACGGATATCATATCGTGTTAGTATTTCTGTATTGAAAGTCTCAGAAATGGAGCTTTTTAAAGCAATAGTTGATCACAAAGTTTTTCTATCCATATCGTATCGGTGTATTTTTGTTTTAAATAGTAATTCTTTAATTAAAATCATTTTATACTAAATAATATTGAATTATAATCTAAATATATAAAACTCAAAGGTGACTGACTGACTGATTGACTGACTGACTGATATAGTGATCTATCAACACACAGCCCAAACCACTGGGTTGATTGGGCTGAAATTTGGCATGCAGGTAGATGTTATGACGTAGGCATCCGCTAAGAAAGGATTTTTGGAAATGTCACTTTTAAAGGGGTGAAATTGGGGATGCAAGTTTTACTTTTTAAAGCGAGCGAAGCCGCGAGCACTCACTAGTTTATTCATAATATCAACATGTCAAACATCATTATATTATAATTGCATTGATTTATTTACTTAATTAAAATACCATCATATCATATCTTAGTACGAATTGATATGGAGATATAATTTAATATTGGGTTCCGATAGTAACATGTGTTCTATAGGTTTATTCCAACTAGTCCTACCAGTAGTTCGATAGTCGAACTGTTTGGAAGGTTTTGTTCCAAGTAGTTCGACTATCGAACTACTTGGAAAATTTTATTCCAAGTAGTTGGATAGTCGAACTACCAAAGCAGCTAATAGTAAATTTTTGTTTTTTTTTTTTAATTAAAAAGTGCAAAAAGGCCGACGATCTGCCTGATGGTAAGCAGTCATCATCGCCTATGGACACTTGCAACTCCAGAGGTGCTGCAGCACTTTGCCAGCTTAGAGAGGTGTTTGAGAACACTCTATTTTAAGTAATCTATACATATAATAAATCAGAAGAGGGTCAAACATCTGAATATAGAAGATTTACAACAAAAGTCTATAAATGTTGGACGTGTTCTGTAATCAATATATGTATGTTTGTATGAGAGTGGCCAACTCTGATGTCAGTTTTCAAACTGCCCTAAGGGTCTCTGACATGGCTTGACGACTGCCATACTACTACAAATAAGTGGGACTTACAATTTAACGTGTCATTCGACCCACGGAAGCACCCAAAATGGAATGCCACTTTTTGATATCCCATCCAAAGATTGACCGCTACGACCTTTGCTTAACTTTGGTGATCGCATGCGATTACCTCCGCTAGCTGAGCTACGGGCGCATCACGCCATGAAACGGCCAAACCGATTTTGATAAAATGAAAGACAGCTAAGCATTTATAATAAACACTCAACATAATCTAATGATAAAGGTTTCTTTTTTATCCCATATTTATTAATGTAAAACCAGTAGACTATAAAAATTACGAAAACTCAGTTCCCTCTCAATTCAATATCTAATTTTTTAGAGCAAGCCTTTCTGTGCCGTAATTATCATGACTGTGTAATATTAAAGCACTAGTCATCAAGAACCGTCCACAAAGAGTTGTCGCTTGGAACGAAATAGCTCTACTTCTTACATTTTGCAAGTCAGTTGCGGAGTAATTTAAACGTCAGGCGTAGCATTTCTTGCTACGCCGCTACGAGCGTAGCACTCAGCCACGCGCTTGATGTGCTACAAGCATTGAGTTAGGAACTTTAGAGAAAATGATAATATGATTATTTGTTTGTTTTTGAATTAAGTTAGTCTATTAAACTGACAAGGCACTACCGTGGATCGAGTGTCTTGTTAAATTGTAAACTTCGTCTGTTGACCATTGTACAATATTCGTTTAGGGCTTCTCCATGTCAGAAGCTAGTGGCATGTTCAATATCTCGCCGTAAAATTTCGCCACTCTTATAAATAAACATAACAATGAAGAATAAATAAAAAAACTGCAGAAAAAAATTGGAAATGGTTGTGATGAATACTCATCTATATACATACACAGTATGTATTATTGTTATTGATTTGACTCTGGATTATAAGATAAACTTATCAGGAGCCTTCGGTGTGGTTTGAAAACCCTCGACACGACAGCTTATTACTTTCTTACAAATTTACTTAGTTCAATCATAGAGTGGTTTATATTGAACTTTGATTTGAATACATACTAAAAGAGTACCCTAGGGCAGGTGAAACTGAACAAAAGCTTTTAAAAATGTCATATCTATACGTTACCTGCTCTATAGCAATATAGTGTGGGTTAAATTGCTTTGGTCGCTGTAAAATTTTATACGACACTTATGAAATTCATGTTCACATACATTTCAAGAGAAAACTTTGAATTGAAACGGGAGCTTTTACATTTTTTGTTAGTTTTATGCTGTTTTTAACGTTTATAAACTGTTTCGGGACTAGCTTACTGGTGTCATTTAAAGGGATTTTTAACGGTAAAAATAATATAATGTCCTTCAATGCTGTATCACCAAACTTTAAAGAAGCTCCATTAATATTAGAGAATGGAACTGAATGTATATACGCAAAGCATGTTAAGCTATTAGGATTCGATTTAGATCCCTCCTTAACATGGAAAGAACATATTAATAATACATGTAAAAAAATGGCAAAAGGGGTTTATGCATTAAAACAGTTGAAACCAATAACAAGCCCAGAGCACCTAAAGGAAACTTATTATTCATACATACACTCTATACTTTCATACGGCATAAGTATATGGGGCAATGCGACAGACTTTGAAAGAGTGTTAATAATGCAGAAACGAGCGATAAGAGTACTTGTGGGAGGTAGATATAGAGAGTCTTGTAGAAACCATTTCAAAGAGTTGAAGATTTTGACGTCAGTGTCACAATATATATTAGAGATTATAAAGTTTGTAAAAAGAAATCCACATTTGTTTAAACTTAAGACTTATAACTCAAATAGATCCAAGATAAACAGAGTATTGTTGAAACCAACTGTGCCTAGGCTGTGTGACTAAGAAACTACCCACTATAATGGGAGAGAAACTGTTCAATAAACTCCCCGCACACATTCAGTCTTTGAATAATGATCAGCAATTTTGCAATAGCGTCAAACAATTATTGTTAGATCAGACACTATACAGTTTTAAAGAATACTTTGAAAATGACTACAGTCAACTACCAATTGATTCTAATCTTGCCTAGAAATTATGTAATTAACTACTAGGTAAGGAGTGTGATGCCAAATTGTCATTTTAGCCCCTATACAGCTAAAGTGACAGTACCAAGATTTATTTAAGTTGACATATTGTATGATTACATACCTATTATTATGTTTGACATGATTTTAATAACAAAAATTTTCATTGTTTTATTAATAAAACTAGACATATGTAACTTCTAAAATTTTATAAAAGCCTAATGTTATAAATTCAATTTGACGAGATATTGTATTTTGTGTAGCATATTCTGTGATATTAGTACTTATACCTATGTATGTTACAATTTTACATTATCAATAAAGATTCTTTATCTTTATCTTTTATCTTTATATTACTAAGTACAAAGTTTATGACAGACTAAAGCTATCGATATTATTGCGTGGAATGTAGGTGACTAGATTACTAGATATGTTTTTCCAAGTAACTATACGGATGTATCTAATTAATAAAATAGGAACAACAGTTTATTCATAAACTTCTTTAAACACTTAAACGCTCACTAGACAAACGTTTAACAACAAAGGCCCCTTGATGTTAAGCACCACTGTAGTCTTAGATGTAGCACTCTAACTTATAATAATTTTGTTGATGAATCTGGTGTTTTATACGTACAATATAGATCATAATCACACATGAAAAGATATTAAGGTTTAAAACTATCATAACACCACATACACCAAACTCACTCACTCTGAGACAAATTTATATCAAAGTCACTGCGTACCAAAATGTTTCGTCTATATTTTTAGGAAATAGGTATCCAAGAGGATAAAATAAATTTTACATTCTCAATAACATTTCGCCAAATATTCCGCCGTGGAAAATACCTACTATCGTGTCTTATGTACAAATTTGCGTTTCACGTCTTGATTAAAGAGAATAAATTATGATCAAAAAGCTTTAATTAAGTCTCGAAATTGGAGAATAGATCAATTTAATTAGTGCATTTGTTTGGATTACAAGGACACGGCGTAATTGATGTTCGTGATGTAAGAGGGAAGGGAAATGTACTTACTACCTACAATTTACATATTTGTTGCTTACCTACTCAACTGTACTAATTTATTTAAAAAAAAATAGGCTATAGTGAATACAGAGGGTTCTGTATTCACTATAGCCGCTTTGTAAAAAAGGTCATCGCGGCTGCTTAACTTAAGAATTGTTTTTCTTTTCTCACTCTAACTTCAAAACTAATAAACATAAGTGAAAACTGATAACTTCTGATCCTGAATCAAGTAAAATATTATCGTTATCTTTTGTGTTTAAAACTATTACCTTAATAAACCAGAAACAAGGTTTTGAATTAAAACAATACAATGTATTATTTGTAATGTAATGGATGTGTGTGTGTTTGTGTGTGTGTAATTGATAGTTGATACACAGGTTTGTTTACGTTAATAGTTCGGTAACGGAAAGCCTGTTTACAAGCCATTTTTTCCAAACATTGCCCAAACAAGCAATAAAGAAAACGCTTTTTGTAAAAGAAATAATATAAAAATACTCATTTCAGTTGTCAGATATACTCAAACGGAAGTAATATATCATTTTAATAGGCTCAAGAAGTTTTCTTAATCACTTCGCAGTTGGCGTACATTTGACAGCATTTATACATATAAGACAGCTACACATAGTCGATAGTTTGTACTTACATAACAGATATTTAAAAAAATGGTTTGGAATTAGTTAAAATTTATAATAGAAAAAGTTTAATCGTAAGTTTGTAAAAGATTATCTGTTTGTATGTTTATTCGTGTGTGCATCACACTAAAACGGCTGATCGGACCACCATGATATTTGGCATGAAGGTAGTGTAAAGTTTTAGGAGCAATATGGCTACTTTTTACATTTTTATTTTTAATTACATATATCATTGCACACATACAATTTTACAAAGTTGCAGTACAATTTTACAATGTTATTTTGCGGGTAACGCGAGTGAAACCCCGAGCATTCACTAGTTTAAATAATGAATATGTCAAAGGCTATCTCATTCTCATAAAAAGGTCAAGGCGTTGGCTAAGAACCGGAACGGTTGGCTTCCAAGAGCTGGCCTTTTTATGTTAAGAAGATACTGATATTCAATTGACATCTGAATCATTGAATGGAGTACGTCGTATGGTCTCAGGGTGAATCCATCGAAAACTCAAGCCATAATAATTGGTAGTTCGTGGATGATATCCAGAGTTGACTGGCTTACTTTACCATAGGTTGTTTTTGATGGTGTTACAGTACCGTACAGTGAATCAGTAAAGAACCTTGGTTTAGTGATTGATCGCACTCTTAGCTGGGATGCTCATTTAGTTTATGTCAGCAATAAGATGTTTGCCTCTGGTGCTTCACTGAGGCGACTCCGTAACTTTCTACCCACTGCCACTAAAGTTTCACTCGCACAGTCTCTCCTTCTTCCCATTCTTGATTATGCTGACGCCTGCTATCTCGACCTTCGTGAAGATCAACTAAATAAACTTGAGCGGCTCCAGAACTTCTGTATTAGATTCATAATTGGTCTACGCAAGTATGATCGCATCTCTCATTTTCGCCATAAGCTCAAGTGGCTTCCTATTCGCCTTCGACGGAATGCTCACATCCTCTCTCTAGTATACAACATTCTTTTTAATCCGACCTTCCGCGTCATTTAAAACAGAGTCTTTGTTACGCACATGACCGTCACTCGCTTCACCTTCGATCGTCATATAACCTTACTCTTGCCACTCCGAGGCACGACAAAGTGTCATACGCCAGTTCTTTTGCTACACAAGCTGTGCAATTGTGGAACGCTTTACCGTTAGAGGTGAGGAAAGCGCCATCTCTAGATATATTCAAAAACAAAGTTTTTAAACTGTATTTGTCCTCTCAAGTTGAATAGAAAGGAAGTATGTATATGCTATTATAGTTATCGTTATTTGACATATATTTATTTATTACTGAAGTAATTTTTTATGTATTGAAGTATGTATTAGTGTATTTGTTTATATTGCTATTTATGTATGTTTATTTTATGATATGTATTTATGTTATTTCACATACATTTAAAACACCTCGTCTACCATTATACTTGCGTCTTATCCCTGCCAGATTGGTTGCCTGGAAGAGATCGCTTTTAGCGATAAGGTCGCCAGTTAAGACACTAGGCTTAAGTTTTAATATTATTTTTGTAAATTTCTGTATTGTGCTGGTGTTTTTAATAAAGTGTATATCCTATCTATCTATCTATTCGGTATTTTAACTGACTGAGAAAAATGAAGTTCTTCTCTTCGTTTTATCGAATGATAATGGCCAACTCTAGTGTCGAGAGTTTATCAAGCCGCCCCAAGAGCCTCTGACATGTCCTAAAATGAGTGTCGTTATATGTTTGTGTTGATAAAAATTGAATATGATTTATTTAGAATTTCAAACACGTAGGTAAACTTTGTGTGTATCCACGTAAAATCTCAGAAACTAGTGCTACAGTAGTTGGCTAGTTTGTTAAACAAAGTCATCAAATTCCGCCCGAGCGCTTCAAAACGTAAACTACCAGTGTGATCTCTAGTAGAATAAATCATTTATAATCCGAGCTGAAATTTTCATGCAAATGAGGCGGAACTAAGCCAGGGGCCAGATGCGCCGCTTGTTTGGATTGCGTGTGGCCAGGTAGGTAACACGGCCTGCTGCAATAATAACATATATGACTGGCAACTTAGGATAATTAGATTGGGAGTTAGGTTTTTTAAATAAGAAAGCTATTTTAATTGCCAAATCGAGTACATTGGGAACAGGCCTGATAAGTTGAGAACATGAAACAACATGAAAAATACAAGTTAATTTATTAATAGTATAAGTTCTTTATGGATGGTGGTAACATCTGTCGCAGGCCAAACCTGGACGAGGCTGGCTAAAGATCGACGCCAATGGCATGTTATGAGAGAGACCTATACCCAGCAGTGGGACGAAACCGGCTGTGTTTGATGATGATGAATGGTGGTTGATATATTCTTAAGGATCCACTTTCTGCACATATGTAATTAAATTGGTCTATATAAACTCTTAAAAATAACAAGATAAAAGTCAACAACCTCTTAAAAATTACTGATACTTTAGTGTCTAAATTCATTAAAATAATGTTTTACTTTGCAAAACAATTAGTAGATTGATTTACAAAATTCAATAAGTACCAAGCTATTATTATAATATTATCAAAATGACCACTTCAATAGGATCAAAGTTTTCGTCTAGGGTTGCAACAAGGTGACTTTTAAATTGAGTACCTATCGGTCTCAATTATTAATAAGCATAGTAAGCCTGACAATAACAATGCGGTCATAATTGTATCACAGTAACAATGATAATATTAATTAATTCAAAAAGAATGAAAGTACAATGTACCATTACAAATATGTGCAAAATAAAATTATTACATTTTACCATTTTGTCGTAATGAAAATAACAAGAAATCTTAAAGAAACTGAAACGTATCATATTATGAAGTTTGTTGAAATTAATATTTCTGCCGTAAAACGTTTAGTAACTTAATTAGTTTGATCTAGGTTGCTAGATTCAGTGCCAGTCTCAAGCATAAATCTCATCTCATGCTACTAAAACAAAAACCATTTGCCATCCAGCGTGGTAATGCGGCCAGTATGCTGGGCACGCTGCCCTCTGGTAGTGGGCTGGAGCACTTAGATTATCTTTAGGCTTTTCTAAAGATTTTCTTAGTGCCCCTTTTTTGTAGTAATTAGAAGTAGTATGTTTAGTTTTTCTTCTCTTGTTTATAAAACCATTTCAATATTATCAGATTTAACCAAGTACGTAAAATTAGCGGTATAAAATTCACGTTATGGCTACATTTCAACCAAAATATTCAGAAACAATTTCCAATAATATTTAATGACAAAGTAAAATTGATTTTGTTATAAAGGGTTTAGCTGCGTCTAGGAATTACAATAACCCTTTATAAATAATCGGTTTGCCAAAAAATTTACTTAATCGAAGTTCTTTGAAGTCAAAGTAATTTTTGATGAAGTAATATTCAATTTACGTGTCGTTTCGTGTATGTTGAGTATAAATTGTATTTTTATGTACTTACAAAATACTTTAACTGCTCGTATTTGTTATGTCATAAAGTTTCAAATACACGGTCCATAAATCTTTTAGTGTGCCTACATTTTACAAAAGCAAAGTAGGTGAACTAAGCTGTTAGGTTTATTATAAAATTAAATAGCAATACTATACAGTTGGGACTTAAATTTTGTGGACGAATATATATTGGATTACTTTTTAGCTGCTATGGCTACTTGGAAGGATTTTTATAACATTTTGCCACATGTTATCAATTGTAATAAACTTTTCTTGCGTTGTATTGTATGGCAAGTAACGTTAATTTCGATTTGCATTTAAAAGGTTACGCATATAACACAACATATATGTACCTATCTTATCTATATCTCACAGTAAGAAGATGGTAACATAAAAGCAAAATAAGCAACGATACATTCCAGAAAGCAGCGTGAAATGAAAAGATGTGCTTTCCCTAATCCCAATACGCTAATACTTGTGACGTGGCATAAAAGCTTCTTTCAAATCCAATATGAGGGAAACCAATTTGTATCTGTCGTGATATCATTTTGTTTTATGCGAATATCAAAGGTATGGGAACACATTTTAACACAGAAAATATGATAAAATCGATCCTCTTGAGATTTAGCTCTACATTGCGTGTGTGGCAGATGAATTCACTGTTTTGTTTTTATAATGGTTTTATATGAGTATGTATTCATTTATTTAGCAAAACATTAATTAAAGTAGTGTCTGGTTAAGACATATACGCTGTACATAGGTTTTAGCTGATTTAATTATCAAGCAATCTCAATTATATACAAGCTAAACTTTAGTAATCTGGTTATAGGTAGATACACGTACAAAAAAGTACACAATTATCCGTATATAAGAAATTAATATTTTTGGTATATATTTTTTATTTGATCTTATGTATTAGAGATGTCAAAAAATGATACCAATTCGTTTCTATACAGAACAAAGTTTTTAGAAACAAAATAAGATCCTTGTTTTGTATCTTTCAAAGTATTTTATCATAGAAACAGAAAGTGACATTAATTACTTAGCGTTACTTAGGCCAACATTCCGTAATTCTTGCTTCATAATTGGGTTAAGTAGTACATCCAAGTTTAATTAACTAATAACTAATGCTAGTTAGAAATTAGGATCCCAACATTCTGCTATCTAGATCAGGGAGTTTCAGTTTAGTATTCAAAAACAAAAGTTATTTAGTCAAGTTTATGAAGTTGTTGCTATAACGCCTTTTGAAGAACTAATGTATTAAATTATTATTGATAAACACAAACTATATTTTATTGCTATAATGAAAATTTATATGATTGAACTTTATTCACTAGGCAGCCAGAATTTCTAGCGAAACGTCAAATTATGTAGCGCGGAAGCAACTAAGACAACATGAACTACAGAGGCGTAATCTTTCATAATTATGTGAGATAATTCTAGTTACGTGACCTGACTAATGCACTGCATAATATTTAGTTATTTGGTAAAACTTATCATATTCTGTTTTATGAATACCAAAGTGAAGATTTATAAAACTGCCAGTGGTGTATCTGTATTAATCCGACACATATAACACGTTTTGTGTAAATATAATGTCTAATCTATCTCCACACCAAATATGATCCAATTTAGTCCAGCTGTTTAAACGTTAAAGGGAACAAACGTTCACATACACACAGACACATACCTACTCACAAACTTTGATCTTTATAATTTATTGTGAATAAATGATTTGTACGTGATATTTATCTGTTTGCATATCGCACACATAGGTGTGCTAAACATACAACCGAACTAGCAATTATGAAAGCCCTGGGGGTAGGCCTCGTTTGATTTATGAGACGTTCTATTGGAATTGCCTGTTTATTACCTGGATTAAGCTAAATTCGTACATTATTTGGAATCCCTGCGTGAGGTAATAAATTGCTTTCAGATCGTAGATAAGTCACATTTTTGAGTTATTATAACGTGTTTTGGAATGGGCAAAATGTTGCTTTTGTTTTTGATCGTGTTTTTTATGATAATGTTTGCTTCTAAACTAAAATTTGAATACTTTGATAATAGTAATCGCAGATGTTTATAAAATAAATGTATTTATTTCAGGCAGATTCTAGCAGGTTTAGGTATTAATGTACTCGGTAAATCGTAGTGGATGCATTACGTGCCCTGTAATAATTAGTATACCAAGCTACAGGCATAGTAATGGAAAAAAACAAATAACAAACGTCACAATATGACCTTCTGGTAGCAAACGTAATAAAAACGAATTAGTGAGTTAGTACACTACACTAGTCCAGAATAAAAAAGGAACTTTATGTATCTGTTCGGGATGTAAACTATGACTATACTAACTTTTATCGATCCAGCCGATTTGGTTCAAATACTAAACATAGGTACGTACCTACCGCTACTAATATGGTCTATCATATATGTACTTCAAATTGATCAGTAAAGTGACACTATTTTATAAGAGGGCTGGTGAGTACACTCTAACAATCATAAAAGTCAAAGTACTAACAATAGAGTCCATATTTTCTTAAGAATTTACTATTGTCAATGTCGACAGCTAAAAACACACCATTTATGTCCTGTCTTGGGGTAATGAAAAAGCTTATAAGTACATCACCGCAATGTGACGTTCCGATAAATTATAATTTAGTGCAAAATGCTTTAAGATTAATTAAAAAAAAACACAGAAGGTATTAATTTTTTTCCTAACAATTTTCTTCCTTATTTCCAGAGTACTTACAGCCAACATTCCTCGGATCAGAAACTAACGTGACAGTCGTCATTGGTCGAGATGCTACCCTCACCTGTATGGTGGAGAATCTGCATAATCATAAGGTGAGACACATTGATCTAGCTCTTAGTTAAGTTATTGTTAATAAGTTTATTTAAAAATTTTGTAAACCAATTTCAACTATGTGATTGCTTTGACGTCAATTTTTTATCAACAATCACGATCTACAGAAAAATAATGTGAATTTTTCATTGTTTTGTAAAGACTAAAGAGTAATGATTTAGTCACAAATTAATAATTTATGTTACAGCAAATTAAATCTGCGAGTATCTACTAGCGTAGTATAAAAAACTAAGTCAAACTGCGAAAGCCAACGATTTCACGCGTGAACGATCATTATTCACCAAGATATTTTTACGCTAGTTTTCTTGGACTGGCCTAATACTGATGACAGACACAGTCCATAACAAAAGTTTATTTAAAACAAACAAAAACTTCTTCATTGTACCATGTTTAATAGTCTCAGCCCAAATGCCTTGAAACTTGGCATCACAACTTCCATACCAATGAAGTCTTACTTTGCTCAGCACGTCCTCAATCTCGTGGCAGCATTAACACCGGTTTATTACGTAAATCTACGAAGCGGCTTCTGTTAAATCGCAGGCTGGTTAATTATAAACATGCCGCGCTCGGTCTTTCTAGGATTAGTGGTTTATTTCTTACTAGTGGACGCCCGCGGCTTCTCTCGCATTATATCGAAATAAAAAGTAGCCTAGACTTCCGAGACCTACAGTGGGGCCAATTATAATAGGTAACATTTGACATCTGTTAGTTTTTTCTTCATAGTGAGGTGACCTGCTTAAAAACATCGATTAAAGTGAATGAATCGATACGGACTTGAAACACATGTGAATTTTAAAAACCATAAGGCGAATCCCTTTCCCATTATTATTTATTCATTCGTAAATTTAAGGAGCGAATTAAGACAAGTACATAATTTAACAAAAACATTGCATTTATTCAGTTGAGCTATCAGAACTGCTATTCGTGTTTTCATCTTCATCACTGCTGTCAGCACTCAGAGAAATAATTGTACCTAACATCAATGATTATTCTATTTAGTGATTTTTGTATTTTTATAGTTACTTAGTTAAAAGAATAACAAATATAATTATGTTCTATTTTAATCAGAACGTGGTTAATGGTTTTTAATTTATGGTGATATCTCTTCACAAGTAATCAAACATTGCATTCGATTCAACTTATCAGCTTTCGATTTTTAGAGTAACATTCCTAGTGTTAAAAAAAAGGGTTAACTGACGCAACATTGTAACGACGTTCAATTCTTTAGATCAGAAATTGTTTAAAATGTTTAGAATGGTTTATTAGTGAAATTAAATCGTAACGGTCATTATTACTATAAATTTATATGTAATCGTAATTAAAAAAAGTTTTTTGCAGTTCTAACAAAACAAAAAAAAAAATTTTATGCCCGCCGTTACAAGGTTACGTTGTTGAATTTTGATGAATTGTCAAATGTTACCTATTATTTTGGCCTAACTTTACATACTAAAAATCATGAAGAACTATTCAGCTGTTTTTTTGTTGATGAACAGATAAATAGAGATACAGACAAAAATTCTATGAATCCTTTGAATGTGTTCTGCTATCAATTCTAAGTAGCTCCAAACATTTTTTTTAAATATCTTCAAGGTTCAGACTTGAGACCTTCTTCAGCTTTATTTTATTATTATATATACAGATAGATGTACCTATAGATTGTGTGGTATACAACTAATTTCAGTACTGTGTGCATTATGCAATTGACAAACGTTTTGAGTTAAATACATGAACATGGACAAAACTACCAGCCAAATAAAAAAAATATGGATATCGTATGTTTCTGGTAATTTCTATGCTCAAAACTAGAAATGCTTATCAAAATGTCTATTAAAAATTTGTTAGTTTTATATAAACTTAACGAAGGCTAGGCTACAAGACCTATCTAATAAAGAAGTTTGATTTTTTCTGCAATTTAAAAAAATAATTATTCTACTTACGGATTTGACCACACATTTAGATAATAGAATTAAAATACATTTAGCCACTCTCTTATCACTAAACCACATCTACTACTACTCCAAGTTTCTATCACTTTAACTCATCGACATCACACTCAACAGACACCTTACTAAAAATAATTTATCTCTCTATATATATATATATATATATATGTTACGGTAAATGTGGATAATCGGGAATTATGCATAATTCCCGGGAATTATGCATAATTCCCAACGCACACGGTAAATGTAGTGAATTATCCATATTTACCGGTAATTATATATAATTACCATACCCCTTTGGTAAATGTAGAAAATAATGAAATCAAACATCAGAATCAACATGTTTATTGGAATAAATACAATATGTTATGTACAAATAAAATAAATAGATCGCACGAGTAGAGGATCAAGAGCTCAAACCTTGTTTGGTGTTTGGTTGGAAATGAAAATGAAAATGAAAATGAAAATGAAAATGAAAATGAAAATGAAAATGAAAATGAAAATGAAAATGAAAATGAAAATGAAAATGAAAATGAAAATGAAAATGAAAATGAAAATGAAAATGAAAATGAAAATGAAAATGAAAATGAAAATGAAAATGAAAATGAAAATGAAAATGAAAATGAAAATGAAAATGAAAATGAAAATGAAAATGAAAATGAAAATGAAAATGAAAATGAAAATGAAAATGAAAATGAAAATGAAAATGAAAATGAAAATGAAAATGAAAATGAAAATGAAAATGAAAATGAAAATGAAAATGAAAATGAAAATGAAAATGAAAATGAAAATGAAAATGAAAATGAAAATGAAAATGAAAATGAAAATGAAAATGAAAATGAAAATGAAAATGAAAATGAAAATGAAAATGAAAATGAAAATGAAAATGAAAATGAAAATGAAAATGAAAATGAAAATGAAAATGAAAATGAAAATGAAAATGAAAATGAAAATGAAAATGAAAATGAAAATGAAAATGAAAATGAAAATGAAAATGAAAATGAAAATGAAAATGAAAATGAAAATGAAAATGAAAATGAAAATGAAAATGAAAATGAAAATGAAAATGAAAATTAATTTAAAATTATCTTTAGGCTTTTCTAAAGATTTTCTAAGTGCTCCTTTTTGTAGTAGTTAGAAGTAGTATGTTTAGTTTTCCTTCACTTGTTTTTATATTTTATTATTTTAAAAATGAAAATGAAAATGAAAATGAAAATTATTTTATTTTATTTTTTACTAGAGTTTTTTTACATGAATTAGGCTCACGCTTGACTGCAACTTGCCTGGTGTTAAACAACGTTGTAATCTACGATCCAGCGCACTTGCCTAGAAGAAACCAGTTTGCTTTCGCCTTGAAGACCGACAAATTATAATTCAGTGCGGTGCCTCCTTGCCTGTTTTGTTTTTTGCCATGTTTGATTTCATTATTTACTACATTTACCAAAGGGGTATGGTTATTATGTATAATTACCGGTAAATGTGAATAATTCGAATGTTTTTCTCACTTTTACCAAGAGCACTGGTAATTATGCATAATTCCCGGGAATTATGCATAATTCCCGCATTATCCACATTTACCGTAACATATATATTACGTTCGCAATGTAAAGCTTTGGTTTCCTAGGACAGCGGTGGCTTCATATAACGGCTTTAATATTACGGACGCAAAAATAATTAAAGTAAATTACGGTGCAAGTTACCGCTCTCTAGGAAACCGCGCCATTTCGTTTACATAGACAACGTTCTAGTGACATCATTCACCGCTGTATTACGGCCGCTATATGTCGGAACCGCTTTCCTAGGAAATCAGAGCTTTACCTAAACGTACGGTACGTACAATAATAATTGATCTCATATCCTCATAAATATTACTTATTTGAAAGCCGGGATTTGTGGAGGGTTTTCATTTCAAAGACGCAGTAGCTAAATATATTTTTTTTTAATTTCACATTACATTTCTACAATTTTGAAATCTGGTTGATCTGTTTCAAATGAGTACCTGAACATATGAGACGTTTAATGATAACATGTTACCGTGGCACATTAACGGAATCAATATTATAAATGATTATGTACACTTCACAATTTACCGAATAGTTTATAAAAAGGTGGGAAAAAGAAGAGTTTCTATTACGTTTAGTCTATGTCCCATCATAACCAAGTAAACTAATTGATGTCATAGTAGCGCCTCTGAGAATTTCCTTTGATGTTGCCGCATTACCTGAAACTGTAGGGTTACGACACTTTGAATACTTACTACTTGCGAGTGTGTACGTGATTATGTTAGAGCTGAGTAAACCAGCACTGAGTACTGACTGAATAGTCTAAGTGAACTGGCACATAGATATAGCATAACGATAGGTGATAAGCTACTTGCCAAGTTAAATGTACATAAGTAAGTACTAGTAAGTTCTTATGAGATTGGCTAACTTAGTGTCGAGAGTTTTCGTTCCGCCGTAAGTGGTAAGGCCGTAGTAAAGTTTATTTACTCATATAAAATTGGGTCAATTGTATCGGTAATTATGTAGTTTTCAAAACGCCCGTACCTAACTATTATATTTTAAGTACCTAAGTTCAAAATAAATAAAACCAGGGCAGTTCTTAAATGTGGGAGGAGTGGAACTATTTAGTTTAAGATGTCATAAGACATACGGGCGACAAACACCATAACGTGTTAGAGGGGCTTCGGCGAGTTCCCACCGGAGTACTCGGAGCTCTTCTTCACACGACAATGAGGCTTGCCACCGGGGGGGTTTTAGTGGGTAAAAATCCTGCATAACTCGACTGCACCCTATTGTGGTCGGGTATCTTTCTGACGATTTCCCCCTCGTCAACAAAAAAGGGCAGTTCTTAAATGTATATAGGTATTCAAAATTTGTGTTCCTTCAAATTAGTGAGTCTCTATCAATAAGTTCTACTGATGAAAGCATCCTAAATTCACTTTACATAAAACCTTAACCAGATAAAATAGGATAAGCCCTTTGTCCTGCTTAGATCAAGTCTAAATTAAGTTAAGAAAGTTTTCCAAGAGTTTATTCTGGGAAATAGAACCACATCAAACCCTATTTTAAAATGTCCAATATTCAGATAATCTCCTGAAAAGCTTTGTATACCGAATTATTTAACAGACTTAATGAAAATTTAATAAATATTTCGCAACACTGAATAAAATGAAAGAAATTTCCTAGTATGTACGTTTATAATAAACTAGCTGTGCCTGCGACTTCGTCCGCGTGTACTTAATAGTTATTTTGGGCATTAATTCTTTGAATGTTGAACCGTTTTCGCAGCGAACGCAACGGAAGCTCTCAAAGATGAATAATTTTCGCCGTTTTTTCCACATTTTCCATAGTTTCCGTTTCTTCGCTCCTATTAGTTGCAGCGTGATGTTATATAGCCTTCAGCCTTCCTCGATAAATGGTCTATTTAACACAAAAAGAATTTTTCAATTCGCACCAGTAGTTCCTGAGATTAGCGCATTCAAACAAACAAACAAACTCTTTAGCTTTATAATATTATAGAATAGATTGTGTATTGTTGATAATGTATAAATATCAGCAATCATACTAATAGGCAGGTTTGTATGTAAGTATTGTAACAAATGCAGATGAAATGTTGTTTGTCCCTGAGTTATAATAATATTAGATTTAAAAAGTATATATTGTTTTGTATTGTATTTTTAACTGTGTGTCCAATAAAGTATTCATTTATTCATCTTATTATAGGTGATTCATAAAAAGGTATTTTTTTAAATACATATATCCCTTTACCGCTACGTAAAATAAGTATAATTTCCCAAGATATGCCTTTTTATCATGACAGCCCTTATCAGCGAGTATACATACATACATGCATATACATATATAGACATACACAGTCCAGTTTCACATCCCCATTAGTTAGGCTAATAGTTACCATTAGTCATTTCCTGAAGTAATGCCTTTCCATTCATATTGTGGCGAGGAGTAGCTCTTTGCTGCCACAGATTGATGAGGAACTACCTTCCTTTTATAGTAGGACTATGCATTATTATTAGAAGATCTTAATTTAATTAAAGCTTTTTTTATTTAAACTATTTCGAAAGACTTGATTCCCTTTCAAAAAAATTGTGGCAGCATTTCAAAATTACAAAGCCTTGAGCACCGCCGTAAGGTGGCCAGTCTTTCGGTTTTTTAAAGGTTGCATTTCGGAGAGTGTGCGGAGGAATTGCATAATATAATTCCTGCAGCCCCATTTTACCATCGAACGAGTAGAGGTACGGCAAGAAGGAACCGTTATACAGTTGAGGTTCCAAAGACTCGCACCAAGCGGTTTGCTTCGACTTTTATCGTGCGAACAGCCAAACTGTGGAACTCCTTGCCTGAATCTCTATTCCCCTTGAACTATAATTTGTCGGTCTTCAAGTCGAGAGTAAACCGGTTTCTTCTAGGCAAGCGCGCTAGATCGTAGATTATAACGTTGCTTAACATCAGGCAAGTTGTAGTAAAGCGTGAGCCTATCTAATGTAAAAAAAAAGCATATAAAATTACTGTATGCTGATAAAGTAAACTAATTAATACGTATTTGAACCTTATGTTATTTTTAGCTCTACACTAATAACTTATACAATGTACATATTTAGTTACTTAAAAACTAAAATAATTACATTGACCTATATTTTATGGTAGCTTGAACTTGAAAAATGGAAACCTAACGTATTAGTGCATTTCGAATCGTGAAATAATAGTAGTTTATGCAACTGTCATATAATGAAGGGTATTAAAACACGAGTTTCATAATAGTAACGAGTGTTTTAATACCCGTGTTATATGCAGTTGCATACACTACTTTATCTTCACTAATGCAATTATTCAAACAACAAGAGTAAAAGCTGACAATAGTTAATTTTTTATATAATTGTCTAGATTTTTCTGGCAAAAAATTGTGAGTTACTTTTGTTGCCAATTCTAGAATATCCGGAGGCGTACAAATATCATCGTCGCTATCCATTTTTAACTTTTAATTTGTATTTTAAAAACTAAACACATTGCGAAACATTAAATTCACGCGTACGTGTATTGTCACAGTGATTTTGCCGCCATTAAAATCTAACCATCTATAAAGCGCGACCCACCTGATTGGCCCTGCAATCAGGTTGGTCGCGGTTTACTGATGTTATAATGAGCTATTACGATATCGATGTGGATATCATGTGAAATTGCTTAAATTGAGTGTTTTGTTGTCTGCGCTATAACAGTAGTAATTATAAGTCCAGTATTGGAAACAAGTAGAATGTTACAACATTAGTGTAGATAAAAAAATATTCAAGTATCGACTGGAGCAAATAAACGTTTCGTATTGTAAGTTAACTTTCCAAAACCTCTCGGATCGCTTAATTGACGTGACGCATGACCAAAATGCTGGCCTTTTTCTGGCTCAACGTATCAGCATTGCCATCCAGCGTGGTAATGCGGCCAGTATGCTGAGCACGCTGCCCTCTGGTAGTGGGCTGGAGCACTTAGATTATTTTAGGCTTTTCTAAAGATTTTCTAAGTGCCCCTTTTTTGTAGTAGTTAAAAGTAGTATGTTTAGTTTGTTTTTATATTTTATTATTGTAAATAAAAATACTTATCCTATTATAGCAATATTATGAAAAGCATCTCCTAAGAGTCCTTCAAGCAGATCTCCACAGCACCATTATTTCCCCATCGCGGCCCAACTATATCTCTGACAGAGGCTGCTATCGTAAATATGAAGGTAGAAAGCCGCGATCGTGTTGTGTCCTTCCGAATGCCCCAACAGTAATTATGAAGGTAAAGTTGTACCATTCCGCACAACAGTCTGCCCTGAAATATGCCCTGTTGGCCCTTGTTACGTATGAATAAGGTTCGGGATGCTCGTTTCTCATGACTAACTAGCGGATAAGTCAAAAAGCTCGCTGGATATGAAAAGTGCGAGTTGAAACGTTAGTTCTTGTCATGACAATAGTGCTTTTGCACTTTTATTTTGATATTTTTAATCGAGTGTTTTGTGTTTAGTCAATACAGAAAAACACATTTTTAACACAAATGCATATATGTAAAAATAAGCGGAATATTGTGTATAGATAGTCTAAAAAAGCCTGTGAGATTCTTTGTCTGTTTTCTTTTACGTGGATTCTAGATTTTTTTCATTACTTCAGGTATAATCAAAGTGTAAAATATCAGTTGTTTACATTAGATTATTTACATTAGGATTCTCAATTGAATTTCATAATACAATTTATTCTTGTTCTGAATCTGTAATCTGAAACAAAAGACTCTTCAATATTTAGAATTTTAATTTCCTATTGTACCTATTCAGTCTATTGTACATATCTCTTTTAATTTTACAGGCCGATGTTTACGTACAAACAAATACAAATATCCTGCCAAAATCAGGCTATTATTCATGCTCTCTTGTAACGACAAAAGGTTCATCACGGATACAATCTGTTGCGTTCCCCGTACCAAAGAGAACATCGGAAAATTTAATTCGGCCGAAGCATCAAACAAATATGAGGTATACAATTTTCAAACGGTCGAAATTCCCCGCACGTATTTGACGCAGTAATAACGAAACCTAAACATAACCCGTATTTACTGTGTGAGTTAAACAAGTGAATGCGCAACACTTATCACCCCGCTCGGGGCTGGTCCCCGACTCGGCAAAATATGAATTGCTCAGCAGTACGGCCATAAAACATGCTTTTGCTCAACGCAAAGGAAGCAATTTTCACGAAACAAGCCCCTTTGTTGTCTGAATACTTGATTCTGATCCCGCCCATTGTGCGGCTTCCGGGTGACGCTAATGCTAATTGTTTACTCTGAACAAAATGTGGAGAGTAAATCACGAAATCAATAAAACTAGAGTAATGTTGTCGCCCTTTGTCCTTGAAAAGCCTCATTACTTCCACTGTTGATTGAGTTTCTAGGCTTTCCTGTATAATTAATTTTACCTATGTTTACCTACTGATGCGAAACTAATAAATAAATAAATAATAAATTCTTTATTGTCAGACATATAATCCATAAAATACAGACAAATTAAACACACTAGCTTAATAATACACACAATACACTAGAAATATATACCACGGCTCTTTGCCCAGACAGAATGAAATATTAATAAATAATTGACATAAATGATACAGAGTGTCACAAAAAGTAGAATATGAATGTATGGTGTTACAAATAACAACATGTTATTATTTAACAATTGTCTGTATCTTTATTTATTTTTATTTATTTTAAATTCAGTTACATACCATGCTAACAGCTTTTACCAAAACGCACAGTATGTTATAACTTATATAGGTACTTATAATTTACAATACCGAGCTTTATAGAAGCTTGGATCACTATTAAATTTTATACAAAAATGTAACATAGAATTAAATCTAGTATTGAATAAATCTGTATCTTAAAGGTAATGGGGGTCATGCAAAATTCTAAGAGTGTAGGTACAGATGTAAGTTTATATGCATACAAGTTTGTCTACGGATTTCTCCGAAACTATAGTTACATCATTTTGCTAATTATTTATTAACTTAGCATATGCTAGTAGACAGTGTTAGTTTCATTACAATGAGTTCAGCAGATTTTACATGGGTTATGGATATGTTGTCAAAAATAAAAATTCAATGTAGGTTTGGACCACTGATGCCTAAACTAGTAATAAAACTGTATCTTAGGCATCAGTGCCTCCCAGAGTAAAAGGATTCCAGTAGAAACTCAACAATAAGCAAATATTTTCTATTAATATAGTTCAACTTCTTATATTATACTCTTATACGGCACGACCTTTACCGCAGAAGAGCATTACGAGGAAAACCTGATAAAAATATATGTGGGTAGATATAAGAATGTTTCAGGTGATTGACTGATCTATAAATGAACGCACAGCCCATAGAAATCGACGAGCTTGTCGGTTCCATGAAGGTTTTTTATGGTGTCAGGAACCGTATGTTTTTTTATAAATTATTCTAATATTTAATCATCGTGAGTATATAAATGCGTGAAAAAATATTCCTACTTGTTGATTTTTCTCGGTAAACCATTCTTTGGCTTGGCGTTCCAGAAAATTCTATGTCAAGTGTATATATTAGAACTTGAAGGAGCCCCTCTGCTTTGTTTTGTTGATACCATCTATAACGTCATTGACCTTTCGAACTGGCAGTCTTGATGCGAAATATTTTATTCTTTGATATACTCATTTAGTGAGTTATTCTTCATTTTGATGGATAGTAAGTCGTGATTATTTTCTCTCATTTTCTAATAAAAGTTTAAGTTAATCAACCGTGGTTCGGGTTTAGCACTTGATAAAAAATAACTCATAATAAAACACAAAAAGCCCATTTCTCGTCATATCAGCCCCCTTAGACAAGAGCCATATTTTACGAGTAGTAAGCGTACTGTCGCTCGCTTATAGAATAGAAAGACCAATGTACAATACAATACAATATAACTTTATTGCACACCAAAAATAAATTACAATATGAAATGAACTTAAACTATAAATGAATGCACAAGTGGGGGGCCTTATCACCTTGAGTGATCACTTCCAGGCAACCTTAGCAAGAAAACGGTGACAGAAATCAGTTTGGTCGGTGGCGTACAAATAAATAAATAATACTTTAAAAAAAATGTATGGGATTGACATCGCGAAGATTGACATGCTACGTCACTCCCATACATTCGTATTTCTATTCCTCAGGCGAGCGTCAGTACGCTTACTAAAATACGGCTCTTGTCTAAGGGGGCCGGTATCCATATGAATGCTTGTTAGACATATTCTGACAGCACAAGAGGCACCATCAGCCGCTTAGTTTGAAGTGTTTGCATCTACCCGCTTGACAGTTAGTAGACCGTAGCCTAGTTAGTTCGGGCGTTCTGACGGTCGCATAAATACGCAGGCTCGGTCGTGATTATTTTCACTCATTTACCAATAAAAGTTAAAGTTATTTCTAAACTAACTATAAACTATTGTATCTTCCCAGGTAGCATGGCTCCGTGTGGACACACAAACCATCCTCACCATCGGTCCCCACGTGATCACGAAGAACCATCGAGTAGCAGTCGCCCGCGCCGACCAGACCTGGTCTCTAACTCTGAGAGACGTGCGCGTCTCGGATGGCGGACGATACATGTGTCAGATCAACACCGAGCCAATGATCACACAGACCCATCATTTACATGTTTTTGGTAAGATTTTTTTACTTCTTAAGTAGTCATGAGTCATTAAAACCCACTGAATATTGGTGTGTGGCAGACAAGATATGGTGTCTTACACTCTGAGACGTTCGTATCTCGGATGGTGATAGATACTAGGTACTACTCCCATAGCAAAGCAACACGAAGTGGGTCTTGGCCTCCAGCACAAGAGAATGCCACCTTCGCCGGTCTCGGGCTGCCACTTGCCAGTCTGCAACTTCAAGTTCCTGCAAGTCAGCTTCCACGGCGTCTCTCCAGCGGTATCTGGGATGGATGATGACAGATACATGCGTTAAATCAAAACCGAATTAACATTTCTTAGGAAAAAAATGTACTTGTAAAGTTACATTTACTCGTACTGAGAACAAGTTACAACGAGGTACCTTCTAGACCGGTTAAATTGCGAAATAATAATAATAATAAATAATAATAATAATACCCCGATTCCCTGGGGGCTAAATGAGACCCCCTGCCTCCCGGCTTGCCTTGATTGGCCGTCCGGGAGTGGCAGACGCAAGAGCTCAGTACCTAAGCTCCAGGGTGGAAGTGTTAAAGGGCATAACGCCGCTAGTACCGCTCAGAGAACGCGCAGCACACCTCTCGACACCCTAAGCCACTCACACCAATGTTGCCCTTCCGGCGTCATCTTAGGCTGCCTTTTGTGGAGGGCCCATTTAGTGAGTGGCAAGTCATCACCCGCTATAATTTTTATGAATGAGGCATAACTGGCGGGTGCCGTTCCTCGTACAATAGACCAGTTTAATTAAGTCAATGAACAACTCAACACAATAGCCTGTAATATTAATACCATGTCTGCAGTAGTTACTTTATATACCTAACATCCTCTATCTGTAATTTTTACTTAATTTTAAGTACCTATAATATTGTAAAAGGCCTCTCAGTGTTGGCTACGGCCCCACTGATGCCTTAAAAATACCGGGCGTAAGGCCCGAGAATCTGTGAAGAATAATAATAATAATTTATTTATTTAGCACTTAAAAACTAGTTACATATGTTAATTCTATATAGTATACTTAAAAATATTTAACATGGTTTACGAGATAGGTTACATTGGTACAACATAGATATTAAACACTGGGTGCACTACATTCCACACTAAGTCCGAGACTTGTGTCGTGAAATGTAGGCTCTTTCCGTTAGATTTAAATTTAAAGACGGCACGTAATTATAAGCTATAATTTTTAAAATAATAAACTAAAGTAAAAGCAGAGATAAGTATACCTGCACGGCTATTCTATAAAACATACCTACTTGCATACGTACATGAAGTCGCTCAGATAATGTACAATAAGTTAAAGGTAAGTAATATATTTATTATCTATACATTGAATAGTCAGATTTAAAAATAGAAGGAATTAATGTCTAGTAAGGGAATATGTTAGCATTCGTTAACTCATTTCAGTGAGGGTAGATAATTCTTAATGTGAATGAATGCCTATATAGTCGAGATTACGGGGCCTGCAATCCAAAAGAAAACGTCCAGATGTAAATAGTATGATGTAAATACTTTAGTTTGTAGGCATTCTCGTGATACCTACTTCGCCCGGCCGCGGCCGCGCGGTCTCGGCCGGACGATTGAAGCTGCTACTAGTGTGGTTCCGCGCGGAGCGATGCCTGCCTACTGGCGAAACGAGACCCGTGAAGCATGCGTGGAGGGGACATCGATGCCTACGCGCCGCTGGCCGCCCGTTTAGGGATGGGAAAGTTTCATTTCGGTTCCATGCGTTATCGATATAAATTTGACTATGTGTCACAAAAAATAAGATTCAAAACTTTTACAGCTGAAATTACATTTTATGTATTAAACATGTTTGTTCAAATAATAATAAATAAATGAGTACAATATTTAATAATTGCTTATAGTGAACGTATATATGTATAGAAGTAAATAATTTAAAGTTAAGCTGAAGTTAGTAGTTAGTTAAGCTGAAGTTAGTAATTAATTAAGCTGAAGTTAGTAGTTCGTTTCGATTGCAAGGAGACAAGCTTATTACGTTACACACACCACTTTTTCTAGCATGTATGCTGAGTAGTTACCTATAAGCTGCTATGAACGACATATTTGCTTAAACCCTTTCTTAGGCAGCTGTTTTAAATCCAGACAACACGCACGCAAAATCGTGTGAAATCTGGGTATTATTTATTTAGGTGACCAAACAATCATGATTTTGTGGAATTACATGTGGAAAAAACCAGCAGACCTTCATTTGATTTGTATATTCTATTAAAAAAAAGCCTAGATAAAGATGGGGCCTTTGTTTGACACTTTTTTATATTAAGTCAATATGTAGTTACATATGTACATGCACTACTTTACCTTATATAGTACCTAAAGCATACAAAAGTTCGCCTGTGAATTTTTCTTTGAAAAAGTGATTTCAACGAATGATTCTCGTTAAAGTTTCATTTACGTCAATTTAGTAAACGATATTGTTGAAGATTATTTTCGTATTTTTATGAAAGAAAAAGAATCGCCACGTCTAATTTCAAACATTCCCTAGTAACGATACCGTCTATTATATCTACTGGATACCCAGTATTATTTATTTCAAGACTCAACTTTAAAAGAACCACCTCCAGTTCACATTGACAAATGATGCTACCAAATGTCTTCACATTTCTGCTCCCTAGACGACTCGTCCCAACAATTTGCCAACTCACAAAATTGCTCAGTGCATCGGCGCTTATTTATCAAGTGGCAATACTCTTGAAAGTAAAATATATCACTCCTGTCGATGGATATACTGAATATACTTGACTTGACTTGGCTGAATTAGAATTCCAGACTTGAGAAATAGAATTGTCAACGGACGCGCGCCGTCTCAAGGACGAGTGTCTTACATTACATACATATGCTTTAGAGTTTGTTTGACAGTGAAATAAATATCACCTACGAACTCGAATATTAAAAGGTTTAGGATGAAGGAAATGCCTCACGATAAGCAATAGATGTAGCAGATGGTGCATGCTTAGCCAATGAGAACATCTATACTAATATTATAAAGCTGAAGAGTTTGTTTGTTTGAACGCGCTAATCTCAGGAACTACTAGTGCGAATTGAAAAATTATTTTTAGACCAATTATCGAGGAAGGCTTTAGGCTATATAACATCAAGCTGCAACTAATAGGAGCGAAGAAACGATGGAAAATGTGGAAAAACGGGGAAAATTATTCATCTTTGAGGGCTTCCGTTGCGTGTACTGCAAAAACGGTTCAAGATAATATCAAAAAAATATGTTTAAAGAATTATTCCTCTTTAAATGATCTAACAAAATGTCTGCAACAGTGTTTCGGCTCTCTCTTGCAACTGGTCAAGTGCCGAAGACATGGAAGCTGGCTAACGTGCAACCTGTGCCCAAAAAAGGTAGTCGTGCTGACCCTGCCAACTACAGGCCCATTTCGGTCACCTCCGTGCTCTGTAAGAGTATGGAGCGTATCCTGAACGGCAGGCTCCTGGCGTACCTAGAGTCTAATGACCTCCTCAGTGACCGGCAATTTGGCTTCCGCCGGAACCGGTCCACTGGGGATCTTCTAGTGTACGCCACACACATCTGGAGTGAGGCTATTGAGAAATACGGGGAAGCCCTGGCAGTTTCTCTAGATATTTCTAAAGCCTTCGACAGGGTTTGGCATGACGGCCTAATCAGCAAGCTTTCATCGTTTGGACTGCCTGCTGGGTTTTGCGTGTGGATATCGGATTTCCTGAGGGATAGATCTATTCGGGTAGTTGTTGATGGCTGCTCGTCTGATCTAATGGCGATTAATGCCGGAGTACCCCAGGGATCAGTGCTTTCTGCAACACTTTTTTTGCTGCATATTAATGATCTGTTAAAGCCTGGTATTTTTGGGTATGCAGACGACAGCACTGTTGTAGAGAGCTATATGTCCACCGCTAAAGCTAGTGCGGCCGAGATCCAGTCTTGCAGAGAAGCCATGATTGAACGCTTAAACTTTTCCCTCATGGCAGTCTCCGATTGGGGCGATGCCAATCTGGTCAAGTTTAATGCCTCAAAAACACAAGCGTGTCTTTTCTCTGCAAAGAAGAGGCCATTTGTAATGGCGCCTTCTTTCCGAAATGTAACCGTGCCCATCACCGACCATCTAGAGTTGCTAGGTGTCACTTTGACTCCGACCCTCAACTTTGGCTCCTATATTGAGTCTAAAGCTCAACTTGCAGCCAAGAAGCTGGGTATCCTCTCCAAGGTGCGTCGATATTTCACTCCGGAGCAGCTGCTGACCTTGTATCAAGCGCAAGTTCGGTCGTGTATGGAGTATTGTTCGCACCTTTGGGATGGATCTGCCAAGTACCAGCTTGAGGCGATAGAGTTAATTGAGAAGCGGGCTAAAAAACCCATCGCGAAAGACTCACTCTGTAGCTCAAAATTACAAAGCCTTGAGCACCGCCGTAAGGTGGCCAGTCTTTCGGTTTTTTACAGGTTGCATTTCGGAGAGTGTGCGGAGGAATTGCATAATATAATTCCTGCAGCCCCATTTTACCATCGTACGAGTAGAGGTACGGCAAGAAGGCACCGTTATACAGTTGAGGTTCCAAAGACTCGCACCAAGCGGTTCGCTTCGACTTTTATCGTGCGAACAGCCAAACTGTGGAACTCCTTGCCCGAATCTCTATTCCCCTTGAACTATAATTTGTCGGTCTTCAAGTCGAGAGTAAACCGGTTTCTTCTAGGCAAGCGCGCTAGATCGTAGATTATAACGTTGCTTAACATCAGGCAAGTTGTAGTCAAGCGTGAGCCTATCTAATGTATAAAAAAAAAAAAAAGTGTATATCTTTTAAGATTGACTTACTAAAATCGTTTTATGGTAATAACTATTCCATACGGGCGAAGTCACTGGCACAGCTAGTATAAGATATGATAGAATTGAAACCGGCTACATGATTTGACCCATAGTTTGCATGATTATTTTTCTTCATATGCCATTCGATTTCTATATAATTATTTTTTATCTTCAGTACCTCCGGACATAGTGGACTCTGACAGCAGTGGCGAGGTGATTGTGCGCGAGGGAGATAACGTGAGCCTCCACTGCGCGGCCGCGGGCACCCCGGAGCCGAGCCTCGCGTGGCGGCGGGAGGACCTCGCGCCTATGAGGGTGGACGGGAAAAGCGGTGAGGATTATTAAATAAATAATAAAATGCTGGCCTTTTTCTGGCTCAACGTATCAGCATTGCCATCCAGTGTGGTAATGCGGCCAGTAAGCTGGGCACGCTGCTCTCTGGTAGTGGGCTGGAGCACTTAGATTATCTTAAGGTTTTACTAAAGGTTTCTCTAAGTGTCCCTTTTTTATGTTGTAGTTAGAAGTAGTATGTTTAGTTTTTCTTCCCTTTTTTATATATTTTATTTTTGTAAATTAAGTAATAATAAATATTTCAGGACACTGTGTGATAACACAGTGCCATCTAGCCCCATGCTAAGCTTACGCTTGTATCATGGGTACTAGATAACGCATATAATACATAAATACTTTTGTTTTGTAAATACATACTTATTATACATACATAGAAACGACCAGACTCAACACAAGTAATTACAAACTTTAATTTTCATAATTACTTGTGTTATGCGGGAATCGACCCCTAGATTAGAAGGCAAAGCCACTACCATCTAAGCTAACGGAGCAGTCAGTATTGTTGTTTATATGAAGTTCCGACGCGAAAGAGAAAAAAAATTAGTTTAGTTTACCATTTTAAATTGTATTAACCGCAAGCACTAGCTAGCGGCCAGCACATATTGTCAAAAATGATGTAGAAAGTTAGCTCGACATGTTTTGGGGCACTACGGGTTCCTTCATCAGGGCGATCATATCTTTTGTTCCGAATTTCGCACTGTAAAAACCTACGTAAACGAGTGGTTCTATGTTAACGTCCCACTTTCGCAAACTTTAACAGAAAGCTATAGCTAGTACAGTGAAATAATAATACGGATTAGAATTCAATTTATAATAGGTACGCACTTGACACCTATACATATTCATAATGACCAAATTTGACTGTTATTGTTTTAGCTTTACACAATTTCATATAGGTATACGTACTTTGTTGTAGGGTTCAAGAATCATCATTTTTTTTATGTGATTTGTACTCCACAAGCCCAACAGCAAATTAATTATAAATAACTTCATTTATAAATCACGTATCTTGCAATTAAACTTAAATTAACAAATGATTCTAAGAAATACTCTCTATTTACTCACTAGCTATATATTCTAAGTAACTCTCAGTTTGTTGTTACTGCACTGTTGCATACGTATCATATAAGCCGTGTGTACCTTCACTACATTCAATCTTGCACTAATTGCTTCTAAACTAATTAAGGCTTGTAAACATTTACTACACAAAAATAATTTAAATAGGTAACTTACACCAATATTTACTTTGCGATTTTCTTTAACCACCTATCAAAAAAATTACAGTATTTTACGTTGAGATGTATGTTCGTCTTTTCAACATCGCTTTTTCCACATATACAAATAATTATTTTAAACAAAAGCAAAAACCGACTTCAACTCTAATGTCACGTTACTGAACAAATTTAAGCCTATAAAAAACTACAACATATTCAATTGCTAAACAAATCTAAGCCTATCAGAGAAAACCGCATCAGAGCCGGGCTGATAATTCAGAAGATATAGTGTATACAGCAGCGCCCCCTGGTGAGTAGTCATCGTAATACATAGCTAAAAAGATGCATCCATTAAACCTCAACACATTACCGAAAACTGTATCGAAATCCGACTAGGTAGTAGTTTTGGAAATATGGGTAAAATTGGTTTGCATAAACTTTATCCATTTCTTGGTTTATTGTTTTTTTTCTCAACAAGTACTTAACCGAATGAAAAACAGTTATTATGGGACCATTTCGAAAACTATCCTCATCGAATAAAAAAAGAATTTTTGAAATCGGCTGATAAACAACGGAGTAATAGCGTAACATCGCCACGAAAAAAAAACTTTCAGAAGACTTGATAACCTCCTTTTTTGGAGGTCGGTTAAAAATGCTTATCGTAAAAGTACACAATCCTATCAAGTTAATTTAGTAAGAAGTTCGTTCGGTTTTACACTCAAATTACTGTTTTTTTAATGACGCATAAACCGATGCGCTCGAGTAAAATTTAAATGAGTATGAAGGAGCTTTACGAGTACATCTAGATTAATTCATGAGCTACTCAAATATCTCAAAAAATATTGGAAACATCATAAGTAGTCACGATTACAAAAACTATAAATAGCTGTATTTGTATCGTTGATTAACATTGTGTTTCCGTAAGTTTTTAAATTTATAAAACTGGCTTTGAAAGTTTGACATCAAGTTTGGCATTTAGTACCTACATTGAATCAGAAAATGATTATTTCTAAGGTCACTAGAGACCTACTTTTTCTGCTAAATTTTAATTTTGTCCTTATGTTTTATTTTCAAGTCAGCTTTTTGCGATTGTTAATGCCCACCTTAATGTTTAAATAATATCTACTTATACATTCTGAAACTACATTAACATAGCTAACTTGTACCTATGATATTTCTTCATGTTCTGACTACGCAGTTAGTTTTTGATTGGAGCAATATAGACGTCTGAAAGTACCTAGTTCTTGGCCCACATTATGTACAATGTTTCTAATTAAGTTTTAGCGAAAAGGTTATCAAACTTTTGTCCGCTTATTATAACTTAACTTCTCGACGTGCGCTAAATGCTGACATCTTTTGTTGGCCAATTAAGCACTTGTTTAGCCAGACTTTGTTTAAGGACTTTATGATAATAGTCTATGTTTAGTTCTTAGTTTGTTTGAAAGTAATATAACAATTTGATACTTTTTGCATGATAGTTTTATTTTATAACTAAATTTTTACAAGTGTTAAATATTGGGTTACGGCCACAAAGAAATTACGAAAAACGCTGTTGAATGAGAAAAAATAAGCTTAAAAAGTAAAAGATAAAATAATGAGTTCTGATCTAAGATCGAGAAGAGCAAGGTTTGCTTTCTTTTGCTCATAAAGTTTTGCGCGGAGCCGTAGTTTTAGTAGAAGTAGCTTTAATAAACAAGTACTGTGATAATTATGAGTTAATTTATTAAGTGCTAAACCTGCACTATGGTTGTTTTAAATTATTGTCCAATAAAAGTTTAATTTAAGTACTGTGTTATTTTTTTAGTAGCTTTTATGTAGCTGTGTGTTTACTTACTGTATCATGTTATAATCAATCAACATTACACTATAAACATGGTCTAGTCCACAAAACACTGGAATACACCAAACTGCAAGTGAGGGCGCAAACATCCAAACTTCCTCGCAAATTATGTGCGCTTTTCATTTTAGTAAAGTTGCTCACACAACGGTTCAAGCTCACTTTACAAATGACACGACGGAAAGTTGTGCAGTGTCGGCCGTGATGTATGGAGCCTTTGAAAAATGATGATGCGACAAAGCGGTTTTTGTTTACCTGTATATGTTGTGACACTGGGTTTGAAACATATACAATAATCTCCTTGGATATAGTCTGAGATGAAGTTTGTAACATATCATCATCATAAATTTAAGGGCCAGGCCCTTGTCTGTGGAGTATGCGCCATCCTTCCCGGTCTTCTGCCAATTCCTTGACCTCCTTATACGACATGACACCCGCCTTTTCTTTTATTTGGTCCATGTATGATCTTCTCGGCCTTCCTCTTCCTCTTCGGGCTTCCAATTTTCCTTCCATGATGTTTCTTATAAATTCGTCATGTCGTATAAGGTGGCCAACCATCTTCCCTCTTCTGTTTTCAATAGTTGCCAGTATAAGTTTGTATATAAACACATCAAAATACACAATATCCCTCTTGGATGCAGTCTGATATTAAATTTGTATATAAATCAAATACATAGGTATTCATCGATGCAAAAAATTATATCGCTATACTAAGTGTTTGCTTAGTATGCGGCCAGATGGCGCTGTGTCTGTGATATACTAATATATCAGAATATTTATGTTATTCACTTATTTATACGGGTAGGTATTTTGGAAGTAAATACGTACGTTCTTTGCTTGTGAGAATTTATTATGAAGACATATTAGCTCATTATATGAGGAATCGTGGAGCTGAAATTTCGTGATCATTCATTCTCTTTAAGAAATAAGACCTTGTTTCTATGATCTCGTACATATGTATGTGTACGTACCTAAGGTTAAGGTTCGATGATACGGCGCTGCGTTGCAGCATTATATATTTCATATAATTAGTAAGATATGAAATATTATCGTAGATCACATCATGGTTCATTACAAATTCCCTAAACACTCGGAATAAACCTTAAAATACCAACCTACACTATGATTATCAAACCAAACATATCAGATGCTACATCGCTGTTTGCTCAGTTATTTCACTGGCGACAGAATAATAATTAATGTGCCATATTCAGAGACACAAGTTACACTTTTGAAATGACGTAAAGTTTGTTTAACATGGCGCATTTTCGTGTAGTGTGTTTGGGAATTTTCATTTTCAGCTAAGTGAAATGTTTATGACATAGAAATGGAATATCAGTTACGAGTGTTTGGGTAATATAAAGTATTTTTTTGTTTTGTATGTTCTCTAGTAATGCATGTTTGTTTGAATAAATATGTTGAAATAAGCGCGGCAGCGGTATTCATGGTACAAATTTATGTTTTTTTTTACGTGGAATAGGTTTAAGTTTAACTACAGCCTGCCTGATTTTAAAAATGGCGTAACACGCTTACCTAGAAGATATCTATTAACCCTAGATTTGAAGATCCCTAGATTGTAGTTCGCAGTAAACACACCTTCTTGTAAAATATCCCAAAGCTTTATGAAAACAAATAATTTAATTGCCATACCAAGATTCTACCTCAGATTACAGTTGAAAGATAACTGTGCGAGTTACTATAAGCCTGGATGTCCTCCTGTATTATGTGAAGAATGAAACTGTAAAAAAACTTTCAGAAGACTGGATAACCTCCTTTTTTTGAAGTCGGTTAAATATTTAAAGACATACCAGCTTCCACCATGGTAGACTTTGGCCTAACTTATTCAAAGACTTCCACGGTTCAGTGCGTACCATAAACTACTTCCCTGTTATAAACGATCAAAACGTTCACAATAGAATCACAAAGCTAAACAATGCGCTATGTCTTCACATGGCTGCGAGCCGTGAAATCTCTGAATAATTCCACGCCGGCCTAACAACTGTCTCGCAAGATAAATTCATGCTCGTTCACTTGATTCTCATTCTAAAAGCCTCATTTATTATGAATTGATGTTTGATGTACATACTTACGTAAGTAAATGGGACTATAATTTGTTTCTTCCTTGTGGAAATTTAAAAGTGATTCTGTATTCAGCCGACTTAAAAAATGGAGGAGTTTCAGGGAAATTTCAGCTGAATGTTTTTTTTTTGGTGTTACCTGATATCTTAGCCCTTTAACATTCGATTAAAATTATTATTTTTCTGTTAAGTAGGTGATGATCAAATCTTGTTTCGTATAAATTCTAGTCTTATGACGCGATGACATTATGATCTAATAGATTTGACAGCCAGTTGAATTGGAAGATAATTTTATGCTTATTACAAGTCAACTGACGTTTTAATTAATTACCTAGCAAGTTTGTCAATAAGTTACTATATACGAAAACTATCTTAAAGATAAAGAATCTTTATTGATACTGTAAAGTTGCGCACACACACATAATATTTAATATATAAAATCATAGAATAGCTAGCTACACAAAATCTCGTCAAATTGAATTTAATACATTTTATCTCAATAAAATGAAGGTAAATATTATACCTAAAGTCAATTTTCTTGAGTATTAAAATCATGTCAAATATATTAATTATGTAAATGTTACGTCTTAATTATTATTTTTTTGTTTTTCGTTAAGTAATGCCATTTGAGCTGTATATGGGCTAAATTGACATTTTGATCTCACACCTAATTTGTTAATAAGTAATAATTTATGTCTAAGCGAGATTAGATTACATCAATTGCTAATGGACCATAGTCATTTTTTAAAAGTATTCTTTTAAACTGTATAGTCTCTGGTCTAACAATAGTTTGTCTGACACTATTACAAAATTGCTTATCATTTCATCGACTAAATTTTTGCGGGGAGTTTATTGAACAGTTTCTCTCTCATTATGGTAGGTAGTTCATAAAACCTTATGTTTTAATAAGGTTTTATGAATAAAAAGGCTTTTTATTTTATTTATAGTGGGTAGTTTCTTAGCATATACAGCCTAGGCACAGTAGGTTCTACAAACTTATATCCTACTCTTTGTCAACAGTGAGCAAATGGAGCGGTCCGTGGCTGAACATGTCGGGAGTGAGTCGCGACATGAACGGCGCTTACTTCTGTATCGCCACCAACGGGGTGCCACCTTCAGTCAGTAAGAGGATACTGCTGCATATATTGTGTGAGTTTTTTTATTTAATTTTATTTCTTTGTTTATTGTAGATAACATGCTGTACTTACAGACTATTTCACCAAAACAGAAGAGATACCAACTATACAAATATACATTTATATTATTTTCTTAACAAAGGAATTACAAAAATTTTACAAAATATAATTATTAATATTATAATTTAGCCATACTTTACCGCCGAACATGTGATAATCCTACACTTTTTAGCGGCTTCATCCAATTTGATCCCGGGTTTAAAAAACATTGCTAGTCACTGAAGCCTAGAATAGAAAGCCAGAGATTTTTTTTTATTAGGGTGTGCTAGTTTGGGGGTTGTCTGGTTGCATTTCAAAGAGTAGTTGAAATATTACCCCCATAGTGTTAAGAGACCCTTCGAAAGCGAGTGTGGCTCAGTGGTTCCAGTGTATGGTGGTGGTGGTATGCTTTTCATCCAGACGCACCCTGGTTCGAAACCAGCCCTACACCAATGGCTTGGCATTTTCCAAGTTATGTGTGGATTTGCACTTGCTTAGTGTTGAAGGAAAACATCGTGAGGAAACCGACATGTTTGAAGACCTAAATATCCGAGGACATATATGTATCTTCCTTGGAAGGACCTGGGCGCCCACCACGATGTATCTGTCCTAGAAAACTCACTTTTTGATTTAATTCTGCGGGGGGGTCACGACCCTCAGTCATGAGAACATACGACTCAAGAGAGAGCTAAGGACCCTTGTTCTAATGTGTAACTGGGTGGACGTCAATAACGAATTTTCATACGATCGTCGCCACCACTAACGTCTTTTATTAGGTTTAGGCTTCGTTGTTAAATAAATAGCCTTTAATCTTAAAGAACGACACCGATGTAATTTTGGTTACGCTCATTAAATAATTAATTAAATCATCAGTAAAAGATGACAGAGGGTTTTTTTTTAATTACATTCTCAAGATAGATGATCAATGTGTATGAGTAAAAAAAGTTTCAAACATATACTCATCAGTATTTTATATCAGAGTCCTGCTAGCACTGCTGGCAGTATGCCGTGACCCGGTAATGCTCGCCTCAAAATGCTTTATCATGCTCCTTTGTTCTTATTTAAACGTAGTCGCGCTTCATTGGATGCTTTGTTGCCGAAATTAGGTTCAACAGTCGAGAGGTTGACTTTGAAATAATTGGATCTTGCAAAAAAGACAGATGATAATAATTATGTCGTTAATCGGTGAAGGAAAACATCGTCAGAAAACCGACTTGCATGAGGACCACAATATACGGACATGTGTCTTCCGTTGAAGAACCTGGCCCACCATGATGTATCTGCCCAAGAGAAAATGAATTAATTCTGCGGGGGAATCACGATCCTTAGTCATGAAATAATATTCAAGAGAGAAAATAGTTATGTGCCTAAAGCTTCGTGCTAGGATGAAGTCTTAACTTAGCAGTGTATCCGATGGCCATATTCATAAATTCACTCTGATGCGCCATCTTTTTATGTAAAAGATTTATCAATTTTACTATAAAAATAATAGTAAACATAAACTCAACATAGTAAATGCAAACTAGTACATTCAGGCCCTCTTTTGGCAGTGTGCATCGCTGGGTACAAATCTGCGCCAAGCTATTGGTATAATACGTACTGGGTTACTAATAACGTATATATAATACTCGTCTACATACTTATGTTTGAACAAAAAGAAGATATAAATAACCAACTCGTTATGAGTGAAAATTATACTAGCGAATGACACCAGAAACTGTTATCAATGATCATCGAATCAGCTGCAATTTATTGGTGTATAAAAATGTGTTTTTAAAGAAAACTTATTTTAAACCCAAAATTCTCTAAGTGTTAAAATAGTATTGCCTTGCTTTGGTTTTTTTACATACCCTTAATTACAAGATGCATATTGCAGCATCATCATCATCATTGGTCTTAATTTTGAATTGAATTTGAATTGAATCTACGAGAGATGATTCATGCTTATTGCGCACGTTACGAGTGACCCTGTATAATGGCAGTGTTCCGGCAGTTGCACTAGAAAGCCCATTACCATACATATACGCGTAATGTTCATGATGGAGCGATCTGCAACTTTTATTCCGAACAGTTAGACCAAAGTGCCGAGTCTTTTGGAAAACTATTGTTTTGGTCAGCAGATGTAAATATTGGGTGGCAAATAAAATTCTGGGCATGATAGCGCATCAATGATGATGAATTTCTCTATTCTACGTCTAATAAAAAAAAATAGCGGGAGTTATTATACTCCGCAGTCGAACGAAATCGGGTAGGTACTGATGTTAACGACGAGTTAGTAAGAAATACACGAGTATTTCTGCCTGGTCGAGATTTGTTTTTATCTTGAAATTTGAACATAAAAAAATATATTCAATACTCTTCTTCTTATCTAATGAGAGTGGCCAACTCTTGTGTCGAGAGTTTATCAAGCCACCCTAAGGGCCTACTATACACTATATATACTATGAGAAACAGCCGGGACCGATTCAATATTCGCTGTATTATAATATTAATCAGGCTTTTTATGTTCAATGTTTGCTACTCTATTAAATGTTTCAGTTATTTCCTACCATCCAGGTAGATTGGTAGTTAAAGTGGGGGCGGAAGCTGCCTGACAAGCTCCAATGCTTCATTTTACACGAACGTGGGATAAATAGTACACATAGAATTTTATTTTAGCCTTCATACCTACGATTAAATGATACTGTGTATTCGTAGGTTAATACGAAATATCCACATCTAAGTACAATTTATTTAACCATACCCTGTCCGAGTCTGTCCACACATTATATGTCATCTTGACGGCTATCTTCACATATTTTATGTCAAATTAGACGTACAATGCTTAGACAGAGTAAAGAGCCAATTGTGTTTCTTATTGCTTCCAATTTAAATTCGCTTTTTACAACCAATAACTAACACTAACCGATCACTTACCAGACAATATATTCCTAAAAAGCAATATAGCGAACTCGTAAAATTACTTGATTATCTGATACATCTAATACGGAATATACGATTAGGATCAACATAAAGTAAAGACCCTGTTTCATTGGCGAAGACCAGAGGGTCAAGGATATTGGAATAGATAAATTTCTCTAGTGGACCTCTGTATTATATCACGGAGTGAAACGGATAGATATGATAGCACGTTGTTTAAAGTTTTTATATTAATATTCATTTATTTTCGTAAAGCCTATTAACCGTGCAATAAAAATAAAAATAAAATAATTACATTTATTACTATTAAGAATAAATTATTGTCAAATGTTATGAAATAAGAATCTTTTTTTTTTACTAGAAAATTAAAGCCTGTTTTGGACAAAACTCCGTTTATATTATGCAAAATCTTTTAAATTAGATTTAATGTACCAAGACCAACCAATATCAAATTACGTTTGTTCTACGGGTTTTGGAAGTTCGCTAAAACAGTAAGATGCTACACACAAAAAGTTCCGCGAACCGGTGGCTATATAAATTAACAATAGGTATAACTAAATAATTATGTTACTAAATCCACACGATAATCCATGTCTATCTCTTATCTAAAACATCTAGACAATGTTATCGTTCCTAGCTTAGATCTAACTTATGTACAAGCTTGTTTTTCCGTAAATTGTTTGCCAAGGCCAAATTGTAGTCAAAGTTTTTGAGATGTCAGTAAATAATGATAAATACATGGAAGAAATGAGATGTTTCTTATTTTCTCATTTTGCCTACTCTTAGATTAAATACCTGTGTTGTTCTTGCCTTAATCTAAATATTATGAACTCACATAGATACAATATGCGTATTGTATTAATTTGTTTTATGTAATCAAACTAGTTACTTGTCTAGTTATTGGTTTATGATTGGTGAGGTGGTCAAAGAAATGTATTGAAATAAAACACATTATTTTAAGATTGTTTTAACCGTTTTCCTTTATATATCACTACAGATCACTCTCATTAGAAACCTTGTGATGGGCGAGTGGGCCCTAGCTTCCACGGATTTCCTCTGATTTTGTGATTCTCAAACATCGGTTTCGTCACGATGCTTTTCTTCATCAATGTACAAACACAAAATCTTAATTGAATCTAATTTAATCTTATTTAACTCTTGACCCCGCGCGTCTCAACCTGAAAATCAGCGCTGCAGAGCAATCTGCAGCATTAATGCTGAGGTATGACCTTTTTTGACGCACGGGATACATCAATGTAACGTAATATCACCTTTCTATTCTACCTGTTGTCAACTTTTGTATGTATACCTATATTATTTTGTCCTGTGTGTCGAAATAAATGCTTTGAATTTGAATTTAAGGGTAGTGATACAATTAACCGAAAAATATATGTATACATGATACATGCTATAAAAAAACTGTCAGTGGATCAAATGCACACAATATTTGAAAAACAAGTCATAGGTACAGGACTGGAACTAAACCGGAGTGTATAAGAATTTAAAGCAGCCGCAATTACCATCGAACCACACTCACTATACATATAACAAAGATTGTGGTTGGGAATAGTCTTTTCTATAAAATAAATATTTTTATTTCATTAATTCGGCTATAAAAGAAAATTATATATCTACTGAAACGCCCTTCCCACGCTGTATGATCTCGTTATAACAACCGTTCGTTGTTTATTCCCAGGTAAACCTACAGTAATGATCATTCAGAAGCTAATTGGCGGTTATTTGGGCGAGTCAGTGATACTCCAGTGCAAAATTGAAGCTAATCCTTTGACCAGCATCTACTGGACTCACATCGATGGCGATAAACTTGAAAATGGTATGATGTAGTTAGTGTTTAGATTTTTCAGTAACGTATGCAGTCGCCTGGCCGCTATTTATTATAAAAAGTTTTATATAGTAAGACTCAAAAACTAAGGAAGTTAGACTGATGGTTTATATCCTACTGTGTTGGTAACGTAACAAAGATCTCGCTTCTAGAAAACCTATGCCTAATACATAGGTTTTGTAGTTTTGAATATTTCGGGAAAACTCATTTTTGTATGAATATATTTTTTTTGATATAACTCAAATGTTATTATAGACTCCTAAATGTTCGTAGCTTTTCATGAATGTATTTTTTAACTAGCATGACTCTTAGGAACATTCCTTATGTTTAAGAACATGTTGTTTGTGCTGATAATGCCGGAAGGTTAGCTTGTGGAGAACAAATATGTTTATTTTTACAAGCACCTCTGTACCACCTATATAATATATTACAAATAAATGACATTAAAAACAAATCAAAGAATGTTCTCATTCCTAAAATTATTAGTTTTAGGTGGTTTCACAAAACTTCACAAATTCTAGGTGGTAGGTGTGAACGTTTTTACGTTACAATAGCCCCCCCATCAACTAACGTAAAAAAAACGGTATCTTGCTATATCAACTAATACATTAATTAATTAAGTTTTTAATAATGTACCCACAGGTTCAAAGTACCAGGCAAGCATAAGATCGGAGAGCTACCGGCACACCGCCTCGCTGCGAATCATGAACGTGTCGCGGGATGATATCGGCGCTTACCACTGCCACGCTGAAAACCCGCTCGGGACCGCGCGGGATGACGTCACTCTGTATAGTATGTACCTACTTTTGATACAGTTTTTTTGTGTTGCTAGGGAACCAATGATACTTTATTAGCTGTATGAAGCAAAAAGCGATGAAGTAAAAATGCTGTATTTTATCAATTAGTGTTAGTTTCTGCCTTTTCCAAGAGATCAGGGAAAAATAAACAATGTACACCTTATTTTCATTTATAAGAATATTTTATAACAAAGGTGAAAAATACGAAACTATAATTGTATGAAATTCTGTCAGTCTAATAAAATTCGTATCTCAATTATAAGTACTGCGCGTATACCACTTGAAACACCACCCTACCTAAAATATCACTATTTCCCGATCAAATTCTTTATGAGTAGTTTTGTCACAAGCTTCCCGTATACTAGGACAGTTTTCTCAGGATGTCACTTTATTAGTTTTTGTTTGGGCTCGTGTTATTAGTTCTGTGAGTGAATGGCAACAGTAGACTTCTGGGCCTCCTATTTATGGAACGTTTTGCCGAAACTTTGTTTATTTGTTCGGAAGGATGGATGAACGAGAAACCTGTGTAATGAGTATGAACAAATATACAAGGAACGAATCATAATTTATAGGCAGGTAAGTAATAGGAGTTTTGTCTAAAAAGAAATATCTTATCTTATCTAGCTATAAATGCTTAGACCAGATGGTGATTAAGTTTCAAAACGTAAAAGTCGTATTTAAATTGAATCTATTTTCTTTGAAAAATCTGTATTTATTGCTAATATGTCATTTTACTTTTTATCTCATCATTTTTGTTGTTTCCCTATTAAATGTTAAACATAATTCATATTTCGTTCGTTAAAGGACTTGTAAAATTAAGCAATCTATTTTTATGGCTACAATTTTATTATATTTTTTTAGTAAATTTTTATAGAATTCAGTCCTAACATAAATAACCAACATGGCCGTCTATAGTATGCATGCAAACCTAAGTGATCAATACGCTCGGGGCCTAATTGATACATTATTAAATCACACAAATTATTAACGAAACCTATTAATGGAATTCACACCGAATAAACAAATTTGACGATTAATAATTCAACAACCATTGCAACTGAGCCATTATTTAATTAATTACAAATAATTGCGACTACTAAACAAGCTGTCCTCGTTAAATTAATTTATTTTTGACATTTCTTAACAGATAATTATAAAGGTACTCGTAACTGCGTCATAAAAATTTCGCCGTGAAATCCTAAAATTTGCGACCACCATAAATTAATTTTGGTGAAAATTAAGGTGTTGATTCTAATTAACGTTTACCGCCGGGGATTACTTTTTTAATTGTACATTTTTATGGGCCTGAGAGAAATAATTAGATTCTCGACGTTACACTGAGGAATAGATCATGGTGTGTAGATTCCGCATAATTAGGACTGTTTATAAATATAATTCAAGACTAGCTTTTATCAGCGGCTTCGCATGCATTAATACAAACAAACGTTCCTCTTGAATTAATCTATTTATTTAAAAAAAACTGTATCAAGTTCCTTGTGTTTAAAAATCTACATACAGACACGGGAAGGCACTTTGCTTTGTACTATGTATTGATGACATGCCTATAAAATATGTATATCAAATATGTAGATATTGTATTTTATTCTAATACATACCAAATACCACAGAAATCTAAATTTATTTAGATTTAAATAAGTAAAGTTAAATTTATTAAAATAATAAGAAACAATATTTACACATATTAACATTAATAGAACTAAAAAAGAGTATTTACATCTAAACTAAATTTAAACAATCTACATGTGGTATGGAGCCAAGAACGCTGGCTGCATTCCCACACTGGATTGCTATAGAAATCCTTTGCGCAAGGAACCAGCCAGCGTTCTTGTCTCAATTATGTAGATTAGTTACTGCTGACATATATTTCATGTTTTATTCATATAATAATTTATTTTGTCTGATAAACAGTGTATATTATATACCTATATGTAGTATTTTCCGGAGTTAATGTTTCATAATGGGCTTCATTGGCTGATTAACTCAAAAACTCCCATTTGAAATTTTTTTGGTATCTACAAGAAGTAATCAGTACCAAACCAAGTAATAAAGTCAGCAATGAGGGGCAGTAAATTGTTGCGTTGTTCCAGCTCTGGTTACAACCACTTCAACAACAACCAGCACGGAGCAACCAATAACCGTCGCGGAAACCACTTCTACTTCGCTAGGATTTGTATCTAGTAAGTAATAAAATATTTAAGTGTACAGAATAATTGTTATGAATCAAATTTATATCAAAAGTAAGTATTAATTTTTTGGTTATCGACGAAATTGAGATGCCATGCTCATTAGGCTCAGTTTTGAGTGTAATTAAATTATATTTATGTATTCATACAACGTAGGTAAAGCTGTGGTTAAAGACAGAGTCTCACTAGGTAACTTAGTTGAGGAGATTCTTTTCTGGTTTGTTGTTAAACAGTAAAACATGAACTTGTTAAATCTTACAACATTATATTGTCAAAATTAATTTATAATCTTTTTTATCTCATTCTATTTTAACTACGCCTTTATTCTTGTTATAGGTACCGAAGAAAGTAGGGTCGAAGACAAATACTCTCACGACGATAGTTTCGTTGTTGTTCTGAGCCAGCACCAAATGCAAAATCCAGGTAACACACTATACATATATATTTTTCATTCTTTAACTTTAAAGTTATGTTCTGTTCGGTGGAACTTTGATCTGTTCATTAATATTTTCTCAGTGAATTATTAAGTTAACAAAACATTGTTGAAATAACCAAGTGGGTTGATTATTTCAGCAATGAATGATTTTTTTTACGTGAGCCTATCACACGTAAAAAAAAACGTTTTTTGTAATACCTATGTAAAGTACGAGTATATGTATAGGTATGAATCTAGGGTCCAATTTAAACCAATTTACACAAGGCAGTTAATAAGATTTTTATTCAAATCGCCGCCATGTTTGTTTCAGATTTATCCCCGAGTTCATGACCAGAGGAGAGCCCGGACCACTGGGCTATTTGGTCGGCAGCCAATCCTGGACCTTATGTCAGCGCAATACAGACTATTTTACTACTAGCCCTCGGTGTGTGTATACGAATATACTTATAATTTGTGATAGATATGTATATCTGCATTCGAAATAGTGAAGTTTGTTCTGATAATGAGAAAAATGTAGTTTGTTTTTAATTGTATAGATTCATTGACAAGTTTTTAAAATATTCGTTCAAATAATATCACACTGTATTTATGACATTGTAATTTAAACCTATTTGATCTAAAATTATGTTGCTAACCAAAATAATAAATACATAACCTGGAAAAAATAATTAGACAACTATAGCATAACTACAAACCTTTTCAAAACAATTATTATTACTTTTTAATTTGTAAATAATGTCTTCTTCTTCTTCTTCTTTCTTAGCCTTTAAGGAGTCCATTTCTGAACATAGGCCTCTCCTATTTTTCTCCATAACTCGCGATCTGCTGCTCTAGCCATCCAGTTGTGACCCGCGTGCTTCCGGATGTCATCAACCCATGGTAACGGTGGGCGGCCTCGTGGTCTCCTGTCTGCCCATGGTCTCCACACTACTAGTCTTCGTGTCCATCGGTGACAGTCCATTCGAGCAATATGGCCAGCCCATCTCCACTTTCTTCCCGTAATGACTTCTACTACGTCTTTTAGTCCCGTTTTTCGCCGTATCCACTCGTTCCTCCTTCTATCGCGCAAGGTGATTCCGAGCATAGCTCTTTCCATGGCACGTTGCGCGACTCTAAGTTTCTCAGCTGATCGTTCTGTGAGAGTCATAGTTTCAGCACCGTACGTGAAGACCGGCGTGATACATTCTTCGAATACCTTGGCCTTCAGTTTAATAGACAGCTTCTTGTTGCGAAGTATTTGGTTGTTTGCGCCGAATGCTGCCCAGGCTTGGGATATACGCCTTTCTACCTCTGCAGTCTGATTTCCTAAACCTAGTGTTGTAAATAATGTAAATATGATTAATAAAGTTTGTAAATAATATTAAATCGCTATTAAGAGTAGCTTAATCTTCGACAAATTGATTTGTAATTTACAGACAACTTTAAGTTGTAATAAGGTGTTTAAAAAAGTTCTTTTTCTCCTTAAGTAAGCTATAGAATTCTTTAATTTTGGAATATTAATAAAGTTGCTAAATATATGTAGTAGTTTTTATTTCACTTCATTTATGTGTGTCTTGGTAGATAAAATTAGGTCTGGCATAAATATGTTCATCCGATGAAAATATCTAGTAGGTAACTATTTTATTGTACAAAGTGTTGATTGACTTTTCGTGTTGGACTGAACTTTCGATTCAGGTTTCGGAAAAGAATTTCTAATAAGTTAAAAACGTGGTAAGTTCTCATATATATATTTGTTTGAAAATTATAATAGAACATGACATTTCGAATAATTTTAGGCAACAAAGTAAAACATGTGTACCTAAGTAACGCAAACATTTAATTGTTATCTAAGATCTTACAGCAAACCACCCTTACTTTATTTAATTGTTATCTAAGATCTTACAGCAAACCATCCTTACTTTATTTCCGTTCTAAAAGCCTTGAATTAGGAACACAATTTAAACAAATACCATGTAATTATCAGGAACACACAAGTTTGTATATTATATCTAATAAAACAATCTAGAACCAATATCCAAACGAAATTTGTAATTCTATATAATCAGCTTAAGGAAAACACCCTTTTGACAACAAAGGTAAGTATATATATGCTCTACGTTTGGCCCCAGAGTAAGTAGTTTGTGTGAGTGTTGTTTTAGCTGTTCAGTGATTTAATGCCGAACTGCAGTGTGACAACACATTCTCCTGCATAAGTCTATCTAAAAAGGACACACTTACACCGTATTCTTAAACGCTACCTCAAAATTTCCGTGGCTTAACTCAAAATCACTCTTACTACATAGGTTCGAGTAAGAGTGATTTGTAGAATTGTCAAGCTCAAGGCAGCTTGTGACTAAACTTATAGCTACATACCAATTTGGTCCATATTATACAACTAACAAAGGAATCACTATCTCTTGCTACCCTTTACATTAAAAGGACTCCCAATTGAAATCACAGTAATTCTTGTACAGTTTCCAGTTCTATAGAAAATTTTGTTAAAAAAAATTCAGTTTCGATAACGATGGAGAAATTCTCGAAACCGCTTCATTCCGAGGCGGTCGTTTCTGGAGCAATGGCAGTTTTGTTACATGGATCCAGGATAATTGGTTTGGCTCCTCTCACTTTTACCAAGATTAAAGAGGGATGGAGAATCAACGTATCCCGTGGATGGAGTGTGTATGGATATGTAATGACAGTTCTTAACAGTGAGTATGTATTTTTACTTGGACACAAGATACGGTGGCCTCAAAGGTATTTTATGGTGAGCCTATCTGTTGTATGGTGAGACTCATACATCTTAACTTCCACATCTTTGCCAAATGACACAGCATTTTGCTTCTATGCACAATGGCTATGATGAAATACTTAATGATAATGTCGTATTGACGTGTCTGTCAACCGCAAATCTGTTTGATACAGTAATAGTAGTTTATCTACACTAATGTTGTAACATTCTACCTTTGTTTCCAATACTTGACTTATAATTACTACTGTTATAGCACAGACAACAAAACACTCAATTTAAGCAATTTCACATGATGGTATAATATCCACATCGATATCGTAATAGCTCATTTTAACATCAATAAAACGCGACCAACCTGATTGCAGGGCCAATCAGGTTGGTCGCGCTTTATTATGATGCGCTCTGTAATAAAACTTTCATGAAAAAATCTCGATTACCCTCTCACATGAGGGGTTTATAATCGGGCCAATAGTACTGTATTAGTAGTTTATGCAACTGCATATAACACGGGTATTAAAACACGAGTGTGAGTTTATGAAACGAGCGCAGCGAGTTTCATAATAGTAACGAGTGTTTCTTCATTATATGACAGTTGCATAAACTACTAATACAGTACTATTGGCCCGATTATAAACCCCTCATGTGAGAGGGTAATCGAGAATTTCTCATGGAAGTTTTATTACAGAGCGCACAACGCAACAGACCAGCATTCAATCAATCAATCTTTATCTGAATATAGCTTTATTGTACACCAGATCACATAATACAAAAACAATTTACAGTAAAATTACTTAACGTAGGTACATTGGGCGGCCTTAGCATTAGCCTTAGCCTTAGCTTTAGTATTATGTATGCATAGGATAATGGTTTCTAATTTCTAGAGGTAACATGTTTATTACAGGTCTTTTTTGCATTTCAACTTTCCTGGTTTTTGGGCATGTGTATAAAGTCTGGCTTCACGACAATACACCTAAATCTGTGTGGTTTTTCCAAGTCATCCTTATGATGGTCACAGCTGCGACTGCGGTGTTCTCTTCACCTCGGCAAATGAAAGCGCTCATCGATATCTTGGGACAAGTGCAAAAGGTATGTTATGCGCTTCTAACACGATTTAACAAAGTTCATTTGGTTTCTGGTAAGCACGATTGCTTGCCGTCGGGCAAACTAGTAGGTACAAACCGGTTTTAGTTAAAAAAGGTGGAAAAAATTAACATAATATGTAAACTAAGCTTTCGAGGACTTTTATCCACTGTTTTTAAATAGTTGTATGTTTTGTCTATTATTTTTAAAACTATTTCAGATAAACTCCGCTCTAGGCGTGCATCATTTCCCAAAGGCATGGAGTCGCAAGATGAGTGTCACTCTGTTGACACAGATATCACTCTGTGTCGCAGTCTCATCGATCGAGATATTTCAACGGGGAATCTTCATACTAGGACGAGGCCATAGCTTATATGGTAAAATAAAATAATATAACAAAATACTTATATGTAGATATTTATATGTACATATATTATGTATCAGTTTATTAGCTTCCAAAGTCCAGAGGGGACTGTACCACGTATAATGACTATCGAACATATCCATATATCCATACTTAAACAACGTAAAATTTGCAAAGTCTTAAAGTATAAGTTTTTGGAGTCCACTCAAAGTTATGCATTAACCTGCAAAGTCAAACTTATGCCTTAGATAAAAGCAAATGTGAGTACATTTATGTTCGTTTATTTCCGTAGTATCAGAAACGAATCTTTTTAATTTTGGGTATGAAGGTGAAAGTGGTATAGGGTCTCAAGATTGACAAAAGCTTCTTTTTATGCCGACCTAACGAGATCTACACCGCTGGTGTTACAATAGCTAGGACAAATAAAATAGGAAATGTCTTTTTTACTGTTCTTTCAGTTGCAGTATTTGCTACTGGTTTATATTACTACCTCGCGTATTGGACCATGCAAGTCCGTAACTTGCAGTTTATCGCAATCGTGTTGTTCGTGAAACACAGCTTTAAGATACTTAATGATCAATTGGAAAACGTACTGGAAAGTAAGTTTTTGCTATTTTGCTGTAAAAGGACCCTTTTTATTGTTTCCCCGCTTGAAATTATTATTTATTTGCATATTTTTTACTTAAAATATATTTTTTAGATCTTGAAACCGACGAAATGAACTCTGAGAAAACTACGGTCATTAATAACTACGTATCTATAATTAACAATTCTGAAAAGAAGATTTTGAGTTAGTACCATTAATTACTTGATTTCACCATTTTAACTGTCGTGAATTCCACATAGCCTGACGATATCTTTTTCTTCTGTCTTAGCCATTAGTTGTCCATTTCTGAACACATGCCTCTCCTAATTTTTTACAAGACTTGCGATCTGCTGCTCTAGCCATCCAGTTGTGACCCACATGTTTCCGGATGTCATCAACCCATCGTAACGGTGGGCAGCCTCGTGGTCTCCTATCTGCCCATGGTCTTTACACTACTAGTCGTCGTGTCCATCGGTGACAGTCAATTTGAGCAATATGGCCAGCCCATCACCTTTGACTTTTTTTTTTAATCTTTTAAAAGCTAATTTGTATAAAGACTAACTTCGTGGTAATCATTTTCTCCTTTTGCGTATCATAAAGACTAATAAATACAAACCAATGGAAAAAATGTGTACCTAACGCCTGAAAGAAAAATGTAATTACCTAATTGTTAGTATACCTTAATGTCTGGAACGAGATGGCAATTACACCGCGACACAGGTTCGCCTAGTGCGGTGTTTATAGTGCATGTATGTATAGTTTTATTATTTTTTTGGAGCAATAAACGAAATTTTTATTTTATTTAATTTATCACCACTTTCTTCCCGTAATGACTCTACTACGTTTTTCAGTCCCGTTTTCCGCCGTATCCACTTGTTACTCCTTCGATCGTGTAACAACTTCGCTGATGTGAATAGCAATATGAATCTTTTTGCTTAGTGCGACGTGAATCTCTTTTACAAAACTCTTTTTATATTTATTCAAGCACACGAGATCCCTCTGCAAAAGTGCAAGCCAGAGTCTCCTCAGTCCCGCGTGCGTTCCCTCGCTCTGTCGTTTGCTCAGCTCTGTGACATCGTGCGTAAAGTGGATCGCTGCCAGGGAGTCATAGTACTACTGATGCTCGCCAACATCCTGCTGCATCTCATCTCTACTCCCTACTTCTTCTTAGATATAATGAGTAAGTGTTTTATTGTATACAATCCAACATTCGTTGTGTTTGCACACATATTATATTTCTATCATATCAATATTTCAAATATAACATCTAAACTTGTTATACAACGACTTATGACGTATGCGTGTGTTATTGTACCATGGTATAAGGTTAAGGCATTAGAGGCACTTGAAATCGCATTTTTGTACCTAATTTCTCATTTTCAGTACACATCGGGACTGACAACGCTAAATTATTGGGAATAGAAGGCTATTTTTTCTTAGTTCTTCTGTTTTGGTGTTTATTTCACACATACAACCTGGTCATGACCGTGGAACCTTGCGATCGAACTTACTCGGAGGTAAAAAAGCTATCTGTATATATGTAAAATTCTCTTCAACAATTTGGTTAGACACTTCAATCTTCTTCTTATCGAATGGCAGTAGCTAACTCTGGTGTCGAGAGTTAACTAAGCCGCCCTAAGGGCTAAGGGTCTCTGACATGGCTTAATTACAGACGTGCTATGACATAAAAAATATAGTAATACTATCTATAGATATTAGGCACTTCAATAATATCAATAGTATCATATACCTAGTATCATTAAAGTATTATATATTTATATATATACTGTAGTTTTTAGAGACAAGATTCGCGGATATTTTTGCTTTTGCTACCGGATACATTTAGCAGTATAAAATATTCAATATATATATATTCAAATTCGGCCTCTCATGTTTGAGGAGTGCTGGAAGAATTAGCCGCCACGCTAGTCTGAACGACATCATTCGCCGGGCTTTTTCCACTGCCAATGTTGCAGCTATGCTCGAGCCGAGCGGCCTAGCACGTGACGATGGAAAAAGACCTGACGGTATGACTCTTGTGCCCTGGAAGTTGGGTCGGCCCCTTGTGTGGGACGCAACTTGCGTCGACACATTGGCGTCGTCTCATCTGTCTATTGGCGGCTCTACACATAGGCCAACGAGTTGGCAAGCGCTCTGGCCCAGTGTGTCGGGCCACGGTGTCGGGCTGGAGCGGCGGCTATTATTGCCGAGCATCACAAGTGACGCAAATATGCTAACCTCGGCCGAGGTTACATCTTTGAGCCTTTTGGAGTCGAGACTTTGGGCCCGTGGGGTCCGGGAGCCCATACTATTTTCCAAAACCTCTCGGAGTGCTTGGTTGACGCGACGCATGACCAAAATGCTGGCCTTTTTCTGGCTCAACGTATCAGCATTGCCATCCAGCGTGGTAATGCGGCCAGCTTGCTGGGCACGCTGCCCTCTGGTAGTGGGCTGGAGCAATTAGATTATCTTTAGGCTTTTCTAAAGATTTTCTAAGTGCCCCTTTTTGTAGTAGTTAGAAGTAGTATGTTTAGTTTTCCTTCACTTGTTTTTATATTTTATTATTGTAAATAAAGTTTTTTAATGTAAAAAAAAATAAAAAAAAATCAATTCATTCAATATCAATAATTCTTTTTACTTTTAAGTCATACCTACTATACAAGTACATATACAACAGTTTGTATGAAAAATACGCACAACGATGTTCTTTGAATATAATTTGACCGGTTCCGGGGTGCCTGGCCTGAGGAAGCCTTCGACCGGGACGCATGGACGGAGTTGGGGGAGACCAGCGGGCAGGCGTAGGACATTTAGGTTAATAAAAAAAATCTTTGAACAGATAGAGTGGACTCGTGAGCTGGTGTGTCAGTTGATGCGCTGCTCTCACACGCCGCTGTACAGCCCCCTGGCGCTGCAGCTCGACCAGTTCTACAGCTACTTGCAGCTCAACAATGTGCTCTACAGGCCGCTCAAACTCATCACCATGACGAGACCGCTTATTATTACTGTCAGTATACATACCTTTTGATTCTTCTTAACGAATTTTTAGACAATAGCACTGATATCGTAGTATTAGATGCTGTTTGATTATGATTCTACCGTCTATGAAGTAAGCGCGCGCCAACCCAAACTCAAAAAGAACAGGCTGGCGAACCGCGCTTCTTCTTCTTATCGAATGAGAGTGGCCAACTCTGGTGTCGAGAGTTTATCAAGCCGCCTTAAGGGCATCTGACTACGACTGCCGTACTATGACAAACAGCCGGGATCTACAATTCAACGTGTCATCCGAACCACGGAAGCATCTAAAATGGAATGTCACTTTTCGGTCACCCATCCAAGGACTGAAAATACAAGTGACCGCGCTACAAGAGTAGTATTACTAGGATCATTTGGTACATTTAAAAAGCTAACATTACATCAAAATTGCCAGCGCTGACAGAAGATGAAGAAGCTGTATGAATTAAAAATTACTTTGAAACGCTCTGAATAGACTTTTGATACACTGCATTCTCTTAAGACAAAGCACATTCTGTGTAATTGATATATTCAGACTACATAGATATATTCAGTTGATTTTCTCTTTCAGATCCTTGGAAGTATTACGACGTACATCGTCATCATTCTTCAACTGTAAATGTTTTTTTTTAAACTAATACGGGTTTGCACTTGGCCATAGTTTACCTGATGGTAAGCAAAGGCTATGGCTTAAGCTAGAGCGTTCTTACCCGATAAAAACCGATTCACTCTCGCTTTTAAAATTGCACAGTTTTGCGGTAACTTGAGCAATAATTGATATGGCATGATTAGTGCAGTAAACTAGGCACTCTAATTATCTACAAATAAAAATATTCCATCCCACAAGAAAGTTTTTATGTAATGTATTTGCAAGACGAAATCACGTACAGCACCGTCAAAATTATAACTTATCATATGATGACCGCATGATCAGCCAGGTTTCAAACTATGTACATATCTGTTTTTACAAGCTAATATCACACACTCTTCACTCAGACAAAATGTGTGTTTCTGAAATGCTTTAGAATAGTTCAAATTGAGAGTGTGTTATTTGTTTTTCACTAGTTTTTAGAATTTGCGTGGCATATCTAATATACACATCAAATGTATTCTAATATAGTTAAGGTTTGTGCATTAAATAGTCTAGTACTAAGGTATTTACTTAAAAAGCAATTTGTTCTTAAAATAAATATAATATAAAATAAAAAAGCTAAAACATTTCATTGCACTGGAATGCCGTGTGCTTGTTTTTAATAATATTACCTACTACATCCTAGTTTGGAGTGTAGCGATCAAAATTGTATTAGAACCTAAGTTTTTGATCAATAAAGTTATCTTTATCTTATCTTCTTATCTACCTGCTTACCAAAAACTTTAAACTTACCTCAATTAGAAATTAATCATGATTATTTTTAAATTTAATAGTGTTAAAAGTCCCTTAAACCAGTTTAAAGAAACGTACATTGAAAAGATGGTTTTTTATGTATGTATATGTAAAAATGTTGTAAAAATTAATTAGGTTACAAGAACTTTGAGACGTTGGGCGCGTTAAGGGCGTGATATTAAAAGATAGGTGTTATCTTCATGATGGATGTATTCTTAAAGCACTTAAAACTACTTACTTACTCATTTTATGTATATAAAAGTAAATTATTCTACATCAGCACAACGTATTCTAGTTAGCACGGACGCCTCAACTTAATATCTTAAACTTAACTTAATATCCATTAACTATTACAAGATAGGACTAGACTATTTACATTTACATACATATTATGTACCTTGAGAGGACTTAACCATAATACACTGTAACGTTTAGGGTTTTATGTAAATAATTTACAACCGAAACCAAACATAAATAGAATTCTTTTTTAGACCAATTTGTCGAGAATTCGGAACATTATGTAAACAAAATAAAACGCCTAGCAACGCAAACATTAAATTGTTATCTAAGATCTTACAGCAAACCACCCTTACTTTATTTCCCTTTCAAAAGCCTTGAATTAGGAACACAATGTAAACAAATACCATGTAATTATCAGGAACACACAAGTTTGTATATTATATCAGATAAAACAATCTAGAACCAATATTCAAACGAAATTTGTAATTCTATATAATCAGCTTCAGGAAAACACCCTTTTGACAACAAAGGTAAGTATATATATGCTCTACGTTTGGCCCCAGAGTAAGTAGATTGTGTGAGTGTTATTTAACTGTTCAGTGCTTAAATCTGAACTGCAGTGTAAAAACACATTGTCCTGTATAAGTGTACTTAAAAATTACACATTTACACCCGTACTATTCTTAAACGGTAAGTTTTTTCCGTGGCTTAACTCAAACTCGCTCTTACTCGGTTCGAGTGAGAGTGATATGTAGAATTGTTAAACTCAAGGCAGCTTGTGACTAAACTTATAGCTACATACCAATTTGGTCCATATTATACAACTAACAAAGGAATCACTATCTCTTGCTACCCTTTACATAAAAAGGACTCCCAATTGAAATCACAGTACGAGTAATTCTTGTACAGTTTTCAGTTCTATATAAATAACTTTTTATTACGATGGAGAAATTCTCGAAACCGCTTTATTCTGAGGCGGTCGTTTCTGGAGCAATGGCAGTTTTGTTGCATGGATCCAGGATAATTGGTTTGGCTCCTCTCACTTTTACCAAGATTAAAGAGGGATGGAGAATCAACGTATCCCGTGGATGGAGTGTATATGGATATGTGATGACAGTTCTTAACAGTGAGTATATCTTTTTACTTGGATACAAGTTACGGTGGCCTCAACGTTATTTTATGGTGAGACTATCTGTTGTATGGTGAGACCCATACATCTCGATGCTACATCTTTGCCAGATGACACAGAATTTTGCTTCTTTGGGATATGATGATATACTAAATGTTGAAGTCCTCCTTGAAGCGTCTGTCAACTGCGTTCTGATCTGTTTGATACAGCAAATATATATACAGTACTATTGGCCTGATTATAAGCCGCTAATGTGAGAGGGTAATCGAGATTTTCTCATGAAAGTTATTACTGAGTGCACAACGCAACAGGCTCAGCATTATATAATGTATGCATAGGAAAATGGTTTCTAATTTCTAGAGGTAAAATGTTTATTACAGGTCTTTTTTGCATTTCTATTCTCCTGATTCCTGGGCATTTGTATAGAGTGTGGCTTCACGACAATACACGTCAATCTGTATGGTTTTTCCAAGTATTACTTATGATGGTCACAGCTGCGACTGCGGTCTTCTCTTCACCTGGGCAAATGAAAGCGCTCATCGATATCTTGGGACAAGTGCAAAAGGTACGTTATGCACTTCTAACACGATTTAACAAAGTTCATATTAGTTTCTGGTAAGCACGATTGCTTGCCGTCGGGCAAACTAGTAGGTACAAACATGTTTTAGTTTTTAAAAAAAGGTGGAAAAAAATATTATATGTGAACTATGCTTTCAACGACTTTTATCCACTGGTTTTAAATAGTTGTATGTTTTGTCTTTTATTTTTCAAACCATTTCAGATAAACTCCGCTCTAGGCGTGCATCATTTCCCAAAAGCATGGAGTCGCAAGATGAGCGTCACTCTGTTGACACAGATATCACTCTGTGTTACAGTCTCATCGATCGATATATTTCACCGGGGAATCATCATACTAGGACAAGGCCATAGCTTATGTGGTAAAATAAAATAATATAACAATATACTAATATGTAGACATTAATATGTACATAATATATAGGTATGTATATGTATCAGTTTATTATCTTCCAAAGTCCAGAGGGGACTGTACCACGTACTAACACGTACACACTATCGATTATATACATATATCCATACTTAAACAACGTAAGATTTGCAAAGTCGTAAATTATAAGTTTTTGGAGTCCACTCAAAGTTATGCATTACCCTGCAAAGTCAAACTTATGCCTTAGATAAAAGCAAAGGTGAGTACATTTATGTTCGTTTATTTCCGTAGTATTAGAAACGAATCTTTTTAATTTTGGTTATGAAGGTGAAAGTGGTATAGGGTCTCAAGATTGACAAAAGCTTCTTTTTATGCCGACCTAACGAGATCTACACCGCTAGTGTTACAATAGCTAGGACAAATAAAATAGGAAATGTCTTTTTTACTGTTCTTTCAGTTGCAGTATTTGCTACTGGTCCATGTTACTACCTCGCGTATTGGGCCATGCAAGTCCGCAACATACAGTTTATCGCAATCGTGTTGTTCGTGAAACACAGCTTCAAGATACTTAATGATCAATTGGAAAACGTACTGGAAAGTAAGTTTTTGCTATTTTGCTGTAAAAGTACCCTTTTTTATTGTTTCCCCGTTTTAAATTATTATTTATTTGCATATTTTTTACTTAAGATTATTTTTTAGATCTTGAAGCCGAAGAAATGTACTCCGAGAAAACTACGGTCATAAATAACTACGTATCTATAATTAGCAATTCTGAAAAGAAGATTTTGAGTTAGTACCATTAATTACTTGATTTCACCATTTTAACTGTCGTGAATTCCACATAGCCTGACGATATCTTTTTCTTCTGTCTTAGCCATTAGTTGTCCATTTCTGAACACATGCCTCTCCTAATTTTTTACAAGACTCGCGATCTGCTACTCTTGCCATCCAGTTGTGACCCACATGTTTCCGGATGTCATCAACCCATCGTAACGGTGGGCAGCCTCGTGGTCTCCTATCTGCCCATGGTCTTCACACTACTAGTCGTCGTGTCCATCGGTGACAGTCAATTTGAGCAATATGGCCAGCCCATCACCACTTTCTTTCCGTAATGACCTCTACCACGTTTTTCAGTCCCGTTTTCCGCCGTATTCATTTGTTACTCCTTCGATTCATTCGTGTAACAACTTCGCTAATGTGAATAGCAATATGAATCTTTTTGCTTAGTGCGACGTGAATCTCTTTTAAACAAGTGTATATTTATTCAAGCACACGAGATCCCTCTACAAAAGTGCAAGCCAGAGTCTCCTCAGACCCGCGTGCGTTCCCTCGCTCTGTCGTTTGCTCAGCTCTGTGACATCGTGCGTAAAGTGGATCGCTGCCAGGGAGTCATAGTACTACTGATGCTCGCCAACATCCTGCTGCATCTCATCTCTACTCCCTACTTCTTCTTAGATATAATGAGTAAGTGTTTTATTGTATACAATCCAACATTCGTTGTGTTTGCACACATATTATATTTCTATCATATCAATATTTCAAATATAACATGCAAACATTTTATAAGACAAATTGTAACATGTACATGGTATAAGAAGTTAGGAATAAGAGGCATTTTTGTACGTAATTTTATAATTTTCAGTTCACTTCGGGACTGGCAACGCTAAATTATTGGGAATAGAAGACTATTTTTTCTTAGTTCTTCTGTTTTGGTGTTTGTTTCACACATACAACCTGGTCATGACCGTGGAACCTTGCGACCGAACTTACTCGGAGGTAAAAAAAAGCTATAACTGTATGTATATAAAATTGTCTTTAACAATTTGGTTTCGCACTTCAATCTTCTTCTTCTTATCGAAAGAGAGTAGCTAACTCTAGTTTCGAGAGTTAATCAAGCCGCCCTTAAGGGCCTCTGACATGGCTTAACGACAAACATACTATGACATCAAAAAAACTATAGTAATTCTGTAGATATTAGGCACTTCAATAATATACCTATATTTTTTTACATGTATAGTTTTTTAGAGACAAGTTCCTCGGGTACCTTTGCCTTTGATACTGGTTACATTTTGTGGTATAAAATATTCAATTCAATCAATATCAATAATTATTTTGAGTCATATTATACAAGTATACAACAGTTTGTATGGAAAGTACGCACAAGCAACTTCATCTGAAATATATAAATTAATTCTTTGAATCGAATTTAACCAGTTTCGGGGTGCCTGACGTGAGAAAGCCTTCGACCGGGACTCATGGAGGGAGTTGGGGGAAACCTTTGCCTAAGAGTGGGACAGTATCATCAGTAGTCATCGGGTGCCATCTTCATATTGAAGTTTGGAGGTCAATTGGCAAAATTTTCTGCGATCCCATGCTGCTTCTTTTAGATGCGGATAGCTCAGTTTTGTCCACTTTTTAATGTTGTCTAGCCACTTCATTCTCTGACGATCTGGGCTTCTTTTCCCTTGAATCTTGCCTTCAAGACACAACCAGGACAGCTAATAACAAATAGGTTAGTAAAAAAAATTCTTTGAACAGATTGAGCGGACTCGTGAGCTGGTGGCTCAGTTGCTGCGCTGCTCTCACTCGCCGCTGTACAGCCCCCTGGCGCTGGAGCTCGACCAGTTCTACAGCTACTTGCAGCTCAACAACGTGCTCTACAGGCCGCTCAAACTCGCCACCATGACGAGACCGCTTATTATTACTGTCAGTATACATACCTTCTGATTCTTCTTAACGAATTTTCAGACAATAGCACTGATAATAACGATTAGTGTAAGATGCAGTTTGAGTATGATTCTACCGTCTATGATGTAAGCGCGCGCCAACCCAAACTCAAAAAGAACAAGCTGGCGTACCGCGCTTCTTCTTCTTATCGAATGAGAGTGGCCAACTCTGGTGTCGAGAGTTTATCAAGCCGCCTTAAGGGCATCTGACTACGACTGCCGTACTATGACAAACAGCCGGGATCTACAATTCAACGTGTCATCCGAACCACGGAAGCATCCAAAATGGAATGTCACTTTTCGGTCACCCATCCAAGGACTGAAAATACAAGTGACCGCGCTACAAGTGTAGTATTAGGTACTGGGATCTTTTGGTACATTTTAAAGTTACCATTTCATCAAAATTGCCAGCGCTGACAGAAGATGAAGAAGCTGTACGAATTAAAAATTACTTTAAACCCGCTCTGAATAGACTTTTGATACACTACATTCTCTTAAGACAAAGTGAATTCTGTGTAATTGATATATTTACAGTTGATTTTCTCTTTCAGATCCTTGGAAGTATAACGACGTACATCGTCATCATTCTTCAACTTTAAATGTTTTTTTTTAACTAATACGGGTTTGCACTTGGCCATAGTTTACCTGATGGTAAGCAAAGGCTATGGCTTAAGCTAGAGCGTTCTTACCCGATAAGAACCGATTCACTCTCGCTTTGAAAATTGCACAGTTTTGCGGTAACTTGAGCAATAGTTGATAAGGCTTTATTAGTGCAGTAAACTAGGCACTCTAATTATCTACAAATAAAAAATATTCCATCCCACGAGAAACTTTTTATGTAATGTATTTGCAAGACGAAATCACGTACAGCACCGTCAAAATAATAACTTATGATCAGCCAGGTTTCAAACTATGTATCTGTGTATAGGTACAAGCTAATATCACACACTCTTCACTCAGACAAAATGTGTGTTTTTGAAATGCTTTAGAATAGTTCAAATTGAGAGTGTGTTATTTGTTTTTCACTAGTTTTTTGAATCTGCGTGGCTTATCTAAAATACACATCAAATGTATTCTAATATAGTTAAGGTATACTGTGCATTAAATAGTCTAGTACTAAGGTATTTACTTAAAAAGCACTTTGTTCATATTATAAATATTATATAAAATAAAAAAGCTAAAACTTTTCATTGCACTGGAATGCCGTGTGCTTGTTTTTAATAATATTACCTACTACATCCTAGTTTGGAGTGTAGCGATCAAAATTGTATTAGAACCTAAGTTTTTGATCAATAAAGTTATCTATATCTTATCTTCTTATCTACCTACTTACCAAAAACTTTAAACTTACCTCAATTAGAAATTAATCATGTTTATTTTTAAATTTAATAGTTTTATACTTTAAACCAGTAAAATGAAACGTACATTGAAAAGATGGTTTCTTATGTATGTACCTAGTCAGGTCATAAATTCTGTCACATGTTTAATATAAAATAATTGAAAGAACTTTATTATTTATGTAACCATTTATATACCACAATGAACTTAACAAAACATAGATTCTTATGACAATAAAGTTTAATCAAAATGACGTGATTTTGAATACAGGCCTTCAATCTGCGCGGCCAGTCGTCTATCGCTGCACGAACGAGTTCCATGTCAATATCGGCGGCTGCCTTAATCAAGGATGTCTTGAGTGACTCCAAATTGGGATGAGGCTTTGAGCACGCCTTTTCCTCCAAGTGTTGCCATATCTTGTAATCTAACGGATTCAAATCTGGACTGGAGTAGGGCCAGTCTTCGTGCCGGATGAAGTCGATTTCACGCGCCGCCAGCCAGTCTTGTGTGCTCTTCGCTCTATGAGCTGGCTCCGAATCTTGTTGGAATACCCAGTGCCTGTTATTGAATATGATATGAGAAACAGGTTCCACAAGGTTCGTCAGGACTGTATTTTGATACACAACTGCATTCGTCTTTACACCTTTCTCACAAAAATGTACCTCTGTTAAGCCCCAATAAGAAACTCCCAACCATACCATGAGCGAGGATGGAAAATGACCTCGTTGGACACGCGGAATACGTTTTTGCTCGCTTCTTCACTACTGTGTGCGTACACCTTATCATTTTGTTTGTTGTAGCTCTCTTCTACGGTAAAAATCCTGATATTTTTTTCCCGCGTACCGCTTCAACAAAGCGCGGCATCTCTTCAGTCTCTGGTCCATTAGACGAGCATTCAAACGATGTCCTGTTTTTCTTCGATATACCCGAGGCCCTAAGTCTTCATTTAACACCCTTTTTACCGTGGTTCTGCTTAACCCCATCTGAAGGGCCAACAGTTTCTGCTTACATTTGGGATTTCTTTGAATTCGCGCCTTCACAGCTTTTATCACTGCTGGAGTCCTAACAGACCGAGGGCGACCACTTCTTGACCTGTCATCTACACTAGAGTCTTCATTGTATCGTTTGATGGTACGATAAACGAATCTTTTTGTTATATTCAAATTTTTCAGTATGTCAAAAATTTGAATTGGCGCGTAACCGCAACGATGCAATGCAATAACTGCAACACGGTCTTCTTTAAGCGTCCACTCCATATTTAAAAATGAGTAAAATTCTAAAAAGTATACATTTTTATTTTCATGAACAATTCGAAATTTGAATTCAATAAACTTTTTTGTGGCCAGCATTCTAAAAGAAAAGTTTTTACTGTGAGACAATACTTATGACCTGTTGTAAAAATGGTTACAAGGACTTTGAGACGTTGGGCGCGTTAAGGGCGTGATATTAAAAGATAGGTGTTATCTTCATGATGGATGTATTCTTAAAGCACTTAAAACTACTTACTTACTTACTCATTTTATGTTTATAAAAGTAAATTATTCTACATTAGCACAACGTATTCTAGTTAGCACGGACGCCTCAACTTAATATCTTAAACTTAACTTAATATCCATTAACTATTACAAGATAGGCCTAGACTATTTACATATACATACATATTATGTAACATATACGAATGCTAAAATGGAATTAGGCTGGTCACTTTGCTAGAATGACAGACAGCAGATGGACTAAAAAAATTCTAGAATGGACACCAAGAGCTAACAGACGAAGCAGAGGACGACCACACCGGAGATGGGCTGACATATTTACAAAAAAATACGGACAAACTTGGACAAGGATAGCCCGCGACAGAAACTTATGGACGAAGCTGGGGGAGGCCTACGCCAATGAGGCGACAACTGCACACCAGGAAGAATTGACATAAAATTATTGCATCACTTGACATTGAAACAAACATTTTTGACATTTCCGTATACAATCGACTGTATTAAATTAAACTTTTATTGGAAAATGAGCGAAAAAGACAAGTGGCGCCATCAGCCGCTCAGTCTGAAGTGTATGGAAAATGAGTGTGGATTTTCGCGCCTGGCAGTTAGTAGACCGTAGCCTAGTTGTTAAGGCGTTCTGACGGTAGCAGAAATACGCAGGTTCGAATCCTGCCGGTCGTGATTATTTTCGCTCATTTTCCAATAAAAGTTTAATTTAAAACAACCATAGTGCAGGTTAGCACTTAATAAATTAACTCATAATCGACTGTATGTATCAATTTTTGTGACATTTTATAAACGTGTAGCTGAATAAAGGCTTTTTTACTTTTACTTTACATATTATGTACCTTGAGAGGACTTAACCATAATACACTGTAACGTTTAGGGTTTTATGTAAATAATTTACAACCGAAACCAAACATAAAAAGAATTCTTTTTTAGACCAATTTGTCGAGAATTCGGAACATTATGTAAACAAAATAAAACGCCTAGCAACGCAAACATTAAATTGTTAGGTATCTAAGATCTTATAAAAGCCACCCTCTTTCTATTTTCCATCAAAAGGCCCGGATTTACGTGTACTATAATTACATGTACACAAATAGTATGTAATTACGAACGGCCTCTATGTTTATTAGATTAAATAATCGAAAATCAATATTTATTTCAAGCAAGCTCCTTACGGCAACTAATGTTTATAGCAATACCAACCCGAGAAAATAGTTTATTAGCTATTTGGACCTTCAATTTTCAGAATAAATTACTCATAGTTGCACAAAAATCAACACGATTTTACTTCGCTATGATCGCTTTATGATATCTCTCTCTTGAGTATTTTCTCATGACTGAGGGTCGTAGCTCACCTGCAGAATTAATTCGTTAGGGGAGTTCTCTTGGGCAGATATATCATGGTGGTAGCTCAGATCCTACCAAGGAAAACCCCTTTTCTGATATTGTGGCCCTCAAACCTGTCGGTTTCCTCACGATGTTTTCATTCGCCTTTAAGCGAGTGCAAATTTTCACTTAACTTGAGATTACAAGTCATTGGTGTAAGGCCGGATTTGAACCAGGGTGCGTCTGGATGAAAGCAGAAACTGGAACCGCTGAGCCACACTAGCTGTATTATCTAAAGGTTAGATTTTAATATCTTAAGTGCAAACATACCAAAGATATGGATTTGAAATATTCATGCAGCCCTATTTCTTCCCTTAGGTAGGTATAATTCAACCAAAAATGTGCTTAAACTCAATACGCTCCTTGACTGGTTTTAAAATCCATTTCATATTTTTATTTAGGGGTTAAGAAACCTAGTCTAAAGTGTATTTTTAAATTCTGGTACATATTTTCGGAAAAATATCAAATTAAAAATACTATATTTAAATAGTTCGCCAAAACGCTACTTTGTCAATATGGCGCTGCAATCGAATCGGTGACGTCACTAACCTGTATTGAGATCTGTGGCACATATCATCCACATACAATACGCAAACAAATGACGAAAGTGCGATTGAATTTAGTGATTAAATAAAATAAAATAAATAAATAAAATAAAAATAGCCCTTATTTCCCTTTTAAACGTATAGTTGTTCACACTACAATATTTTGATTTGATTCATGAAATTATTATATAAATGTCTAGTATTATTGTAGGTAATGTCAAAATGGATATATGTACTTAAATGTAATGTCAATGTCTGGTTATTGAATTAAAATGTTATTTATTTATTTAAGGGATCGTCCAACTTTGGACGTAGGCCTCCTCCAACTCATGCCATGTATGTCTCGTCTTTGCTGTTCTTGTCCAGAGTTTTCCTGCCACCGCCTCTATATCGTCTCTCCATCGCCTGATTGGTCTTCCACGCTCTCTCCGTCCATCTCTTGGCTCCCAGTGAAGTATTCTCTCTGTCCACCTGTTATCTCTCTGTCTCGCTGTGTGCCCCGCCCATTTCCACTTAAACTTGGCAGCCGTCTGAACAACATCGGTCATTTTCGTTTTTTTTCTGATATCCTTACTATCGATGCGGTCTCTCAGTTTTATTCCTAGCATACTTCGTTCGGTTGCTCTTTGAAATGATCTTAGTTTCTTTATCGTAACTTTTGTTGGGGCCGACGTCTGACATCCATATATGAGAGTTGGCATTATATTGGATTCAAATACCTTTTTCTTGACTCGGAGTGGTATGTCGCCTTTGAAAATTTCCTTATTGCTCCAGTATTTTTTCCAGCTTAACGATATTCGTCGGTCTACTTCTTTTTCAGTTCGGTTTGTCATTTCGATATTTTGTCCAAGGTAAATGTAGCTTATTACGTAGTCAATGTTTGTGTCGTCAATTGTAATCGGGATTTTCTCTCCATTCGTCATAATTTTGGTCTTCTCTTTATTAATGTGCAATCCATATACTCTACTTCGTCTGTCAAGGCTTGTCATCATATATTGTAATTCTACGTGGCTCTCTGACATGAGTATAATGTCGTCGGCGAAACAGAGGTGGCTCAAGTACTCTCCGTGTATGTTAAGCCCTAGATTGTTCCACTCTAGATCACGGAATATTTGGTTTAGTAGAGCTATAAATAGCTGGGGAGATATTGTATCACCCTGTCTCACACCTTTTTGTATAAGAAATGGCTCTCCTATTGCCTCCAGTTTAATCTTAGTGATTAATGTGCTACAATATTAGTTACAAATTGTGTGCAGTTCCAAAATGTACAAAAACGTCAATAAAAACTCCGAACAAACTATTTCTAAGTGTTCAAAAGAATGTCCAAGTGCACCGAAAGTGGCTGCAACTTTCTCGGAGGGATAAAAATGACATAGGGAATAGTACAAATATTTTCTTCTATGAAGACTATTTCGATGTACATAAGTAAACGTAATATTGATAGGTACTTTTGAAATCCTTTATTACACTTAGAATGTTAATATTTTTTATGGATTTGAGGTTATAATATGTACTTATATGTTGTTTGCAAAATGTCTCACTTAAATCACTTCGAACATTTCTATTCATTTCTATTCCGCTGTTTTGCATAATATTATTTAAAAATTGTAGCTACATACAGTCTTATGATTTCAATAAGCATTGCACTAAAGGTTCCAGACTAACTTGTTTGTTTTTTACAGATGGAAAATGACATGGTTAATTACTATCAGTACAAAAAGCGTTTTAGCAAGAAGTTTATCATCACTTCACTTCCTTATGATAGAATTTAAGTTACCATTTAGGTGTTATTACTTTGCTGTTTATAATTGTTTTAGCTCCGCAGCATAATAATGTGCGTTGTGCTTATTTTTGAAATATAATCCGACCATGATTGCGTCTACTTGGGGCAGGTTTCCACTGTCTGTTTTTACAAAATCGTGGTTCATGGTAAAAGTTCTTGATGGAATTTGTAAAATTTCGCTAACAAATCACACAAAATAATGAAATCTTATCAAATATGTTTCGAAATATAATAATACACATGTAGGCAAACAATGTTGACAAGCTAGTGACGTCATTATAAACTCGACCAATCAGGAGCGTTTTGTGTCACGTGACAAGCGTTTAAAAATATGCCTTTTAATTTATGGATTTTTTAATATATTAATTATTATTTTCAACTAACGGTAATAAATAACCACTTTTACACTCATATTATATACGGATGTCAGCAATTGACACTTTATTTTTCGCATTGTCAAACAGCCTATTACAAAATGTTGTCACAATCCGCAAGTTGACTAGATTGTAAATTATTGTAATAAAGCGCTGTCTTAAGACGGGGTACTATGTAAAATCGACATTTCATAAAAATCAAATAAAATAGAAGTATATAAGATAGAGCTAATTATTTTTCAGTTTATATAATTTTGATTCATTGTTAAGACAATAAAAAACGCCAAAACACGATTACGTGTACTTCGCTCGATAGTTGTTTTTTTTGAAAAATAGTTGTTTTGAAATATTTTTCATCTATTATTCCAAAAGCAGTTCAGAAATTTAAACCAGTTTAATTATATCTGATAGGTAATGTTATTATTTAGAGGAGCAGAAAACCATAAATAGAATATTCGGTATTGCTGATTTTATATGAATTTATTTCGTCAAAAACGTCTGCAAAACTGCTCAAATTGTGCAAAATTGTTTGCGTGTGGACAAGACTCGTCAACCGGAGCTATGCGCACGATGCTCGCCCTTGCTTTCATGCTAATAGGGCGTGGAATTGCATGCGAAAAAGCAACTGTAGGCATTTTTCCAAGCGCAAAGCGTTTTCGGGTGAAATTTCGTGGCCTTAAGTCTTCTGCTTCTTATCGAATGAGAGTGGCCAACTCTGGTGTCGAGAGTTTATCAAGCCGCCCTAAGCGCTCCTGACATGGCTTGACGACTGCCGTACTAGACAAACAGCCGGGACCTACAATTAAACGTGTCATCTTACCAACGGAAGTTCAACAAAAGCTCGTAATCGATGCTCGTCTGTCTTAAGTAACGAACATCAATTACAATCACATAAAAGCAAAGAATACTAAGCTTTACTCTTATCAATCAACGAACAAAATGTTACAATTTTAATTTAGTCATTAGACATTTCCTTCAAAATTGATTGATTGAATTCCCATTTTACTGAAGCGTTTGTTTCTGGACCAACGGCAGTTCTGTTACACGTGTAGTTGGTTTGCCTTTTGTCAACTTTGCCATTACTTTTTATTTATTTGTAAAAGTTTATTTAACTGAAAATATACTCACATAAACTAACTTTAAAAAATATAAAGTTTATTAATAATGATACTTAATAAAGCGGAATGGAGAATCAACGTATCTCTCTAGAAATTGGTAACAAATAAATAAAATCTTAATACCACTATCATTCCTAATAACAGAGCCACTGATGTATTCACATATCCAGAGAATGTCGTTGCCAAGATGTGGTACTCAATGTATTCAGATGAGACATCGTGATGTCTTATATGATCGTCTATTACCAATTTTAATCATCTAAGAGCTAGTTCCTCACTCTAATGCGGATTTTGTTAAATTTATTTTTATCCTACAGACACGTCCAAAACATAACAGTAATATTTTGTAAAGGTAAAGATTCGGCGACGGCTTGACCAACCTGGATGAAACTTTGTATGGAGATAAATTAATTAATAAAATGCACGGTATTGAATCAACAGATGATTAACTGACACAAACTGTATTGCGAATGGTTGCTAATTTAATTATGTTTAACTAGTGGGTGCTCGCGGCTTCGCTCGCATTAAGAAGTAAAACTTATATCCCCTATTTCACCCCTTTAAAAGTGGCATTTCCAAAAATCCTTTCTTAGTGGCAGTCAGTTACTTATTGTGTTACTCGTTATTTAGATACTTCATATGTATTTGTAATTCCTGTAAGTTCCTTTTGATCTAATTTTTGCAAAGGATCTACCAATCGGATTTCCCGAAAAATAGTGCTGCGACGTAACGTAATAATGCGTAAAAGCCTATTTGTGAGCCTCTGGGAGCCTCTGGGAGCTCCAGTTTGATTTCCTACGAGAAACACTATGACGCTCACTTGACGGAGAAATATGGATTAGGTAATCTTTTACAAAATTCATAGAAAATTCTTGGATTCTAGAGTACATGGGTGAACATAAATTATATGTATGTATATGTATATCAACTCTATAGATAAAAGCACGCATTTAATCTTAAGAATACGTGGAATCACGACTTATTACTAATCAGATTTTTTTGTAACAATATATTGTTGTATGTGATAAATCTATAACTTTTACGAATAAAATAAAATGTATGTATCTTAGCTAACTACTTCTTCTAAGTTTCTGATGTTTGCTGTATAAAGCTAACCTCTAAGGGATGTTTACATTGTTTAGCCATTCATTGGTTGTGGTCTAAATAAATATTAAGGCCCGCGATAAATCTGATCGGCCTCTGGGCCTATTTGTGGTTATGTATTACTTTCAAAGTTAATGTTTCAACTTATTTTCCCTATACTAGTTAAATTTCACTTTATTGGTTACTAGTGGCCGCATGCTGCTTCGCTTGCATTATTTTGGGATTAAAAGTAGCCTATGACACTTCCGGGACTTCATACTACACACATATGCCTGATGAGCGTTTAAACAAACAGATAAAAAGAGGCTCAGAAAACAGACAAAAATCTATAAATTGTTTGAACTTGTTCCGCTATCAATTTAAAGAATCTTCTAACAAGTTTTTTAATTTCTTCAATGTTCAGACTTTCAACCCTTTTCAGCTTTATTATATGTATAGATATAACTAGAAGATAGATTGGGTTGGTACAAACGTTTATTTTTAACTAGCTGTGCCAACGACTTCGTCCGCGTGGAATAGTTATTGACGGAAACCCTCATAGATGAATAATTTTCCCCATTTTTTCCACATTTTCCATGGTTTCTTCGCTCCTATTAGTTGCAGCGTGATGTTATATAGCCTTAAACCTTCCTCGATAAATGGTCTATTCAACACAAAAAGAACTTTTCAAATCGCACCAGTAGTTCCTGAGATAAGCGCGTTCAAACAAACAAACTCTTCAGCTTTATAATATTAGTATAGATATGGCAGAACTTTCGGAAACACAGGAATACGGATTCATGTGTTTCAACAACACTATGTGTATGCTTAATGCAAATTATGTAAAAGATAATATAGGAAAAAAAACGTAGAAAAAAAAAAAAAAAAAAAAAAAACGTAAACTTGTCTCTCTGGCGTAGAATGTAAAGAAATACCTGGTATATAAAAACCACTTCAAATCTAAAAATTGTGGTAAAGATTAAGATCAGACGATCTGCATACAATGTATTTAACCTTAATTCATGTTTGAGTTTATGAGTTCCTTAGCGCATAATCACATACATGTTTATCGTCAGAACTTCTCGAGTTAAGTTTACGCTTTGACAACCCGAGAACGTAAGATCTGAAGACATGTCGTATGCACATACCTACATACACAAGAAACACATATACTAACGCGTTAATTAACGTTATTAAAAGCTTGTTCTTGTATAAAAAATGTTTAGTATGAAAACATTGTTCACAAATGCTTTTTTTATTAGTTGTTATTCGATGCAGAAACGTTTGAAAATCTATGATTAGGTCGATTGATTATAACTTGGTCGCAAATACTACATACATTAATAATTCACACATACTTATGTAAGTACTTAGAGAGTCCATATTTTTACGCAATTCTACGAGTCATGTCCCAAATAACGTAGAGAAGGAAAATATTTGATTTATCTTAATAATAATAGAGGGAGAGCGTTCTGTTTACTCAGCTATTGTAAGCACAGAAAGGCCCTTAGGAGGCATATGTTCGTACTTGTACCTTCTGACGAATAATAACTACCTATTTCATGGTAAGTTTGCTTTGCTAAATATATTATTATTGTAGATAGGGATATTATTGTTGGCATGTGTATGAAAAGGATTTTGGAACTGGAGAAATATGAGCAAGTCTATAGTCAAAGCTAGGTATAGACTTCTTTTTTATACCTCCCGCGTGTTGAGAATTACCACCCTGTAGCCAAGTATTCTACTTTTGAATCAGATAGGGTAAAGCTTTTTTGTTCTGTTCTGAGGTCTAATATTATAGGTTAACATTCATGGAGATATTTTGAGACTCCTGGTATTTTGTGGTGATGCAAAAAAACATGGAGAAATTAGAAACAAAAACTAGGACGTTCACTTGTGTTTTGCTGGGACTGAATACTTTTTTTATCAGAAAGCAGAACACAATCTGATCTTGTCAACTTACACGATAGTACAAATAAAATTGTCCCGTATCTATGGTCTACAATTTATTTCAGTTATATAATTGAGCAAATAACGTCGTGGCCTATATATAATTCATCACTATCGATCTATAATAGTCGTAGCTTGTATATACTATTGTTTGAGTTAGCAGTAAGAGAGAATATCCTCCTGAGTGCAAGACTGCAAGCAGCATTGGTCTGCGATGCCTTGCCTCTTGTAGCGCGGCCAGGTGGGCAGCGGCCCGCGGCGGGACCACGACCAGTCGTGGTCTTCCAGACTATCTGCGGATAAATAAGATTTTTTATTTTATTTTTTACTTGAACGGGTTTGCACTTGACCATAGTTTACCCGATAGCAAGTAAGACTATGGCCTAAGATGGAGCGTGCTTACCCGAAAAAATAATAAAATACAGAATCCTTATCAAAGCATGTGTACATGTCAATAGTATTACTCAAGAAAAAATCATAGGAATGTGGATGTTTAACTTAGTTCGCAACAATAGTCTTGATCACTTAAATGCATGTGTTTCATTTCTAATGGTAATAAATTACTATTACTAAGTGCCCCTTTTTTATTTTGTTTTACCTATGTTTAGTTTTTCTTCCAAAATACGAGTGTAATAAAACTGTTATTGTCTTTCAAATGCCCTCATAAATGTTGGTACAGATTTGTCACCACTTTTTATATCGGTAATAGGTGAAGAGCTGCTCAAAAGTGTATAGACACTCCTTGTGTCTTCTCTCTGGCGTAGGATGAAAATATATACTTACCTGGTATATAATTAGATATGGAGTTCCTCTTATTAACATTCTCTGCTCCGAAGCAAAGCAGTGCTCTGGCCTCAGCCAGCTGTCGGCCACACAGCGTCACTCGGTTGTTCTGCGCGGACACCCATCCTACGCACAAGAGGATCGCCGCTAGGAATAACTTCATTTTATCTGTAACACAAGTTATATTTTAAATTGGTTTCCGGTTTTAATAAAGCCGCCCACCTGCTTTATCAGGAAGTTTTTATTTTCAATTTACCTACCATAGATTTGAAAATTTTCACGAATAAATGTAATTCTCAGAAAATTTATCTAAATTTTATTTTCCTCATTAAATTCTTCAGCCACGTTTCAACTAAAGTTAGCTCTACGGTAGCAAATAATATTAAGCGCAACGAGATTGACTGTTAAGAAAAAAATCACGAATCACCATCAAGTAACAATAAGTATAACTCACCAAATTCTATGCAGTTCCTTCAGGTTTACAAGAGTTTATGTAAATTTTTAATTATGTCGTCCTGTTATATAGGGATCCTGGGAGAATCGCGGGGTTGGTGCTTAGTTGAGAAGTAAGCGATTAGCGGTTGAATGAACTAGTGGCGGGATGAAATAATAGTTCGTGAAGACGAATTCCCATCACGATAATTCGTTTGTTTACCTTTGCATCAATATTTAAAGATAAAGGTAAATTTATTGTAAATAAATAATTAGTTACATCTTACAAGTAGCTTTGCCTCTTACATTAGTACAAAAGCGTGTCGTAGAGAGGCAGGTTCCAACAAACTACAAAGGTAACCAACAAGGTATATAAGACAAACATAACAGAACTAAGTAACTCTTAATAAGTAACTAGCAAGAAACAATTATTTCTATCTTCGCATTGAGATTTAAGAAAAGTTTGTTCGATCACCACAGCTTTTTACTCCGTTATTATAGACCATGCATAGTTTTTTATTCTTCAGAACATAACTCTATTTACATACTTGAAGTACGCCAGATATTTTGCGGAAGATATTGAATAAACTAAGGTGCGTCGCTTATCCACTAAGCTCTTCCCCTTTTACTTATATCTTCATATACGCCCTATTTGATATTAATCGGGTTGTCGTGATTATTCACCTGAAGTGAACTCATCTGTGAATAGACAGTGGCGCCACTTCATATCACTTCAATGGGCAAAAGAAATTGACTGAAACATGCGGCTGATTTCGTACGCACAGATAAATTTAAAAGCAAAATTCTTGGATGATATATACGATCAATGTTTCTATATATAATGCTGAATAGTAATGTAAAATGAGTCAATCACTTAATTTATAACGAAAACTCTCTCAGAATCAGTTTTAAATGACGTCATTCTTTTTGCCTCTCTGCATTGCTTCAAAGGCTGTTTTCTGTATGTTATTTTCTTTTTATGTTTTATATGTGTGTGACAATAAAGAATGATCTATCCATGTATCTTATAGATGGAATTTGAGATTATATTACACCTTGGGTTGATTGAGCTGCTTTTTCCCTGTTTAATGTGAGTGAGGGAAACATTATTAGTTGCCAATAGGTCCTCCTCCTCGCGTCGTTATCCTCACTGCTGAGGGTTGTGAACCCGCCACGGATTATTTCAGTAATACACAAAAAATTACCAACCATCGTCATAGTATTTTTTTCCCTTTCCCATAAAATCAAGTACTTTTCAATCACATGTCAGCAAAAACATTTCCCTCTTAATTAAATTCAAGAATTATAATAATTATAGTAATAGTAACATTAGCCTAAGTAAAAAAACATTTTCGGCTACAGATTCTCAACTTTTCATTGGAATAGTTACCTAGGGAAGTTAGACGGCAGCAGTTCGAAGTTCAGTGGTTAACTGAAGATGCAACTAATGGAAAACCAGAAAGTTTGCGCAAACTAAATAGGTTTTAAAGGTGAGAGGAACTTTGGATCGAGGGAAATCGGTATGTATTGGAAAATTTTCTTGTCTGTTTATTGGAAAATCTGCTGTTGAATTTTTTCAGTAATCTTTGCAGGGAAGAAATTAGAACTTACCACAAATATTCAGAAGTAAAGGAATATTTAACAATATTCCAATTTACGCATATCCTAACTTGGAAGCCTCCATTACAGTACGGATATATTCCCGTTTCTCAGAGGCCACCTGAAGCGACAATGGAAAACACAGTGTCGCTTCAGGTAGTTTTTAGCTGCACCGGTTCAAAGCACTAATATATACAAGGTAAATTGTAACTTCATATTATAGATTTTCCAAGTCCCAAAAGCGTTTAAACAGCTTTCAAACACCTTTTATTGGCACATTGCGCTTTTCTAAGCTATGCAACATACAGAAGTAGTTTTCTAAGGACTTTCTAAAACTAGCTAAAAGGACAAAATAGAAAGGTGCATGAGAAATGGTGTCCATTGAGAGGTAGAAGACGAACGTTGCACAATCCATTAGGTTCGGTCTTGCAGTAAATCCGCCTCGTCTATAGATGGCCGCCGCTTCGACTACAAATAACTTGTGCGAGGTGATACCCTGGCCATTTCTGTGTTAGAAGCTACAGAATATGTAGTGTAGGCGAGTTTATATAGCTGTTGTACTTAGGTCTTGGAAAAAAAAATTAAACGTTGTACCTAAAGTATAAAAAATATGATGGTATTAGATGTTTTTTTCAAGATGTAGTACGACTATAAAAAAATATTTAAATAGATTTTTCTTCAAGAGTTTTTTTTACTCATTTTAGAGAGCTTAGATACAATAATTAAAACACAATTTCAAGTAAAATTAAGAACACATACTTATTTATTTGTTTATTTACTTTTCATGGTGTGATTTAAATAACTTAATACTCTTGTTACCAACATTGTATTATGTATTCTGTGCCGACATACTTACTTAGGTGGCAATTACGATAATTTAAACTTAGATACACAATTGAGCGAATCATTATAAAAATAGATATTTTAGTAAGATATCATTACTGTGAATATCTGTTAATAAATAAATCAATCTTAAGTACTATAGATAAAAAAACACTAGCTTGAAATTGCCAGTTTCACTTGAGAAAGGCCGTAAGTAAGCACATCTTGACGGCAGAACAAAACACCTCAACTAAGCCGTGTATGTGTGTTTAGTGTCAACGTTCTCTTCCACTTGTACACAGTTCACTCGAAGATGTCGGGGTTTTCTTGCAACAACTTGGCATCGTCTGGACAATACATTATGATGTCAGCCACAGTACAAGGTCGGAGACAGCACTCGTTGGCTACCTGTCTGCGGACGCGCCGCCACCGACCTTCGGCCAGGAGTCGGCGCTTGGCCGTCTCTTGTTGGAGATCTTTGGGCGCCATTTTTTCTGCGAACATAAATTTTACGTGTCAATTTTAAAGAGAAAAATCTGAAAATTGTAGAAAAGAATGTTTTTTACACACAAATTGGTTCGTGAGTTCTAGATATTAAATAGATTCATAATTATTTTCGTGATACTTAGGCCATAAAACGAAATAACGCCAGCATATTAGGCACCCTACCCGGGAATTCCGACTAAGCATATGAAAGTAAAACTTTAATAGCGTAATTCCTTATCCATTATCTCAGACTTTACGTTTAAATTACACAATTCTAATAGCAGGTAGATAATGACTTTTCTTAGGTAGTAAAATCTGAATCGATTACCGAGAATAAAGGCCTTTTTACTATCTCTGTGAGTGCGTATAAAACCAACGCAATTTTCATTGCTAAAAGCACTTAAAGGGCTTTGTAAAGATAGACAAATAAAATATTATTTTATCTGTAAAGAATACCCAAAGTTTATTAATTCTACAAAAGACTCGTTATTTTTGTATTTTTCATGAAATAATGAATTGATAAATAATGATTTCGTAGATAAATATCGATCAATGTTTGGATAAAATCTTTTAAATACTACTTTGAAGCTTTTTATGTATGTTTACTGAAATAATGCACATTACAGTTACAATATCTAACATCCAAACTACTAGTTTCTGATCTATATAGACATGCGAGAGCTGGTAGCCACAGACAGGCAACACATGGTTAAAACACCGAATATTAAGATATTCTTTTATTTGAGAGGCTTATATTATTTTTTAATCTTTGCCTCAAAAAAAAAGAGTTTTAGCCTAACTGGTTCCTTAGTAACGTGATCAGTATAAAAGTATTGTAATACACGAGTATAAACAGTGGTTTTGCTCAAATAGACCTCAAAATGCATAGATACCAACGGCAACCAGCCAGGACCCAACTTTTGCTAACCAAATTCCACCGATATTGGCAAATGTAGCCAGAGCATTACATTTGCCAACATTGTGACCGCATCTGCGGCTCCAGCATTGATATAGTTGCAAACTACATGGACATTAAAACCACATTTAATAAGTGATAGGTATGTAAACTGATGTGGTTCGTGGTAGAAGCGTCTGCTTTAACTGAGCCTGGTTCGAATCCGGTACTATGCCAATGTTTTGTTTTAAGTGATGGGGGTGGATTTGCACTCGCTTACCGGTGAATGAAAACATTCTAAGGACACAGATATTTTTGAGGACCACAAATTCTGAGAATACATATGTGACTTCCGTGGAAAGATATAGGTAACCACCACAATGTTCTTGCCCAAGTCAACTTCCCCAATATACTTTATTGGGGCAGTTGCCTTGGATCAAATCAGATTCTGAAGAGAGTCGAACCCTCCACGAGGAAAACTACTGGAAGAGATAAGATGTCTTTAGAACTCACCAACCATAAGCGAAGTATCTCGCTTCACAATCTTGTACGTGTTGTTGCAGAAGTTGAAGATGATGGTGGCGAGCCAGCCGCTGCAGCTGGAGACCTGGTCGGTCATGTTGAACACGCGGTCCTGGTCTCCACGCACTGAGCCGCTGCCGGACAGGAGGATGGCTATGTACAGCTGGAAATAATAAATAAATAAATCAGATCATATCACACAGCGCCTTTTAGCCACATACTAAGCTTATGTTTGTATCAAGGGTAGTAGTATACAAGGGTAGATAACGGTGTAATACTTTTTTTTTAAAGTTCAATTAAGTAGGAGCTGGTTTTAATATGATGGCTGAGCAAATTGAAAGAAGTGTTAGTAGTATTATATGACAAAACGCTGCAAAGTGTAAGGCGATGCGAAAGTCAGGCAGCCTGTAGGCCAGTTTGTCACCAATTTCATGAAAATGAAATTAATAGACTACTTAGAAGAAAACAAGAAAGAAGTAGGCTTGCCAACTGCTTAAGTTGTTTATAATTAAGGAGTTTTCTTTTCGAGCTGTAAGTGCAAGATGAACTACTAAAAATCTATCGCAAAGATGCAGAGTTATTGAATATCAATTAATCTCACTCGAAAGTGGTTTTTATAAATCATAGATCATATTTTTATTTACTTTACGGCATAACGCCGTACAGGGCAAGTCAATTTACAATATTTTTTTAAAAGGACGTAATTTTACGCACTTTTTGAAACCACGTACGATTTCCATACAATGGGTACCTACTTATTATATTAATTCGATTCTACGCGACCTTCTCTTAATATGCTTGAAAAATGTCCTTTTCACGAGCATATCTGAAAATTTTCGCCAAACATTAATCAAGCACCGCACGACGTAGGCTTTTAGAAAGCATAGCTTGCACAAACGAAGATCGGGAGAAAAAAGGTTCAAGCGATATGAACTTGGGATTTATTTGATAAAATCACCGCACAAAATCTTCGCACCTCGTTTTAACCGTATCGCCCTAACGTAATATTTTGAAAGAGTAATACATTTACCAACACAATTTGATAAAAATCATATACCACTGAACGTAATAATATAAGATTTTATTTTTATTTAACACTTTACTTTATGTACACGGAACTGGTTTGGGTGAAGTTTATTATGAAAATATTATGAGGCTTTGATTAACACTTATTCTAGTTTTTTTTTGGTGGATTAACACACCTAACACTGCAGCTGATATGGGTATATCCGCCAGCATTTTGTTTACATAAACTCAATAAGTACTTATGGGACTATTTTCACAAAATCGGTAAACACAACAGTGAAATAAACAAAACAAATTTTCCAATGCTTATTCAACTTTCTAATAATATTTGTTTAGTAGTTCAAACTAATATCACGCTATCGAACAATGACTAAACATAAAACTATTAAAACGTAAATATATTAAAACGAACTTACAACACACTGTAACGTCTGCATTGTTTTTTTTTTATATTGTATTTATTTAATTTACTGACTTTTTGATAATTATGATTCACCAGACACAATATGGTCCTCTAATGACTACCTGATGAATGAAACAGATATTCTGTTTCACATCTTAAAATAACTCGCGATAGTCCATAGTACGGAATTACTTAAACTTGTTTACATCGATAAAAGCGTTTACAAAACATTGTCCCGACCTGATAACACTGTACTGGCCTGAGTTTGATTTATCAGACCCTTTATATGGATTCGGAAGGTCATTAGAATTGATGAATTGTTAATTGAACGATTTTATTTTGTGTTGCCATTCCTCGAAATCGTGCCGTGATTTGGAGAGGTAATTAAGTTCGAATAGAGCTTTTGCTAAGCTCGTTCATTAGGAAGACTATCGTTTGTTTTAGTTTTTATACGAAAGTGGAGCAATCAGGGATATGTGTGACTTCGTGTTACGTATTAGAGAGTTTTTAATTGAATATGAATTGGTTTATTTTTAAATTTCAATGAGAAGAAATTAGCACAAACTATGATAAAATTGGTTTTATAATGAGTAAATAATAGGCGTTACCATTACATTTCAAAGGTGTACAAGTTAAAATCGAAAATTTTGTTAATTACATATTGTGGTAAAACCCAATTATCTTTTACCTACTAATACATGGTATTTTTAATGTAATAATTTACCTTTATTTCTTGTAAATTGCCAGTAAATTAGATAGCTATATTTAATAGACATAGTTTGAAACAAAGCGAATGCTTGGACTGAGTGACAAAGGCAAGGCAGCCGATTGAGGAGCTCAAAGCGAGCATTTGCCATTCGATCGCTTAGAAGCATTCCGATATAGTTTACTCGATACTAAACTAACTGTAGGTCTGTACTGCTGCATCCAAAATCTAGTCCATTAGACAATAAGCGACATGGGTATAATAGCTTAGACATGCGATAAAATATGGGACAATAACAACAAATCATAGGCACTAGAGCAAGAAAATATCATTTGCAGTGGTACATAGAATATTGATTTTAAGGGTTATAAATGAAAAACTGAAACTAACATTGCTGAATTTTAACTTACTAAACAATATGGATGTAAATTTTACGTTTCTTTCGCACATCTACGAGTTTTTATGTCTATGTTATTATTGTGGTTAATACGCCGAAATCCTATGGAATTTTGAAATTTTATCTATACTTAAACAGATGCGTATACTAATTTACATGTTTCAGTAAAGATTTTGTTTCTGCATTCCCGAGTCGTGATTTTTAACGTATCTTTAAGAAATCAAATAAACAAATAAACAAAAACCTGTCTCTAAGCATTCCTATGTCTACACAGAATGCACATAGCAACCCATCAGATGGTGTTATCTGCCTGATATGCCAGGAAGTCATTCAGAGATAACAACTAAAAATAACGGAGCGGGCCAGGGGTCACTCCCCGCCTGTTTACTACATAGTATCTATTTATGTTATGCCCTACATATTACGAGGATGTAGGTATTTTAAGTGCACACGTACTTTATATTGAGTCGTATAATTTATATCAATTATCGATAAATCAATTCATAGTTTGGATCGGATCTTTTTCATAAGAGCAATATCAGTAATTTTGTAGGTGCTAAAAGTTTAAAATTGAAAACCCTTTCTCAAGCCATCCTCAATCTAAACATGCACAGCTGTAGTACTGTACACTAAGTAACAGAGTTTTAAGACTAAATTCTGCTGGATCTGCTTTTCATTTGAGAGACAAATTCCTTCGCGCCCATGTTAGGGCCGAAATCAACTATTTATAACATGTAATATTACAAATGGCAAAGACTCAGATTTTTGGCCATAACCACTAATAACGGATAACAAGCTAGATTTATCCATGAGAGACATCTAACGGTCAAGTTCTCATTCTCAAGCCGAAGTCGTAAATATGACAAACAGCAGGATCTGTTAACGTATTGTCTATATATATATCTATTATCTATATATATCATACAGCATTTTCTTATTTACAGCATTATTTATCTCTTGTTACTAAGCGCGCTCATTTAGAATAACAACTGTTACAAAATTCTAACATACATACGAACTATCTTTACTTATAAATCAGAATCAAGGGGTAAGTAATTAGTTAAATTAAAATATTCACTCTTATTTTTAAAACAATTACCCTCTAAAAAATAATCAATGATCATCAAACAGCTTTAAGCCGAGAAGTGTTTAGTGGATACAAAATCTTAAATCTAGAACACATCATTTGTTACAAGCTAATATTTGATTTTGTTCCTTTAAAAGTATGTTCACCAATGATTTAATATATGTTCCCCACACTAGGTTCTCCTGTGTCGTGGGGAAGATAAGATTCAAATCATTCTCATATTAACAACATGTTTTTCAATCATTCAGAAGCAATTATTTTAATTGTTATTGGCATTTATTATTATACATTATTATAATTCAATAACAAAACAGTTAAATGCATACTTTTACACAATCATGCGAGTAAATAAAGCCAACCTTAATTTGTTGTTATGGTTCAGCATTTTAAGTACTTGCAGTGATAAGACGAGACATGCTTACGAATGTGATAATGACGACGTAAACAAGTTGATGACACAGTTTGTTTATTTAGATGCAGTAGTTTGACTAAATATTCATATTAACTTGTAAATATGACTTCCACCACCAGCTCCATACCCAGAAGGAGAAGTAATCACTGGAATACATGCTCATCACTACATCACAGAACACATTCGCTCATGGTTTGAAAACGGATCGCATATAAAACCGACAAAAAAAGTCTCAAAAACTAATAAAGATAAGTGATATACTTACCTCATAATTATGGTTAGTTTTATAATTTGAGATTATATTCATAGCTAAGACCTTTCGCAGGACGAAAGTTACCAACGTTCGGAACTGTACGCGACTAAATTGGTGCTGGGCAGGATATGTTGCCAGACGCAACGATGGAAGATGGGCCAAATTACGTAGGGCTTCCTAGGGTGAGCAATCACCCCGCAGGCAGACCTCCAGCCAGATGGATCAGGGACATCTAAGGACTCGATGTATCAATGTATCCATCGATTGAACAAGAAATACCGAGACCTACGGCACTTAGAGGAGGAGGTCCACACCCAGCAGTGGGTTGACAAAGGCAGAAGATAATGAAGACCTTTCGTCCTTTAATTGACTACGCAACAAAATCTAAGCATCATAACATATTATCAACACATACTACATTAAAACTTATTTTCGTACATTGTGATACCACTTGTAATTTAGAAAACAGCTCACTTATTTTAAGCACATATAGATACTTATTTGTAACTGAAAGCTCGAACTTACTGTAATTTTTCACTGTGACCATTCTATCTTTACTCGTGAAGCCCTCAGACAAGAGATAAAAGATCTATTAACACATTTACACCCACTGTAGCAATCACACGCTTGACCCGGAGTATTGCCCTGATAGTAAACCTCTCACTTATAAATAGATACAGGTGCGAGCTTGCTACGAGCTTCGGAAGAATTGCTTGCAAAAAAGTTCGCAAAGAAAAAGTTCTCAATTCGTAGCAGTGTCTTTCTTTTTTTAGAGTCTTACGCGATTCTACGCCTGTTGTAAATCGATATCAATCCCTCTTTTTTATCCTTGGTAATTATTACAAAAATGTATTATGGTAATTAGATAATATTATAAAACAAGGAACATCCTAACGCCTACAAAAAAATGGGAGCAATAAAATAGTTACTACATAAGTTTGTCTTTATGTTAAAGCCTATGGAGCTACGAGAACTTAAGAGCTACGCACTGAGCTACGATCGGCGTAGCAAAACTATTAACACCATAATATAGGTATTATAGATTTCAAGAAAAGTTTGTTTATTTCTTGCTGTTCTGATTCAGATGAAATGTGGTATAAAGATAGACTAGATTCAGGATATGGCAAATAGGGCATAAACATTTTTTTCTTCAAGGTATGAAAGAAAATAACATTGGTAGCAAATACCTCTGCTAGATGAGCTACAGGCACAAGTAAATAATTACATACCATCATTATATTCGATTGAAGCAGACACCATTTATACTAGTGCTTCTGAACTAGCATAATTGTAAAATTCAACCCACTACTCTGTAGAGACACAAGTAGGTATAATTTAAAACGTTATCCCTACCTCTTTACCTCAACCATGTAAAATTTCAAAACCATTACAGAAAACCGCACAGTATTGTAGCGTGTTAGAAAACCGCCAACAGAAATGTGTGTGTTTTATTTTGTTATCAAGACATTTACCTCGAAAATTTCGCTTTAATAGTCACGTGAATGCGTCTAATAACAATAAACGCGGCTGTTCCGAGCGAGGCGCGAACACTTCCGGTTGAGCGGAGACATCTGTGACACGCGGATAATCCGGTTTCCGGTTCCGGAGGTGTTTGTTTGAGAAGTTTTTGAAGGATATGTGTTTGTATGTTTGGCTGTGTACTTTGAAGTTAAATTAATTTAAGATAATACGAGTATGGTTAAATAAAGAAATTTAGCAGCAATAAAAAATAAGAAACTTATGAATTATTTATATAATAAATAAGCTAATATTATACACTAATAATATACAACATAAATTAAAAACAAATCTTAATGAATGGTTATCAAAAATGAGCTATGATGAAATTAAATTATTACTTGTCAAACCTGACAAATAGCAGGTACATAAAACACAAGAACTTAATTATTTTTAAATAACACAAACACCCAAGTAGCAGATATACCCAGTATACACATACACTCACAAATGGTCTCACACACACACACACACACCTACATACACATACAAATCCAAATGCAAATATACACAGCAGGACAAACATGTATATATTGTATACAGATAAAATTATATATTCTTCTATTATTATTATCTTATGATGTCCATAGTTTTAGTTTTATTTACTTTTAATTGTATTTGTGAACCGTCCAAACCACTTGGAAGAACCTGTCTTTTGTAACACAGTTCCAACTAAAGCAAAAGACAGAATCATGTAAATTATACAATAAGGTTGCTCAAATAAAAAATTACTTTACTTTACTATACATATTCAGTTAGTGGCAGTCCTCAATGTATCAAGATAAAAATTATTTCATTAGACGTCACAAACTTACCTCAGTATCAAAAAATATGTTGTGTAAAATCAAACAGCAACCATGAACAATCTCACTTTTGTGCTCAAAAGAAAACTACTAAAAGATAAAATAAAAATAGAAGAAGTACTAAACAAAATAGCTTGTAAGTTTCCACAAAATTTCGTTCGTAACAAAAGATACAACATATCAATAGGTGCATATGTATAGAAGGATATTTTCCTCAAGGTCTAGAACACGGTAAGAGGTAGTTATATCTGGCTAGCAATTAGGTAACGTCGGATGGATGCTAGTGGTAGTTTCATCACATGACCTAAATCCACTACGCTTTATACCTAATAGTAAACGTTAGTTTTTATGAGAATGGCGAATTCTGAAGTCGACTTTTTTTATAAGGTACGAGTTTCTACTTTATATAAGTTTTTACATCAACATAGGTTTATCTTTTTGTACGACACTCGTCTCTCTTCTGTGCACTCTGTCGAACCAGGTGTGCCCTGCGGTTTTTACCGTATTCTAACTATTTCAGTTTTTACCCAAGCGAACACGGTAACCCATGATGCAACATACTTGAAGTGGAATGAAACTGACTCTCACAACGAGGTAGCCGACATACTGGCTTACGCGCTTGGCGACTCATTTATGAGGGAAGCAAACATTAAAATTTATTTCGTCTTATTCTAAAAAGTGATTTAAATATTAGTCTAGAACTTTGAAAATAAAAAGTCAGTTCTATTTGTTCAAATATCACATAAAACAATCAAAATGTCAACTTCAAATTAGAACGCTGATTACCAAGATTAGAACGCTTATTTGTTCATGGAAGTAGGTAATACCAAAAGGGAATGAAATTCCTTGTTAATATTTTTTTTAACACTAAATAGGCTTACGTTTGACTATAGCCTGCCTGATGTTAAGCACCACTATAGTCTAAGATGTAGCACGCTTGCCTAGAAGAAACTATATATAATATTTTAAAAGATTGATTTATTATAATCATAATCATCATTTATTCATAAAGCCGTTTTATTATGACAGTAGTCAGACGAATTTTGAACAACTAAAACGGACTTTATATTGTCAAAGCTCTAGACTAATAGTTAAACCATATTTTAGAATAAAACGGCTTGTGATTTTCTTCTACTTCGCACCAGTGAGTTGTTACCCGAGCCTGTATGAACGAGCTGTCAGCGGCAAGGTTGGACCCGTCTCAGTGACCGGTGCTAAATATCACCAATTTATTGACCGAGCTAAAGGAGAGCAAAGGGCTCCCACTAATTAACTAGGGCTGATGCAAAATATACAATATAGATGAGGTCTGCACAAGAACTACGCAGCTGGTAAATTTAGAGGCATATGCCCAGCAGTGGGATAGAGAAGGCTGATAATGATGATGATGATGCAAAATAGAAATGTGGATTTTAAAAACGTGTTTCAAGGATATTTTTTTTCAGTTTTGAGAGAATGTATTTTAATTGTTTGTGTTAGATAAATGGCGTCTAATGGCCCACAATTTTGGTCGGGGTCATCACGACGCTCAGCATTGAGCTATCGCCTAGAGGAGGAGGAGGAGTAAACCAAATTGTGAGGAAACTCATTATTAAATAAAATAATTAGATTATATGTGACTCGTTTCTTCAATTTGGTCTGGTCCGTATTTTATTTCTACCACAGACAATGCCTAGTACCTAGATATTTTCAAAGGAATGATAATCTTTTTGACTATTGATCTAAAACCACGCAACGAAAAATCCATACATGCTATATTTCCATTTGTGGTTAGGAAATTGAGAATTTTTATGTTTAACATTCACCTGTGCAAAGCACGTCACTGTTTAGTCATAAATTCGAAACTTTATTTCCTTTACCCACGTACATATGTAGAAGTCTTGGGTACCTCACATTTCACCTTATACCAAACCGGTCTAAGTACAGTAAGCAAAATCTCTCTCGAGAAAGCGAAAAATATTTTCAGCAACGGCTGTATTTATGCGAACCGTATATTATATTATCTGCCAAAGCAGTTTTTCCTGCGAACTTTACAAATCTTTTGATATCCTGTCTATCAAAACACGCCTGTGTTAGTTTAGGCTCAACGTTGAATAAAGAATTGTTTATTTAAGACCCAAGATTTAATCTCGTTGTCCACTTTTTTCTTTTAGGAGTATAGTTGGAAAGGTATATAATGCAGTTTCTGATATCCCTTTTGTTCTAGAAAAAGTCATTAAAGTGCGCGTACCCTTTGAAATAAAACTCGGCGACCCTTTTTATTTTCAGATTTGTTTAAGCTTGTTGAAAGATTATTTCACAATAAAATTTGTCTTTTCAAGGCTCACTAAAAAATATTGTAAAATGTGAAATTTAAATATCAGACTAGAGTTATTTAAGACGGGGTGTTAATTTTTTTTCAGTTTATATAATTTTGATTCAGTGTTAAGACAATAAAAACGCCAAAACACGATTACGTCTACTTCGCTCGATAGTTTTATTTTTGAAAAATTGTTGTTTTGAAATATTTATCACCTTTTTTTCCAAAAGTAGTACAGAAATTTAAACCAATTTAATTATAGGTATCTAAGAGGTAATGTTATTATTTGGAGGAGTAGAAAACCATAAATAGAATATTCTGAATTGCTGAATTTATATAATTTTATTTCGTCAAAAACGTCTGCAAAACTGCTAAAATTGTGCAAATTTGTTTGCGTGTGGACAAGACTCGTCGGCTGGAGCTATGCGTGCGATGCTCGCCCTTGCTTTTGTGTTAATACGGCGTGGAGTTGCTTGCGAAAAAGCAACTGTAGGCATTTTTCCAAGCGCAAAGCGTTTTCGGGTGAATGAATGAAATGAATCCAATCTCTTTACAGACTTTTTCTAAGCATGACGTTACAATCTATTTCAGACTATAAGTAAACGCTCTGTAATATTATCCATACAAATTATGCACATCGATTGTTACTGGTTCTGATCCTATTCAATGTTTAGTCAATTGAGTGCGGAACGGTAAATATGTGCTTTTTATATACCAGTTATCTTATCGAAAAAAACAAAAAGCACCTAAAAACTCTCCAAACCAAGGGATCAAGAGTCAATCAATCAGTTCAAATCCGTAGATCTATCGCGCGCACTTTCTCGTGACGTAGGAGGAACGTAATTTACCGTGCATCACGTGACACTCCAGCTAATCGGCCAAGACGACCGCTTTCATGTAGAACACACTGGATAAGACATATATTATATATAAACCTAATATATATAAAAAATATTAGTAGTATATACAGATAATAATATTTCGATGATAGGTACGTAGTACGTACAGATAATAATATTTCAAACAGTGCTTATACAAGTAAGTTCTTATGGATGTAGCGAACTCTGGTGTCGAGTATTTTCATACCGCCTGTAGGCCTCTGTCGTTTAAAGTCTGCAGTAGTACGGACAGCCAGCACCTATTTGTGTCATAAGTAAGAAATATCATAAGTTCATAATTTGTAAATGTCGCCAGAGGCGTTGCTGGAATTCTCTATACATTTAGCTATGAGTAAGTAAAACTTTACTGTCGAACGAAGTGCATTCTAATCTAGTAAACGTCAGATCTTAAATCAACTACAACAACATAAGCTTGTTACCTTGTTAGTATGTCATAAAACATTACATAATAATCTAATAAACACTTAAACAATTTTAATTTTATTTGAATTTACTATTATTTACATGTACATACATTATAAGTCTTGTAAATAATATTAATCAATCTGATATCTACAAGAAATAATCATACTTATCCAATTGCACTAATACACAAACAAGCGAGATTAAACGAAATATCTAAACGAAACTTTCTTCTGACACTTCCAGGAATACGAGTACATGTCATCTTAGCTTGGATCCCTCGATAGCTTCTATTAATCACCACAGCTGAGTAATGGGGTATCAAATGCTTAGCTATGTAATAATTAGCTGACGTAACTGATATGTATGGGATGATTATTAGCAGCCTAACAGTTACTTAGTACCTATGATTAATATAATAGGTTGGTTGTACTCGTACCTACCGGAGGAATTAAGTCTGAAGGTGAAATTAATAATTAAAGACGTATGCAATTTGCGCACAAACAATTTTTTGCTAACTAGCACTTTAAGAAATTGAAGGAATACGAGTACATGTCATCTTAGCTTGGATCTCTCGATAGCTTCTATTAATCACCACAGCTGAGTAATGGGGTATCAAATGCTTAGCTATGTAATAATTAGCTGACGTAACTGATATGTATGGGATGATTATTAGCAGCCTAACAGTTACTTAGTACCTATGATTAATATAATAGGTTGGTTGTACTCGTACCTACCGGAGGAATTAAGTCTGAAGGTGAAATTAATAATTAAAGACGTATGCAATTTGCGCACAAACAATTTTTTGCTAACTAGCACTTTAAGAAATTGAAATAGAATAGAAATCAAAACACCAATTCAATTTTTATAGGTACTTAGCACCTATTTTAATCAAAGTACCTACCTACTATTTACATCAAATTTCTTATTTAGACATTTTCTATTGAACGCAAAATCCGATCAAAAGTCTCTTTTATATCCCAAAATAATTGACAAAGACATTTCCGATTTGCAAAGAAAATTTTCCGTAATTTTCCAACGGCAATTTTCCTGTCTTTATTTACCACGCCCCTATTTGGCGCCGTCTACGAACTTAGGGCACTTCGTTAAATGAGGAATTATGTGTTTGAGCACAACAATGGGCCGTAATTGGAAAATGCTGGCAGATTATCCGCACCGGCGGTGGCTGCAGGTCTCTGTCCCCTGCACCTGGGACCACGAGGCCAGGATTTTTCTGGACAAGGAACAGCTGGCGTGGTTGCAATTCTCATAATTAAATCCGCCAGTCGTGTGAGTCTTTGGACTCCTTTGAATGGTGGGCATACGTTATATAAATAACAACCTTTAATATTGGTGAAAAAGAATCCTTTTTACCTGGTGTATTATATTACTCTATACCATTTTATATTATTATAATTGAAAATAGCTAAAAGTATGCTGTACAAAAATAAAGTATTTAAATGATTTGACAATTAACATTGCCAGTAAATTGTCAGTTAAAAAAAAATCTAATGTGTAATTACATAAATTAAGTCACAATCACAGATTAATCAAAACAAAGATCGTTAAATCCTTCTTTCAAAATAATCCTCAATTATCCAGAGCCAGGTAAATACAATGGTCATCCTACAGCTAAGAAGTAAAGGTAAAAGAAATGCCCCTTATACCTTACCTTACCTTTTTATACAATGACAATATACCCGACCTATGTAAGGAAAGTAGATTACTTGGCATTCGGCTTGTATTCAATAACTAGCCGGGTCGGATATTAATTAAATCATCACATAATACGGTACATAAATTGGATAAGATGAAAGTGTATTTATCGAGATATATATTGGCATTCTCCCAAAGTTTTTTTGTTATATGATACAACCTTTTTGTCTAATATTTTTTACTAAAAACTCATCAATGGTGCGTAAACTTACAAGACTTGAAATCTTTCCACAAAGTTTGAAAAGTTTAGAACTAACCAATGAAAATACTTCGTCAATATTAAATCTAAATAATGTGCAAGTACTCAAATACAATTTAATCTTTCAAAAAGTTTGCACTGTGATAGATTGTTACTCGTATTTAATAGACACGGCTCTCAGAAATAATAAATTAACTAAGTTCTGTTGTCTCCAAACTTTATAATTTCGTCGTCTAGCCTGTAAATTATAATCTAGTAAGAAGATTTGATACTCGTTTATTATACGTTATGAACAAACTCAATTAGGAATGTTCAACACACACTCGAAAAGCCTCCGAAACAAATGAAGGTTACGTTCTACGTTTTTGCATACGTTCCAGCAATTTAGGCCTTCTACAAACGAGGCAATTTTCCTGTAAGGCTATTAGTAACTCGGGCACGCTCACAAAGTCGTTGGATTGGAAAGAAACAATAGGTTTTCGAGTAAAAATTACGATAAAAGCTGCTCGTAAATGTTACAATGGCAAATACTCGATGGCAAGGCTATAGATCCCAGACAGGCACGTAGTGTGAAGCTAAGCCAATCCTGAGGCAATGCATTCGGAATCAGGAATTCAGCCGTTTGTTTGTTTACCTAAGATTGTTTGCTATCTATAATTTATAACATTAGTTTGTATTACAAAGCACAAAAAAAACATGCTATTGATATGCCAAAACTAATTGATGTATGCATGTACGGAAATTTGATTAATTTTCTTATAACTAAACATCACAAATCATACATAGCATACATATCTTATATGAAAGTTACAAAACAGATTTTTTATCTCGTGCCGTCCCTCGTATTACTTGAAATAAGCAGGCCCGCCGGAAGCGAGCTTCAGGTAAAAAAATCACTTTATATAAAGGGATCGAGGTCGGCTTCCTTCCCCCGATATGATTATTGGATCATGATTATATGATTATTTTTGTGCATCCACGCATGAATTTCCCTTTTCAGGTAACAGATTTTCTCGAGACCTGATTTTAGCGCGCCTATTTTTCACAGGTCGACGATGATGTTGCCAATTTCATAGCACAAAAAGAACCTTTTAACTTATCGCCAAAAGAAAATTTTCATACAAATTGACTTGCGTTGATGGGATTTTAATATGCATGAAAATATAGGGCCCTAAGTATTGAAAGGTCATAAAAAGCGGCGTTATTCATCAGCAACTTTAACTGGCAAATTGATGGCCATAAAAACGGCGATGTAACATCGAGGTGTAAATTACAAAACCTGTTTGTGGCAGACCATTTTTCATTCAGACTTCAGGTAAATTCGCACGTGAGGATAACGATGGCTCACAAAAACTAGATAGGCGTATGGACATAAATTATCTGCTCTGCCGCGTATAACCTACGTATACACGCGGGTACGCAACTTCGCAAATATTTTAACAAATTATAGCTAGGTAAAAACAAAATCTGTATTAAATAAATTAATAGTATCTAAAGGTGTGTATGTATAGGTTGAAAAAATAATACTCGCTTTATTTCCTGCACCAAAATGCCAAATAAAATTATCAACAAAAAAGTGTGGTACCATGTTTTATCAACGCAAGTTTACAAAATCTCACATAAGAAATATATTTTTAGTAAAATAATTTACTTTCACAAAACATTTAATTCACTGAACGAAATCTCATTTACCTAGAAACGTTAACTTCGCTAGCAAACAAAATGAGTTTACAATCGGGTTGATTTTCACAAAATCTTATAACAAGTCTTACCTTACGGCAGCAAATACACTTAATCAAACAATTCAGCGAGATTTTGTAATTGAATCAGCGAGGTCTGACCTGCCAGAGAGACTGGCAATTTGATTATTTCAGTCAATAGTAGGTCACTTCGCTACATCTATCTCGGAAACCGAGCAAGATCCTTATTGCCTCGGTGTAACGTTACCTTTTATACGGGCCGTCCTGTCCAGGCCTATAAGCTAGCCTAACTCAATCAATAAGACACCTAAAACACAGAATACAGAGCCTAAAAGGTACATGTGTTAGTCTTTACGTGAGGAACTAAGTTTTGGATGTAACATACTAAAATATATCCTTAGTTGGATCAGTTTGCGTATAGATCCTTGCCTAATCTGGAACGTATTCATCGGTCGTCATAAAATAAAAATAAATAAGTTTACCAAGGACAGATGTTTTTCATGTTCAGCCGTTTTTGCGTGATACGCGTATAAATAAACCGATAAACATTTAAAAAACAAACAAGAAGACTAAAAACTGTTAAAACGTCTTCTATTTTAGATTTAAAAGTACCTATACCTACCCAAACATTTTTTTGTTTGAATATCTTGTATGTACAGATTTTTGGCCCTATTTAGCTTTATTTAATGCACTAGTGGGTGCTCGCGGCTTCGGTCGCATTAAGAAGTAAAACTTGCATTCCCTTCACCCCTTTAAAAGTGGAATTTCCAAAAATCCTTTCTTAGCGAATGCCTACGTCATATCATCTACCTTCATTCCAAATTTCAGCACAATTATCCAGTGGTTTGGGCTGTGCGTTGATAGATCACTATATCAGTCAGTCACTCTGTCACCTTAGAATTTTATATATTTATATATATATTTATTATATATTTATAGATATAGCACTGACCCTGCCAGATAATAGCCGGTATAGTCTATGAAGCTACATACTTTACATACATAATAACCAAACCTAGTTTATCATAGTGATCCAGACACTACAGAGTTTCTACGCCCTGCAACCTCAGCATTCATCGTTCATGAAATTCATGAATTTCACAAACTGAAAGGAAACAATGAAACATACAGTTGCATAAGTTAGGTCGGTCTAGCGGTTAGACTGATTAACAACTAAGCTCGAGGTTTAGTAAGTTTTTGTCCCATTTTTTGGTAACTTATCAATTGCAATTTTAGACAGTGTGTTGTTTTTAACTACGCTTTTAATAATACTTATTATATATAGTTAATTTACGATGAAAAAAAATCATAAAATCATAAAAAAAACAGAAAAGGAGAACATAAGAATGGGTCATTCTCAACTCATTGCTTGAGGTGGTTCTATAGATTCATGAGAATTCTCATCAAAGACTGGATAGAATTCCTATAAAATTAATTAGTGTGTTTTTCTAGACTGCAAAGTCTCGATGACTAGAAAACATTTCTCAAGCTCAGTTTTCGTCTCATCTCTCTTGTCTTTTCCCAGCAATAAGGAAACAAAACAACACTTAATCCATAGCGTTTTATTCCATCGTACCCTCTCAGTAGTGACACGTATAATAAAATTCTACTACTGCCAAAATAAGCAGCGGAGCACGAACGTAATAAATACAATACCCCTTTTTTGTCGGCGCCACTATCGTAAGCCGAGAAATAGCCACAAAAACAATATGGTGTGATTGCGTTACACAGCCAGAGAGGACCGTGATAGTTGTGATACATTTTATGCCGGACTAGCTATGTCCCGTGGTATTGAACATGGTAATCTAAGTTCTTAGGTACCTAACGTAATGTAACCTAGACATAATTGGGAGATGTCTCTAAACTCATTATTCATTTTTTTTATTGGCTATCATGATGTCAGAAGATTCATTCATAAAATGTTGTGCCTTTCATTATCAAATAAAAAATCTTTCTGTGCCCTTTTATTTACCATTCTGAATTCTGAAAAAATGTAAGGTTGTAAGTATTAGTGAAACATCTATGATCACACATGAAAAAAACATCGCAAAACTAGCGGTGTGTTGCACGCTAACTCGCACGTAAACTCGTGACAGAAATACTGTCTCACACATTTCGGGACATATACGGTGTACATTGTGTACACACCACTAGTGTAAGCTGACCACACGATTATCTAAACATCTGAAAACAATGGAATAATCTGTTCGGAACACGTAGCGGGATAACGAACATTATATTCTGAATCTGAACCTCCGATACAACGGCGATACATCTCATAGACCCCTTATTGTAGCGAGATATGTATTCACACATATGGTATTCATGCAGCTCTGTTCTATTTTCATTCTCTTTGGTCAGGGGTTAAATTTAGACTTTCGCATTAATAGGTATTATAATTTAAGATTGTGTGCTATAGTACTGGATACTTGGTCTACGTAAAACTAATTAACAGAGAGCTATTTCCAGATCGCCGATTATAAAAAAAGTTGTACAGAGAACACACTATGTGTCGCTAATATTAATATGAACCATATTTTTCTGCACCATAAACAAACCATATTCTCAAGTGGCGGCGCAGCGTAGCGGCTAAAGAAGAAATAATACAGCGCGCTTGGGTGGCGCCATCTCTTAGCAACATTAGTTAAAATTAACATAAAACCGGAAAATCGCTCATTATAATAGAAAATGGCGTACGAGTAATTAAGTGTCTTTAAATTGTAAAGTCTATTCTCAGATCGCTTCATCACTTGCCATTGCCAGTCACGTTCGTGTTCAAATGAAAGAAAATCTAATTTTTTTGCCCTCCCAAGTGATTGGGAGCGAAGTATAAAGTATTCCAAGGACTTCCACTTGGCTTTAACAAGCTGGCCCAGCGGTGGGAATTCTTGCAGCGGTAGCTACAGAGATGGTTAATATTTATTTAAAATTATTTTTGTTAAGCTTATAAGTCAGTTATGTGACCAGTAGATCCAGCGACGTTGTGACCCAAGGTGGGCCATAGGTATATACATATTATGTATATATTTATGCTTATGTAATAGTATCTTAAGAATTCGAAAGGAAATAAACTGTAATTACATTGAGTCAAATGAGGCATAACAGGTCGACGACGCAGGCTAGTATTTAATATTTTCTTTCAAAAATGTGTACTTAATGTAAAAATGTAGCAAAGTAATATTAAATAGTATTAACGTAGTAGGTATTCAGTTATACAGCAGTAATATTAAGTGAACCAGTTAGGAGACCTAATCTAACCGACTCATAAAACCGTATTACCTTTTTAAAGTAAACTACTGGTGGCGATATTACATCTAAACACCTTTATTTATATTGTGCGTTTTTATAAAGTATACCGTATAACATACCACCATTACTGCCTGTTTTCAGCATTCAGTATTTATTTACTTAGCAAAACATTGAAAAGTTTAAACTAATGTATAATAAAGACATGTACCCTACTCGTAAATAGGGAATGGCATGTATGGCATCAACCTATTTATGTTTTTTTTTTACAAGTTCGAGCTTTTAGCAACTAATATAATTTTGACGTACCTCTAGTATTGAAAATATTCTTGCTTACCATACAATGCCTGCCCCTTATGATTCAATCAACGCTACTTAACACGCAGACAGGCTTCTAATTTGAATCGAACTGTGGGACGAGCGTCCGATGTTGTCTTGATCTATGATTTTCGATTTAATTGACTTCACAAGGTTGGCTAGGACACCAATTATTTTGAACATCACAAATCATACATAGCATACATATCTTATATGAAAGTTACAAAACAGATTTTTTATCTCGTGCCGTCCCTCGTATTACTTGAAATAAGCAGGCCCGCCGGAAGCGAGCTTCAGGTAAAAAAATCACTTTATATAAAGGGATCGAGGTCGGCTTCCTTCCCCCGATATGATTATTGGATCATGATTATATGATTATTTTTGTGCATCCACGCATGAATTTCCCTTTTCAGGTAACAGATTTTCTCGAGACCTGATTTTAGCGCGCCTATTTTTCACAGGTCGACGATGATGTTGCCAATTTCATAGCACAAAAAGAACCTTTTAACTTATCGCCAAAAGAAAATTTTCATACAAATTGACTTGCGTTGATGGGATTTTAATATGCATGAAAATATAGGGCCCTAAGTATTGAAAGGTCATAAAAAGCGGCGTTATTCATCAGCAACTTTAACTGGCAAATTGATGGCCATAAAAACGGCGATGTAACATCGAGGTGTAAATTACAAAACCTGTTTGTGGCAGACCATTTTTCATTCAGACTTCAGGTAAATTCGCACGTGAGGATAACGATGGCTCACAAAAACTAGATAGGCGTATGGACATAAATTATCTGCTCTGCCGCGTATAACCTACGTATACACGCGGGTACGCAACTTCGCAAATATTTTAACAAATTATAGCTAGGTAAAAACAAAATCTGTATTAAATAAATTAATAGTATCTAAAGGTGTGTATGTATAGGTTGAAAAAATAATACTCGCTTTATTTCCTGCACCAAAATGCCAAATAAAATTATCAACAAAAAAGTGTGGTACCATGTTTTATCAACGCAAGTTTACAAAATCTCACATAAGAAATATATTTTTAGTAAAATAATTTACTTTCACAAAACATTTAATTCACTGAACGAAATCTCATTTACCTAGAAACGTTAACTTCGCTAGCAAACAAAATGAGTTTACAATCGGGTTGATTTTCACAAAATCTTATAACAAGTCTTACCTTACGGCAGCAAATACACTTAATCAAACAATTCAGCGAGATTTTGTAATTGAATCAGCGAGGTCTGACCTGCCAGAGAGACTGGCAATTTGATTATTTCAGTCAATAGTAGGTCACTTCGCTACATCTATCTCGGAAACCGAGCAAGATCCTTATTGCCTCGGTGTAACGTTACCTTTTATACGGGCCGTCCTGTCCAGGCCTATAAGCTAGCCTAACTCAATCAATAAGACACCTAAAACACAGAATACAGAGCCTAAAAGGTACATGTGTTAGTCTTTACGTGAGGAACTAAGTTTTGGATGTAACATACTAAAATATATCCTTAGTTGGATCAGTTTGCGTATAGATCCTTGCCTAATCTGGAACGTATTCATCGGTCGTCATAAAATAAAAATAAATAAGTTTACCAAGGACAGATGTTTTTCATGTTCAGCCGTTTTTGCGTGATACGCGTATAAATAAACCGATAAACATTTAAAAAACAAACAAGAAGACTAAAAACTGTTAAAACGTCTTCTATTTTAGATTTAAAAGTACCTATACCTACCCAAACATTTTTTTGTTTGAATATCTTGTATGTACAGATTTTTGGCCCTATTTAGCTTTATTTAATGCACTAGTGGGTGCTCGCGGCTTCGGTCGCATTAAGAAGTAAAACTTGCATTCCCTTCACCCCTTTAAAAGTGGAATTTCCAAAAATCCTTTCTTAGCGAATGCCTACGTCATATCATCTACCTTCATTCCAAATTTCAGCACAATTATCCAGTGGTTTGGGCTGTGCGTTGATAGATCACTATATCAGTCAGTCACTCTGTCACCTTAGAATTTTATATATTTATATATATATTTATTATATATTTATAGATATAGCACTGACCCTGCCAGATAATAGCCGGTATAGTCTATGAAGCTACATACTTTACATACATAATAACCAAACCTAGTTTATCATAGTGATCCAGACACTACAGAGTTTCTACGCCCTGCAACCTCAGCATTCATCGTTCATGAAATTCATGAATTTCACAAACTGAAAGGAAACAATGAAACATACAGTTGCATAAGTTAGGTCGGTCTAGCGGTTAGACTGATTAACAACTAAGCTCGAGGTTTAGTAAGTTTTTGTCCCATTTTTTGGTAACTTATCAATTGCAATTTTAGACAGTGTGTTGTTTTTAACTACGCTTTTAATAATACTTATTATATATAGTTAATTTACGATGAAAAAAAATCATAAAATCATAAAAAAAACAGAAAAGGAGAACATAAGAATGGGTCATTCTCAACTCATTGCTTGAGGTGGTTCTATAGATTCATGAGAATTCTCATCAAAGACTGGATAGAATTCCTATAAAATTAATTAGTGTGTTTTTCTAGACTGCAAAGTCTCGATGACTAGAAAACATTTCTCAAGCTCAGTTTTCGTCTCATCTCTCTTGTCTTTTCCCAGCAATAAGGAAACAAAACAACACTTAATCCATAGCGTTTTATTCCATCGTACCCTCTCAGTAGTGACACGTATAATAAAATTCTACTACTGCCAAAATAAGCAGCGGAGCACGAACGTAATAAATACAATACCCCTTTTTTGTCGGCGCCACTATCGTAAGCCGAGAAATAGCCACAAAAACAATATGGTGTGATTGCGTTACACAGCCAGAGAGGACCGTGATAGTTGTGATACATTTTATGCCGGACTAGCTATGTCCCGTGGTATTGAACATGGTAATCTAAGTTCTTAGGTACCTAACGTAATGTAACCTAGACATAATTGGGAGATGTCTCTAAACTCATTATTCATTTTTTTTATTGGCTATCATGATGTCAGAAGATTCATTCATAAAATGTTGTGCCTTTCATTATCAAATAAAAAATCTTTCTGTGCCCTTTTATTTACCATTCTGAATTCTGAAAAAATGTAAGGTTGTAAGTATTAGTGAAACATCTATGATCACACATGAAAAAAACATCGCAAAACTAGCGGTGTGTTGCACGCTAACTCGCACGTAAACTCGTGACAGAAATACTGTCTCACACATTTCGGGACATATACGGTGTACATTGTGTACACACCACTAGTGTAAGCTGACCACACGATTATCTAAACATCTGAAAACAATGGAATAATCTGTTCGGAACACGTAGCGGGATAACGAACATTATATTCTGAATCTGAACCTCCGATACAACGGCGATACATCTCATAGACCCCTTATTGTAGCGAGATATGTATTCACACATATGGTATTCATGCAGCTCTGTTCTATTTTCATTCTCTTTGGTCAGGGGTTAAATTTAGACTTTCGCATTAATAGGTATTATAATTTAAGATTGTGTGCTATAGTACTGGATACTTGGTCTACGTAAAACTAATTAACAGAGAGCTATTTCCAGATCGCCGATTATAAAAAAAGTTGTACAGAGAACACACTATGTGTCGCTAATATTAATATGAACCATATTTTTCTGCACCATAAACAAACCATATTCTCAAGTGGCGGCGCAGCGTAGCGGCTAAAGAAGAAATAATACAGCGCGCTTGGGTGGCGCCATCTCTTAGCAACATTAGTTAAAATTAACATAAAACCGGAAAATCGCTCATTATAATAGAAAATGGCGTACGAGTAATTAAGTGTCTTTAAATTGTAAAGTCTATTCTCAGATCGCTTCATCACTTGCCATTGCCAGTCACGTTCGTGTTCAAATGAAAGAAAATCTAATTTTTTTGCCCTCCCAAGTGATTGGGAGCGAAGTATAAAGTATTCCAAGGACTTCCACTTGGCTTTAACAAGCTGGCCCAGCGGTGGGAATTCTTGCAGCGGTAGCTACAGAGATGGTTAATATTTATTTAAAATTATTTTTGTTAAGCTTATAAGTCAGTTATGTGACCAGTAGATCCAGCGACGTTGTGACCCAAGGTGGGCCATAGGTATATACATATTATGTATATATTTATGCTTATGTAATAGTATCTTAAGAATTCGAAAGGAAATAAACTGTAATTACATTGAGTCAAATGAGGCATAACAGGTCGACGACGCAGGCTAGTATTTAATATTTTCTTTCAAAAATGTGTACTTACCAAGATTTTCAGATTCGGAAAAAGTGAAACACAAGGCGCCCTCTAGTGAGAGCTATGCCAGTAAGCAGAAGACGCAAAAGCCATTTGACTTCGAGGCCTTTACATAGCTAGATTAGACATCATTTGCATAATCAGAGGCGTTGGACGGAGACGCTTATCTGAGACTACGGCTCCTACGATACTTATGATTGGGTACAAGTTGGTTGGTAAGCTAAATTTAACTTATGTCGGCAGGAAAATACAATCAGCAAAATTTAAATGTTATAAAAAATATTGGTCCGCCACTGGATACAAGCTAAGAATATTGGTTGAAGCATACACTGCTTACATTCTATAGCAAAGTAATATTAAATAGTATTAACGTAGTAGGTATTCAGTTATACAGCAGTAATATTAAGTGAACCAGTTAGGAGACCTAATCTAACCGACTCATAAAACCGTATTACCTTTTTAAAGTAAACTACTGGTGGCGATATTACATCTAAACACCTTTATTTATATTGTGCGTTTTTATAAAGTATACCGTATAACATACCACCATTACTGCCTGTTTTCAGCATTCAGTATTTATTTACTTAGCAAAACATTGAAAAGTTTAAACTAATGTATAATAAAGACATGTACCCTACTCGTAAATAGGGAATGGCATGTATGGCATCAACCTATTTATGTTTTTTTTTACAAGTTCGAGCTTTTAGCAACTAATATAATTTTGACGTACCTCTAGTATTGAAAATATTCTTGCTTACCATACAATGCCTGCCCCTTATGATTCAATCAACGCTACTTAACACGCAGACAGGCTTCTAATTTGAATCGAACTGTGGGACGAGCGTCCGATGTTGTCTTGATCTATGATTTTCGATTTAATTGACTTCACAAGGTTGGCTAGGACACCAATTATTTTGTAACAATGTCTGCTTCATCTGATTGCGTTCTTGCTTTTAAATTAAAGTCGTACTCGGTAGGACAGAGAATTTAATATCTACATTGTCCAATTTGCTAAGTATCATGATTAATCAAGATCTTTGTATCTTTATAATATGGTTTTATCTAATATGATTAGATATTAAAACATAAATGTAACCAAAACCACTGAATCAATAACAATATATTAGAAAATATTTCTTTTTGTTAATTAAATTATGATAAATTCTTAAATCTTTATTAATGAACAGGAATTTCCAGAAATTGTTCCATTCGTGCCGTTAAATACAGAGTTCCTTTAGTGTCCATAATAACAACAAACTCAACAACAGGTGCAACGTAAGCCCAAAATCTTCGGGATTTAATGCGCAAGACCAAGTTGAGACTTCCTGGTAATAAATTTCCCTCCAACATAATATTAATAAGCATAGGTAAGTAGATAAGTAAACCAACATAGACACGTGTTTGGAATTCCGAAAAGAAGGTAAAAGTATGAATTTCATATGAGATTAGCCTTCTATGGTGTCGAGTTTTCAAAGCGCCCTAAGGGCCTCTGACATGAAAATAAGGTGTTGTTATTGTTTACTAAATTAAGTAATAATGTTTGAAAAAGATATCGTGTTACTTAGCTACGCATATCTTACATTTTTTCAGACAAAACAAAATGTCTTTTCTTCTAAATCTAAACACAGGTTTTTAGTCCAAATAGAAATTAAAGATACATTTTGTCTATTTTTATACGACCTAGATTAAAACAAATCACTAACATTCCAACTGAATCTAACAAAAAAGTAATTTGGTATTGTATTGTAAATACGGTCGGCAGTAATTGAAAACCTTTGAGGCTGGATTTCGTCGGACGCCGATGGCTCGTCGGGGATCAGGCCGCGACAGAAGCTAGCTTTATCACCGCTGTGCACTGCAGCTATTATTGCACTGAGAATACTGCACAAATGCACCTTATCCCACCTACCTATCAGTTAAATGGTTTAGACAGATAAACATTTTTATTAATAACTAGCTGGTGCGCGCGACTTCGTCCGCGTGAAATTGTTATTACCATAAAAACGGTTCTAGTGAGTTAACCTTAAAACATAGGCATACACTGTTACGGACATTTTGTTAGATTATTTCAAGAGAAATAATTCTTTCATACACATTTTTTGATATCTTGAACCGTTTTCGCAGCGCATGCAACGGAAGCCTTCAAAGATGAATAATTTTCCCCATTTTTCCACATTTTCTATTGTTTCTTCGCTCCTATTAGTTGCAGCGTGATGTTATATAGCCTAAACCCTTTCTTGATAACTGGTCTATCCAACGCAAAAAGAATTTTTCAATTCGCACCAGTAGTTCCTGAGATTAGCGCGTTCAAACAAACAAACAAACTCTTTAGCTTTATAATATTAGTATAGATAGAAAATGTCTTTTTAATTCATAGAAGATTAGGCCGCGACACAAGCTAGCTTTATCACCGCGCGCTGTGCACTGCAGATATTATTCCACTGAGAATACTGCACAAATGCACCTTATACCACCTAGTCCTGAAAAATAGATACAGCTATGTTTATTGACAAATCATACAAACTTACGAGGCAAATAACAAATGATAGATCATAGAAATTTACACGTGAAATCGCAGTATTCCTAATGAAACCTGTATAGCTGGTGATTTAAAATAAAAAATGGTCCAATTATTTTTTTGGTCGTAATAGTATACATATTTTCCCGAAAGTACGCTAGAAGCTTTGTAGTACCTAGTTAACAGGAACACAAAACGCCTAGACTTTTCAGTCACATTTTATTTTCGCTTATTTCCAATCAAGTTTACTATGTTATGTTTAATTTGCAGGAGATTATATATACCCGCGACAGATGCTAGCTTTATCACTTGTATCCTTGTGTTATAGCTTGTATTGAAGAATGCTGCAAAAATGCATCTAAAGCTTTGGTTTCCTAGGAAAGCGGTGCCATCGTATAGCGGCCGTGATATTACGGACGCAAAAATAATTAAAGTAAATTACGGTGCAAGTTACCGCTCTCCAGGAAACCGCGCCATTTCGTTTACATAGACAACGTTTTAGTGACGTCATTCACCGCTGTATTACGGCCGCTATATGAAGGCACCACTTTCCTAGGAAATCAAAGCTTTAGCCCGCCTACAGTTTCAAAAGACAAATGAAACTCGTGGAAAGATAATTTCAAAATGATTTCAAAATACATGAAGAAAATATAATATATAAAAAAGAAAGAAAAAGAAAGGGAAAGATAATAAAGATAATTTCAAAATGCATATCATATGGAACATCGTTTGTCTGTTTTGGCTGTCGGTATAAAATCTGAGATTTTGTTACGAAATGTATAGAATCGACTATCGAAAATAGCCATGTCCTGCACACAAATAATCAAACATGCTATTGCAACTGCAAATACTCTGTCTTAAAATAATATTGCTATACCAAGGAGTTACTCGTAGATGCTAGGTATTTGGGCACATGTTGTACTAAAACAAACAATAGTGTCTAGTTAAGCCAATATATGTATAGGTAGATGTTATAAGCCAACATATGTATATACATATCAGTTTACACTTTACCTTCATAATCCTAGATGCTTAAACATCTCGGGTTATGCTTGCGTTTTGTAAATTAATCTTGTGATAATGATAAACTAAAAAAGCATTATGATATAACTGCTGACTTAATGACTTAAGTAAATAGCTGCTATTTTTAACCAACTTCCAAAAAAAGGAGGTTATCAAGTCTTCTGAAAGTTTTTTTTTGTGTGGGGATGTTACGCGATTACTCCGTTGTTTACCAACCGATTTCAAAAATTCCTTTTTTATTCGATGAAAACAGTTTTCGAGATGGTCCCATAAAAATTGTTTTTCATTCGGTTCAGTACTTTTTGAGAAAAACCAACAAATTGATAAAGTTTATGCAAACCAATTTTACCCATATTTCCAAAACTACTAGTCGGTTTTTGATACAGTTTTCTGTAATGTGTTGAGGTTTAATGGGTGCATATTTTTTTTTGTATTACGATGACAACTCACCAGGGGGCGCTGCTGTATACAATATATCTTCTGAACTATCAGTCCGATTTTGATGCGGTTTTCTCTGATGGGCTTAGATTTGTTCAGTACACAACGTGACAGTAGAGTTGAAGTCGGTTTTTGCTTTTGTTTAGAATAATTATTCCAAATCAAACTGATGCAGTATTATTAGGATAAGATAAACAAAGCGTCACAAAACAATAACATTTTCATAATAAACTTTAATGAAAATGGCCTGCAATTACGTATTTAGATAACCTATATTTGAATTGCAAATATTTATTATTTTAGTTAGGTACATTAGGTGTAACTGTTTATCAGTATTTGTGATTATAGACTCAATTCTGAATTTGACAAAATTTATATTTGATTTTTTAAATATGACGGTTTGGTTTGTGTTTATTATTTTCTTGGATAAACTGGTAATAATTTATTTAAAATACGATAGTTTATTAATTACATTTGGTGATTCCATAATAGTTTAATATTTTTGTAATTAGTATAGTATATACAATGGGACTGACATGTAATAACAAAAGTCCCTTAAAAATGTGAATAAAAAAAAATTGGTGATTGGGAATGATAGATTATTAGCTAAGTTAGATACTGGTTTTCAAATACGAAACACTACTAGTAAATATTTTGTAAAATTTTGCCAATCTACTGACTTCCTTTAGCTAACAAAATATCGAGAAATTCCGTTACATTCAATTCAGATAATCCAGTCACATCCCTAGACTTCCTCGAGAATGTAGGTACGTTTAACATGTAAGTTCTGAGAAATACAGACGCATCTAGGTTTGCTTAAATAAGTATTCAACAAAGTTTCTATATAAAAGAACTAAAAAAAAATTAATGTAGTCAAATTACCAACCGTCGTGAATTCTAATTTTGATGACGCTAAAATGGAATGCTGAACAATAATAGAACTTATGTATTGTAGTTAAAGTTTATTTTAAATTATATTATATATACATCGTATGATGTTTGTTCAACAAAGTTATAATAAAATAAAATAAAAAAGCCTTTATTTGCCTTGACTTAAATATATCGATAATAATTAACTGAATTTATAATATTTAAACAGTCTTTTGTAAAAATAACTGTAACTACTAAAATATAATGCGTTGTCAGGGCACCCAGAGACGGGTGAAGGCCTCCTCCATGTTGTGTCAACAAAGTTATTGGTTATACACAAATGAAATTGTTTTTTTTTATTATGTTATGTATAATGTTATGAACAATTTAAGCTAGTACGTAAATAATTAAAAAAGTATCAATAAAAAACCTAAAGGAAAAGAAAGTGCCTAGGCCAGAAAAAAAAGAAAGAAAGAAGGTAAAGATGTGGCTAGTGTCCTGTATGCCTTTTGCACTGACAAATTTCAGTAATTTTCCTACACCTATTCATTATATAAGATCATGGGTCAACTTTAAACATGCTGTTTCAAAGAACAGATAATATTTTTCACTAGGAACTCTACGAAGTGTATGAAATTAAAACTATCAGTAAATTTACACTGGATTGAAATAAGCACAATGTAAGCCAGTGTCGTCAGCTAGTATGTTACGTAATATTATTCAAGTAGCGAAACATTGAGGGCGATAAGTTGGAGTAGCGACGGATTTGCATAAATTCCCCGACATCTGCAAGTACAATTGGGGTGTGATCTGTACTCCTGGGAGGAAGTTCGCGACAGGTTAACAGCTGGAAGGTAGTACGTGGTTTTCATACAGAAGGTATAAACAATATGAGTTTATACTTGTGGTGAAGTTTTGAATAATGCTGAACTGGGGATGTGTCGTGGTAGTGTGTCTGTGTTTTTCTTTATATAATTGTTTATGTTGGTGTGTGTGTGTGTGAGTGTGTTTTTTTAATCTGGTAAAATATATATGTGTATGTTTTTCGGACTTTCTTTTAATACTTCATTTATTTTAGTATACATTATTTATATATTCTATAGTTTAGAATCGTTTCATGATCATCAGCTTACTATACACTTTGTAAGATTAGTAACAAAAGTAAATAACACCACTACATACAATCTTAAACATAATCTGTTCTTCTTCTTGACCTCCCTGATCTAAGCAATTAAATGCAAAGACAGCTTTTTAAAAAAGGCTTTAAAACTAAAATAAGGTAAACTAATTAAAAAAACAAGCACAACTCTAGACTTCAGAACCAAGCAGTAGGTACTTATTTACAACTAATAAGAGTAGAACAAAAGCTGGAAAGTATTTGTGCAGTGTTTATTTATTTTATGTATTTATTATTATTACATAGTTTAGAGATAGCCATTTTTTTACGTTGGGTAGGTTTGCGTTTGTATACTGTCTGCTTGATTAAATTAAATATTAAATAAACTGGACATTACATATTGAACAGAAATGTTGTAATTTGTATGACATTGCGTTACTACATCGGATATATTCAAAACCTCCACAGGTTACGTGGATGGCTTTAATGAATGGATTGTTGGAAGCTTATCCAACTGTTTGCAGCCGAGCTTAACAGTCTGGTATTCTTAGAAAATGATTATCACAACAATAAGTATAACAAACCTTATATTATTTAAATGCTACCATTTCTTAATGATTTTTTGGCATGCTGTTGATTTGTGTGTTAATTGTAAGCAGGGAGATGCGATCGGCTTCCGAGACACAGTGAAACCTAGTTCGGGAGGCTTTGGATTCCAATATCTTTTTGTAAAACAAAATTATGCAAAATAAACAAATTTTATTTATATTTATTTATTTATATTCACCACAAGAAATTCGTAAATTATACAGAACAAGGCTTGCTCGGAGGACAAAACACACTTAAATGATATTGGGGCAGTATTTTACAGTTTTGCATAGTCTTTAACTAATTTAATAGTCTATAGATATCTATTGCAGAAGAAATCACGAAGAAATGAAGAAACCCCTTTTCTTTTAATTTAAAATGCTGACGCTGTGTTAAGAAAGTTATAGATTCGTAATAATTTTCATACATACATATTTCTAATTAAATGAGTGTGTGTGTGATCATATATAATTTAAGTATAAATGGTATATTAGTAAATAGGGTATATTAGTCATGTGAGGTTGCATCAGTAATTTACCCGTAGGATATACGTTCGCCGTAGCCGAAATCGGCTTGGAATACATCATCATCATCATCATCATCATATATAAACCTATAAAAAACAAAAAGCACTTGCTTGCAACATCTAAGTAAAAGGCAAAAGTTCTAAAACACTTAGGTCTGGTATTTGAAAGGCAAAGTTGAAATAAGCTAGCCTAGACCGAAGATATAGGTCAATAGAAAAATAGTTGGCAACAACTGACTAAGAAAGTAAATGCTACAAATAGGAAATTGTATCCACAAATATTGCAAGTATTTTGCAGAGACGAATTTAGGAGGCTAAATTGGACCCCTGGGGGCAACAATAGCTCTAGTACCAACCAGTTTGAAAGGGCGCCAGAAAATATATTTTAGAGGAGAGGTAACGAATCTATCAATTGAATTATGTATGAAATTATAAAATTGTTAAAAGCGTCCTCCGGAAACATAAGAATCGTTTTATGGGCCAGATAGGCTGCACGTAAATAATTAAGCAATGTGGTTAAATTTTAGAAATATAGATTTGTATATTGAAAGTTATTAATCAAACTCAGTTCAGTAATTTTTGAGTTAAGGGTATCCACGAATTTCTGAATGGAAACAATATATATTGGGAGTAGATTTATTTGTTTAAATTTCCCGATCTGTATTAACTGGCCCTGTTCACAAAAATCCGCAATGCATGTCTGTATTCCGTACCGAAACTTTACCAATATCCTCTGGCGAAGGTACGGTAATCGCGCGGATTACCTAGCCGCCCCCAGCTATAGTTTCAGGGGTAGTTATTCTAACGTGTGCGGAACTTTTACGAGTACTTACTCAGTTTTTTGCAGCCCGAGGCGAGGTGTAAATCTTGCGGTAAATCCTCCGTCATCGGCAGGAAATTGTGATTGAATATTTACACAATTTATTATTCAGAAGGACTAACGTTTATTATTGTACCTACTTATTTTTTTCAGCCGACTTCGTAAAAGGGTATAATGTATGTGATAGTGTTGTCCAGGATTTGGATGGTCTCTGTAACAGATTTTTGATACTGATTTATGTATTTCTAAGAACCTTTTATCAACATTCACATAACCACAGTATACATAATACAAACATAACTACGATTATAGATAAACTAGAATACCTAGTTTATAGGTAGACTAAACTACCTACATACATATCTTCAACACCTCCATTCAGACTGGGGAATATGCTTAGATTGTTAGAGGAAATAACTAAGATACAATATCATGTAAGTGCGTAAACAGGGTAAGTGCTAATATAAAAGATAGCAATAGTAAAAAAATTGGTCTGGTAATCTACTAAATGTATAATGCTGAGCCCAGGATTTATTCTTGATGATAATTATTAGTATACTGGAGAAAACTGTGAACACCTACAAGTGTAAGTGTTTGAAATATATGCATATATTTTGAAAATTCGGTCACTGGAAATATAGATATGTACACATTTTGTAGCGATAAATTAATATTTTTAAGATTATTATTTCCAATCTTAGTATTTTTCCAGGCAAGCGTGGTAAATCTTTAACTTTATCGTCCCTTTCCATTATAAAAATCTGCTTAAATTCACATAATAATATATCCAGTACGTATAAACTCGAACCTTGTATAAATCCGGCTTCTACTTTCACGTGTAGACAGATAATCCCCTATCTATGCGTATCTAATACCTGCTATATTTATGATGTGATTTTCTAGTACCTAAATAGCAGAGAAGCTATTTATTAGCTTAGGCTTAGATATTGTTGACGGCCTGGGCGCCCTAAAATGTTATTATGATTACCGCGGGGTGCTATGTGATAGAGCTAATTTTTTTTCAGTTTCTATAATTTTGATTCAGTGTTAAGACAATTAAAAACGCCAAACAACGATTACGTATACTTCGCTCGATAGTTTTATTTTTTGGAAAATAGTTGTTTTGAAATATTTTTCACCTTTTTTTTTCAAAAGTAGTAGGTACAGAAATTTAAACCAATTTAATTATATCTAAAAGATAATGTTATTATTTATAGGAGTAAAAAGCCATAAATAGAATATTCTGAATTGCTGATTTTATATGAATTTATTTCGTCAAAAACGTCTGCAAAACTGCTCAAATTGTGCAAAATTGTTTGCGTGTGGACAGGACTCGTCGGCCGGAGCTATGCGTGCGATGCTCGCCCTTGCTTTCATGTTAATACGGCGTGGAATTGCATGCGAAAAAGTAACTGTAGACATTTTTCCAAGCGCAAATCGTTTTCGGGTGAAATATCGTGGCCTTAAGTTTTCATGTTACTAGGCTCGCTTTTTGCTACCAATTTTAGCTACATGGCTGTCCAATATTTTATTTTACATATATTTACCATTTTCAGTTGCCTTTACAAAGTGTATTCTCGAGAAAGTATACAAGCAAGTAACCTAACCTCTTATCTATTTGTTTATAAAAAGTACTTCATTCTTGGCATTCATCTAATTTTCTTACCTGTTATTATAATTCACCTGAATTCAAATAAGTACAGCTATTGCAGTGTCAAAAAAATAACAAACACTCGTTCTAACTGTCAGCTTTTTCTAAACATTAAGCTTACTATCATCAACATCCACAGCCAGTTTTTCCCAGTACTAGGTATAGGCCTCTCTCTTATAATGCCAACAATCTCGGCCATGCGCCAAGCTTACCATCAGGCAATTCGTATTCAAGTCCATTCAATTAAGGCAAGGTTATCAGACCCCCTTACAAAGTGCAAGCAAATCATGCAGCGAGACAGTCATGTGCATTAATATCAAGCTAAGCCAGACTTCTGGAGCACCTGGGCTCGGCTAATCTGGAAACATACACCAACTAAACCAGAGACTCCTAATCTAGCCTATTTACAAGATTGTCCATTTAATATTTGGCTTGGAAGCACTCTCAAATGTAAAAGCGTTAGAGGCGTGTTTTGGTAGTACCTATCGTTTTGAAAATGACAACTCATAAACCATTAATGTACATAACTCAAAATTAATTAATGTACGCGTATTTTATATGTGTGCGTATGTTTGTTACTTATTCCCGTCCTAACGGCTTAACCGATTTAGATAAGAATTAGTATGAAGATTGGTTAGACCCTGTTAAACACTTAGGCTATTTTTTATCCCGAATTAATCCGACCACTAGTCATAACACATTTTTACGAGATTTGTTACAAATCATCATCATCATCACAAATTTAAGAGCGAGGCCCTTGTCTGTGGAGCATGCGCCATCCTTCCCGATTTTCTGCCAATTTCTTGACCTCCTTATACAACATGTCGCCTTCTCCTTTACAAATGTTCGAAATAACGTGAGTTATTTTTATTTTGCCATACATTTCTAGGTAGTGTTTTACCTGCTTCGTTCACTTTACTTTATCGCATTTGTTACCAGCCTATAGATTGTAATGTCGATGGTTGGGTCTTACGCCAGCGCTGCTAATTGTGGCTGTACCCTTGGCTTTTGCAATTTTTGTAAATAACATACAGGAGCTTTAGGTACTGAATTTAAAATACTAAGTTGGAGTATTTAGCATGCTGTTGCGTAAAAATAAATGATTGTTTTTTTATTTAAAAGTAAAATGCTAGTCACTTTAAAAATATTGTGAAGTTGATCTTAGCGATGTCACGTTAAGCACTTATTAAATGTTTTTTTTCTGTATGGTGCATTACGTAGTACTTAACCGTGATATGTAGATTGCCATACTTTGAAAGCTTTTCATCGTCAATTTAAACTAAATTTAATTTTATATGATCTCTCTGAGGTAGTTACTACTATCACAATCCATTGTAACATACTTTTAATTCGATTACTCGTTTCAAATTTAAAGATTTTAAAATAAGTCTAATATGGAAGAAATCGCCTAAGGCGATAAGGCCGCCCAATGTGCATTAAATTAGTTTTTATATTTCTTTTTATATTGTTATTTCTTTGGTGTGCATTAAAGACATATCTTATCTTATCTTATCTTATCTTATCTTATAAACATAAGTAGAAGCTAGTGTGGCTCAGCGGTTCCAGTGTCTGCTTTTCATCCAGATGCACCCTGGATGTTTGAGGACCAAAGTATCCAAGGACATGACGTGATTTCCGTGGAAAGGTCTGGGCGCCCACCACGATGTATCTGCCCAAGAGAACTCGCCTAACGAATTAGTTCTGCGGGGGAGTTACGAGCCTTAGTCATGAGGAGATACGACTCAAAAAGAGATAATATAAGTAAAAGCATAACTCTTACTTATGACTAAATCTTTACGACAAAATCTTGACAAACATAAAGGTCTAATAAAGTTACCTGAACATTAAAGCTAAGTCTATTAAACAGTCCTAAAGCTATAGTTATCATAGCCTGAGAGGGTTACAGTTGTAACTCGTAAAAGAACTAATTTAGTACACTACCTATGTCATGTCTTATGTCTTTACTCTTAAGACGAAATGTGCTTACAGTAACGTAAGCTGAATTTGTAGGTATATTTTATTCACAAACTAGACCAATGGCACATCGAGGGGCCTCTCTGGACAGCGCAAGACCGACACCAATGGCACCTAGGGGAGGAGCCCTATACCCAGCAGCACCGACAAGGGCTGATGATGATGATGAAGACAAATGATACCTAAATCTTGTAAAATGCTAATATGTGCGTTAGCTTGATGTAGTGTTAGCAATTTTTGTTTCGATTTCAGAAAATTCGAACAAAATGTAAGAGTATTTTTTTTCTAATATTGATGTATTATGTACTAGTTTAATTGCTGATTGATATTAAAATACTTATCTATTGAATTTGTTTATAAAGGATAAATCAGGCCGTGTTATTGATAGCACTACGCAATTTACGTATTAATTTGGCGATGACTATAGATAGAACAAACACAATTTCAGATAATAACGTTGTTAAATTTAATTACCCATTTAAATAAATAGTAGAATATAAAACACGTAAGTTTATAATAGCTCAATTTTTACTGCAAGTAAAATAAATATGGTGATATGTATGTTCATAATTTGATAATATTATATTAGGCCCCATATTCTTTCGAGGTCGGAATTCACGAAAGAAAAAACTTATCGAAGACAAAAATAGACAGACTATGTTTGTACCTCCCTCCTTGCGTCGTATTCCTCATATCTGAGGGTCGTGACTGCCACCATCCATGAGCCTGTCTCTGATGATCTTCCGCCACCTCTCTCTGTCCTCAGCGTCATGCAGCGCTCCATACACTGATGTATCGAGTGTGGTACGAATTTGGTCGGACCAACGTGTCGGGCAGCGGCCACGGGATCTCCTGCCTTCGACTTTTCCAGTGACCATTAGCTTTTCCAGGTTTCCACCATCTTTCCTAGCAATATGTGCGAAGTAGTCAAGAATTCGCTTAAGGCAGATAGTAGAAAGTCTTGTCTTTATCCTGAGCTGCTTTAGTATGGACACGTTGGTTCGAAAAGCTGTCCAAGGTATTCTAAGCATATGTTTGTACCAATATCTCACATAAAGCTTCAAAGCGAGAGTGAATTGGTTCATATCGGGTAAGCATGCTCCATCTTAGGCCATAGACTTTGCTCACCATCAGGCAAACTACGGCCAAGCACAAACCCGTTCTAGTTAAAAAAAACTTTTTACGAAAATTCAATTATCGTGTAGCGACCAGTTTGATATCCGACTAAGAATAGGAGCACCTGGGTCGAACTTTAAGGGTTTTCCTACGTGTTCGTCACTTACTTTTTGTTTTATGTATTTTGTATTTACGAGCCGTAATCTTAAATTATCCGACCCGAGACGTGACAACTTTACACAAACACAAGTTCCCTCAGCCTGAGGGGAATTGAATTATTTTCACAGTTGTATAGATAGGAAGCCTAGGGATATTTTGATACTATAATAATAATAATAATTAATTTAAAACACATTTCATAAACACAGTATTCTAATTATGTTATGTCATAATGCAATGCTGCTATTAAAAAATTACATTTACACTATTATATAATTTTATTATATAATTTAGGCTGCGCAGAGTATTTACATTGTGTGTCCTGACTACTGCTGTAGGATTCCCTGTGTTGCAGTAGCCAGGGTTCTTCCGTTGAAACTAATTTTGTTAGGAGAGTAATTATATCTATCTATACAACACAATACAGAATGACTATTATAATAATTATATGTGTTTATATTCTGTCTTATATATATATTATTAGTAATTTGAAATATTTCATTAGGTTATAAAATAATGAATACATTAATAATAGAATTAAAATTAAAATAATAATTATGACTTCAATTAGATTGCAATAGTAATAAGAAAATGAGATACTATTGTTGAAAAACTATGCTATAAGACTATATGTATGGTATGAGGTATTGCTTGTTGTTTTCACATAGAGTTAAAATACTACCTACTCATAGATTTGCTAATGCTAGCTACCTATCTATTACTCCGACTGGCCTGTAAGCTTAGTTGGTAGTGGCTCTGCCTTCTAATCTAGAGGTCGCGGGTTCGATTCCCGCATGAACAAGTATTTATGTACTTTAAAAAAATATAATTACTTGTTTTGTGTCTGGTCGTTTCACATTGGCGATGCAAAAATTGAAAAAAGAATACAGTAAGTTACATCAAACTTGCATCAATGTTATCTAGTTTCAAGCTGTTTTCTTGGGCCAACAAATTTCAGCTGCCATCCAGTGTGGAAATAAATAAATAAATATTCCGGGACATTGCACACAGCGCCATCTAGCCCCGCACTAAGCTTACGCTTGTCTCGTCTTGTAAATAGGTTTCATAGTTTCGATGTCAATACTTACAGGGTTTACCCAAGGGTGTTTAAGCACTATTGTAACAATATTGCTTTAATATTCGTAACAAGTGGACGCCCGCGGATTCGCTCGCATTATTTCAGGATAAAAAGTAGCGTATGACACTCCTAAGATCTCATATTACCTACATACCAAAAATCATGATGTTACGTTCAGCAATTTTGTGTGATGAGCGTGAACAGAGACACAGATGAACAGAGAAATAGATAAACAGGCAAAAAATATAAAACTGAAGTATACCCAAACATATTGTTTTTTTTTCTAATATCTACTATGTTCAGATTTAGACCCACATCAGCTTTATTATATGTATAGATACAACGCCCAGTTTACAGGCACAAAGTATTATTACGTTGACACCGCTATCAAATTCAAATTCGATTATTATCAATATGAGAATTATTGGGCAAAGACTGTGGTAGAGGCCTAAAAGTAAGAATCTAGTATTTACTTTATGTTCCGATACTTTTTTCGTTGTAAGCTCCAAAAATAGCTACGTAACCAGTAAACAAGTTCAAAAACCTAGAGATAATTACTTTGAACGTAAAATGTACCTATATAGGTATATGTATAAACATACTTTTACATGGTTTCTTCTACCGCTATATAGAAGTAATTTTTTTTTGTTTATATTTGTACAGAGGTGACGCAAATAGCGTCAAAAATAAATATTGTTTTTTTTTTAATTTTCGGCCCGATCCGTCCAGGATTTGGGTTGTGCGTGAATAGATCACTATGTCAGTGAGTCAGTCTTTTATATACAAATAATATTTACATACAAATTAGACTATTACTAACAACTAAAAAAAATGCAACATGCTTGTTTAGACCCCAATTCACCGAAATCTGGCTCAAATAACTACCACAAGATTTTCACGTCTCACATTCAACTTTTCACAATTAAAAAAGTTTAGTGAAAACCTTCCAAATTCATTCCCTCTTAATCAATCTTGTTGAGACGCGGATGCAGAAGATAGGAAGATAGATCCCAATTATTCCGGCCCATACCTCCAGTAATTCTTCGGGAAAATATCATCCAACTTCGGACGGCCAGCGTGAATATAAAGAAGCTCTCTAATAGAATTTGTTAAAAGTTTTCTTCAGACAAAAACTGTCAAGTTGTTGGGGCTAGAATAAGTTTACGGGCGGTACGCTTATTTAGCCACTGAGCTTGCAACACAAATTAAACAACTACTTTGTTGATACTGGTAGAGATTCAGCAGCCAATCATAGCTGGGATAATTATTTAGTTAAGTTAAGATGAGCAGAATAGGAAAGCAAATATGCTGATTACACATTTTTAACTTTAGATGAATGTAAATCACATATTTTAAAGTGCATGTAATATGACTAATAATAAAAATACTTTACGTGGATTTATTTCGATGAATATTTATTGGTTACCTAGTTCGACCAAGTTAATCTGTTAGGTTAATCAATACCTCAGTTTCGCGTATCGTTTGGTAGATAAAAATGTGATTCATTTTGGCCATTATCAGTGTATTTAGTCTAATCACAGTTTTATAAAGAAAGATACTGTTATATATTGAATGACAAACATTCCAGTGACATTATTAAAGTACCTAGCTCAAGACTTACCTACCTAATACCTAAACAAAAAACACGAGCAAAAGTACATAGGTAATATTGTTTTTTTTACATGAACTTTTTTTTATGGCTTACGCTTGACTACAACTTGCCTGATGTTAAGCAACGTTATAATCTACGATCTAGCGCTTTAGGTTGTGTAGGTATAATGTATACTCTTAAAGGCACAAAAAATAAATAGTCAGTGAAATTTGGCGGAAGGCACAACATAGGTAATAATAATATAATAATAATAAAATTTTTATTTATGATAAACTTAAATCTATGTACAGTTTTAGAATTTGCAAAACCTACACTAGGTATCCAATCGGATCCTAGGTAGGTGTCTATCAGACAAGAAAATATACCTGAACCTATATAAAAAAGTTATGTTTTTAGTAAAGCAATATTTCACCTAAACCTACCTGTGCTATTCAGACACTCAATAAATGTACATATACGATAGCCCTCTGCTTACTGCAGTTATAAAATAGCTATACCTAGTGCAAGTAAGCAATAAATGCAAGAATTTCGCGAAAATTCATACACAAAGTTTAGGTATTTTGTTAAAAAACAGGTCACGTAAGCTTGGCCTACAATCACACACTGAAACTAATACATTCTATTTCTAAGAGATTTAGTGAAACGGATTACATGCATAGTTGTGTGTATAATTGTAGATACATATTTGCTATCCAACCACAACACAATACTATAGGTATATTGTAGACAATTATATTATCGATAGCTATAATTGTTTTCCTCCATAGGCATCAGTAGCCAAGGTTATATGTAAATCGTGTGCCTATATAGTACCTATACTGTATATGTCTGAAACTGAAACTGACGTCAAAATACCGATAAGAATATCAAACGGATCGCTGATAAGTTATCATTCGCCATTATATATTTTTTCAGTTTTTCTAAAATGATAGCGGCGATACAACTCTTTGGGGTATGTCGCGACTTTTCCAACATGTTGTGAGTTTTAGTGACAAAATGTTATTTTGGCTTGTGCTTTGGTGTTTGTGCTTATCTGTGCAAGCGACATTTTCTGGAGAGGGGTCGGAAGGTAACAGAAATTATTGTTTATTTTTACCTACCTATGAGTAGTTAGTGCGTTCTTAACGCAGTTTTAAATGGATATAATAAAAATGTGAAGTGTTCAAACCCTTGTGTATTAAGATACAGATGGACTCGCGGTAGAACTTAAAAACTTCTTTTTTTACAGAATTGTAACATTATTTACAATCACACTTTTGTTTACATACCTATTTCATTTTGTACGTGTAAACGGTTCATAAAAACGAGAACATAATTGTAAGGAATCATGATATCAGTGTAGCTTTTTCCTTACAATTTAACATTTGCTTTTTTTCATTTATTTGCACAGGTTCTTATAAACATTTTCAAATGGATCAAATCTTCATGAATCGTAGTTAATTTAAATGTCAGTATACCTAATATGATTATTCTTAAAATACTTACCTACTAGGTATATAATTTTACTGAATTTATTAAATACTTGATTGCAACCAAAAAATCAGGAATTTATTCGCATTGAAATAATAATTTTACAATAAAGGCACGTAACACTGAAAAATGTTTAGGTACTTAATATAAACCTCCCTGGACACAATATGTTAAAATATCTCCTACTTACATTAGCGAGTGTGGCTCGCGGTTTAAGCGTATCCATTTTTCATCCTGACAAACCCTGGTTCGCATCTGGCTTTACACCACTTTTTTACAGCACTTGCTACACAGTGAGAAAAAAAATCGTGAAGAAACCGACCGCATTTCCAAAAATCCCTTTTTAGCGGATACCTACATACGTCATAACATCTACCTGCATACCAAATTTCAGCCCGATAATTCCAGTGGTTCCTATGCGTAGATAAATCACTTAGCCAGTCAGTCACATTTGAGTTTTATATATTTAGATTTTTTGAGAACTTCTGCTTTTATTCCAGGAGCCTGTGGCGAGAAGAGATGCGTGGGCAGAGAGTACATGTGCATAGATGACAAATGTTACTGCGCGACCGGGTACATACCCAACCACTTCCACTCACGATGCGTCATGTGTCCAGGTATATAACTACTTGCCTACTTATATACTTATTAAACAAAGATATAAATAAATTTTTAATTGTGGCGGGACAGAAATAAATCTAGCTTAGGTCTCTGTGCTTGGAGTCACGACGCTCGCTGCGCTCATTTAATCCAAAACAAACGAAACAAAAGTATTAGCTAAAAAGTAGGAGTAGTTGGTTGCATCAGTAACATATCTATACTAATATTATAATGCTGAAGAGTTTGTTTGTTTGTTTGAACGCGCTTATCTCAGGAACTACTGGTGCGAATAGAAAAAATATTTTATGTGTTTAATAGACCATTTATCGAGGAAAGTTTTAGGCTATATAGCATCATGCTGCAACTAATAGGAGCGAAAAAACTTTGGAAAATGTGGAAAAAATGGGGAAAATTATTCATCTTTGAGGGCTTCCGTTGCGTGCACTGTGAAAACGGTTCAAGATATCAAAAAAATATGTATAATAGAATTATTTCTCTTGAAATGATCTAACAAAATGTCCGCGACAGTATATGTCTATGTTTTAAGATTAACTCAATAGAACCGTTTTTATGGTAATAACTATTCCACGCGGACGAAGTCGCGCGCACCAGCTAGTTTAAAAAATATTACTGGCATAGATTTTCCTTAAAATGATTACTTAAAGCTGTATGTACCTAATATAGGTACTTATATTTTATTCCTAATACCTTAACAGAACTATCAGTCTCTCTAGACTTAATTATACGGTGACAAGCTAAACGGAAATTAATAGCAAGGACACTTAACATTGATATATCTAATTTCCGTGGTTATGTACTTATAGGCTTACGATTATAAGCACTCTATACTAAAGAGCACTTCAACTTGTCTGTGCCTATAAATTGCATTGGCGATTGCAGAAATGAATTGCAAATAAATAAACTGAATCTACACGTACTTAAAAATACTCGAAACCACTCTTCAAGTCAAATATATTCTAGGAAACTACATAAAAGCTACATTCTTGATTTTGACACAGCTGTAAATATAATAATTACTCTCTCTCTCTCTCTCTCTTGAGTCGTATTCCACATGACTGAGGGTCGTGACTTCCCCGCTGATTTAATTCGTTAGGGGAGTTTTCTTGGACATATACTGCGTGGTGGGCGCCCAGGTCCTTCCACGGAAGACACATGCCCTCAGATATTGTGGTCCTCAAACATGTCGGTTTCCTCAAGATGTTTTCCTTCACCGTTAAGCGAGTGCAAATCCATGCATTTTAAGCTAGAAAAAAGAACTAAGTAATTGAAATTAAATTAAATGGTTCCACTGTACATTAATGTAATATTTTCAATATTATTATGTGTATAATCGTGATATTCCAGGTCCTGGCGACAAATGCTTCAGCCAGTGTTGCAACCCATTCGGAAACGAGACCTTGCACTGCTGGCAGGGCGTCTGCCAAGTGTGCCATGATGCATATGGCAACTTTATATGCAGGTACTTGTCCCTGTTTTTAACACACCGTATGTGTTCCGCCACCCTCGTAGAAATATTGCGGCGGGTTTCTCCGATGTAACTCATACCACAGTCGCAAGGTATACGATAAACACCTGGGGCATGTAACGGCTCGCTGTCTTTAGGTGATCGCAATAGTTGCCTCAGACGACTAGGTGGACGAAGGATGGTTTTCAAGTTATATTTCCTTTTAAGGAAAATACCAATCTTGTCCGTCACGCCTTTGACAAACGGCAAGTAAATCGGAGCCCGATCTACTCCAACCGGTTTCTTGCGATCTGATCCTGTCGCCAAGCGCAAACATTTTCGCCAACTGAACCCATTCTTCTCCAGTGCTCGTCTAACATGATCCAACTCTGCATGTATATACTGTGGGTGACACAGACTTAGCGCACGGTTTATGAGGGATCTAGGAACAGATGCGAGTTGCGAAGGATGGTGATGTGAATCAGCACTTAAATATCTGTCCGTGTGCGTCAGCTTTCTGTACACTGCGTGAGACAATGTACCATCCTGTTCCCGCCGGACGCTCACATCAAGAAAAGGCAGTATTCCTTCTTTTTCATGCTCCACCGTGAACTATATCTTCGGGTGTATAGCATTCAGGTGTACTGTAAACTGCGCTAGATCATCTTTGGCGATAACAGCAAAAATATCGTCCACGTACCGCCACCAGTAGCGTGGTTTATTTGATATATCCCGAAGTGCAACTCCTTCAAACCACTCCATATAGATGTTGGCAACCACAGGAGATACAGGTGACCCCATAGCTACGCCTTCCACCTGTAAGTAATGTTCACCCTTCCACATGAAATAACCACTTCGTAGACAAAACTCTGTCCATTCTAAATATTCTTTCGGGAGATCCGAATCATCCAAAAGTTTTTTGATTATTTCAATAGTCTCACTAATAGGAACATTCGTGAATAGGGACGTAACATCGAAGCTAACCATAATCTCTGATGGTAATAACTCTACATCTGAGAGTAAACTGACAAAATGCCTGGAATCTTTCACATACGCGTCTGTCTTCCCAATGTAACTTTGTAGTAAAGTCGCCAAAAATCTAGACATCTTATATGTAGGAGCGTCAATTTGGCTTATAATAGGTCTTAATGGCCAATCAGGCTTATGCACTTTCGGTAATCCATATATCTTAGGAGATGTGGGATTATGGGGGCGGAGGCGACTAACTATCTCCTGATCACAATGTGTTTTTAAAAGGTTCGTAACCTTGGTAGTAACACGAGCCGTTGGATTATAATTGACTTTTTTATATGTACTTACGTCCTTAACAAGGAGTTCCATTTTGTGCTCATAATCCTTAGTGTCAACTATAACCGTCGCATTCCCCTTATCTGCCGGTAATGCTAAAAGCACCATATTACCACGAAGTTCCTTCAATGCTAACCTCTCCTCTTTACCAATATTGTCTCTCGGGGGTTTGGACCTTCTAAAGCGAATTTATAAATTAAAAGCGAATGTATACATTTGGTAATCATCCTCAAGATATAGAGGCTAGAAATACACTTAAAGAGTGCCGGCGCCGTTTGCAAGAGACCGAAGCAACGGAAGATAGTGCTTGCAAAGCCAAACACTAACAAACCCCAAGATGGGTCAACTCAATAATCAACGAACACCATTTTTTACTAACGCTTATCCCTACCCCTAATAACAACCTTCTCCAAATCGGCGTCTGGCTGCATAGCCGGTCGACTACCATCCCGGAGCGTTAGCACAAAACCACGCTCCAAAACCTTGTGCCCCCTGGTATGCCGGTTTGACCGGAGCAGGCTTGTCCTGGCTGGGTGTGGTACCTATGTTCATGTTCATGTTCAGCGAATGTATACATTTGGTATACATTCGCTTGAACACAAGAACACGTTGTACAGAGCGCTCAAGGGCGCGAGCTCGTCCGAACACGCAAGAACGCTCTAAGTAACGCGCCGTTTACATCGCGCGAGCGAGCATTCTTAGAGCAATCCATAGAATCTTTGCGAACTCACTAAGAACAACGGTAGAATGCTCTACGCCTGTTTACACTAAATCGGACACTTACACGAACATCGGATTTATGATATACATAATAATTTAAAGCTTACTTTACTTGATAATAAATTTCAATATGCCAATTTTATTTTGGTATAGTGTTGGTGGTTTTATATTGTGGTGCGAATAGTTAAACAAGTAGTAATTTAGACAATTTAATAGAATCTATCTAATATGTACATGAAATACTTCTACAAGGTATGGAGTGTGATGCCAAATGTCAATTTAGACCCTATACAGATGAAATGACAGTAAATTTATTTAAGTTGAGACAATGTATACATAAGTACCATTATGACTTGATACTAATAACAAAAATTAAAATTATTCTGAAAATAAAAGTTGTGTTAGGTAAATTCAATTGGATGAGATATTGTAATTTGTGTAGCATATTCTATGATATAAGCACTTACACATTACGTATGTTGCAACTTTACAGTATCAATAAAGATTCTTTATCTTTATGTCTTTGTCCTTATTGTCCTTCGGCCTGCATGATATTTTAACTAGGTATAAGACATTAGTTTTTTAAACCACTTTGATTTCAGGGACAATATAAAGGAAATCCTGCTGATTTCAAGCGCGCAAGTGGCGATGGGTGCTGCGCTAGTGCTAGGGATCATTGCAACTTTCGTGCTTATATACAAACTCTGTGCTGCTACTAATTTGCGGTAAGTATGAATAGAATTAAGTATATTAAACACCCACAGTGTAAAAAAGTAATATACGAGTTTTTAAAGCACCTTTTTTAAACTAGTATGGGTTTGCTCTTGGCTATAGTTTGCCTAATGGTAAACAAAAAGATGGAACGTGCTTACCCGAAAGAACCGATTTACTCTCCCTCTGAAGATTGCTGGATTATGGTGCAGGGAGTCAGGCAGGGAGTTCCACAACTTTGCGGTACGAACAATAAAGGCTGAAGCGTACCGTTTCGTGCGGGTACCTTAATGATCTCTTAAATGCCTTGAAGACAGCTAAACTTTATGTAATAGCCGAAACATACAATTTAAGAGAAAACAAGGCAGATTATAATCAATAGGTTATTTTATATACACTTTAATTACTCGAAATGGCAATGGGTCGACCAGTCCCTCCGACAAGACAGAATCTCTGAAATATAAAGAAAAATAGAAGGTACCAAATTTCCTAGCCGGGTTTCTTGTCATTTATAAATTATCTGAATATAATATGAAATATCTTTTTTTTACAGGCCATTGGGCGATAGATCAAATTCCAACAGTCGTCTGTCAGTGGGAAGTCTTCAGCTCTACATTGACGAGAGATTACGAGACGCACCACCGAGGTTTGCATTTTTATTTGTTTTTACAAAAAACAGCTCCCTTAGACAAGAGGCGTATTTTAGTGAGCGTACTGAGCATACTTATGGAATAGAAATACCAATGTATGGATGACGTAACAATTCCCCCCGCGGAGCGCATCGTGATGTCAATCCAATGCATTGGTCTTTCTATTCCATAAGTGTGCGCCAGTACACTCATTGAAATACGCCTCTTGTCTAAAAGGGCAGAGACACATTTACAGGTAGTAGGTAAACGTATAAATTTGCACAGGTATAAATATATATTTTTGCTTGTAGCCTACAAGCCTACCACTTAATATGGAATGCCAAATTATCTTCTTTGCACACACTTTGTATAAAGTAGTTAAAATGTTCTAGCTTTAGAAATTATTGGACGTCGATACAACACCCATACTCTCGTTGTAAGAAGCACGCACGCGCCCTCTACGATGTATGTATATGTTATTAGAGTATTATTGCTAAGGGGAGTCACGACCCTCATTAATAAGGATATCAAAGAGGTCCCCCACTTCTTTGATATCCGGAGTTGCACATTGTACTCTATTGTATAAGAATACATACTGCATTCAAAGTATCAGCTGGATTTAATAAAATAAACAGTAACAAAAGTTTTTATAATATGTATGTACGATTTCCCTTCAGATACTCGAGAGGTCCGGCCGCGAGCTTGGCAGTGCAACCATCCACCACATGCTACCACAACAATGGATTTGTAAGTATATATTACTACTTTAAAATAGTCTTATATGCTTAGGCCATATAGTAAGGGGCCTATTGCATAGCCACTAGATTATGACGATGACCAAACGGTTGTGTAATAAATGCTGTTGATTTCTGAATCTGGATTTTGCCTGACTGCAGTATTTGTTTGCTATTATTAAAGCTCATCGTGTGTAGTCGCTGCCTCGCTTGGATGGGCAATCGCCAAAAAAAATTTGCATTTATATCTGGGTGCTCTTCTATAACATATAGCAAGTTATATTATAAGTCCCAGCTTTTTGAGTAGATAAGTAGTATCATTATAAGTGACAGAACCTTTTGGAGTGGTTTGTAAGCTCTCGCCACCCTAGCTCGTGAACTCTTGTAGCATTAATCTTATGAATGAAAAATTTAATGATAATAAATTTGTAAAATTGTCACATAAATTTGTTATCGAACTCAATTGTATTTTCCAGATCCATGACAGCAGTATACCTCCGCCACCATATGTAGAAGTAGTGAAAACTGAAGAACAACAACAGAACACAGCTTTACACATATAATGTAAAGCCTTCAATAAAACAACATGCTTGGCATAACTATTCTACCAAGCAAAAATAAATATTTCAGGACATATCACACAGCGCCATCTAGCCGCATACTAAGCTAACGCTTGTATCATGGGTTCTAGATAACTGTTAAATAAGTATAATATCATACTACTATTATAAAGGCTTGTGAGTGCATCTGTGTGTGTTTGTTTCTACTTGACACATATACGGCTGGACCGATTTGATTGAAATTTAGTATAATAATAATAATCCTCCTCAATGTTATGGCTGAACCGATTTGAAATAAATATTGCTGGACAGATATGTCCATCACACAGCGCCATCTAGTCCCATACTAAGCTTACGTTTGTATAATGGGTACTAGATAACGGATATAATACCTGTACTTTCGTTTGTGAGTATATACTTATTATGTATAGAAACGACCCTAGATTGCCATATAGGCTACTTTCATCCCGGTTTAACAATACAATACAATACAATATTACTTTATTATGCACACCAAAAATAAATTACAATATGAGATGCTTAAACTATAAAAGAATGCACAAGTGGGCGGCCTTATCACCTTGAGTGATCTCTTCCAGGCAACCTTAGCAAGAAAACGGTGACAGAAATCAGTTTGGTCGGTGGCGTACAAATAAATACAATACTTAAAAAATAAAAATAAAATTTAAACAAAATTAAACCTATAAACTAAATAGAGAAAGTAAAAGAAAATCAACGTGGGTAAACCTACGAGGCGTTGCTAGTAATGATTAAATCAATTTACACACGAGGGGCCCTTAAACCAAAGCGAAAAATTATTTCATATAAAATTATCTAGATTGGGTAACAAACCTATTTTATAGACCTTAATGGTTACTAACCATCACTCTAAATATAAATATTTTTTTTTAGTAGTATAAAATATAACAAATTTATTACTATACATGATACGTTAGTAAGTTAAGTGTACGTAATACTACGTTTAGTTGCTTTTTATGAATTGTTTATGTTGTGTTTTCGTATTACAGTATTTAATTAAATTATAAGTTATTGTAAGACCATTTTGGCTTTTAATTATTTGTATTAACAATAAAATCCCCATCCAAGGATATAGAAAATTTATTATTTGAATTGTGATAGTGGTGCCCTCATATTTTACAGTAAATCGTATCACTATAAAAACGATAGCGTCTTTATTTACGTTGCAATGAATCGGTAGATCATTATAAATTTTAAGTAAGTAGCATAATGTGATAAACTTTTAAATAAATAAATATTCCGGGACATTGCACACAGCGCCATCTAGCCCCACACTAAGCAAACGCTTGTGTCTTGGGTACAAAACACTTCTAAAGGTGTGATTTTATCAATTTCAAATCAAGAGTAGAATGCTGTCAATATTTTTGCAGGAAAGATTTAAATCTTTGCTCTACACTAATACTTTTTCTGAAAAGTGGTGATTCAACGGTGAACTGAATTGCTTTTATTAACTAATATAGGTTTGCACTTGCCCAGTTTGCCTGATGGTAAGCAAGGGCTATGGCCTAAGATGGAGCGTGCTTACCCGACAAGAACCCATTTACTCTCTTATTTCTAAATGATGAGTGTTTTATGTATATCGGAATGACAGATGTCATATTAGTATAGCAACCTCCTTACTTTTGAGTAGTTACTAAATTGTTACTTATTATCTACCCGCTATATAAAATAAATCAGTCTCAATACAGATGGCGTTTGATTGCAACATTGGATCCCTTTACACGGATAAACTAAATGGAAACGGAAAAAATAAATAATAATAAAACCTGGTTTGTAATAGAAAATTCTATTCAATTAACATTAGTTATAGTTACGAGCACAGTCGTGGAGTTCAGTTAGTGAGCGTAGTGAGCGCGGCCACCACGTCCCCGCGGTGCTCGCGCAGGGTTCGCTCCGCTATCGTCCGGGATATTTCTAGCTCTTTCACCTGGAAAGCGGAAAAATGTATAGGTTAATATTTTTTTATTTAAATTTGTTTGGTTTTAGAAGTTCATATTTTAGGCACTGGTGACAACATTAAGAAATTTTATAAAATCACTCGACAAGTATATGATACAGTTTCACAATAAGAAATAATAAAAATAACTAGGGTAGGTATTCCTTTACAAAATAATATGTAATTAATATATCAGAAGATGAACAAACTATAAATGTATGTGTTTTTAACCAACTTCCTTAAAAGGAGGCTATCAAGTCTTCTAAAAGTTTTTTTTTTACAATAGAAATGTAGAAATACTACTTCTACTATTATTGTTTTCTGTATTGTGAGGAAGTGCAATAAAAGTGGAAACAGGCTAGTGCTGGATGACAAAAAATATATTGACTTTGGGTATTCAATAGTACAAACTAGAAAGCACAATAAAAACAATACCTGTGCATAATGGGATAGAGATATAATTTGTAGCTTGTTAATGAACGTTTTTAGAATCAACATATATAAATAAATAAAATAAATATTTCGGGACATTGTACACAACATCCATTAACCCTGCTTTAAGCAAACATATAACTTGTGTCTGAATAAAATACTCACATAATTTTCTTTTGTAAATACATACATACTTATTATGCATGGAAACAACCAGACTCAACACAAGTAATTATAAATATAAAATTCATAATTACTTGTGTTATGCGGGGAACAAAGCTGCACCCCTAGATTAGAAAGCAGAGCCACTACCAACTAAGCTAACAGGCCAGTCATACTCAGTCAACTTACATAATCAATGATCATTATCATCACACTAATATCATATTGGACAATGTATAACTACAAAACTACTGATTTGGGTAAAACTAGTTAATGGAAGCAATGTTTTGAAACAGACCTGGCACCTACTCTTTACTCTAAATAATTTACAATTATTTTAATATATTATAATCAAAAGTATGTATGTACTAAGAATTATTTGAGTTAACATGACATCTTCAGTTTATCTATTGTTGGTATATTAGTTCCTCTCTCCCTCTACAGTGGTGCAACAGATCATCATGTTTTTTGTTATGGAGGTACCTAATACAGGCCCCAAAATGACAAAAGTCTATTAGTCATCATCATCATAAATTTACGGGTTTGGCCCTTTTCTGAGGTGCATGTGCCATCTCTCCCGGCCAATTCCTAGACCTCCTTATACAATATCATCATCAACAACCTGTTATTGCCCTCTGCTAAGCATAGGCCTCTCTTTTAGTACACCACTCGAAACGATCCTACATATATTGAATCCAGGTACTCCCTGTGGTTATTTGTCGTCAACCCATTGTATTAGTGGGTGACCTTTGTTTCTATGGCCAGTCATAGGTCTCCAGTCCGTTAATGTTTTTGTCCACCTGCAGTCTTTCTGCCTCGCAACATTATACAACATGCTGCCTTTAAATGCACTAGTAATAATAAAAAAACTACTAACAATAAGTTCAATATCATCCTTCTTAACAGCCACTTTCTGAAGTTCCTTTTCTTTCTCTAACCGTTCTGCAGCTTCTTTGTTTCTTCTGTCACCAATCAGTGAGAGTGCCTGAAATGTTTCAAGAAGGTTCATTAGCAACTTTAATAAATAACATGTTAAGTTTATTTCACAAACCAGTTAGTTCATATGAGTGTGGTGAACATTTTTGTTGCAAGTTTTTTTATAGAGTTTTAGATAATTTTTGAAGTACAAAATCGGTAAAACACTTACTTAATGACTGAAAAAGTCTAAGTTAATATTAGTGATTTATAAAAAATTACATTATAAGAAGTAGAAGTTATATTCAAGAAATGGTTCAAATATGCTGCCCTGGAGTCTCATTACATCTTTGTTCCCCTGGCAGTGGAAACGATGGGCTGTTGGAGTAAGGGCGCGAAGACATTCATCGGAGAAATTTGGCAGAAACTTAGAATTATGACCTGTGCCTCCCACTCTGGATTGTTTCTGGTGCAAAATCTATTGCTATTCAGCGCGGAAACGTAGCGAGCTTGATGGGCACATTTGCATCGGGAATGATTAAGAACGGGTTATTTAGTTAATTTAACATTTAGTTTTGTTTTATTTGACATATAATTATATAATGTAAGTACATACTGTTTAGTATTTATTCCATTAATAAAAAACTTCCTCAAACATAAGATTTCATATTAAAATTTATTATCCTACTTTAAAAGCAATTTAGGTATTTACAGCTCTAGTAATTGCTAGTTATATTCTACAACTGATTATTAAGTGAGGAGCATAACCTCAAAATAAAAATATATAAGATGCTCACTCCAGATATATCCTGAGAAGATATCTCTTTTTCCTCCGCATAGTCAGTGACTTTTTCTAAATCTGCGACACCACTGTCGTGTTTGGCAGTCTTCTTCTGGGTCTTATCTTTATCGTTTTGAATATCGTCGACATCCCCATTGATCTCTTCGTCAGCCATTGTTATTTATGTGAATTATTTAAATTTTATTGTAATCTAAAATATATAAATGTCCACACAAAGTTCGGCAGCAAACTCGTTCTCTTTATGATATTAAAAACACAAAATTCAATTCAAGCGATAGTTCTTACAAAATCATGTTGCAATGCACATTATTTTTAAATTTTTTTTCAAATAAATAGGCTAAATTGCAGAAGCAGAACAGAGAAGATGCAAAATTTTCACTTTTTAACGTCATTGTTATTTTGTAGTAGTTGTCAAGCTCAAAAATAGTCTCAGTTTTTTTTTTCTTTAAAAAGAATTGGCTTCAACACATAACAAATATGTGTTATGCTTACGAAGTCATCATCATTTAATTATCACTCTTGGCTACCCAGTGCTGTGTATGCTGTATTTGGTTATATAGATACATACGTACCTATTACTATTTACTTATATTATTTTATTATCTTTGCCCATCTTTAAAATTAGCGCATTTGTAAAAAATATAGGTAATCAATGAGCAAATTTCCATTGCTAAGAGATGGCGCCACCAACCGCGCGGTATTTTGGCCCCTACTAATATATTGCAATGCGCATAATACTATAATATATTATATACCTATAATTCTTGAATTCAAACACATAAACAAAACAAGTACTTACACTAATAAGAGACAGAAACCACAGAATACATTTAACACTTCGAGCATCCATCAATGGATGGATCGTCAAAGATTTAACATAACAACAGAACTATTTTTTTTTTAGCGTGGCAATTGTAACAACTATTGAACTATGAAAGTGTCTCGTCTCTGTCACTCGTTTTTAAAAATACTAATGTGAGAAAGAGAGATAAAAACTTTTTAAAACGCCCTTCCTTCTCACGGATTCATTTATTACTAGCTAATTATTAATTATTATTATGTCATGTTACGTGATGATCTTTTTTTTTGGTTTCTCTCGACACCAGAGTTAGCTACTCTCATTAATAAGAAGAAGAAGGGCTACCATTCTGAAAATGTAATTGTAAATGTTTCTGATTTCGTACCCGCGATAGAAGAGACATAAAAAATACTGGAAAAAGGAATAAATATCTGTAAATCGCTTATTCAAACATACGTAACACTTTTGCCCAATGCTCTAACTTTAAGTAGGTACTTAGCAATAATTGATTTTTATACCTTCCTATCACCAAATTTCTGTACTAAAGAAAGTACCTAAATGTACATACATAGGTTACAAACAAAATTGCTAGACATTTATCCAATACATCGAACGATAACGACGCAATGATCTTCTATATAAACTTTGTGAAACCTCATTGTAACGACGCAATAAGCCCAACTGTTGATATTGCCTATTGTAAATAATATGAGTAACCAGCAGATGATGCCATAAAATAATTTCTACCTTTATCTTCATGGATTTAACCCCTTATTGCATGTGATGCCAATCCAACAATCTAACATCACTTTTTGGGATTTCGGGCTATATCATGGCTAAACGCATAGACCTCGCAAAAAGCTTAAAGTGGCATTGACGTAACCACCAAATTGACATATATACTGGCTGATTTGATTTGACAGTTAACTATTCTCGTGCATTTCTTCACTTTTTGGCCAATCTATTTTCCGCTTCTATTGTTTTCAATAATTTTAATCCATCAATTTTAACTCGAAATAAGGTTTTGTTTGAAATTTTGTTCAGTTATTATATGTGCTTCATGTGTTACAAGTGTGGTGAACGCTGATGGGATCATTTTAAAAATAGGTAAGTGCACAAGGTACTCGTGAAACGTCAAATATTTTCGTATGATTCGCCCTTGAGGAGTGCTTTGAGTTCAGAGTAATCAAAATTTTAATTTTAACACACCATAATCCGCTACAAGCATTCAATTATAGCATAGAAAAACCATTAATTGTATTAAGGATGCATTATAAGACCGATGTTGAGACTCTGCTCTGAATGAACTCAAAATGGAGTGAGATCCATTACACTTGATTTAAGGAACACAAGGGACGGATAATATCACGTTCTCGCCGTGCTTACCTCATTCAATGAGAATACCTCGTGATATTCTTCTTTTGCAGTAAATGTGGTTTTTTTTACCACATTTTTTTTTTAAGGTAGATAGTATTTTCTTGAAAAAATGCAGTAAAAAAAGTTAAGGTTACTCAAGTAGGTACCTACTTCCTTATTTAGAAATTACAAATATCAACCTTTCTTGCTTAATTGTTTGTAAGGTGATATAAACTTGGAACAAAAACAATGTAGGTACCTACTATTTAACTCATACACCAACTAGGTAGTTTATTGTCATGTGTAGTGCAAAGTCAAGTCTGTGGAAGGACCTGGGTGCTCACCATGATATATCTGCCCAAGAGAACTCCCCTAATGAATTAATTCTGCAGTCACAACCCTCAGTCATTAGCAAATACAACTCATGAGAGAGTAGTGCATATACTGCCTGATGTATGGAACTGCCTTGATGTCTTCCAACTTTACCTCTTTAACTGAAAATTACTCAGATGAAATTGAAAATAAAAAGATTCATGTAAAATTTATTGAATTATAAAGACTTTGAGCTGCCATAATGATGTATCATAGAAAAAATCTTGGTAAATCATTAATTTGCCATCACACCCTCAGTAATTAAAAATGTTATTTATACAACTGAGTAAATACTTATACTCACATCAATGTTTCTTATTTTATAATTTATGTTTATTAAGTTATTTTTTATACCATAAAAACTTATTTTTGACTACAGCTTACCTATGTTATGCACCACTCTAGTCTAACATGTAGCACACATAACAATATTTGAAGATCCTTTGGTTATAACAGGCCTCCTGGTAGTAAACTTTTTATAAGAAGGAGAAAACTTCTTGATTTGTACCTCATTTGTAGATTTGTAGTAAAAAAAATTCTCATGATGTTTTCCTATACTATCAAAAGAGTAAAAATCTGTACATAACCAATAACTTGAAAAACACCATTGATGTAAGGTTGGGGTCAAACAAAACCTAAATCGGATCGACAAACAGGAATTTATAATTTTTAACCGATTTCAAAGAAAACACGTTCTGCCTCTGAAAGTTGTATGTATTTTCCTATTTATAGTCATTTTAAGTATGAAGTTAGTTACCATGAAATTCATCTGTTTCATTATATGGTTACAAAACTGTTGGTTCACAATACTTGTGGATAATGTATGTCACACTCTGCTTCATAAAATGTAATTCATTAATTCATCATCAGCCTAATGAGACCCACTGCAGGGTATAGGCCTCCTCCCTGTTATGCCAATAGGTACTCCTTGTCTTGCATTCATGAATTACTTGTAGTGAATGTAAAAAAAAAACAATTTGTAAATAAATCTGTAGGTATGTCATCTGATAAAAACTGCATACTGCATACACAAAATGTAAGTACTTAGTCAAAAGTACAAACTCATCAAAAAAAAAAATCTTCAAGCATGATTTTATAACTTTTGATATTTGCAAACTATCCATCAACATTTGTTTATAGCCATGCCAAATAAAAAGTTTACACAGATTACCGATATTGGAAGATAACAAATGTAATTAATTCTAACCGGTGTGAACTTGGCAGGCAAAGTTAGCAGTCATTACCCAACCAAATAAAGATTGTAATTTTGTGAAGTTAACAGCAATGGCTATATAGGAGGCTGCTCAGTTACCAGAACCAAATATTATCAACAGGTATACATAAAGCAATGATTAAAGATAAAACAGGCCTATTAATAAAACACGAATAATAAAATAAAACGAATATTGAATGAATGCCTGTAGGTACAAATTTCAGGTAGCCAGGTTCTGATGGTACTCATTTCATGTGTTAGATCTGGCTATGCATTTAGTGCAGTTAAGATGCAAATTTCAGGGGTTCAGGGTTCCAAATTCAGCACCGAAAGATAGATATGTTAAAAAGTTATTTTTGAGATTTTTAAACAGTCAGCTGAGGGTTAAGAATGTCGATAGCCAGGTTCAATGGTACTTATTTGATGCGTTACACATCTGGCTGTGCATTCCATGACCCCTGAACCATGAAATGAATAGCCAGATGTCTAACGCGTCGAATGAGTTGGGAAAAACTGTTGTATTGTAAGACTTACAATCATCTATATTTTAACAGTTTGACAATGTGTTCTGACTATACAATCACACAAACTAGCTTACACGTACTTAGTATGTAACGAATAAAACTTCGCCAACACTGATAGGCTTCATCTTTTCCCCAGTAATGTATTGTAAGAGTGGTTTACGCGCCCTAATCTATTGTAACCTTGTTTATGTGACCCAAACCGACGAGACGGTTCGGCAGGATTAGTCGAGTTACCACAATGGAACGAGGCCACCGAGAAATATGTATATAGAAAGGCTATGTAGATGTTTCACTCATTAACGAATAAAATATTCGGGCTGAGACTAGATATTTGTATGGTTAGTATGGTCTTGGCAATCGTATGCGTGTAGTTCGTAGACGCTTTTCGTCCCGAAACCATTGTGATTGGCGAAAGAACAAGGAGAATCTTGAACAAATTAAATACGTATTTCGATTAATCAAACTCCCAGATAACGCATAGATCACAAAAATTATACATATCCCTAAAATTTAATTTTAGACATCGTCAGACATGCTGACATAACAATGTGCGCGTACATTTCAAGGATTTCCTAAAGCGACGAGACTGCTTTACTGAAGGTAATCGTAACAAACCCTGTCTAACTCGAGCGTAGTGTGTTCGGAGGTCACAGAGACCTTGTGGTGTACAGGGCTCCTGGTAGGCGCGAGTAACCATTAAAGGGCGGCCGTAGTACATGTATATTATATATAAACCTACGTGTAAACTTACCAAGATACGTTTGTTCATCCCCTTCCCTTCCTCCCGAAATTCAGTTAAAATCAGGAAATCACCAGCAATAGAAAAGATAAATATATTTTCCGGTGAAAAAAAGAATCAAACTTATATTCTTTCTGGTATACCTGACTAATTCATGCCCACATAATGTATGTTTGTCGCCAAGCACTTACCTTTTTGAGCCAGTTCCATTCCAGCATCACCTTTATCACATAGTCATCATGATTATAGTGATCGCATAAACTTCATTCATATACATATAGACTCTCATTTAGTAATCTCTAGTTGCCCTGTATAGGCACAATGCCTCTCCCCCGTTCGAAGGATATTTCCGGGATAAGCGAACCTTGAACAACTTTCCTCCCAAGGACTTGGGCGAATGATAAATGGAAATCATTACGTTTTCTAGGTCGTTCCCAAAGCCGCGACGCCCCCGAATGCCAAATTTTATGTAAGGAGCGCGATCTTGAGATATTAGGTTATTATGTTTGGGCTCTGAGAAGCCTGTTACTGACCTATTTTCTGGGGAAATTGTCTTTTGATTAGGTTGGTAGAATTTAGTTTTAAACGTGACGTTATCTGTGCTCTACGTTATGCGTTGAAGTAAAGAATCGGTAATTGTATTCATACAAATTTAACTTTAACTTGCATATTTTATTTTTATTTAGGAAAAAAAAGAAAAATAAAAAAAGAAAAATAAAAGAAGTAGAAAAGAAAGAAAAATCTTCGCGTAACGCGTTCAGCGCGTTCAATGAAGTTTAGTACAATTGCAGTTGCCAGTATTATTTAATTAATAAAAATTATCTAAAAACCAGATAGATATTCAGATACACTTTTTATGTACTTTTAACACTTACCATTACATACAAAACTGGGTTAGTCTCTGCACAATGTGTTCTAAATTAGGCATGATACAGTTACAATGATTCTCAGAAGCTTTAGTCACGAATTTCGTCCGTAGCCACTCACATGTTGTATGAATAACACATAGGTTCTATATAGACTTCCTCTTCATCGTTACTCTACTTTGTAATCTTCCAATTTCAGGGCAAAACGAGGATAAGTACCTACCTAATACGCGTGATAAACATATTTCCTTACTGACAGGTGCTTTAGTACGTTATCAGTTATTTGCGGCAGCAAGGTACTTCCCAGTGTTAGATTTAGATATTTTAACACAGTTTCCGTATATTCAATACCTGATCATGATTATCATAAAACTATAACCTGCTTTGATGGATGATGCCTCTTGCTGTAATTGTGATTTTTTATTTTGGTAAGTAAGTAGTTCATTTACAATTAAACAATTTTAGCAGTTGGAAATGTAATTGGTTATGTTCGTATCGTATGAGTACTATTAGGTTTGATAAAACTAAGTATTTAAAACAAACATACACACAAAACTAAAAAAAAGGGTTTTAATTGGCGACTTTACATTATGTCTTTGTTTCTTTTTATGTACCGAAATTTGCTGTAACAGTATACGTTACGTACCCCATTTAGTTACATGTAAACGCAAACCATTTCGCATAGTGTTTCTATTTGCTGATAGATACGATACCACTGTTATCGCGTTTGTCATCGCTTTACCTCGATCCAATTCGAAACCTCGCCACGCTATAGAATCGTAGATTTTTATGTGTTTGCTCGCCCTTCGATGCTTTATGGTTAACGGTCTAATGTGCTTTGATTGATGCCTGATGGCAACGGTTTCAAGGATCTTACAGCCGAGGTTAGGCGGTTTAATTGGTTTGCTTTATTAATAGAGGCTGGTAATTAATTTGATACAAGCTTTTAATGGCCCACGACCTTCGTTAGAAAGGAGTGCTTCGGCCGCTAAATATTTGAAACGCTTGGATTTCTCCGATGAAAGACGTCGCTGTTTGGGTTGCTAATCGTATGATTAAAGGTCTTTGTGTTGAGGTACTCATAAAAGCGTGGAGAATCGTTATGCTTTGGAAATGTTGACATGTTCTCAATTCGCGTCCCCAAGCTAACACCAAACGTGTCTAAGTGGGTATGTCTAAGATTGTACCGGCTCTTCGTCGCTCGTAACTAGTGGTTTAACCGCTAAATATGTAAACACTATAAACCCAGTATGTGGATCACATCTTCACAGGTTGTGGTTACTCTCCGCTCGCGCAGCCTCACCGCTTCCCCGTTTATGGCCCACTAGATCTCTCAAAAGCTTTGTAATTTAATTGACCAATTAACCTCCCGCCTCTGATCTGCTCGCGCCCGCAATCACCCGCAATCGAGACATTTATCGTTCGAAATAAAATAAACGCATCTTTAAATAATTCGTGCTCCGATACTTCCTGTGTGAACATGGCGACGGTATCAGTTCATATAGATTTGAACTTTCGAAGCTCGATTCTAACCGGCACGTGTGGCCAGCGTAAAGGGAGCTCTAAAATGTAACATATTCAGTTGTAAATGCATAGGTGTCGGTCGAGAATGGGACGGGTCAGTATTCCGTGCTTAACTGGTCCGCCGAGGGCGTCGACCTCGGTTTGCACGAGTCCTGCATGGACGGTTGCATTGTCGCATCGCATCCAGGGTTGGCTCTTTGCAATTTTCATTTAGTCGAGCCCTTAATCACGAAAGCCAGATTACTGTGAATGGCATTAGCGCGAAATGCGACGCCGAGGCGAGAAAATTTGTTTGGTAATGAGTGTTGCAGCAGCATCGCGGTCAGGCGCTATTTCATCAGTTTCAAATGCTCTAATATTTTACGGAGGGACTTTGTAAACTGTTGTTCATTACTCGCTATCTGAAACTCAGCATCAGTTCCTGTTAGAACGGGAAGTGCACTCTGCAGTAATTTCATTCCGGATAACAAGAGAAAGCCTCATTTAGCTAACTTGTCGGCGTACCTGGAAAGGCCTAATGGAACGGAAGCGTTCATATACATACCTATTTAGTTAGTTTATAGAGAGTAAACTAGGCAATATTGATTTATAGAATACTATCTCTGTTTGTTTGGGATTGCGGTAATGTGTCCTAGATTAGGTATCTCTTTAATGGGAGCATATAGACATGTATACGCATGAAAGGCAAGTGTTTGATTCAGTATATTATTACTGTGACATACCGTGTAATTTTGCTTTGTTTGCTATTTAGTAGGTTTTCCAAAATAATGCAGTTTCACATACCCTGGCTCGGATATTTTTGTTTGATGCATGAGAGTTTGAGAACGATCTTAGAATCGGAAAGGGGATGTCCAAGTGATTTATTGAAAGGGAGTTATTTCAGTCTGTTATTTTTTTTTTAATTTAGATAGGATTGCCTCGGTGTGGTGACAATCTCTTCGCTGCGCCGCTTCGTGCGTGATTGCATTTATTTAGAGTTCCGTGCCTAATTAATTACATAGACAGCGCTTACGAGCATATAGAAGTAACTTACATATTTGTAGGTATTTGAAGTATTTCATTATGGATACAGTTTAGCTTTGCATGACTTTAATTTTATTTGTTTGTGACTAAAATATGGTATAATATACCTACTCGCACATACATACCTACTTCCTTACTGTATTTATAACCACAATACCATTCGATCAGTCTTGGATTATACACTCTTTCGTTTTATTAATTCCTTATCTACAATCCAGAAAGTAGGCACATACACATAAGCAATGCCTAACATATGTAATCAAACTCAAATGCAAATATGTAATTAATTTTTAATTTTAATTTCAATAATTGACACACTGGAAGAACCCTGGATACTGCAACACAGGGGATCCTAAAGCAGTAGACAGGACCCCAATTTGAATTTGAACTTGAATAATTTAGATACTTTTATATAATGTAAAAATGATAACATGTTTCAGTGGAAATAAATAACATACACACATGTTTTAATGCATTTTTCTCGAAATCTAAAAAGTAACCATGACACATTCACATTGGTCACGTTAACATAATGACCAACTATAGGCACTTCGTTAATTAGGAATGAATAGCTGACCGAACCACATTTGGGATTGATTACGCTCACGCTTGTCCGTTGACCTGTCACTGGGACGACTAGTGTCCCAACCACATTGTACCAGATAGACCCCTTATGTTTCTTTAGCCATGTTCCCAATGTATGAGGTTTTTTCCCGATCCTCCTGATATGACAACACACAGTCAGAGCGTCTGCCATCAAGCCTCCGTAACCCCTAAGGGATAACCGTATAGGGAATCTGTCTAGATTCCCTAACCCAATTATCCTAACCCAAAATTAAGAAAATAAAGCACTGTCTTATGACACTGGCGTATTGAATCACGAGGAAGTGTATACGTAACTTATAACTATTACGAGAGAGTTATGCCCATTCTCACCAACCTCTCCTAATTTTAAGGGAGCCCTTAAACCACCCCTAAGTCATTTTAGGTGATAGTTTTATTTTCACCAACGCTTAAGGGTCACCTAAAATCTTAAGGGAGCTCTTAAAAATAGGGACCCGATATTCGGCCTCCTAGCGTTAGGGGGCAGTTTACCGGAACCATTGGCTATCGTAGCGTAGAGCGAAATGGACGAATTCTTTGAAAGTTTGGAAGCTATCGAAGTTGTGGATTTATTATCAAATCGAAATACATTTAGACGACCACGCATTTATCGTGAAAGAACAAATTATTTCACGAAATATGATGACCAAGACTTTTTTGTACGTTATAGGTTATCTAAGGAAAGTGTGTTATTTTTGTTAGACAAAATAGAACATCATTTGGAATATCCAGACGACAGGTAAGACCATATTTTCTTAAAATTTTGCCTTATTCAATGAATTGTGCTTTTGCGTCATGACCATTATCATTCAGGTACCTACCTATATACTTAGTTATGGTAACGGCGACCCACAATAACATTTTGCTAATATTAAATCCGTTTACAAAATTAATTGACTTTCTCTGTTGCAGGAATAAATCAGTGTCACCAATTAACCAACTACTATGCACTTTGAGGTTTTTTGCAACTGGAAACCATTTATTAGCAGTAGCTGATATGGCAGGAATTAGCGTAGCCACTAGTAGCAGAATAGTTCAAAAAGTATCTCAGGCTATAGCTACTCTGCAACATGAATTTATAAGGTTTCCAGATACTGAGCAACAACAGAGCCAAGTGAAACAAGACTTTTATAAAATTGCTCGGTTTCCTAATATTTTAGGCTGCATAGATTGTATTGTACTCATATAAAAATACAGTCACCAGGTAAGTTAGTAGTATATTATAAGCAAAAATTATTAAATTATTAATTAATTATTATTAAATTGGCTACAGCTAAATAAATAACATATATTTCAGGCGGAGATGATGCTGAACTCTTTCGGAACCGAAAATCATACATGTCTATTAATGTGCAAACAATCAGTGCAGCAAATTTATTAATTTTAAATGTTGTTGCAAGATGGCCTGGTTCAACACATGATTCAGCTATTTACCAGAATAGTAGACAATATTCTAAATTTGAAAGAGGTGAATATGCAGGAGCATATTTACTAGGGGATAGTGGTTATCCTTTAAAGGTAAAAAACTTATATTTTATATTAGGTAAATCAAACTATATTTACAAATTTATGTTATATTTATGTAAGAAAAGTTAATATGTACAAAGTAAATGTTCTATCTATTTGTCATTATTTTTCTGTTGCACTCCTAACAAATTTTGTAATGGTAAAGCACCACCTGAAAGAAAACATATTTTTATTATTTCAGAGTCATCTTCTTACACCATATTTAAACCCAATAACAAGAGGACAGCGGTACTACAATGAGGCTCACATTAAAACTAGAAATGTGGTGGAAAGACAGTATGGCGTTCTGAAAAGAAGATTTCCTGTCTTAGCTGTAGGAATACGGTTAAAACTCTATAATACAGTGAATGTTATAATCGCCTGTTGTGTTTTACACAATATTTGTATATTAAGAAAAGAGAGGGACCCTGTGAATGATGGATCTATACCAGATTTAGAAGAAATCATTAGCAGTGGGCAAATACCCAGTACACTCAATGTCAGCGATGATCATTTGTATGGGTCAGTGAGAAATGGCATCTCTCAATATTATGAGGATATGTATTCTAATTAATTGACAAGTTATTATTATGATTATATGTACAATAAAATGTATGTAAAAAGTAAATGAAGTACCTCTTATTTGTAATAAAATTTCATTTTTAATCTCCAGGTCTTTTATAGCTGCTTGCAGCTGTAGGTCATGTAATTTTCTTTTAAATTCTATTTCTTCTAATTTTAATTGTATTGTCAGGTTTTCAGTTGTTTCTCTTAATTTATTAATATCCTTGAAACTGTTGCAAACAGAAGCTACTCCTTCACTTCTTTCATTTGGTTGAGATATTAGTGGACGCCTTCTTGACCACAAAGGTTTCTTCGGTAGTGGTGTATTAGAAATGTCTTGTTCTTTTTTTTGTAATTCATTCTGAAAAAAAATTGTTGATTAGAATTATTCTGAAACTGTCTATAACAAGACAAGCTCAATTAAAATCAACACATGCTGGAGTGGGCTCTGTTGGATTTTGAAGGTTTTGTACACAAATTTGGCCAGTTATCATTATAGTACACATAATGCATAATATTGAGTAGAGAAAAAGACCACAAGTTAATAAATACTTACATTTATATTGGACTCCTCAAATAGCTCAATATTTATTGTGTTTGTAGAAACATTTTCAGTATCTTCAAGGCTTTGGGGAACTTTTGGGAAGCTTTGTTCAGTCGTTTCCATAGCATCACTGTCTGGAACACCTTGAATTCCAGTGCAGCCCCGCCCAACAATAGAGCAGACTTGTTCTAATATGGGATCAATTTTTATAACTGATGGTCCTCCACCAGTCTGCATTGTATCCCTGCGTGATGCTGTGTAGTAAATTTTGCTCTCAGTTTTTAGTTTCTCCCAAATTTTCATTAGGGAATCCTTGGACCTGAAAGTTGAGAATATTATTAGATCCAATCCTGAGTGTCTGTCCCTTTTAGGACCAACCATTATTACAATAAAATGACATAGTTATACAAAGAACAAACCTGTAGATATTTCCATTCATATTAAATGACTCTGTCACAGCCATCCAGGCATTATATTTTGCCTCGTTAGTAGCACCATCCGTTTTCTTATTTAGAATGGTGCCTCTGTGGTCCATTAAAATTTTAATCAGTCGCTCCTTTTCCTCGCCAGAGAAGTTTTGTCCTCTTTTCCTTTTTTCAGCCATTTCGGTTTTAGTTAATTGATTTGTACAGTAATGTGGGTAATATTGATCAGGAGTTTCAGTTGATGTACCTACTGTAAAACTACGAATAAGCGCAAACAACACAAAAATAACTATAATCTCTCCACTCGATAGTAAAATAACACGAATATTAAATCTCGAACGAAAATTTTAACGTATAATCTTAGCTGACAACTGTCATTTTTTTTTTTTAATAACTGCACGATTTCGTATTGTGCACACTTTATTACTACTTTATATCATTTTTCTTTATTTATCAAAGAAAATCTAACTGCCCCTAAGCTTTTATTATGTTTTTGGTGTTTTTGTAATTTTTAAATCAGGATATACCAACAAAATACAATATCGGTAATGTCATCGGCTAAAGTACGGTTTTCTCGCTACACAGATAAAAAAACATCTGTCACTTAACTAAGTGGCCCCTAACTAGGTATCACCTAAGCTGATGAAAATGAAACTAAGTAAGGGACCGATTTAGGTGATCCCTTAGCCTAGGGTATACTTAGTTAGGTGGAGTTTAGGGGTACCTTGGTGAGAATGGGCATTAATATATCAAATCGGGCCCATTAAGTCTTCGTCGTCAATAATATAAATACACGATACATCTATAACTTTTATTTTGCAGTCAGCATAATTTCAATGTTTGATATACAGTTTTGTATGTACTAAGATAGGTAGACAGTTAGTCATCTCAAAGTTATATTTTCGGTGGCATCGACATAAGTAGATATGTACATATCGTATTACAGTGGTGTGTTTAGTCAGTACTATGTATTTACCCTGGCAACTAGGTTTATGGGGCCGACTAAGCACATAATGTATGTAAATACGTGTAATATCAGAACATCAACCGTTCTTGCTATCTTTAAGATAGTTTTGTTGCATAAGTTAATGTTTGTTTTCACTAAATACAGAAATGCAAATTCTAAGAACTATTGACAAAAGACTTGGCAGAGTTTAGGTGTTCACTACACAAATTGGTAGCTGTTCTATACAATTTTATACACTGTACAAAATACTGCAGCTAATAATGACGTATGTCGATAGCTCTGCTTGGGACGGTCAATTAACTAAAAAAACATTAATTATCTGTTACATCAAACTACTTATAGACGTCGTTTTTTTTACCTCCAGTCGTACTAAACTGATATTTAAACTTTACTCAGCTCCGTTTACTCGTACTCATAGTTCAAGAGACATGACGACACGACGAGTTAATTACTTCATCACGCGAACGAAACGTCACTGTCACCAGTCACAATACTTGCTTTGTGGTTTTCACACAATAAATAGGACAACAGTTTTGGTAAATTATATGAGGTATGAATTTATAGTATAATAATTCCCTTTCTTTACTTCACAAATGGAAAATTAAAAGGTAAATTTGTCACTAAATGCTTTGAAGGATCGTTTTACAAGTGGGTCCTATACACGACTGCATCTACTCTACAGTTAAACTTTAAATAATCATAATGTCCACTTCACTTTGTCAAAGGACAATCGAATAACAGTTTTGGTAACTGATGAGGTAGCAGTGGTGCAAATCAGGTTATCGATTGGTGTTGGGGCAACGACCCCGTTGCAGCGGTGCAGCGGAGGTGCCCTGATCCACCTACCACCTGACCCTTGCGACCTGTGCACAACGACCGAACGACGAACCGACAACCCTTGGGACATACGTTTGTTTGGTGACTTTGTGACTACACTGCACGACTGTGTTTTTGTTTACTGACTAGTCACAAGTACAAATACCACTGGTCACTAGTGGTATTTGGTAGGTTATAAAGCATCTGAGAAACTTCCACATCCACGTGTTTAAAATTAGAATAATTAAAAGGTTTAGATTCAATAATTAACTTAGCCCTAAGAGCAGGTTACTTTTCGAATGTCAGTTTACTTGGAAACACCATTTATTCTGTGGAAACACTAAGCCAAGCAACCCTTGTTACATATGTATGTTTGCTGACTTTGTGACTACACCGCAAGACTGTGTTTTTGTTTTTTAACTAATGGTAAATGGTAAAGGAAAGCTTAGTGGTAATCTGTGGTGCTGGTCAGACATGTATATGAGAGACAGATGCAGATGTTTATTGATGATTTATAGAAAAAAACATAGTACATACCCATTTCAACATATGTCCTATTTGGCATTATAAAATAAACTTAAACATAATCTCGATTCGATATATGACTATTACGTGAGTGTAAATATTTTGTGGTGTGTAATTTTTGAAATTTTAAAACCTACACCAAAATTCAGCTTAAATTAATGACGTTTCATTTTCATATGTCGCAAAACACCGTTTCTTGTTGAAGATTTAGACTAATCCGTAGGTTTAGATTCTACTATGACAGTTCTAAGAGTGTCTTATTTTTGGAATACTGTCAATTTACTTGCAAACACTCTACCAATATGCCTTCGCTTTAAAGTCAAGATACGCCATCTTTTGACCCTAAAGTCGCATTTGCAATCTCGATGTGACTGGATTTCAATTCTGATTACATGAACATGTTGGGTGCCATCACCGTATGAACTTTTACACCAACCCGTGCTTACTGTTGCAACAGTTACGTTGCATTCGAGTGTCACGTCATATAATTTTATCTTATCTTGAAAATATGTTGCAGAGTTTGGTAGATAGATAGATTGATACTTTATTGGAAACTCACATAAAAAAAAATACAAAACGGAAAAAAAATAATTAAAACTAATGCCACAAACGGCGGCCTTATCGCTAAAAGCGATCTCTTCCAGGCAACCGTAGGATGGAGAGGAAAATATTTAAAAAAAAGACTAGACGGGGTGTACAATAACAAGCACATGAAATTTGACTATAAAATCTTAAACAATAAACATAAACATTTGAAATAATAATAAACTACTCAAACCCATAACATATAATATATATACTACGTAAAGATCTTTAAATACTGATTTGAGACATTGGAAGTGTTTAGAAAAATCTTATACGGTTTTGTGACAAAATTTGTGATGTTATATGCAGTACCGTGTCATTAGGATTTAGGTAATTCGCTAACGTATTATTATGAACACGTATTTGAAAATTTAATCATTTTTATCTAGATTTTGTGTGGTCCTAACTAACAGTTTTAGTGCAATTCCAAAATTATTGTCTCCTTGTGTGAAAATAAACAACTTATGTTGCAGCATCTGCTAGCCTTCTCTGGCCGACCATCATCTTGTTAATAGTATAAAGTCATCTTCCATTAGAATCAAATGTAGCGCAGGAAGTCTTAATTTGCTAACAAGGCTGTGAACTCATTTTAAAACTACGCGCGCTGACAACTCAAATTATGTCTTTAGCAAATTGGGGCCACAAATTAATGTTTAAATTTTACATCTTTGTTTATCAAAACAAACATTCTGGGATCGATAAGATATTGAAGCTATTTCTGGTCAATCTATGCCGATTGCACAGAAAGCCTGATAAACCTAAATTCAAGTGAGAAATGTCATGCCATCAAGGGCAATATAGAGTTATCGATTTAATATTTTTACTTTATTTGTTCAATAATCCTATCACTATTTCATTCAAAGTCGCTAATTTAATGACCATAATTCTTCGATTTTGTATGTCAACGCATAATTACAATTAATTACTGCTTTTGTAGTATCGTACTGTAAAAATTAATTAGAACTTTAGTCCCGCTACTGCTTTTTCCGTCGTTACCTAGAATGTCGTCACATCATCGTATTATCGTACGTATCTCATCACTGTCACATTTCCCGAAAAAACTTACGCTACGCAAGAGACCAAGACGAAACTAAAAGAAGGTTAAAATATTTTTATCCGTCCAATTATAAGCGGCCTACTCATGAAAGTGGGGGCTAGCAATCTCTTATCTGACAATGTTTGGTTCTGCGAGAGAGGTGAGGCTCCGAGGTCGGTCCAGGGGTGCGCGGGGGTGAGGCTGGGTCACGAATTTCACGGGTACGGGTGCTCCCGACCCAAGCGCTGTTGTTGTAAGTGTGCCACCGATGTACCCGTATGTAGGTTAACATAGGACGCGCTCGATACGCCCGCCGCTGCTGCTGCCGGCCACCTAACCTACATCAGGGTGCCGAGAGATCGCTTATGAAATCTGGCGCACGCCGACTGCATAAATGAAATGACACTTTACATGCCCCTTTGGACGGATTTGACATGACGCGGGACATGTGTTGCGCACGAGTGCCATCCGCGGTGAAAACTACTTCGTGTCACGTCGCTGATTTTGAACGAATATGGCTGTAAGAGAGCACGAGTCGACTTCATTGTTGGGTTATACTGGATTTCTAGAGAATCATAATGTATCGCAACTTCAATGAAACAATAGAGAAACTCGCCTAGCAACTCACTCATTGCAAGATGTATTAGATAAGACTCGCCTAGTTCCTTCCTTGTTAACACCCCGTGAATGCAATACAGCGGACTTCGTGACAGTAACTTTATCTTGTAATTTATTGCCACATTCACGGCCGAGATTGACGACCACCTCCCGACGTAAATCTCATAATACGTAATGAGATAAACACCAATAAAATAATGTACGCTTAATAATTAAACTTCTCTCAATGATATTAAGTTACATACTAATCGCGTCAAAATTCGTCAAAAAGACTGTTTAAATTTCCATCAAAAATATTTATAATAGAACGCCCGCGTTTCATTACAACCGCAGTAACACAGTTTCTAAGTGAGCTCTTCGCAATAGAGAGCCAGTGAAATTATGTCACATTCTATACGTAGCCGTAGCGAGCGGTTACTGTAACACGAATTGCAAAAGTCGTGTTGTCGAAGGGGTTTCGCGCACAATTATTTTATTCGTGCTCAAATTGATGCTCTGCTTCTGATTCTGCTCGAAATGACGAACCGTATCTTCGTCATTCTAACAGTAAAACTTGCTAAAAATAAATAAAAGAGTAGCACTATCTTTCGAGTAACAGTAGTTAGTCAGTTATAGGTGCTCAGTGGAAACTAACCGCCTGCAACGAATACTTTTATTTTATTCTCCAAATTGAATGGTGTCGAAAGTATCGTCACTCGTCACGATCATCCATCAGTGAAAGAGAAATTCTTTTCTTTGTACACTTTCGAGCGGGGTGAATCAAAAAGTTTCTAGATAGACTTGTACCCCATTTCTCCTGGCGAAAAACTGCATCGCTGCCAACGGACGAGTTTCTTAAATGCGGCGGGAAGATTACAAGTCGGCTAGAAGTCGAAACTTCGAGGAAGCGGAGGAGATCGATGTCTCCGATGCGGCGTTTTCTCGGGTTATTGGGGAGCTGGGTGAGCTTTATTGCATTTACTTAAGGTCTATAATCGTTTTAATCTTGTACAGAAACGGTGGAGTGCTGGCAAGTGTTCGGCTTCTACTGCATCTTGGTACAGCGACTCGATACGGCCAATTGTGCGCGCCGATTTCAAAACGAAAGTACCGCGCATCTGGGACGGTGAACGTATTTCTCGGCGCGATCTCTTGCAATTTACCAGCCGCCAGGCGCTGCCGGAGAATGTGGCATAGCCAGATAGTTAGATATTCATACCTTGCAACATATTACCCACTAATCCGTGCCATTAGAAACTTGCAAAACGCAACGTTTCTAATGCGATTGATTTGTATTACGCCTTTATCTACGCCTCATCGTCAGTTCGATGATCGATCGCGAATTAACACTCGCACATCCAACATTCAAAAAGAAATCTTTTTATGGCTCATCATTTACTGTACAAGCTGTTACTTTATGGAATTCTCTGCCTATCAACATTCAAAAGGCTCAGACAATTGATTCCTTTAAAAAACAAGTAAAGGAATTTTATCTCGCTTCCCTTCAGTGAAAATTGCTGTTATTATTTCTACTACTATCACCTTTAAATATTTTGTTGTGTATTATATGTATTTGTATATAAACATTAATTTTATTATATTAAGTATGTGTATTGCGTATTTATATGTATATATATATATATTAGAAAATTTATTTTTTCCTTTTTGTTGTACACCACATTCTTCTTTTTTTCTTTTGCTTATTTCTCTCCAGCTGAAGGTTGCCTGGAAGAGATCGCTTTCAGCGATAAGGCCGCCGCTTGTGGCACTAGTTAAGGTGCAATTTGTTCTATGTACTGTTTTTTTAATATGTGTCAACAATAAAGAGTTAATCTATCTATCTATCTATCTATCGATCGATCATTCAACGAGCAAAAGAAATCATGAGTTGTTGGTTTAACACTAACTTATGACGACAACAATATAAATGGCCAGCATTTTGTAGCCGTTAATGTCGCGTGATTGCTTGATTAGTTTTCTAAATGAGATCACTTAGAAATGTAAGTTAGAGTCGTTGGAATAATACGAGTATTATGTGTCTTGCCAATTAACATGTGTTGAGTTTTAAATAAAGACTTGATATATTATTCAAGAGCAACAAAGTTCATTATTGCTCACCTTTTTCTGGCTTGATACGTTGAGCCAGAAAAAGGCCAGCCAGCCGTCCAGCGTGGTAATGCGGCCAGTATGCTGGGCACGCTACTCTCTGGTAGTGGGCTGGAGCACTTAGATTATCTTTAGGCTTTTCTAAAGATTTTCTTAGTGCCCCTTTTTTGTAGTAGTTAGAAGTAGTATGTTTAGTTTTTCTTCCTTGTTTTTATATTTTATTATTGTAAATAAAGTTATTGATTGGAAAGTAAACAAAGTTCCTACATATTACATTTTCTGCGTATGCTCATATACATAATAATACCCACGCATAATATTTATATAGATTCTAAAATTTCTAAATGAATGCATTTATTTTCTATTTAAGTGTCACACTATATTATAGTCTATGTGATTTCTTTTTAATCGACATAAGCGGTCCGTTATTGGATAACTGGCGCTCGGTGGAAGGGTGTTACGAAAGGCGGCCGCCGCGTGAAATCGTGATATCGCTCAGCTTTTCTCTTCCTTAAAGATCTTGACTTATTATACCCACCTTCCTTCCTACATGCGACTTTCCAAAATGAGATGTCTCTTACGTTCTTTACCATTTTCAGGGCGTGTTTGTTTTTGTAGATATACGTGTATATATTACACATGTACAATTGTACAAGTGTAATCATAAAAATGTTTCGGTTTACTTATACTTTAGAAAACTAGAAATACACAACAAGACAAGGTAAAGATAGATAGATAGATAGATAATACTTTATTGTCACACACTTATAAAACAAAATTAACTAAAAATACTTTCATAAATTAATCTAGTGCCACAAGTGGCGGCCTTATTGCTAAAAGCAATCTCTTCCAGGCAACCATTGGATGGAGAGGAATAAATAAAGGATTATAAAGGACGTGGTGTACAACAGAAATAGATGCGATAGAATAAATAATATACACAAATATAATTATAATGTACATAAACATAAAGACATACATCCTAATACATATTATACATAATTAGTACAAACATAAACTAATATATAGTGTTAAAATATATATAATATAAAACATATACATGTAGATAATACGTAGAGACAGCAGTTATATTATAGCATTTACACATGTATATCAGCATAATGACAACAGATACCAATTTTTTACTTGACTCTTGAAGCTATCAATTGACTGAGCTTTTTTGATGTCAAGTGGCAGGGCATTCCAGAGTAGAATAGCCTGCGCGGTGAACGACTTGCCATAGACTGCTTTCTTGCATGTAGGATGCTGTAAAGTAAGCCTGTCTGATGACCGAAGAGCAAGGGAGTGGGAAGAATGGATGTATTTGAACCGGGAAACTAAGTAGCGAGGAGAAGAAGGGTTGAAAAGGATGTTGTAAACAAGAGAGAGAATATGGGTATTCCGGCGAAGGCGAATGGGCAGCCACTTAAGCTTCGAACGAAAATGAGATATATGATCAAATTTGCGAAGTCCGAAAATGAATCTGATACAATAATTTTGTAGCCGCTCAAGTTTGTCCAGCTGATCTTCCCGAAGATCGAGATAGCAGGCGTCCGCATAGTCAAGTAAAGGGAGAAGAAGAGATTGAGCGAGCGCAACTTTGGTGGCAGTGGGCAGAAAGTTCCGGAGACGTCTTAAGGACGCACCGGATGCAAATATTCTGGAACTTACTGACGTTAGGTGAGCATCCCAACTCAGCGTTCTGTCCATTATTAAACCAAGATTCTTTACATTATCACTGTATGGTACGACGATGCCATCAAACACAACTGGAGGAACAACCGCCCAGTCTATGCGAGATACCATGTGTGAAGTGCCAACAATAATGACCTGTGTCTTCGCAGGGTTAACTTTCAATCCATAGGATTTACTCCATGCAGAGATTCGACACAGATCAGTATTAATAGCTGCGACAGCTGAGTCAAGTTCACTAATCGGAGCCTGTGAGTAGATTTGTAGATCGTCTGCATATAAAGTTACATCAGTAAATACTAGAATCACATGCATAATAATAGGACCACAGATTTAGAAGCAGCAACAGTTCTAAAACCGTACATATTACCACCAGTAAGATGAAAAGTGATTGTTTGAAGACCGTGATCCAAAAACCCGGATTTAAAACCGACATTTACTGGCTCTAGCATAAGCTCGACCCGAAACAGAATGAAAACCAACGCGTTTAGAAGGGGTGTTACGAAAGCCGAATGGGGCGTGAAATTTACTGATCTCTGTACCTCTATAGCGCTACACAGTACGGTCATATTTTCACCAGAAGTCTAGCTTTTTTAGTACTTTGTTGCAATAATAACTTTGAAATTCCTTCGCGATTGTATAAAAGTGGCAAGCGCATTGAAAGCGACAAGGTCCTCCGATAGTTTGGCGCTAATAAATCTTGACGCTGCAACCACGGGCGGGCGGTTATATCACACTATTGCTCGTTACTTTTGTTCGCTGTTCCTAATAGAAAGTGCACAGGCCTCTCTCCTTTCCGTTCTGATACTATTTATTGCCTAAGATTTCGTTCTAGATATACTATGCCTTCGGAAACGCCACGATTTGTGCTCCGACCGTTTCCTAGCGCTGACAAATGACGACGTCTTGTTTCGTTTCCATATTAGCTTTGTAGATTTCTAATCCAGCCTTTATTGCTTCTTTGTTCGCTATTATTGCTATTGTATTTCAATTTGTCCGCAATAAATTTGTATTTAATATGATAAATACATTCAATTTTTCTTTTCATATTATAATAGGTCCCACATTGAGAAGTTAACGATATCTTTGTGATGTACGGGTATATCTAGACGAGCGTTCTCTCAACCTACTTCTTGAATGCCGCGCTCTTTCACACCAAACTGGACTTTATTCTTGTTCAGTTAAAGATCGAAACTTTATTTGTTCGCTGCCGTTCTCAATCCTACATTTAGGAACTGCTTCGTATGCGGCGTTGTATTATAAACTTTATGGCGATTATAACAAGGCCTTTATTAGCTAATTGCTTTGTTACTGTACATGTTCCATTCAACCATGAACTCCTTTGAGGAGCGTCCCGCGTTGAGACCTCAATTTTTTAAACTCTCTCACTTATTGGTCAATCAGCGTGACATTTGTATGGTAATGTTGAAGTGCTATAAAATGGACGTTGCAAAAATACCTTTGCCTATGATGAGCGGTTGCATTATTGCCGCAACTTGGCCATTTGTATGACGAGCCACGCCTACATCAGGTGATCTAATTCAATTTGGGTTAATTAAAGAATTCGTGGTCTACTTATGGGGACATACATACACCTACCTACATTTCAAGTAGATCATTATTTTGAAAATGTGTCATTTAAATTCATATGTGTATTTTAAGCCTGCATTTTGAAATAGTGAGTACGAGATATCTATTATTAACTTTAAGATTAGATACGAATCAATCAATCAATCAATATAACTTTATTGTACACCAGAAAACAAAATACAAAAACAATTTACAGTAAAATTACTTAACCTAGGTACATTGGGCGGCCTTATCGCGTAGAGCGATCTCTTCCAGGCAACCTTAGTAAAGATCGCAATGTACGAATATGTGTAGGTACGAGTTAAATATAACTAAAGTTTGTACGTATAATAATTGTACAATTGTCACAATCCTAATCATCCCAGCTCATGATTCCTCACTCACCGAGAAATCCACAAGGCAAATCAATACGTGACCAATATTTTGTGTTCACATGAATTATAATGATCCCCGCCCACAATAAAGTGTGAGTTCTTCATGATTATTATTATCAATGTACCAGATTTCCCAGTGCCACACGCATCCGACCGTCTGTAAAAGTAAACAGTGTCAAGGCGGCTTATATTGATTTCAAGCTTGTAATGAGTACAAATGTTCTACCTACACAATTGATTTTATTATTGCATGTCAATCGATTATTTTTACCCTACTCCGAAAAAGTCGGTTATTCGTTTGACCCAGTATTGGGATATTAATCGAGTTTGATATTAGTATGGGAATTGATTCCAAATATGTGTCCTAGCATGTTTGATAAGCAATAAATTTATGCAGACATTAACCCTTGGATTTTAGAAAGACAATCAGTTAAATTCTTCCATCAAATCAATTTCAGTTTGACAGCGCGTAAAAATTGATATGATTGTTTTTTTTTTTCAATCAGAGGGAAAGCCGTATCTTATTATCCTTTTTTATTCAAAATAGTAACCTATTATATATCCAATGTAATTAACAGTGCAAGTCTCACTAAATGCACTTTAGTAGGTTGTGAATAATATCCTCGCAATTTCCAACAATATTTTTCATGATAATAACGTAATTATATTTTGAAGTTGGGTTCTCATTTTGCATTATTGCATGTCAATCGATTATATTGTGCTGTTAGTTTGAGTGCTTAAGTTGTTAGGAAGCTGGTTGCTAACTGGTGCCGATATGTCATAACTGGTGAATTTACGAGCGTGCACGTTGTGGGTCGATTTATGGCATTCTGCTAGTTGTAGAGACATGTTCATGTGTTGTGTACATGTAGAGACATTTACATGTACAGAAATGCTTCTTCTCCTTCTTATCGAATGAGAAGTGAATGAGAGTGGCCAACTCTGGTGTCAAGAGTTCATCTAGCCGCCCCGCCCTAAGAGCCTCTGACATTACAAACAGGATTACTACTAACGTATGAGATTACATTTTCTGTGTTATAAACTTCTTCCCAATAAATTGCCGATCAAGCATAAATTTGGAAGCTAATCTAGTTACATGACCGTCGCTCTTTACTTGTTATCCCACTCCTATATTTATACAAACAGATTTATCAATTTAGTTTTATATATTGTAGTTATTGTAACAGTTTTTAATTATTTTCCATGTTGTTACAGGGCTTAACAAGCTGCGGCGGAGATTGTCAAAAGTGTAAGTTTCAATGGAATAAAGATGCACGTGCAATGCATCATTTAACGTTATCCAAATTACTCTAAAATAAACTACACTGGTTTAAGAAAACTTTCCATACAATCATCATTTGCAGGCGCTGAAGAAAGAGTAGATATTTTATATGTTCATTTTAAAAATGTTCATTCATTGTGTTGTCAATGGACTGCACAGAACTTGTTCCACCATCAGTCAGTCCTACCATAGTCTAGTATTTCGTAAGCCCGACCAGTGGCCTGAGGTAACTTGACCTGCATGCGGCGGGCAGCGTCCCATCGCCGAGCCTCCTACGTGTGTCAGTGTTGTGTAAGCGCGCATTGTGGCTCATTGCTCAATCGGATGCATCTCGGGCTCGCCGAGTTGGTTTCCCAAGCCGCCAGCACCCGTGGCTTCCCACTAGAAAGTCCTCATGCAGGAAGCGAGCACTGCACGTGCAAGCGCCGAGGGGGGGCACGGCCGATGCACTTTCAAGCCAATGACGTCACTCCTTACCTTTCGTCAGCGTCACACCGTAAGAGCTGTTATGCAACGAACGCACGCTACTCAACTTTCCAATTTCGACAACGCGCTATTGTGTAGCGCTTTCAAATTTTTACTATACCACCGCTCGGTCGCTGGCGCTTTCTTGCATTTCTCTCTTTCGGATCACGACTGAAAAATGCTCTGAATGCTGTGCGCGGGCGCAGCGGGATCGGAGATGCACTTTCACTGTTATGTCCCTTGCTCTTACCTATCTCAGTGTGCTATTTTGTTGCGAATGTTTTGTTATACATTTATTAACTGCTACATTTTTAAAATTCGCATAGCTGTAATAAATCATAGTTACGTGAAAACGTGTTAGTAAATCAATTTACTATTATAAAAAAATGATTCAGTTTAACAAATGCCATCTACTTGATGACACATGTTTACAGCGAATCGTACCGCTTATTTTTTGACTGAAATTACTAGGTTAAGTAGCATCAAAATACGCAGACATTTAGTCACAGAACTGTCCCTAAAACACAATTATAAATGACACCCGCTAGTATGAGCTAGATATATTTCACAAATTACAGTGTGGTAGGTACTCTGTGAGAACGGTGAACTAATTTCCTACTTTCAAACATGCTTGCACCCATATCGTAATAAATGAATATAAAAAAGTATATTCACATCGATCTCATGTCACGAATACATTAAACCGTCTATTTGTGTAGGAAGATTTTGAAAGTTGCAACAAGAGAGAGGTAGGTACCTAAAAGCATGCGTGTTGAGTGCCAGCCGTTAGCCGCTTTCTGGGGTTTTCACCTCCCAGAGATATCGAGCTTTCCACCGCTTGTAGGGCTGCCGTCTCTACCACTCTCGTTCCCAGCTGTAACACTCGCGGAAGAAAGCCGCCTTCGGATTAAATAGATAACACAATTTGTAGACGCAACCGTTTCTGATTTCTTAACACGGCTTGTGCATTAGCGCACACTTTCTTTGGAACTCGGTTTGGCGTCCAAGTAATTAAAAGCGTATATTAATTTAATGCGCTTTTTTAATTCTGTTTGGAGATCCAGGACATTGGAATTTGGTTTCGTAAAAATAAAATCACAGGTGTATCAAAATGTTGCCGATTGTAATTTCAAATCGTCCCTTATCGCTACACAAACGAAAGGTCAGGCTGCATTGTAAACGAGAAAGTTAATCATGGAAAGTGCGGGCGAACGGATCTCTGTGACTCGCTGCAGTTTCTAAAAAAAAATATACACAAGCCTTTCGCCCCGAGATATCTGAGTTTTTAGCCGGCTCTCTAATATCAGGTAGTTTCCAATTTGTTAACTGTTTTACTTACCGCTTGCTCTCGAACTGGTTGCGTCATCTTTGATTGAGTTGCTATCACTATTCTCGGTTCAAGTATTTCACTTTAGAAAACTTTGGTTGCAGTTTTCTTTTAGTGAAGCTGTAAGTTTCGGTATGAATTATGCGCTCAGATAAGACCAGACTTCTCGACTGTTGGAGTCTTCATTCCAACGGTTGCGAGTTGTTTTATAATAGACCGTAATGAGGGGAATCTTATTCAAGCTGAAAACAATTCGTGTAAGATTTAGGGGGTGAAACTGTTATTTTAGTAGCATGGAAATAGGATATAGCAAGCTTTAAATTGACTCACCCTTTGGGCAGTACTATGACTCATACACAAGGTTATGTAGGACGTTTATAATATTTTTAATTCTATTTTCATGTTATTGTTTAAATGTTGTCTTCTTCACCATTACACATCGCAAAACTGTACCAATCGGAGTATCAACCTCTTAACCTAGATCTAAACTTGAGACAGTAATAAAATGCAATAATTTGTTGGGCATTTATCTGACACGGTTGGCGACGAGATTCAGGTGTATTGGAAATGTTTATAAAAATACATGTGTTACGAAATTGAAAAATAAGAATTATCACAAAATTGTTCAAAATTACCTAACAAGTAAAAGATAAAGATAAATATAGTGTTGCTACTGTAGTGTTAACTGTGTTGTAGAAGTGATTTTGTTATTGAATGAAATTGTAGAATATGTGATAAATAACTATTTTAAATATTTTATGTGAAATCTTTCTTACAATGCGACCCAATAAAAGCACATATTTTGTAAAACGAATTAATTTTTGTAAACTTCTCAAATTATTTTAATTTTATTTGTGCGATATTACCTTTGATGTTTGGCCACATTTCTTCTACAAGAGTTATTACACTATGTAGCAAGCATCATAATATCTGTTTTATTATAACAAACATTCAAAATCTGAACAACCACTCTATCGTCCACTCCAACGATTTGTAAAACCATTTAGGGACATAATTACCAAGAAATGTATTAATAAGAAATGCTTAAACGTGTTTAGTATCGTCTCGCGTCGTACAAGCGGGTTTAAAAGTTAAAACAGTCCTCTGGCGTTCACCAACCGTTCTCGCAGTAGAAATAGGTTAGCAATAAGTGCGGCGGGTGTGGCCGTCCCACTGCCCTTGATGCTGGATCAGGTCAGGCCTGCTGACGGCACCCACCCTACATTATTACGAACATACCGCCACATATGTGTACATATATACGTACAAACCTACATATATACCTCCTGAACGCCACTTTGACTTTGACTTACTTAGACGTATAAATTGTATAGCTATACTTACTACTTATGTACTATTCATTTCAATTCAAAATCATTTATTTCAGACATTGGTCCATATCTTATATATAAAAATGAATCGCAAAATGTGTTGGTAAGCGCATAACTCAACAACGCCTGGACCGATTCGGCCTATTCTTTTTTTAAATGTTCGTTGAAGTACAAGGATGGTTTTTACGACGAGAAAAATTTGAAGCAAAAAAAAAAATTAATACCATAACATACAGGCGGTGTACGGGCGGCCCTTACATTCTTCGATCTCCAAAACTACGCAACGGGATTGATGTGTTTTTTTTTAACAGATAGTGTTTTAAGTGGACGGTTTTTAAGTATGTAACGTGTAACCGTGCGAAGCCGGGCAGAGCAGCTAGTTTACAATAAAAATAATTCATTTTATAATATCCCATTTACATAAAGTTACAAATTTTATCAAATAATATTAAATATACTACGTATGTGTTATGCAGGTGTTTGTACTAAATCCACCTAAACTGGTAAAGATGGGAAATCTATAATTTGACTAATATTAGTATGTTTGATACAAAAGAGACTGGTTCTGGTGTTCTTCATTCATTTTCAAATATATACATAAAAATTACAATATAACATTTCAAGCTGTATTAGAAAATGCTTACAGGGTTTTATGGCAGTCCTTCATAACTTCTTATAATATAGAATTACATTTATTGTAATTAGGGGCTATTGCTTTCAAAATAAAAAATCCAATCTTTAATTCCACTTATAAGATGGTGACAATATCGGAGCGCTTTTGCAAATATATCGAAACATACATATGTATTGTAAAGATATATACCGCTTATGTAAATGTAGCTTGTTTGATGTGTACATACATTATCGAACATTTTGTTCGTTCTGAAAGTACCTATGTCTTAGTCATGGTGCTGAAGTGGCAATAATGAATAACCTATTGTAACTAGTAAAATTGTTTACTGTTAGAGCCACACTCACTTGAGTTGTATTACGCCATGACTGAGGGTTGTGTCTACCCCGCAGAATTAATTCTTTAGGGTAGTTCTCTTGGGCAGATAGATCGTGGTGCGCGCCCAGGTCCATCCAAGGTAGACACATGTCCTCGGATATTGTGGTCCTCATGTTTCCGATCGGTCATGTTTCCCTTCACCGTTAAGCGCGTGCAAATTCAGAATTCAAGTTATTGGCGTAGGACCGGATTCGAACCAGGGTGCGTCTGGATGAAAAGCAGACACTAGAACCGTCGAGCCACACTCGCCCGCTTACTGTTGGGAGTTGCCACTAAAAATATTTTGTGCAAGGGAAATAAAGCCAATTATTGGTAACCGATGGCAATATGACTTCCCAGGACTTCCCTAAGTTTCGTTCAGGTTTATAACGAAGTACTCTGGTGGTAACTTTTCAAGAACAAGAAGACATGGTATTGTACTTAGTTTTAAACCCTACAAATAGTTAATTGTCTATCAAAATCCTTGACGTGCTAAATATGAATGTTATTAACTGATTTAATTTTGTCATTTCCAGCCAATTCATATTCGTTCTTAAATTAGATCACCAAAAGTCACGTATCACGGCGCAGCTGATTCAAAGTATTATTGCAGTTATATCGAATATCTGTTTGTTTTGTCTGCAGTCGTCACGCACTCTTAAATGTTTATTTTTTCAGTATAACTTTAAATAAGGCAATGACTCTAAACGAGATCTTTGCCTTTAGCCTTTTACAAAGCGTCGCTCTATCGCATTCTTTTGTATGAAATCTTTAGTCAGAAGATTATTGTGAGAGGCTTAAAAGCTGTTTGTCTGAAATTTGATTCAACTCCTAAACGTGGATTTAATCTCGCTTACTTCACAACCATAATCTGATGAATTAGGTTCTACACAAATGTGACTAATTGTTACCTGCGGGTATACTCACGTATTTTAAAATAAAGTCTATTTCCTAGCTAAAAATCACGGTGTACTGTTTCAAAAGAGGAACAAATATATCAACAAGCTTACTTTCGCTTTTATATAAAGGCATGATGTGTAGGTAGCTCAAACAAAGAGCCGGGCCGAGATTCCGAGCAGGTAAGGTGGGCCCGTGGAATCCGAGGCCGCAAGGGCTTTTTCCCTTCGGGAGGTTAACCCTGAAGACTCGAGCCAAGGTCGACGGGTGTTTGAGACGCCTTTGAGTCGAGGGGGAGATGACTCGCTGACTTTGACTAACCCTCAACGGTCATATTGTTTAGTTTTGCATTCTGCATGCAGCCAATGCACGCTTTATGAATGCACGGCCTACTCGAATTAGCCTCCCGCTCGCTACAGGGCCCGACCAAACTCTGATTCATCTTTGGTCATTATGCACCACACAAAGGTTTACCATTATTTTTGTTGTTGTTCAAGAGGTAGGTAATATAATATGTTTATGCATAAAATAAATTAAGGAAATTAACATAATATGTGTTAATAACATATACAAAAATATGATGACACCCATGTGAAATACAAAATTTTCATAATAAACAGAAACTAAAGATGGATATAGAAATATATACTGTATGTATAGGCTGGACCTCTATAAAAATATAGAGCATTGAAAATCACAAGCATAAAAAAGGTTTGGGATGCGACGGAATTTGGAGACAATACAAACATTTATGACACTGATAGAAATTCGGAGACTTTCTAGTTATAGTCTCACCGTAAAAATAATTCGATATGCTTTTAAAAACCATCTTCCCATTGACTTCCGGAATAGAGACAACAGTTCTCTCTATTTAAAATTACACACACGCTTGTGATAATCACAGAAACATCAAGATTTGATATGGCAATTTTCGTTCCATCCAGCTACCACTTTCTCCAAATTACGGATAAAAGAGAGTTTTATTGCCAACTTTAGAAATATTATGTACATAGAAATATTTGCAATAATGACAGTTTGTCAACCAAATCGTACTGATACTACCTGATTTTCTTCTCGGATCAAATAATAATTGGTTGCCCTATATTTATTGTTTCCGAAAATTTCCTTAAACAATTACCAAAGAGCCTCATCATACGACCTTTCTGAGAACCCTTTCGAAGATGTCAAAGTCGATAATTTAGTTTAAAGAGCAATGGTTTAGATAAAACGCCTTTATTCTCTGATTAGTTCATATGTGTCTTGACCGTGATGATCCAAGGGACATTGCACTACAGGCGAGCTGTAAGCTCTAGATATAAAGTTGAGAATGGTAATGAATTGCCTTTGAAAATGGTTGGCACTGTTGGCAGGGCGCGCTCAAGGCTTGCGGGGGCAACAACTTTGAAGGGACGCAGTCGTGCACTGAACTGTAAGCTGCATCGATAGTGTTGGCCAGACACATCTTACACCTATGTAATTACACTCTCCTACAAAGGTTCAGTCCTGTTTATATTTTGCGCGGATTAATCAGCATCTCTATACAGGAGTCAGAACAAATCAGCATCCACATACAAGTTTTCACTGATTGTCGCCGTACTAATCAGCTCAAATATCATAATACATATTTGTTACCATGAGAAATTCCTGTCAAGTTCAGAGTTAAATTAACAACATTTTCGCAAAGAGGTGTCTTGGGGCTCAAATACCGCAGGCAGCATGCAACTGGAACTGAATATTTGGATTTATATTTATGAGCTCATAAGTTACTGAGTCCCTTTGTGTGCCCTTTGCGATGCCGCTTACTTGAAATCGGTAATCTGTTTAGTCGTTAATTAATGCCTTAGAAACTACATCATTACTTAATTTTTTATCGAAAACAGTTTTGACTTAATTGACCCATTACTTTTGTTTCAATAAGCTGTTTATGTGATATTATCACAATCGTTTGCTTTAATTCTTACTATGCCTTTCAAATTAATCTATTCATTAAATTAGTGTGCTCGAATGGTCTCTTTAATATAATTTTCATTGACGTTTGTTTGCGAAAAATAGTTGCCATAATTTTATCACTTGCACTCGTAGATATTACCCTCATTTTTTCTCTATCATTGTGTACTATCCAAACCAGTATCTAAATCGGCGTTGTCTCCCTCAAAGTGCATTTCTATAGTGAGTATTGTGAAACACGGTGGCTATTACGAGTGGTGTGCTTTCACCAGTACAATGGAGACAGCAGGCGCTGGGTCCGCGCAGCTGTCCCGCGGGCTGCGCCTGGCGAGTGGCGACCCCGCGCCGCACCCGACACCCACCATCCGGCGAGCGCGGAGCGAGCCTCGAGCGCCAGTTGCCCGTCGACCGTCGACACGACAACACGTACGACGGCGAGCGCAACCTCACAGCCATGTGGTGAAGTGAAACTGTCAAACGTGTTTCGCATACCGGTGCCGTTTCAGTGGAACAATACACATTTATAACTATCTGTTTGTGATATCGGAGTGGTGTTACCGTTTTGGAAAATTGGATTATACGAACGAATCATGGCCTTAGCCAGGTGAGCTATTTTGGTTGTTGGAGTCAACGCGGAACTAGTTTATTTTATCATGTACTTCGAAGGACTTTCCGCCGATTGGACTATTTGATTTAGAACATAAAACAGGTAGGTACGGTACTGTTTTGTACTTGCCATCTATATGCCACCAGTTTTATGGCCGCAATTTGGTCATTTCACTCCTGTTGTTCCACAAATTGTTCAAACAAAGTTTGTGAAATGCAACTTTGTCGATTTCATTCAGCGCTATCTCTACAATGGGCGAAAGTTGATTTGCCGCACGCGTTAACTTTCCTAGTTGTATAAGCCGAACATTATGACAGGTAGAGTAGAGGGAGCTACTTAGAAATCGACTCGCTTTTACTGTTCCTATTTAGCGTTTAATAAATTGTTAATTATCATTGTGGCTAGCTTAGGTTGTCTTTTGGAACAAATTCGTAGCGATAATGCTCCCCTTGGTGCCTGAAACGCGGAGCTATGATGGCGTTTCGATGTTTTCTCTTTATTCCTTCGCACCCTCGTTCGCTACGGTAACCCCAAACGTTAGGACCCCACTGTTGCCTATTTTATGATTCCCTTTTCGTTTGAAATATCACTGTTTTACGTTTAACTTTTATTGGAAATATTCTACGCTTTACGTGCGAAGTGATTATTACTCTTCTCATCATCATTGTCTTAATCGTCAGAATGCCAATTATTTATTTAATGAAACATTAATTGCTTAGTATGTAATGTAGTAACATGACTGGTTTACAGACATTTTTATTGGCACTTGATTTGCTGACTTTGTTTTTATCTGACCACATGCCATCATGAGATAATAGCAACATTCTATTATTAACAGCTACAACAATCTTCCTCTTAATGCCAAGTGCAAAAAGTAGTTCTGTGGTAATTTTTATATAATTTATTCAAGTTGTAAAACCAGTTCCGACGTCGATAAATAAATGATCAGTGTGTATAAGTGTCTGTATGTGAGCGCCGACTTGATGGTGGACTCGTTTCTTTCCTTTAGCAGGTAGTAAGTCTGCCGAGGCCGGAAAGCGTTTACCTTCCAATAGCCTTTTTTCATTCACTTTTTGTTCAGCCATCGAGTGTCATATTCCGGTCTTTGTTGAGATCATCTCGAGCATCTGTTTGGTTTCTATTTATGTTTGTATCGACTACCTCTCGGCTTAATGCTTTGATTGTCACTCATAATTATATTCTGTCAATTTGTACGTGCTTCTCTGTCCCTTTCTCTCTTGAGTGTATTTCTATCGATGTAATACAGGCGACATCTACCTCTGTATACGCTATAGGTGTGTTCGCCCCGTCTTCCCGTCCCCTAAAGAGCGCGCCGCGACGTCTATACGAAGTTAGGATTGTATACCGGTGCAGAATATAAAGATTTGCGGAGAAGCTCCTCAAAGAGGTCGTTGACCCTCCTCCGCGCAGAATGCACGGAAGAACATTAGTGTGGGTAGATGCCTGCGTCTCGACCCTCTTTATTCTTATGTGTAACAGCACCCCAGTATGTTATTTATACCGAAAAAATGTTTGTCAACCGACGAATTCGATTCACATTATTTTCATTGTTTACTTATAAACTCAAATGCCTATACCTACTGTCGAAATAGAAACTTTCATTTGATCGTTGAGAAAAGCATTTTTGATCTTATTCGAACTCGGGTTCACACAAGATAAAGTCATAATGCCATATATGTACTTGGCAACGCATGCTACGTACTTCAATGTGTTGTTGTTTATTTTGTCGACTTGTTTGTTGTAGATAATCCTCGTCAACAGCACGACAATTAAATTCATTCAAATCCATTTGTGTGTTGGAGCATATTGTAATGTGTTTGAATAAGTTGGGCGAGGTTGTTTCGCAAGAATGTATCAATTTAGCCGAGGGCCGGTGCGTTCACTAAGAGATTGCGGACACCACTCGGCGCTCCTGTTTCACTGACAGTGGAATGTGATAACTAAGTGGGTTTCGGCGGCAAACTCGTATTTCAGTCGAGATAAACTCCAGTTAAAGTACACTCCAGATACAAACAACCCACTTACATTACAACCAACAGTCCAAATTGCAGACCTATTGTCGCATGATGTCGTCTGGCCTTTGTCCAAATTCTGAAACGTACTGTCATCACAATGTTTTGAAGTATAGCAGTTATTTGTTTAGAGAAACATACAAATTGGTATATCCCGTACTTATGTAATTTATTATTTTTATGTTTTAGCATTCCAAAGTTCCGCAAATAGATTTAATATTAATATTCCAATGTTACGTATTCTTCAAGGCTTTGCGCTGTCTAAGATCTCGCACTTCCGCATTAAATGTAATGTTACCGTACTATCAGCCTGTGTATCTTCATGTCGTCACTTGCGTTTCAAGAATATTTTATGATTGGTTAAATATGTTTCACGGTAATTCCGCTACTATAGCTCTCTCTCTCTCTCTGTTTCACGTAAAAGAAGAGTATACAAGATTGTGAAGTACTCGCATGATCAGTAAACAATATTCCATGACTACTGCTTGCTTACGTATGTAAATTTTTCGAGACTTCCTTATTACTGTACTGTTTGTATAACTTACAAGGCCAAGGTTATCTCAAAAAATAACACGACTTGTGGTCCGGACGAAAAATCAATTCCATCCTCCTTTCGTATTCATTCGCATTGGTAAGGAAAGCGCGTTTATACTTTCCCGTCCGCTCCAACGAGACCTTGGAAACTTTTTCGAAGGTAAATCGTAAATATCTTATGATTCTGTCTAGTTGGTTTTAGTAATCTAAGATATTCTTGTATTTGATTGCGGAGCTTAGGTTTTTATGTGAGAAAGTATTTAATATAATCACATCTACAACTTTCTTCTTCAAAATTATTCTCCGTGATATGCCGTGGATTTCTTTGGTGAAACTTTATAATTTGAATATCGCCTTTGTCGATGGAAAGTGCGTCGATGCGTCTTTCTTCGGTCCGTGGCTTCTCTCTTTGTGTTGTGCGATGATCTCGATTAGTTTCACCGCCACACGCCTTTTGTAAGCCATTATTCTCCTTTCTAAGCCGCGCTCATTCAGATGAAAAATTAAAATCATTGAAACTATATAAAGTAGGTTTGTTTGTTTAAAAATAACTGTATAAAATTTGAAAAACATAGACGCTATTTGTGAGCAAACATAAATAGTGGTCGCATAGTTGATAGCAAGCGCCCCGCCACTGGCACGCCCCGGCTATCCCCGCCTGTGAGTGCAGGGTGTTGCAATTCTCCGCCGCGAGCTGGTGTGCAACGCTCGCTATGCCATTACTCACCTGAAAGTGGCTCATGAAACTATGACGACGAGACCCGGTCACGTACGTTCTCTCAATTTGTACCGGCCCGGCCCACGCCGTTCCACTTAGCGTTTGAGAGGCCTATTTGATAATGAACATAACTTACTTTTTAAACCAACGTCACTGAATTATTGCGCTTGACTTATTGCAATATAAATGAGTCAAAACAAAACTGTTGTTACCCTCGAAACTGGAGCATCTTGATAGGGTTCTAAATGATGAACGGGGGTAGACAGAAGCAGCTACCGACGCGATATAATATTGAACAAACATTTGGACAACTCGCGTGTCTAAGACGACTAACTCTTTGTAAAATAGAAACTCGTAAGTTTATGAATTCCATAGGAAATACACTACCACATATCGCTATACAAAAGATTTTCGTTCGCTCTGTATATTAGGGCCTATTTATTTTATTGGAAACAGAGTCGGCTCACGGTAGCGTGAAGCGTTAATTCACCGAGGGAGCAATTCGGAACGGGGACATGGCGCTCTCCAAGTTGTGCGAGAAGCAAGCGCGATGACCCATTTTGTGCGTAACGCGGCATGGTGAGGAATCGATGATTACACCAGCCGAATGTAGAGGCCTTCGCGTCGCTTTACTGATGAGTCGGGATCTGTGTCAGGGTCCCCCCGGCCTGCGCCCTTCGCGCCTCGCGCTGCCTCCCACCGACATCCACTCCCCGCAGTTGACCCGTAAAACTTGAGTATTTGTGTTTCACCTTCCTCGCTCCTGTTTAATGATTTGAGGTCACCAGTTTTCGCCTTGTTGATCACGATAAAACACTGCCCTAATTTTTTCGCTCGAAACAGTTAATCGAACGCGTTTGGTTTGTGTTGTTTTGCAAATTACCTGGACGGTATTCATTTATGCGACTTCAAGATGAATTGCTCCACTTTATCTGGAATATCTATGTATTCTACTTAATAAATTTAAACTCTCTCAGTGTTTAAAGTAACGATAATAAATTAGTTTAAATCCTTGAACATGAACATAGGTACCGCACCCAGCCAGGACAAGCCTGCTCCGGTCAAACCGGCATACCGGGGGGCACGAGGTTGTGGAGCGTGGTTTTGTGCTAACGCTCCGGGATGGTAGTCGACCGGCTATGCAGCCAGACGCCGATTTGGAGAAGGTTGTTATTAAGGATAGGGATAAGCGTTAGTAAAAAATGGTGTTCGTTGATTATTGAGTTGACCCATCTTGGGGTTTGTTAGTGTTTGGCTTTGCAAGGACTATCTTAATATGTTCGCTGTGTAATGTTGGTTCTATTGTGAGTAATCATAACCGCGTCGGGTGTAGTAGGTGGATCTTTAATGTGGGTCGAATAGATCCTATGTCGCTAAGGGATTGTTCTTGTGTCATCTGACGGCCTTTCCTGGGGTATGGTTGGTGCCTGCCTGTTGGTATGTCGTTCTGTTTCCTCATCAGATTCGCTGTCGGTTTCTGCCATCTTATAGATCTCCCTGGCAGCTCTTATAAAGTCTCCTTTGTTTTTCGCCATGTCCTGCCAGTCAGATGTTTTCCTGGGGTCCGTTTCATGAGATAAAGAATCCTTCCACGTATAGTTAGGTCTACCTACTTTAAGATCTTCCGTTGCTTCGATCTCTTGCAAACGGCGCCGGCACTCTTTAAGTGTATTTCTAGCCTCTATATCTTGAGGGTGATGCTTCTAATAGAACTTCGCCTTCTGTAGGTTTGTAATTGCCTCTTCTCTAGCCTTAGAGTACCTTCTTTCATGTTTGATAGTCTTATTGGCCGCCATCTTCATGACGTTTGTTATCACTTCCCACGATAGCGGCTCTTTTCGGTTTTCGCCGTTCCTGCTCTTTTTGGTTTCCTCTAATAACGTTTCTTGGTTTTTTTTTTTTTTTTTTTTTTTTTTTATTTTTTTTTTTTTTTCGCGTGGTGTTACTTTGAAGCATCTCGTAGTTTAGGGTTTTGTAGTCAAACTCGTTCGCAACGTTGGCCCTGGTTAGTCTTATTGGAGGTCTCGTAGAGTCCCTATTGGAATTTAACGTGAGGGCAGGGCGACCTAACTTTGAACAAAAACGCGCCATGCTATCAAAATACGTTCGCAGCGTACGTTCGTAACCTACGCGCAAGCCAAATTGATATTTAACGTTTCGATTTACGGTTCATATTTCACTGCATACAGTTCGAGTCTCTCAAAGTTATCATGGTTGCCATTAGGAATGTAGATTTAGTACAATAATAAAATTGTATTATTTTAGTGTTTATACTTAATCATCAGTGAATTATATTTCGATAAATTAATACTTTATCAGTAATTATTTTTTATGTGTTATTATAACAAAGTATGTATTTACAATTTTTTTTTTTCCTAAAATGTTTACTAAATTAATCCTGTTTTTCTCGAATTCAACTATAAATTGCTTATTAAAGTAGCTAGATATAGTTACCTATTGATACAATACAAACAAATTTCTCATACTTTGGGGAGTGATGTGCCGTTTGATCCACGACTGTCGATCGTACTTTACTGTGCCCTCCGTTCGCTGCGTGTTCGGAACAGGGAGATAGGTTTCTGTTGTATTATTTATTCTGTGGTGAGGGGCTTCAGGTTTCCCCATATGATTCTATGGTCAGATAGGATTGTTTTTTCACCTTTGATGTAATTAAAAATCTGGTTGTTTTTGGCATCTGTCATTATATGGTATATTTGCGATGTTTTGTTTCCCGACGTCCAAGTCAGTTTACAGCTGCGCCGGCCGAATGATTTGTCCAATCGGAGATTTTCCCGTTTCGTTACTTGTTTGGTGTAGGAGATTTTTGCCTCTTTGATTTTTATCGCGAAGTTCATGTGTATCTGTGAGTCCTATGTGGGCGTTGAGGTCACCTCGTATGATTGTTATTGAGTTTCTTGGTTTATTCTTGGTCAGTTGTAGTAGCCGAGTCGCGTCGTTTGCTGCTGATGACGTTAAATTGGACCTGTGCGTTGTAGTAATGAATAGAGAGGCTCCACTGCTTGTATCTATTGAAGCAACCATATTGTTTGTGTTTGCTTTAGTCCAGTTCAGCCTTAGGCCGCTGCTTTTTCTTATGAGAATAGCTTGGCCTCTTCTGTTGTTGTTTCCGCTTAGGTGCCATGTATAGTGACTAGATTCTTAGGTCCCGGATTTTAAGTGAGTTTCCTGTAGGCAGGCAATATGGATAGATTTTCCGTCTAGAAACTCGTCAATCTCTCGTTTTTTAGTCAACGTTGCGGCGCCTCTAACATTCCATGTGGCAATGTTTATGTTTTCATTTACTACCTGTTTTTGTTGTTTGGTGTGACCTGGGGCGGGCAAGTTTGTATCCGGACTCATCTGGTATTCTCCTCTGGGGTGCTAGTTTCAAGAGTTAGACTTAGGTCATTTTGCGTGGTGCTTGTACTTATTACTCCTAGGTGATTTTCATAGCAATCAAAGTGGTTCCCCGTAATTATTAGACCTATGCTACCTGCGGAAATTAGAAGCAATCACACAAATTAAAAAAAAAGTCCCGTCTTTTTATTTAGCCGGAACCTACAAATTACCATGTTATCCAACCCACGAAAGCGACCAAAATGGAATGCCACTTTTTGGTCACCCATCCGCGTACTGACCGCGTCCAGAGTTGCTTAACATTGGTAATCGCATGCGTTTCCCCGCCCGCTCACTGAGCTACAGGCGCTTAGTACTAAGTAACGATACCAAACATTCAGAACCTAGATTACACCTAGAATGGTAGAATACACGGGACTTCTATTTTAGGTATATTACAGCATAACCTACCTGTATTCAAGAGCAAATACATGTCATTTCATTTCATTTCAGAACCTTCTCTATTCATGAAAATCATTGTAAAAGCCTGAACCAAACTATCTACCAACATCAGCATAATATTAAACTCGACAATTAGTTACCTACAAATTAATTATAGTAATCAGTCCAAAGTGGCGTGGTGACGTATACTCCACGTGACGGTCGAGTCAGACAGCGCGGCGCGAGGTGTAGGTAGGTACTGTATGTATAGGATAGATATAGATCTAGATAGACAGATAGTGCCTCCCGGTGCCACTCGCACGTTTTGTAGACGAATCGTTAAGCCATGTCAGAGGCCCTTAGGGCGGGTTGATAAACTCTCGACACCAGAGTTGGCCACTCTCAATCGATAAGAAGAATACCTTTCACGAACTAGACGTCGAGCACGCTCGCCGTTTTGTTACAACAATAAATCGTAATAAATTAGTTTAAATCCTTACCGAAATATTATAACGGTCGCTGTAACATTATTAGAATGGCGGCCCCTCGCCGTGATTTAGAAAAGTTGTCTACGTTTGAGGTCGACCCGACTTATTCTCATTCATATCGAATTTAGTTACAAAAACTCAATTTAATCATCGAGATATTTACTCTTGTATTGTTAAATATTCGGTTTTACTTTAATTCACAGAATTGCTATGTCGGTCTCTAAATTTGTATAATGTTATGGTTATGATTGCATGACGAATTAGTAGATAATTTAATCGAGAATATTGAATGAAGCCTAGCTGGGTTGGTGGTGATCGACCTTTGCGGCGTCACCTTCGTGGCAGCGGCGGCGGCTCTGTTGGCATTGTCGCTCCGCCGCCAGTAGGAAGCGGGCACAGATTGCTATTGGGCGTAAGGCCGTTTTCAATGCACCATCTTTTACCTTGTGCCCCTTATTTCGCGGCTTGACCCCAAACCGCTGGCCGGAGGCAATAGTGAGCGATGCGCGCACGCGTCCTTGCAGCCTCTAGGAAAAATATTGATAGCAACAACAATTCGGCTGGTCGCGCTATTCCACGATGAGCATTCTTCAGAAGCGGTGAGATTAGATATTAATTTAATTTAACGATTAAAACTTTTAAATTGCTTTATCAATACTGGTATAGACATAAGTCTTAATGATGCGATGTTATACAACTGCGAAAAATATAGAAGTTCAAATATTATGATCTTGTTTGAATAGACACAAAAGCTGGCTCGTCATACCATGCCCCCAGCCTCACGCCTTGCTCAATTTTTTTTTCCAAATGCCATTCGTTTGGCATGTAGGTCAAATGCATTACGTTGTCAAATTTGACCCGGTTTTGCCTACAAGAACAATTGAAAGTCTTGAGTTAGTGACACGGTATCGCGTTTCTAAGCCAATGAAATGTGTCCTTTACCAAAATGTAAACTAGATCACGCTCAATTAGTTCACTATGTAACTTATACTGTGCTTATACGAAATCATTTGCAGAAGCGGCAATTCATAACTCCTTGGCAGATGGTGATTAACGCATTGTTAAGATGTAGGAAAGTAGAACGGGGGCGTCAAATCCAAGGTCACGGACGTAGCTGAACAAATTTATTTTAAAGTGGTCAAATATAGCCAAACTTCAATAATGGAGTACCTTGGAAGCAATAAATTTCATATTCATGGTTATGCATGACAACATTTTGTCGTCTTGATCTAAATCAAGTGGCTTTTCCTCCAATTCGATTATATCCGTCATTATTTTTTTCAAATTTTGCCACATTATGACATTTTCCATAGACATTCTTATAAGTATATAGGATTCCTCGTATATATTTCTTCCTTAGTAATCACATGACTCGTAGATCATCGGCGTTGCACTAGAATTATGCTAGCATAATCTGGCCGTGAGCCAATTGGACACCTTGTATATTTTTATGTGTAAGTCCATTTTCTCTCGCTACCTATGCTGTCTAGTGCTATATATGATTATTATACATACAAAAAAATTGTTTATTTGCGTCATTAATGTTACCATGCTCTTTATTAAATTTAAATTTCCCGACTCTTCGATAAAAGTTGCTTTAACGCAACAGTTACGTTTTGTATATGTTACAGTTAAAACCCGTTTTTCGTTAGAACTCGTTTTCCCTAGTTAAAACTAGTTTTTACTAAATGCCTTTGTTAAAACTAGAAATACCTAGTCAAAACTAGAATTGACCACTGATATATTTGATTTTCAGTTAAAACTAGTTGTCACTCCGAGCTTTAGTTAAAACTAGCACTAGAGAAACTAATTTGGGATTGAAAATAAGATATAGTTTTTAAAATATTTATTAAAAAGATCTAGGACATAGAGTAAATGTACTGTACATGTACTTAGTAAATTCACTTGTCTGTGACAGGAGGTAAGATTAGGTTCGTTAGGTTGCTTTCTACCACGCACATGCGACGACGAGCGAAGCGAGGAGGAGCCAAGCGGTCGTCACAGTTTTAACCGAGTCGCTTCGGAAAAACGCGTTTTTTCTAGTAAGAACTAGTTTTAACTAATATTCAATTTTGAGCATTAGTTAATTCTAGTTTTAACAAAGGCATTTAGTAAAAACTAGTTCTAACTAGGGAAAACGCGTTCTATCTGAAAACTGGTTTTAACTGTAACATATATATCTTTTTTCGCCTATCGTTTCTTAATACACACACGTTTCGCATACAATGACTGAAAGTGTACGTCCGCTAGTGTGCGCGGCCTCAACCGAGTTTTGTCGATGCTTTCTCGAGCGGCGAACCGGGTCGTGTTCTCGTTGCCCCCTCGCTGAGCTGAACCAGCGGCTGCCTCGCCGCGGTACAAGCCTGCCTCTACTCTACCTCACACACTCACACCTATACCTGTACACACCACACCCACACAGGCGCTCTCGGATGTATTGTGTCAGGGCTGACGAATATACATAATTTCATTAGTAGATTTGACTGCTTATGATGGAGACTGTGTTCTACATAAACGTAGTCTTGACTTGGAGTGTCGCAACACAGTCAATGTGGCTTTTTGGTATGTTTTTCGGATAATGTTGTTTTTGTTGAAAGTTTACTTAGGTATGTCAACTTATATTTCACACCTTAGTTTATTCGTCCCGTCTTAATCTAAACCCAAAGGCGCAGGAAATCCTTTTAACTTTATAGTTAACATTGTATTCTAATAAAAATCCTGTGTCTGCCACTGCTCCATGTATATACATATGTACCTACTGTCAAATACATACTACGATAATGGCCATCAAAGTTATTAGATAAAATTAAAGGCAATCCACACCGACGACCCTCGTCGATGTAGGAAGTAGGGTCACACAATTTATATTGGGCTGAAGTCAAGGTCTTGCCAATCATTTTGGCCATCTAGTAATTCATAGGACAATAAAGCCTGAGGTCAAACTACTTCGGCCTTATTTGTTAACCATCCTTGTCATGCACTGAAAACTTCCTGAAAAGGACGTCGGCAAATTAAATTGCTTAATTGATAGCGTGCCGGTACAATGTTCTGTGGCTTTTTGCTGCAGCCGATTCGTGACGTATTAACAATAAGAAGCGAGATTCAGAAATATCTGTTTGCATATTCATGGCAATAGAATGTGGAACGCGGTGCAGCAGGGCCGAGGTGGCACGGTTTCTTGTTTGAGTTATAAATCAATCCGTCCTAGTTAGATTACCGTCTGCATGGTACTGGCGTTACATAGCTATCGATGGCTTTGCTTTCGAATAGCCGTGTTGCCAAATGTGAGCGGAGGTTTGGCGGTCGACGCCGGCTGCGAGTGCGACCGGACTCCACGCTCCAGCTGCCCAGCGCCGCATAATGTGTCGCGTTATTACATAACGGAACGACCACACTAACCCTTCTTATTTGTATTTAAAACAACCAGAGTGTCATCACAATCATTTCAAAATAAATCCGACGCTTACACGTATTATTTGCACGTGCCGCTCCCACTTTGATCTTGTCTGTGCGATTTTGTGTGATTTAGATTGTGTAACAGCTTGCGTACACTGGCTTTTACGTTTTCGAGATGAAATATTAAACGTTTAAGTGTAGTGAGTAATGTTTGCGTGCAGGAAATATATTGAAAACACAATGTTAGCGGCTTCAGTGCGTTCAGGTTTGTGAATTGGTCGAGCGTCCTCGGCCTCGGGCCGTGCTTCCGCGTCGGAGCTTATCCTCGCTCGGCAGTGCCCATGATAATCTTTTGTGCGGCGAGCCTTGATCCTAGACCTTCCCCACAAAGTCACGTGTGCACTCTATTTATCAACTAAAACGATATTCTCATTTCCTTTCTAGGTATAATCAGCAAACCGCGCGCTCCTCTTGGTTGAAGTACGTAACATTTTGCTATTATTCTATCCTTATTTAATGGTAGATATAACATCACTTGCCTTACGTGTGATGGTGATGGTTTCACATTTCTTTCAAATTAAATGTAGAATTTTCTATGTAGTAGAATTTATATTGCACTGCAATTTAACAAATACGCTTAGTACGGCTAGCTTGGTGAAGGAACGGGAGGAGGCGAATCGCGCAAATATAATAAACGCTCCCTGCAGACTTTTGAAGCGTTGCATTGGAGAGTGGCCGTTGTTCATTCAAGAGTTCCATGCGAATAGCGCTGGTTATTAGCGTTAGTTTTATTGAGCCACGTGCAAACAGGTAGGCGTGAGTGGGCTACGTCACTCCACCGGCCTATGAAGGTCGTGACGTAACGAACGTAGTCTCACCATTATTGAGTTGGTCGATCCATCGCTCGATTGTTGCGAGGTCGAAACGTTCTATCTCTCGGTGGCTGAGGTTGTTCGCCACTCAGTCTCGTTTCCTTCATTCCAAGATCGCACACGAGAGTCGCTGGCTGCCGCTCGATGCCGTCTAACACTAACCTGATTAATGACCAGGAAATAATAACAGCTTTGTATTCAAAGCACGAGCGTTCGGCCTTAACATTTTGCAACCCAGGCCTTATGTAAATTCTACTTCTCCAACATTTATAAACTGGTTAATATATATATTTTTCAAGACTTCCCTTCGCTCTATAATCGAGTTGAATTCCATCTGTAAAATAATAATGTACCGTCGCAAATGAGTTTCGTAATGCAGTATGCTGTCGTTGATACGACGTTGGATGCTTGCCAGCTCGAGAAGCTCTAGTCTTCTTACAGTTAAGTAGGCGCCTGCGTGGCAGATACTCGTAGCTACCTTATTTTCTGTTCACAATACTCGCCTTCGATTACGGTTCCGGGTTATTACGTGATATTTTATAAACCAAAAAATGCTATGAATAGTGTTATGATGTTAAAGGCTAGTTCGTGACTTTTATTGATTTCAGCTATCTTTCAATGTCATGCGATAAAGTATATCTGCCTATAAAGCCTGCCTTTTACACGATTTCATCAACGTTCAGGAATAAATTTATCATTTCCTGCTCAAGATAAAAGATAATGAATAAACTCTGATAATATACAAAAAATAAAATAAAAGTTTTACGTTAGTTAAATCTTGGAACGGTCTTACCTCATTATCTTGAACTAAGTGTTGTAACTTTCCTTTGCAGGTAACTTACTCTCTCTAAGTTAAGACTTTCGAACTTGGTCCAAGATATTCTATCAGTTTTACCTCGAGCACTATTGTGATAACATTACTGCTTGTTAAATATACGAGGGCTTTGTAATTTAGCTACATATTTATGGTTTGTTTTTAATTGGGTAAGAAAGTAGACATGGTAAGAGCCAACACTACAAAAAGCTCAAATAAGTACACAAGCTGAGATCAAAATTAAAGATGTCTAAGTAGAGTCGTTCGCAGACAGAGGCTGTCACATGTTCATACACAAGTATGTATATGTACCTACATGAAGTATGTATGGTGGCATCGCCGGCGCGGTCACCTTGTTCGTCCTCGCGACTCGGACAAATAAAGGTGGCCGCGAATGAACTACCAGTTCCGCGTACGCACAATGTAAGCCCCTCGCAAATTGCTATCAATCGCTCTCTGGTTGTCATATCTTACACTGAAAATGTATTTATCGACAACGTTAATAAGATCACATTAACTCCAACCATTGCATTTATTTATTACACCTGTCACCGAAGCACCTTATCACTTACAAAGTCACGGTGTTTGTATTCTAAACGGTCTGGACTGTTTAATAAATGATAATGTAATACAGACACCTCGTATAATAGAAATTGTATTATCCGATTTTTACGATTCATGAAATGAGACTTTATTCCATTAACAGTAGAGCTCAGTTCAGTTTCTTCCGTGGCGGTGTTATAGCAAGCTCGTGGAACCTCACCCACGCAAACGTCGTTACTGCATTAAGCTCCTGTCCTTTTCTGTCCTTCGTCCTTTTCTATATACGATGTAGAGGATACAACATGTTGGAAATGAGCCGCAGCTTACTACATAATTGCTTTTTCTTGTACTTTTCTTGCACCTGTACTGAATCGTCGATCAATCAGCGCATTTTTCTCACGCGGCGATTGATTATCGCGAGATGTTTTTAAACTCGATCAGCTGCTATTCTTATAATTTTCAGGAAGACCATTGTTCTTTGCGATATTCGCTTTGACATTGAGGAGTTATTGTTATAATAATTATTGTTAGCGGCGTAGGTACGGGCCGATGACGGCTGGCGCAGCCTTGAGCATCATGTGTGTTTGGTTATACCCCGCGTCACACCTACAATTTGCGCTGTTTTTATCTCTGCGCTCCCCCACTCTATGCGTTATTTACGGTTGCATAATTTTTATTTTTGCAAAACCATTTCGTCTCGTCTCGATCTTTATTTCTTCAGTGTGTTTTTAATTGTATTAACACGTTACTTATTATTTCTAATCTGCTCCTGAGCCATTATTTGAGCATTTTTTTATTTCCTGCATTTTATACAGCTATGTTACCGCGCTGTTAAATCAATTAGGTAACTAATTCATTTAATTTTATCATGGCAGTTACATCATTATTACGGTTTTCAAATATGTACTTGTTTAATTTTGGGCTATATGTATTCAAGTAATTTAACTTATGACAACATAATTTGTTTTGTTATTTGTCATAAATGTATTGTTCATTTTAATTTTATTATTTAACAAAGGTCTTTTGTGGTTTACCTCTTTGAGAATGTATTTCAACCTCATTGGCATACCCATAACAATTAATTGTTCTTAATATCTATGAAAATGCATACGTATATGTTGTGATTTTACTATAATATGCTTTACTTATTTATAGGGTTTTACCTACATAAAACACGGGTCTAATCAATTCATGTTACATTAAATAAACAATTATTTTTATTCTCAATCCAATGTCACTTGTAATTCGTCTTTGTTTTTGTGTGCAAATAGTTTACCAATAACATAATAAATACGATAAAATACAAATATATATAAACACCTCAAGACGTTTTACGAACATTATTTATACAGGCAGTTTATGTGCAGAAACCATAATGGCCTCGTAATAAATTAAATCGTTTTCAGGCTGTTTTATATTCTGAGCATGAGCAAAGATGGCCGAGTATATCAAATCACCTCGAGTAAATGAAGCACAGATTACTGCTTGTTTCTGAACGCCTACATTAGAAAGATAGAAGACAATCATAAGACCTGAATAGGCAAGCGGTTTTTTATTTGCAGTATATCTAGCGCATTGCACTGACTGCGAATGTAAACTTGATGAATGTTTGCAGTTGTAGTTGAATAATAAGGCCGATATGGCAGGAGTGTTTGGTCGCGGTAAACATATCGTCCTTCAGCACAGAATATTCCAGTCGAGGACCCTATAATGTCGGGTCGTCCTCAGGGCGTCTGAGTCACAGCACGCAGTCATCGTTAAGAGGGCATTGCTCACTTGGTTACTCCCCCCTGTCTCGGCCGCTGCACCAGCCCGACCACTTCGAATAAAACCACACTCATGCGCGTATCAGGGCGCTCATTGTTCTAGCGTCCTTATTCCGATTCCATTGTCCCGCCAACAACTGCCTGTTTATTATTGTTGATTGCAAATTTATGGTTGTGCCATATCATTGTCAACCTTTCAGGGCCTAACACTCCTTTGAGCGCAAATAGCACAGCTGCTTGATTGATATAACTAACTGCGCATATTATTATTGCGATGCGGAAAATCATGCCCTTTATTGTTTTCTGTATCGCGCTCTAGACTTTGCCATTGTTAATTTTCATTATGACACAAATCTAAATAATTTAGCCTCGTTACAAAAATATGATTCATACTGGCATGCTTCAGTTAGTGGATTCAATTCGAATAACAAGGATAACCACAGTATTTTCAGCAAATCGTCCTTCAATACTAATTTTATAATAATAAGTGCGTATTAATACAGACAAATACAGTTGTTAAAGTATAAAGGAATCAGAGCGCACAGTTTAATAATAATTCGGCCATTTTCCGTATCTGTCTGCATACTTGCAAATCTGGCACGGGGCGTTGAGACCTTTCCTGGCAGTTTGGCACTGAACATAAAAGAGTTCATTGAATTACATTAGGTCATAAGTAGTGCCTTGCTTTCTCTTCAGGTATAATGCAATGCAAGGAAACATTTCGAACAAATGTTATCTACTTAGCAGTCATTCACTGGCTTAAATATAGCAGACGATGGGAGCAGGTCGGGTGACAGCTATAATAAGCCCACGGGAGACCAATGATACGTACTCTAGAAAGTATATTGCTCAACACTACGGGTTGTTGACACAGAATTCTTAGTACAAAGCTCTAACGTGTCACATTAGAACATAACTCATGTGTTCTTTGATATCGTATCGTACACTCTCATCAGGGCTCGTGCGTATACGTTTCTGGATCAGCGGAAAAAACATGTACCTCCATTGCCTAATCTAAAAAGATAAGCGTTGGGCTAATGAATCAGGGGCGTTGACAAAGGCGGTATCGTTTACAATAACGTTATTTTTTGTTGTTGTGAGTCGCGTGGTGGGTCCCGCCGGTGGGTGGTCTACCGCAGCCCGTCCGGCCCGAGCCCGCGAAGCCTCGCTGGAGCGTGACGAATTGCCCACTCGCCTGTCATGTCACCCTACTCATCTTACTGCATTCTCCAAACACTCCACTTAACCGTTTGACCTCACTGTAATCACTACGCCATACATCAAAGAGAAAGCTATCATCTTGAACGCAATAGCAATGTCATTTGCATTCGTTATCTGATCCATTTCAGCGGCAGCCCGTAATGGTGTATTACTATCTTGTTTATCAATCTCACTCGTTACAACCGAGTAATTATGACCTATTTTATGTAGGTCAAAAATAATAGATGAGTTGATATGATGATTCATCTATTGTTGATCGCCATAGGAGCGGTTCACGGAGCGTATGTAGGCCGGGCCGCTCCATTTGCCACAGTCGCAAATTGCCGATCGACCTCGGATGGAGCGCTGCGTGCGATATCTTATCAACAACAGTTACAAAAAGTTGGTCACCTATGAAACCGTCCGCCAGGCTCGAGATGACCTACTGGTGATGGCGCAATCTAACTAGATCAAACTTATCGTTGTGGGTTAAAACGGGCTGAAATTCATTGCGTTGCCTGCAACGTTTTATCGCTAGCTGTTTATGTTTATGATGACTTGTTATTCTGACTCCACTTGTTGCTTCACTGAAACTTATTTTGTTTTCGTTAGATAACTTTAGCTAACATCGGTCTAAATGTAGTACTACGACAGAGGAGTACCTGTTGAATCATCAGAGCGGTTTAAAATATTGCCTAACAAAGATAATTATGATAGTGAATGCTCTTCAATACTATGACTGCGCAACAAGTGCCTAATACCTATCTGAGCCAGTTTCTGGGTCGGTCGTACCGATTAATTCACTTAGCCTAGTTTTGTACTGTGACACTCTTTTTCTGTTTGACACACATTATTTTATTGCAAGTATGTACTTACTCTCATTTTTTTATCAGGGCATCTATTCTGCCCTACAATGCCAGTCCTTATTTGCTTTTCTTTTGTTGAAATACTCTATTGTGCTTTGGAGTAGCTACATTTTTAACACGGTCTGCTAGCAACAGTATCTCTTAAAGTCGGACTAGATTTTTTCAGAGCAACACACATATGTATGTTGATTCGTGAAAATACAACAGTACTACTTTTACAAATTTATAGTACGGGGTATGAACACGTGCCTTTATCAGCTGGATTTGATATGACATGTGTTCTCAGTGTGTGTTTGTCGATGACCAAATGACACCGGCTGTTCTCTGATAACGCGGAACACGGGTGCTGTATAATCCACATTCTATTGAATACCTATCTTCTTCAACAATGTTGGAGTTCTCTGAATATCTGTTAGTCATTGTACAGTGTATGTTGTCCCAAACTTGTTTATCTTTGAGTCATAATTGGATAAAAACGAATTTAAGTATTAAGTAGTGCATCACATGTCAGTGATACAGATCCAAATTCATTGGAATAGACCAATGATATTCTATATAAACTGAACCTCATTGGAATAGACTCAGTCCTTATCGAAAATCAGGGCTCGCAATGATGAGATCCTCGATTAGACAAGTGAGCTTCAATATACAGCAGTAGGAGAGCTGGCATTCAATGAGCCTTCACAAAGCGAGCGCCGGGCCGCGAGCGGATGCAGCGCAGTGATGAAACTGACACAGATTCTAACGCGTATTTGGTAATCGAAATACAGTTCGTGAAAGTCTCGCAGGACGGCCGTATCTCGCATTGTACATGTCCCACTTAGACGTGCTCTCGACATTTTGACGGCACCAAAACCCAAAAGCCGAAGCTACTTACGCGTAAGTCTTCTTTCGGCGCGTTTTCATTGGTCGACGCGCGGCCGCTCGTACCTCGGTACATATGCACCAGTACTTTTATTATAAAGCAATATGCTGGTATTGTGTTCGCGTCCCACATTTGGGAAGCGAAACTGCGGCCTTTGATTGGCGCATTAACGACGTTGCTACATTTTCGCCTTGCATTCAATCCATGAGAAGTTGCAGGTATTGCCTATCGACCACTAGGTCACCAGTTGGCATATCGTTACGCGTACCTGCTTTCGTGATTATAATTTAATAATAGGTTGGATAGCTATCAAATTCTCAGACGTCGAGGGTAAGCCGACTAGTTTTTATAACATGTCAAAAAGCTGCAAAAAATGAGTATTCAAATGTAAATGGAAAAATCTTGTAATGAACATGTGATGTGATGACATCATTTTCATATAGTCTAGCGACGTCGCCGTTGTGATATTTGATTTTTTGGATATTAAAAGCTATTCTGACCTTTTTCTGCTAGAAGTTCAGACGTATCAGACTTGTAAATGTGATTTAGAATTAATTTAGTTATCACTTTATTTAGACGTATTGTGGTTCTCACTTAGTAAGCTTATTCTAACTGGAGAGTTTTTGCGTGTTAGATTGGTATTTACTTGTAATATGAATTTTCTTTGAGCGCGTTTAGCAACCCAGCAGACAGGTTTTATGAGCTTTTCTTAGATTTTTTTTTTTATTAAATGCAAAGATTTATGTAAATCTTGAACCATAATTTAAATTTAATGTTTTACAAAACTGAAGGCTCAGAAACGGTGTACTTTATGTTGAGCAAAATCAATTAAGACGCACCGAAGGCATTTGCATGAATTTAGTCATCCTTCGATTACCATTCCGTGGAAGGACTTGGGCGCCCACCACGATGTATCTGCACAAGAGAACTCCCCTCCCCGAATTGATTCTGCGAGAGAGTCACGACCCTCAGTCATGAGGAAATACGACTAAAGAGAGAGAGAGAGAGATTACCAGACTCATAATTTTTTCATTTCCCTAGTTTTTTCTATGCTTGTATAGTAAAGTGTATTTATTTGTTGTTGCAGGCTCGGGTCGGGCAGCGAGTGCGGTGGTGGCGGTGGCGCGGCGCCGCAGTCGGCGCGCGTGTCGTCGGGCGCTGGCGGCGGGATGGCCGTGAGCCGCGTGCCCAGCCCGCTGCACGACGGGAACACACCCGTCGCCGAAAACTGGTGCTTTACACAGGTATACCGTCAACACAAAACACCTCTTTAAAAATATAGTGGCTCTGTTAACGCGGCATGAAAACGACCATACAGCGTCAAAACATGTTCATCACGCCAAGCCTGTTCAAAGCCCTCCGCCTGCTTGAGTCGTATTTCCTCATCCGTCGTAGTAGTAGGTACTTTTGCATTTTGAAAGACGCCCATATCCTTCTTTGCCCATTAAAATCCTGTCATATTCGAAGACATGATAATTTGACAAGCAATAAAAAAGGAATCGCAAGTCAGGCAGGTATGATATAGTCTTGGTTTTGTTAGCTAAACATCATTTGAATAAGAATGTATGTACCTAGGTACTGTAGGTTTACAGTACCGACTATTCAGAATCAGTCAGTACACCACACTAGCGAGACGATCAATAAACGTAGAACTGACGACCTTCTCGCAGCCATCAGAGATGTTTTGTTTATGGTTAATTGAAAAATTTAACGGTTCCTACAGTTCCTGGTGCTAACTGTTTAGATAATTGCCACACTAAGGTCGCGGAATCATATTTAAAATTACCGAAACAACAAGTTACGCAACACACTTCCTGATTAAAACGATAGCATATTGATTTGTATTAGATGACCTTGAGCAAATGACAATATTTTGTCGTAATAGACTATCAACGAGCGAAATCGAAGCTGAGCGTCCATAAAACCTCAGTTCGCGGCCGTCGTATAAATACAACAAATCGTCTGATGTTTCAGCTAGCGAACGAGCGATAATATTGTTTACCGAGGCCGTTATCGGTGAACTTGAAATGTTGCGCATACGTGCTGATTGTGTTAATATGTACATATTTATACGTACCAGCGCCACTAGGAAGTATTTAACGTATCGGATGGTCGACTCGGCACGGCTAGGCCGCGCGCGCCCGGTCACGTTGCCAGCCACCAGATGGAGTCGCGCCGATCTGCACCCAGATACTAAATTATAATTTAAACATTCCAATATGAACTTTATGATTTATTCGCTGAATATCGTCCGACCTTTAGATAGACGTAACGTGTCCTTTTGGTGTGAGGTATGTCATAATCTCGGTTACATAACCCTGGTCTTCACCTCGCACGTCAATGTATCGGCATTGCGGTATCCGCCTGCAACGATAAGAAAGTAAAGCGATCTTGCTCAATGTTTGTTTCCACGTCCCATGTTATTGATTGAAGTTTCCAAGTTTGCCAGACTTGTACATGGCTAAATGGCTAATGTTGTGAAGCCGGTAACGTTATTTCCTCTCCGCCGGTGGTGGTCACCGCTCAAACAATTGGAACGACCGTTGTTCGGTTTAGTAGTCGACCCGGTATTACCTTTTTTGACGCTTTTTGCCAAAAATCTATTGAATTTTGCGAGCTGTAGCGGTATTTTTTGCCCGATGTCCGGCGGAATGGCACGTACACTTATTAAGGTCTCCATCGGTTTTGATGATCTTCATACGGCCCGTTATTAACGGGTTCGTGCCTAAGCGTAGGCAGTAGGTATTGTCGCGGGCGTGTGATTGTTTGCGAGCTGTTTCCTGGCGTGCCGGTGCAACACGTGCCCGCGTGCCCTGCCCGCACACGTGCCGCCTCCGATAATCGACCACTTCGCCACTCGGAATCCAAACGACTATAAACTTCTCATGTTATCGACGCAATTTGTGCAATTCTTCCCACTTACCGAAGCCTCGGTGAGTTTTTCACTTGAATTCTTATTGTGGTTTCTGTTTTAAACAAACATCATTAAGACACGTACGTAGTTGACTGAAAATCTTAACTATAATAAACTTCTTCATGTAATTAAAGAATCTTTATTTCTATTTGATCGACATTCGGTATTTGAATATTTTTAAAATGAAAATAAATTGTATCGGCAAACAATACATCACGTTTGCGTCGCATGTATCGCAGCCGTACAAATCGCTGATAAGTTACTCGGGTACGATAATTAGGATCCTGGCAAAAAATTAGCGTTCAGGTTTACGAATGATGCGTACGAGGATAACGATATAGGAATATGGTTCGCGGATGTTATCTGATGCGCGTGTGCGCGGGGATGATGCGGGCGGCCTTGGGTCGGGTCGGCGACCGGCCGAAGACCCCAGCAGCACCGCAAGCCAGCAACGGTCGGGGGCAACGACCAGCGGCCAGCCTGCGCCCGCGCCTCCTCGCCACCACCAGCCTGGCTTCTCTACTGGTTTCACCGATCGATATCACCACCACGCGAATCGCAATATTGCGATACCTTGATACATTCCGATTTCGATAGTTAGTCGCCCACGAAAACAGCTGTCGTTACTTAAGTTTTTTAACTGAAATCAACAAATGCTCGTTTTAAGAGCGCCAGCCGCAACCCGCTCTACTCGCCCGCTCAATGTGAACCTTTTGTTGATGCCCATAATACATTATCCATTGGTCTTATTCTCCATACAGCTTTCGCTTGCGATATCGCAATTCAGAAGCACTAACTGACAACGTATCGCTATAAACAAATCCATAAAATATTACCGATGCCCTAACCTTGAGTCTTGAATGACATAATGGATGTTTAAAGTTTACCTTGCTGTGCAGTAAAGTTTTATTTGCCATAAATAAAGTCGTTAAACGCACGTCCGGGCGTCCGTTTGTTTCTGCGAGACCTATCAGTGAGGCAATTACAGACAAAGGCGTTCAAAGGGTTAGGTGACAGCTGAATAGTTTGGGATACGCTTTGTAAGGAAAGATTTATTGTTCTTGAAAGTTTGAGGTACGTCGACTTCTGACTGCAGTGGAAGACACCTTGCGAATGTGCCCCTTTGTTCGATCACATTTATTCCACACGTCCTTGCAACAAGCAACAAAGCGCTGTGTCGCCTCTGCCGCCACGCCGGGCTGCCTGCGTCCGTCTGTCCGTCCCCCATACCTAACACCGTAAAACGTTTGATCTCAATATGTAACACTAAATAACTGTTTCCTTTCTTTTGTTTCAGGTCAAAGTGGTTAAGTTCAGTTACATGTGGACAATAAACAATTTTAGTTTTTGTAGAGAAGAAATGGGTGAAGTGTTAAAATCATCGACTTTCTCAGCTGGTGCTAGTGATAAATTAAAATGGTGTCTCCGCGTTAACCCTAAAGGACTCGACGAAGAGAGCAAAGACTATTTATCGTTATATCTATTATTAGTGTCGTGTAATAAATCAGAAGTGCGAGCGAAGTTCAAGTTTTCAATACTGAATGCGAAGCGGGAAGAGACCAAGGCGATGGAGTCACAGCGCGCATACAGATTCGTCCAAGGCAAGGACTGGGGATTCAAAAAGTTCATCAGAAGGTGAGTCACTCCTTGTCTGCTACATCCTGCTTGGGATTTGCTTTTGTATATCCCTAGTTAACATTCTAGGCACCGAGCCAGTAGAGCTTTGAACTATATGCGATTCTGGCCAAATTATTGTCCTTACGATTACGAACAAAGACGCACAATTTTCAATATGGCTGTTATTTTGTCAACTCGGATGTTTTGGAATCGTTGCCGTGACTTCCCCTGTCCCATTTACGTTAGGGTTTACTCCAACCCACGCTTAACTTTGATTCCATCGAAGGGACAGACCCTATTTTAACGGTGCAATATAATTTTGTGTATAGCCAAGTCTGAGGGCTGTAAACACCGTTCCGCTCGCCCCAGCGATGCTATAATAATTTGAAGCAATCTTGTGTCGAGGGTCCTCCATTGTACGCTGGACTAAATCAACCCCTTTTGAACTCTACGAGATGGAAATAATTTTATGATTATGGAAATGCTCAAACTAGATTCTCCATGACATACATTGAATTCGAATTTATTCTAAAAACCATTACATTTTATAACACCACCTGTCTGTTACAAAATCTCCAACATATATTAATATAATGATTACCGTGTAGACACCAATGTATTAAAAAACATCTTACAGAGATTTAACCAGTAAGCTGTCACAATAGTAAATCTACACCTTTTCTACAACAGGTAGAAAGAAAGAGGCATGCAAAAAACTCGACCGCCCAATTCGGCAGTGAATATATAGCAAAAACAGGCTTCGAATTTATTACGTAGGTGAACGAACTTACCTAGGCATTTGGAAATACAGGCTACAATGCGATACGATAACACCATGACGTGCCGTGGGTTAAGAAACTATTAATGGACTCGAAACTCCCAGAACGGTGGCATATCTAATGGCAGATGAATTTTAATTATGCACTTTCTTTGAGCGGGTCGAGGCTAATAACTTGTAGAGCTGGAATATCACGATGTTTTGTATGTATATGAAAATATACAAACAAAATATCTAGTGTTTCAGGTTTGTCTCGACTTTCGACATGGGGTTACACATGAGACACCTATAGAACATAATGTTTAACATACTATAGGTACTAGCATAATATCACCTAGGTCTAACAGGAACACTAAATGACCCTAAGTATGGTAACTAGTATCTGACCGCATAAACTGTTCCTTAAGTTCAATAATCAGTTACAACCACCTCATACAGCGGTGTCAGAAACGTTAAATTTGTATGAAGGATCACTTGACATCAATTAACTTCGCTGCTTGATTCATCAATGTCATCTCAATTATGTGTCGATTGCTACAATTACTTGGAAGGAAGACAATCTAATTTTGCTTATAGAGCACTTATGTATTAAATAATCATTGTTTATACACTTTAAGTGTTACTCAATAAAGTCTATCGATCATAACGTCTATCATCAAAATATTTATAATAATTTTGTAACTGTCTATCCATAGAGTCAAGTAAATTAGTTTCTTTAATATAAGGATTCTTTCTCATTTTAAGATTTTCTGATCTGATTTTCTTTTAATATTAATACTTAATTAGTAATCATTTTTTGTTGGTTTTTTCGTTTACTCTAGAGACCAAACCCTGTTTAATTTATCTCTCGTATATACACGATTTTATGTAAGTACTCGTTACGGACAATTTATGACAAAACGATTCTAATCCAACATGTTTCTCAATTCCAGAGACTTCCTGCTAGACGAAGCGAACGGCCTCTTGCCAGAAGACAAACTGACGATATTCTGTGAAGTGTCAGTTGTCGCAGACAGTATAAACATTAGCGGGCAGAGCAACGTAGTCCAGTTCAAAGTGCCAGAGTGTCGACTATCAGACGACCTAGGAGCCCTATTCGATAATGAGAGGTTTTCCGACGTCACGTTAGCGGTCGGCGGCCGGGAGTTCCAGGCGCATAAAGCTATATTAGCAGGTGAGTATTGTACTCGGGAAAAATGTGCAGTACAAAATGTAGACGTGTTATTTTCGGTTAAGCACGCTCCATCTTAGGCCACAGCTTTTGCTGTTCAGTGTTAGAAACTTAGCTGAAATATCTTATCTAACTAGATCTCTCTCTTGAGTCGTATTACCTCATGACTGAGGGTCGTGACTCCCCCGCAGAACTAATTCGTTAGGGGAGTTCTCTTGGGCAGATACAACGTGGTGGGCGCCCAAGTCCTTCCACGGACTAACTAGATAGGACTATGTAACTACATATATCTAGATTTGATTCTGATAGCTACCTATTCCTATTATAAGCATAATGGCGAGTTCACTTATCAAGGACTTTCAAGTGGTATAGGTATAGAGAGCTTTCAAAACCGTCCTAAGGGTCTATTACATAGTAAAAACCGCTATCCAGGCAGCACGCCTTTTTTTTTTGCCCAGGAAAACCTATTACAGGTACCACCCAAAAAACCCCGGGGAGGGCGGGTGGTTATGTGGGAGTCTCCGCCCCATTCTATAAGGGCGGCATACCCACTGAAAAAACCTGGGGTGTTCCATCTCCGCATCTATGGTCCAGGGCGATGCATACATCCGCAGCCCTGGTGATGCTGGCCCGGTAACGGGCCCCGCCTCGGGGAGCTTCAGCTCAACCCTCAATGGACGACGTGTCGGGACACGGGACACGTCGTGCATCCTGTGGGGACTCATTCCAGGGCAACAGGTTCCCCGACCTGCCACCCAGAGCCCCCAGGAGTCAGGCAGTCGCACGCCAAAGCGACCGCCCTCCTCCAATGCGCCCTCTGCGCACGGAGTTCGGTTCCCGGGTCGCCGCTACTCGGCCGGTACACCGAACTCCTCTCGCCTCTCGGCGACCACCTCGGGTGCTCTTAAAGAGCACCCAGCTCCACCTACACCGCGAGGTGCAGCGAGCTCCACGCCTCGGGCCCTACAACCAGCCCTCTCGAAGGGGAGGTATAGGCGAGGGCCCCCACTCGATCGAACGTTTGGACACAGGCTAGCAAGATCCACCGGAAGGTGGAAGTTACTAACCTGTGGACGGGGTGCACCAGGTTTCCCCAACTAACCCCAAATCCCCATATGGAGAGATGAAATTAGTTGAGCTTACCCAACGTGAAGGTAGTCCGATCATCGCACCCCAGGCAGCACGCCTAGGACAGCCCAATGATTGTTACCAATAACCGTTTTATTATTCAGCCGACTAACCGGCAAAATTGTGTACATATGTACCTATACATGTAGGTACATATATTGCACGAATAGGAACGTTAGGGTAAACGGTCGCGGTCAACGGAAAGGCCCAATGATACACGTGCCATACAAAATGGACATAGTTTCTACAAAACCAAACTTTAACGTTTTCCTGTCGCGATATAGAATATGAGAAAGACTACCAATGCGATTGAAAATGGTCATGTTGATTATCGACACAAAAATAACAAAAAAATGTGTTAATGTTAATTATTGCATTGTCAAGTATAAGTAATTAACAATATACTCGACTTAAAAGTACCTTTGTTATTATGACAGGCTTAACACAGTTAAGCTTACAAAGGATACGCATTATGGAGCGTTACTTCAATCAGCCTTGTTTACAAAGTGGTTAATTAAATCATTACCACTACTGATACGGCTACATTTATTTCAGAGAACTATTAATGCCATAACGGGTACAATATATGATTAGAATGTGCCACTACAATACAGCTCGAGTAGGTACGCCACAGTGATAAGAACTCGACAAAGCTATGCCGAATGGTATTTCCGTTAAAATAACACACATTTCCTCATTTAAACCAAACATGTTTTGTTGAAATAAGAAATATCCAGCCCGGTTTACATATATCCCATGATAATGGTTACAATTGTTTGAAAATGTATGTAGGAAATATGTATGAAGCTTGACCAGATAACGTGAACATATTGCGGAAATATCGAGTGCCTAGTTGCCTACTCCACTTTGCTTTCAAAGTGTAAAGTAACCTCAATACTTTGTGAAACACTGAAGCGGCGTGTGCCCAAAGCAACGGTAAAAACACATAGCTCGTTAAGTCTCTATATTCTATGATAAATCAGTATATTGCTGTGACTTATTACCAAGTCAAAAAAACTGCAATGCTTAACAGCAGGCAGGCTGTAGTCAAACGTAAACCTATCCCACGTAACAAAAAGTTCATATAGAACAGATTAATCTGTATTACTGCATAAACATATTGCAAGAACCATTTAAAAAAAGAATTGTTAATTTTACTTTGCAAGTCATTGTAGAGCGTAAATCTAAGCGGGAATTAAATAATAAATAGCTATAAATGACCGCTAAAATCCTAATAAAAGTATAAGTACAGTACCTAGATTTATTTAAGTTGACATATTGTATGATTACATACCTACCTATTATTATGTTTAACATGATTTTAATAACTAAAATTTTTATAATTTTATTAATAAAACTAGACTAGACAAGTAACTTCTAAAATTTTATTAAAACTAAATGTTATAAATTAAATTTTGACGAGATATTGTAATTTGTGTAGCATATTTTATGATATTAGTACTTATACCTATACCTATGTATGTTACAACTTTACATTATCAATAAAGATTCTTTATCTTTATCTTTATAACTGTTACAGTATTATTTACGTATGTCGTTATAATACAAGAACTAACAGTAGCAAAAGACCCACAAAATATTAATAAATAAATAAATACTTCGGGACATTACAGACAGCGCCATCTAGCCCCACACTAAGCTGACGTTTGTGTCGTGGGTACATGACGGATATAATACTTATATACTTTTCTTTTGTAAATACATACTTATTATACATACAAACGACCTGACTCAACACAAGTAATTATAAATTTTTATAATTCATAAATACTTGTGTAACGCGGGAATCGAACCCGCAACCGCTAGATTAGAAGGCAGAGTCACTACCAACTAAGCTAACAGGCCAGTCAGTATTATTCGTACTATCATTTATTTTGTACTTATTAAACTGAGACAGTTTGTCTGTAATTTACCAATGGCAAACCATCGGGTGATGTGTGACGCGCGTATGTATAATAATGCGGGAATTCTGGATTGGTCGCCGGTGACGTCATATTATTATTGTTGTACTTGCCAACGGGTACGATGTACTGTTTTTAATACTACATGAGACTTCTTATTAGTAGTACAAGTGGACGCCCGCGGCTTCGCTCGAATTGTTTTGATATAAAGTAGCCTATGACACTTCTAAGACTTCATTCTACTTACATACTTTTACATGCTTTGGATTCCAATATCTTTTTGTGAAACTAAATTATGCAAAAATAAACAAATTTTATTTATTTTATACCAAAAATTATGATGATCCGTTCAGCTGTTAATGCGTAATGAGCGTGTAAATAAACAGACAAACAACAAAATTTCTAAACACTGCTGACACGTTTTCTGTTATGGATTGAAGTATACACGAACAATTTTTATTTCTAATATCTTCTATGTTCAGCTTTTTGACCGTCTTCAGCTTTTTTATTATTAGTAGTATTGAAGTAGTCTGTTAGGTTATTCACAAACCAAACTATGAGTTGATTAAATGTTGTTTACCAAATGAATCCAAAAGTATGTATATGTGTTGGTGTTTGTAAGTACAAACATATGATATACTTAGGTATATTTTCAATACAGTATATCTATATCAGGTTTCGCTACTTTACAAGAAAATTATGAAAATCATGCTTCGTTAGCTGGAATTAAAATATCTATACAAACAACTGCTGTATCACAATCGCTTCCTGTACTTTTTTAAAACCCCAAATTCCCATACTTCTGTTGATTGCAATGTATGTAATAAAATGACGCAATAGTGTAGATAAAGTAATTTCGCGAAAACGATAACATTCTTACTTGTAATGACTGTAACTAAATTCAAGGCCAGGGTTAAATATACTGTAGGTACCCACTATACTATACCTATGTACTTGTCTTCATATTGGTTATATATCTATATAAATGTACTTAGTTAATACAATGTGATCGGAAGCATATAAATGTACATTCTTTGTACAAAAAACCATTGATTCATCAAAATTTTAGTCCAAAACATTTCTCAACTAATCGCCGTCGAGTATTTAAATTGAAACTTTGCTCTTTCTAATTAGTATGCAAAATCGATGCGTGGAATAATATATAGATGTTCGCAAATACCTACTGCAATGTGCTTGTAATTGAAGCGCCACTAGCGGTCAAATTAGGAACTATGTTATTTTACAAATTTTAATTTTTCTATCTAAAATGACTTATCTACAACGCATATTATTTCACCATAGACACTGACATAGATAATTCATAGTACACGTATGTATATACATTAAGTATTTACCACATACCTATATCATAGGAAACAAATGAATATGAAGGCCAAATATAAATACAGTTGATTCTATGCATAGCACATACAGAATTGACAGTAAACTTGTATTACATATTTGCAAGTGTTATTGTATTATCAATTGACGTGATCAATAAGTCGCCATAAAGTATGGGCCATATAACCATGGTGCGTATGCAAACAAAGTCATTGGATTCATTTGCAAACATCTGCAACGCAAACTTGGTGACGTCAGTAACTTTATAGGCTTCCTATCAGATTGGTTCGAGCATTACTTACATTCTTATGTAAGTGTGGAAACTTGTCCACTTCTTTTAGTGTATTTATGAGTTTTGCAATAAGTTATTGTTTTTGATTCAATTATATTATATTAGCAATCGATCTATAAAAACTAGTAAGTATTTACTTGGTTACCTGCTTACACTAACGTAGGTACTCGAAGCGAAAAGGGCAGTTCTACATTAGGGTTGACTCTACTTTAGAGAATACTTTTCTAAACTTGTTAGTTTTATGTCCCTATGTCCTATCATCAAATAACAACCACAAACTGTTAATTTCCAGCGCGGAGTCCTGTGTTCGCGGCCATGTTTGAACACGAAATGGAGGAGCGGAAAAGAAACCGAGTCGATATCACAGACGTAGACCACGAGGTGTTGAGAGAAATGCTGCGTTTCATCTACACGGGACGAGCGCCCAACCTAGACAAGATGGCGGACGACTTATTAGCGGCCGCAGATAAAGTAAGTCAATTTTTGATACACCTGTTGTCTGATCACAAACCTATGGAATAAATAATTGAAAAAATGCCTATAAGATTGCCAAGAGTTGGATAGTCTTAGCTCTAAATAAATATTCCGGAACATTGCACACAGCGCCATCTAGCCCCACACTAAGCAACCGCTTGTGTCGTGGCTAGATTTCGCTCTACCACGAATCGACAGTTTAGATACCGATAAGTTAGCGTAAGTGATTTATTTTCAAATTTCATCTCTCATTGTGTTTCTCAGTCATCAATCGAGACTATTTTCATAAACACTTCGACGCCAAAGTTTTAGGTGATTTCCCTAAGATTACAATAATCTTTCCCCAAACCTGATCTTTATTTATTTATTTATTTATAACGGTACACATAACAGAATGAGTTCATATATAAGCCAAATACACATTCAAAACTGGTTTTGAACCAGAACAAATTCCTCAGGTGAGTGTACACAGCTTGAACAATATGAATTTGATTATTATTTTCAAAAACCTGTGTTAGACAGAGAATAATGATCATCTAATACCATAAAGTTTCACACATTCTAATCAAACTACCGTCTCTTTCCAGTATGCATTGGAGCGACTAAAAGTGATGTGCGAAGAGGCGCTCTGTATGAACCTGTCAGTGGAGACGGCGGCAGACACCCTCATACTGGCCGACCTACACTCGGCGGATCAACTCAAGGCACAGACCATCGATTTTATTAACACGTATGTATAACCTTTCTATGTTCTTTGATAGATTTAACTAGAAAGCATTCCTTAGATTTCACTCTTTCAACTGGTGATTACGGTAATCCAAAATTACTTCTCTTCCTAAATTAATACCTACGTCACTTTTTAACTGACATTAAAAAAAGAGGTTTAGAGCTGTAAATGTATATGATATTGAGCAGAATTTAACACAATTTGAGTATAATGGTCTATTTAGGCTTTTACAAGTACCATTTTTCCGATAACTAAAATGGATATTTAGTACGGAGTGATTGGCGTGAAGCGGCTATCGACCGAGATTCAAAGAAGGAGTTGGGGAAGACATTTCTTTGCCAGCAGTGTGAAAGCATAGGTTGATAAAAAAGTTCATCAAGATAATTATTTTTTAAATATCTCTAATACTGTCTTGCAAATGCATTCTAGTTTTTTTTTTATTGAATAATCCTTGTCCATATACTAACACTCCCATCTCCTGTTACAGAAGCCACGCCACCGACGTGATGGACACGGCTGGCTGGAAGAACATGATCTCGTCTCACCCGCATCTGATCGCGGAGGCGTTCCGTGCGCTCGCCACGCAGCAGCAGCAGATACCACCCATCGGGCCCCCGCGCAAGCGAGTCAAGCAGGCCTAGCCGAGCCAGCACTGCACGAGGACACTCGCTGGCTAGCAATGGTGGGTGGCTAGCTAGCACTGGTGGGCGACTGGCTAGCACTGGTGGCTCACTGGCTAGCACTGGTGGGTGGCTGACTAGCACTGGTGGCTCACTGGCTAGCACTATTAGCTAGCAATATTAGCTGCCTGCTATTAGAGGGTGACTGGCTAGCACTACCGGCTGGCCAAGCTGTCTGGATAGCTGGCTGACAAACTCCACGTGTAGCTGATTGTGCACCACTAGCGACTCTACTGCTGAACGAGCGGATTAGCTCCGACTAGCGCGACACCCACTGACTGGCTAGTACCAGAGCGGGCCGGATAGCTGACTCACTCGCGTGTAAGCAGAGTACTTAACTAGCAAGTCTATTGCCATTGACTAGCGTCTATAGCTACAAACTAGCGTCGACAGATTGGCGAATCTAGCGGTCATTACTGCCCAAACTCTACAGTCCCAAAAATTCGACTATATAGCTAGATATTGACAGTCAGAATCAAGTCGCTAGCGCGTCATTCAGATGCCTAGTTTGTAATAATAGTTGTTGCCAGCTGGCTAGCTCACCTAGACAGTCAAACCGTAGCAAACGAGTCCCATCCCTAGTTGCTAGGTTCACTAGCTAGTGATGTCCACTGTAGCTAGCGGATCTGACTAGCCAATGGCCCCGCCTCTATACCAAAGACAATGCGATTGTACAATAAATAATCTAGTTTATATCATTAGAGACGCTGACTTTAATGAAACTTAATTTATATACATTTTAAAATTCGCTGATTAATTTGATTTAATTTTACATGTTTTACTCTGGTGATGTGCAATGATATCTATGCTTTAGTTTTATTATTTGAGCGTCTCTTCCGGTATCAATTAGCAATAAGAACTAAGTTGCAATTTTACATACAACGTGAATGAAAAGTCACTGATTTTTCCCGTTGCTAGTATTCTTAGGTCGTATGTAAAGTTTAGCTTATTCTTTTCAAAGTCGGTTAAAATGCGGTTCGTACATACACAATGTTATGAAAATATTTGGAGTTACAATGTTTTATCTACTTTTACTTTATCTTTTCATGATATTCTGTCAGGATTTTTCAATCTTACCTTATCTGAAATTTTCAAAACGTTGGATCACCAATATTTTCAGAAGATCATTCGTTAAACCTATGAATGTGTGTTCTGTGAGTGCATTGTGTGTGTCCGCCGCGCCGTACATACATCGAGTCGACTGCAAGTACCGAGTAGAGTGTGTGAGTGGGCGGTCCTGGTGTTCGAATGTTAGTGGATTCGTATGAAATGATCTCAAGATATTCGATCCTAATTATTGTGCGGCGTCGAGCGCCGAGTTTAATGTTAAAGGACGCTTTTTGCGCGTTGTAGTATCTATCTATTAATTATATAGGCTTCGGATTATTTACGTACATATGTCGTCACATTGAGGAACGTTCCAAGCAGCTGCGTTTTGATGTAATTTATTTAATTGAATATTGTATTTGAGCATGGAGTTTTGAATTTATCCATGTCATGTTTCATGTTGTTTTGTGAACGTTCATTTGGCTGAGAGGCGTTTGTGATTTGTGGCGCTTATAATCTGTTTCTTGTTAAGATGGAATTTAGTTTATTTTTTAGTATCTGGGTAGATGGCTTTACGAGCTATGTTTGGGAGATCCCACGCAACATTTTAATACTAATGTGTAGATTATAAGGTTATGTCTATTGTTACATGCAAATGAACAAAATTCCATCTCGACAAGAAATAGACAAGCCTTGTACAGAAAAAAGTGTTAGTTTGAACTGATTTTGTTTTTATATCAAAATTGTCTTGGTGTTTCGCGTTCCCGTATAGAAATTTTTGAAAAATTCTCGTTATACATATAGACATTAACGGTAGGTCATTTGAATTTAATGAAGTAGCGCGGTATAGGAACGCAATAACGTGTATCGTGATATTGACCGCTCGGACTTGTACGAATACATTTAATAACTAATTTAACAGCTACATAGAGCACATTTTTGAAGAAATTAACGAAATTACACTAGTAAATTTATATCACAGTGGCAAATTTGTTATTTATTTATTTTATTAGGCACACAACACAATACACAGAAATTACACGAGTGACAGCATAACATTATAAAGGTTGATCCATTCTGTGCATCAAACACATGTGTGCACATCATGATTATAAACAAATCCAATGTTCAGTAAGTTAAACTAAAGTGAAACTATTAAAACAAATTATAAATATTAAGCAAAATCATTATATTGTGTTGCTAACACTATATCTGTGTAAGAATAGATATGATTGAATCATCTACATATGTAAAGCAATATCTAAACATATAAGTTGCATGTGACTAAGATATGTTTGTACAAGTCGGAGCAGTGCGTAGAAGCTGTAGGGGACTCGAGCGAATCAAGTATATAAAGTGTTGGTATTGTATATATATGTGCTACGATCCCACCATCAAGTATATAGTAAGTACTAACTCCCTCAGAGATATATAAAGGTGATCACTACGAGAGCGTTTTTCTTTTTCTTTAAATACATCGATAAGATGTGATTCCATTGACGTGTATTGTGATGTTTTTCTTTCATATTTCCATAGGTTATAAAACGCGACGCTTTTCGGTTTCGTATTTCGTAGATCACCCGAATAATTTAATTTATAATTGTATGTGTTGTTGTTGTTGATTTCGCTTCGTCGATTTGTAAATATAGTGCGTGTCGATTTTTAGTCTACGACTTTGTAAGTTGCCATTCATTTTTGCTCACTATCTTCTCGATGTAATTTTGTGACAAGTTTAGTTGACGACTAACATTAATTATATGTAATTACTGAGCCTGCGTCGTGGCATCTGATGCTCAGAGTGCCTTACTTATAGTAAGTGTTAGTCGGTTATTATACGAGCCCTTCGACTTTACTGCGAAGGAGTTATCATTTCAAGTTGGCAGTCATGTTTGGTTCAATTGAATATTCTCTCGCATGTAACTTGGTACCTACATTGTATTGATGCAAAGCAATTTGAAAGTAACGAATCTACCCATTAGTAGTATGTATTATTGTAATAACTACTCAATATTAAGTAATGATAAATTTGTAATGTGATGGTGGCCAATAATAATTAAATATTTAATACCGTTTTGTACCCACTCCCCGTTTACATGTAGCTGACAGCTGTTATTGTGTAAATGAATAGTTACAAAGCAATTGTCAACAAATAACTGTGATTTTTCGAAATTGTCTGTAAGTTGAGCAATTAAATGAAATGATGTAAAATAATGTTTTAATTGTGTGTGGAATCCCTAAAACCTAAATTATTGGAATTAATTGTAGCGCTAGTAAATAGAGGCATTGCGTTTTTGACAGCTGAAATATCCATTTACTATCTATATATCCCAATGGAAGTTTTAAGATTAATTTTAGAGAAATTAAATAGGTAATTATTTATCATTTCCGAAAACTAACATTAGGATGTAAAAGAGCCTAGGAATGATTCCTACCATATATGAACCTAAACCAAGGATGTTATATATATTGGCCGCAGGAAAATAACAATTCAGCGTGAGTGCTTATTTAAATATTTATTACATATTTTTCATAGATTTTTTTAAATTTTCTATTATGGTTTTGAATTTTAGATTTTTTGATTTTAGCCTCTTATTTTGTTGCTGTAAAGTTTTCATTTGGTGTAATCGTTTTTTTGCCAGATCCGTTTTTGACTTTAGCTTTTCTGTTAGCTTTTGGTTTGCTGGGCTGTTAGGAGCAGACTCAATGAGACATGAACATTGGTGTTCTATTTGTCTTGTCACAGGTGAGTCTGTTCTGGTTTCCAACACATCAGCAGACTGAACACAAAATTGATAGTTACAGCTGGGGCATTTCATCTGAAAAATTAAATATTCAGTTAAGTATTAAATTTTAATATTTTCTATGATTTTAACACATATAATAACATTTTATAGAACAACGGCACAGATCGTTCACACTTCACAGTGCTAGCCAATTTTCATAGGTTTGAAAATTAATACACAAATTAAGTTACTTTATTCTTATAATATTATGTAAGTTTTGAATTAGCGTATTTTTAATATTAAGACTATTTTGATGATTTGACTATACAAAAATATTACATACACACTAACACACACTAGATTACATTGTTTAAAAACTACTTATAAAGAGAAGCACAAAAATATTTCGATGTTATTCTGATAAATTATCTGATATCTGTTTTATAAGATGAAATTATACGTATGATACTTTTAAGTAAGTACTCGTAGTTTAAGATGTGACCTGTAATACCAATTATTATTAATAAATTGAACTTGAACTTAAAAAACATGTAGGTAACTAAAGTAACGATTTTTTTTTTATATAAATAAATATTTGGGACATTGCACACAGTGCCATCTAGCCCCACACTAAGCTAACGCTTGTGTCGTGAATACTATAATACGATAAAGCATAAAATACTTATATACTTTTCTTTTGTAAATAAATATGTACCTACTTATTATACATGCAAACGACCAGACTTAAAATTTTAACTACAAGTAAAATTTGAAAATGCATAAATACTTGTCTAGCAGGAATCGAACCCGCAACCCCTAGATTAGAAGGCAGAGCCACTACCAACTAAGCTAACAGGCCAGTCAATAAATTTATTATATATTTTAAATAAAATAAATATTCCGGGGCTTTGCACACAGCGCCATCTAGCCCCACACTAAGCAAACGCTTGTGTCTTGGACACTAGATTACGGATTATAATTCTTACATATTTACTAGTTTTAAACAAAATATTTTTATACCACAAATGAATTTATATTTATTAGTCTAAGTATTCTATAACATAAATACTTACCATTCGTGGTACAGTGTTTACATCTGCAGTATTGCAGCTAACATGTTCGAAGTTAATAGTTCCTTCATCAATGTTAGTGTTTTCAGTGACGTCACTCGAGTCATGGTCATGTAGCTCCTGCTTTATTGTGTGAGGTTTAATTATTGGTACTTCTGAAAAACCTTTTGGTGGTACAGATGAATTCTCCTGCAATGCAACACATAAAAAAATAACATGAAATAAAATATTCGAAATTATCTTCTTATCTAATGAGAGTGGCCAACTCTAGTGTCGAAAGTTTATCAAGGGCCTCTGACATGTAAAAATTGTTATAATTTTTTAGAATGAATGGTAACTATTTACCTGTAATTTTATTTCATTCGTGTTGTGCGATGATAGTGATATATCTCTTGAAGCTTCTCCATTGTTACACAGTGGAGTAATGATCTGAAAAAATTAATAATAATGATAAATAAATATTCCGGGACATCATACAGAGCTAACTAGCTCCATACAGTCTAGTCTAGACTATGCAAATTCTTGTATCATGGGTACTAGATAATGGATATAGTATTTGTTATAGTTTTCAATATATCAGACAGAATATAAAATTGATAGTTTATGATATAGCTGAAAAATTATACACTTGAATCCCTAAAATTATAAAAAAATATTTTTGGGCAAAATTCATAAACATGTTATTTTTTAAAGATAAGATAAAGATAAAGAATCTTTATTGATAATGTAAAATTGTAACATACATAGGTATGAGTACTAATATCACAGAATATGCCACACAAATTACAATATCTCGTCAAATTGAATTTATAACATTTAACTTTTATAAAATTTTAGAAGTTACATATGTCTAGTTTTATTAATAAAATAATGAAAATTTTTGTTATTAAAATCATGTCAAACATAATAATAGGTATGTAATCATACAATATGTCAACTTAAATAAATCTTGGTACTGTCACTTTAGCTGTATAGGGGCTAAAATGACAATTTGGCATCACACTCCTTACCTAGTAGTTAATTACATAATTTCTAAGCAAGATTAGAATCAATTGGTAGTTGACTGTAGTCATTTTCAAAGTATTCTTTAAAACTGTATAGTGTCTGATCTAACAATAATTGTTTGACGCTATTGCAAAATTGCTGATCATTATTCAAAGACTGAATGTGTGCGGGGAGTTTATTGAACAGTTTCTCTCCCATTATAGTGGGTAGTTTCTTAGTCATACACAGCCTAGGCACAGTTGGTTTTAACAATACTCTGTTTATCTTTGTTCTATTTGAGTTATAAGTCTTAAGTTTAAACAAATGTGGATTTCTTTTTACAAACTTTATAATCTCTAATATATATTGCGACACTGACGTCAAAATCTTCAACTCTTTGAAATGGTTTCTACAAGACTCTCTATATCTACCTCCCACAAGTACTCTTATTGCTCGTTTCTGCATTATTAACACTCTTTCAAAGTCTGTCGCATTGCCCCATATACTTATGCCGTATGAAAGTATAGAGTGTATGTATAAATAATAAGTTTCCTTTAGGTGCTCTGGGCTTGTTATTGGTTTCAACTGTTTTAATGCATAAACCCCTTTTGCCATTTTTTTACAAGTATTATTAATATGTTCTTTCCATGTTAAGGAGGGATCTAAATCGAATCCTAATAGCTTAACATGCTTTGCGTATGTACATTCAGTTCCATTCTCTAATATTAATGGAGCTTCTTTAAAGTTTGGTGATACAGCAGTGAAGGACATTATATTCGTTTTATCAGTATTCAGTTTCAGACCATTCACCGTAAACCAGTTTTCTAACTTTCTTAAAGTTTTATTTATACATTTCTGAAGTTCTTCATGTGAGTCAGCGGTTATAATCACTGTCGTATTATTTGCATGCTGGATGACTTCTCCTTTAATTCCACTAAGGCATAAATCATTGAGAAATACCAGAAACAAGGTATTTCCCAATGACGATCCCTGCGTAATTCCTATATCTACTTTCCCTGGCGATGATTTATGACGTTGTTTGTCTATTTTCACTTCGACAATTTGCTCTCTATCTTCAAGGAATGATTTTATAAGTCGGAGAGGTTTTCCAGTTATTCCGTAAGCTGAGAGCTTCACTATTACAAGGTCATGACTCACAGAGTCAAAAGCTTTTGATAAGTCTAGAAATATTGCAGCCACTTTTTTCTTATGTTCAAGGCCATCAATAATCGTTTCTACTAGCTTTTGAGCCGCAGACGTAGTCGAGTGATTTTTTCTATATGCGTATTGGGCATTGGTGATCAAATTATTCTGACTCATATGGCTCATAATATTGTCTGCCATCAGTGATTCTATAATTTTTGAGACTGTGGGTACTATTGTTATTGGTCTATAATTATTCACAGAAGTGGTTTCTCCCTTGCCTTTATATAATGGTGTGACTCTGTTCTTTTTTAGTGTTCTAGGATATTCATCCGACTGCAGAATATTGTTAATAAGGAAAGTTAGATGGTCCCCCAGACGCAAAATTATATCATATAGAAAAGATCCGGATATATCGAATATATCCATCGTCTCTGATCGGTCTATCTTTCTCTTAGCTATGTTCATTAGTTCAAGGGGAGTTACATACTTAAATTTAAAATTATCTGACGGAAAAGATCCCTGTATTTGTAGTAAACCCATTGCTTCTTGTATGTTTGGTGGGTTATTTGTCTTTAAGTTCTGACCAATTGAAATAAAATAATTATTTAAGTAATCTGCTATATTTTCTTTTCTTATTTTTATTTTGTTTTCGTCCAATAGATCCCATGTCCATTCTTTTATATCTTTATTTGTTTCTTCTTTAATTACATTCCACGCCTCCTTTTTGGGGTTTTTCGCATTATTTATTCTACCCTCGATGTGTTTTTTCTTACTTTCATCTAAAAGTTTATTCTTTAACTTAGTTTTTATTTCTATTATATCCTGAGTGGATGTTACTTGTGGGTAAATATAATGATATATTATTTGAAATCCTATCATTAAAATTTATCTTATTTATATATATTTTTCATAATACTTAAGTATAACATTTTTATACTTGACCATCAATACTAACATGCATACCATTGTATTATGTTTTACTTGTATAAATGTAAAACTGCAGCGATCATGTTCTTTAGTTCCTGCATTTATGTTTGTTTTATCCACTGTGTCATTAATGTCAGGTTCTTGTAATTCCCGCTTTATTGTATGTGTTTCCATTATTGGTACTTCTGCAAAATCTTTTCTTGGTGCTGAGGATTTCTGCTGCAATACAACATAATATAATAAATATTAAATTCAAATACATACATAAAAATTCAATGAAATTATTACACAGGACTAAATTTGATTAGTATTTGTTATATGTTGATATCTTTACCTGCATTTTTTTACCATTTGTGGTGGGGGATGGCCCTGATGTATTACACAAAGATGAAGCTCTTGACTTTTTATGCCATGGAGTAACCATCTGTAAACATTAAAATAATCAGTACTTCTATAAAATCTATTTAAAAATTCAGTAATTCAAGATTTTGCAAAACTGGGACTAAGTAAAATAGGTAAGTAGGTATTAGCTGTAATATTTCGACCAATTGCTAAGCAATTTCAAAGGCACTTAGGGTTTTGATGAACTCTCAGTTGACCACTCACATAAAAGGGAAAAAGCTTATGGCCTGTATTAGGTCTCATAAAGCTGATAGTAAAGTAGGTAGAATAGAATAATTATTATATATTTATTGTACCTAATAATTTTATTCAACTGGAAAAGCGCGAATTTCAAGTATGGAATTAAATTTAATTTTGGATTACCGAGATACAGGTCTCAGCCTAGTTCGGGGTCCGTTCTTACGCACATAATTAGTTCTATGCTAGTTACAACATTTTAAAATTTCTTTACGCTACATATCAAATTTGTGTTTATATTATGTACTAGTAATCATATTGTTTATAATTTAAGATATTTAATCATTAAGTTTTATGAAACAAAAAGGTTGTTAATTATTTAATTAGTATGCATCAATTTGTGCAAACCATGTAAGTATTAATGTTTTGAAAAAAAATATTTTTATCTTATCTTAAGTGATAGGTATTGAAGTTCCGTAGTACAGCTAGCAGAGGCAATTGCATGTGATTACCAAAGTTAAGCAAAGGTTAACACGGTCAGTTTTTGGATGGGTGGCTGAAAAGTACCATTTCATTTTGGGCATTTTGATAAGAAGAAGTAATAATAGGTAAGTACATAATAAAAACATACTGTGCAAATAGGTAATGCAGTCTGTTTTAATAATTTCAGTCTTCCATTGGCTTTGTTGAATCTGTCCTTGTCTTGAAAGTGGAGGCTGCATATTTGACTATTTGTAGTGGGCATCCAATTACTCTCCTGTCTTTCCAAGCGGACCTCAGCTATCCATCTTTCACGTCTGACGGGATTTAATGGAAATCTGCAGAGAGAGAGAAAACATTGACTTATACCTACTAATAAAATAAATGTGAAAATTAAAAAATGCTTGTTAGTACTTAATTGTTAAAAAAGACTATTGTTTTACAATAAATTGTGTGTGAGGTAAGTACACAAATTTATCTTAGCTAGCAAAAAATGTTGGTAGTAAGTTGTTACAAGTAGGTACTATGTAAATGATGGTTTTTTTATTTACGTATAGTAGGGTCTTACTGCTACTGCTACGGGTACGGAACTATTTATGTGCGAGTCCTACCTATTCACACTTGGACACTTTGATTTTATTTGTGTTCCTCTCATGTGTGAGCTTCGGCAATCAATTTAAGTAGGTATGTGTGGATAATAAATTAGCTTTTATGTGTTTTTCAACGGTAGGTAATTATGGGAAACAAAAAAGTTACATACTTAAATTATATTAAATAAAAACTTATTAGATCTTGTGAAATCCGGCAGTTTGTTTACATTTTATTTGTCAAGCACTTTACTTACGTGTGAAAGGATAAATCTGTACCACTTCTCATATCTGTATGGCTTTTGCACCATTTCACAACACAAGAAGGCATGTTGTCGTTTCGTCGAAAATATCAATGTTTTACTCCACAGAACCTAAAATATGATCAACCAACCGAATCCAACGTACGGCAATCGGCAAGCTTCTCCTACCGAAATAAAATAACTGAGGTTGACTTTCACGTTTTACGTAGAAGCATTTTCTTAACTCAATTATGTTTCTATCACAGTTTTTATTTTAAGATATTCTTAGACGAGTTAATTTATTATCCTAATGTTTTTTTATCCTTATGTTTTTGCTTGCGTTAATAGTCTGTCTGTACTGTCTCGACTCTTGAATTTGAATGTTTAATGTTTGTTTATTAATATTTAATTATTTATACGACTATATCTATGTCACCATTTGTGTAGTTATCACTGTCAAAATGTAGCGCGAAAATTGAGAAAAACGGGAATAAAGTTGTTTACAATCACGATATTGCTTTCCAATCCAATAAAATTTAAACTACATTCGAATATTGTAAACCCAAAAACCTTTCAATTTCAAAAGCTGCAGCCAGTTATAAAATAAAAATGGCTGGAAGAGCGCATAAATTTCGTTTGCACAACACCTCAGGTAACTTGGTTTAAAATTATAGTTCATCATTCATCTGTTAACACGAAGAAATTGGGACCATTCCACTGAATTAACTTTGTTTAACCACTTCAAATATGTAACGTTTATCTTTTTCTATAACGAGTATTTTTGTGTCTGTTAAACAAATTTGGCATGTAGGTATATCAACGATTAACAATTAAAACACCCTTAGGAGGTTAGGTCAAGTTGGATAAACAATAATTGCAGGAATGTTGTTTTTTTAACAGAAAACGATCAAGAGATGACTGATTCTCCATCAAGAAGTTCCACTAGATTTCGCAAGAAGCCACAGAAGTTTGGTGACTTTTTACAAATCACTCCGACAAAAAGGAATACTCACAAAGATGCTACTACATCAGAAGAAGAAATGGATGACAGTGAAGTTGAGAAAATTAAACCAACAGGTATCCAATTTATTACATAAACAGCATTGCCAAGTTAAATATAAGTTATACCTACTTAAAATAAACACATATGAATTCCTCATTGACAAAGTTCTTTAATAAGCGATATTAAATTTGGCCTGTATTTATGATTTAGACAGAATTGAATGAAATTAAAATTGAATAGTACCTAGGTATTAAGAACAGAATTGAATAGTATTGAAATCTTTTTCATTTTGTAAACTAATGTAAGCCATTTTTATTAATATATGTGAATATAGTCTTCACTTATTATGTAAGTGTAGATCATATACACAAATAATTTATAAAAATTGATGTCTTAACATTTAAAACTTGGGGCACACAAAGAATTACCAAATACAGAAACCATGAGGTTTCCTTGAAAAATACCTAACTTATTATAAAACCACTCTGTTTTTTTAAATCACATCACTTTCATATTACTTTCCATCTTAGGCCATAGCCTTTGCTTGCTATCAGGTAAACTAAGGCCAAGTGAAAACCCGTTCAAGTTAAAAAATATATATATAAAGTTGAAAGTATGTTTGTTACTCACACTCAATCAGTTGATTTGCATGAAGACCCTTACAAATATGCTTCTTTTTATTCAGAATTAACACAGGTAAAACTGTAGGGTGCTGCTAGTGTGTTACTTATAGGTAAATCCTCTACAATGTTTATTCCTGATCTTTTTTTTTACAAGAAATTGGTTTGCACTTGACCATAATTCGCCTGATGGTAAGCAATCATTACAGTCTAGGATGGAATGTGCTTACCCAGTAAGCACCGATTCACTCTCGCTTTGAAGATCACAAGGTTATAAGATAAGCATTAATACATGATATAATGCAAGATCTTGCATTTATATAAAAATGCTACTTTTACAAAAATAGTTTATGTATTAATTAGGCTGCCAAATCAACAAATTTTACTTTGCTCAATTCAGTTTTTAAATATTTCTTATTTTAATCAGTTAGGAGTTTTTATTTCATGATTATAATTATTGAGTTTGTGCTTACATTTGGGCATGTTATACATTGTTTTATTTAAGCAGACAGACACCATCTATAGAATCTATTAGAATCTACATGAATCAATCTTGCACCCTCAACTCTGGTTCTCTGCTGTGTTGAATGAGTTTGTGAACATTTGCATTATAATTTCAAGTTATCTCTTCTGTTCTACACCAGAACATAAAATAAATTACAATATAAAATAATATACACTACAGGTCTAAGAATATTGAGCATCCTTACCACCTTAAATGATCTCTTCCAGTCCACATTTTATTTTTTCAGCCAAAGTAATGGTTATTTGTTTTATTTTCAGCATTATTTAGCAATGGTGATGTAGAAGGCCAAGACATGTTCCAGTTTAAGATGCGCCACACCAAGCAGGACCTTAAGAACATTGTAGATGCAGCCATCACTAACACACCTAAATCTCAGACACAAACTCCTCGAACACCAAAGTCAGCCATTTCAAGAGCCATGCAGAACTCTTTAAGTAAAGGGGTTGACAATACTCCTAGACATGTGAAGAATATTATCAAGAAAAGTAAGTAAATATGTCATGAATGTATAATATATACAGAATCCCATCCAATAGGTGCCTTCTCTTCTTTCAAGCAAGACTAGACTAAAGTGGTGCTTAACATCAGGCAGGCTCTAGTGAAACGCTACCTATTCCATACATTCCATATTAAAAAAAAGTTCACTAGTCTTTTTTTTTTTTTACTTTTCCAGGGAATTTATTGACTTATATTACAGAAGATCGTCAAGAGTCAAGCTTACAGCTTGAGCTTTGTCCTCCTCCTTTCCACTAGTAAACTTTAAGGGCGATAGTTTTTGTTTCTTAAGGCATGTTAGAATTGAACTAGTTTTATAAAATTTGGTATGGAGATAGTAGTTTATAACCTATCTCCATCCATACCACTCTGGTGTTAATTTCCAAACCAATCTTAGGGTTATTAAGATGACTATGACAAACAGCTGGGACCTATGATAAAGTAACATTATGTATTGTTTGTGTTCCAGGGATCATCAAGGAGGTGGAGAGTGAGAGTGCAGAGAGTGACTTCTCCGGAGACAGCAGCAGTGACTTTGTACCCGAGGGGAGTGATAATGAGGTACATAATAATAGACATTCTAGCGTATTTATTTTGATTTTGTAATAACTTTTAGTTCTGCCTTCTGTAGATAAAAACATTTCAACTAGCTTAATATTTCTACGCTTCTTCTTATCAAATGACAGTGACCAATGATGATGACTAAACGATTACTGTCTATTCAACATCAAACCTAAGTCACTCTCAATACTCTATACACCTACGTAAGCTACGGCAGAGGCCGCTGGTGCTGTTAATAACTTTCAGTTTTGGCCATTCTCATAGAAACTTACAAAATACTAAAAAACAGTATGATCAATAGTTCCATTAAGATGATCAAGAACTGACCATCAAAAACATTTATGCTTTTATTAGCGGCACCCCGCTCTGTTTCTTGCGTTAATCCGTATTTCGTGATAAATAGTATCCTACATATACGTTAATCCACAATAATACACCTCCATCAAAAAAAGCGAGTGTGGCTCAGTGGTTCCAGTGTCAGCTTTTCATCCAGACGCACCCTGGTTCGAATTCCGGCCCTACACCAATGACTTGTATTTTCAAGTTAAATGTGGATTTGCACTCGCTTAGCGGTGAAGGAAAACATCGTGAGGAAACCGACATGTTTGAGGACCACAATATCCGAGGGCATGTGTCTTCCGTGGAAGGACGGGCGCCCACCACGATGTATGTATATGCCTAAGAGAACGCCCCTAACCAATTACTTCTGCAGGAGAGTCACGACCCTCAGTCATGAGGAAATACGACTCAAAGAGACACTTCCATACCAAATCTCATCCAAATCGATTCAGACATGCGCGTGAAAATCTAACAAACTATAACACACATAAACTTTGGCATTATGATATTAGTGGGGTGGGATGGAATATAATATAAATACTGTATGTCTATTAATATATTTCATTTTCTAATTTCCAGACTGCTTCACCTCGATCCTCCGAATCAGAAGTGTCTGATGATGATGATGATAAGCCTCAGAAGCCACAAGAGAAGGCTGCAGTAGTGAGAGGGAGAGGGAGAGCTAAACCCAAAGATTCAGAGTACTTTGTTACTCCCGATAACTACTTCATCATGAATTCTAGTAAAAAAGTGAGTATATAGGTGTCCTAAAATTTCTAAATAACATGTTTTTATTAATAAACTTAGGCAAGAAACAATTAGTTTGATCAGTTGTTTGTTTTTTACAAGTGATTTCGTTTTCAAAACGATTTATGTGGAAATGAAATGAAAGGCTGATAAACTAATCTAATAAATCACTTCTATGAGAAAAATATAGTATGAGGAAAACAGAATAGAAAGTAATATAATCAGTAAGTATTTATAAAAAAATGATATTTTGTTTCTTGTGAGAAATTCAATATATTGTTGTCGTTCTTGTCTTTTAGGGTTCTATTTGAGATAAAAAATGTACATTAATATAATATTAGGTTACGAAACAATTTACAATTCCACAGATCCTGACATCAGACCACACTCTAGCCAGGCTCAAGAACCTAGATCTCGATGGCAATGAATCACAAGACATAGAAATATCCAGAGAACACAAAGAAAAGATAGCAGAACTAAACAAATCATACAAACACTTGTTCAACAGATGGCTCTACGTTCTTAGTGAAAACTTCAACATCATATTGTATGGAATTGGCTCCAAGAAGTCCATTTTACATCAATTTCAAGCTGAGAAGTTAAAAGACTTCCCTTGCATAGTCATCAATGGTTTCTTCCCGAGTTTGACTATCAAGAGTGTCTTAGAAGCGATTGTGATGGTTTTGTTAGGAAATACTCATGTTCCTTCTAACATTGGAGACACAGTTAATTTGATTAATAGTCAGCTGGCTGAGAACGAGGCTGAACTGTTTTTGATAGTACACAACATTGATGGAGCTATGTTGAGGAATGCCAAGGCGCAGACAACGCTGGCGAGTTTGTCACAGATAAGGAATATACATATGATAGCCACCGTGGATCATATCAACGCTCCGTTATGTAAGTATATTTGTAGTCTCATTAGGCCAATCATGTAAGGTGTGTTTTGGTTGCAGTATGTACAACACTTATACTAGGAATTAGTAAATTTTCCAATTATTAGTTCCTATAGTGGCGCCGCATGGCGTTATCCTGCTAGAATTATAATTGCGAAAAATGATTATTATATTACTAGTTACTATAAAAACTATCCTAAGACGCTTCCGAGTCTTATACTACCTACATACCAAAAATCTCGCAGATCCGTTCATTCGTTTTAGGTACGTGATGTAATAAAAAGACACAATTATATAAATTGTTGGAACGTGTTCAGCTCTCAATTCAGTGTCTCTAAAAAATTTTCAATGTTTAGACTTTCGACCCTCTTCAGCTTTATGTGTATAGATTATATAATACAAACGAACCTGTTTTATCCCAGATAACACCGCGGGGCGTTGAAAATCAGTACCTATCTATAAAAAATAACTGGTACTTATCTTTTTTAATGTGCAGTATGGGACCACTCGAAACTCAGCAAGTTCCAGTTCACATGGTGGGACGTGACCACCTTCCAGCCCTACCTGGAGGAGACCTCCTTCGAGACGTGCCTCATGTCGGCCCGCAGCGGGGCGCTGCAGCTCTCCTCGCTGAGGAGCGTGTATCAGTCACTCACATCCAATGCCAAGGGAATATTCAACGTCATTATTAAATACCAGCTGGAGAATCAGAAGACGACGCATTATCAAGGTAATAATAATCGTCGTTTCAAAATCATCTTTATTCTTATACAACTATTACATGTCAACAAAAAATATATTTAAAAAAAAACTAGAATTTCCTAAGTAGTTTCTATATTGTAAAACGAAATAAATATTTAATTTTTAATATGTCAAAATCAGTTTCCTGGACAAGCCAGCGTTTCAGTCTACTCTTGAAATTTCCTAAACTCGTTTCTATGTATAATAAGTAGTATGTATTTACAAAAAGTATGTATGTATTATATCCGTTATCCAGTACCCATGACACAAGCGTAAGCTTGGTGCTAGATGGCGCTGTGTCATATGTTCTGAAATATTTATTTCATTTTATGTTTGTTTGTTAATTATGTAGGTGTCATGTGTTTGATAATTTCAAAACTTCACTCTACTTATGGTATCTTAATTTCACAGGTAGAAGTACTGAAAACGCCACGAAGCGCTTTTCTGTTACCTCCAAAGAAAGACATTATTTTTTTGGAATAATTATCCTGTTTCCTGATAATTTCAACTAGAGATCTTAGAATCTAAGAGTAAATACGAGTAGGTGTCTCATATCTATAAGAAACACTTGACGCCTAAATGCTTCACAGCATGCTGCAACTCTACCTACAATGTTACTTAACATCAGGTCGGCTGTTGTCATATGCGAACCTATACTCTAAAAATACTTATACGTTACTTAGCGGTTGCACGCGATTTCGTAAAACTTCACTATGATAAGGAACCTAATTCCCAATCAGGGCCAACCAATGCCAAGAATGTATGTATATTATGATCAATCAATGATAGAGGAACTAGCAGAAATAGTTCCAACAAATACGAGAGTATATGGTAGAACCTGTGTTGGTTGCGTATGCTTTTTTTTATCACGAAATAGGCTGACGTTCGACTAGAGCCTGCCTGATGTTAAGCACCACTGTACTCTTAGATGTTTGTCTAGTACGGCAGTCGTGAAGCCATGTCAGAGGCCCTTAGGGCGGTTTGAAAACTCTCGACACCAAAGTAGAGTAGGCCAGGCTCATTCGATAAGAAGAAGTCTAAGTTGGTATTTATTTTACAAATAAATTGTATGGTTCCAGGACTGCCGTTCAAAGAGTTGTACTCGAAGTGCCGCGAGCAGTTCCTGGTGAGCTCGGACCTGGCGCTGCGAGCGCAGCTCACGGAGTTCCTCGACCACAAGCTGGTGAGGATGAAGCGCACCCTGGACGGGAGCGAGAACCTCGTCGTGCCCATAGACACCGCGCTGCTGCAGCAGTTCTTGGAACAACACGACACATGATACAACATGCTCCGTAACATCCCACCGAACAATGTCGCCTTAATATAGTACAATAAAATAATGTCTACGGGCTTTCCTTTTCAATGAAACAACCGCCTCATATTCATGTTTTATTTTACAATCCCAGAAATAATCTTAATAGGATCATATATGTTTCAACAGGCCAAGTTGTAAATTACTTAAACTTAATGACTTACATAATAATAATAGAATTATTAACTAAAATTCTCTTTAACATATCTGGCACGCTCGCGACGACGCGAGACCGAATATTTATTGATATTTATTCTTTTAAATTTAAAAAAGATTGTAGAAAAATACTCTCTGAACTCATTAGACATCAAAATTTGACCTAATTTTATTCAGATTTTGATAATTCGCCCTTTGGATTGGATATCGATAGAAAATTTTGAGTTAATTAATTATTGAGAAAGCGAAATTATTTACATGAAACACAATCCTTCGGCGACGAAATGGGTCTCGAACTTTCTATGAAAGCTCCAAACTTAACAAGAGCCTATCTTGTTATTGGAATGAATCGAATCCGATAACATGGCATTTAGTGTCCAACAATAACTAGCGTCAACACAATCCGAGGGCACCGTCTCAGCTGTGGGACACATGGCCCTCTTGTACTTATACCTGTAGATAATAATGTAAGTAAATTATCGACATGAAAATTGACTCCTCGTCATATTAAGTGTGTTCATCGAACTCGGTGACACCAGGCGGCCCGCGACAATATTCCAAGGTTCCAAGGGTACGAAATAATCATCATATTAACAATTTCACATACCTCCTTACGCCTAATTAATACAATTCAATTAAACCGTTTCATTACGAGAGCTATTTTATATCTAACGATGCATTTCCATTCGAACGATTAGACTAAAATTAAGCATGTCAATAGAATAAAAAAATATTATTACATAAACAATTTTAATTGAAACATGAACCTCTTGGACAACAAACTACAAATTCACACGAGGAGTAAGAGTGAGTTGTCCTGCTATGGAGCTGTACACTTACAAGCTAGTGTGTGTGTGTGTGTGGGGGGGGGGGGGGGGGGGTGTAAGGCAACACTCAGTTCTCATCGTCTTCGTGTTTCCGCTTTTTACCCCGAGTGCTCTCTTCAGGCTCGCCCTCGGCGGTCTCGGCGCCCGCTGCAACAATAACACATCGCATGAATAAACAAAGTTTTATATGAAATAGCATATTATTATATTAAGTAAAATTTTTGGTTCATAAGAGAACTTAATTTACAGGGAGATTAAACTACTTTTGGTGATTAAAAGACAAACGGGCACATTAACTTATTGATAGAGTGAGCTTTGAACTTCTGTTCACTAAGCTTATACAAGGCATTATAAAAATGAACATAACTGTGTATAGTGTGTACATATATAATATTCGTACACATACCTATCTTGGTGGTGTTCTCTACGGCGGCCTCCTCTCCGTCCTCCTCGTCGATATCCTCCTCCTCCTCCACGTCGCTGCCTTCGTACAAGGAGCTCGCTGAACTCTCCTCCTCTGTAACACCAACAACAACCGTGTCATTCATATGTACGTTAGTATCTTCATCTGAGAATGGCGAACTCTTTTGTCGACATTCGAAATCTCTTACATCTAGGTATACTCTATACTAATATTATAAATTTATCGAGGAAGGCTTTAGGCTATATAACATCACGCTGCAACTAATAGGAGCGAAGAAACAATGGAAAATGTGGAAAAAACAGGAAAACTTATTCATCTTTGAGGGCTTCCGAAAACGGTTCAAGTAATTTATAAAGCTGATTAGGTTGTTTGCAAAAATATATGTGCTAGTTATATTATATGACTGGCGAATTAACATCGCTAGGTCCTACTATTAAACATATCATAACATACACAAACACCCAGTGTTAATGCACTGATTTCTTCACCAATGACCCATTTAAGGCCTGACCGCTACAGCAGGTGCTTAGCTTTTTATTGAGCTAGAACCACATGCGCTTCAGATGAACTATGCAACCATCACAGTGGATACTCACCAAGGTTGTCATTGTAAACTGCGCGAAGTGATATGTCTTCATTTTCATCATCTTCCTCGTCTTCTTCTTCGGAACCTGGAAACAAAAGAAAATCCTTCCCTTAGTACACTTTTGTATAGGTAAATAAATAAATATTCCGGGACATAGCACACAGCGCCATCTAGCCCCACACTAAGCAAACGCTTGTGTCATGGGTACTAGATAACGAATATAATATTTATATACTTTTCTTTTGTAAATACTTTATTATACATACAAACGACCAAACTCAACACAAGTAATTATACATTTTTAAAGTACATAAATACTTGTGTCATGCGGGTATCGAACCCGCGACCTCTACATTAGAAGGCAGAGCCACTACCAACTAAGCGAACATGCCAGTCAATAGGTACTTAGTATCTATGTATGTTACTATTTCAGATTGCTACAGACCACAGGCCAGCTGCTCTTGGTAACACATTTATTGGCAAGGAATTAGTTGTATTAAGGTTTTAGTAAGTACAGCAGATAAGTAACAGCATCTTTTTAATTGAATGATTTTTTTTTGGAGTTAGTGTATGCTGCTCACTAAACCTTTACTTCTTGCATAAAAGTGAGTCTGAGATGAAAAATAACTGACTGAAGGTTTGTAAATACATATAATACAAATAAAATAAGATACAATCATTGCTGTGTACATGGAAGATGCAAAGAGTTAGAAAAGCACTATGATTTATACTGGCCAATAATTTTATATACTAGAATATGATCTCAGTAATCAAAGCAGTGATTGAAAACAAAAATATAGTAACTAAGAAACTTTTGCACACCATTTCATTCACCATCAAAGAAATTAAGAGTGTAAATTATATATTATATGGCCATGATTTAGGTACATTTCAGGTATAACTTTTCCAGAAATATATAATGTCGTAAAAACATGAAAATGATGATATACACAGTGTAGCAGTTAGAACGATACAATAAGCATCTTAATCTTAACTAAATCCTGATGCTTACTTTTCATAAGGAACCCCATGGTGAATAGAATGCCATAAACAGTGTATAACACAACTGGCAGGGAACTTGTATCCTCGGGTGGCCTATGTGTAATATCATCATCATCAATCACCAGCGGACCCAAATCTATGTCCAGATCTGGAATGTACCATACAAAGTTACTAAGACCCCCATGACTTACATACTTCCTAGTTAGATTATGAATGAATGATTGGAATAAAATGGCTATTAAAATTTGACATCAATATTATCAGTAACAATTTTTTTTTGGTAATTACTTATGTTTTTTTGCATGGAGCCAGATCATATCACCATGTTGCTAGCCTCACTAACCTAATGGTGATAAGCAATTTAAAAACATGTATATGATAATCTCCATAAATAAGCCAAGATTTTTGGGTTGAATTTTTTTTAAAGTTGAATTTAGCAGCACAAAGAGAAACAAATTTTAAGAGTCTACACCCTTCTCTGCTAAGCAAAGCCTCTACTGTTATAAAGTATGGTACAGTGATACCATCAAACAAGTTGATAATAATAAGTAAAGCAAAAAATATGTTTAGTATCTAATTATGTCATTGTTTGTATTGTGTTTTATTTTATTTGTGTGTCCAAGAAAGCATTAATCTAGATATCTATCTATCTATATCATGATCTTTAATGTTTTCCAGTTTCATATTAACAAGGCTATTTTGCTTGAAATTAACAAACATACAGTACCAAACAGTTTCTCTTGTAAAGAGCTATATGTGGAACATAGTACTATCAAATAAGTACTTTGAAGATTTAATTATGTACATTGTATTAAATGTTTTGCCAAAACAGTCTTGTTATCATAACAATATCAGATACTTACTGTCCTCTTCACTGTCATTGTTCCCGTTCAGCTCATCTTCCTCTTCCCCTTCGCTGTCATCAGCCTCTCTGTCTTGTTTGTCGAATCTGAAATGGAAGAGTTACCTAAATATAGTATTTGTTTGGAAATAGATTTCAATTGATTATGACACATTTAGATATGGGAGCTGCTATAACAAGAAAATTTGCTTTTACTTTACATTAACAGAAGCATTATTTGTTGGTAATGTTTGGGTGTTATGTTATTGAAGATAAAACAAACTACTAAGTACCTACTATATTGTATTAAAAATAATATCGCATGAAGAATGATTGTGAGAGTTGGGGTAGTATATTACTAGAAGAACAACAAGTATAATGTCATAGATTGTTCAATAATTCATTGCACAAATAAAAATGTACTTTACACATATATATTACAAGCAACAACTATTGTATATTTTAAAATGTTATTTGTGTCAATAAATGATTTATTATAGATCCTTACCCATCTAAATATTGTAATGATGTGTGCTGTGCAAACACCTGACTCCTGTACTCATCAATGGTTGTGACCTCATTGTTGAACAAATCCAAGAATCTCAAGGAGGGAAACTGTTCGAGGGGCTTCAATGTTTCTAGATCCTTAATTTTGTTCCCGGAGAGGTTTAGATGTGTCATTTTCTTGCAGCCACTGAGGAAGTTGAGGCCATTGCTTATTCTGTTGTCAGAGAGTTCAAGTTTCCTCAGTTTGGGCAGGGTGGGGAAACCCTTGAGTGTTGTGAGACCAACATTGTTGAGACTCAGCACTTCCAAGCTGGTGTATTCATCTGTGAGACCCACGATATTGGTGCTCCGGCAATTATCCAGGTTCAGTTCTTTTACCTGGAATTGAAAAATAGAATAGGTATAATGTAGGTAGATTTCATACATTTATATTCTTTGGAAAGTAGCAAACAAGTTTTGGGATTCAAATTGATGAATAGCTGGCCACCATTATCTCAATAATAATTCATACTTGTAATAGCTATAACCAGTGTGGTTTGTGGTCAGTGGGCATCATGATATAACATCCTTATCTTATACCTAGTGATAAACAAAGTGGGCGCCACACTGTTTATTGTTTAAAACTTGGCTGTTTATAAAATAGGCAATCTTGGTGCCAACACTGCCAACCATCAAGCTCCTGAATTGCTTCATTTACCTTTTTGAAAAAAGTATCAGTAGATAAAACCTAATTAGTGTCTTATTGTTTCTTGGTTTCTAGTTCAGATAATAATTATTATGTAGCATAAGTAGGTACATAGACCAAGTACCTACCCATAACACATACATTTCCAATTGGCATTTGACCTACCTATATCAATATACCTACCTATCGATATCTACTGTGTCCTAAATTTGTATAATTATTTATCAAATCGGTGGGACCCTTATTAGACATATTAGCGTGGGATTTATTTTAATGGTATTGAGATTGAGGACGATACTATTTCGTCAAGGAGAAAGGAGATTTTGCTCTGCGAAACGTCAAACCAAAATGGTGTTAGCCAGTTGTCAAAGGCACAGACGTAGTTCGTAAAATCGAAAAATCGTGTGATTATTTCGGGGAAATATCCATAGAAACATAAAGGGGATGTGTTCGTATAGTAGTTTATATAAAAACTTATAGTTCACGTGGTCCTATTGCGGATAGAAACATGATTGTTTTTCACTTGGCAATGGCGGATGACACGAATCATCGCGACGCAATAAAAATGGCCGCTTGATTTGGTAAGGCGTGCGTCAATATTGAATGCAGTGAATGTTAAAATTATTGATGATTTTCAGTTTAAAAATTAGCATATTAACGAGACTCGAATATAATATTAATCTTGTAAGGTCATAGCCATTTTGACTTGTCCAAGAGGTGAAACGTATGGGTGAAAGGGCGCGAAATTACATTGTGCCGAACAAGTTGTGTTTACATAGCTCGTGCAAGGTCCGCGAACATATTTGTTACAATAAACCCTGATGAACTTCTACTACGATAGTTGTGATCAATATTTCTTTCAAAGAATGCAATATAAATCCACCAATTTCTATTATTATTCCATGACATTGACAACTCGTAAATAAATGTGCCTTTTGCAATAAATACACAAGTTTTCAAGGAATTTCTACATATATCTCATCTAGGGATCGCTTAGGAGTTTCTTACAGCCTTTATGAGCTTCACATAATGCAAAACTTAAAAAATCATAATACATAACACGTCTGACACCTAAGTTTCGACACTTAACCTCAATATGTGAATATTTACAATAAAGCGCTTATTTTCCACTAAACAACACTATTTCCTTACAAATTCTGATGCTGTAGGCATCCAGAAAGGCTAGATTTAAAATCATGTATGTAATAAGCGTAACTGTCGAGAAATATCTGATAATTACGTGCACATGAATGAAACGTAACAATCGGCAATGGCCAATTTCTTTTCACAGAAATGCCACATCTATTCGCAGTCTAATGTATAATAGTACTTTTACATGACCTAGATGCTGAAATGCTTAATTGGATGCAAATATCAGTTAAAACTAATAAGTGTTACACGTAAAGTATAAAGTACCTGACGAAATACGTATCGACAAAACATTCCAACATAACGAAAAATGGATTTATTTACCTGTGAGGGGTTCCTTCCTCGTAATTCTAAGGCGACTCTCTTTTCCATCTTCAAGACACTTTAGAGCTTCACTCTACAACACTTTAAATTATCTTTTTATTAATTTTCAAGCTACAAAATCACCAAGCTTGGGTTTCAAAACAGAAGGAAACTATACATACAAGAATGACGTCGTACTAGAGGCGCCCTCTGCCGGATATTCTGTTAACATAGGCCGGATGTACAACAGTTGAGATCTTAATTAAAGGGAATTATAAATTTATTTTGCTAGAATTCAAAAACATGTAATAAAATAATCTAAATAAATTTAATCTTAATTTTCAGTATCTATAAATAGCAAAATATTTTCTTTTATCGTATTTTATTCGCAGTGTCATTAGTTGTAATGTTGGCGCTGCTGTGCTGTTTCCTGACCATCTTGGAAAAGGCGGCATTTACAAACTCTGTTGACATTTTTATTGGATACTATTTTATTTTGACACAGTTGTACAGAACTTTTATAAAATAAAATGTTTTTAAAATACTGAAATGTTTCGTTTTATTTAATTATAAATAGTTAAACATATCACTAGCTTGTTAACGAAATAATTAGATTTTTTAAGTACTTGTATTTTCTTTCCTGAATGATGTAATTTTTGTTTCCATTATAATTTATTAAGAAGGCGAAAGTGAGGTTGTGAGGAATATGTATGTTTGTCCCTTCTTCACAGTTAAACCGCTGAATAGAAAGATATAAAAATTTAGATTGGAGATAAAATAAATAATTGCTAATTTAATGCTGGATTAATGCTAATTAGTAAATTAGCAAATTATATGTACCTACCTACATAAATTTAGTTGTAAGAATGATTACCAATTTATTTTACATCTCAATGAATTAACTCGAACTATACGAAACGACGTCAAGGTTTTTAATAAAAAAAACTGTTTTGCCCTCAAATCTAGGGCCTCATGACATGGATAAACAATTATTTACCATGAGCTGAATTTTTAACCGACTTCCAAAAAAAGGAGGTTATCAAGTCTTCTGAAAGTTTTTTATTATTGTAATCGAATTTATGATTTAAGTTTAAGTAATATGGTAACTACATGGCTTTTTATTGATATATGCAGAATTGCGCATTTCGCAGAGCTATGGACGATCTTCATAGGCTTTTTGTGAAAGTATTAAGTAATCAGTAACTTTTTTTTTTTTTTTTTTTTAACATGAAATAGGCTTACGCTTGACTACAACTTGCCTGATGTTAAGCAACGTTATAGTCTACGATGTAGCGCGCTTGCCTAGAAGAAACCGGTTTACTCTCGACTTGAAGACCGACAAATTATAGTTCAAGGGGAATAGAGATTCGGGCAAGGAGTTCCACAGTTTGGCTGTGTCCACCTACTCGTATATCACGAATATCAAGCGGTGACGTAAAGCTACCTAAATGTGAGTATAGGGATAGTATACGTTTTAGGGTACATAAAGTGTTTTGAAATGAAATTTACCAACTCTGGTGTCGAGAGTTTTCAAACCGCCGACTGTATATAAAGATAGAGGCGGGGTTCCTATTATATATTTTAAAACTGGTGACTGGTCAAATACTTTCAATTTAGGTATATAATTATAGTATATTGTGGACATACAAAATCAAAAATGAGTTTTTCTTCCCTTGTTTTTATATATATTTTTTGTAAAAATATATAATTTCTCACTTTGCTTATCTAGAAAAGCTGAACAAAAATTACAACATAGGTAGGTAATATAAGTAGGTATATTATAAGGTAAATTATGACAAATAATTTCACGGTCCACAAGTCGCTCAGAATACAATCTATTTTTTTAGTGTTTACATGTTAGGAGCAGTTCCCACTAGTTTTAACGAACAGTCTTATCAATTAAACTACTGGGAATTTTCTTTCCAATAGACTTACTAGTAAGACCAGTACTAAAAAGTTTGTAATACACATAAACTGGCAAACCTATCTATGAATATTTATCGGTCTTCAAGTCTAGAGTTAACCTAGACTTTCTTTCTTTCGTTTCTTCTATACAAGCGCACTGTAGTAATTTACAATGTTGTTTAACATTAGGCGAGTCGTAGTCAAGCGTGAGTTCATTAGTTTTAAATAATATATTTTAAGATACCAAAACATTATAACTACAGACATAAGATCATACATATGTACAATGTATGTAGATCAGTGCTAGTAATAACTTACAATAGCTAAGTTTATTTTTAAATATTAATTTAAATAAATAAATAAAGCCATTTATTCCCAGTAACTTAAATAATATGTAGTGGTTATGGGGTTTAAGTTAGTCAACACATTTTTAATTTTAATTAAGTATCATTTATTGTTTTATTGGGCACCCAAATCAGGGCGAAGGCCTCCTCCGGCGCCAGTTTCGACCAGCCTTGACCAGGTACTGCCCGCTGCCTCCTCGATGTCGTCTCGCCACCGCCTTCGTGGTTATATATTTAACCTTATATTCTATAAAGATTTTTAAATTTACGTATGACTATACCCAATAGACCGCGTGCTAAGCAATGCTGCAGCCTAGGATTTGACGTGACGATATTCATCCATATGCTTTGCAAACGTACTCGCAGGTATATTTTACCGTCATAATAGTTTATTTTTCCCTATTTACTTGAATAACGCTATAGTAGTAGTCTATATTAACTTTTAATATCGCCAATCAATACGCATACCTATGTCAGCTAAGTTACGGGCGCTTATTAACTGTGAGCGTAGCCACTACGCCTACTCGTATTCTTACATAATATTAGCTATAAAGATAAGATAAAGATAAAGAATCTTTATTGATAATGTAAAATTGTAACATACATAGGTATAAGTACTAATATCACAGAATATGCTACACAAATTACAATATCTCGTCAAATTGAATTTATAACATTAGGCTTTTATAAAATTTTAGAAGTTACATATGTCTAGTTTTATTAATAAAATAATGAAAATTTTTGTTATTAAAATCATGTCAAGCTATAGTATACGAAATTAAGTCTTTACGAAAATTAAATCCTTTTTGGAAACTAAGTAAATATTAAACTCATTGTCAATGTCTTGCTCTATAATTGGCTGTTTTGACACTTATTTTTGAAATAATAATATTTGCCGAGTATCTTGTAAGTATAGAATATTATTAACTAAAATGCATGTTATCCATCGTTTGTATTCAACATATTATTAAATTATTTCATTTTCAAAATATTGCTATGCCAAGAATATATCATCGACGTTGTGTGATAATGGGACTACAACTTATAATGGTTATTTTGTTAACAGAACATTATTTTCGGTCTAAGTCGTTCATAAGAAAGTTTTATTCCAACAACGGAGATAATTTTAAAATACCTCAGTTAAATTACAATGAACAAGTGCGTATTTCTAAAATAATTGATTATTTTAACGCCCAAGAGTGGATACTAAATGTAGACGATAAAAAGAACTCGCAAGAAAACATTGTGATTCTAGTTGTGCTTGTAAACGAGTTTTCTGACCAATTCCTCGTGTTCTTGACTTCATTATCGGAAGTGACCGGCATTCAAGATGCCTTGATTGTATTTTCGCATACAGTTTTTGATGACATTTTGAACAGTTTCATAAGGGAAATACAATTCTGCCGAGTGTTACAGATATTCTATCCATATTCAATACAGACACATTCAAAGAGATTCCCCGGCTTACACCGGGATGACTGCCCACCTGACATGACGGTCGATTTTGCTGAGAAAATAAACTGCACCGGCGCCTTTACTCCAGATAATAAAGGTCGTTACAGAAACCCTTTTCTATCCCAAAGAAAACTTCATTGGTGGTGGACAGCCAACCAGGTGTTCGAAAAAATAAAATGTACTAAAAACCACAAGGGTTTAGTCATATTTATGGAGGACAATTTAATTTTCACCAAGGATTTTATTTATATGGCGACGTTCATGGAAAATTTAGCGCGGACCGTGCCTCGATGCGAATTGGTTTCCTTAGGGACGCCCTCTGCGCCGAACAGGAGGTACGATGATAGCAATATTCATGTAGCCGAGCTCACAGTGTGGGAGCACAAATTTCATTCCGTTTTAGGGTTTAACGCTTCCACTTGGGAAATAATTTCGGCTCACTACGATCTGTTCTGTGATTTCGACGACGCATCATGGGTCCGCTCACTGAGTCACATCGCTCTCAATCGAATAGACGTCAGTAACTTCAAAGTGATAGCGAGTAAAATCCCGAGAGCTTTTACGATTGACCTCTGCAAAGGGTTCGGATGTGGTTATACAACTGTTGAGAAGATAACCAAGTGGTTTAATAAAACTGAAGAGTTGTGGTTTCCTTTGTACGTGGAACTGTCGTATGAAATATGGAAAGACCTGGTTCCTCCTGATGAAAAGAATACATCGCCTCCCGGAGGGGGCTGGGCAGACCCTCGGGATAGAGCTCTCTGTGTCAATTTTACTCAAAATAAAATGAGAAAAGTGTTGATGGAAATTTTGACGGATTATTAAATATTTTTGTTTCATTTTTGATGATAGGTACATGAAAGGCTATAGGACTCTGGTAGGTAGTAAATTTTTGTACTACATAATATTTATTAAATACTCGTAATTAATTGTTAAGTTCGATCAGTAGACCAGGCAAGAGGGACCCGTTTACTTCACGACATCATCGAACAATCTTAGTTGACAAGTTGTAGTCAAGCGCGATTCTTAGAGACTTGTCGAGCAGTCTAAACTTATCAAACATTTCAAGTGAATCGACACCCTCTATCTGCGATACAGTTAACATATCGACAAAGAGACTAAGAAGCTTTCGGATTCCCAACAAAGGACTATCTGTATAAAACTAGTAGCTACAGGTGTATACGTCTGGTGGCGATATGATTACAGACGTCGCGATTAGCAGATAGACAGCGTTACAATTAAGCTGGGGACAAAGACAGTGTAGTGTGGCGCGGGTGCGCGCGCAGGCGGCCCGGCGGCCGGAGCAACAGTCTGCTCGCAGGCCCGCGGCCGCGCCGACACCCGCGCCCGGTACGACACCACTCCCGGACTCCACTCCACTACTCCTTCACTGAACACCTCACTCAAACAACAACCCAGCACCCAGCAACTACTCAACCAGTCATCTCTGACATTTTTTTTAGATTCTGTCATACGTGCTCTCATTATTTATTTACAACGCGCTAAAATCCCGATTCAGAACGCATTATAAAAAATAATGTGGATCCGAGTGCGGTTAACGAGGAAATTGTGAAACTTTTAAGGCTTAGAAACCGATGGTTACAGGTTTTTTTGCCACCTGCGTCCATTACGTACAAAAGAACAAATAAAAGGTCTATTGTAATATTCAGTGAGATATTTTTATTACGTTTTCAGTGAAGAATTTCGCGATGATAAAGTATGCATTGGGCCCGTGCTGTGAACGTAGAGGGTTTAATTGAAAAACTACGTGGGAATTACGGAGTCACGAGGTTGCTCGGGATGAACGGTGAGTGAAACTTTTACAGTTATTTTATCTTTATGCTAGGTATAAGCTTTAATTTATTTACTGACTAGTGGGGGCTCGCGACTTCGCTCGCATTAAAAAGTAAAATTTGCATCCCCTATTTCACCCCTTTAAAAGTGGCATTTCCAAAAATCCTTTCTTAGCGGATGCCTTCGTCATAACATCTACCTTCATTCCAAATTTCAGCCCAATCCATCCAGTGGTTTGGGCTGTGTGTTGATAGATCACTATATCAGTCAGTCAGTCAATATGTATAAGTATTATATCCGTTACCTAGTACCCACGACACAAGCGTTTGCTTAGTGTGGGGCTAGATGGCGCTGTGTGCAATGTCCTGGAATATTTATATTTATTTATTTAATCAGTCAGTCAGTCACCTTTGAGTTTTATATATTTAGATAGAAAGTCGGTTTTCACATTTCTTAAGTAAAGTTTAAGTTGAAGGCAAGGTGGCGTTGAACAAATTCAATAACTAAACCCCCAATTTTAACTTACAAAGAATATTGTACAAAATTACATCTGCTACATCATTCTATTGTTACCTTCTATTAGTCGTAAGTATTTCTTCTACAAATAAACTATTCCTCATCACTGGGGTCGTGTTTCCCCGTAGAATCAATTCGTTGAAGAGTTTTTGGTCATATTCCTCGTGGTGGGCGCCCAGGGTACTATCACACATTTGTAATCGAAAAATGGCCTCGAAATGCTAAAAATCTTCAAACATATTTATTTCAAGTTAATATAAATATATATATGTTGTTAGTTTGCGTAGTCGGAAAAAACCACCTTTTACTGCTAGTAACAGTCAAAACTAGTTTGAGTACGCGCTTTGATGAGTAATAGCTTTAACTTAAAAAAATACTGTAAAAAGTATGGTATAGCATCTTACATCCGATGCTTACCATCTGGCAAACTGTTTCTAAACGAAACCGAAATTTGTAAAAAAAAACAACAGCATTCTCAAAACCACCTGAGCTGCCAACCCAAGTTACAGGAACATCCGTTAAAATCTGTTCAACACCTAAATGTATATCAATTTGCGAGTACTAACCTGAAAACGGTTTTCGGAATGAGGTTTTTGAATATTTAATTGATACTTGGACGTCGGGTGGAGTCATAGGTACTTGAGAGCTACCCTTATCATTATACAAGCCGCCGGTTCTAGCTATTTTTGTTGGGCTTTAAGTTAGAACTGCGTAGATGGAATAAACAAGGCGTTTTGAGTATTTACTTATGTATCATGTAATAATTTTAAAACGAAGGCTGTTTCCTCAGTAAGTACGTACCTACCTGATTTACATAAAAACAACCACGATATCTCTTTAAAATCCTTTAAGTTTAGAACGATTTATTAAACGACAAAAATAATAGAAATTAGCTTAAATGTGTTTAAATGGCGTTGTGTAAGTGGATCCTAGTTCTTAAAAAAATACTTTTACTACCATAACGGACAGACCTAAAATGTCTTGCTCCAAATAAGCATTGCAATAACATCACATATAGATTGAATTGATAGCCTCCATGTTGACAAAGTCAGGTCGGGAAAGAAATCACAGCTGCATAGCTTACTTACTAGTTAGTCATACTAATTACTCCACTCTTGTCTAGTCTAGATATACATGAAATAGTGAGCAAACGAACGTGGGTAGAAAAGTACAAGTAACTGTATCTACCTATCTCTGTTATAGGTATCTATATATCTATCTACCAGCCTTCTACGCAGAGATCGTAATTAAAGAGCAAATACCTGCCAGGCCGGCGAAGTTTCTCTCCTCGGAAAGCAGCGCAGATTTGTTGAACTTAGCTCCATAACTTCTCGAGGAACTTAGTCAATCATTCTATATTTACCTGAAGTTTCGCTTTTCCGCGGAATATCAACAAAGCAGGAGCTAGGAGCGGGGAGGTAGTAAGGATTGAAAAGGCATATCATAGTTTATAGAACCGATTTTGTTTAAAACACTCACAAAATGAAGAAACGTGAATAAGCTGCAAAAAAATACAGTTATTATGCAAAAAAATAACCACATTCGTATTGCATTCAAGCACATTATTTATATTCATGACTAAAGAAACTCAAATTTTCTAATAAAAATAGTTCCTGTCAACTTACATATAAGGCATATTAATTGCTCTGAAAGGGAATCCATTCCATATTCCCTGTGCAATCTACATTCTAAGAGTACACCTAAATTGCATTCCATAAAGATGAAACGTGCCTAAGTGGGTGGCATTGACATTTAATTCATACATACATACGAGTATTTAGCTTCTATATATATATATAGGTATGATAGCTACTAGATCACATATCATCATCATCAAGCCCGCTATCGCCCACTGCTGAGCATAGGCATCTCTTCTTGTACGCCACTCGTCCCGGTCCTGCGCAGATTGAATCCAGGTGCTCCCTGCGGTTGTGCTAATGTCGTCAAACCACCGCATTGGTGGGCGACCTCTATTTCCACATTGGCTACTTAGCATCTAGAATATTACTCACCATCAGAGCAATAATTGACCTCAAACCAAATTGTATCCCCTATAGAGACCGCCCGATTGCCCATTTCATTAAGTTGAGATACATCTACACGAAGTAGGTACATATAATGCATACTACGTACCTGTCATCGCTCCTTTGTCCGTTGTATGAAGCCATCCAGCATATGCTGAGTAAGGGCGTTGGGCTGTGGCATGAAACGTTTATCTTATAAATGTTTGTGATTGTTTTATTAATTGTGTTTTGTGTTATCATGACACAATAAACATTACCATACATTATAATATAGATTATATATTACAGACACATGTCTTAACTATAAAAGTTAACGTTTTGCTGGATAAATTAAAATTAAAAGCAATATATTTTAGTCTTTAGTCAGCCAGCATTGTGCTGAGTTGGGTTGTATAGTGGCAAATATGTATTTCATTTACGTTGTTTCAAATAATTCTTTGTTTGTACTTTCTTTTTTATTATTTGCTCCAATCATAATCATAATCATAATCATAATCATAATCATAATCAATTTATTGGTAAAGCCGATTTACACGTCATATTGGTACATATTCATATGCAATTGTTACATAATAACAAAGAACATAATTACTTATGAAGAAACATAAAAATTACATGTCAAAGTGTGTATATAAATGTCAAAATTAAAAATATTGATATAATAATTTTATTCCAATAAGTTAATAATTTAAAAAATAATATTAAACGATCAAAAGTTGAAATAAATTACAACTATTCTTCATCATTTGATATTTTAAAATTCATGAATTCCTTAATAGTGTAGAAGGAGTGCTCGATTAACCACTTCTGCAAGCGAGTTTTAAAGCTACTGGTAGTTGGGGCGCTAGTGATGGATGCCGGCAGCCTGTTATACACCGCCGGGCCCATCACATGGGTGAGTTTAGTCGACTTGGCGAGTGAGCACTTTATACTCTTCAGTTTATTAGCTTTTCGTGTACTGTAGGCGTGAGTGTCGTCATAGGTAGCATAAGAATCTAAGTTAGTCCTCATGTATAGGGCTACTTGCAATATTATAATTGCAGGCAGGGTGAGGATGCCGAGTTTTTTGAAAAGCGGTCTTGCGGGAGTATCAAATGGTACCTGCATGATAGATCGAACTGCACATTTCTGGAGGCGGAACGCTCTTTCCTTTTCAGCGCACTGACCCCAGATCTCCGCCCCGTACTGGAGCAGAGAGTGAATGGTGGCGAAGTAGCAGGCTCTGGCCACTTCGACCGATACCAGGCGAGAAACTCGTCGTAGCGCAAAACACGCCCCACTCAATTTTCCGCATATTTTGTAGACATGCTGATCCCACATCAGGGCAGAGTCCAGCTCAAATCCCAGAAAAGTGGTGCACTGGGTCTGATTAAGCTCGGTGCCTTGAACTCGAACCGTCAGTGGTCTGCGGTTACGGCCGGAAAGGTCGAAGTGGAGATAGTGAGTTTTTTTTAAATTAAGAGCTAAACCATTTATGGAGAACCATCTCGACAGCTGCTGAGCTGTCTCATTGAGCTGATGTTCTAGCTCATCAACCGAGCTTGCCGTCACAATGGCGGCAACGTCATCAGCATACATAAGTATGTCTGCTGCTGTCACTGCGTCCGGCAAGTCATTTAGCAGCAACGAGAACAGCAGGTTTGACACGGATGACCCTTGAGCAACCCCCATAGTCGACTCCAAAGGGTCAGATCTGACTTTGCTGTTGTTTCCAACCACAATTTGAGATCTGTTCCTAAGGAAGCTGTTCAGCAAGCTGTTTGCGGAGCTGGTGATTCCATAATGGCTCAGCTTACCAACGAGAACATCGTGATCAGAAACGTCAAACGCTTTTGACAGGTCGCAGCACAAAATGGCGACCTGTTTTTTGTTTTTTCCGTCCCGGGCGGCAACTACACGACGGATTAGCTCTCGCGTCAGTGAAGTTGTCGATCGGCCCTCCCGGTAAGCAAACTGCTTGTCTGAGACTGCTTCTGAGGATGTCAAATACTTGACCAGGCGGCTACTGATCCCATTTTCAAACACCTTCGAAAGTGCTGGGATTATTGACACCGGTCTATATGCGTCCATATTTGCTTTTTTACCCTTTCCTTTGAAAATAGGTGCGATTTTACTAATTTTCATGGGAATTGGAAAGGTACCCTCTTTTATACACCGATTAAACAATTCCGCAAGTACGTAAGCTAAAGAGACGGATGCTGTTTTTAGCAATTTCATATTGATCCCGTAGACATCTTTCGATACCTTGGAAGGAATCTTGGTGCTAATTATGCGGTGTACTTCGTCGGGTGTAAACAGTTGGAGCCGAAACGAGCGATTAGCAGGTGGGCGAGCTGCACGCAGCACGGCGAGCGCACGCGCAACATCAGCTTTAGGAGCGCCGCAGGCTGCTGCTGCACCTAGAAATCTGGCATTTAATGTATTTACGGCTTCTTTTTTTGTATTAAATTTCTTGCCATCGTCATCACAGATAACATCAGTGAAGTCCACCGTAGGTGCATTCCGTTTGCCCCTCTCTTTATTGACCACATTCCACATTGCTTTTGACCGATTTTTGCTAGATGTGATCATGTTAGTATAGAAGTCCGATTTTTTTGTTAATAGTAAAGAGTTATATTTTTTCTCAATGTCAAGTACTAAATCGTTTAACGTATTGTTGTTAGGATTAAGTTTATTAAATTCTATCATGTCGAACATAAATGATTTAAAAAGTTTTACGTCCTGGGTTATCCAGGACGCGCCCTTATTAGGGACGGAGTTAAGTTTTCGCATAGGAAAACAACAATCTAATTTATTAATGATAATATTAATTACCGCAGTCGCCAGGTCGGTCCCCAAGGTATATTTACGAAATATATCACTCCAGTCAACACTTTCAATCGCAGCTGCGAAATTTGTCTGATTTAATGCAGAGAAATTCCTACCATATTTTATGATATCAGTACCTAACGTGTTGCCGCTAGGTAATAATAAGATTTCACCTCTAACAGCGTAGTGGTCGGACAGAGCGGCGTCAACAGGACGCACCTCCACCGCGCCCGGAGACAAGTTGGAGAACAATAGGTCCAAGCAGGATTTATTTCCGGTTCTAGGGCATACTCGAGTGTAAAAATCGACTTCATTGACCATACCATGACCCAACGCTAGCTGGTATAACTTTTTGAAATCTAATTCGACAGTATCCATATAGTTTACATTAAAGTCACCTACAATTAAACAGTGTATTCCCAATACACTAATTTTATCGAGCACTCGTTCCAAGGCTTCAAGGAAGTCATTCATACTAGCTTTTCCAGTACGATAAATACATACTACCGTAACATTACAATCTATTAAGTCTACTGCAGATACTTCACATACTCGCATTACAGACAGTTGTGTAATATCAGAGTTCTCTATACATTTTACGTTATCGCTAATGTAAATACACGAGCCGCCGTGTTCGGTTGCCGCGTTCCTACAATTGCTCGAGGCAAGTTTAAATCCATCTATTGAGATGCACTGCAACTCCTCTATCGGCAACCAGTGTTCCGTCAATGCTAATAGGTCGCAACTAAGCACATCTTGAAGAGCTACTTCAATACGATGTGATTTATTCAATATCGAACGTATATTCTGGTGACAGATGACAAGTTTTTTTTCATCTGTTGTACGAGTAATACACGGCGGACTTCGCGTTGTGAGTGGTGGCAACGCACGTTCACAGCCTGCGCCGGGACGCAGCGCGGCGCGGCACGCCGGCCTGTCGGACGTTGGCGCGGACGTCGCCCTGGACGCCGTCGCGGGCGCTGGTCGACTTGTCGGCGGCGCGCGCGTCCCGCGTCCCGCCAGTGCTCCTTCGAAACCATTGACCTATCTTCACGCCCGGGGGCCAAGCAGAAGGCATATTTAATTTCTCATGCAGGCTCTCAGGGAACCCAATTACGGAAGCAGCATGTTTGTCAGTTTTAATATCGCGTTTTTCAACAATATATGTGTCACAAGGTGCCGTGAATTCATTCAAGTAGTCTTGTACATTCTGAGCAGTAGTCTCGGGCTTAAACGACCAAGCTTGAATATATTGTACTTTTTCAATAGCTTGAAGGTTCTTATGTGCGCGGCCCGTTCCTATGATTACGGGAGACTGTTTTTTCGAAAGCCGCCTGCGTGTTACACGTTGCCATTCATCAGCACCAGCCTTTTCAGTTGTAGTATAATCGTCTTGTAAACATTCCGTAGTCCGCTTTGTCGATTTCGACTTAGTCAATGAAGCGCTCTTGCAAAGCGATTTATTCTTCACTGTGGCAGCTTTACTTACTGAGGAGTCATATGACCGCTCAGCTGCTGCATCGCTGGATTTTTCCGCCGTCGTATTACTATTACTCACGCTCTTTGCTTTAGGGTTCAATCGCGCTTGTCGGACGGGGCGCTGCAGCGCTGTAGCGGGCGCCGGACTCGTCTCAAGTTGCTTCGCTGTTTGTGCAGATTGACCCGCAATTTCCGATTTGAGCAAAATAATGACATCGTGCATATTTGCAATAATGACGTTTTGCTCACCAATCTTGGTCTCCATTGCGGCAGTTTTTTCCAACAATGAGTTCACTGTCTTCTGGAGCTCACGCACTGAATTTTCGGTATCTTTTAATGTCATTTTACCAATTAAAATCGCAGTAAATAGCGGAGAACACGATCACGCTCAAGTGCTGCCACACTACTGTATCAATCAATATATATATATATATTTTATTCATTATTATCGTGGTACAGACCCCCTTTGCCTTATTACGTGCCATGGCAAAGCAATCAAGGCATAACAAACGCGCGTTTGATTCGCCTGATAGAAGCCATTGTTTGTTTTTGGCATGTGTTACTTTACGTTTAGAACATCGTAAATTAATACGATTATTGCGAATGTGTTCATAACATTGTATTGAGACGAAACTATACGAGACAGCTCTTACTGATGTCGGAAATGTTCAGATATAAAATAATACGAATGGACGCCCGCGGCTTCGCTCGCATTATTACAGGATAAAAGGTAGCCTATGACAGAGTGTCATAGTCTTAAGAGTTTAAGACTTCATACTACCTACATAGATACATACGTTTTTGCGTGAAGGGCGTTTTAACAAACAGAGAAACAGAGGCAAACAGAAGGAAACAGATATACAGACAAAATTTCTAGATATTGTTGGAACGTGTTTTGTTATCAATTCGACGTATCTCCAAACATTTTTTTTAAATATCTTCAATATTCAGACTTTCGACCCTCTTCAGCTTTATTATATGTATTTGTAAGATATTAAAATAGCATGGCTTTCATAACAACAGCGGATCAATAAATATGTACCTGTGACTTTTGTTGTTATTCTAAAACTACGACTATTGTGAAAAAAAACATATTTTTGAAAAAGTGTAACTGTAACTATCAGTGCTCTACATTGTTACCCACGTTTTACTTAGATAAACCAGTTTATAGTAATGTGAATGGAAACCTTTAAATGACTTAAAGGTATCTTTATAGTCACCAGTTTTATGCTCAGTACGATTTATTAGATAATTAATTAATTAAGTATAGCAATTAAATTCAATTACGTATGAAGTAATTACCTCATTCGTTTCTATTTATCATTATAAACTGAAACCAAACCGTTAAAATACCGTATTTGGTTCGTGACAAAATGGCGATATTATAAGTTCGTAAATGACGGTATTACTGTTACTTTATTATCCTATATATTTGTGAATTCAGTATCGGATAGGACGTTTCAACGATACTATATGACTCTGAAATGTAATATTCTTGTGATGAAGTAGTAATACAGGTGTAATATTTATTTTATTAATTTATTAGTGTATTATCTGAGTTTGTATTGTGTTCTTTCACTTATTTATTTATTTTACGTATTCTTGTACATCGCCTATTTAAGATTCGAAATCCTGTCCATCCAAAGGTTGACTGGAAGAAATCGCCTAAGGCGATAAGGCCGCCCAATGTGCATTAAATTAGTTTTTAAATTTCTTTTTATATTGTAATTTCTTTGGTGTGCATTAATGACATATCTTATCTTAATAAAACGTAAAAGATACAATAAAACACGAATTGTACTCGAACATACTCCTGACTGAAGAGTACTTACATTGGCATACTGGTGGCGCCTCGCGGTGTCACACGCATAATTCCGGGATAGAAAGTAGCCTATATATTAATCCAGAGTATAATTTATTTTTATACTAAATGACATTCTTATCTGTAAATCAATTTAAGCGTGATGAAGCAACAGACAACCTCACACATAAAATTTTTCCTTTCTGAATAATTAGCGTGATTTTTGTATTGTTTTATTTTGAGGTTACTCTTACTGGGACAGAAATTTTACAACTGAAAAAACTGTTTAATTTATTTTATAACAATGAAGTTAAAACTCTGATATGGTAAATTAAAAAGCTGCGCGTGGTAACGCAGAGCTTTTTGTTTTAAAAGTTTGTTCAGCCAACAGAAATATTGAAATCGTGTGCGCACTAACGAGCAAACTCGATTCTCAAATGAGATCAAACTTTTGAAAATGTTGTAGTTTGTTGTAGTTTGAAAATATGGAAGTGAAAATACGCTTATTTAGACAACTCTATGGTTTTTGTAATAGAGAGAAGAAAGTTTAATCTTTACTTCTTTAATTATATTTGTACATTCAAGAACCATAATATTATTGTCTTCTTTAAAGCTTATGATCGAGTATGTAACCTTTAATTCACTGCAGTTAACACTCTACTCTTTAGCTTGAAAATTTTTTTTTTACATATGACGAATATCTTATTATATAATTACTTACTATGTAACTACGTTATCAAAAAAACTATAAATAAGAAAATAAGTATAAGAATACAACTAAAAAAAATACAGTAAGCTCAAGCTTTCTTTATCTCTGGGTCAAACCCATATTTCCAACTCTGGCCCCTGGCTTCCTCAATCTGTTTCGAGAGCGAAATATAAATAAAATCTTACACCCATACAATAAACCTTAGCATTGTCCCGGCACCTCTTCCCGTCTTGTTTCCTTTCTTCCCGAGGGAATTATTGTCCAATTTTCAGTTCATTTCGGCCCTGAATGCGTTTATAAACGCCTGTAGCCATTCAGTGGTGCTAATTATCTCGGCCGGGTGCCATAATGTTCTGATGGGATGCTTTAATCCTAATAATTAACACTGAAGCTATCGCAGACTTGATTTAATTTGGTTTGCGTTGAGATATTGGTTAATTAAAGATTTTAGACTGTTTTATTGTTGGTAAGCTGCGTTCTTGTCTGTACTCTATTCTTCTATATACATATATAATAAAGCTGTAACCGGTCGGAGTCTGTACATTGAAGACAATTGAAAAAAAAGTTGAAGGGTCATCATTGATGCATTAGAGCACAAAAATCATATTTAAAAAAATATCTGTTTGCCTGTAGGTATGTTTGTTCATTATAGACTCAAAAACGGCTGAACCAATTTGTCTACGGTTTTCACTAACATATTGGTGCATTTTTAACTTAACTTAGTGCTTATTTCATTTAAATCGGTTCATAAATAAAAAAAAAGTTATGTTTATCTCAAAATAATGCGGTCAAAGCCGCGGGCATCCACTAGTTCATAATAAGTTCTTTGTTACTGAGTGTCGTTGTTATTCCAATGTGGAAAAAAACTTCCCGTACGTAATTATTCTTATTTCGTATGGTAGGTAAGTTTTTTCCACAGATACAGGATGATGGGCGCGTAGGTTTACCTTGAGAATAAGAAGAATGAAAATTGAAAAAAATACTGTTCTTCTTTGCTGTTCCTTATTTTTTCCTAGCACTTACCAAATTACGAGAAAATACCCCGTAATAGCATTAAGTACCTAATCTCAGCTCCTGCATATTATTTCCAAGCGTTCTCTTGAGAGCAGTTTGATGCCTTAGCTCGTTGTCATTCAACCATTTAGCCTTACGCCTGCGGTTAACGCCCAGACATTGAATTATCTGGCTGATTCCGACATGTCTCCGCCAGCTATATTTCTCAGCACCTAAACAGGCAAACAAGTGACGTCTAATTTTCTATGAACGTGCTTACAGCTAGGTAATTAGGCTGATAGAGGCGCCCAGAGGTCGCTGCGGGTGTCTTGCGGCTAATAATTAAGACAGATTCATTTACTTACACCCTCGGTATGAGAAACTTGATTAACTACGTGTTTTTGGTACATTTTAGCTGTGAAGGGAATTTGGTGAAACATTGTATGCTAATTCAGAATATCTAGTTTAGTTTAGTTTTTTACCCAATTAATTGATAAACACGTCATCTAAACCAGTAGTTACACAAGTGTTACCTGTACTCGGAATTTAAACATACTATAAAGATTGGAAACTGGCTTTCAAATACAGCTATTTAATTTGAATTACCGAAAATCTGGTCGCTTTTCCGTTTGTGATATTAAAAGTCGAAAGGCTTGAAATTCCAAAATATAATTTACTTTTCTGTTTATACGGCTAACGCTTTGATTTCCGTAACACCTAAAACAAGTAAAAATATTAATCAACAATTGTTTCTACACATAGATTTGTCGTAACGCAGGATTTTCTTTGTAAGTTATTTCCCGAGCGCGGCATGGTGGGTGAAGATAAGATGCCGCTGGAACCTTCTCCTAAATAAGCAAAATATTTGCACAGTTTAGACTGTTTGCGGGCTAACGTGCCATGCGTAAAAACCTTCTGAATTACAACCACAGGAAATGTTTTCTTTGTTTTGAATTATTTTTTTTCTCTCTTGAGTCGTATTTCCTCATGACTGAGGGTCGTGACTCCCCCGCAGAATTTATTCGTTTGGGGAGTTTTCTTGGGCATATACCTACATTTCGTGGTGCGCGCCCAGGTCCTTCCACGGAAGACACATGTTCTCAGATATTGTGATCCTCAAACATGTCGGTTTCCTCACGATGTTTTAAATTTACGTTTTTAATTTTCATTTAGGTGGTTTTTCGTTCGTTTGGAAGTAAGAAATACCCTTGCTTAATCCACAATGAATGAAAATGAAAAAAAATGATTTTACACATGATAGGTACTTTGAATATTTACAAAAATTTTTATGTCAGGCTAGCTAGCAGTTGCTAAAATGTATTTATCGTAATTTCCATGGAATAACGGTCATAGCGTTTGTAAGTAGCTTTGTTTGCTTTAATTAAAAGTTACACTGCTTGCTACTGTGAGCAAAATTTTCAAGCTGAAAAAGCAATCAATAAATACACTTCAATATATGATCACAATATGTTTCGCAAAAACATGTTTGCAAATGACTTGTTTGACATAAGGTAACATTTTGCACTGGAACTTTACCATCTTAAATATTATAAGGCCGAAAATTTGTGAGTTTATATGTTTGTTTGTTCGTTCTTCTATTTAACAGCTGAACTGATTTGGATACAAATTGAATGATTAGACCCTAGATTTAATTTAATTACACCATTTTTATCCCAAAATAACGCACTAACACCACGTCTCGCCGCTGGTAAAGCAACAGTTTACAAAACAGTGGCATAGGTTGTGAATTTTAAAAGCAAATTCACGAGTTATTCCGTCCCGAGTATCTTTAAAATTCATACCTCCAGCCGGGTCCGCTCTCATATCTTCATTCCAACGTAACTGTATTTTTTACTCCATCACTCATTAATATAACAAGCTTACCTGTAGTGTGGAGCGAATTTATTGCAAGAATATTAAATTGTACAGTTCTCGCTAAAGATTTTATGTGTTTTATGGCACTGATTCTAACTTTGATTCAGTTTTTTTGTACACTCATGCTTACTAATGATTTTCCAACTCTGTATCATTTATCAAACCCTATAACAAAAAGAGTTTTGCTTGCTTGATGAAACAATATGCTTTTTTATTCTTTTTTTTAAGGGACTTTTGTAATTATATGTCAGTCCCATTGTATAATATATACTATACTAATTACAAAAATATTAACGTATTAAGCAGATGACCTGTTCACCCAAACATGTCACTTAAGGTGTGGCTATGCTACAAATGGTCTATTAAGATATTTTACGTAAGTGAAGTGTAAGCTTAATTTAAAGGCAGATTTTTACAGTATATTTTTACCACTAAGTTAAAAGTTAGGTTATACATTATAATAATTATGTATACTAACGCCACCAAGTATGTATTATTTCGCCAGTATATTTAACATCCCAGTGAACCCAGCACGTCTCGCAAACTGTGTTATCATAACAACATAACTAATTGTGTTTCCGATACCCTCGCCTCTAATCTAGTTAGCCGATCCTAGACCCAACTAACTAGCTCTATAACTATTAACCAGTAATGCAGATTCTATAGATAAGTGAGCTGGGCTGAGATAGTGGATATTAGGTTTGCAAATTGTATCTTATGGAGCTACATATGTTTTGTTTACTCTTCTTTATCTGAAGAGAGCCTGGAGGATATAGATTTTTGTACAGTATAAAATATATAAAGAACCATCTTTGTTTCGATCTATAAATATACAAATTATTATACTGGTGTTCTATACTATGTTATTCACTTTTGTTTCTACACGTTTATTTGCATAAAATTATCCGCATTGACTGTGTTAAAGTAAATATTTTATGTGCTAATCCCGTGTTTTAAGCTATCTTATCATGATACTTTCCTCCATGGATGACATACAAAATAACGGAAAAATACGGAATAATTTTGTTGATTTATTGGGCTATTCAATTGGTATCCACTTTCGCGTAATTTTTGCACTTTTCAGATAGGTAGATCTAGATATTTATAACATCGACATCCATAGTATTACCTAACCTGCGCTACAAGAAATGAGATATACATATTATGTCCCTGGCGCTACGAAATACTGCGCTACGTTCGTAGCGCGTAGAATGTAAACTTGCAAGATAATTCTTGAACATAGCATTTACTGACAACATAATAAATTTAAAATTGGCTAATTGTGTTTCAGAGTCATCATGCATGCGGGTTTTACATTTAATAAATAGAGTGACAGTGTTAGGCCAAAAAATATTGTAAGTATAATATATACCATAATAGCTTTTTATTCAGAAAATAAACTAGGCTATTATAATGAGATACTCACTAATCCAATTTTCTAGTCCGTAGTTTTCCGAAATCTCCTTTTCATTCTCAAACTATTCAATAAATTCCAATTAAGTTCGTGAAGTACGCCATTGATTAAAGGTAGGTAATTCAAAGCATCCCAGCTAGCTTGTTAAATAGGAATACTTTCCTTTTGTATGTGTTAGCAGTATCTAGGTCCACGTAAAACGATGTCATTGAGAACAATTTTGGTATGCCATGATAATTTCATCTTTTTATAGAAGTTTGGAGGGTCAATTGGCAAAATTTTCTGCAATTCCTTGTTACTTCTCTTAGATGCGGACAGCTCAGTTTTGTCCATTTCTTAATGTCGTCTTGCCACCTCATTCTCTGAAATCCTGGGCTTTTTCCACTGGAATTTTGCCTTCGATGATAACCGAGGATTGGAAACTCATAAACTTAGTTAAGTACTACAAAGAGACTCCCCCTACTTTAATACATGAGCGCATACAGTTTTTTGTTCCTAAGAATAAAAGTTTGTTAAGTAGATACAATAATCTAGCTATACTTACCGAGACATTCAAACATCAGAAGTGTAGTACGAGTATCTCTTCAATTTGTCCGTCGTACACTCCCACCGGTTCGAGTCCCGCCTAGAGCAGGTTCGTCCCTCGGCGCAATTACCGCACAATACATGACTCAGCTGGCTGAAATTTCACACTACACTCTTCAAAATACTTACTACAGGGTTAACTAAATTTTTATAAACTACGACTGGGCATAACTTTAGTTTGTCATTACAATCCAGGATCTGTGAACTACAATCCAGTGATCTTCATGACTAAAGATATTATTACCTTCTTGATAAGCGTGTTGCACCTTAGGTTCAGCAATGATTAATATTAGACAGGTTTTAGTCAAACGCAAACCCATCCCACGTAAAAAAATATCACTTCACTGTGATACTATACAGGTGTAAGTATATGAGTGTGTAAGTTTTTTTCTAGATATAACTATACATATATATATATATATATTTCAATTACTAAAATGTTTACTAGAAAAAACATACAAAACAAATTTTACTAATTAAAAATAAAAACATAACTAACTTATAAACTAAAATTTACAATAAACTTAAAACACCTATAAAAAAGTATATATACATATATTGATTAGGTCTTGGACCTACACATAGGTTACACATTTAGATATATTCTTAACTAACGCCGGTAAGCCGCGGGCGTCGCAAGTAAAAAATAAAAAAAAATATATATTTCAGGACATATCACACAGCGCCATCTAGCCCCACACTAAGCAAACAATAAGAAAGTAGTATACGTAGAATATATATATAGTTTAAGTAGAATACAACTTAAGTTTTTTTAAATCACAACAACACAAGATTTGCCACAGCAGTAATTAAAACTATCAAATCTATACCTCGCTACTTTTAAATACTTAATTTACTATCATACTTGCAAATAACCCAGTATCTACGAATACAATATAGATAGATTCGAGTAGGTACAGGGGGATGTATGTCTGCATATTTTACATGTCGATGCTCGCTTGCTTTGTTTGTTTTTCGTTTACATGGGATTGTGCTGTCCACTTAAAGAAAATATACTGAACAGCCTTGAAATATTACAAAAAATATATTATGGCTATTCTTTATCCAATAAAGTTTTGCACCACTAATTTATAAAAACTGTAAGATGTGATAAAGAGGATTATGCAATAGGTATATTAATTTACAACTCAACGAAAATATGTTGAGCAAGTAATTGTTTGTAAATAAACTGTTTATTATTTAAGTACTTTGAAAGCAAGAAAGGTATGTTTAAATAATAACTATAGCTATAAAAAGCTGTAGCACAAACTTCAACGCGTTTATTATTCCCAAGACACAGTAAAGCGCCAACTAGAGCGTAGTTTTCAAAACAATTTTGTATCTCATACTTTTATAATATGAGAGCAAAACTTTGTTCCATTTGAATAAGAAATATTCATTAACAAATTCAGTGACTCTCCTTCAGACTCATTTGCCAAGTCACTGAATTTCGTAATTAAATCCTGATTCGAATGTTCTGTCTGCTGAATCAAAGATTTTTTGTCAATTTTATGACTTAAAGTGACTTAAAAATATAACAAGCTAGCAGTATCCCGCGGTGTTACCTGAGTTGATTCGGAATTAAAAGTAGCTTAACCTAAGGTGTAATCTGCTTCCATACCAAATTTTTCTAATCAGTTAAGTCGTTTGAGCGTGAAGAACTTACAAACAAACGAAAGGATTTGCATTTGGTTTACGTGTGCCTACAGCCTGCTTAAAAAAGCGAGTGTGGCTTAGTGGTTCCAGGCTTTTCATCCAGACGCACCCTGGTTCGAATCCGGCCCTACACCAATGACTTGTATTTTTCAAGTTATGTGTGGATTTGCACTCGCTTAGCGGTGAAGGAAAACATCGTGAGGAAACCGACATGTTTGAGGACCACAATATCCGAGGACATGTGTCTTCCGTGGAAGGACCTGGGCGCCCAACACGATGTATCTGCCTAAGAGAACTCCCCTAACGAATTAATTCTGCGGGGGAGTCACGACCCTCAGTCATGAGGAATACGACTCAAGAGAGAGAGAGAGACAGCCTGCTTGGTGTGTTAAGCCTTTGACGAAATGGTGTAAAAAATGAATAAAGTATACCCCGACCAAAAAGTGTAGAAAATGTGGCGGCGCCACTTGTAGTACTTGTTCAATTTATTTCTCCTTTTCCTGGCGATTACAATGTTGTGTGTAATGATTGATTGATGTAAAATGAAAAGTAATCTATAATAAATTTTAGTTTCTTATAAATTTTGACTACATTCGTGATTATTTTAAGTTTAGAAGGAGAATAAAGAAATTAGTTCCATTTCTACACTTTTTGGTCGGGGTATACTTGTTTATAAAACATAACCTACAACATAACCTAAAAGTATTTCTCTATTTCGAACCTTCATAATGTAGCAAACCATAGACTCTGCTTTTGTAGAGTTTGTAATAACAATAAGCTTCATTTAATGACGGAGTACGCATGACTCGCAGACGTTACAAAGAAATAAAAAGCGACTGAATGAGCCTTCTCATCCGTAACTTGTCATGCTTGAGGGAAACAGGATTTGTTGTTCTGCTCGCGGAGGGAAGAATGTTGGGATATACTCATACATCTGAAGGGGTGCAGAAATGAGTGGCTTTTTGTATTATGGAGTTTTGAAAACAAGTTTTCTTTGGTTTCAGTATGATTTTCAGGTACCCCACTTGCACTTTATTTGTAAGTTAATATTAATTTAGATACTTTAGAAGTCTTGTTTTTGCTTATCAATTTCTGAAACCTTCTGAAACCTATTCGACGGATTGGTATTTTACACAAAAACGAGTAAGATTGATTGGGGAGCTTTGATTGCCTGGATTGCTTAGTTTTCTTCTTAGCTTCATACAAAAAAAATAGCTTTCATATTTTTTTGCGTTCGCGCGCCACATTTTTACCAAGAGCACTGGTCATTTGCATAATTCCCGGTAATTATTCATAATTACCGCATTATCCACATTTACCGTAACATATTATATATATATGGAAAAAAAATCTACTCATTTAGTCCTTTACTAATTCTCATTTATGGAAATCTATGCGTTTAATAAAACGACAAAGAAAGTAAAGCGGCCAAACAAAACGTTTCTTCTCCTATCTCCGACAGACTCCATTTTCCGATCCAGTGATTTGATATTCATGAGGTTCTACCGTTACTGAATAAATAATTTAATTTTTTCATTTCACCTTGAACGGTGTGATAAGCCTTTCATTGATATTAATATTGTATTGAGGTACTGTGGTGTCACATTTCTATTTCGCTGCGGAATATTCAGCATTATACAGTACTATAATATAATGTTCAGCATATTATATATTGGGATTTCATCAGAAAAACATATTTTTGCGTGTAAGGAAGCACACGTGCCATCCTAGACCGTAATGATTGCTTACCATCAGGCGAATTACGGCCAAGAGCAAACCCATTCTTTGTAAAAAAAACATTAAAATAGTTATTTCATAAATTGAAGTTTAAAAACGAATAAAATTATTACTGTGGCTTTTCAGTTTTTTTTAATATAACTATTTTATAATTTTCAGTTTTATTTCATTTTTATTTTAAAAGGAATGCCTATATATTTATTTACATCATTATCGACTGATTATATTTTCGTACCGCTTGGCTTCGAAACTTTTGGTCCGTGGGGTAAAAGCACGAAATCTTTTATAAAAAAATTAAATAAAATGTTGATTGACATCACTAGAGACAAGAACGCTGGCTGGTTCCTTGCGCAAAGGATTTCTATAGCAATCCAGCGTGGGAATGCAGCCAGCGTTCTTGGCTCCATACCACATGTAGATTGTTTAAATTTAGTTTAGATGTAAATACTCTTTTTTAGTTCTATTAGTGTTAATATGTGTAAATATTTTTTCTTATAGATAAATAAATGATACCTACGTTAGAAACTAAATAAAACCTACTGCCATATATTTTTAGTAATTTTATTGTCCATTTTATCAATCTAATAATATATCAGTAAGCATTTCGCATGCCACCCCTACCGCACAAAACAGGAATTCCTGTTCAGATACAATGTTGAAACCCGCCGTATTTAAAAGCCAATTCCCACGCCCAGCCATTCCCACTTCCCTTACACCACACATTACCTCGAATTTGCCTGAGCTCGAAACCTTCCTGATTTTCTTTCCTGCCCGTGAAAGTAAATCAGGCCATCAAAGAATTACACAACGATTGGCGAGAATTTCCCTTTGTTTGGAAACAATTTTCGAGGGATTATTTTATTGGAAAATTAACCGAAAACGGCCCTCAAAGGACGGCGGTGACGGTGCAGCTGATAACGCAATTAGAGACCTTTTCGGAAATGTCGTTTTGAATATTGCGTTGATTTTTTTGAGAAATGTGTACCTATTTTTTTGTATGTAAATCTGAAAGATAATATGTATCGATAGTAATAAGTACGCTTGGGATAAAATCTATGAAAAAACAATACAAAAACGGCTTAAAGATCTTTATTATAATCAATACCAAGCTATCGGAAGAAATAAAATCTAGTACACGATTTTCATAAAATTCCTCGAATACAGAAGATACATTCGCCAGTATATTTTGCTCTCATCATTTTTATACATCAGTTTTACTCACTTGGATGGTAAATAAACCGTAAAGCGGTCCTCGCTTTTATCTCGCGATGCGCAATGTTACCAGGACTTTGCGTTTGTAACGATTTTTGTGAAAAGAAGGCATTCATATTTTCAAGTCGTAACATAGGCATAGGTCTTCCTTTTTTGATCTTTGAGATTTTTAGAGAAAATCAAAACTCAATCAGTCAATCAATGTGTAGAATAAAAATCTCTCAGCAGTTATAAAATTCCATACCAATATTAATTACGAACATGTTTTTCGGATGATTCATTCGTATATATCTATAATATCTATATATATATATATATATATAGGTAGTGGTATAGTCAAAGGTGATGACTGACTGATTGACTGACTGATATAGTGATTTATCAACGCACAGCCCAAACCACTGCACAGGTCGGGTTGAAATTTGGAATGAAGGTAGAAGTTATGACGTAGGCATCCGCTTAGAAAGGATTTTTGGAAATGCCACTTTTAAAGGGGTGAAATAAGGGATGCAAGTTTGCTTCTTAATGCAAGCGAAGCCGCGAGCACTCACTAGTTACACATAATGAGTGACTGTGTCATCATGGTTTTAGCCATATATGTAAATAGGAGGTCTATCTGTATGTACATGTCTGAAATAAAATAAAAGCTATTAGGTATTACAGAAACTTGGAAGCAAAGTCATAGATAACACGATATTAGAAAACGCTTGCCAACAGAAATGCGGCTAAGAGAAAAACTACTTAAACTAACTTAATAAGACACTCACACACCTTACGAGACAAAAACAACACTTACAAATACAGGTATTATATCGCTACATCTACATTAATCTTCCCTGAGCCAGTCCAACTTTTTCTTTTATCCGGCGTCCCTGATTCCTATTTCCCCAGACTCTTTGTGTTATGATGGATCGAGCGTGTATTAATCCAAGTCATTATTGTTTCAAAACGAACAAGGTAGCAGATTTCGTGTGCTCAAGCGATAGAATGTGGACCTATTTTAGCTTTGACATTCGTTTGCTTTTTCTTCTTCGTTAATCGTTTTCGTCCAAAATGTTTGGAGATGATCGTCGAATGACAATCGAAAGAAAATGTCATCTGAATATTTTTTTTGGTTCTACTGTGACTGTCGAATAGAAAACGAATGTCAAAGGTGAAATAGGTAGCAGATTTCGTGTGCTCAAACGATAGAACTGGAGATTTGCTTGATCGAGTCGACAATTGACGTAGATAAAGTATGGTAGAATGCCAGGAAAGTAGAGGATAGTTGGCAATGTTTCAATTGCAGGTAAGCACAAAAGTTATCAAGATAAAAGAGAAGAAGGTAGGTACTGTATTTAAGATGAATGGGTATAAAGCAAAATGGTTTTAAATCTATCCTTAGTATAATTTATAAGTTCTGGGCTCTGGGCAGCAGCACGCAGCAGGCAAAATTTTATTACGTAACTGAATCAAACAATAAGAAAGCTTTCGAAAATATACAATTTATTGATAAAATGTTGTGTCCAGCGTAGCAGAGACAAAATAAATATTCTTAGTTTCTAATTAAAATAAACAACAGCAAAACACAGATGATTAAAATACGTCTGTCGCCAATGTTATAAAACGACGGTCTGCAGCAAATAAGAAAACAAATGTAAATGTAAAAAACAATAAAAGCACACCACAAAAGGTCCTAATTACTCTCACATATTTGTATTACTTGCTATAAAATTAAGGCGTGTAATTCCTCGTGGCCATAAGAACATAAAACTCGATTGTCATGATATTATTTATTTTACTACCCGTGGGTCAGATGACACGTTTAATTGTAGGTCCCGGCTGTTTGTCTAGTACGGCAGTCGTTAAGCCATGTCAGACGCCCTTAGGGTGGCTTGATAAACTCTCGCAACCAGAGTTTGCCACTCTCATTCGATAAGAAGAAGAAGACTATCAATGTACTAAACCAGTATTAATTTATATCACTGGATGCACGTTTTATGTCCTGAGTGATTTTTAAATACTTATTACATCTAACTAAATATAAACAAATTATGTTTCGTAGATGAGTTGGAATCAATTTTTTGTCCGAACAAAAAAAAAAAACAAGTTTTATCAATTGTCAGTCTGTATGTATGTATGATAAACATAAATCTAGCTTAAAGTAGAAAGGATGGTTAAAAAAATTCATGAACTGTATACTCCATACCTACATAATATGATTAACCATGTCTGTCTGTAGAATGTAAAGTTTTAAACATTCTACAGAGAGACAACAAACCTTTAACGATTTTTTTTAACTTAGCCAAGATCTTATTTAAAACTTGCAATGAAAGTAATGCCAGTTTTTGATGATAACACTTTGCAAAGCTCCACTTAAAGCTAAAGACTTCAATTTCTTTTAAACGTTCTTTTAAAAACTCAAATCAGAGTTTAATATTTGTCTGAAAGTCAAAGCTGCAATTTAACTTAGGCAATAAGTATAGAAAATATTTAATTAACTATATTTGAAAGAAATGTAATTAGTAGTAACAGAAATAGTATATATTAGTATAGAAATGGTTCGTATCAATAAGTTTTATTATATATGCCTGCACATAGCACCAGTTAGGTAATAAATATAGAGTTTTAATTTAAAGATAAAAGATTTTTTAGTTTATAAAATGACACACATAAAAAATCAAAATAATCTACTAAATCACTAAAACTTGACTGAAACGGTTCTGAAAGTATGCGTTTTGAGCCCTAATAGATACCTAAAAATTTGCTATTAGAAATTAATAATAACAATGCCTTATGTTAACTTACGTTCAGTGATAATTAATTAAATATTTTGGATAATTTTCCTAGCGCTATCTAGTCACATAGTTAGCAAACGCTTGGCTAAAATAGCAGCTTTTCTAGCGAAGCAGCAGTCACTGCCAGAGTCCTACGCTTGCTCATATTCTTGTGTCTATGAAAAGACATTCCTTTGTCTGTCATGGCAGCCCTTTTGCAGCGTGTCTGTTTCACAACCCTCCTGTTTTACTGTAAATTGCAAGCGCATTTGAATTCTTTCATGGTTGTGTAAAAGTGGTCGTGGGACGGTATTGCAACTTTATGTGGGCGAGACTGGATTGATGCTTTATGCAAATGGAAAGCAAATAAACTTTAAATCTATTCCGATGCGGTACAGCGTATGCTAAGTAAGTGAAACCACAGGTGAAACTGACTTCAGCAATCACCGATGTTATACAACCGCCAATTTAAGCTGTCCATAAAAAAGGGAACTGAAAGTTACATTTACAAGTAAATCAGAGAAATGTCAAAGGAATTTCTGTGGGTCGGACGGTACGTTAAACCGTAGGTCTCGTATGATACAACATTAGTTATGACATGTCATCAGCCACAAGAACAAAATCTTGACATCAGGATTGTGATAGCTCTGATCGATATTAAGAATCTTTATATCAGTAATTTATCGCGATGGGTATTATATTATGGATGGATATAATCGTAGCGTATACTAGCGAACGCTACTACATACGAAAGTTAAATTTTATAGTTGGTATGATTTTAATCTGCGACGAGAAGAGTAATTTACTGGAAGCTTGTTTATTTTACAACTCGTTCCATCTCAACCAGCAGCCAACCTGAACTGTTTACATTCTATCCAATCTGAAATTACAGACGGAATAGTATTTGTACAGTAAATACTAACTCAATTTTTTTAGTATGATTTGTTTGATTAGATCAATTACTCAGACAATAAATAATCATATTTTGAACTGGTAGAACCAGACAAAGAAAAAGGACAAGAGAATTAAATTCTGTTGCGATTTCAATTTCGTTTTATTCCTTATTTCAAAAAAGAAAAATAATATTGTAATAAAGCTACACAAATTCATTAAATTTTATTGAAACTGTACAAATAATATAAATTTTGTAAAAGTGGAGGTATTTTATCATGATTGTAATTGACGTTTCTAAGAGCATGTAATTGCCTACAGAAATAAAACTTTGAACTTTGACTTTGAAACTTAATCGACCGCATTGTCGAGATTACAAATTGTAGGAATATTTAGTGAATGTGGTAATTTGTGCCGAATCTAGGAAACGACATCACAAAGTGGACGTAGTATTACGGTGCAAATAATCCAATTCAGTAAGCTAATTAGCCTGTTGCCATGAATGCCATTGATGCAATTCTCACAGAGGGAAGTTTTCAATATGAAACGAAACAAACAATGTATGTAATGACAGATTGAGGTTACCAAATATCATCGTTTTTTGTTAAACTTGTTCTCCTAATTATTGTTATGTTTAAAAATATATCAATTGATGCGTCTTAATTGGGTACCTTCGTTTTTCTATGAACATTTTCCCCGTGAGAATTGCTTAGCTGTGAATGCTTATTGGTCCGCGCTGGACCAATAAGCATTATTTGTCGAAACCAGATGACATGACGAGTGACGAAATGTTGTTTGTGTATGGAAACTTGTTTGAAGACGATGTATTTAGCTGTCTCTGCGATATATTGTGTATATAGTATATCCGGTCGTTTCCGAGCCGACGTCGGACGTCGATAGCCATTGCCGAGGTTATGCCGAAGTTATCTGGCGCCTCGAGAATTCAGTGAATTTAAATTAATTTTCATATGAGGTCAGACTGGTCTGGTGATATATTTGCTATGAAGTGTTTTATTACTGCAAGTTATATGTGGATTTGCACCGGTGAAGGAAATCATCGTGAGGAAACAGACATGTTTGAGGACCAAAATATGGAGGACCACGATGTATCTGCTTAAGAGAATTACCCTAGCGAATTAGTTCTGCGGGGGAGTTTGAATGGACTTGTATTTTGGAATACTGAGAATTTATCTCATATTTTATTATGCAATCTTTAATATTACTTATTTTCAAATTAAACCTCTTATAACTTTCGCAAAACAATTAAAGGGCAGTTTTATAAAGGAGCAATCAACTTTTTTGCGTTTTAGAGGTTGTGGAAATTAAGACTCAATGACAACATTCTTTTACATTAAGCGTTTTAATATCAGTATGGGTGAATATTTTATAAACTTTTCATTGTAAATATGTACATGTTTTATACACATAGGTACATCTATATATACAGTAACATGTGCCAATAAGCACAGAAGCTGGCTACAGTTAGGGCGGTTTCACACGTATCTAGTTTGTTCGGGCGAGCGCATTTCCGGCGAGAGGCGCCGGTACGGTGGCCGACTTACACAGCCATGGGGTTAGCGTGGACATATTAAGCTGAAAGTAGTTTTAAACTTCGGTTGCCAATTTATTGTATTCCTGTGAATGAGGTTAGCAAATGATAGCACATCAATGATAGCACAGCAAGCACATATAAGGAGAGACCTGTATCCAGCAACTCAAACCTGTAGGGCAGCGGTTCCCGAAAGGTGGTCCGCGGAACCCTGGGGTTCCGTGGAAAAGCCGCAAGGGTTCCGTAAAAAATATAAAATAAAATTCCATGATAAAAACCTACATATTTACAGTAAATTTACAAAAAATATTTCATACAAAAATAATTGTTTTTCATGTATACCTTTATAAGGTAGGCAAATTCCCAGTTATCAACGTAGGGTTCCGCTAGGAAAAGTATAGTCAATTAGGGTTCCTTGACAAAAATAAATTGGGAACCCCTGCTGTAGGGATACATTTTTAAGTGTGAATAATGACGAATGTATGTGTGCGTGATGTATGACGCGACACCCCAGTTACTGCGCACTGGTGGTCTGAGTGGAAGTGTTAGTTGTTGGGGAAATTAAATTCGATAATTGATTAATTTCACACACGAGTTTTTATTGAGCATCAGTGCCGGTAACCCGGCACAGAACTCTCACACCTTTAGGCAGGTTCACAACTCTATTAGAATCGATTTTTATTCGGTGCGCATGGGCACCAACAAACCCAAAAACATTGGCTTGATAGCAAAACCTGCGAGTCACCAATGGTAAACGACTGATATAATATTATCGATCAAAGTGCTTAGAATACTTCAATGTAAATATGAGAATTAAGAGATCATATTGTATGCAATAAAGTTGTGTTTTATTGTCTTCAGTAAAAAAAATAGTTTGTTTACAACTCATTTCCATTCAATCCACTGTCTGTCTTTCTGTGCTTGTATTTTTAGGATAAAAAGGAATACATTAGGTTTTTTCACATTAAAAACCAAATGCACTTAAACACAATGTGTCCATACTAAGCCTCCTGAGCGGATCTCGCGGGAATCGAGCACATTGTCGCAGGCTGTATGTGGACGCGACTTTAGCTGACAGTTTCATTTAGAGACGGCCAGTGTGGAACGAGCTTGTAGGGGCTGGATTATGGACACTCGATTGAAGTTCACCTATTACTTTGTTACGTTACATTATGAAATAAACTGAGATATAGCAGCGTCAAGTGTCAATAGATATTTTTTTTATTATTTAATTTAAGCGGTGTAAGCCAGTCGCATTAATTTATTGAGATAAAACAATACAAAAAACATAATTAAAAAAACAAATGGTCATATTATACACAGTTAAAATATAAACATGTGTCAAATTGTAAACATTTAATGTTATTTATTTTGTATTTGTTTTTGTCAACATTTTATACATAAGACAAAATTTTATTCCAATCCTGTTCATTGGAGCCATTGCAATAAGCCAAAACACAGCATATCTATAAGTTGGGAAATAGTTTGTAACAGATTGCTGTACATTCCTTAAGATGTTAGAGTATCAAGAAGGTTACTTCGTGCTGACTAAATTCTTCCTCATTGAGCCGTATTCGTATTTGTCATTACTAAAATTTGTGACCCTTTACAGAATAAACTCATTGGAGGGCTTTTTCTGGGGCAGATGACTTCTTGATGGACACCCAGCTTCTACAGAGCATTACACTATTTATTAATTATCTATACAACATTTCTAACTCATGATATTCCACTTTTATTGCTGACTGCACTGAGGACTGCTAAATTGTGGAACTTCTTACCTTACTCCCTGTTCCCCGCGGGATATAATCTTGGGATCTTCAGAGAGAGAGTGAATCGGTTCTTACTGGGTAAGCACGCTCCATCCTAGTCCGTACCGTATTGCTTACCATCAGGTGAATTACAGTCAAGTGCAAACCCATTAGGGTTACACCCAATTAGAGTGTATTGTGTTTCATTGACTCGATACCTTAGCATAAGATCTGCTCACCATAAATGTACGTGTGTGTTTGTGTGTGTGTGTGTCACTTATATTTAGGACACAATTATTTGACATTCCTTGTTAAATAAGAAACCTTTTTGACAAAATGAGAGACAGCATTTATCAGTCAGCCCTATGACATGAAAGATCAGAATTGACCTGACCTACATCACTAGTGCAAAGAGCGCATCCGTACTCTCTCTCGCTCTATTTCTCATTGGGGTTTCTCTAATTGATGTTAATTGAAAAAAATGTACATACTTACATTCTCTTGATATACATGTAATTAACGTAGGTTTTTAGGTGTATTTTTAAATATAACGAATGAGTTTTGGTTACTATGAAAGCGAAGTTTTATAATATACGCGCATACAAGTTTTTGTTTATGTGATGCAACATATTTATGTGAGACAAAATGAATACCAACATTGTGTCTCAGAGAGAATGTAGATACTCACGTTACTTAATTAGCAAAGTTTTTTCTGTTTTATAGTTTTGCCAACGAGTTAGTAAAGTTTGCCAAGAGTAAGTAGAGTTGCCTTGCTTTGAATTTTAACGAATGATTAAAATGAGCACTTATTACAAAATCGATTAATTATTCTTTAATAAAAGTAAGTTCAAATCTACATCTTCTTCTTCTTCTTATCGAATGAGAGTAGTCAACTCTGGTGTCGACAGTTTTCAAACCGCCCTAAGGGCCTCTGACATGGCTTAACGACTGCCGTAGTAGACAAACAGCCGGGACCTACAATTTAACGTGTCATCCGACCAACGGAAGCGCCCAAAATGGATTGCCATTTTTAGTTAGAATCTATAATACCTAATTATCTTTAAAGCAAAATAACTTCTACTCTTCATTGTATTCGTAAATTATACCTACTGAAAAACTGTCCTTTATTCGTCTAGCGGACACCATCAATTTGAAAATCAATACGTTCACCTCCAAGCATTCCCTCGGTCAATATTGATATTAGGCAATGGTTAGGGGTTCTTATTGTAGTTGCTTGTTGAATAAGTAAAGGGTCCGAGACCATTGTCACCGTCTCAGCCGGATTGTGTTCAAGGGATTGGAATCTCAAATATTAATTAACCTCTTCGTTTGGGCTGGAAGAGTGGGTGCGATATTGAAGTTATTGTTATTCTATTGTTTGAATTACACAAATCTTAGTGGTTATTAATGTTTCTTGGAAACGTATTGATTGTTCAGGTTTGTGTGAATTAGCTGTACAGTTTTAAGCCAATTCTATTGGATTACTGGCAAATGAAGTATTACCATTTTTGTACATCACAAACATGAATTAAACTTTTGTTTTGAGAAGTAAGTGCGTTAGTAATCAATATTCCTCGAAGCCGGTTTCTTCTGGGCAAGCGCGCTAGATAGTAGATTATAACGTTGCTTAACATCAGGCAAGTTGTAGTCAAGCGTGAGCCTATCTCATGTAAAAAAAAACCTTTGGGAAACTAAAGGCTTCGAGGAATATTGCTCTATAGATTTTCGTCGCATGAAGCGTCGATGCATTAACATATTACCCCGATTACAATAATCATTCCTGATCTATTTTGGCTCACAATCATTATGTAACCAGAAGATCAATATCTAATGTAAGAGCCAATAATAACCGTTTCCTGTAATAATAACGTTCTAACGTTATAAAGCGATCGAGCATTAGTCGATGCTTTAATGTGTAACAAACATTTACGTTATAAACTCTTTCAAATAGACAATAGAGCTTAGCTTTTAAAAGCAATCGAACGTAGACTGACGAAAGTGTATGATCTAAGAGATAAGGATGTTTCTGTGTTAAACTGGTATAAATAACTTGTTTATGTAAATGAAAATATTATTACTACGCTTCACATACATAGGTACTCTATCTTATTAAAAAATTGACGGTCACCTGGAAAGAATAATTTTAGCGTTAAGGCCATCTTTTAACGCACTATGCATGTTTTTATCTTCATTTAAATTCTGTTATTTATTTGTGTGTTCCAGAAAAAAAGTATTTATATAATTAAACCTATCTATTAAAAAAAACAATAGCAACAATTAATAGATTCATCATCATAAATTTAAGGGCCGGGCCCTTGTCTGTGGAGTATGCGCCATCCTTCCCGGTCTTCTGCCAATTCCTTGACCTCCTTATACGACATGACACCCGCCTTTTCTTTTCTTTTTCTTTTCTTTTCTTTAATTAATAGATTAAATAATTTTAAATTTGACTACAATTAGACTGATGTTTAACAATAATTGTGGTCTACGATGGAGCTAAACTTTATTGTTGAGGATACAAATTATTTCGGGTCCAAATGGGTCGTAATTTAGCGGATTGTCCTGTGCTCGTTTGTATCTTCGGAAGGTAAAGGATTTAGGGACTTAGGTGAACTGTCAACGATTGTACACCCGATATAAGTATAGTAATACAACTTAAACAATGACACTTATTGTACGAGTTACTATCACACTTATATCATGAATGTAAACATTGGATCTAGGTACTAAATATGTACCTTTGTTTCGATATTAAGACTATATTGTTTTTTTTTCTGGATTCTATCATAGTTCTAGCTACAATTGTAGTTGGTTGGTAGACACCGTTTTATGGTGGAAGTGCCGAAGTATCGAACACAGCGCTTTGCCTCAACGTTTATTGTACGGACGGCAAAGCTTTGGAACACTTTACCAGAAGCTGTGTTTCCTGCGAACTACAATCCAGGGATTTTCAAATCCCTAGGCTGCAGCAATCAGGCAGGCTGTAGTCAAACGTAAACCTATCCCACGTAAAAAAAAAATTGTGTTCCTATTTGTATATATTTTTTTTCGTATTTTATTCCGTCGTTTCACTTCAATGAAAAAATCGTTTCATGAATAAAAATATGGTACACATTTAGCCTGTTATTTGTAGATTTTTTAAAACACTAATAGCGCGCAAGACAGTAACATTATTCTACAACCGTAAAGCTCGGAAAGCCCCGGAAGCACCTTCTTGTTTTTTCTATCTTGTTTTCGTATAAATCCAAGAGCCTCCTCACATAATTTTCAAGAACACTTTATTTTGTTTACATCGCTCGTGATTGGATGCTCGTGATGTTTGTCTTCCCTTTATGATACTTTTACGGTTAGAGATAGTTTGAAAAAGCAGTTTGTTTATGTTAAAGGGACTGTTTTCATACATTATCTAGATAAAGCTAGGAAAGCCATATTTTCCGAGAAACTTTCCCAGTGATGTTCACGATGATATATTATGTTTTACGTGAAGTACTTTTAAGAAATCAAACCATTATTCTACATAAGTACGATAAGTCTACGAATTTATCATCAAGATCTTAAAACAAATTTAATTTTGTCCACACAATATTCATAACAAGTTACATCAAATAGAAAAATTGTCTTGTATTTCATCCCACTGCTGGCTGGGGATAGGCCTTCTTTTAGTGCCATAGGATTACGTGTCGACTTTCGATCAGGTGTGAGTACATATATCTTTGCATTCTTCAACTACATGATAATATGGTAATAATTACGACACACTAAGTAAATAATAGGTAAGTTCATTGACACGAAATTGTAAAATATTTTGTACACAAATAGTCGTAATATGTTTTTAACTACAGTTTTTCCCATCATCTCCTGGCCATGAATCACTGATTGATCGTGCCTAGAAAATATGAAGCAAGTACCTAGTATCGTGGTCGGTTTCCGGAATGTCGGTCGCGTTTACTATCGGAATTCGCAGGCGTATCACGTTTTCATGTTTGATAACATTGTGCTTCGGAAAAAGGTGTTACGCGGTCGTAAGGAAGGACATCAAATTTAGTTGTGGGTTTTGATATATTTTATTGTGAGAACAAGAGTTATTTGTGCAACGAAATACTTTAGTAGAGAAATAAATTTGAATTTTGCAAACATTTTAATTACCTACATATATGCCTACTTATTTTATCAGCGTGCAGTTAATTATTAAATTTGTGTAAATGTATTTTGTGTTGTTTCCATATAAATTACAAGGAGTTTCATGAATGAGTGATATAGCATGCAGACTACAGTTTAGTTTGCTGCCATTTTATAAAGATAAGCACTCATCAAACAATAATTAAAAAAAACAATTCACACCTAAATAAGGTAAGTACAGTATAAAACTTTTCGTGCGAGACGCGAGTTTTGAATGTAAAAGTATAAACTGTAAACTTTATGAATATTCTTTACACTTAACCAATTCTAAAGTAGTTTAAAAATACTATGATCCTTTCCATCCAATGGTTGCCTGGAAGAGATTGCTTTTAACAAGCTGCCTTGTGGCACTAGTATAAGCATTTTTTTCTCTTAATAATTATTATCGTGTGTTGCAATAAATAATTTTCTATTCTATTCCATTCTATGATTATAATTCTCGAAGTTTGTTTATGGTCAATAAGAGAATCGAATTAGAGGCAGGTTCAAAAGGAAAGTTCTGCATTCCGCCCTAGTTTATTTACCATTCGTGTTCTGAAAATATATTGAATTCCATTGCTGTGCGATCTAAACTTTCGAATGTTTGTTTGGAAATTGTACAATGGAAAATTAAATTATGTTGTCTGTTTTGTTTAATTAAACGCTCGGTTTTCAACAGAAGGCGAAATTTGGCGCTGAAAATGTGGTCAAAATTAATTGGATTAAAAAATTAAATTGCGGAAACAGGTGGAAGTATCTGGAGTATTATTGTTTGTTTTTCGTTTTGCGCTTAGCTGTTTATTTAGTTGGAAGTTATGAGATAAACAAAAGCATTTTAAATAAAACATTCCACTTGTGCATACAAGTGGAATTAATTAAAACAATACATGTAAAGTGATTAATTGTGCCATAAGAACTTCATCATTAGTTCATCATTTCATGTTTGCGGGTTTACATGATTAAATTTCAATTATATTAACGCACAAATACTTTTTTTGTAATATAACCTGACACAAACAATTCAATAAATCCAACTTGGAAATTACCCGTGCAAGTATGAAGTAAGTTACATAACCGTAATAACTTGGCAGAGTTACGAATCGAGAAGCTATTAAAGAATTTTCGCTTAATACTCTTTATAATAAAGATTCAGGAGTCGGCTTCGCAACTTTGCCTTTTGTGAATTTTTCAGGAAGTCGGTATGAAGCATTGACAAAATATAATCATGACGTCTAACAACCCTTGAAATATATTTTCTATAAATACCATTATGTGGAAGTTTTATACATTGATTAGTCCTGACTGCGAACGAGAGATAATGATCTTTTAAAAGTGATGGTGAATAAAATCAACCATATCTGGTTCTCAAGTTGCCTCAAGGCCTGTTACGATTTGTATCTGACTTAATTGTAAGCTTAAAAAAACCTGTTTGACAAAACAATCTATCCAAACCAGGCATAACTAGTCGCATAAAGTGATTTCTTCTATATAGCGTTCCATTTCTGTCATATATTTATTTTTTAGTTCTAAATTTTCTCCGTCATAATGAAACGTCTACTAATGGATATGTCCTATCAGTGACTAAGGTCGTTTGGTTGCAACTGATAGACTTCCGCAGTTCGGCTCGGCGTTAACAACCGTACTCTGAGAACATTACGAACCTAGTTAAATAGCTAGGATATGACGGTTTAACACCGGGAATGAGAACCTTACTGTATAGCTGTGTCCCTTTTGTGTTAAGGTTTTAGGTAATATTTGAGCATTTTGTTCATTACACTATCATACTAATATTATAAGTACATACATGCGAATGTTTATGGTCGTGAGTCTATGGAGGTTTGTTCATACTTAGCGTTGAAACGGATACATCGTTGTGGGTGAAATTTGGCGCAGAGATAGATTACTTACTTAACATAATATTTACTAACGCGGGTAACACCGCAAGCTAGGTAGTATCGAAAGGATTTGTGCTACCTTATTTACTATCGGTTTTCGAAAGAAAGTAACGATATATTTTATGTTTCACGTAATAAAATTGGCATTTATATTACAAGAATTGTAATAGAAAAAATGTAAAAGTGTCTCAGACTGCAGCCTGTCTTATGAACTTGGCAAGAAATTAAAAACTCCTGCACGTCTTTTAAAATGGCACGAAGTTGGAGCAACTTCGGTTCACTCTTGTAAAATTTAACTATTTTATGGTTGTTTTACACTTCTGAGTAGGTAGGTTGAGTTAGTGAATTTTGTTATATGTATTTTGAAATACATAATTTAGCGCGTAATTTTGCTCGTCATGTTTTTCAGCTTTGATGACTATTACAAAATCAAATCATGAACAATTTCTGTGGTACAAGAATGAGATTCGGTACCGAGCTGTATGCCTTTTAAAAAACTGTACACCATTATCAACAAATGGCATGAAAAGAACCAATGTATCCTGATGAAGACACAGGCAATATAATAAAACTCACGATATTACCAAAATGAAGACTTAAATGGCAACGTAGTTCCTACGAAATTTAAACGATAGTCCTCTAAAGCCGTGGGTTTTAATGTAGATACGTAATAACAGATAAAGTTAGTTAACAGCCGGTACTTTGCTTAGAGGCCGCTAAAGACTAGTATAACTACTACTTATACAATATACCTATGTACATGTTAATATTAATGGTATATAAAACTTAATCTTGTAAGTGGTGTTTAAAGCTTCAACATTTGTTCTACGACTTTAGAAAATACACTCAAACAGCTATTTCACATAAAATGTTCATTACCCTTTGACAAAAGAATAGAGATTTTTATGCGTAAATTTCAATTTTTTTTACGACTCTTAAAAAGTTAAGTAAATCCAGCGATCTTCGATACAAATACAAATATTTTATTTATCGAAACACAGTGACAGTATATAATAAGAATTTTCTAAAATAGGCTTAGGTACATTCTTTGTGTTGGCGTACGTTCGACATAAACCCTGAGCTCCACGCTAAGTCCCTTACGGAACTTGTGTTTGTGGAGCCACAGTATTCATCCCAATGTCAGTCCCAGTGTCACATAACTTTACACAATTTTTTTTTTACACAATATCTTTACCTACTTTGCATCTAGTTTTACACAATTTGTTTATCTTTACTTTGTACAATAACGTTGCCAGCATATAATAAAAAAGGCTAAATTGGAAATAAGTATTATATAAATAAGATGTGAGAGTGAACTGGTTCTCTGAAGCACGATCATAGGCTGATTGCTTACCATCAGGCAAACTATGATCAAGTGCAAACCTGTTTCAGTCAAATAAAAGATACGCATAACTCTGTAGAAAAGGTTCAACTGAAAACTGGAGAGAACATTCTCATCCTCCATTTTGAGCGGGGAAATGCGTCGGCGAGATTATTTTGCTATTTTTGGATCGCACGACAACTTATTTGTTTCCGTTAGAAGACGAGAAAGAAACAATTTTACGCGTAGTTTGGTTAAAAATAAATATAAATACCGCTTCATATGGTCGTTTCTATGTATAATAAGTATGTATGTACGAAATAAATGTATATAATGTATTATATCCGTTATCTAGTACCCATGATAAAAGCGTAAGCTTAGTTTGGGGCTAGATGGCGCTGTGTAATATGTCCTAAAATATTGATATGCTTAACCACATCGTTAACGTTGAATGATTGATTAAAAGAAGCATTTAACAAATGGAAAATTGTGAAAGTGAAAAACTAAAGTGCTGTTGTGAGTCACACACAACACCTTAGTTTGTTTTCTTTAGTAATCCAAATAAATGAACTATTATAATAAACTAGCTGTGCGCGTGACAACGTCCGCTTGGAATAGTTATTTAGGGCGCCGTATTTATTTTTGCAAACTACCTCTTCAGCTTTATAAATTATAGCCTATACCCACTACTTGAACCGTTTTCGCAGCGCACGCAACGGAAGCCCTCAAATATGAATAATTTTCCCTGTTTTTTCCATTGTTTCTTCGCTCCTATTAGTTACAGCGTGATGTAATATAGCCTAAAGCCTTCCTCGATAAATAACACAAAAATATTTTTTCAATTCGCACCAGTAGTTCCTGAGATTAGCGCGTTCAAACAAACAAACAAACTATTCAGCTTTATTATATTACTTATATAGATGAACACTTATGTAAATTGTAACAGCAAAGTAAGTAAGGGTACCTAAGTAACATCATCAATTTAAAAACTTTAATTCCAAACCCTGTCAAGATAGTCTACTGTCCTAAACTCTGGGTCGGCAATTAGGCGCGCGCAGTTGAACAAGTATAATAGAGTTTATTACCGTCGTAGGAAGGCTTATTATCTTTGTAGCAACTTCCTCTTCTGAGCTTAAAGCTAAAACAGGACGTGTTTGTGGCTTCGCAACTTGCAACTTTCTCTCTAAATGGAAAGTCTGAGTGACTATAGTTTTTTATCATCGAAATGTGATACAAAATATATAAATAACATTAAATTGAAAGTTAAAGAATTTGTTTTCTGGCATTATTATTTGGTTGTAACTGAGTTATATGAGAATAGTGCGTTCCATGTTCCTGAAGCGTTACGTCGTTTATAAATATGACTGTAACTTATTGGTTAGATAATATACGTCCACCACCCTTAGCTTAAACATTTTTTTTAAACCATGAAAGCCTAGTGATAGGAATAGTAAAGCAACTTAAGTGATTTTTTTTACAAATCTTCGCCAAAAATAGTAATCCAGGATTAATGATGAAGCACAATTTTGACAGTAAGTTATTGCGTTCATCGTTCATGATGTCAGTTTCAATGAGGAAAAATGCAAGCCCGAAATCAAAGGAACTTACCGTTACTTGCGTGCGTTTGTACTTGACGGATGACTAATATGAAAGATTATTCGTATATGGGAAGAAAAGAAAAATACGGAAGAGTCTCTCTTGAGTCGTATCTCCTGAGGTGACTCCCCTGCAGAATTAATTTGCTAGGGAAGTTCTCTTGGGCTGATACGACGTGGTGGGCGCCTAGGTCCTTCCACGGAAGACACATATCTTCGGATGTTGTGTTCCTCAAACATGGTTTCCTCACGATGTTTTCCTTCACCGTTAAGCGAGTGCAAATCTACACATAACTTGAAAATACAAGTAATTGGCGTAGGGCCGGATTCGAACCAGGGTGCATCTGGATGTGAAGCAGACGCTGAAACCGCTGAGCCACACTCGAAATGTATATTGGATCAAAGTACTTAAAATGTCTAAATGCCAAAATGTCAGAAAATGCTTGTAGAATGATTGGTTGGAATCCTTTGACTTCATTGTTTGACGCGTTTGATTTTTGATGTTTACATTAAAAACACCAAAAGGCATTTTGTTGAAAGAACCACTTCTTCCTTTCCTTTACATTCAAATTTACATTACAGATTCTATCATCAACCTAAATAAACCGTCCAAAAAAAATACGACCTCTTCACGCTAAGTGCCTACATTATATTTACATTACATCCGAACATGTCATGCTGAAGGGAACTATAGAAAACGATATTGACGGACAATGCATTAAACATTTATATCGTAAACTTTGGCAGCAACACAATAATACAGCTATTGATGTGAGGAAGCCATCAATCAATATATTCCTGTTCATTGGTAAATGTAACCTCGGCTTCCACAATACACTTTTACACTGAAATTTATGTGGATCTATTTATTGTGTGTGACGCTGTGACAATGATGCTTTGACATACCATATGTATATCTATAACTCACAGCAATTTGTATAAATGCACTGTTATACAGTATGTGAAAATTTACATTTTAGATGACTTGACATTTCAGAACGTATACTCTATAATTAAAATAGGGTTTATTTTTGCATCAGTTCTTAATCATATTCTAGTTATGATTATGGTGATGAATATGTACTCGTACATATATATGTAACGTTACTGTCAACGGCAACTCTAGTTAATTTGGGACTGATTGTGATCAAATGTGACCAGAGGCATATCTTAATTTTATCTTGAACGGCCTGTTCTTTACAATATAACACTGAAGTAAACGTATGTTTTTGCATCATCATTTTTATATATATTGTACAAATCATTTGAAAAGAAATGTTTGTAATATTTTCACAGCATTAATAGATGAATCTTAATTGCAATACACATTAGTGTAATTACGGAATGTAAAAAAAAATATGTGCTATATGCCGACCTTATCGCGGCCATTTTGATTGTGTATACTACAAACTACTTTTAGCCAAGTAACTGACAAAATTGTGGTACTTCCTCGGTCAGTCGCCGCAAAGGCCTGCCACTACATAAAGTACAAACCACTACATAAATCATTACTTATTCAACGCTCACCGTCACCTCACCTAATTTATAGATGTCTGCAGAGAAGTAAATATTACTGGTCTCTTAGTCATATCTTAGTCTCTTTTCTTTTTTTCTTTTATTTTTTTTAAACTGAGATTGTATAAATAATAAAATATAAAAACAAGGGAAAAAACTAAACATACTACCTACTACTACTAACTACTACAAAAAAGGGACACTGAGAAAATCTTTAGAAAAGCCTAAAGATAATCTAAGTGCTCCAGCCCACTACCAGAAATAATTAAAGACAATGTTATGTAACTATTACTCGATTTAAATAAAAACGGATGAGTTAACCCGTTAATAAAGATATAAGTTTTTGATTGCTTGAAAATCGTATTAGTTCATAAAATAGCACTTATGTATGTGTCTTATTGTTGGTTCGATTAGAATCATCCTGTAAATATGTTTGCGTGCGCGTAACGGTGTCAATGGTGAAATCGATATTTAGAAATATGACCGACTATGAAATAAATACAAAGATATTTGTGTTTGTTTGAACTATGAATTTTAATAAAGCAAAACCAAAGTTATAAAAAAATAACATACATTATATTCTCAGTACCATAAACAAAAAACTTTTTTCATCCCACCTATTCGAAAAAGACGACTTGGTTCGCCTTTAAGTGCACCCAAAGGTGGTGTTTTCTATAAGAAACTTTTAGCGGGCAGTAATGAGTTTTTAATCCTCTTTATAAGTGCGCCGCAATTATCTTTGCCGCGCACTTTTTGAATTTGGAACATCTTGTGTTCAGGGCCCAAGAAATCGAACGCAAATATTGTTTGAATAAAGACTGGCTGGTGCGACGGCCCATAGTATATAGCGCCGCGCGCCAGCTGAATACAAAAAAAAAAAGAAATAAAATTAAAAACGCGCGAACTATAGCCCGCGTTTTCGTCAATTTTCACGGATTGATAGAAATTCATGATTTTGTTTTGAAAAATGAGTTCTTCAAGTGACAGTGAAAGTATAGAATTAACTCCTGATAGTATTAGAACTGACGCAAGAAATGTGATGGATAATCTACTACCTGCAAAATCCCGGGAGAAATATATGAAAGCTTATGGTAATTTTATTGAATGGAGAAATTCAAGAGGCGCCAAGATCAAAATTGTGAAAATGTCTCAAATGTAAATTTAAGTTTTTAGTTGTTTTATTATTAGATACTACTTAATTTCAATTTAGTTGTTACTCTGTTTCATTAAATATCAATATTACAATAAAATATGAGGCGCCTTTTATTTTCTCATAGTGGGTGATGAAAAGTAGAGTGAATCACTCGGGCGTAAAATATATTTTTGGCTCGGGCGACGTACTTTGAATCCCTCGCTACGTTCAGGATTCTACTAAAGAATCCCTCGCTACGCTCGGGATTCTACTCTAGAATCCCTCACTTCGCTCTGGATTCAAAAAAGCGCCCTCGCCGTAAAAATATTATTTTGCTCCCTTATGATACAATCTACTATTGTACACAATGAATGAACACTATGTAAACAACACTACATAATGTTCTGTAAGTAAAGACATAACGGGGTATTCCATTTTGAGATGAACAATATTAAATTAAAGAAATATAAAATAAATAAATAAATATTAATGTAAAATATTATATGAACATTAAATTGTAGGTACCGGTTGATCGTCACAGAACAGCAATTGTTAAAACATAATTTAGGCTCCTATGGATAAGTATTTTTTTGTACTCTCATACAACAAGGAAGTATCTCTTTCCTGAGCCGTATTTCCTCATGACTGGTGGTCGTGACTCCTCCGCAGAATTAATTCGTTAAAGGAGTTCTCTTGGGCAGATACATAGTGGCGGGCGCCCAAGTCCTTCCATGGCAGACACATGCCCTCGGATATTGTGGTCCTCAAACATGACTGTTTCCTCACGATGTTTTCCTTCACCGTTAAACGAGTGCCAATACACACTTAACTTGAAAATAAAGGTCCATTGGTGTAGGGCTGGTATCCAACCAGGGTGCGTCTGGATGAAATGCAGACATTGAAACCGCTGAGCCATACTCGCATAAGATGAGGTCTTGTCATCAACTTTTATATTTATAACGTTTTCTTCTATATCTGGCGCCTGCCTAGTGGTTATAGATGCCAAGCCGTCTCTCTCACGATGCAGCCCATTGTTGCAGTACCTACTGCTTATCGCAGCCTCTCAGCGATGCATACATTAGCAACCTCTGGATGGAATAACTACATGATAATGCAGGCTTTAGACGATGGCAACACTAAACTAAGCTATTCATCATATAAGGTTACGAAGGTACGATACGTAAATACATTCAAAATGTTTTATAACAGTAAAATATGTTTTTTTTATTAAATGTTCTTTATCTTGGACGTTGTCCATGGTATTATAATCTTGGTTTATTTTAATCATCAATTATTTGACTCACAAGTCGCTATGGCGGTACATTTTACAATTGACGTCTTTACTTAGTAAAAGATGTTAACGTATACGCAATATTATATAAATTCTAGATTCAGTATAAAAACTATTTTTTATATAATTTTTTATACCTTATTTGACTCAACATGGACAGGTTGAAATACAACTCCAGAGAGAGATCAACTATTTTATATGTTTGAATTTCATCATAATCATCATTTGCCTTATTAGAACTGAACGACAAAATGAAAGCCTTTTCAATCACACTACACTCACACTTTTTTGAAAGACATAAATATTTGGATTGTTTCCAACTCCGCAAATGACTAATTTAGTGTAACTTACCGTAGTGGTAACACAATATATTTTTTATTTATGTAAATTGACTTTCAAAAGTGCACTGAGATGCCTACTAACAGTACAATGTAGGTACTTACGTCGCTTCCGGCACACTTGTGTAATGATAAATTAACAACACGAATGATAACTGTTTTACAAAGAGTTTTTGTAATGTTTGGCTTTTATGTCATGTGACTGGTTTGTGCTACTTGTAATAAAAAAAAATGTGTAGGCCTCTATGATCACGTGAACGCTGTAGCTGGTTCACAAAGAAAGGTCCTAGAAAAGTAACCCATTGATTCTGAGGGATACCTTTAGTAAAGTGATTTATTCAAAATTAATTTATCTACAATTTTTAATTACCTCTCTTCCTTTTTAACTTTTCTTCAAGGCTGAGGGTCGGTCTGTAGGGCCGAATTCGAACTAGGGTGCGTCTGGATGAAAAGCAGCGCTGAGCCACACACTTTTTTATATTATAATAGTAAATAGCTTTTTTTAATATATAATTTTAAATTTTAGCCCTTATCTTTAATCATAAGCCGCCCATGATACAGCTCTCCAAATATCAAAAGCGTAAAACGAGGCACATTTCTTACTCCCATAGCTAGCGCCCAAAAGAATCAAAGGTAAAATGATCCCTTCCCTATGATATACGAGAAGTGATTCGCTGAGAGTATTTTTTAAGAATAACAAAGCGGAGTATGAGTGCTATTTTCATTAAAGCTTGATGTTTGACGGATGGGAAGAGATTTCCATCGTATAGGTATGTCAATAACACGGCTGATCTGACGATTTGTCGCTGGAGAGGTCATGTGTGTGCGTTTGACACTCTGTTGGCTCTTCGGTAATAGGTCGGTTTATTTTTATACGGATGCTGTAATGGAGCAAACTAACCCTTGGGAACTCTCTTGAGAGTGACGAAAACATTGAAAGCATCAACACGAAAATATTTTTTCTATGATTATTGAAATCTTACAAGTTTTAAGGCGTTTAAATACTTTGTTTCCTTTTTTATCCTTTGACAATATATTGTAAATTTTCTTGCTGTGCATAAAATGTGCAGAATTTACCTATAATAACTAATATGTAACAAAATTATAAGGCTATCTATAAACTTGGTCTACGGAGGCAGACATTACTTTAGCCATAAAATAAAATGGTGAAAAGTATAACTAAAAGCATATTATATTTTAAATTTTATCAACAACTTGCCACTTATTTACTTTATAAAATTATTCCCAGCATTAAGCTCGTAGCGATGCAACATATTGCAAAAAGTCTCAGAGCAAGTTTAGGGTCGCTATCTCTCGCCTCCATTCTTCGATATACGAACGAACATTACGGAGCAATAAACTTTTATGTTATCGAAACTGAACAACGCTTAATTCGCACATTGCGAATTGCGTTTTTCTTTCGTGTCTAGTATTTTCTTGAAATAATATTACATAAGTTTTAAGACTGCGTGAGGTTGTTTGTCGAGGCATTTGACATGATATTTACAGTTCTATTTTGCCAAAGTTTGGAGAAGATTTGGAAAGTTTTTAGTATAACTTACTTGTAAGCAAATATCAGCCTGATTCGGGCAAAAAACAAGTTTGATGAGTGAGTGTTTTGACAGCTAAAATAATGAAGTTCAACAAAACATGAAAAATACCAAATGATTTCAGTTATATATATGGTCAGTCTTGTCGTATAAGGAGGTCAAGGAATTGGCCGAAAATCGAAGAGAATGGCGTATACTCCACAGACAAGAGCATTGCTCTTAAATTTAGAATGAAATATGGTCAGTGGTCTTATATGTTTGTAGATATTTGCATAAAATAAAAGACTACGAACATTTACGACCATTTAAATCTCTTATTCCAGAGATAGATAGGGAATGAAAAAGGCCTGAAAAGTTAACGTTATATTTTTTTGTCTTTAAATGCCGTTCCTTTTACCATCACCATTTATTAAGACTACGGTCCAATGTAAATGTAATGAAATAAAACCAAAATTATTTATTTTTCTGTTAAAAAAAATCAAAAATTTTTGTATGCTTTTTCTAATAAAAAAATATGGCGCATGAAATGATGATCAGTAGGTAATAATCACTAATAATCATCTATTGTTGGTGTTATAGTTACATAGATATGTTTACTGATGATGGCTAGAGAAATGCCATGACAGATCTTGTAGCACCTAAATGCCATGACAGATCTTGTAGCACCTAAATGCCATGACAGATCTTGTAGCACCTAAATGCCATGACAGATCTTGTAGCACCTAAATGCCATGACAGATCTTGTAGCACCTAAATGCCATGACAGATCTTGTAGCACCTAAATAGCTTGACTTGTAACCTTTAATTGTTTCTAATTGGTTAACATGAAAGACAGGTTTAAATAAATTAGTTATGAGTTTACTCATATATTTTTACTTACTTAATTTGCATTTACATTCATGAATCACTTATTATTTCGCTACACATCATGAAATATAGGAGAAATCATAAAAACGCTGGTTTTATTTGCTCTCAAAGGAAGTAAAACTCGATTATCTGAAACCGATTGCGCAGTCTGTTGCCAAAATCAATGGGCCGTTCATGAAAAATGTTGCTCATCAAAGTGTTATGAAGTTTTATGAGAATTTATGGATTCCGACCGAAGTTTAAATGAATATTTTGGAATTTCTCTCCACTTGTTTCAATTTATTACTCATCTTCTTTTGTATTACAGGATAATACGTTTTCATGTAATTTAGATGTATGTTAATCTCGGTAGTAATTTTGAAACGCTAAATTGAGATGATAGTGACTAATTGTTATTTTTGACGGGACTAGTAGGTAAACTAAAAGTTAATGCTTACGACTTTAATGTTGAATAACGTTACAATCTACGATCTATTGTTTCTTCTGAACACATTTTATGTTTAACTTTATCCAGTCTTCACATGTAGGCAGTAAGTACAAATCGGATATTCGGTATCCGCCCGGCGTAGCGCAGTTTACAAGTAATTACAAACCCTTTGTATGGCCTTAATGGAAACCGGCCTATCGCTGTACTAACAACACTATACTACGGAAAATAGCTTGTTTATATTACAGTGTTTGCTAGACTTTACACTCATAAAATATTCTTGGTTTGGTGTTTCACTGTGTGTGTGTGTATTATTTACTGAAGGTTTGTGGGTTGTAGTGACGATAGTTTTTATTTCCAATTTTATTATATTATCGTTTTGAATCATATATAATTTAAACTCGATGATTACATTTGATTCGATATTTTTTTCTTGAAAAAGAAACTTATTTCATTTGAATTTAAAAATCTGCATGATTCTCTTTTAGTGCAAGAATAAAATATGGACAATATTATTTTCTTACAAACAATTTAGTTGATGCATAAAATATAGGAATAGCTAAATAATGAATATAGGTAAACGTGTTACATCCTAGGCTGCAGCAATGCTTAACATCAGGCAGGCTGCAGTCAAAGGTAAACCTATCCCACGTAAAAAAAGCTAAACAAACTATAACAAAAGCACTAACACAAACACTTTACATTACATACATTTTAAACATTATTTATTACTTCAAATTAAGCCATTTAACGTTGCTAAAGTATCACAACATTCACAACCTATTCTCTATTCTTTTTAATCTAGAGAGCTTCGCAGAAATTTTCCAAAATTTCGATGGCACCTGGTTTCGGCGAGCTTTTCCGCTCCCGGATTAAACCAGCATTAATGCAGTACAGCCTGCAAACAGCGGTACAAATATGTCCTGTAATTTTCATGCAAATGAACTTTGCACGATGCTCCCCAACATGGCTGCATATTGGATAAAACCGCATAATTATAAGGTTGCATAAAGCCTGCTTGCGGTGGCGGTGGCGGTGCATCACACGGAATTTATGATATACCTACAGTAGACACTGCGTGTGATAATCTTTAGGTGGATCTAGTACTAGTTTTTATATGAATACATGTTACGTACCATCAAAAGTCATCATCAAATTCATCAAAAAATAATTGTACAGTATATAAATCAGGAGATCTCAGGGCTGGCAGCTATTTTTCTCAACGATTGAGTCTTTGCATTCAAAGAGGAAATACTGGCAGCCTCCTGGGATCCCTGCCGCACAGCAACAACATGGACGGTGTGCTGAACTTTTTGTAAATATCTGTTTTTTATAAGTTTTTCTGTATTTTTAAGTCATTTTTGTATATACTTGTGGTATATGTGTAAATATTAGTAAATAAATTTGTATCCAAAAGTTGCCTGAAAAAAGAAACCATCCGTGCTTAGGTATTATTTTTCAGGCAATTTTTATATGACTGCCCAATGTACAACATATTAGTTCAATTAATATTTTTACGTGAGATAACATACAAATTTATTTCCTGTCGATATGATACGTCAAATAAATAAATTTTGTATTTTGTAATAAAACCACACAAGGCTCTATAAAGCCCTCTATATATTCTCTATAGGCTCTATAAGACAGGTTTTTATGATACCACCAACATGCGGTGCTGTGGGTGTTATTTAAATTTAACCTTTGCAAGTCATTAAAATAGTGTTTTCATTTCCGTGATATTTTTTGTAAAAAAAATATATGATAATAGTGAAATGTTTTGTATGAATTGCTACCAAGTTTATATAAAGGCATACTCGTATTATAATATATAAAAAATCTCGAGATTTTCATAGACAATAGAAATCTAAATCAAAGTTTTTCTCGTTCATGGAAATTTATTGTAAAATTATTACATTCATTGACCATTTTGAAACGGCGGCACAAACTTTAACTTCAACTTCTAATAAAGTAAGAAGAAATTTAACTATAAATACTAGAGACGAGATGTTCTGTGATATCTAGATAGTCTGTGTTTCACACACACACACTAAGATTACATCTATTTTAGTACAATATCTTTCATCCCACCCAATTACTTATCGGTTACGGATCACGTATGGCTTCTTTGTTCGTATTTGGTCTATTGTTGGTCGAATAAAGCCGACATTTTGTGTTGGTGTGTAACATTACTTGCTTGATTTAATATTGACTCGGCAAAGATTGTGGGGAAAGGTATCAAAAGCGAAACGCCTACAGCTATAACTACATACGTAGTATAAGTATTTATTCTGTGGTATAAGCAACTGATCGAATGGATTTATGTGATGGTTAAGCGAATGAAATGTTCTATGTTAAAAAAATATAAAAACTAGCAAAAACGTCTGCTTTTGCTAGAATCAATATTTTACAATGTTAGAATAAATATTTTACTTTGAGATAGCTATACTAGCAACTAGTAGTAACGGATTTGAATCTCTAAAAAACATTACCTACCAAGCAATCACGGCTCCGGAGATAGAGCACTGACAACTGCGTCCTAATTAGAGATTTCTCTTTCTGAGATTCCTTAATTACATGAATAGAATAGTCATTTCTTTTGTATGTATCAAGCTACTGTCAAAATTATGTTGTGAAAAAAAAATGCCCCCTTATACGAATACAATTCATACGAACTTATTTACCACGAACCTACTTACTATATTATGTATGTATGTACACTTACAATAGGTTAAAGTTTTTGTGAGTCTCAAGAAATATATTTATTTATTTTCTTTATTTCTTTTTTTCTTTCTTTCTTACTTCGAGCAACATTATGTGTTAGGACTGTATATAGCTGTTACATATTATACTTGTGTTTCTAAATGTGTTGTTTGTTGGTTGCAGGAGAGAAGTGGCGCTCGGTAGCGTCTGCAGCGAGGCGATGAGAGGGCAGGCGGGCCCGCCGCGCGCGCAACATGCGAGACCATTCCAACGACGTAAGATACATAGATAGATAAAACTCTTTATTGTAACACACACATAAAAAAAACAAACAGAAACAAAAAAGACTTAAACAATAGTGACACAACTGGCGGCTTTATCGCTAACAGCGATTTCTCGGCAACCGTATACCGACCGTAACGTAACCGTAAGTACACTTACTTACCTATCTGGCAGATCCGGAGATCGAACCCTATGAAATTGGGAATCAACAATCAACTTGGCGCAGCGACCCGGAGTGAGTTTTGGTCTCCGAACAAGTGAAGCCCATCTTCTCCGGTCTCGAGATAGCTGCTAGTAAGAACTTGCAGTTCTCGTAAGTACCATAACGACCTTCCAGCGATATCTGGGTTCCCCAACAAAGTTAGTCTATTTTCCTTAAACTTAACATTCATTTTACTTCTATACTAATAACACTATTTAAAAAAAATGGAGCATGTTTGTACTTAAATGTAACCTTTCAAACGATGTTATTAATTCGCTACTTTTACGAGCAACACGCATATAAAATATTAATAAAATGGCACTGCATTTATCAAATAACACTTTTAACTGTTGCTACGTTTCGATTCAGCGAATATTGGCAACTGACCCAGTTGGCTTCATTTATGTACTTAAATCAACTTGTGACATTTTAATGCGTTGCAATATCATCCAGTTTGAAATGAATTGCCTTTTAGCATCGTCATTTGGTGCACAATCTGCTAAATTAGGCAACTTTAATCTAAAATTTAGTGAATGCGGAGTCAGCCTACAGTAAATTTAGGTTTTGAAACGAACATTATTTTCACATGGGAATCACGTGAATTCCGTTTGTATGTATTTGAGTCAAATAGTAATATTTCTATCGTAAGAGCGCCTAAGACTATGCCTTTATACCCGTAGCCTAGCGATTACTCAAGCTAAGTGGAAGTCATACCAGTCAGTTCTTAAATGAGTGACCAAAGAGCAAGTTTAGGTATACGTCGCAGCACAGTAGTAGGCTAAAGGTAAGGAAAAGGTGTTAGTGTTTTGATTTGAGCCAACCAGAGAAGTAATTTACATAATGGTGTGCTGGTTGGTTGTCTAGTTGTGGTTTAAATTTACATCCTAGAGACTTTGGTAAAAGTACAAAAGGTAGGTTAAAAACATATCCTGATCGGCCGACCATTCTTTTCTGTCTTTTGAGTCTGTGAGGGATCTATGAAGACCTTTGGAAAAATAAACATCCAGATAGAGTCAGTTAGAGTATGCCAATCATTCATTGTTGTTGTATATTGATTGCCCTGTTAGCATAGTTGGTAGTGGCTTTGCCTTTTAAACTAGGGGTGCAGGTTCGATTCCCGCATTACACAAGTAATTATGAATTTTAAAAATGTGTAATTACTTATGTTGAGTCTGGTCGTTTGTATTGTATATTAAGTATGTATTAACGAAATAAAGTATATGTATTATATCAGCTAGTACCCATGATACAAGCGTAAGCTTCGTATGGGGCTAGATGGCGCTGTGTGATATATCCTCAATTTTTTTTATTTGTTTTCCAGACGGAGGACAAGGCGGTGTGCACGGAAGAGAGCGGCGCGGCGCGGCTGGAGGCGGTGCTGGTCGCGCTGGTGGAGCGCAAGGCACGCGCGCTGCACGCCGAGCAAGCACGCACGCACCCGCTGCTGCTGCTGCTGCGGCATCTGCCTGATGGTAAGTAGCATTGTCAAAGTCAAAGCATTTCTTGCAAACATGATTTACACTCATATATTACGTAAAATACATTTATGTTCTTTTGTCATGCAAATGTTATAATACATACGACATGTCTACTATACACAAAATATCCTAGCCGGGGTTTGTAGTGTTTGTAGTTCCTTGTAGATATGTTCCCTATTTATAGGATCGATTCCAGGTTCACTTGATTGAACACCGACACAGAGTGACTACTTTTAGATCTCTGTAACTCAAGAATCAGATTATTATGATTAAACTAACATTATTAGGTAGTAAAACGAAAAAGATTTCAAATTGCGTTCAAATTGGCCCAATCAGATTTCCAAATATGTAAATATTCAATAACTAAGAAAGATTAAGTGATTAATGATACTTGAAATTGCAGGTTACCTAAAGAAAAAGGTCGCGTCTGAAAACGAATTTTAGTTAAGTTTCGAAGAAGCAAGATTCTTCTTTATTAGTTTGAGTCTGATGATATAACAATATGGCATAACCCACGGGTCAATACACATTTACAACAATTCTACGTATAACCTAACGAATTTGTGTGTACTTATTGAATACCTGTTGTGTTAATCACTCAAGGATAGTTGCTAATTACATACATTATACGAATATATCATCTCGCAGCGTCTAAGCTACATAATTTCCTCTTAAAACCTGTTACAGCTCCGATAAGTCAGTGCCTCGCTTAGTGTGCCTCATTTCTGGATAACATCGTTCATATCCGCGGTAACAGGATATTGTGGCTTAGCGATACTTTTACTAGATCGGGGGATTTCGATAAGTAAGCCGGGTAATTAGGTGGTGTGGCTTAGAGGGAAAATATTGGCATTATTTGGTTTTGTATGTCAACGAAATTAGGCGTTATCACAAACAATAATATAACCTTACTCGTACATATTTAAATGCATTCGACGTAAATAACTTCACATTATGAGTCATAGTTATTTATTTATATCAGATTTTTGACACACTTCACAGAAAAACAAATAAAAAAAATAATCAACTAAAATTAATACTTAGTACAATAAGTATGCAAAACAAACAATATTAAATTAAATTCTTGTACAATTGTATATAAAAGAGTTATGCGTCGTTATTTTTTTCATGACTGCTACACTATAAAAAATAGCATAGACCTAAATTGTTTGGTGTCAAACGAATTACAGAAGCATCAAAACGTTAGTTTACGATTCTATAATTAGTCGGTTATTTACTTAAATGATACTTTGGTAACACACGCTTCGACATGATACATTTATTTGAAGAACTATGCTAAAGGAAACCAATTACAGCTCTCGTAGCAAATAGCTACGAAAGTGTAACAAAACTACGAATGTAGCCAGTCTTGTAATTAACTTGCCTTTTCGAATGAGAATAAAAGCATCATACATCATAAATACGAATAAACGCGCAAGTGAGTTTGTCTGTTTTTTGTGAATAGTCATAATGACTTTGACCACAGGGACTGGAGGTAACTGATTATGGCGTAAGCTCTATATGGTTCCGAGTATATGTACGTACGATATTAATGTCGTTGTGTACGAGTATATATATAAATGATTTTAAAACCGGAGAAAATTGCTGCAAATACTAAAAGAATCTGCTGTAAAACACTGAAATTTTATGCGAATTAAAACAACGCATATGCATAGGTATTGCATACGAAATAAAACAAAAACTATCTTTATTTCAAAAACTATTATTTCGTTTGTTTATTTCATTAATTTATTAATGATATGCATACTTACTTTGAACAAAATCTAAACAATTTTGTCTACTTACACAACGGTTCTTGATTGCAAAGTTACCGACTAAATATGGCTATATTTAAAAGCGATGATTTATAAGAAATGATTTTAATCGGATAGTTTACTTTTACACATCACACTTCATCTAATTAATTGTGTCTAATAGTACTTTATCTCTCTATTCCAGAGGAGACCTCCATCATCGGCAGTCCAGGCGAGGAGCTGCCCTCTCATTGGTGCGAGCATGAGATCGCCAGACACAAGCGGAGGAAACTCAAGCTGCAGGCACATCGCAAGTATGTAACCGTGTAGGATGTATTGTAGATTAGTGCATGTATGCTATTCCGGCATAGTATATATCGGAAATAAAATAGTCTGTGTGACTTAGAAACATTTATTTTGACAGAATATACAGGAAATATACAGCAACAACGACAATTAGACAAAGAAACACTTATATTTGCCTTGCTTTAGGACCCTAATACTTCCTTATTTGCATTCTCATCATAAAATTGAAATATCCATTCCCTGTTTCCAGAGCGGAGCGTGGTCCCGAGGAGGCGGAGGTGGAACGGCGTCGCAAGCGGCGGCGCAGGCGCAGACACGCGCCCGACCAGGTGCCGCGCAAGCACCGCACGCTGCTCGTCTCCGCTATTGACGAGCAGGCTAAAGTTATACATGTACGGATTTTTTATACCTATGCTATGTTTTCCTCTTATTCGTACAGTATCTTATGTTTCTACACCAGCAGGGCTAGCACGGCGCCGCTACGAACTAGATAAGTCTTTCCACCATTTTATCCACCATACACCAAGTGGATAAAATGGTGGAAAGACTATTAGTCCCCGTGCCGTGCTAGCCCTGCTGGTATACACTTTAAAACGGAAAGAGAGAAAAATTGTAACGAAATTGTGGCATCATTTACGTCGCCACAATTATTATTAACAAGTGCACGCCCGTGGCTTCATTTGCGGTATTTCAGGATAAAAAGTAGCCTATGACACTCCTAAGATCTCATACTACCTACATATCAATCATGTCAATCCGTTCAGCCATTTTTGCGTGATGAGCGTTTAAATAAACAGATAAACAGATACAAAAAATTTGGAACGAAATTGTTGGAACGTTCTGCTATAAATTCGACGTATCTCAAGACATTTTTTTAAATATCTTAAATTTTAGAACAGACTTTTGACCCTCTTCAGCTTTATTATATGTATAGAAGATGTACATATATAGATGTACATACTTTCAGAATTATGTACTTAGTAAGATGCTATACGTTTCAAAATTGGTGCTATCGGTTGCGCATCGAAATATTTAACATCGTGAATAACGCCATCTATTGGAGTCACCTGAAACTATGGTTTATATTGAACTGTTAGTTCTGAAATGGAACCTCCTTCATGTTTCATAACTAGTTCTCAGAAATTCCGCTAGATGGCGGTAAATCCTAAAAATTACTAAGTTAGTGGGGTTAGGAAGCTTTCGTAGATTTCAAGCGATGGCGCCACTAGTCACAAGAAAACAGAATGTTATGTTTCCGCCGCTTTTGCATGTATCGCTTCTAATTTATTAGCCACCTGTGGGAGTGGCATTTTGTTTCCCCCATCTATCATATTTTACGGGCATGGTTGCTGTGTTTGCTTAGCTCGCTGTTTTGCGGCGTTCTAAGCAAATTGTTGTTTTACGATTGGACCCAACGGCCGTATTATTACGATAATAGCTGTAAACGTATGTAAGTGCACCTTTGTGTACGAATTCTGGTATGAACATTGGAATTGGAACAGTATTGTTGCTGTTTTGATATGAAGTTTGTGTTATATTGACAAACTTTATTGTTCGGGCTGAATACCGTTAATAACTGCTGTAATTTTGATTAAACTTGCACTGTTCCCTCAGTATATTAGTCAGTTACATAGATAATCAACATTACTCATAATTTCATACATAAACATACAATCATGGAATTTAACACATGTGAATGAAAGCTTAAATACGTCATCAATAAATCCGGGTAAAAAGTATCCTGGTTTAATTAAAAAAAACTTACTTACACAAACACTCACTTAAGGATTTGATGTTACCTTTGCTTTGTATAATCGGTTCCGTAAGTAATACCTTGATCTCGTGTCCCAGTATGATTCAAATTCCTTTATTAATTAGAACCATACATGAATTACACTAATGATAACAATTTTAATAATTAAGTAAAATAAACTAAAACATAAAAATAAATTAAGAAATACAAACAAAAACCACAATAATGCACATTAGTCAATTAAAGATTATCTATATAAAATTATTAATTAACTTATTGTGCCTGCGACTTCGTCCGCGTGAAAATTTATTTTGGGAATCATATGAATTTTTGCAAACACCTCTTCAGCTTTATAAATTATAGTTACCCACGAATTGAACCGTTTTCGCAGCGCACGCAATGGAAACCCTCAAATATGAATATTTTTTCCCGTTTTTTCCACATTTTCCATTGTTTCTTCGCTCCTATTAGTTGCAGCGTGATATTATATAGCCTAAAGCCTTCCTCGATAAATGGTCTATTCAACACAAAAATATCTTTTCAATTCGCACCAGCGTAGCGCGTTCAAACAAACAAACAAACTCTTTAGCTTTATAATATTAGTATAGATTAATTAATCAGTCAAAAATATGATGATGATGATGTTGATGTTGTACGCAGGTGCTGGACCCGGACGAGCTACCCCGCCGAGCTCGGTACACCATCATGGTGACGGCGTGCCTGCTCCTCTTCCTCTGCCTGCTGCTGGTCGGCGTCACGCTGCGGATGGCTCCACTCATTGATGATATGGGTAAGTATTTAATAAGACATAAATTATTACTCAGAACATGCATAACATAAACATCTCTTATTAACATATATAGCAGAAAAATGGAACTGAAAAAGTTTGACATACACAAGATATCAGAATACACGTTGGCTAGCAGAGGCAATCTCATTCGATTACCAATGTTAAGCAAAGGTCGACGCGGTCAGTCCTTGGATAGGTAACCGAAAAGTGGCATTCCATTTTGGGCACTTCCTCAGGTCGGTGACATAATTATAGGTCTCGAGTGTTTGTCTAGTATGGCAGTCGTTTAGCCATGTCAGAGGCCCTTTAAGTACTTTAAATAAGAAGAGTTGGCCACTCTCATTCGATACAAAAAGGAAAATACACGTTAATGTCTCAAGCCAGCTCATTCGGTCTTCCGTCAGGACTGGTACGTAATAACTGCTACTTGAGGCCTTTGCTGCACTGCACTGTATCTTGTAAGAAGATTTCATACAGTTTTAACGATTTATACTGAGTAATTACGACACATACCTTATTAGGATTACCTAATAAGGTATGTGTCGTATTATTTTTCATGGTGTTTATGACACCATGAAAAAAGAAATAACTAAAAATTAGGTTTAAATTGTAATCAGGATAAATACTAATAAATAAAACATGTAATGTAACATGTAATCAGATAAGCGATTGAAATGCAGTTGCACATATCTGTTGCTTTGGGCTAAGTTAAAACTCCATTCTGATTGACGGGGTATAATTCACTGCGTGCAAAGTATAGCCACTTGAAGTAGGCACCCCTTTGAAACTACAGCGTGACAAAATACAAGCAAAATATCCAGAAACTACAATAAGAAGATAATGCTGCTTATCAGGTAAGACTTATCATCCACTTTTTGTGTGCCTTTATTTAGAAACATTTTAGAAAAACAATTAAACATATTATATTAAAGCAGATTTCACTGGATATAGAAGATGCATGTAATTATAAATTAATTGTTGGAAAATACATTACAATAGCGCCTTGTGCTCTATTGTTTTGTATTTGCTTACAAAACCTTTTTTTAGTTACAAATGTAATCACGACAGAATATTATCTTTTCATACTAAATTAACGCTTTGAAAGTGGTAAGTAGCTATAAAACATATTTTTGTACCACAGACAAACACATAAAGAGATTCGTACTGCTAAAAAAGTATAGTACAAAAACAAGTGACATTTGAAGAGGTATATTAAAAAGTTCCTAACACCGACCTTTCCCAAAGTACTCCCGACGTTGTCAGCGGTGTTAGATTGCTCAAGGTACTTGGATTTCTGGCGTGAACTTTGGCGACGCGATTACGCAAGTGATATCGAGTTACTACCAGGGTTATATTTACAGATTTTAGGATTAAATGCTACGCAGGAAACTGTTCAGAAGAACTGTACTGTGTGTGTGTGTGTTTACGAGATGTCCCCTTTATCAGCTAGCTGATATGTGGGATTTATGTAAACATGTAATATGTATCATATTTTTGGGTTAAAATTATCTAAACGTTTCATCTGTTTTCAACCATAAACTTTGTTAATTTCATAGACATTTGCATGGCTTTTCTTCTACATACCTATAAATTTTGGTTGTTTATGTAATTTACGAAGACACAGTCCCATAAAAGTTAGAGATTCTGTAATTAATATTCGAGCAATGAAGTATTACACAAAACTAATCTCCCTCAATAACTGAAACAGTGCAAACCGCCCAAAGTCCAGCAATATGGCGCTGATGGTCGCTTAGTATGCTCTTTGAAGCTTAGAGATGTTCCGCAAACAAAGCCTTCAAGGGTCGTACATTGTTTGAAGAGCCGTCAATAGATCTTGCTTGAGTAAGATTCCACCCTCATTCTTTTAATACCGAAGCGTCCCTTCGTAGATGATGAGTCAGTAAATCTTCTCGTAAATCTGGATCGTATTATTAGAACTATATTAATTACGAGCTTGTGTTTTGTTTCTGGTTAGTGATATAGATATTTTAATTTACAAATTAGTAATGATATTATTTGGCATATAGATTTATGGAACGAAATGTGATAAGTAGACCACATCATGAATTACATACCAGATTACAAATCTAAATCAGTTCATTTGTTTGTGCATGAAGTAAGACAAAAAATGCTTACAAATTTTGTCTTTATAATATATGTAAGTGTTATGTGTGAATTATGAATGTTATATAACAGCTAGTGACAAATAGTTTTTTTTAGTTTTAAGTGACCTTCTATAAAAAAAACGTCTTTATTTCTACTACTCTTAATATATATGATACTTTAACGATAGAGAAAACTTAAACACTAATTGTATGGAGCAAATGTTGGTGATATACACTAGTGTAGTGTACTAGCGACCTTTTATACTAAAATAGTATATAGTATATAATTCCTGAATACTGTTTATTCCCTACCCTATGCTTATGTATAACTAGCTGTGCCAGCGACTTCGTCCGCGTGTAATAGTTATTAACGGAAACCCTCAAAGATGAATAATTTTCCCCATTTTCTCCACATTTTCCTTGGTTTCTTCGCTCCTATTAGTTGCAGTGTGATGTTATATAGCTTAAAGCCTTTCTTGATAAATGGTCTATTCAACACAAAAATAATTTTTCAAATCGCACCAGTAGTTCCTGAGATTAGCGAGTTCAAACAAACAAACTCTTCAGCTTTATAATATTAGTATAGATTGAATACAATACATGTCTATTATACATTAGCCTCGGGCAAAATATCACTTAATTCAATGAGCTGAAACTGAAACTAATGGAATTTCATTAACATTAGGGAATTGATATTGAAACATCGTGTATGATAGTTAAACGTTGAACAGTTAATTTATAGAGAGAATATGGAAATATCGAAATAGGGAATATTGACCTACGAGAACATTGGTATTATTATAATGGTAATATTGCAAAAACGTTTATGACAATAGATTTATATAATTTAATAATAAAAACGTAATTCATATAATAAGTATCAATTGTATGCTTGATCTAAATGACGCGTGTTATGAATTGGCGTGTCTGGTGTTTGTTTCTGTAAGAAAACATATATATAAAAACACAATTTAAAAACCCGCATTTTTTATAGCTAATGTTTTTTAATTAAAGTAAACATGACATATTGATCAATTGTCACTCACTTGAGTTAGAGTGAGAGGTGAAACCAAGGATTTTTTATTTTATCCCTCTCTTATATAATATTTCCATGGGTGAAACACAACATTTCATTAGATATATATAAACATTATATACATACCATTTTTAATGAAAATTAAGTTAAATGCTTATAAACAATTACAGGTACTTAAAACCTTGGCATAGCGATGTTGATATATAAAAAAAAAATATAACACTTTATCATGTTACATCTATGCGCTATATGTTCCACGTCCTCAAACAAGTAATATCACCAGGGTAATCAGATAATCAAACACAATAACGGGTTGGTTGTTTGTCGATAGTTGGAGTAACAAACTAGTTGAATGAATGCCAGCGAACATGTGTGGATGGAAGTTGAGCGGCAACTTGTGAGATTGAAACTTGTGCCTCTTATGCGGCTTGCCGTTACAAGGTTTCTAAGAACTATTGAAACTATTAATGTATAGAAATTTCAAAACCTAATAAAATAAAAATATATTTTTGTACATAACAATTATCTCAATATTTATCACCTCTTACAATGTAAACTGCATAGCCATCACTATATATAACCAAATTCCAAATGAATTCAAAAACCTGAACTGGTACAGTTTCAAAAAAAATGTTTGAATACCTACTAACCAAATGTTATTATAAAGTAAATGACTTTATTAAAGAAAAAAAAGAAAATATACACATAAATTGACTAGCCGTAAAACTAACATTTGTACGGCAGAATTTTTGATACAACAAATTTATGTAACACCTACTATGTAAAACAAAATTCATGAAAATAAATGAATTTTGATTTGATCATAATCATCATCCCCTAGTTCATAATGCCACTTTAAATAACAATTTAACGTCTATAGTAAGCATGTGGTAAAATTTGAAAGCGTTCATGTGATGTCAAATTTGAAAGCGTTTATGTGTAACAACGTAACAACTGATTGATTTGCTCACCTGACAATGGCTATTTTTTAAAATGAAACCTGCATTGGAACTTATTACTTTCTTATTGAAATATCTTCATACACATATGTAGCTATCTTCAGTACGTATATTGGAGACATTTTATATTTCTCGTAGAACCTACGTAGCAATTTGCCGCACGTTCGCGTAGACATCGCTACGAAAAGATCGTAGCATTTTTCGTAGCAGCTCAAAGATATGAAATGAAATGCATTTCATAACTTAAAAGGTATTGTGCAAAAAGTTTTACTGATTATATTATTATTATGGTTGTGGCAATAAAAATATGTTTTGCTCATATATGAGACTTGTGACAATATGAACAAAAAATATTTATTTATAATCATGGCTGAATGTTTACATAACAATATGTCGGTGATGGTAAATATTAATTAATGATGTAATACTAAGGTGGATGGTTCATATCTTTGCCACTACACATTATTAAATTTTCAATTACTTCTCTAACGAGCCCCAGAGCCGTTGAAGAGATTTCGTAGAAAATTACTGTATTATAAGTAGTAATATTAATTTGCGTCTTTGAATTTAATTAGAAAATTTTATCTTATAACAAAATTGGTAGTTTTTAAGAGAATCTTTTGATCTTCGATTGATTTAAACACTTTAATTAAACTTACAGTTAGTTAAAAAATAATTTAAAAACCTAAATACTAATAATAGAATAAAATATAATACACTTTCATTAAATGCGATTTAATTTAAGTTAAAAGCAAAAAACTAGATATGTATTGCAATTTTTTATGGATTAGCAAGGAAGCTTCCTTCGCATAGATTTATTACTTGAGAGTAAATCATTTTTATGGTCTTAGTAATTAAATCATTTTTGCACTTTTTATGATAGCCCTGGGTTGTAATAAACAACAAATTTAATTCAGTATCATTTTATATACATTCCCTATGGAACTGTCCTAATATTCCTGCTATTAAGAAGTCAAGGCCAGGAAGTTTTGAAGCAGAGCAACATAAAATAATCACTTTCTTGAGTTTCACCTTCATTCTTGATGCTTGGAAACTTATGTGCCCTTGGTTGTTGGCTACTTAAATTATTTATTTACAATACTTTCATACAAGAGATAGTATCAAATTACGCTGGGTCTGTTTTGGAGTTTGTTAATTTTACGAAGCATGGATATTTTTTAAGATAGTCTTATTTTGGTAGAAGATGGATCAGACAGGCTGGAGACTACTATATGGCACGATGGAGAGGAGGCCTATACTCAGCAGAGGCTGAAGATGATGAAGTTAAGTCACAAGAGAGTTTACGAGCTATGCCTACATCCTTTTGAATAAATATTTATCCAGTCTTGTGAATTATTTTTTTTCTTCTGAGTAGTGTTAGAAAGCTTTTGACTGCAGCCCGCCTGATGTTAAGTAATGCCGCAGCTATGATGTTACATACTTACCTAGATTTGAAGTCATTTGGATTATAGTTAGCAGGATAAATAGTTTCCGTCCAATTGTTCTAAAAATTTAAATTTATTTGTTTTTATTTTTAAATAAATTACTAAGTCCGAAACGTCGTAAAGTTATTATTTCCTTCTAAACCCATTAAATGTACGTGTTAAGGCTGTCATCATGAATTTGACGTCAAGTATCTGACAACTCTATTAGAGATATACTCCCCTAACTATTAGCATACTCTCTTCGTGTCGCTAACTAATGTTCATCGGGGACTTACTCGAGGTTGCCATTTTACATTTAATATGAAAGCTGTTATGGAAAGTTAAAACCGATATACAGTATAAAAATGATGTAGGACAAATATAATTGAACGAGCCATTTGTGACATTTGAAATTATTGAAACATTGAAAAACTATTAAGTCACAGTTTTACACTTTGTATCGATATGAATAATTTGCAAAAAAAAACTGATTCCTGTAAATCGCAATCCACTGGTCAAATTTAAGAGCAATATATGTATATATGTATAAATTTTTAGGGAGTTAAATTCGAGGTGGCAGGTTTGAATATTTAATATCTATATATATAAAACTCAAAGGTGACTGACTGACTGATATATTGATCTATCAATGCACAGCCCAAACCACCGGACGGATTGGGCTGAAATTTGGAATGAAAGTAGATGTTATGACGTAGGCATCCGCTAAGAAAGGATTTTTGGAAATGCCACTTATAATGGGGTGAAATAGGGGATGCCAGTTTTACTTCTTAATGCGAGTGAAGCCGCAACCACTAGTTTTAACATATTCGTCCCATAAACCCAAAAATCAAACGGGATGTCACATGCTCATGGCAATTCACTCCATATGTGGAAGTTTGTACGTCGCGTTCGTAATAATTAAGGCCTATTCATCGCGAGAAGAGGGCGGTGCACGACACTCGTGTTTATATGGATATTTCATACCTTTAAAAGTGGCATTTCCAAAAATCCTTTTATAAGCGGATGCTTACGTCATAACATCTACGCATGCTAAATTTCAGTTCTATCCGTCTAGAGGTTAAAGCATTGCGTTGATAGACTGCTATGTCAGTCAGTCAGTCACCTTTGAGTTTAATATATTTAGATCTACTGGGTTAGTGGTGGATATATGCTTCTTATATCTTGCAAACTTGCTTTAAAATCTTACTGCAGGATTGGTTTACATCAGGTCAAACTGTAATCCATGCTACGTTAAACATTTACTACTTTTTATGTTATATAGGTATTCATGAAAACGGATTCAAAACCTGATATTTTTGAAACTAATACTTCTATTAAATAAAATTTCAATAAATTAAAATCAATCATAGAAACCAATAAGATCTTTTTTATCGTAAATCATCTTAACAAAAATATATTAGTGCGTTTATATCATTAAAATAATAATAAAACAACAAGTTTACTGTGGGTTGACTATTACTAACAAAGTTTGATAACAAACAACAACAGCTTTTTTACTTTTAATCTCCTATTGGTCGTCCATTTTATGGTGAACGGGTGGAGACACGTATAACAGCTTGTTTGTACATGATACAACGATACTAGATTGATACGGAAAGTTTGGCAATTGCCTATATCTCGGCCCAAGTCTCGGGGGCGCGATGAGAATCGAACTCCGAGACCCTTGTTTCCTTGTCACTTGCTAACAAACTTGGGGGTTTGTTACAAGAAGATAAATACAGCTTTGACAACCACTGGTTTACAATTTCATAAATATAGGTATCTAGGAAAGAAATGTGTAATTGTTTATAAGTTTAACTGAATCATTTCATAGTAAAGATACAGTAGATACAGTATTTATTTTTGCATTGAAATTGTGGGTTACAAACTGTAAAAGTATAACTCTCTTATGAAGATAAAACAACAATATGCACCTTATAATATGTAGATTAGCTTAAGAAAAATCATGCTTGAATTTTTTATACCTACATATGACATTTGGTAGGAAAAAAACATGTTTTTTTATATAATCAACCTAAATGTATCTCTTGCTAGGTTCTTTTGATGCTAAAGATAATGTTCTTCGGGTCTGAATGCAAAAATATAAAAAATATTTTTTTTCAACATTTTCTAGGTAAAGTTATGAGCTAAGACTGTTTTTTTTACGATCAACTTGTCTCCCTATTTATTATCCTCACGGTCGACAGTCGGCGCGACTTTTCATCAATCTTCCTTTTTTCTTGTAAGCATATTTGACTAACCTTGACGTCATGTCATTTTCCACGTATAAGAAAGAGCAGGGTTTAAAATTTTACCTTACTGAGAAGAGAGATATTTTAAATATGGTTGATTGTTACACATCTCATAGAGTGAGCCACAAATCCACAAAGGTCCATAACACCTTTAAGTGGTTGATAAGTGAGAGTTTCCACATAGTCAAAAAGTTTCTGGACAAAACAGTCAGCAGATTTCACGTTTACCACGATAGTCTATTAAATTAATTTTAATCAAGTACCTACTTTATAAATAAGTATATCTACATGTGAATAAATTATATCTGAATTTTTGTTTCAAACCTACGTAAGGGATCTTAATTGATCCAAATTCTTTTTTTTGACTCGTTTTCAAATGTTTTGACTGGAAATTACAAAACACTGATAAAACTGATCAATTGGTACTGCAGGTTATGTAGTATAAATCCTTACATATGTATGTAGCATCATTATTATCTAATAACAAAGTTAATCAAGTCAATAACTCCTTCATGTTTCCGGTATGAAACGCCAGAGCCTCGGTTCAGCCACAGTTTGTAATCACGCTCTATTCACTGTACAGTTACTCTGGGGGATTTTATTCGCTTTCATACAATATCGTACACTAACACACAACAGTGGAGTGACGTGTTTTATGTTAGCGTACCATGTTTCTATTGTTTATGTGTTTATGGACTTTTCATGTTCATGTGAGTTTTGTTTTTGGACATTCTAGAATAGTCATAAATAGTAAGGTTTCGATAAATTTGTCTCATATTATATCTGATTTAGCAAAATAGGATACGGGTTACAAGATATACGGAGAAAATCATACTAGTGAACTATTTGAAATGTACGAGTATGTTCATATTAGAGTCGCAAATTAGAATAGCAATATGCAAAAAAATATTATAAACTAGTGGCTGCTCGCGGCTTCGCTCACATTAGAAAGTAAAACTTGCATCCCCTATTTTACCCCTTTAAAAGTGGCATTACCAAAAATCCTTTCTTAGCGGATGCCTACGTCATAACATCCACCTGCATGCCAAATTTCAGCCCGATCCATCCAGTGGTTTGGGTTGTGCGTTGATAGATCACTATATCAGTCAGTCAATCAGTTAGTCACCTTTGAGTGTTATATATATAGATGAAGAACTTGACATTACACGTAAAGCAATCCAAGTACTTTTATCAAAATCACCTATATATTTATGAATCACCGACCAAAAAAAATTTGGTCGTTCTTAGTTAACACCACTTTTGTACCCGAGCGTGCTTTTCATACTAATATTCTCTGAAGAAATACTAAATTGATATTGTGCGCTCCGACTACGGCTCTAACCAACGAACTACGTTTTAATTTCCCCAAATAGCTGTGAAAAGAACATTGTCGGTCTCGATGTGACACCTCTATGATTAAATTACTTACTTTTCCTTTTAAGTCAGAAGAAAGCCTAAAAGACCGGGTTTAGATGTGAATAGAATAGTGGATGATCTCTGTGTGTCTTTCTGAATTTTGTATATGTAAGTACATGTATAAAAATTAGTAAACTTATTTAGGATATATATGTGTGTTTAAATTAATATAATGTAAATAGTGTCTTCCGCTTTCTTATAAATATTCTTTATTTCTGAAATTTGAACATTGATATGAAATTTTAGAACAAACAAGCTGTCTTTTAGCCACAGTGTTGTTTGTGTTAGAGCCACTACAGGTGAATTAGTCGTAAAATACCTACACCAAACGTAAAATTGTATTGTAAATCATAAAGACAGTTTTCTCAGGCAACAAAATATTGAAGGGCACGGATGATACTCGTCCTTAGATTTCATTGAATACAATACTAATATGTCAGTTTTCTGATGAAGTAATAAATAAATAAATAAATATTCCGGGACATTGCACACAGCGCCATCTAGCCCCACACTAAGCAAATGCTTGTGTCGTGGGTGCTAGATAACGGATATAATACATACATATACACTTCTCTTTTGTAAATACATACTTTTTATACATACAAACGACCAGACTCAACACAAGTAATTATAAATTTTAAAATTCATAATTACTTTGTCACGCGGGAATCGAACCCGCAACCCCTAGATTAGATGGCAGAGCCACTGCCAACTAAGCTAACAGAGCAGTCAAAATTAATAATTAGAGAATTAATACATAGTAATCGGAATTACTATTTATTATTTCTGCTCAACTATGTATATTGTTATATCAACAAGTGCGCCTGCCCTGCCGCCGCCGCCCTGCCGCCGCCGCCCTGCCGCCAGCCGCAGACACCTATTCAGCCATATCTGAGAATCGCAGTTAATTAAACAGAGTTTTGGTGACACATTCGTGATCAGCAAACTTAAGTAATTAGTCTGTGGTATTTTTGGATGGAGTGGCTTGTTAGATGCTAATTGAACGAGATGAATATTAGTAATGATTATACTAAAATCTTTTAATTATAAACTCTATATTTCATTAAAACTTTAAAATGAACGAAACTCTGTAAATTTTTCAATATCTTATTCGAATTCAAGATGGAGAGAGATTTCTTCTAGGCAAGCGCGCTAGATCGTAGATTATAACGTCGCTTAACATCAGGCGAGTTGTAGTCAAGCGTCGGCCTATCCAGTTTCAAAAAATCATACATCTATTGTGATATAATAATAGTGTTGTCCCCTCACAAACCATCCTACTTTATCACCTAATGTTTTTTTTATTGTATGGATACTTCTAACTCCTCAGGTTGTTTATGGGGGAACTTAATCTACGCTTTCTAACTAACTATTCAACATTTTTTTCTTGCCACCTACTTGTTTAATTTACATTTACATTTTCCTTCTAATTTCTAATTAACATTTATTAACACATAATTGGCTAGTTCCCCCTTCCTCTAGATTGAGGTAGATGACGTCTGCCGGCGTCACGTCTGTCGGCGACTACAAGTCGTCTGTCGCGCAGTAATGGCGACACGCGACGGGACTCGCCAATCGTAGCGTAATGAGCCTCTCACCGCACTACAAGGGGTTAATCTTTGTATTCAGAGAAAAGAACGAAAAAATTAAATGCTACAGAAAATTTTGTTTAAGCTGATTTTAATAGTAAACTTTAACTAAGAGATCTGTAAGTTGGCCAAACATGACTAATTTTATTAAATAAATCATTACGGATAAACGCGTTATTGAAGTGAAATACAGACATATGTGTAGGTAGTTTTTTTTCATACCAGACTTTAGTCAAAATGTTAAGGTACTATATAAGTATGTATTTATGTCAAATTAACACAATTCACAAGTCACAATTTTACACAATACAATAATAAAACACACACACACAAACAGATCAAAGAACAGTCACTATTTCCCGCGCGCGGAAACAAAAGTGCCTGGTACACTGGACGCGTTTCTTCGCTGAATTGCGATGGAAACGCGTTGTGCCAGGAATGATCCAGAAGGTAAGGTTAAGGTACTTATATTTTTTTTTTACGAATTGGGCACCAATAACAATATATAAATATATTTTTCCCATCATCGCTCATGATGGTATAGTGTATTTAACACCACCGTAGCCCACACTTGAATAGTTACATCATCGTTTTACCCAGATGTGGGTGATGTCATAATAGCCAGTCTGTGGCGTCACGTTTGCTACAAGTATCCTTCGTTTCTTCTACTTTTCAATTAAAAGGATTTACCTTGGTAATTTGATATCACCACTACACTGAGCAGAACAGTTTGTCAGAATACTGTGCCATTTGGACTTAACTCTCCTTATGAGATCAGAGAAAAATGCAATGTTAATGCACTCGGTCGCGTGAATGAGTAGGAAACATGCTGAGCTTATGATATATAGATAGATATCATCTATACTAATATTATAAAGCTGAAGAGTTTGTTTGTTTGTTTGTACGCGCTAATTTCAGGAACTACTGGTGCGAATTGAAAAATTATTTTTGTGTTGGATAGACCATTTATCGAGGAAGGCTTTAAGCTATATAACTTCTCGCTGCAATTAATAGGAGCGAAGAAACAATGGAAAATGTGGAAAAAACGGGGAAAAAATATTTATCTTTGAGGGCTTCTGTTGAGTGTGCTGCGAAAACGTTTTAAGATATCAAAAATGTGTATAAAATTAATATTCCTTTTGAAATGATGTAACAAAATGTCGTGAACAGTATATGTCTATCTTTTATGATTAACTCACTAGAACCGTTTTTATGCTTATAACTTTTCCATGCGGACGAAGTCGCGGGCACAGCTAGTTTATAGATAAAGAGAATTACAACAAACTTATTACAATCATAATAAGTGTCATTAACCATGTCTCGTCAAACATTGATATCATTTTAAGATAAAAAACTTACATTGAAATAGATATGAATACCTAGGTTTGTTTTTACATAGAAGTAAATGTGGCCAGTAAATAAATATGAACACGGTTACCCCCGATCTCTGGTTTAGAAACTACGGAAATAACATACCAAAACTGTCTTGCAGCTGACTTGAATATCCGACTTAAATAAATGGACTGGTCTTGAATGCGATGAGATGACCTCACATGACCTCTATAATATACAAGAGTGAATACTGCGTACTTGATGTCTAGATTGCTCATTTAGTATGTGCATAATTAATTATGACCAATAGCAAAATGCATTTTTTTTTCATATATGTAGTAGAAGATAAATTTTATATTTATTTGTTATTTTCTTATTAATAAAACGATTCAATAAGTTTTACATAATTTATATGCGTCTTGCCTATTTTAATCTGTTCATACTAGAAGAATCACGTAAATTACATAGAAATCAATAAAACAGGTATTGATCCATCTTGTTTATTATAATTTAAAAAAACGTTTTCTAATTCCATTTAATAATCTACAAATTATGCACGAAAAATTCTTTCAGCATTCCTCAGTTTATTTTTAAACCGGCTTTAAATAATCGACAAAGCCTCTGTAATTAAATCCAAAGAAGAGACGCGAGATAAATAGAGGTCGAGCCAGGAGTCAGGAGCCAGCAGGTGAGGCTGATAATGTCACTTACACTTGACAACACCTCGGTTAGGGGACTGGTATACTGGGAGTAGGGAAAAACAGTCTTATAGCAAAACAGCTATAAATATCTCAAGTATCTTAAAATAGGAAAACGGTGAAACGGGTTCTAATTAAATTAAAGTCTATAAAAATAACATTAAGATAATAATAGCGTAATTTTGATTGTGGTGTTTGAAGTGTCAATCTGAATCAATCTGTAATGAATTTAATGTTATACTTTTTTTTAAATACTTGATTAAAACTAGCCTGTATTTCTTTTAGCACTACCTCATCCTCGAGTAGTATTCCTCCTGACTGAGGATCGTGACTTTCCCGCACATTTTACATATTGGGAAAGTTTTTGTAGGCAAATGCATCGTAGTGAGCGCCTAGTACCTTCCACAGAAGACACGTGCTGCCAGATTTGGTGGTAGTTAAACATGTCAGTTTCGATGTTTTAAATAAATAATCGTTTATTACAGGATTGTACACATAAACTTAAACTTCTTAAATTAAAAAAAAAGCATTTTAGCGTTTAGTGTACATCACACCTTACGTACATCTACAGCCCAGCTTTGAACGTTGAACAAAAATGGTGCCTTTTACCGCCTCGCCGCAAACGAGATAAATTGTAAGGACTTATTATAAACGAATCAAGCTAAAGACTTCGTTTACAAGGATTTTATTTTACGCGACGTAATTCTGTTTGGATTTTATTTTACAATGCATTGAGTAGGTAATATTAAGAACGGGCAATATAAATTAATTTGTCACCGATAAAAATGTTCTGATATCTGATAAAAACCTATCTTTCATATCATGAAGAACATAGAAAAAATTGTAGGTGTAAAATCAGCTTTTCAACTATTCATTTTTCCATTTAGTTAAAAAACTGGTACAACTAATGTTTCTGGACTATCCTAAGTCTATAGATTATTTTCATTTTTAAACTAAATTGATTAAATGAATAAGAATCGGTAACATGTACTTATAATTTGCGAGTATTTTCTTACGATTTCCTCACGACTGTGCTCTGTATTTAAGAAACATGCAAAGAATGCTTGAATCAGAACACGGAACCTTACCTTAGCACGAGTCTCTTTACGAGTAGTAACGTAACATTATTCGAATCAAAATATATGAACAACAAATGGCGGTGAGTATCGGAACTTTTATCCGGTATTAATCGAATGATATGTTTAGTTCAATAGTAAACTTGAAATGAGATTTACCTACCATAATATTTTTTATCTTGCAATCAGAAGCATGGTGCATGTTGATTTAAATATAAAAATAGTGCCGAAAACATTTTATTTATATTTTCGATGTTGAAATCGTCTTTTAGCACTGATTTTGAAATGGTGGTTCTGTTTAATGAAAAATTATAATTAAAATTAGATAGATAGATAGATAGATAAATACTTTATTAAAACACCACAAATGAAACAATACAAAAAAAACATACAAATTAGAATCAGCGTCTTAATTGGCGGCCTTATCGCTAAGAGCGATCTCTTCCAGGCAACCAATCTGGCAGGGATATATTCTTCAAACGAAACGAGTAGGACGAGGTGTTTCAGATATTAAATAAAATAATGAAAAATAGAGCAAATGTTGATACTTCTTATATGAATAAACATAAACAAATATAACAATAATATATACATACATACATAATAGCATAATAAAAGAGACAGAAAAATAATAACAAATATAGCAACTTATGTCAGAACCAAAGAAGATAAATACAATTTCTTTACATTGTGTTTGAAGGCATCTAGTGATGGTGCTTTCCTAATATCTAGCGGCAAAGCGTTCCATAGTTTCACGGCGTGCGCAGAGAAAGAACTACCATACGAAACTTTTTTGTGTGTCGGAGTCGCGAGTTACTAAGCAGAATAAGTACACTCTCGAATTGTTATACAGGCATCCACCACTAACCGCTAATAAAGTCGCTAAACTTCTTTCTTCATCTAAAATGCAGACAAGGGCACTAAAGTTAAATATAGCTCACGATCTCCCGCAAGGGGGCTAACATATGCCACAATGATAATATAATAGTTTTTATTCTTTTGTTCGTATTGCGTTTGTGCATATAGAGTAATACTATAAATAATTTTAATTTAAGCCAGGTTGGTATTATTGTGGGGGGGGGGGTTAATGTTTTTTAAGAGTCCTTGAGTATTTCGGTCACATAGTTTGTAAATTGGGAGCAACCTTGAAAAGCTGGTTATTACAGGCACGATGCGTTGGACTGACCAGATTCGCACCACACTCGAAACGAAAGTTCATGAAGCCATTCACACGGCAAATGACCGGAGTCGATGGCGCAAGATCGTGCGGGAGAAGATGATCCGTGGCGGGGGTCACGACCCTCAGCAGTGAGGAAAACGACGCGAGGAGGAGGAGGACGTATTATTGTGGATGGCACGTGTGATATCAACAATTGGAATATAATTACTACCATCAGTAGTATCACAATATTAGTATTTACCATTTGAAAGCGTAATAAACCGATCAAGAAACGTACCTATCTTTTATCTATTTTGTTTATTTAATGCCATCACGTCCAAGGCAAACATAGTGGTATGCTAGGCTGAAACTACTTTAGTTTGCAACCACATTAACCCCCTAGTTCTGGCGTGCTCAGCAGGCGGCATGCATTATACATAGGCACACGAGAACCTGTTGAAAGCTGTCACTCGCGATCAATTTACACTTCACACATGCTAAATTATACATGAATGAGCAAAATGAACGTTCTGTATTATTTTACTTCTCAACCCCGTTTTTGTAGTGACAGTTTATTTGTGTTTTATAAACGCGCGAGAAATGTTTTCAATTTGCGCATTTTATTCGATCCAGTGATGTAGCTCGACTGATATAAATGCAAAGTTCGTGTTTGATGCACTGAAATTTATCTATACTAATATTATAAAGCTGAAGAGTTTGTTTGTTTGAACGCGCTAAACTCAGGAACTACTGGTGCGAATTGAAAAATTCTTTTTGTGTTTAATAGACCATTTATCGAGGAAGGTTATAGGCTATATAACATCACGCTGCAACTAATAGGAGCGAAGAAACAATGGAAAATGTGAAAAAAACGGGGAAAGTTATTCATCTTTGAGGGTTTCCGTTGCGTTTGCTGCGAAAACGGTTCAAAATTCAAAGAATTAATGCCCAAAATAACTTTTCCACGCCGATGAATTTGCAAGCACAGCTAGTTTAAAATAAACTTGTTGAATGATTACATCGTTGTTAAAAAACTTCACGCTTACACAGCTGCAAAAATTTTGATGAATTTCACTTCGGAGTTTAACTAAACTCATTATTATATCTGTGATTTTTTTATTCCGGATGAACAAGACGCCAGTGTTAAAATACAAACGGAGAATATAAAAATTATACGTACCTTTTTTGTGTACAAATAGCTTAAGAAAGACTTTTAAAATTTACAAAATCAATATAACGTTTCTATGTTTCCGTTCTGAGCCGCAACGTCGACAGACAAGCAAGGTCAGACAGAAGATATCTCTTACACAAAGACAACAACAGCAAGTAAGATTTAACCCAAACCCCCTTACCTGAGGCATGCAAGGCCATAACCGGGATTTTATGGAGCATACCGTGCCACAAAGTTACTGCCACTTCAATATTAATTGACGTAAAATCTGAGAAAGGTCGATACACGTAGACATCTAGAGATTCCTGTTCATCTGATCTAGATATCATTCTTTATGTGCTTTTACTCATGAACGTGTCTATATAAATGGTTTCAATACGTGTTAAAAATTACGACAGTTATAAGCAAAGAGTATGTACTTATACGGGCAGAAAAACAAATCAATCCAATTTGAAATATACTAAACAATTACATATTATCATTATTAATTATAACAATTCAATTTGAAATGTGAAATTTAAAATTGAAACATATAATTCGTACAGAATAATATTATCAGAAGGCTGGTGTGATTAAATTATGTTGTATAAAGTTACAGGTCAATGTTTAGGCAACTCTTTGAAGCGTCTTGAGTAGATTAATCAGTCGTTAAGCCATGTCAGAGGCCCTTCGGAGGCTTGATAAACTCTCGACACCAGAGTGTACAAGTAGATTATTACTAGTACTAAGAGAAACAGAAGTAGTTTAATACCAGCTAGCAGTGCTTCAATTATTTTTATGTGATCAGTGTTTGTTGGAAAACATTTCCGAGTTTTTTACGTTGGTTGATAACTTGACAAAAAAATAAGCTTATTTGAATTGATGATGCTTTTTGAGGTGAAAATGAGAAAAAAAAAGCGTAGCATTCAGAACCGTCTCTCGAAAGCAATGTCGCGGTCAAAATATGTTGTGCCCAACTTTGGCACTTGTACAGAATACGTAATGAAGATTCGCAGTTTCGATTCAAAGGACTCTATAAAAATTCCTCTGATTGTGCTTGGTCAAAAATGCGGCGCAGTTTAGTGGAAAATTATACCTTCTTCTTCTTCTTATGGTGCCTCTCCAACTAGTGAAGGCTGGCAGTCAGCTCTGCATACTTTATTTTGTTCATTGCCAAGCGAAACAATTCTGCGGCACTTCTGATCCCGGTCCATTCTCGAATGTTCCGCAACCAGGACTTCTTTCTGCGACCGACTCGTCTTCTCCCCGCAATTTTTCCCATCATTATAAGTTGCAAAAGTTCGTATCTATCGTGCCTGAGAACATGACCCAAGTACGCAAATTTGCGTTGTTTGACGGTCTGCAAAAGTTTGCGTTTTTGACCAACTCGCCGGAAATTATACCGGAAAACCTTAATGGAATATTTTTAAATCGATAATAACGAATTAAATTTAACCACCACTTAAGTGTGGTTTGTATACCAGAGTGTTTTATTATTATTGTATTTGGTTTTGTCAAATTTAATACGTAAATGTCATTTAATCTGAATGTGTCGTCACAAGATACAGAAAGAGACTAATATTATATAAAAATAAGTAGATAAGTTTAAACAGCAAAAGCAGTATTGTGATATAAAATACTCAATAAATATTATATTTGAATGTATTTCTAGAAATATTGTATAAGTCTAGAAATAACAAATATTTAAGTCTATTTTCTATTGTGTAATTTCTGTCTTTTGGTGTACATTGAAGTGTCGTTGTATTCTCTTCTATATGTTGTATGTATGTATAAATTAACCCATCAAAATGTGATCTGCTGACTTCAAAACCAACACGCATTACGAGTCACGTGTCCAAAGTTCGAGTAAACTTCAATTCTCAATCCGCATTCGTCTAAATTTAGACACCGATTAGACTCAGAAGTGATTAAAACTTTCTAATGGATTTCTCATTGGCCAGGTTGAATTTGCATATATGTAAATAGGAGTGTATGTCGGTCGTGCTCGCCCGTTAGCCCCGAAGGTGGCCGATGTCAGCGGGTTTTAATGGAGCAATACTACTCGACTCACGGGACAAACATACTGGGACAGGCGAACTCGCGGGATGTCGCTAGCTTTATCCAATATGCCCGTTATACATTCGTATGGGCCGTGGTAAGTGTAGTAATTTTTGGTTAGTGTAAATACTGCTTTTTGCAGGTTTTTTGCATGTTCCTGAAAATAATGACGATTGCAATAAAATAAGCTCGTATTGAAGAAGCGATTGATTAAAATTGTGACGAAATATATATCATGAGTTAAATTGCTTAGTTTATTCTATTATTAAAATACAAATATATCTAAAAGAGCCGTAAGTTTATTCACTGCTACTTTATATCAACCTAACAATTGGTTGAAGCACTTATATATATGGTCTATGGTAAAGATTGGCTAAGTGTCTGTTATTATAATTATGTAGTATTTGAAAGTTGTATAAACAGTTTTTTCTTTTGTTTTTCTGTTGTACAATTTGTCTAGTTAAAGTATCATAAACAAAAGCTATTCTATATTTATTGTGAGATCTCCGTTACTGCGATATTTAACTTCAAACTCTCAAGTTGAAAGCGCAGACTTCTTGGCAAGTAAGTCACGAGTTACGATCACATATTCACACCATGTTACAAATCACGCGAGGGATTTGAAAGCTCCCAGCATCTTCGCTCTGGTTTTGTATCGTCAGTGAACTTTGTTTATTTATAGGTTTCACAGTGATAGAAAATAATACGTCAGTCGTTAAGCCATGTCAGAGGCCTCTAGGGCGGCTTGATCAACTCTCGACAATAGAGTGGCCCACTCTTATTCGATAAGAAGAAGAAGAATAGTGATAGGCAGATGAATTTGATGTGAAATTGGTAGTGTATTTGTAAACAATCAAATAACTTATATAAACTAAATACATAAGCATAAATGAATTTGTTTTAGAAGCCATCGGCTCCCGAGACACAGTGAAAACTAGTTCGGGAGGCTTTGGATTACTATATCTTTTTGTTAAACAGAATTATGCAAAATAAACCAATTTTATTTATGGTTCTTAACAAACGTACTAATAATAGCGAAAAATCCGTATCTTATCCTACATTGGACTTTTTTTTACGTAATAATTTATAACCTATATATTTATAACCTTATATAGTATCAAAATAACCTCACTGTTCTATTTCCAGAGAGACCTCTACCCAATTAGCGCTAAGTGATTCGAGAGTGCGTTTTAAAACGTAGCAAAACGTATTACAAGAACATATTGTAATATTTGTTGATAACGCTGTTCCAACATTGCCTGAAAGCTTTTAAAGGAAATCGATAGCCAAAGGAACAAAGACAATATAACCCACAAATATATAACTATGAGTGCTTATGCTCTGACTGGCGATTCACGTCCTATTCTTGATCGTAATGTTTGCTTTCATCAGACTAATTAAGATAGAATGCGAAGCCAATTGGCGTTAAAAACTGCCTATGTTGATCTATAGTAACCTGACATATGTATTTATATAAGAACATACATAATGACATGAGCAAGCCCATCACGTGATCACAGATTTATCACGTGATATTCTAACTCATTATTATATGAAGTTATTTAACTTCTATATGGTGTATTGTGTGATAAAAGCTGTAGTAGTAAATTGTGTGGAACCATAGTATTGGAAGCTTGAACAATTTGTGAGTTCGTATATGTATCTTGGATGTTGTAACAGATTTTCTTTGAAAAAAAAAATGTCCCCTGCAATGTAGGGGGATTAATAAACGTGGAGGAGGAATTAAAAAAAAAACAGATTTTCTTTACCGGTAGTCGTATCAGACAACTCATTAACATACATATTAAAGAACTGAATTTGTTTTTGTGGTTAACACTAATCAAATTCAATGTTGTCTTACTATTGTACTTTGATTGATATATAATGGGGCGTTGGAATATATTACTTTAATGTGCAATAGACATACTATTTCGCTGAATGTAAAAAAAAATAACTTTGATTTTTGAAATCATATACAATCTTACATGCAAAATATTTTAAAATAAATCTATACTAATATTATAAAGCTGAATAGTTTGTTTGTTTGTTTGCATGTTTGTTTGTTTGAACGCGCTAATCTCAGGAACTACTGGTGCGAATTGAAAAAATCTTTTTGTGTTGAATAGACCATTTATCGAGGTTTTAGGCTATATAACATCACGCTGCAACTTATAGCAGGGAAGAAACAATAGAAAATGTGGGAAAAACGAGGAAAATTATTCATCTTTGAGGGCTTCCTTTGCGTGCGCTGCGAAAACGGTTCAAGATATCAAAAAATGTGTATGAAAGAATTATTCCTCTTAAAATGATCTAACAAAATTTCCGCAACAGTATATGTCTATCTTTTAAGGTTAACTCACTAGAACCGTTTTTATGGTAATAACTATTCCACGCGGACGAAGTCGCGCGCACCAGCTAGTCATTGCTATAGGTATAATTATCTTAAATGGACAGTGTGCAATTTCAAATAATTTAAATTTATTAGTAGGTAATTTTATCTTTTCTGATTTCCACAGTCATTTTAATGACATGTATAATGAATTTAATCATCCTAATTGTAAAACGGGTCTAATTAAAATAATGAACGTGCGTCGAATCAAAACAAACGGACAAAAAGATATATGTGTTACCATGATTAAATCTTATTTATAGCTAGCATAATGGTGATAAGATGATAACAATCTCTCGGTAAATGGGACGCAAAGGTTGCCCCATTGTTTCTCGCCATGAAATAAATATGAGTGCTGATATGCATCAATGTCGGAACAAAATAGACTTTTACCACAGATAAGAAAGATATGCACAGGGTTCCAGGATGGGGAAGACTAGAAGATTCGTTTCGATCGTTATTTACACGTGTGCTGAAATTTCTCAATTATAAAAGGCCCTGAAGAAGCTTGAGAATGTTTAAGAATTAGCCTGTTTGTATGTTCAATATTCTTCCTAGACCTAGAATGTAATGTCATGAATTTTGTGCAGATGTGCTTTTATTTGTATTTGTTTTGAGATGTCTGGGATAATAAAACAAATTACCATAAATGTGTATATTATCTAAGCGATAGCTATATTTAAGTTATCTTGTTGTGTTTTTTTTTATTTTATTTCATACTATGCATGAATGGAAAGAGCCTACGTTGCACGACACAAGTTTCGACTTAGTGTGCAATGTAGTGCACCCAGTGCTTAATGTCTATGTAGTATTATTGTACTTATATTATATTAGTTATGTAAATATTGTACTTATCCTACTTTAAGCATGGACCTACATAGCATTAAAATCTGTACCTAGTTATTAAGTGTAAATAAATGATTATTATTATTAGACCGCCAAACGTAATACTGATGTTCATTATTCTGTTTCAAACGTAAAATAATGTAAAGTATATTAACATTACTCTTCAAACTGTAGAAGTCTTATAAACCTTACTTTTACGCATATATTTAGATATAATATAAAGCTACAAAACAGAAGCTAATAAAGCGAATACATACATAGAAGATTGGAAATTGGTGAGTTATATTTTAAATAGATTACAGATAACGTTTCAGTATTTTTTAGTTTTTTGTCTGTTTATCTAATAATTTAAAAACGGCTGAACGGATCATACATTTTTGGGTTTGCAGGTAGTTAGTACGAGGTCTTAGGAGTGTCATAGGCGAACTGAAATAATACCAGCAAAGCCGCGGGCGTCTCCTAGTTTTTAAATATACATTAATAAATTTGAATATACATTTATAAATGTGACTGTACTGAGAACCTCCTAGTTTTTTTGTAAGTTAGTCAAAAATAAACTATGACTAATATAGCTACTTAAAAGGCTAATCTTACTAACAAACGTGCATAATAATAGTAGTATACTAATGTCTTAACAATCTCTCACAGATGGTTTTAAGACAGTTTTGTCAAATCCAAGAGCCCAGTTTCGTCGGCCATGTTTCTGGCACTCCATTTAATTGGACAGAGCCTTTATAGAGTACGCACAAGATAGAACAGAAAGCGGAAAAAAATAGAACTAAAAATGTTGACGTAGATATGTTTTTTTTTAAGGAAAAATGTTGTTGGAGTGCTGCTACTGGTCGGGTACAGTTTTCATACCTTTTTTTTCTTAACACAAAGAACTCTTTGTTGACATTCTCGGTGCTTTTGACTGTTAAGATGTTATAGATACCGGGATCAGATTTAATTGGTCTCGTAGGACAATGGGCCGTAATCGACTAAAATGTCTCGCAAAAACCCATAGTGGGGTTTTTGCGAGACATTTTAGTCGATTGAAATTATTTGACTGATTTCGTTTAAATTAACATTTAAACGTTTAAAACAGAAGAAGTGAGAAAATAAAAAGCGAGTGTATTTTCTCAGAATATTTGAGCATAATTAATTAACAGTTAATTTCTAAACTGTTCCTAAAATTCATATGAACGTTTACAACAACTTTTGTCTTACTGCTGAGCATAGGCTTCTTCCTATATAATTAGTTCCTAACCTATTCCTATTCAGGCAATATTTTATGGTGCAAATATGTCCATAGAGCTTTACACGTGCTACAAATTATTGCGCAACGTTTCTCATTACTCGCGGTTTAATTAAAATATACCGACACACTGTAAACATTTTATTTGCCTTGTACATGGCTTCTTGGCAAATATATTTTAAATGTTTTAATGTTAATAGGAACAAAATTAAAAAAGGATTGCTCGTGCGAGTATTAAAATCAATAATTATATTATTTTAAGACTCGCACTAAGCGCTTTGCTTCTACCTTCATAGTAAGGACAGCGAGGTTATGGAACTCTCTACCTGTAGCCCTGTTTCCAGAAAATTATAAATCGGTCTTCAAATCGAGATATAGGATTTTTCTAGGAAAGCGTGCTACATCTCAGAGTACAGTGGTGATTAACATCAGGCAGGCTGTAGTCAAACGTAAGTCTATACCGTATTAAAAAAAATAAGTTGGCCAAAACGATGCAGTGTCATGGAAAAGAGTAACTAAATAACCTCCTTTTTTCGAAGTCGGTTAAATTAGTCACAAGTTATAGTTTTGCTTAGATGATACTTTGTAAAACAAAATTAAGCTTTTCTAAAAGAGTGGCAGGTTTACTTTATCTATCTAAACCGTATTTTAAATTAAATGTGGCGTACCTGATATCTTTTTAAAATTTTGTCTAATCAATTTAAGTACTGTTGTTGAGTAAATATGTTTTATTCAGTGACAATGAATTTGTTGAGAGGAGTACTTTATTATTTTCTCATATTCCGGTTGTTTTTCTATAAAATTATAATCACACGCATCTAGGAAAATGAATATGAAATTGAGTGAATAATTGTTACAAAACAACTGCAATCCATTTACAAAATTGAAGTAAACGAGACTGGTGCTTGTTAAAAACATTTGATTAATAAGATAGGATATGTCTTTAATGTACACCACAAAAATGACATGATGAAAGAAATTTAAAAACTAATTTAATGCACATTGGGCGGCCTTATCGCCTTAAATTTGTATAAAAATATATTATTTTTATGTTAAAGTGGTCGTTATAAAAAACTAAATTTATGATAAAATTATTTATATAAGAGATCTTACAGATCATCCTAATTCCAATTACATTACATAAAGAAATGAAAATAAATTGTAAAGTGCAGTAAATATGTTTATCTACACTAATGTTGTAACATTCTACTTATGTTTCCAATACTTGACTTATAATTACTACTGTTATAGCGCAGACAACAAAACACTCAATTTAAGAAACTTCACATGATGCTATAATATCCACATCGATATCGTAATAGCTTATTATAACATCGTTAAAGCGCGACCAACCTGATTGCAGGGCCAATCAGGTTGGTCGCGCTTTAGATATAGTTAGATTTAAATGCCGGCAAAATTACTGTGACAATACACGTACGCGTGAATTTAATGTTTCGCAATGTGTTTTGTTTTTTAAATACAAATTAAAAGTTAAAAATGGATAGCGACGATGATATTTGTACGCCTCCGGATATTCTAAATTGGCAACAAAAGTAAATCACAATCTTTTGCCAGAAAAATCTAGAAAATTATATGAAAAATTAACTATCGTCAGCTTTTTTTTTTTTTTTTTTACATTAGATAGGCTCACGCTTGACTACAACTTGCCTGATGTTAAGCAACGTTATAATCTACGATCTAGCGCGCTTGCCTAGAAGAAACCAGTTTACTCTCGACTTGAAGACCGACAAATTATAGTTCAAGGGGAATAGAGATTCGGTTAAGCTTTTACTTTCTTGTTGTTTGATCAATTGCATTAGTGAAGATAAAGTAGTGTATGCAACTGCATATAACACGGGCATTAAAACACTCGTTACTATTATGAAACTCGCTGCGCTCGTTTCATAAACTCACACTCGTGTTTTAGTACCCTTCATTATATAACAGTTGCATAAACTACTATTAATATATGAAATTCAGTCAAATAAAACACACAAACACAAATGAAAGTAGAATAAGGTATAGGGTTATGTTATCTATCTATCTATCTATATATATAAAACTCAAAGGTGACTGACTGATTGACTGACTGATATAGTGATCTATCAACGCACAGCCCAAACCACCGGCCGGATTGGGCTGAAATTTGGAATAAAGGTAGATGTTATGACGTAGGCATCCGCTAAGAAAGGATTTTTGGAAATGCCACTTCTGAAGAGGTGAAATAGGGGATGCAAGTTTTACTTCTTAATGCGAGCGAAGCCGCGAGCACCCACTAGTTATTTATATTTCTAAATATCTTAAGTTCAAAACACGGAAATGATGTCAAAAACTTAGTACAGTAGACTTGTATATGCGATTGAAACAATGATATGTATATTTATACAAACTACTTGTTTGTGGTGAATTTGAGCTCAAATGATTAAATATGTGCGTAGGATGATTCTTTAATTTCCTGAGAAACAATAAAAAAAGCACAGAAAGGTAACTTAAAACGAGTGTGTTTAATTAAAGTAATCTAGAAACATAAATGATAGACATATTAACGATTATAATATTCATAGCTTTCTTTTGTATTGTGTTGTGTCTGACAAGAACACAGAAGGAAGAGATCGCGGTGGAATTCGGCCCTATTCGGACAAATATTTCTGAGACTCACTAGGAATCCCTTTGGAAGCTTTGATGGACATACTTTCCTCAGTTTAAAGAAGTCTTTGAATACAAAGTGGCTTTTAAATTGTAAGGATTAATGTTGCAAGCCTTCTAAGCGATGTATAACGCTTTGGGAAAAATGTTGTGGTACTGTTTTGTTTTCCCTAAAGTTTCTCGTTTTCATATTAAAATTATAAAAATGTTCCGGAAAAAAATCTTGTTCAACAAGTGAAAACTTTACTAGACTCAAATATTTTCATTGTAAATATTTATAAACATAAACATAAACATATTTATTGCAAAAACTTTACATTGTACATAGAAATTAAGGCTCTGCCTTCTGCTTTAGTTAACAACTGTGTTGCAGAAGGCAAGGTCTTCCAGTGGAACATTACTTAGATGTTTTACAATATATATGTACTTTGCTATTAATATATTATAAATAACCTTAAAAAAAGTTAAAACAACATTCAAAAGTTCGTATTTTTCAAGGTTTGTATATTGCCCATGTTTGTGAAATACAGTTGTTGTGTATTATGTATGTGTGTATGTATGTATGTATGTATGTATAATAATGTATGCGTGTGTGTATATGTGTGTGTGTGTGTGTGTGTGTGTGTGTGTGTAATATAATTAGATACGGTGCTGATAAGAAATTTCATACAGAAATTCTCAAAATCCGGAATTTACTTCAGCCACAACCATTCAACCTTCTTAAGCTTCTTGCTTCTTTTTTAGCTCAAAAAATAATGAACTTAGGAGATAACAAAGCACTGTTCCCCTGTATTAAAGGCACCAATAGATTCGCAACAGCGCACATAAATCGGGAACAAAGTTAAGAGCAACAACAACAAGCTCACCAGATTTCTATTATCCGAAATGTTTTCGGATAAGACGGGCTAGTTCGTAAATCTCAATTCATTAGCGTGAGCCTATAAGGTTAAATGAGAGTAAACGGGATCTTTTAGTGTCCGTGCGAGCGGTTTATGTAGCAGTGACATCCATCCTAATAGAAAGTAAGTAAACAAGCATTAACTCCCTCGAGCGGTCAGCGCGAACCTTTCCCGGAGAATAATGGTGAAAAGGGCTTTGAAATTTTCCAATATTTTCATTTAAAGTTGGCGCCGTTGTTGTACCGTTGAAGGCGAACAAACAACTTTGTTTAGTAGGATATTTCTCCATATTATTCGATTTGATTTCGGTTCATTATTTCGCGGCCAAGTTCATTATTTGGTTGAGGAAAACATTACTACACAGCCTTTTGTTGAACAATGAGTTCTTTATGTTTTGTAGTGGTTATTCGTATAATGTGTTATGAAAACCAGGTTTTATCTTGTATTGATCTTAATTGCTCCTTTGTATTCTTCTAATATTAGGTGTATACATTTTATTTTTCTGACTCTAAATACTGTGTATTAGTCTCTAACTAAGCCTTTGAATTTCATTAACTGCTCCGTTTTGTACTACAAATATACAAGAATCTATACTAATATTATAAAGCTGAAGAGTTTGTTTGTTTATTTGTTTGTTTGTTTGTTTGAACGCGCTAATCTCAGGAACTACTAGTGCGAATTGAAAAATTATTTTTGTGTTGAGTAGACCATTTATCGAGGAAGGCTTTAGGCTATAAAACATCACGCTGCAACTAATACGAGCGAAGAAATAATAGAAAATGTGGAAAAAACGGGGAAAATTATTCATCTTTGAGGGCTTCCGTTTCGTGCGCTGCGTAAACGGTTCAAGATATCAAAAAAATATGTGTTAAAGAATTATTTTTCTTGAAATGATCTAACAAAATGTCTTCAACAGTATATGTCTATCTTTTAAGGTTAACTCAATAGACCCGTTTTTATGGTAATAACAATTTCACGCGGACGAAGTCGCGAGGACCAGCTAGTAAATAATATTCACTTTTCATACAAATACCGATGTTTTTTGTTCCCATCTTACATCTCGTTTTACTCAGCTAATGAAAACGTTATACCAGCTTGTCGTTTCAATTTTTAACTTGAGATCAGTGTAATAGCATGAAAAATTAAAGAGTTTTAATTTTTCACTCCGTAGTGATTTGGTCCATTAATGCCGTTGTTTCTTTTCAGTTTTACTACCTCCCTTGCTATGAAACCTTTTAACGCGTTTACGGTCGTTGAAACTGCCCACTGGTGTGACCATATACTCATTTAATGTGTTATAAAATGTATCGTAAACAAAGCTGTTATACGTGTTAGATACTTGAATAGTTGCTATGGCCAGATACTTTGAGATACGAAGTAAAAACGCCATCAAATCCTGTAATATCAGTTATATTTTTATATGCGCTTTGCACTAACGTTTTTGTTTCTCCATTGGTTTGAATACTATGTGATTATTCTCACATAAACTTCACTCATTGCCAAATATGTTATATTGAAAAAATAAATGTCTATAATCTAAATAAATGTTACATAAAAATATAGTACCACATTCACTGCATCAAAGCTTATCTGTATAAATGCAATGTAATTTTACTCCTAACCACTGGATTTTCTGCTTCAATTTTATCGCTAAGCGGCTTAGTTTCTATAGCTGATCATATTGGGGTTTGACGGCACATACTTGTGGATTATAATCTCAAAGAGGATTGTTAACGGTACTAGAATATTGAAAACTGGTAAGAGGCTTACCGATATCGTTCTACGGTCTTGTAACTAAATTGCCGGTCCTTTCTGAAAGTATAAAATTGCGATCAATGACTATTGTTTTTAGCTGGTTGTTAAGTTATATTTTGGACTAAAAGCACCTCTTGCTTTTAATCCAAAATAAAACTGATAACATTTAGGAAATGTCAGGCAAAATAATCACAACATGATGGTTGATTGAAACTAAAACACAACTGAATCCATGTCAACTACCTACATATATAATACATACGACATATAAATACCTATATGATTTACAATTACATGTTAAATTCCTTTACTTTTTTAGTTCTATGTTTTCGTTGCCACATACTTTAAAGAACGATAAATAAAGCAAGCATTAGCATATAAAAAAATACCACAGCCTTTTGTTTATTTTGAATAGACAAAACTATTAAAATGTGTTTTCAATCAATGCCATTCTATATCTTCCTACACACGTAATGTGAATTGACACTTAGTAATGGTTCTAAAATAAATACTATCAGTCAATCGCTAATAGAAAACATTAGAGCCAGAAGCGATTTAAAGGGTAAAAATAAACTGACAGGAAAACTAAACATGTAGATATTTACGTAAGAATCTTTACAGCACATGCCAATCTTATGGTTGAGATAAATATATTGAAATTAACGCAGATATTAAATAATTATTGATCTTTGTGAGGTTAAAATAAGATACATTTTATCGATCTAAATTCAAATGTGCATGACATAATATATGTTTTGTTTTTCTTAAACCATAAACTGTTTCTTCGCTCGACCTGTGTTGAAGTGATGAGTCACTGACTCAAAACCATTAAATCGTCTTGCTTTTTTGTTTTTACGAATATTTCACGCAAGGAGTTTGGTAAAATATGAAACTTTTTTACAGTAGACGATCCTAACAGATTTTAATGTAACTATTTTCAACTACAATATTTTTACTAATTACTTAGGCATATTTACACGCCCAGAAAACTAATTAAATAATGACATCGTGTATAAAATTATGTAGGCGGTGTCAGGGAGCAATCTGCGCGACATCTCTAGACCATGTTTATCCTCTCAGATTGGCTCCAGAATATCTGATCTCAGCGTACTATTATAACTGATTAATGGTGTCGGTCATTTTGCAAGCCGGGTTTACATGATAGATTGATGCCGAGACCTTTAATTATGATTGTAGGTACAAATTAAATGCTGACCCAAAAACATGATTGAATATTTTGGAAGATTCTGTTGGCATATTGATGGTAATATTTGTTCAAGTGTAGTTTTATAAAGCTTTGTTTTGTGAGTTTGTGAGTACATAGTACTATTATTTTGATTATGATATTGAGTATTTATGTATATACAGTGAAAAATAGGGCTAAAGCTAAAGCACTTTACGCTTTAGATAGTAAATATAGAAAAAAATGAGATTTCTAAATTTTATTAATTAATTATAACATTTATACATACATAGCAAGCCATATATTTTAGGCAAATTATTATTCTCCCCTCTTTCAAGAGCTACTGTACGGTAAGACTGATTACTAACAGTTACCAGTACAATTGATACAATTGGTCTATTTGCCAAGATCGGCTGAACTGTGGAACCTTCCTTGATGCCACCACATTAAACGTGACCCTTCGTTAAACTTCAAAAGTGTTAAGAAGCTACCCTTTGGCATCTATCCGATAAAGGCGGTTACAGGTAGTTTGTTAAGGCCCTTACCTCAAGCCTTAGATATTTTATGGGTACTGTAGTGTGACTCCGTGAATTATTCATGACCGGGATACCAATAAGTGTCAGCCAGTCAACAAAGCTCGTTTGAAAAATCTGGGGTCGGATTATGCGATAAGATAAATTCGTTTTTGAGTGTCTTCTATTTAAGGATTGGAGACAGCAATATTAAGTTGTCCGTTGTTAAGTGAAAAAGAATTTGTAAAGTTGATTATTTTTTATTTTGAAACAGTATTTCTTGATAGGTATTTTTATTTACAGCAAATAGACTTAAAGTATATTGCTGCTTTGTAGACAGTTAGAAAAAAACGAAATAATTTATTATTTTTTTAATAAAAGCTATTTATAAATAATAAATCATTCAATCCGACCAAATAGGTCGGATTCAAAATAAAAGTACATGTTTTAAAACTGTCAGTAAAATACTATCTAATCAAACCAGTATAATTTAGCTCGTATCATGATCATCTCGATAACACTGGTCCTCGTATTTTCACTTCCAGCTATAAAAAGGAAACTTATATTCGACACAAAACGCTATCTTGTCCTGTACATTTCAATGAACAACTTTCCGGTACAAGTTTTCCCCGAAAATATTCGAGTAGATTGTATATATACATATGTATATACAGATAAAGGTTGGTCTATAGAATTATTTAGCATAGAATTCCATTATCACTTTTCTTGGACGAATACGACAGGTGTCAATTTGTTATTCTATTATTATTTATAACTACAACCTACCGTTATCAAGTTCTCATGATACAAGCGTTTGCTTCGTATGGGTTAGATCGTGTTGCGTGAAATGTACATATATTCATATTAATTTATTCGTAACAAAGTTATATGTCATAATTCACAATAATGTTACATTTAGGACTTGATGTAATAAATGTTCTGGAATATTTATTATTTTTATTTAGTTAGCTGTGGCCTTAGGGTTCTTTTAGTTTCCTTTAATGTACATACATATGCCTGCTATACGCAATGAATGCACTTTCCTACTAGACGGTTAACGTAGCTAAAATCAGCATCGTCAATATGTACCCAAGTTTTATTGGTTGGTCTTTGTAATTTATCCTAAGTTGACTATTGTCGATTTAAGAGTAAATCAATTTCTGACATGTAATTATATAATCGTGTATTTGGTTTAAGTGTGTTTGGTATAAGAAATTTTGCGAGTTATAAGTTAAACGTGTCAAACATAAATGAAAGAAAATATATAGATAAAGTCCCTCTCTAGTGATACTCTACACATCCCTGGGTTACGTTGTTTCCACACGTCAAAGGTTCTGAGTGAGACGCGACGTATCTTATCTGTTATTTGTGTTGTTGTTGGGTGTCCGATACAGCCGGCATTGTGTCCGCACCATTGTGAGGAGACTCGATTCAATCGCGGAGGGAACACTGAAACTTACCCGCGGTCGTATTGTTACAAAATTGTTGCAGTCTTTCAAAGAAAAAAAAATCTCTTCTCTCTTGATTCTTCTTCTCTTTGTCTTTTTAAAATGACATAATTTTTCAAGAAAGAAATTCGTTTGTTAAAAGCTTAATGTGGAAGCTTTATTTTGTAATAAAAATAATTGGCAAACATATTTTTTCGTTTAAGTAATAAACGATACAAATATTTGCAAGCAGAATTGTTCACAATTTAAGGAACGTTTGACACAAATTATTTTTGTGTACGTATGCCGCTATTTCCCAACGTCGCTGCTTGGAGAGACAAGTGTCTGTCCATGTAGATGTAGTGGTTGCATGGTGACGTGTACAGCTGTACACACCTCTCTGCTATTGAATAGTGTCGATGTAGAGAGGCGCGACAACTTCGCTACTATCTGTTTCGTTTCCCGCCTCCGAGACAATTTAACTTGACAACGTGGAGTCGCAACAAAGGCGCCTCGCTCTATTTAGCGCTCGCCCGTGCCCAATGGGACAACTGTTGATATTAAACTCTATTGCCGAGCTCAGCGAGCAGCATTTACCACACTAAAATGCCAAGATTTATTCATGTTCCATCACCAATTTCCAAAATACAACGTCGTCAAAGTTTTCAGCTTGAATTGTAATTTAATTTCTTTCAAGAAATAGAACATGCAAAATGCAAAATAGCACCAATAAATTGGATTTCCTTCGAATGCAGAAAGTTCGAGATTCGGCAATTTGTACCGCCCGAATAAACTTGAAGTTGGGCGCTAGAAAGTACAAACATCCTTAATCGTGCAAATACGATCCGGCGACATCCAAGTGAGACGTTACGTTACTCGCGAATGATGCGGAGGAATATATTTGCAGCGCGTTGTTAGTACGTCAGGGCAGCAGTGTAAACACGGCGCGCGGCGCTGGGGCGGCGCTGGGGCGGGCGGCGCGGCGGCACGGCACTCGGGCGGCCGCCGCCGCGCGCTCCGCCCGCACCATGTCGGTGCGTGTAGACCACCGCGACCGCGAGCGCTTCTCGCGCCACTCGTCGCGTGCCTCCGTGGACCTCGCCTTCCCCAGCTCGTCGGGGCGCGAGCACTCGTTCCGCTCCGTGCACTCTGCGCGTGTGCCGCGCGTGTCCAGCGATGACCTGATGGTGCCGACGCGCACGTTGCGCTCGGCCTCATGCCGAGTAGCGCCGGGCGCGCCGCACCGCCTGCGCCGCCACCACTCGTCGGCGGCGGACTGCGATCGCGCGCGCCGCTCGCGCCGGCACACGCTGGAGCTGCCGGCTAGCCGCGGACCCAGCGTGCGCTCGCGCTCGCCGGAGCCCAGCCCGGTGGCGCCGCCGGAGCCGGCGCCAGCGCCCGAGGCGGCGGGCAAGGAGGCCAGGCGGCGCCGCGTGGTGGCCGCCGTCGCCGCGTCCTTCTTCGCGCTGGCGCTGGCGTCGGTGCTGGTGGTGGTGGTGACGCTGACGCACAGCTCGGTGCTCCGGGCGCACAACCAAACGGCCAAGTACTACACGTTCTCCGTGCCGCCGCACCATCCTCTCAGTGAGCCCCGTTCATGTTGCCCCACCGTCGCCCCTCCTGCTTCGCATGCGACTGTCTCCGACCCCGAGTGCGTGGGGCTGCGAACGTCAGCGCGGCTCTGCCTGCCACCGCCTCCACATGCGGTATAACTACATTGTGTACTCTGACACACACGGTCTGGTACCTGGGCTCGACCGGACGCCGGCGGTGCCCTTCCGAAAAGGACTGAGGACTTACACTCAGCTACTATTGTAATGGCAGAGATGCGAGCGATGATATCAGTCTCTGTGTGGAGCCCCGCCTGCTATATCTCGGCTGGCGGAGGGTACCGCCGCGCCTGTGTCGCGCCCGGTACATCGCTACACACGCTCAGCACGTTCGCAACCCCCTTTCTGCATGATTAGTTACTGTACTTATAGATGTCACGTGAATCATGTTGATTATATTTACGTCACTGTCGGAGCTTTATGAGCTCCGTTTAACGCTGTTTAATCAAATATGGTGAACAAGAAAAGCTGATTACAAAGGAAGTCAGTTGGATTTATAATGAGTCTAACAAAATACAAGAACATTTTCATATATACTATTTACATTATTACTCACCTGCGTATATTAATAGTAATATATAAGTTACTACTTACTACTTTGGCCACATTTCCCGATCTAGTAAAAGTTGATATAGTCGACGCGCTCTGTCAGTACCTTTTAACGTGCATTAGCAAGTTGGAGAGCTTTCTATCTTGTTTCCAACTACAGTAAGATGATGACACAGTTATGGCCTGAAATAGTAATATAATAAATGGTTTTATTATTTTGAAAAGTATGGGTACTGGCTTTTAATACCAAAAAATAATATTGTCATAACTTTTGCTGTAATAATAGAAACATTGTTAGATTATTTTTGCAAACGTCGTGTTATGAATATACTCGTTACTAAATAGTTCATAAAGTCTACTATTTCGCACACAAAATAAATTTCAAACCTAAACAAATATGTTGATTTGTTCCCGTGAAATGTTTACGGAATCGTTACAAGTGAATGTGGCGATAAACTGTAAGGAATTTTGTTATTATTGCATAAATGAAAGCTTTTTCGGTTTCAGCCCGCAGTCAGTTCGGTGCTGATGAAACTCAAACAAAACTCGCTTTTGATCGTTTTAATTTGACGTTGTTATAACAAAATAGGTCCATATCGGGTCCCAACATGAACATTTCGACCAATAATATCAAGCCGAGAGCCTGTTCAGTCGTAAGCTTTCAAGTAACCAAGGAATTATTATAAATCGCATTTAAAATCGACGCGGGTATAGCTTAATACTATTCTCGAAGACATTTTGATTTTACCCGAGAAAATACTCGCCCAAATATCCTTAGGGAATAATTCGGAATTGATGAATTATTATTATACCTTAATATAATTCAAAAATAAAATATCTTTTACAAAAACCGAGCCTAAGTTTGTACAAACGCTGAAATATTAAAAAAATTGCACTCATTGGGACGACAAATGTACTAGTATATACTTTTAGTATATCTACTAGAATTAGTACAATTTTATATAGCTAGTATGCGTAGATACTAAAACGCGTACCTTCTCATTAATTTACTTGCCTTCACAAAGAAATAAGCAAAACTTGAAATAAACGTTTTCTGCTGATGATTTTTAAACATGTTAAAGTTTTAATGTGGCCAATTTATGTAGATGGATACAATAAAATGAAAATTTTATATAACATGTGTTTGTGCAGGCTTTTTTGACAGTCAAGTCAATTCAGCACAACTTTTAACAACATTTGTTACTTCTGTCTGAGTCGTGAAATGTAAGAAATTATAGGGCATTCAGCTAAAAATAAATTATTCTGAGCTAATAACATAAACCCATATAACTCTTTTGGAATATGTTATAATATATCGTTTATCACACAAATGATGTTGATAAGTATTCAATCATGGCCCGGTGTTCCGCGCATGTTTGCGAGAATTTGGCACAACTTCAGGAGTATTATACATCACGGTTGTCGAAACTTATTATTAGGTAAATAGGCCATCGTCTGACGCCAATCTTCGCAACCTTTTCTTTCTTGTGAATGTTTGCAAATTTCTCCAAAATGTGCCGTTAATAGAAATAGCCACATGTTTTTGTAAAGCATATTATTATCTAGAATAACATATTTTAATTGTAAACAAATTGATCCCCTGGAAGATCCTGCCTTCTACAACACAGTCAACACTACAGTAGAAGGCAGAGCAACACTAAATTGTATCACATTTACCTGTTTACTAATAAAAATCTTTACCTTTATCTTTATCTTATCTAATATCAGGTTTAAGATACGGTGAATATATTCCTTCATTTGGGGTAAATCTTGAGCAATTACTTTCTCACTAGAAGCGACATTTTTATTCGATAGCGCGTTACTGATTCACGCCTGATCCCTTTTCTAGAAATATATTTTAGGCTTATAAAGAACGTGAACTTTTTTAAAGAAATTTAGTAAAATTACGAATAAAATCAATGAAATGAAATTATTTAAACTCTTACGCAATTATTGTTTAATATCAATGTCTTTGTCTATTAATAAATATATCCATATTAAACAATTCCAACATGTAGGAACAGGGTTCTTATTTCATCTTCACGTGGGCTATATTTTATACATAACTGTGTCTCTTATATCGAAACTATAGTCCAAAAGTCATGGCAATCATAAATCATTTCCAACGTGATTCATTGAACATTTTATTAGTAATAAAACATACATGTTTTCTCTTGCGGTGGCACTTAATTACGGATGTGGTCATCTGGGTAGCTCTACCATAAAATGGAATGACGCAAGTTATTTCACATTATACATTATGGGCTATTTATATTTTTTCTGCTATCGTTTTCGGTTTTATAGAAGCTATTGCGGCTCTTTATGTGGTTTTATTTTGAAATCATGCATAATCTGTATTTACCTAATGCAAATGTGCAAGCTAATGCATCTGCATCGAATGCAAAAGTGAAAAATTTGTAAACAATGGTTATCGTACCAAGAAATTGATTCTTGGATTATATTTTAACACGTTTTTACAGTCGTATACTATTTTTACATTTATCAATATGAAGAAACATGAGTGAATAAAACAATTTAGCTTTCGTGAATTGAGGAATACTTCAAATGAACTAAGTAAAGTTCTATGTAAAAAATCTGTTTCAATAATTTGATTAATAATAAGATTATAAGTAAGTACAATTTTTTTTTAACTTGAACGGGTTTACACTTGGCCATAGTTTACCTGATAAAAAGCTAAGGCTATGGCCTAAGATGGAGCGTGCCTACCCGATAAAAACCGATTCACTCTCGCTTTGAAGATCGCTGGATTATAGAGCGTGGGGAACTGGGAGTCAGGCAGGGAGTTCCCCAACCTTCCCAATTTTCAAGAATTGGGCTGCAACTGAGATAAATATGGGTCTTACTTATTAATTTGGCACTGCGATCCAAAGTGGATCCTGGCCTCTGACACAAAGAGACGGCACTCCTCTCGGCCCTGCACCATCTCCTGCCACTCGGTAGCATGGAGTGGTTGCAGATCCTCAAATATGGGTCTGTTACATGAGAATTGCTTGTTTCATCACTGACGCCAACAAAACTAGAGACGAGTTAAACAACCTACCTCCGGGTTCGCGACGAGGGTTAAAAACGGTAATTCGATGATCGTCACTGTCGATTCCAACTACAATTACATTTTCCCACTTTCTGGGTATCGAGAATAAAACCATTGCAGTTTTGTGATGTGGCGTGTTTCCGAATTGAATCAGATGGGTGATATTTGCACAAGCAATGTGACTGAACATCGCTGAGCCGGTGGAGTGTAATGTAACTTCGTTGGAAATAATACTATCAATAAATAATACTGACGCATGGAATTCGGCTTCAGACTTCGCGGATTTATCGCGATATTCTACAATACTATTTATGGATGAATATGGTGTTAAATTATGTTTATGGATATGACATTTGTTTCTATACGCAAAAAAGTGGTGCTTAGATTAGTTAGATAATAATTTAAACCTTATGGTACTTACTAGATATATTAAATCTAAATAATATATATAAAACTCCAAGGTGCATGACTGACTGATTGACTGACTGGCTGATATAGTGATCTATCAACGCACAGCCCAAACCACTGGACGGATTGGGCTGAAATTTGGAATTAAGGTAGATGTTATGACGTAGGCATCCGCTAAGAAAGGATTTTAGGAAATGCCACTTTTAAAGGGGTGAAATAGGGGATGCAAGTTTTACTTCTTGATGCGAGCGAAGCCGCGAGCACCCACTAGTTATCTTATAAGAAAGAAACCGATGTATCTAATAACAAATAACTTAGTAAGGTATTCCATGCAGTTTTAGAAACAAAAAGAAAAAAGAAACTCAAAAAAAGAATCGAAACGCCCGTTAAAATGCCTTTATAGATTACTTTTCAAACATTTCGTTCGTTCACATGTTTCCACGATATTTTCCAGGAATATCGTGTATTTTCATAGCAAAATCGCATCTGTCAAATCAAGCATACAGCGGGGAGATGTATCAGCAAAAATATTTCATTGTATGTATGTATTTCAATGACATTATAAATGGCAGACACGTCTTAAATGTAAAAATAAACTTATGCTATATATTATTATTTTTTCCATCTAAAACGGGTTAGCACTTAACCATTGTTTACCTGATGGTAAGCAATAGATATGTATCAATTACATACGTGGGTACATAACAATGATAGTGTGGCTCGGTGGTAAATGCATCCATTTTTCATTCCGCCGCACCCTGGTTTGATTCCAGCCCTATGTCAATATTATTTTTGTTTTAGTTATTTGAGGATTTGTTCTTACTTAATGTTGTCTATGGCATATTTCAATTGTGAAGGTATACTAAACATGTACCTGTATATTTCTTAAACCAGCCTTTATTATAACGTCAACTATTTTTTAATTAATGAAAATAGAACAAATCCGAACTAACGCAAAAATTAGAACAAAATCTACCGTTACAATTGGCCCATACCTGCCGTTTATATGCACACTACTGCCAAAATAGCTTCATACAGCTAAAATAAAACATACCGAAGTCTACACTAGCTATAAAAAGATCTTACGAACACTCTCGTGCTGCTATTATTGGTTAGTTTTAGACACTAGAATACATAGTGCTTTCCAAAATAGTCCATTACGGTCTACCGTTCTTAAAGTAGATTTTGTTTATTAATGTGAGTGAGCGGAAGTATTCTTGGCCGTCAGGAATCGATATAGGTACGATATGTCTTGTAATTTTTTTTAAATTTTTTATTTTAAGTTTTCCAATAATCATAATCATAATCATAATCATTTTATTTCGTAAATCATTTACACGTCAATACAAAAATTATAAAATATTAACAATTTAATATTAGATGTCATAATAAATAATATTTATCCTAGTACAAAGATGTAAGTACTAATGTACTGGTTTCAATTTAAGTTTCGTAAATTCATCAATAGTATAAAACGAGTGCTCGATTAGCCAGCGCTGCAGTCTCGATCTGAAGCTACTGAAGCTAGGAGCATCAATGATAGAGTCCGGCAGTTTATTATATACCGTCGGGCCCATGACATGTGTGAGCTTGTTTGACTTTGATAGAGTTCTGTTTACTCTAACAATTAGAATACTGAGATAGAGTGTATTATCACCGAACATTAATAAATTATGTCCTATATCCAGCAGTGAGCTGACAAGGGCTTAAGATACTGATGATATAATAATACGTATAGTGTAGAAGGCAGCAAAACCAGAATTAAATTTTGATCACTGTATTAAAGTTCCCATAGGGCATGATTAAAATTTCACTCAACATTTTAAACGTATTCGCAATTTTAGTTTAGAAAAATTGCGCATCAAACCACTTTACTGATTCGCTTATAAACTTAGCCGGTACCTAAAAATAGATAAAATTCGTAAAAACAATATTGCGAGCAATATTCAGCAGAACTGCTTGAAGATCCAACATATTACAGTGGACTATTGTTGAGAGCTTGGTTCACATGTTGAGCGGTGCCAATAATAGCTGGAGTGCTTTGAGTGCAGTGCGTTGAGCATATAGCGAAATTCTTGCGGTTGCCATGTGCCTTTGTATCTGTGGTCAAGACATTTGTAATTACCAGTTTTTTGCTTGTATGATTGGCTGAAACTGTTATTCTGACAAATTTAGGAACATGTTCAAACAAAATTTAGGAGTTCATTACACTTTCTAAAAAATAACCTTGTACAATAATAACGTATATTGTACGGACGGCAAAGCTTTGGAACACTTTATCAGAAGCTGTGTTTCCTGCGAACCACAACCCAGGGGTTTTCAAATCTAGAGTTATTAGGTATGTTGTAGGTAAACGTGTTACACCCTAGGCTGCAGCAATGCTTAACATCAGGCAGGCTGTAACGTAAACCTATCCCACGTAAGAAAAACACCTGGTGCTACTAATTAAGTAAGTAAGAACTTCTAAAAAAAATCTGGTAAGAGGACAAAACTAAATGCCAAAGCTAATTACGACACAGATCTAGAGGTGTACATAAATATAGATTTAAAAGGTATTAAAAAAGATTAAGATTATAAATAAGAATAAAAATTATACTTTAAAAGTATTAAGTGAAACTAGTTATATCTTGGTTTCCAGCAATTTTTAGATTCTTCCAAATCTACGTATGTTTCGATAAAAAGGTAATTTAGGATCCGTGTTTTAAACAGGCAGTTAAATACTCTTTACTCTGTTACCGCAACTACCGATTAAACGCCCAGTTTGTACATTAAAAGCAATTAACCAAATGTGCCAAGATTATTACTATTTTCTTTTAGCTACTTAAATAAAACTAGACATTTTTAATCTCCGCTAAGAGATACAAAATCTTTTATATTTCGGCTGTCCCTTGGCCTCTCGTTGACCCAAACCCAGATTTTTCCTCGAATTCTTTGAAAGAAATCAAATTCTTAAGCCAATGTGACCATAATCTTCCAGCACATTTTGATTATATCATGACTGAAAGCCTTGTAAATTTTAGATTTAATTTCAATATCTTAAGTAGGTACAGATTTACGTAACAATTCCATACGCATACAAATAGAAACAGCATATAGGTATAACATTATTTGAATATATTATTAACCTAATTTAGATCGTTATTAATTGTAATATTTCTATTTAAAAGGGTTGCCATGATAATATTGTTATCAGGCTGTAGCTCTCAGGTAGCCCTTTATTTTCCATAGCAAAATCTGAAATTCTTACAAAGTTGTTGGAATGTTTCGAGCCAGTTCGACATTTTTGCTCTCGGTAAAGAGAATACTTTTGTTGTTCGCTACCATTCACAATGGAAAATTATTTTGAATTATGTGGAATGAAATATAAACTCCCACTTAGGTTTTTGGTTTTTCAAATTTAGTCAGATTTTGTAGCGTATTTTATATCTTAGAGTATTTTTCTCTTTCGTAAATTGGTTACGTAAATCAATAGAAGTGCATTTACTAGTGGTTGTGAATCGGTATATTTATTTACTATATGTTGTATGTATATTCTGTATATAATTTACTAACGCTTGACCACAACTCTGCTGATGCTAAGCATCGTTGTGGTTATTGACTTCGAAAATCTACATAGGTTATGTATTACTGCTAAATATAAGCACAGGAATGCTCATATAAATATCCCATTGAGTCTAAATTGCTTCTTTTATGTCCAGAGTTGACATTTGTAAAAACAGTATTATTAAGAGTCTGTCTGACCGCATGCACATGACTGCAACATACCGGCAATGGTTGGATATTGTCACGTAATCTGTATTTCTACATTATTTAATTTAATCTTGTTTTATGCCTTTATATTGTACTTTTGTGTGTGAACCTTTCTATGGACCCTGCTGTCTGAAATAAAGACCTATTATTATTATTATTAATATTAATTGGTCAGAAATTAATCAAATCCATCGGCAGCGTAAACGACCGTTAGCACAATAAAGGTGAAAATGTCACGACGCGGCGTCGATACGTCACGCTGTTAGGACGCCAAAAGCTCTCTATAAAATCTTACAAAGGGAAAAGGTTTACAATGAATATCTCCGAAATTTTCCTTTCCGTTCATAATAAGTTCTGAGAAGCGGTTGCCCTTTTCATCTCTTTTTATACAGCATGAAAAGGAAAAGGGCGAACAACAAAATACAAGCAGAAATACCCATACGATGGCCGCGGGGTTGCTTCAAAATTAATTATAACTTTATTTCGAGTCGTTCTTGTGTGTGAAACGTGCGAGTACATTTTGTTTTATCTCGCTCCTATCTTGCCATAATTGGCTACAATACGTTTAGGCATCCGTCGCAGCCTTCAGGGCTTACACAATTTTGTTGCCTAAATTATTTTTTGTGGTATAAGAAACTGAGATGGTAAAATGTTCGGTGCAACTTGGTAATAACAAACTGGCATTTATTTACAATAATAAAATATAAAAACATGGGAAGAAAAACTAAACATACTACTTCTAACTACTACAAAAAAGGGGCACTTAGAAAATCTTATGAAAAGCCTAAAGATAATCTAAGTGCTCCAGCCCACTACCAGAGGGCAGCGTGCCCAGCATACTGGCCGCATTACCACGCTGGATGGCAATGCTGATACGTTGAGCCAGAAAAAGGCATTTTGGTCATGCGTCGCGTCAACAAACTGACTGAAATTACTTTTTTTCGTTTACTTACGAACTTACGAACGATATTATATCGATGAATCAGTATGAACTCCTGTTATTAATAAAAAACCAGCTGACCGACTGAATTATGATTACCAGTGCTTATACATTTTAGTAGATTATTACCATTTCATTTCATAAGTTATTTGTTCAGACTATAGCTATCATTTAACTTTTTTTTTTAATTTTTAGATTTATTATTAACTCCAATTTAAAGGCAAGAAAGACACATTTTTCGATATATGTATATATTTTTATTGCACAATTTTCTTTAAGCTATGTGTTTGTAAAAAAATAAGAAGGAAAAACGAAACACATTCAACATAATATTCTCTCTACAACATAGAGAGGGGTTGAGAATAAAAGGGCCTACAAATAACCGCTTACAAGCTACGTCATTAGGGCCGTAAGGTCGTCCTTCAGAAATCGCTGACCTGATTGTGCCATGATTGACACTATCACAATGCCATACATATTCCAGCTCATTCACAAGCAGGCGCATGCTATTGAGAGGAAAGTGGGAGTGCCTCAAGGCGGAACTTGCGACTTGTACTAAAGCCATATTATTAGTCGACCTCCTTTCGCTCTAGCTCGTAGTTTATAATCAACTGATACACGTACGAGATTTATAGCACTTTTAGTTCCCCCTCTAGCCCTCTTCGTGGATTAAAGGAATGGGAAGAAATTATAAAAGTATCTTCCATAGAAAGTTGGTAGGTATTATAGGTAGAACGTAAATAAATGTCCGAACTTTTATAAATTATAAGGATGAGGGATGATTTTGTGAGTGAAAAATAAGTCTGACGTAAGACATTCATTCCAGTTTGTAAGGAAAATATTATTTTTTTGTTTGGTAGGTATAACATTAATTATGTATGATTAAAAGATTAGATACCGGGCATCACAGTTTTATTCAAGCAATGGTATGCAAAATAATTAATATGTAGGTTTATTGATATTATCACATCTATTTGAATGTATGCGATTCAACCAATAAATAAGTAAACTTTTTACGCCGTTCCGATTCATTCAATAACCTGACAAAACCGTAAATACTAAAACTGAATAGAGACACAAAAGCTGCCAAGGCACAAAAGAACGCTCCATTCTTTAATAACAGACAAGGAACATATTAAAATGTAATTGAGTCCCGGACTAGTTGAGGGCGGACCGGACCAACTTCACTGCAAGCGCGACCACTGAAGCGGTGCAAACCACCACTCATAGATTCATGGCTGCATATTTAAAAACGTGGAATATGGAACTTTTTTAATTTCACGCTCGATTCGCAAAGTTTCGCGTGAACAACCAGCGGGCATGCCAAGAACCCGATGTTGTGACACGCTGTATATACACTTCGCTCACTTTCAGCTGAAATGTGCCTGAAAAGATATACGTTCAGTTGAATGTCTGAATAGCACGTGGAATTTTTTGCGAAACTTAAAAGCGGGTATTGAACTAGGGTTTTGTGGATTTATTCTAATAGGTGGCGGGAATTAACGATTTTCGATTGTTGGATTCGGGTGTTGGACTAGGTTTTTGTTTTACTCTGTGGTTTATATAGTTTAGTTTGAGAGGTGAGTTTTTTTAGTTTTTTTTCGATATCAAAAGTGACTGTGGCAATAAAATAACCAGGTTCAACCTATTTTAGAAAAACGCGCTGTTTATAGTATCACGCATATTGTTCAGATACGAGTAGTTAAACTTGTTTAAGAATCATAATAAAATCAATCTCTTTAATAATTGGGTACTTAACCCACAGTTGTCAATACATTTGTAATTTCTTGCATTAAAGACGTAAGATTAAAAGCACAAACAGATTTTTCACTTTAAATATTTTTGTATTATAGTTCCCGTAAGGCATAATTTAATTTAGTTGTATTAACATAATTTAGTTGTATATAGTTTAATTTAGTTGTTGTGTCTGGACGAGGCGGCCAACCGGGACGCGCGTGCTGACTCGTCCTCCTGATGATGGAAACCTCAGATTTCCGAAACTTGTCGAGCTAATTTTTCGACGTAATTTTTGACGTAAGTGCTAGCCGGTTAATACAACTAAATTAAATATTTTTGTCAATTGATGTGTCTACACTCTTAATTTTCACTGTTTTACATATGCTAAACAACTAAACAAACGTAAACAAAATAAGCCATCTAATGATGTCCATTCTTCTAAATGTAGTGCACCTTAGATCAGTTCTACCAACAGTGAAGTGTGGTGCGAGTTACTTTGTAGGGAGCTTCACTTGCAGTACTTTGCTTGTCCGCAGTTTCAGTTACAAGTTTGAGATTGTGTTTATTTTGGGAGGCTGTGGTTAGATGTACTAGGATTCGCTTTAAGCTCTAGCATATATTCTGTAGGACACGTTAATTGAAGCCATTTCAGAGGCTTCTTAAGTAGGTAATAATTTGTGACATTAGAGTTCTCTTTTCTGATACGAAAAAATTGGTTTTAATTTTTTTACAATATTTTTTTTAACTATTGTGAGAGTTCACAATTATCTACTAATTACGGCTAGATTATTTTATATTTCAGTGTCATTCCTAAACTTTCAAACCAAAATACTTACATTTGTATGTCTCATTTGTATGTCTAATATTGGCATCCACTAGGCCCAAAAGCGGTTTAATTTAAAATGTACACACACTAAGTGCAGTTTATTTCGGGTCGGATAGTAGTACTTTCAAACCCGAGCTTGACTCACGGATGCATAGACTAAATATACCAGTGACTCCATGTAGCCCATAAAATAAGACGTGTAAGAGGAATACAAGAGAAATAATGGTCCTGCCGCGTCAAGATTATTTTGGATCACATTTGAATAAGTTTACAAAAAAAAACTTAATTATAGTTAGGACAGTGTACTAACTACATATAAAATGTTCAGATATATTTTAGGGCTGTTTTGTTGGTGTACATACATGTCAAAATTAATAGCAGTGTCTCTTGTTAAAATCGACACCTTTTTCTAGAAAAAAAATGATTTTTTATAAGATAGTCTATAGATGTAAATCGACATTCGCACAGTCGACATTGAACATATTGCATGTGTGCTTTTAAAGTACTAGCAAAATTCGACAAACATACAACTTAACATTATCCGTCTACTACATATGCTACCACCGACCAGCTGTGTGTTATTTCTGGCTCCGTGCCAGACGCGTCTCCCGTTATCCTCTGCTGACGGCATTAGGCCTCCTGCCGGCTGGTCGGTTGTTGGTTGTTGGGAGCACGCGCCAAACTGACATCGTTGGCTCAAATGATTATGCCTTTTATGGGATTGTTCAGTTTTCAGTGTCTATTTTGTAATAATACTAGTAGGTGCTCGCGGCTTCGCTCACATTAAAAAGTAAAATTTGCATCCGGATTTTTGGAAATGCCACTTTTAAAGGAGTGAAATAGGTTCACTCCTTTAAAAGTGGCATTTCCAAAAATCCTTCCTTAGCGGATGCCTACATCTTAAAATTTACCTTCATTCCAAATTTCAGCCCAATCCGTCCAGTGGTTTGGGTTGTGTGTTTTTAGATCACTATGTGAGTCAGTCATTCACCTTTGAGATTTATATATATAGATTAGGCAGGCAAAATTAGTGAGTGTGAGTAGATGATTGAGTTTTCTTTGCACTCATAAAGAGAGGAAAGACATGATTTTGATAATATACCATGTATTCATAGACATTTTAGTTAAATATATTCCTATCAGTAAATCTTATTAATTTCAAAAACAGCGTTGTATCAAACAAACAACAAGATAAGGCTTTATAATATTTTGTTGTAATTAAGTGCCACGCCTTTGCCACAAATATACATACAAGATTGTCAAAAGAGACTTGTCGTTTTTTACTCACTTCAATTAGTTATTTAATAAAACGAATAGAAGTAACAAACACACATATTAACACTATGCTTCTATTTCAGTACAGAACTATAACACTCCACCGCGGCTGAAAAACTGAGGTTTTCTCCGCCTTTTGTGCAACGACTGTGCTATGTGGAACTTGTACCTTTTATTTTTACACTGTTACGTTATGTTGTATTGTAAACAAGGAAATATTACCGGTGTTTCTTGAAATGAATATGATTGCCCACAGGTGAAAAGTAACCGTAGCTAGTTGTAGAATAAAATGTTAAGTTATATTAAAAAACCGTTGAACAAAATATGAAGCTAACTAAATTGGGTCGTCGCAGCTTCAATCGCATTAAAAAGTCAAACTTGCAAATCCCTTTTTCACCCCTTTTAAAGTGGCATTTCCAAAAATTCTCTCATAGCGGATTCCTACGTCATAACATCTACCTGCATGCCAAATTTGCACATAAAATACTAAGCGGATATAAATATAACATATATTTTAAATTTAGAACCTATTTTACATACTTTTGGTCAAAATTACCGGTTTAGTTTAATTAGATGATAAATTGATCAATATCATAATTGCACGATGGGTGGGTAGCCATGTTCAAACACGAAAAAAATACGATTATCAAAAAGAGTATGACATCTAATAAATAAAAGCCAAAAATAAATAGTTATTGTTACCCATAAGATAAAGACTATCTGTAGGTATCCAAACATTTACTTCTACTGTTTCGAAATGTAACCAAACTGTCAGCAAGCAGCGACAATCTCTACAATGTTTAGTTCCCTGCAAATTTTATAGCACATTTGTGAGATATATTTGACGTAGGTTGATGTAGTGTAACAATTTTACGTTAAATCTGTCTATATTCATAAGAATGCTATTTCATAAAGTAATAAATAATCGTTTATTATGCCAAATATACAATGTATGTATGTAGTTTTAATACAATTAATCGTAGTTAAACTTACTTTAGGTAATAGTACATATTTGGATGACTGCGCAACACACTAAGTCTGTGAAGACCTGTGTTGTGCTGCGACAGGTATCTTTGAGACATTCTTTCACGTAAAGAGACTTAAAATTCACAAAAGTAACACTATAATATGGTATAAATGATTTTATAACTTTGTTTTGGAGAATAACTACATACCAAAGATTGCGTCAAACTTTTTTTTAAAGTTTGTTTATTAGCAATGTATCGTCAAAGAAAAAAGTACTCGTCACTAAATTGCCTAGAATAGGTATAATTTTTAGATATTTTTTTAAGTGATATAATGATACACCAGTCTTGTGTTTAGAAAACTAAAAAAAGGAGTGGGTCATCCTGTGCAACGGCATCGTTAAAGTCGAAGACCCAACCTGGACGAGATCTGCACGGGATCGACGCAGATAGCAAATTCAAAGAAAGGTCTATCCCCATACCCACAGACCATGCAGTAGGATCTGACGAGCTGCTGATAATGCTGATGATGATGATGATTATGTTGTTTATAAATAAAAATAAACGGACACACCAATTTATTAACGTGTTTTGACAGGCTGGGCTGTACAGTAGGACATAGTGATACCTACTGCTTATAAAGTTTGTGTGCACTCACTTAGCGGCGAAGGAAAACATCGTGAGGAAACCGACATGTTTGCGAACCACCATTTACATGGAATACACTTGTTTTCCGTGGTAATATTCTGAATTGGATGGAATGGAAATACTCAAGAGAGAGAGATAATGTTTATTAAGAAATATGCTCCCCAGTTTGATGCCTTTTATTTATGAGGAACTGTATCTCTATGTCCCGCTTCGAGTTGAGTGTCAACAATGAAACCTGGATTAAGAGACATGTGGGGAAACATTTCCAAACATAGTCTCAAATTCGTTTCATTGTTTTAATTATTTAAGCCTCTGACTTAACTTTTTGTATCTGAATTAACGGACTGTGCTTTTATTCTTATCTGAAATAAGCAATGAATTGTTATTTTTGTGATTTATACAGGGTAAAAGGTAACTCACTCGTTGTGGGTGGTTTTTGTACATCAAAACCAAGATATATGACTTTTAGAAATTCACTTAGACTCTGTATATGTAGAAATAACTCAAGAACGAAAAGTACTAGCAATAATTTATAAAAAATAAGCAGCTTACAATAAAATTAAAGGAACGTAGAATAATTTCAGAATTTAGAATCCTCAATCCCATGTAATTCTATATTTCCCTTCCTATATCCTCGCATTTAGGACCATGTTCAACGATTGTATTTTAGTCTTAATCGGAATTAAGAAAAAGTTTTGGCCTACACTGACACGCCAGTCAAACAATCATTTAGCTTCAGCGATGCAAATATCATGATGCAGTTATCATGAGAAATTACATTCGTTATGGAGACAAAAATCAGATAAAATACAAACCGACGTCTGGTGGCTCACAAATTAAGTTAATGAAGAGAACATAAAAAACCACCAAAATTGAGTAATCCAAAGCGCTAGATAATGAATTTCGCATTCTTGCAAATAATCTCATTCGTTGTCCGTCCAGACAACACAATCAACACACATACAATAGAAAGTATTTTTTGAGAAATTCATGTTATGGGAACATAATTATTAATCCGTTTAACTAGACCTATTCTATTGAAATCCTTTTCTTCCAACCCTGTACACTATTTAGTTCGATCACGTTAGCCGCGTCATAGCTAGGCTTAAAGCCATACTGACTCTAATCAGTAAACATGAATCACATCACACACTCCGACGCATAATTATTGAACGCTCAGATTATTCGTTCATTGTAACAGCCAGTCTATCAACAAGCAGCAGCGGGCAGTGGTTAATAAAATTGTAATAGCCTGATTTGAAATCATGCACTCATGATTATCTAAATATATTAAATTCAAACGTGACTGACTGACTGATATAGTGATCTATCAACGCACAGCCCAAACCACTGGTCGGATTGGGCTGAAATTTGTAATGAAGGTAGGTGTTATGACGTAAGCATCCGCTAAGAAAGGATTTTTGGAAATGCCACTTTTAAAGGGGTGAAATAGGGGATGCAAGTTTTAGGGAAGCAAGGGAAGCCGCGAGCACCCACTAGTAAAACATATGTTATAAGTTTTTTGTCGATTGTTTCTCTGACACGTCTATGACGCTAAGACATTTATAGTTTTTTATCTATTAGCAATATGTACATATAAGATTCTGATAGTGACATGGTCAATTCATCATATTACTTTCAAAGTGTAAACCCTTTTAAAAAAATATTTGATTTATATTGTTATTGCTAACAAAAAAGTTGCATTGCATGTGTTGACGGCTTAACTTTTTACTTATCACCTGTTACTAGACTTTTGTGTTTAACAGTACTCGAAACGAAATGTCAACTGTTTAAACGTGGTGTGCGTTGAAACAATTCACAATTATTTCACCATTTTTTTCATAACGTAACGCGTAAAATAATTGTGTATTTAAACATTTGTTACCTTTGCAACCTTACGCTGATCCTGACAATAAATAACGCCGCGTACAAAATAAGCCACATTACGTAATGAGCAGCTAACCTGATATCAGCCTTACAACGTTACAGCTCCATAATCCTTTACAATCTTGGCTTGTGGCAACAATGCCCGGAATTTATAAGGCACTTGTTGCGCCGACCATAAAGCCTGCCTGGTAGGCGCGGACCCAGGGAGGGGGATCTAGACATATTTTATTGCCGTATTGGAGTTATTTGACTATAACGTCAGGTAGCACGTTCGAACAGCTGCATAAATACTTCTTGAAAAAGGTGTCTGATAATTTTGGCTATGTCATAGGTATATGTTACCGTCAATATGTATGATTTCAAATCAAATCAAATAGTTTATTTGCGAACATGGGCAATTACAGATAGTCAGCATTGTTTGTTCTGAAGTGTCTACACATACGGCATGCAAAAAAAAATTAAAAACTTCACAAGTTAGATACTATCGAATCCTGCTTATATTTAATCTTAGCAAGATATATATAACTAATATATATAACCATACAATTTTGTAATTCATTTAGTACCATACAATTACTAACTCGTCTTATTCTATACTATATTATACATTTAACATAGCTTATTCATACCACAAACTATTGCTACGACAAAAATACCTTCAGAACAATTTCTTAGAGTCATCTAAGAGCTTAGTTATAGTAAATTCTGTATGATGAAATTACAGATACATAAATATATTCATAAAGTTTCAAGAATATTAATATGCACGCACATACTTGAGGTTTGAGTATAGACTAACTTAACTTGCAGGTAGAAACATGTTCTGCATTCTAAACAGCCAATTTAAATTTAGTATGAAATCTTCACGTCGCTCAAACACAAATTAAATCAACGTTACATATTATTTCATAAATTTTACTTATTGATTACATATTGTCCTGTTTTTTTAACATTGAATAGGCTTGCGTTTGAGTACAGCCTGCGTGATGTTAAGCACAAATGTAGTCTAAGATGTAGCACAGCTAACATTAAAATTTTATTAATTAATTATAAAAAAAAAATATGTATAACTTATATGTAGTTGTCTTTTATAACATACTAGTGTCACATACAAATTTATTGATTTAACATTTCAATTAAGAGTAATAAGATTGCATTTACACAGATATGTCTAGAAATACGTACACGTCAGTGAAACCCGTTTAGTTACATATTGATAAAATGTCTTACGAAAGTATTAATATTAAAATAGAAATACGTTGTAGGTACATTCTTGTACTTTTGGCCCTAAATATGTCTTCAAAACCCTAAGTCCACCCAGTTCAGGCCGCCTTATACCTACCTAATTGTAATACGCACTGAGGGATGGCTTTTTCCATGTAAGAGAACTTTTTATGGTCCGCGCAGGGATATTGGTATATTTTGTGGATTATTTTACCTAGCTTACATTTGTACACATATATACCCATTTGTGCTGTCCCTAAATACGGTTTGATTTTATCAAAACCCGGTTTTCATCCAATTCTATACGTCTTAGGTACATTAAGATGAAGGTTTTTTCCTAGTCAGGCCTCATTGTTGTGAATTGAATGATGGCGAAGAATGGCCAGAAAGGACAGGACGTGAATCATATTTTTCTTATTTATATCATAAAAAAAATATTACAAACATATCGAAGTTAGCCCAGACTCATGTGATGAAAATTGGAATAAAATGTTAGGAAAACTGAGGTACTAATAAAATAAAAGCAGTTCTAAGAAAACAAAAAACGGCAGCCTCACAAGCTCTTAAAATTTTGAGTCATGTAATTATGCGTTACGACAAATTAATGTGGTTATTGGATTGGAAATCTCTGGTGTCAAATTTTTCTTTTCCACCTCAAACCCCTTTTAAAAGTATTAAGATCAATAGCACCTCCTTACAAATTCTCACTACAGAAAACTACTATAACTACTAAACCTGTATAACACATGCTAGTTACTGTTAAGCTTATATTTAGGTTTGTCAAATTACCCTAATTGGCTAACTGTGGCCGCGGTAGCTTTGACCGTGGAAAATGAGACCACAATGGCCAATACACGTCATATTAACATGAATTTGAGTAGCCCGAGGCTCTTGACTCTGATTAAACATACCGCAAATGCAGTCAATGATTAGGCGAGTATCAAGTGACTTGTGAACCGAACAGTGTGCATTGGACAGTTAGTAACGAACGAATGATGTATGCAATGATTGTAAATTAATTTTAATTTTATTTTATACAAATGCAGTCATCGTTTGGGCGAGTGTGTAATGATTTGTGAGCAGTATGCGGAATACATTGAATTATGTAAACTGTTATTAATAACTTAAACTTTTTATTGGGAATAGAGCGAAAATAATCACGACCGACAGTTATTACGAAATTTAATTTTGTTTCAGTAGGTTTTTTGTTAAGAAATAGATACCTATGTAGTTTATTAAGATGTAATTAATTTACCTATATAATAGATTAAGTTTATTAAGATAAATAGATAGCTTCACTGGTTTATCTCACACTAAACACAATAAAAACAAGAAAACACATTTTCACTCTTATTATAGCAACAATGCCTTCGAAAGTAATTTCTTCCAGGCAACAGTAGGTGAAGTATTTTCTAAATTAGTGGCCATTTTTTCGTTGAATACCAAAATCGAATAAAAATTACCCCTATCATCCATTTCAAATTACAAACACCAATTTGCTATATTTATATTGTTTCCATGGACCCAGTATCGGTCCTTCAAACCTCTACGTTGAATATAATCAGTGAGGGATCAAAAGATCATTATTCTGCTAAGGGTGCACAAGCAATCGCCCGTCGTATCCCCATTGTGTTCCAGATTTAATTCCCGGAAGAAAGACACAGATTTTACCGAAGGAAATATTATTTTCATCTCTTCTAAATAGAGATTGAGGTCAAATTAGATCGACATTGAAAAGGTTATCAATGGTTTGCGTCCAATATTTTACGCCATGATTTTGGTTTGATTATAGAAACTTAGATAGGTACATGCCGCTTTATTCAAAACAATTTTGATTCACTGAATGATCATTGGATAAAATTTATTTTTTCATTTCCCTATATATAATTTTAAACGAGACTATGCTCATTATAAACACAGACAAATCAACACTAACTCTCTATTTTTTTTTAATATGATCAATTCAATTGTTTATAAAAACTTTTTTGCATAAAAATGTAGTTAATTAGTTACTTACTTTATTATACGTTACTAAAACTAAACCTCGTGCCTACGTTATAATTTACAAGCTAAGACAATTATTAAGTAAGTGAGGTTATTTCAAAATAACAGAGTTACTAAACCAAAAGCTCGCCGCAACATTAAATAATGAACAGAACAACACCACCCCTTTTTTGCAAAGCTTTGTAATTAAAGACTTTCTATTTCAATAAAATATCAGTTCAAACATAATATGTATATGGAACAATACATTATCTTCAACTCACAATTTGAATATTATATGTACATACTCTTAATAAAGGAGCTCGGCTTCCGCTTCTGAAAATTTAAAACAAAGCATTAGAAACATTATTCTATCATTTTTCAATAAGTAAATACGAATAAGAGAGCCCTACTCTGGTGCTGAAAATGTTCAAACCACCCTAATGGACCTACAACTTAATTGAATCACCAATGTACTACAAAAATAAACTTCTAAATCCCAATTTTTTCCTCGCGTCCAATAAAAGCGCTTAGCTAATAGCTAAAACAAATTACATAAATCCGCGCTCAAACCGTCTAACGACACGTTTCCACTAACCATCGTTGCAGAGTAAACACTAGTATTACTGCGAACAGAACACATTAAAAAATACTTTTTTGATTAAATAATATTATTGTCATATAAGTAAAATAATTGTTTAGTTTTTCTTCCCTTGTTTTTATATTTTATTATGGTAAATAAACTCGTCAAAAATGATGAAAAAAAATATTAATATTGCGGGACATTGCACACAGCACCATCTAGCCCCATACTAATCAGACGCTTGTGTCGTGGGTACTAGATAACGAATATAATACTTATATAGGTACTTTATACGCAATATTTCAGGATAAAAAGTAGCCTATGACACTCTTAAGACCTAATTCTACCAAGATAACAAAAATTCTGATAATAATCAGTTTAGCCGTTTTTGCGTGATGGGCGTTTAAATAAACAGACAAACAGAGACACAGATAAACCGAGAAAAAAAATAAAACTACTGAAACGTGTTTTATTATAGATTTAAAGTATACTCAAAAAATTTTTTTTATTGGTTTACGTTTGACTACAGCCTGCCTGATGATAAGCATTGCTGCAGCCTAACGAAGATACCTATTATTAACTCTAGATTTGAAAACCCCTGGATTGTAATTCGCAGGAAACACAGCTTCTGGTAAAGTGTTTCAAAGCTTTGCCGCTTTGTTATCTAATATCTTCTATGTTCAGATTTTTGATCCTCTACAGCTTTACTATAAGTATAGATTTGCCAGTATGTAGCATTGTAGCAGTTTGCTTCGCTCACTTCGTTCCCTCGGTCAAGTATCGACATCCATTCGGCTGTAAAAGTGCGCGCACATTACCACGCCGGCCTCGTTAAACATAATAAACAATAAAGTCGGAAATCGAGGAATTAACTACTGTTTGAAATGGAAGAGTAGGCTAAAAACAGATTCTAGTCGTTTTAAAGAGTTTTTGTTGATGTTCAATTGATTGGTCATAATATTTTATGAATACAAACTATGATAATGTGTGTCTGCGTGTTGCCTCGGCCCAGAACGAACGTTCTGAAGATGGATGTCATAACATCCGAAACGCGTAAACGACTTACGCGATTTACACGTGAGTGAAAACCGTTTTAGTTAATCTTTTGATAAAATGTCTCACGAAAGTTTTAATATTAAAACTATGATAATGTAATACGGCGTCCGAAACTTGTATTATGATAAATGCTTTTAACATTAAGTTTGCTAAGCTGTTTGTTTCTCTATTTCATGTATGAAAGCTATTTTTAATACCAAATATAGGTACGCAAATCAAGTCGCAGGCATATACTTGTTGTGTTAAAATAAATACAAAAACTTTAAAATTTATTGAGTAAAAATATATAATTTGCACAATATCCCTATACCTCTAGTCGTTAAGCAGAAGGTCTAGTAACTATTCAATGAGAATCTTAAAAAACCTCGCACTACAGTTAGCTCGAACGAAAAATGATATTTCTAAACATTCAAAGGTTATTTTAACCTAGATTGGAGGAATTTTGTATAGCTTCACTGTTTACGTTAGGTTTCCGTTTGAAATAGCTTGAAATCTCACTTCAGGCACGAAAATATATTTTTAATAGATTGAAAAAAAAACCTCTATATGCATTCATTATTTAAGACAACAATTAGAATAAAATATAATCGAATGACATGTCATAATAATAATAATAATAATATACTCAATATAGCAAATTTAGAAATCTGAATAGTTTGAAAAAATTGCAAATATAGACAATTAACGTCATATAATAATGTTATAAAAATTTACTACAAGTATCAAGTAGGTCAATACATTCTAGTCCAAAAAATATCAATTTGAACAATGTGCTACATCTTAGACTACAGTGGTGCTTAACATCAGGTAGGCTGTAGTCAAAAGTACGCCTATTTCGTGATAAAAAAATGTACTCGAATCAGAAGTTTATAAACAAATAATAAAATTAATAAATAAATATTCCGGGACATTGCACACACCGCCATCTAGTCCCACACTAAGCAAACGCTTGTGTCGTGGGTACTAGACTGATATAATACTTATATACTTTTTTTTGTAAATACATACTTATTATACATACAAACGACCAGACTCAACACAAGTAATTATAAATTTTAAAGTACATAATTGTGTCATGCGGGAATCGAACCCGCAACCTCTAGATTAGAAGGCAGAGCCACTACCAACTAAGCTATTATATTATTTAAACTAAGTTCTAAACGCGCACTAAATTCCTGAGTCTGTAGATTGTGATTATTTTTGCTCATTACCAAATAAGTCTATAATATTTATTAACAGGATAATAATACAGTATCAACACTTCTATTATATGTTTAAGCCTACATGAAAGTCTTCAAGACGGCCAATTACGCTGATCTATTCAAGAGCCTTCACATTAAGAGTATGAGATCGAAATACCAAGATACAGATACCGAGTACTTGAGACAAGTAGGCTTGATGTTGTGATATATGTAGGTTTCAACCTGGACAGAATCATCGTTACCCTTGAATTATTTTTTACTGTTTAAGTGAGAAGCGCCCGAAGCTCGGCTAGCGGATGCAATCGCATGCGATTACCAATGTCAAGCAATTGTCAACGCGGTCAGCCCGGTGGTCTTGGATGGGTGGCCGAAAAATGGCATTCCATTAAATAAATAAAAATTTCGTTTATTGCTCCAAAAACATAATAAAACTATACATTAATGCACTATAAACACCGCACTAGGCGAACCTGTGTCACGGTGAGATTGCCTTCTCGTTCCAGACATTACTAGTCATTTTGGGCGCAAGACAGATTACTTACTTATTTTATTTATTCACTTCTATATCCAGGAAATAAACACGCTTAAAAATCAAAGTCTAAAAATATTAAATGATTTAGTAGTTATTTTACGCAATTGACAAAGGATAATATAGGTACTGTTATCGTTCATTCATTAACTAAAAACATATTTTCGTGGATCTTATTTTCAGAACCCAAATCCCTGTCTACCAATTATTGACCTTGCTTCCGTTGTGCTGGTGTAATAATAATTAAAGTTTCCCGTGTAATTTTGGAACTAGTACTATTTACTTAAACTCTATAAATGCTTCCAATTCCAACAAGCGTCCCTGGTTTAAAATAGACATTTAATTCTGAAAGTTTCAGCTTTAATTTCCTAGTTCCTAGTTTGGTCCAGTCTCGCCCAGTGCTGCAGAATAACTGAGTTTTCAGCGCCCTCTGCCACCTGGCCAATTACGTCCTTTATAAATACATTAATTTCTTATCCGTTTCTCTCCTTTTAGCAATTATCTTTTGGATTTAGCCGCCACTTTCTGTAAGATAAATCTTCCGCCTCCCTGTGAAGTCTATTGTGTTCTCTTAAACGGTTTCATCTTTATGAGTAGATTAGAATGTTCGCTAATAGAACTTAATTATTATTTAAATTAAGGAGGATTTTTTTCGCAAATTTTAATTTTTACTGTGAAAAATACTTGGGTGATTAACGATGGCATTCAATTTGAATAAATCAACATTAAAAGAGTTCTTTAAAACTGCAATCGTTGTATATGTATGAAATCACTGTGAAAAAAGACTGATAAAATACTCTACTACCAAAATTATTGATTGCGATACTGGGTTTATTTACGTAATTAAAAATATAATATACATACCTATCCTTTATTCTGCTTTGTTAAAATTCAAGTTGTTACTGGTAGGTAGATTCCAGTGAAGTTTGAGGTCTTAAGTATACCTACTTTAATATACAGGCTATTGTAATACAGTCCTGTCGAGCACCCTTGATGAGACCTCGAGTCGCGTCACTCTTAAACTGCTGATTTGTAAAATATTTGACACGATTGTTCTTTTAAGAAGACACTCCTTTGTTGAAGCGTATTGTGATGTAAATGTCGACAATTGGAAGGACTCGGGAGTTCATTGAGTTTGTGGGCTATAACAAGATTTTCATATTTCAAAAGCTCTGACGTCATCTCTCTGGGATATTTTAAATTTGGACTCGTAAATTAATTACGTCTCGGGAACGTCGTTTTTGTAATTTATTTGGAATATTTTTGACTTATCTCTTATCAGCTGTCGTAAATGCGTAATCTTGAATTGTAAATATGTAAAATAAATACGTGGGTAATATGGTTTTAAGATGTTTTACTTCTCTGACAAGTCAGTTTCCGTTTCGGTAAGCGATCGAAAACCACATATAGGTACATAACTGGTAAAAACATTCATTATCATTCAAACCGGGACAAAAACATTATTTAAAGTACACTACACATTTTATCTTTCACTAGACAAAGCAAACAGCCTCTGAGAACCAGACTAACCGCACATCAACATTTCCACACTTCCGTAGTAGGTGGATTAAATTTAATTACAGTTGATACTCAACCTGTGAAGCAAACACGACACGATTTGCGGCGGCCATTTAATGGGTGTATGAGGTGCGGGCACGGCTGTGCTGGATTTACCAACAGTTTACTATTGTTTTACTGTAGCGCCCGTAGCTCAGCTAGCGGAGGCAATCGCAAGCGATTACCAATGTTAAACTTAAGCAATGGTCTACGCAGTCAGTACGCGGATGGGTGACCGAAAAGTGACATTCCATTTGGTCGCTTCCTTGCGTTGGATGACACGTTAAATAGTAGGTCCCGACTGTTTGTCTATATTGTTTATAGTATGGCAGTCGTTAAGCCATGTCAGAGTCCTTAGGGCGGCTAGATACATTTTCGACACCAGAGTTGGCCACTCTCATTCGATAAGAAGAAGACTGTGGGGTTCAGTATTTTTTTTACGATCGATATGAATAGTACCGCTTTCTTGTTTGATTTCTTCGAGTAGCTATATCGTAGTCGCATAGGACGACTTGTATATTTTCATCATTAAAATTCTCAAATTATTTTCTATTAACTAAAGATGAACTTTAGTTAGCGATGATAAAATATACGCAAACTTATCGCAAGATTTTCACATACAAAATTACTAAATCACAATGCATAAATCAAATCAAATCAATCAAATCAAATATTTTTTTATTAACTAAAGAAATAAAAATACATAGGTACATGCACATACAAGGTACATATTAATACAAATTACTTAACCTTATTTTAATTTTACATACTAAGTACGTACATGTGCGTTCCTAGCGGACCCCGAACTAGGCAATGCCTGTATCTCGGAGGCCCAGGAAAGAATTAAATATTTGGAGTAAACATTCGCGCTTTCTATAGCAATAATTTGAAATGATTACAGGCTTAATTACATTAAATAATATACAACACCAAAAACAAATTTAACAAAAGTACAGATAGTGTTTGTTACAGAACAGTAATGTACAAACTGAAGCTGCATCAAGAAAATAAAAAGATAATGTGTGGACATTACATGGACATAAAAGGAATGCAAGGATTTTTGCGGGTTATAAAGATTACGTATTACGTATGAATGTTTGGTATCTCCAATGAGTAGTCTAGGGTAATTATGTGTTTGTGTGTATGTATGTGTGTGTGTGTGTGTGCGTGGGAATGTGTGCATATTGTGACTAAACTTTCTGAGTAATTTCAATCTATCTACGCTTAAGAACGAACACCCGCTAGCTAGAATAGAAGTTCTACTTCTGTATTCATTCCAGAATCTAGGTTGTACACTCTCACCAGTTTTTCTGTGTCATCATAAGATTTGGTTAAAAGCCACCGTTTTATCTTTGCACGGGCTTTCCTGTGCGAGATTTTAGTAGTTTTTATAGAGTCTAGTACGTTGTTGAACACAAAGAGATTAATATACGGAGGTAGACGGGAGGCAAATACCGTTCTTACATCCGGTAAGAGAGCGGGTTCCAGGGAGGTCTGGTCTGCATGAGGGTGAAATACAGAGAGAGACTTAGTGACAGACTTCATTATGAATAGTTGTCGGACAGTATGTACCTGCATTTCCCTATAGAGATCCTCGGTTGGATATCGTCGCGGTTTGCCAAGTAGGACTTTTATTACCGCACGTTGAGCACGTTCAAGCGAGAGCATGGACGTTTTAGCTGAACCCCCCCATACACCTATGCAGTACTGTAACAATGATTGACACAGTGCGGTGTATACCAGTTTTTTTACAGCTTCATTAGCAACAGGTCTCAAAGTCTTCATGAGGAAAATTAGCTTGCGAGTTCTTTTGGTGATGCCAATAATATGTGACTCAAAATTAAGTTTCTCATCTACTTCAACTCCAAGATAACGTATTGATGAAACTCTGTTGATGGCCTGACAAGAGCATCTTCTGACTAAAGGAAATGTTAGAACTGGACATGCAATTTTATGAAGTTTTAGAATGTTTATGTTTGGTTCTGTTGCCTTGGTTATGTGAAAACCCACAAACTTGGTTTTCGTTAGGTTTAGGGTTAATAGATTTGTACTCAGCCATTTGTGAATGCGTACCATGCCTCTTTCTGCAGTGTTAAGTGCGGCTTCCCAGCTTTGATTTTGGAATATGGCTACCGTATCATCCGCATAGCAAATTAATTCCGCTTTAGGGATAGTGAGCCTGAGTAACCCGTCCATATATATGGTGAAAAGGGTAGGGGAAAGTATACCGCCTTGCGGCACCCCAAAGTTGATAATTTGCTCATCGCTAACGAAGTCAGAAACTTTTAAACGCTGGCGTCTGTTGTAGAGATAGCTAGAGAACCAAGCGAGAGCTGTTCCCCTCACCCCGCACCCTTCTAGTTTGCGCAATAACAAAGAAACTGACACGGTTTCAAAGGCTTTTTTGAGGTCAAGGAACACGCCTACACATTTTTTTCCGGCGTCCATGTTTTTTGCCAGTATAGTTGTCAGAAATTGTACTGCATCTTCTGTGCATCTTCCCTGCCTAAAGCCGTACTGACGATCTGATAGCAATTTATGCTTTGCTATGAAATTGACTAGGCGCTTGTTTACTATTTTTTCCAGCATCTTTGACAGGATAGACAGGAGCGAGATCGGACGATAATTATCAATTTTGTCTTTTGGTCCACTTTTATGTATTGGGCTGACAACAGCGGTCTTCCAGCAGTCCGGGAAAACCCCTGAAGCTAAGCTGAGGTTATAAATGTAAGTTAGTGGTTCTAAGATTAATGGTTTAATGTGTTTTAGCAAAGCTGGCGTAAAGTTGTCAAGACCCGGAGCACTGTCTGGTTTCAAGTCAGATATGAGACGGTTTACCTCATGTAGATCAGTTGGAAAAAGAAATAATGATTCTGGTAGGCACGATTCTATCACAATTTTCTTGCACAGAGAGTCTTCTGATTCCATCAGACCATTCAGTATATCTGAGGCAAGTTGTGTTCCCGCTGAGGCAAAGTGAGAGTTGCAGTTATTCACAATAGTTTCAGGTGTATCATTATCAATAAGAAGTCTATGAGAGTCATTTTTAGGTCTAGGAAAATCACACACTTCTTGGATATTCTTCCAAAGCTTTTTGGGGTCCTTATGATTGCTAGCTAACTTTTCAGTTTCATATTTTTGTTTTATATTGCGGAGCAAATCATTGCAGAAATTACGATACCTAGTGTATGACAGTTTTAGAACTTCATTATTTGGAATTAGTTTTGCCTGTTGGTGGAGATAATCGCGATGACGCATACAGCGAATGAGGCCCGGGGTTATCCAGGGCTTTATATTATGCTTTCTGCGACTAGACTTCACTTTGCAGGTGTGGCTGTCAACCACTTTCGAGAGTATATTTGTGAAAGTAATGGAGGCCACTTGAACATCTTCTACGCTATATACTTCGTGCCAGTCTTGTTTTTTTAGTTCGTCAGATATTGCCGGTAAGTCTATTCTTGTTTTAGTCCTGCCAGAGTCGTCATTCCTTGTTTTTGACACATTTATTTTCGTCCCAACCATAGTCAAGTCATGATCTGTGACTGTACTACAGCAAAAAAATGTTATAAGGTTGATTTAGTAAGCTTGAAGAAACGCGTATCATAGCATCGTTTGTTCTGTGTACAACATAGATTACCCATATTTATTCCAGACAAACACGGATTATTCCAAGCTACACTACTTTTCAATACAACTTAGTAAACAATGGAACAAGAATCATTAAAGTAAAAGGCCACGGAAAGTATTAATCATTTAACCTTTATATACCTGCGGTCTCGTGAAAACATTCCCGATTCTCCCGGGAATCGTTTTCTTTTCATCATGTTTCAAGAATTCATGAAGGCTCTCAACGAATCGGTTGTGTTTACTACACCTGTGTGTATAGTTTCCTCGTTTTTATGATGATGGTGACACTGCAATCTTATTGGTCTTGCATCTATTATTTAATTTATTACTAGTGGGTGCTCGAGGCTTTGCTCGCATCAAGAAATAAAACTTGCATCCCCTATTTTACCCCTTTAAAATGACATTTTCAAAAGTCTTTTCTTTACCTGCATGCCAAATTTCGCCGATACGTCCAGTGGTTTGGGCGGTGCGTTGATAAATCACTTTGTCAGTCAGTCAGTCACGTTTGAGTTTTATATATTTAGATTGTTTTGGAGACTCCTAAATATATTGTACGATAAAAATATACAATTAATTGGTTTAAAAAAGTGTGTTACTCATGTGATTCTCCTCGGTCTAATCGATATCAGCTTAAAACTTAATTCCGATCGATGCAGCCATTTGAGTTCATAGAAAGAACATACATAGTCACGCACTCACACACTTTGTTAGCTAGTTTTGTTGTTAGCATCCTCAATTACAATAATATAAGTTTAGAGTCATAAGTTAAAGTTCAAAATCCTAGGAAACCTATTCAAAGTTATCTCAGGACCTTCCCGAAAATTTAAAGCAATTCTCAGCCAACTAGATCATGCCACCGCACAGGGAACATAGGTATTTGTACTATTTGTGTCAACACACTGAATTGCATCGCGGATACCCGAAATTATTCACTAACCAATTATCGTTGAATTCGAATTTAAGCTATTTTTTTATATTCAAAGTCAAAGTCAAGTTGCCTAGAACAAAACCTATTTACTCTAGATTTGAAGACCCCGGGGTTATAATTTTCTGGGAACAGGGCTCCTGCATGGTGTTTCACAATGAGTCGGTTATGATCCGATCCGCTCGTAGTAGAAATTAAATACAATGGTAGAAATATAAAAAACATATTTAAGGCTAATATTACCACTTTTACTGTAGATTTGATATGAATAATTATATATAAAAATAATTGAATGTATAATTAAGTGTAAATCGGGTTTAATATCATGAAAAAACAAAATTGAACTTATCATCGACGGAAACGAATCCGCTAGCTTTTGGCTCACGGAACGTTTCCGATTTTTCTGTTGAATAAATTTGTTATAAGAATCGTATGGAATCATTGTGATTTGGAAAAATCCTTTCCATGCCGATTGTTTTCCGTCTCAATCGAATCGGATCCGTATCCGGCTCATTGTGAAACACACCGCAGGTAGAGAGTCAGTCAGCTAGTGTATTGGACATTAGGCCATTTAAAATTTCATTAGACCAATTGTTCTATTTATTTTTATTTAAGTAAAGACTATCGTTTTACAGGGTGCTCCATAGTAAATTTTATGAAAATCCATTTAGTTTTTTCTGAATGAAATACAAAAACACATCGTAACGCCTACAGTAAAAAGTGAACTACCTGATTGTACATAACAACTTATATTAAATATCCAAAGATTGACCATATTATTTATTAGCAAAAATAATAACATAAATATTTAAAATGTTAGATACAAACAATGTCAGATATGGATTCTAAAATAATTTTATTTTATTACCCAGCGCATTTCAGTCACATTGTTAAAATCACTGTTACAAAGAATTATACAACCCCAAAATATTTTCTAACATTTTACTACTAGGTCACCTCAAGCAATATCCGCACAGGCAAATACACGTAGTATTTTTTCTTGGTGGCAACACATCTATGTGCACTGTCTCTAAAGTCTAGATTTCATACAGTGTCAAGAACCTCTGTATTGCTAGTTTCAGACCAAGATTAGATGCTCAACACATACTTGTGGAAACTCGGTGTTAGTCGGATATAATATGACATTTCATTAAGCCAAACTTAGAAAGATATAGCTTCAAAGTTTGTGTGAAATCAGTTTTTTTTTAAATAATAACCATGATATGAAATAAAAATTGGATATTTATGATGTTTTTAACACGGAATTGGCTTACGTTTGATTACAGCCTGCCTGATGTTAAGCATCACTGTAGTCTAAGATGTAGGTATTAGTTTTCATCAAGCATTTCTCCTAAAACTGGTTAATATGTTTAGACATCTCGTAAATCGTTTATAAATGATGTCACTGACCTGTGACCCTTTAATACTTTAAGTAACTAATTTAAACATAATATGAGCATGACTTACGCGATTTACACGTGAGTGAAAACCGTTTAGTTAATCTTTTGATAATATGAGCAAAACTATGATTTATACGATGTCTTTTTTCTACATGAAATAGGCTCACGCTTGGCTACAACTTACCTGATGTAAGTTACCTGACGTTATAATCTACGATCTAGCGCGCTTGCCTAGAAGAAACCGGTTTACTCTCGACTATTTGTCCTATTTCAACAAACCAAACCAAATCAGCTAAGTGAAATTCAATATATCATGTACTAAAAGATAAAATAAAAAGTTTTAGTACGAACTCGTAAGTGAAAATAAAAGGCTATCAATTCCTTTCATTTTATCAAATAAACCAATAACGATATTACGCCAATATTCCTTGACCTTTTAACACCCCAGCGAAATACATTTGCCGACACAAATCCGTTTTATTAGAGCTATTAAATAAAATTATATGTTCTTTCTGTCATGCTGAGGTTCCATCGTACAGCTAAAACATCTCAAGCACCATCTATAAACAAAGATTCATCCCGACGAAACCCACTGTGGAAAAACAGAAATGTAGGATAATGATAGGGTTCAGGAATAACACTTATAGGGGCAGTTACTTATACAATATAATCAACAAAAAGTTAAACATAGTTAACGATAATAAGCATAGTTGCAAAGAAAAGCTCAAGGCCTTTCTGTCTACTCTAAACTATACAGAGACAGAAGAATTAATCAATCAAAGCTGTATTAGGTAAGCTGCAATCGCGTCATTTATCTCACATTTTGATATTACACTTAGACAAATTATTATATACGAACTTAATCAAACACTCACACACTCAGACTTCACAAACTTACACATAGACATAGATTCAAACACATGTGATGGGGCTGTCACCCCAGCTTCACTGCCTGGCTGTATTCAGCCCCATCACGCAACAAGCGCACTTCTCGACATCTTACACACAAATACAAATACTAACATATGGATGTTAAAAAACTTACCTGCACCCGTGACTTGTTTGTTGTCGGTCTTAAAGATTAATTAAAATCACATTCTCTTATTACTATTGCAATCTCATTGTAGTCATAATTATTATTTTAATTTTAATTCTATTATTAATGTATTCATTATTTTGTAACCTAATGAAATATTTCAATTTACTAATAATAAATATATATACGATAGAATATGAATATAAACATATGTAATTATTATAATAGTCACCTGTATTGTGTTGTATAGATAGATATGTTGTATAGATAGATAGTTTCAACGGAAGAACCCTGGCTACTGCAACACAGGGAATCCTACAGCAGTAGTCAGGGCACCCAATGTAAATACTCTTTGCAGCCTAAATTAAATTGTGTAAATGTAAATTATTAATAACATCATTGCATTATGACATAACTAATTTTAAGTACTGTGTTCATGAAATGTGTTTTTTCAATAAATGATTATTTGATTATTTGATTATTTGATTATTATTATTTGATTTGATTATTAAAGACATTTTCTTTTTTTACATTGGATAGGCTCACGCTTGACTACAACTTGCCTGATTTTAACGTTGTAATCTACGATTTAACGCGCTTGCCTAGAAGAAACCGGTTTATTCTCGACTTGAAGACCAACAAAACTTTTTTAATTATTTTTGTAAAAAATTAAAAACCGCGATCGAGATTACGTATTTCCGATAGGATTAGAAATTAACTTAATCGATATGATTTAATGTATGCCAGAGTTTAACTAATTAAGTACAACTATTTTTTAAGCCATCAATATCAATCGAGACTAACAGTCTCGATTGATTTTGATGGTATTGGATTATGAAAGTATAAACCAGATCTGAGAGATTAATAACATATTTTTTCTTCATCATCAAGGAAAATAATTTAAACAATGCTATTTAGCAAGACTAGACAGTTATTAATCTTAATTACAAAAGATTCTAGTATCTTTGCGTAATTAGCACAACATTATTAGACTAATTTTTGGGATGTAATCTTAGGAAATAAAAAAAGTTCGAGAAACCAATTTCAATTACAGCTATAAGTGCTGAAGTAAGAGAGATAAATAGACATTATGACTAACTTACAAGTAAAGCTTTTTTTTTGTTTAGATTGTTTATTATTAAGAATGGTGCTTGAAATATAATAGCTACGATTAACAAAATCATAACAATATCTGTTAGCAGTCCAAAGTTTGCTTTATTATTTTTATTTGAGCGATGGGTTTTTTTGTGACATGTTTCAATTGTTATAAAAGCAAATTGAAAGGACATTTAATTTTTATTGCCTTTCACACTCAACAAACTAAACTCATGAAAAAAGGTCCCCTACAATGTAGGGGGATTAATAATTGTGGAGGAGGAATAAAAAAAAAACACATCACATGAGATTTTTTAAACAAGGATTATTCATTTTAATCATCATCGCTCATGCACCGCTAAATTTTTTGTGAATACTGACATTTTAGTGTTTAAATTATTTTATTGATACATATTAAGCAATGTATTGTGTTAATTGTCTATCATCATATTACAACAACAATAAATAATTAACATTCCTGTTTCATTACCAAATAACTAAACTATAACTAGCTATCGACGTATAGTTGACGCCATTCGGGGTAATTCTGTCAGAGTGGAGGGCAACTTTAATCAGCCCTCCGGGAAACTGGCGCGTTCATAATAAAGCGGACCACAAATATTTTAGCAGGCATTTAAACGTTTTACTGGAAAATTAATTAACGTGTAAATAGAGGCCTCGTTTGTGTAACACTGATTTTAATGGATTACAATTTTGATATCGTATCCAAAATGACACACAGTATGTGGTTTACATGTTTTGTGGTATTTATAGACTAATTTCTGGTGGAATTTAATTAGGACAATGGTTCGAATCTGGCCGTTCACCTAATAACCTACCTGCTTGTATTTTTAAGTTATGTGTGGATTTTGACTCGCTTAACGGTAATACATCGTTAGGTTAGGTCGATTTGTTTGAGGACCCCAATATCCAAGAACATGTGTCTTCCGTGGAAGGACCTGGGCGCCCACCACGATGTGGCGATGATCTGCCCAAGGGAACTCACCTAACAAATTAGTTCGGTGGGGGAGTCACGACACTCAGTCATGAAGAAATACGACTCAAGAGGGAGAGAGATAGCTGGGACGCTGTTGATGAAACAATGTTTAATATATTGCAAAAATGATAAACATATATTTTTAAATACATAACGGTTCATTATTTATCATGTTTATGTAAAACAAAATTACACTACATAAAAATAAAGAAACTATCACAATGCTAAAATTCTTTACAAATATTTACCGAAAAATCACGTCATGTCTTATTCGTTTTTGGATGAAATACTTAAGGCTAATTATTGGGCATTGGTTTATGTGAGACACAAAACCTGTTCTACTAAACACTGAAATTCAAATATATAATAAATTATAAACATAGATAGATAGATAGATTAACTCTTTATTGTTGACACATATAAAAAAAAGAACATAAAACAAATTGTATATAAACTAGTGCCACAAGCGGCGGCCTTATCGCTAAAAGCGAAAAAACATTGAACATACATTGTATGTATTTAAATAAATTTAATTACAATCTGTTTATTTCTTAAACACCACCAAAACAACACAAAAAAACAACACAAAAATGATGCATAATTAACAATTATGCATCATTTTTGTAATTCTTTTCAAAGCTCTTCAATGAAATTGTACAAAAATAAGATAAATTATGTAGAAATTATACGTTCTAGGGGTAAAGCTTTTCTTATGCAGTCGCTTCAGTTGCATCGAAGCCGTCTCGGGAGTTTTGATTAATGGGAATTGAGAAAAAACTTGGCTTACAAAAGCTTTGTAAGGAAACAAGCTTTTGCTGGTAGAGTTTGTTAGAAATGTTTTATTCAGAAATATAATTTCTTTTTGAACAGTATAAGCATTGGATAAAATTGATACAATCTCTTACATAAACATGTTATTTATAAAAGTATATTTCTACAGCGAGAATTATAATTGATACGTAATTATTCAGTGATAAAAGGATAATAGTCTATAGCTGTGCCTAACATCAGAATAGAATTAGAATGTGTTCATTTCTTACCTTAAAGATAACTTAATTAACAGTTTTAAATTTTATTTCAATTGACCTTAATGTAGAGTTACCAGTGGCTACTGCACTAGGTAGGTACCCCTGTATCGCAGCAGCCACAGGTGCTTTTAAATGGTATGATTTAAATATGCAGCTACGGTTTTGGTTCATAATAGTTGTCTCAATGTAAGTGCATGGTCATACGTAAGCCTAATTCATTAAAAAATATAAAATCATTTTTTAAATTTGTGCTACAGCCACACAAAACTATACAAAGATCCAGTGATTCATTCAGATATAGAAAAAGAAACACCCACAGGAACAAATTCATTCCATATCTGTAGGTATATTTATCTTCTTCTTATCGAATAATCTTCTTTTCAAGGTACCAGAAATGTGATATATAATATAACTATAGTGATAGATATCTAATAGACTGACATGTATGACTTGTAATAATGGAATTATGAATAAATGTATTGTATTGTGTGGAATGCCACTTTTGGTCACCCATTTAAGGACAGACCGCGTCGACAAAGGCTTAACATTGGTAATCAAATGCAATTTCCTCCGCTAGCTCGCTAGCTGATCTACTAGTACTATACTTACTTAAACCTTGACATCATAGTACCCAATATAAAATCAAGCTATAAACACAGAGTCTTAGATTTATAAAATTCTAGTATATATACAAGTATCCAGGTGCAGAACCAGTGAGCGTGCGGTCCCCGCCCGCTCGATAACATGGTTAATCCCAGCTCTTAACTAACCGCTAGACGGTCTCATGTTACGCAACCAGGGAAAACTACGACAATCTTTTAAAGAAATAAGATGAGTATTTCCTTCTAGGATATTCAGGCTAGACTATTTGCACAGTAAGACAGCATCAGATGTAGTGAAACGCAAGCCTATCTTAGTCAAGCACAAGCCTATGTAGCATAATCTTCTTCTTATCGAATGAAAGTGGCCAACTCTGGTGTCGAGAGTTTATCAAGCCGCCTTAGTGGCCTCTGACATGGCTTAATGAATGCCGTACTAGACAAACAGCCAGGCCCAACAATTTAACGTGTCATCCGACCCACGGCAGCGCCCAAAATGGAATGCCACTTTTCGGTCACCCATCCAAGGACTGAACGCGTCGGCCTTTGCTTAACATTGGTAATTGCATGCGATGGCCTCCGCTAGCTGAGCTACGGGCGCATAATGAAAAGAGTTTTTAGTTTTGTGTCACCTTAGATATACCTACGAGTAACTATATATTGAAGCATAATGTCTTAGTTTGTTAATAGGTTAAAAACGGTGTAGGTATCGTATTTCTAACTTTAAAAAAAGGTTTCATGTTTGAAAGCATCACTTCACGTTCATCTATTCTGGCTACTCTACTTACTTTTAATTTATGTATGTTTGTTTCTGTCTGGTACCCGGCGGAAGACCAAAGATCCAGAGGTAGACCACGAAGACGGTGGCGAGACGATATTGTTGAGGCAGTGGGCAGTACCTGGACAAGACAAGCACACGACCGAAGACACTGGCAGCGCATGGAGGAGGCCTATGCTCAAATTTGGTTGCCCAATAAAACATTAAAAGAAATTGAAATTTGATATTAACTAATAATGCTTTACTAACTTAGAACCAATAACTCCTGAATGTTACTTAAGTTGGGAAATAAATGGCTTTATTTATCCATTTATTTATTTTATTTCTGTTTGTAATTTTTGTGTTCTTATGGTGTACATTAAAGTTATATTCTATTCTATTATATTGTATTATAACATCTCGACGGTCTTTTATCACTTCAAATAGAATCTAACATGAGTGTTGAGTACGGACTTAATTGAACTGTAGGTTTAGTCACATCACAGTGTTATTTGTGTCTGTACCTTTTAGAAATAAATCTATCTATCTATACATATAATAAACCTGAAGAGGGTCGAAACCTGAACAATTAAGATATTAAAATAAATGTTTGGAGATACTTAGAATTGATAACAGAGCACGTCCCAACAATTTATAGATTTTTATCTGTTTCTCTGTATCTATGTTTAGTTAAAGGCTCATCGCGCAGAAACGGCTGATTGGATCTTAATAATTTTTGGTGATGATTAATAAACGTCACTGCAATGTCTCACAATAAGTTGTGGCACAAATCTCGATCCCCAGTAATTTACCGGTAATTTCCGAGTCTCGATAAGCAGCGCACCTTTTATGAACACTACCTTTATAATAATTAGCTTAATTATCCGTGACGCAGCAGAGGGCGAGGTCCAGTTTCCAGTAATTGGAAGGGACGCGACCAAAACAACTAGTTCGCAAACTTGCCTTAAATTATTGTCGGAAAGCATGGGAAATGTAGTTCAAAGACCCCTATAATGTTATGACGGATGGAAATTATAGGAGCGTGATTTCTGATACCCATTTCAAGCCAAATGGGTATCAGAAATTATCTTTTAACATTGTTTAAATGTAAATCTACCCAACAAAAAACAAATGTAAAAGTACCCAACAATTTATCCCGGCAGTCTGGATTGAAAGTTGGTTGCATTATCGTACATGTATGAAAAGTATGGTATTACGATTCTCGGCCATTTTGTACGTATTGCGCGTGTTGTTTCCGCTAAAAAAAACAATTCCATCATTTTGTATTGTTGTTTGTCTTGTCCGTTGTGTAAAACAAAATTTGCAAGTTTATCACACCTTTCACGACAATTTTTGTTGATTGAGATTTATTGCGCTTATAAACATTGCTTAGCCAAAATTAGTTGTCAATTACTTATGTCGTTGTCAGAAAGTGACGGGACCAAGTGAACAATGCCTTAACAAATTAGTAAAGTTGCGTGGAGGAACTTTCGAAGTACTCTGTTTAGGATACTTAGTTGAAGTATCTGGAACAGCATTTAGTGGTCGGTTGTTGTAATGCAGCTTTGTTCAAGCGATGCATAATGGACTGTGGACAACACTTTTAAAATGTGGGTAGTCACTTATCTAATTTCATTTTGGCTATGTTCCCTTAAATACCTATATACCTATTACTGTATATTATTTTTATACACAAGTTGACTTATAAGTTGAAGAAAATTTTAAAAAAGTGTGATTAGTGTGAGAAGGTAATTTTTTACATATTTTTTTGGGGGTGATATAGTCATAGTGCCATAGTCAAGCGTACGTAGCGTAGCGTAATCATTCTGTCAACCGCTATATTACAACGAGAGTGATAAAGTATTAATATATAACTAAATAGTAGCAGGCTTAAGGTAGTTTCCTCTACAATGTCGCATTAATACACAATCCTAACAGATAATATCCTGTGAATCATCACAATGAAATACCTAATATCTACATTCACGCAAGATTTGCTTTGAGAGTATTCAATTACTAGAATTCCATGCAAATGAGATTCTTGACAGTGACATAGTTGTGTGAATTGTAAACGATGACACGTGTAATGTTGCAGATTAGGAACTTAATCCTCTTGCTTATATGTATTGTTTATGTATCCATAAAACAGTAGAGTGTTTAATGAAATGGAGTTATGTGTACAAATTAGGAATAGGTCTTTGTTATACTAGATTACGTGATCACTTTTTAATATTGTAATACGCGAATGACTTAGGTAATGATTCTTTTGGCTACTCTCAGTCTTGAACCACCGAGACACAGGCCCACGCCTAGTTCGGGGTTCACAAGAAACTCACATTAACGTTAATTAAGTAATAAATATATATATCTTATTCTTTCTCTATTGTAATACATAATATTTAGTAATACGTTAATATTATTGTGATTGTACCAATGTTTTTGACAAATAAAATACCTTTATCTTATCTTATCTGTATACTCTGTCAACGCATTATGTTTCATTTTGTCATCTACTAAATAAAAAAAAATATGTACAGATTATTTAAGTTGAAAGCACAAGCAGTTCTGTAACCTAGTTAGTGTGTATTTTTTTACTCATGGCAGTCAGCACAAATGACACTGTGATCGAAGGTAGAACTAAAATCCAGGGGTCTTCAAATCTAGAGTTAAAAGGTATATTCTAGGTAAGCGTGTTACAACCTAGGCTGCAGCAATGCGGGATGTAGTCAAACACAAACTTATCTTACGTAAAAAGAATAATCACCATCAATAATTATTAATAGTAGTTATATACAACTTAAATCAAATTCAACTAAAATTAAAGAACAAGCTAAGACAAGCTTGTTCTTTTAAACCAGTAGCTATGAATATTGATTCCCTTTGTACTTCGATTCCAAGGGAAAGTAACTATTTCAAACTTATATTACTTCGAGCCAATACAATGGCTATTACTTCCCAGAATCTGTTCTCATTGGAAACCACTGTACAGGGTTTTTATTAAACATACATAGGTATTTAAATTCACAGTAAACAGAATATTACGTGCGTGATAGTGATAGTAAGCATGCAAGCGTCTAATATTGTTTATCATTGCGAGCTTTTCTAGTGTTGTGGCCAAGTAAAGGATACATTATTATTACAGTTTATACAGTAAAAGAGTTTCTGGACAAAACAGCTTGTAGATATATGTTTACCACGAAAAATTATAAAATTTAAAAAAAGTAGTATATTTAATGAATTTTAATCAAGTGCCTATTTATGATTCTAAATCCTGTCCATCCAAAGGAAGAAATCGCCTAAGGCGATAAGGCCGCCCAATGTGCATTAAATTAGTTTTTAAATTTATTTTTTATTGTGTAATTTCTTTGGTGTGCATTAAAGACATATCTTATCTTATCTTACCTTCTAAATTAATTAAAAAAATATTATATTTGGGTACCTTATGTATATTGTAAGGTTGTTATGGTGAAACTTTATATTAATTAAGATCTACTGTACCCATTTTACATGCGAATAAATGACATCTGACATCTGTAAAAATAATGTTTCACATACTTTTGATACAAAATTTTTGTTTCGTTTTTTTTTGTGATTACAGAAAATATATTATTTTCGTATATGCCTACTAAAATTGAGGCCAGATAATACATTTTCTTGACGAATCATTTGGTCCACAATCTCAGCAGCATCCCTTTTCTCACATTTTAATAGACGATTTAACTTTGCATTTTTGTTACATGTGTTCCACATAGCTCTGTAGATATTTCAAGTACTCAAAGCAGCTAATGATTTACGTTTTATTTACCTTCGCCGACGAACCGACGGGAATAACTGAATAAGTTGAGAGAGCACGAAATTCCACAAGTTGTGATTAAAAAATTGTTTAAAGACGAGTTACAGATGAATTTCTGAGTTCTGTAACTGACAGGGATTATGTACGTGCCGCGGGTGAGATGAAGATTAATTACAATTGAAAAGTTGGATGTCTTCCGGAAAATATGACGCAAATGCTGTTATGAAGCTAACTTCTTTTCTTATAGAACTTTAAAGACGCTTACACAGCGCATTAAAAAGTTAGGTTGACGTTATAGAATTTAACTTATAGTCTGATGTCTTTAGACTCCGTCTAAACTTTCTTGAGTTGAACTGGAAAAGGCGAAAAAAAGGTTTTCCATGATGTTTATACATACACATTACGATATGACACATTGTGTATAGGTGTGTCTTTTCAAAATTCATATATTAATCTTTTCTTTTATAATAATCGATAATCGACATCGATTATAACGCTACTTAACTCAGTTTGAGAAAAAAGAGTTTATAACGTATGAACTTTGTAAAATCTACAACAGACACCCCTATTTTGCCTTCTCATATCACAGAACACGGCAACACAAAAAATGTTTTTAATTTCTCTTTACTTTTTCTTGCGTAATACCGAAACATGTCATCCAGAAAAGAAAGTTGTCTCCACTCTGAAATTTCGCAAACCCGAAAAAATGAGATGCACAACTTTAAATGAACAGAGACAAGTAAACTTTGTGGAGCAAAAAGCAGACTTTGCTCTTCCACCCTTCTGTTCTGAAACAACCCGCCGGCTCTGTGTAAACGATTATTCATTAAACATGGTAATCAACTCGAGTAATTAGTAATTAGCCATCGCTTGTGAGCATTCTGTATGTTATTCGCGTAAGACGTGCCCCATTAATATTTGAGGGCGTGTGGAAAATTAGAGTAGATAGATAGATAGGCTTTTGTTTGACTCGTCTTTTGAGATTGAGGCGCTGTTTCTGGGCAAAAATAAATTTGTTTATTTTCTGATGAGAGAAGGCATAACACATAAAAACAGATATATCGTAATGAGAAATATATTTGAAATGAAAAAATATATGATTAAATACATTGAACTAAGATCTCAATGATAAAATATCATGAAACTAAACATAGAAAACAAACGATTATCATATTTTGTAAATTAGACAATACCCAATTTTAAACAGAAATTATAATTTCGATTTCCCAAACATTAAGCTCCCGGTGGGCACTCCGTACAGCAATTAGACTACCATTTCCCGCCAAGCTATTACTATTTTCACCGCTCCTAACTTCCAGCGAAATGAGCCACTCAGAAATGAGTTATAGAGTGTGTAGAAGCATCTAGAGCGAACTTTTTACGTTAAAAGTGCAATTTCCTCAGTGCTTCCGTTACGCGAACATTATAATAAAAGAAGCAACAGGCCTTCCGCACCCTCTCACCCCTTCTATCCATCGGAATGGAAGTATCATTTGTATTTACTTGCTGAGTGAATTTTGAGAGCATAACGCGCACATTTATGCGTCCGCGTATTGTGTTGGATTGTCGACATCAACGGTTTTAGGGTTACGTTTACAGAAAATGCGAACGAGGCTTTTAAGCAAGCGCTCCTGTTATTTTAAGCGGAGAATTTTGAGTATGGGAGGAAATGCAAATGTGATTTATATTTATGTATGTATTAGTGAAGTATTGTTTGTCGGAGAATGTACAAGATTCTTTCTTTAATTTTGTGAAAAAATCGTGTGTAAGAAAAGAAAATGGGTAAATCTATTTATAACCGTTTTTGTCTCTGAAGTATTGATATTTATGTGACGAAAGACAATTGGACTGTGTGTTGAATTTATATTTTTCAGCAATCAAAAATACAAGTTACCTTTGTCTCCAGCCACAGGCTGCAGACTCAGCGGATAGGGTGTAAAGCAAAAGAAACTAACAGTTTCAATTCACAAAGAAAACGTTACAATCCAAAGTTTTTCTAGTCTAGTTTTAGCTGCAACAATTGATTGCACAGAGAAGTAAACAAACAAGTTTTTCCGCTGTCTGTGTATTATATGTTTGAACTGCGATATAATGTCACAGCATATGTAGCAGTTAGTACTATAGGTACATACTTGTACCACAGAGCGTCGCAATTCGCGACCGTCTTCTAATGAGGTCGCCACTATAACATCTGGGTTTGAGTTTCTTGTGAACCCCGAACTAGGCCTGGGCATGTATCTCGGTGGTCCAAGACTGAGGGTAACCAAAAGAATCATTACCTAAGTCATTCGCGTATTACAATAACATTTTACGAGGATGGTGTAAATAAAACGACGTAAGACGGGAAATAATCTAGCGCGGGATTTATTTCGATTTACGTTTGAGTCTACGCTATTACGGAGAGATGAAAATCGAAAAACACGTCCTATTTTTTGATGTCGTTGATTTTATACGTAGAGTGTTATGTATGTACCTATGTACATAACACAGTATTGGAAGTTCGAAGCTACTTAACGATTTCGCTGTGCGCACACAAAATGCAATAACAGCTAGAAATAGACTAAAAAGTGCTTACTTTTTGTAGGTAGCTGGAGTTAATTGAAATCTGTTGGGGGCAAAGGCAGCTTGGAATGTGGCCAGCAGTATCATGCTTGCTGTGATTGCTTCCACTTTCAACTTGCTTGCATTTTGTTCTGTTTAAAGTGCTTTCGATTTGAGTATGAATAAGAAGTTATGAATTTGTTTGAACATACTATGTTTATGTTATGTCTTCTGGATGAGTCATGGGACTATAGTTGTCTCATTGGTAGTTTACCTAACTTGTATACACGATATGAGGTATTATCTTATATTATACATCTATTTTTTCCGTAGTGACACAAATATTTTCTTTTATAGGAACGAAATTTACGATAGTGATTAAGTAAAAAGTTTATCTATAGTAATGTTCGTGTTTCTCTGCAGTCTGCATAAATTAGCAAAATATTGACTCAAAAAATTGTATTATACAATTTAATTTTACATCATCATTTTACTACACCTATTTACTGCACCACCTGTAACTAGACCTTTTTACTTTGCACCAAATATTTGTAGATGAGTAGGTACTTCAGTATTTTGTGACAGCCACCAAAACCAGACTTAACTTTTCGCCCACAAAAGTGAGCACAATCCTTGATAGGTAAGTAAGTGTCACTAACTTACAAGCCTGCCCTTTAGTCGGAAAGGTTCCGATGCAAACACAATCGATGTGTAATCTGATTCGATCAGATTCGGTCGTGTAGTGAGCTTACTCCGAGCGTGAGGTATTTTCAATCGAGTAGGGTCAAGGGTACGAATAATTGGTGTTATAGAATTGTAACTCCTTACAAATGTTGCGTCTAAAATAATTCCATATTTCATCCCTCTCCCGTACACAAATAGTTTACTTGTGACTGGTTACGATGCCAGAAAAAGCCGAATACCACCCAATGCTTGAAAATGAGATAGCTGTACTAATTGACAGATGTCAATTCTGAAGAATGTGTATCTCTTCAAGTGTATTGTTTGAAATCGGTTAAGGAACAGTCGCAGCGGAAAAACACTACACATTTCTCCAGACCTGGCATATGTCAATTAGAACAGCTATCTCATTTTCTTTGAACGTAACCCACGTATAATTCTACAATTTCATTTACAATGGATTTCCGCAAAGTAACGCCTGATTCAATATATTATCTAGATGCCAGTTCAACATACTTTTCGATGATTAAACTCCACCCACCAACTCAACCCCGGCGAACACTATATTTTTTTTTTGCTCAGTAACGTTTTTATAGTATATCAATTATTCACATGGTCAAGGTTGTAGGTGGGAATTTTGCTCGTTTGCCAGTTCCTGAAGTGATTTCGAGGCGAGTTTAATATGCTCGGCCAATGGAATAGAAGGTAATGGAATGTGGTTACGGTTGTGTACATTTTCGTAAGTGTTACTTTTTATAGTTATTTTATAAATTTTCCTTTTTTTAAAGGGTAGTAACAAATATACATTTATAAACTTATGACGGTTATGATTTTTCTACATATAATAATTTGGTAAATTTGCTCAAATTAGTAAGCCTAGATGTGAGAACGAAACTCACGTATTTTACGTTTCAACAACTACGTTTCTATAATTAAATACGATCATTCGATTTGGAAATATAATTAAGATAGTCGATTAGTATTATATAGCACAGTATAAAATTGTTTTTTTATTAAATAGAACAGGTATTTCAATCCTGAAACAATAACGTCATCTCAAACAATAAGCTGCCTATTTAGACGATATCCGCCATTTGGAGTCTCGCCAAAATATCATGGAAGTAAGACCCTTCTTTACATGTGTCGATTTGGCCTTACATTTCACTCAGTGATTTGGCGTAGCTACTTTGAAATTTAAACTCAAGTATGATTTATTTTTTGCATAAAGACACACAAACATACAGCTATTTTTGTTTGTATAAGTGTTGTGCGTTCATGGTGATAATTATATAAAACATAGAATGGAGTGATGTAAAATATGTTTATGTACAAATAATTATGTAATAAAACATTATATTTTCTTAAACATACAGGTTCGTTTGTTCAAACTCTTGTAAGATAACGTCATAATCTTTTTATTTTTGTCTGAATCTGCAACAACATTTATCTCTACTCGACCCGTAATAGTCGTTACTACGCGGTATTTGATTTTTACGAAGGTTTTTGTTTAAAAACTCGCCGCTATTGAGACTTATCTACAGCTTAGTGAAGTTCAACAACAAACTATAAAACCGAACGTTTGCCTTCGATTTATTTGTTTGTTTGTGGTTTTCCTACGATGAGCGAATGAGTTTGGTTTCGGAATAAATAGAGTAATATACATAATGCATTAAATAAATACTTACGTAATTTACTAAAACTAGAGATAGGGATATTCATTTATTTAATATATAGGTATATATTGGAATATAAACATTACTCTTTTTAAGAGCCAATTTATAATTGCTGTTGTACCCATGTGTCCCATTGAGCAGATAATTTATTATTCTACTTGTTTTAACTGAACCTTTGTGGGTTTCCTATGATGAGCGAATGAGTTTGGTTTCGGAATTAATAGAGTAATATACATAATACATTATATAAATACTTACATACGTAGTATACTAAAAGTAGATATGAGGATATTCATTTATTTATTTAAATTAGAATGTAAACATTACTCTTTTTAAGAACCAATTTATAATTGCTATTGAGCCCATGCGTCCAATTGACCAGTTAATTTAGTTATTTTAACTAGGCCTGAAATAGTACAAAAAAGAATATATAGCGAAAAATATTGTTTTAGGTTAGGATTCCAATATAGTCTTTATATATTTTTAAAAGCAGGTACCCTTACAAAATAAGACATCCTTTGAAGAAGCAAAAACGATTACATCGTTTATTTACATAAAGTACTTAACCGAAAGAGGGCCGGGAACCGGAATTCTAATAAACCAAACCCGAGTTACTGTTCCGGAGTTCTAACGTAGATAAGGCCCAGAATCCGGCAAGTGAATAGTAGGTAGCTACCATATAGATATGTTTTGGTGTGATCTCGTCAAATTGACCAAACATATAATTTCAAAATTACATAAATGGTCAAAAGAAAAAAAAAACAGCAATCAAAATTTATTTTCTACTCGCTTGTATGAAAAAGGCCTTGAAAAAAGGGCCTTACACATTTTTTCAATTGGTCAATAACATGAAAAAACTGCCTAAGTACAATAATATATAAATAAAAACAAAAAACCACAGCCTACCGAGAAATAAATTTCACAAACCCAAGATTTCACATATTGAAATAATAGGTCTTTACCTATGAAATTGCCGTTTTTTTTCTTACATTTTAATCTGTTTGTAACTTTTACGTACAGCTATATTTTTTTCCAAATACAATTTTTATTGTAATTGTTGAATTATGTACCTTTTAGATAAAAAAAAAATGTATTACTAGTGCATGTTACTTATAGGGAAGTCATTGAAAACACCTCTTTCAATGTGTCGTCGGCTTCACTACTTTTACTAGGTAGGTATATTTTTATCAATTAAATAATTTTGAGAAATTGATAAACGCAGTTCATAGCTTTTTTTCCATCTAACTACAGTTATCAATTGCATCTAAATCTGTTCAGACAATCATCAATCATGTTCATTTTTCTCAATTTCGTCATACAAATCGTCAATTTCATAGGTAAAGACCTAATATTTTATCTTAAAACCGCCATATTATGCTAAGAGCAAGTCGCTTCGCATGTCAGATTACGATCCTTAATGGATATATCCCGTATTTCCGGCTACATCGGAGATCCGGGATTCACGTCGGCACGTCACTTGTTATTTGTTTAGGACGATAAATGCTGTTTAACTAGTTAGTAATTTGTGACACTCATGGCGCTGATTCGATAGTCAAGTATGTAGGTCAGAATCAAAGGGAATAAACCAAATTACGTAAAATTAAACAGATCTCAACTTGATTTATTGTTCACACCATGTGAATCTATATCTATACTAATATTATAAAGCTGAAAAGTTTGTTTGTTTGTTTGATTGAACGCGCTAATCTCAGGAATTACTGGTGCGAATTGTAAAATTCGAAATTATGCGTGCGCTGCGAAAACGGTTCAAGATATCAAAAAATATGTATGTAAGAATTATATCTCTTGAAATGATCTAACCAAATGTCCGCACCAGTATATATGTCTATCTTTTAAGATTAACTCACTAGAACCGTTTTATAATAATAACTATTCCACGCGGACGAAGTCGCTGGCACAGCTAGTTGAATAATAAAGATAAAATTAACTGTAATAAAAAACCTAAATGAATAAAATATCTACATATTATTAGAAAAATTTACGAATAATCAGGAAAATTATATATCAAACACGTCAAAAATATATTTACATAGATAGAAAACTAGGTTAACCAAACAATCCATGGCAGTTTTTGTATTCTTTCTAGGTCTAGTCTAGATATAAATTAAACATTTCTGATTTCAGTCATAAGCTACAAACTTAATAGCTTTGATAGCTAAACATCAATCCCTTAAACTGTTATCACAGATCTCCATTAGTTCGGGGTAGTTGATTTGGAACAAAAACGGAGCATTGTTAAATGTATTATTGATAGAAGATTATCAATCAAGTTTCTTACATTACTGTAATGGCGGATCAGAGATGAATCGGTGGTGAGGGAATTCTCGCCTACACTGTTGGTAATACTATCAGGATTTTTATACAGGGATACTAAAAATGTTTTTTTTTGTGAAAATCTTATCTGTTTGTTCTGGATCTGCATATAATTTTGGATTTCCAGAGTAAAATGGCGTGGCGCCTAGTGCTTTCCTTAAGTTATTAAAAGACATTGTTTATTGTGAGTGAAAGCAAGAATTTATCAGCCAGCCACTTACCATTAACTAGTTAAGTTGGGCAATGTCCGAGATAAAGAATAATAAAAAAAAACTAGTTAAGTATCCTACCATTGCTGTACCATTCAAGATATCACGTTTTTTTATTAGAAACAATGGAAACATGCCGCGTGACTGGGGACACATGTTTTAAATTATCAGGCACTATACATACATTATATTAGTGCATGGTTGAATGCACAACGTAATGTAAATAATTACTGAAACTAATTGAGAAGAAAGACCCAGACCTTTTAAAAAGCCCTTTTATTTAACTTTATCTTGGAAATTCGATAACATGTTACATTAAAGAGTTATATAACATAGGTACTTATATTGAAAATATCTTCGCTGAAATTTGGCTTAATTTGAGGATTTTGCTTAAGGAAATATGAAATGGTTTATCACTTACTCTGTATACATATCTATATCGTTCCGAGCGATAGTCAACCTTGTTCATTCATCAATCAGTCAAGATTTGCAGACGCTTTGCTATCGGAAATCACTTGCTTCGCTTTTTTATTATGGTATAAGTATAGTTTTAAGTGCTAGTAACCAAGCCCTACTTTGGCAGTGGTTTCATAAGAAATCTAAATATTTTCTTTGAAACTGAAAATTTCTTAGAAGACTATTGTGTAATTTATGAGGAGTGAAACTATGAAATGATATTTGTGTTGTTTTATAACGAAACTAATTTGTCCCAAACTAACTTTCAAGCAATCTGATATCTAACATAACTACTAATAACTTAACTGTAGCTACATAAGATTAGTAAGTCTAAGTTTCAGAATTACGAGAAGCCAAATATAATAGGTACAACCGCTAGCTAGAGCACCCTATAACGGAACAGATTGAATCCCGATGTGTACAATTAACACTTACCCTCTTAGTTGTGCCTATAGATCCCCTCTTATGCGGGCGAGCTCACATCAAACTTGCCACAATGGTACGAACACCCTTAATAGATGTTATCCTAACCAAATATAGAGGTCATATCCATAGAGAACGGATTTGCAAGCCCCCGTAGGAATGTTCCCTGAAAAATCCGCCCCGTACGTAATCAGTGTTGGCAATGATTAAGCTGGTGTGATTGTTCGCAGTTCGGCAGGAGAACGAGCGCATGATGCAAGACGTCCTGCAGGCGGGAGTCTTAAATCGCACCCAGTCGTCGGGGGCATCGCGCTGACGCCGCGCTACTCGCCGCGGCCCCGCCTCGACAACATCCGGCCGGCCGCCGCGCCGCCCGAGGAGCCCCCCGAGTACGAGCCGGCGGCGCCCGAGCCGCGCCCCGAGCCCCTGCTGGCCGCGCTACGCCCCGCGCCGCCACGCGACCTGCCGCCAGCACCACACCTGAGCTCCACGTCCACTCAGAGGCCGGTGCAGCTCTCCACGCTACTCAGCTCTCTGCAGACAGAAGACCTGTCACAGGCCGTGAGTGCAACAGCGACGTCGCAGAGCCCAGAGTCGTCAACGCTAGCTGTGAGCGATCCAACAACATTAACGGGTACGATACAGGAGTCACCGCTTGTTAGAACGGAGCTGGTACCTAGTTCTACTTCACCATCCCACGTCCAGCAGTCGACACTAGCGCCGCGTCCGGAGGCGAGCGGCCCCTCGTGAGTCGTCCACCAGCCCTGCTCAGGGAGCTAGGAAGTGAACGCACAAACACGACGCTGTGACACAGTGTGAAAAGAGAGAATTTAATATTGATAAATCGACGCGACTCGATAGTGACGCACGGACGTGTAGTTAGCGATGTGAAATTGTGAATAGTAGAGATTGAAAATGTTCATTGTTGAATTTGTCGATAAAGGGATTGTATAAGACAGAACGTCAGTTAATCCACGGTAATTTTTAGTACGCGAATGTCGTTAGGACTGGCCGGAGGGAGAAATGTAATTCGATGATAGTTTAATTGAACTAGTGGGGTGGGAAGTTTATTGGTATGTGGTATAGGCGATATATATATAAGGCGAGTGCTGCTACTGCGGTGTGGTTATGTATGTGTGTAGGGAAACACGGCATACTCGGGATGAAACATGAATATTGTCGGAGTTGGTTCGTGCTCGTATCGCGCGCGAACTCAGTTCACGCGAGTGCGTTACTTTATACTTTCTATACAACACGAATGCAAAGTTTCCATGTGCCTCGGGCGAAACTATTCCCAGACAATATTTTAGAACAATGGCCGCGAGTTACATTTCTCCTTGTGGTTTAATTAGTTTAATGTTGTAATTTACTGTGCCATTTAATGCACAAATAGCTATATGATGCCCAAATGTTATAAATATTAGTTAAATTGATATGAAAATTTAGCCCTATTCATAAATGTACCGGGTAACCGATATCTATTTTGTAAAAGCACTAGACAATGTACCGAAGGGTCTTTAAATAATTTTGTACCACAACACAATATTTTGACGATTATTCTAAACAAAATCTAAAGCACAAAGGTTTTTTAGATAACACTTAACTCAAAACTGAGGCTTCAGCACAATCAATTTCAGTTGAATAAGTGAAAAATCCCATTATGCAGAGTCTTATCACAAGAGCTTTTGACACCGCTTAGTATCTGTTAAAACATAAGAGCTTTTGTAAGTAGTTGTTGTAGATAAGTGTAAAGATGTTATTCTGTCTGTCCGCAAATTAAATATTTATGTGAGTGAGTGTATGTATGACAAGGAAGACGAGCTTCGAGTTCATAGCGCGGGAGTTGTAAGCTGTATATACAGGGTCACTGGTTACTAATACTTTTCACATTAATTAATTTTATAGTTAACACCATATTATCTACTAAATTTCGAAATTTCCAAAATTAACTATTCCATATTGTAGAGATTATTGTTGAACGGTAATGTTTATTCATTTTCAGCGAGTTCGCAGATAATTCTACAAGTTTTTTGTTTTTCTAAATATTGCCAGTAGCCTCTGTATATACTCGTACAGCAGAAGTTAAATGTATTATTACCAGTACATGTATGAGGCCAATATTCCGTTGTACAAATGTATTATGAGGCCTATACCGCTGTAGAATATGTTACGTCAAGCAATTAACAAATACAAATAATTACAGTACAACTTCTGTTTTTAAAACTAAACATTGTTTTTAAATTAATTAAAAATATACCTTTATTTCAAGAGGTATATTTGCAAACATTTTCTTTATGCAAAGTTGAACGCGAGACATACACATAATCTGTTGTTTCATGAGAGTGTACAATATGGTATAGTATTCTTGCAGACAAGTAAACAAACAAAAACAACAAATACCTAAATTGTATTTGTATGATCTATGTCTTATGCTATTCAGTAAATGTAATGTCAGCCGACATTAACAAAGTAATCTTGTGCGAATTCTAATACAATTATTAATATTGACTTGTGTCAGAAATGATAAACTGTCTTTCATTTAATTTACAAATATAATTCATGACGAAAATGAGAAGCCCGATTTATAAACTATGGAAGCTTTCCAATACCAACATACGTAGTTATTATCTTAGATAAGTATACATATATAATATAAAAACATCTGTTCTATGTGACCAGTAGGATTAAATAACTTGAATGCTGCAAGTTCTCAGGTCTGTTAGTAAATTTTGCTGCTTCTAAATTTTATGTGAGATCCCTTTTTAGTGTGAAACGAAAGAATAAAAGTATAAGAATATTCATAAATAAAAATATTATATTCCATAAGGGCTATATGAACTCATATAACCCTTATGGAATATAAAGTTATTATGTTTTTATTGATAGATTGTTATTAAACTTGCAAAACCCCCTATTGATTGAAGCTAAGGCAAAACATAACGTTTTAGGACCGTTACCATATAAAGACACTCCAATCGACGTATACATTATGTATATACAAATACACGTCAAATTATACCCCTTTTTTGTGGCATATGGCATTTATGAGAATGACATATGACATATTTGAATGACATATTTTTATATCTATTTGGAACATACGCTCCGAAGGTAAGGTCTAAACAATACCCTAAGTAGATATCCTTTTGTTACGCTTACATTGAAGAGGGTTTTCTAAAAGTAGGTCTCTTACTCGAAACAATCTGCTTGTAGACCTGACGGACTCTGACACTTATTTATGTATAGATATTATAAAATAAATAGATACGAATGATGTATTATATTGATTGGTAATTTAATGTGTTTACGATAATGTGGCGTTTTTACGTTGTATGGTAATGGCTATGGTATATATGAAATTTAAAAAAAAAACGTGTTATTGTCTGATTAAGTAAAAAACAAGGTTTGTAAGAGTTTAAATTGGCAAGGGACTCGATTATTTTCACACCGCAAAATGATTAAAGTATGTTTATGTGTAGCAAAGGAACACATAATGTAGTGAAATATAGATAAAATAATATGTCATCGTTCTTCAAATTGTAATGTTTATTTGAATACTACTAAGTTTGATATCTATACTAATATTATAAAGCTGAAGAGTTTGTTTGTTTGTTTGTTTGAACACGCTAATCTCAGGAACTACTGGTGTGAATTGAAAAATTCTTTTTCGAGTAAGGCTTTAGGCTATATGACATCACGGTGCGACTAATAGGAGCGAAGAAATAATGGAAAGTGTGGAAAAAACGGGGATTTTTTTCATCATTGAGGTCTTCCGATACTTGCGCTGTGAAAACGGTTCAAAATTCAAAGAATTAATGCCCAAAATAACTATTTCACGCAGACGAGGTCGCTGGCACAGCTAGTGTATTATATAATAGTATGACTTACAATTACATACAGGAGTTAGGCCTGCGAATTCGTTTACTATTTTCTGCACGTTCAAATAATATTTAAACCGCTTTTAAAGATATTTGATATGAGGACTGATTAGTCTTGGAATAAGCACATATTAAGTCTTTATTTCTAAATAAATAAAACTTCCTTTCATAAACGCTGCATACTCTGGCTTTATTCAAACACAAACCTAAGCAACATGCAATAAAACATATATTATAACGATTAACAATACCAAAGTCATTATTGTACTTCGTAAAATCGCCTCTATAAATATATCTACGAATAGTAACATACCCTCTCCTCGTGTGATACGATGAAGCGTGTTCACCATGAATGTTATCGTTCATTAACCCTAAGATATTATAGTGTACATAACAACAGTAAACTTCAGTATTTTGTATGTTAATATGTCTGGATATACGTACTCAGTTAGACAGGTAAACAGATCGATAAATTGTAACTGTTAACGTGACGGTTATTTTTTTTATTAATCCTTACCGCCCCACTCCTGGGCAAAGGTCTTCCCGAACTCCCTCCATACGACCCGGTCGAAGGCCTCCTCACGCCAGGCACTCGGAAACTGGTCCATATCCTGACGCCCGCAGGTCTTGGGCCTTCCTTTACCACGTTGCCGCGTCGCCCGCGAGGTTCCCACTGTGTCACGATCCCAGCCCAGCGTTCGGGGTGCATACGAACTACGTGACCCGCCCAATCCTATTTTAATTTGGCTGCTTTCTGGCCAACGTCAAAAAATTACTTTTACAAAATTAATGTTATTTATTTAAACAGTATAGTGGGTAAATTCAGACTTGAAACTATTTTTGTCTGGCTATATAAAAACAATGCGTAAGCAAACAAAGAATCTGTTCTAATATTTGTTATTGAATGATATAGTTATTGAATTTCATATGATATTAGTTCTGATTCTAATATCTTCTGTTTTACAATACGTTTAATTAAGTTTGATGAGTATACATTAATGTTTGTCTTATGGTGAGAACATGTAGATGATTCAACCATTTCATTACATTTTAAATAATATATCTGTAAAAAAATCAATGTAAGCCTGCGCCTCAATATTTTAGAAAGGAAACAAATATTGTATTTAATATTAATTAAATTAACCAATGTATGTTATAAAGTCATTATCCTAAGAATTAAATCAACGAAGCATAAATTAATTAAAGCTTTCAGACGTATAATTTGTTGTTACATGTATATTATCAAATTGTTAAGTGGGATTTAAACAAATAAATGACTTAAGTACCTACCCTATGTCTACTGAAACGACTTTTCGTGAAAACTCCCTTCGAAATGCTCATAATTTTGAGGAAAATAAACAAATCTCTCGAAGGTCTTAATATCAGATGAGGAAAAATGAGAAAAAACAACAAAGTAACTCACTTTTCTAAATGAAACTGATAAGTTTGATCAGTCGGCTCTGTTTGCCGACAACTGGAAAATATATTCAACTCGCTTGTACACACTTTTCTAAAATTATTTTCTTGAAGAAACTGATACGTTTTCAAACTTTCAAACTAATCTAGAAAGAGTTATAAAAAGCTTTGAAGCGGTTAACGTAAAGTAAAGCAGATTAAAAATATTACTCAAAAAAAATATCTAAACTACTGGGGTAAAATAAATGGGCCAAAATAAGAACATTTTAATAAGATAAATACTAATGTAATAATAATATACTTGGTACTGAGAGTTTGTTAATGTAGTAGTACACAATCTGACATCGCTGAGGCGAGAACTGTCTATACAATTGAGTCTCATCAATTATGATACAGCCGAGGCTGTAAAGAATCAAATCCAAACATAACAGGATCGACGTGATTAGCGTTAGAATTGAAAAAAAAAGCAAAGAATTTTATAGTTATCTGTTGTAGAATGTCAGGTTTAATTAATCTATTTTACAGAAAGAAATGTTTAATAAAATATCTTTATAAAATAATTGTGTCGTTTTATTTCTTGGTACTTACGAGTGTTACAATACATACATGTAAAGAGGTAAAATTGCCTACAGGTAGCCTCAAACAGAACCCTAAAAAGGACAGAACCCAAGCTGGAGACACGTGCAAGAATTATATTAACATAAAACTCTGACAATTTAGTAACAGGTGTTAAATGCTCACATGAAAATGTTGTAGATAAATAAAACTCTTGTTTGTGGCTTTTAAAATGCATCGCGAAATTGCTTGCTTTATGCCCCACGTTCTCCCGATTGGCAATATTAATATCGCTGCAAAATGCAATACGAAGAACATCGAAACAATTTCTCTATTAAATATTCAATGTAGAAGGAATATAAAATGATTACTTATTGGAGACTTTCGAAAGTAAGGGATCACTGCTTTACTGATCATTGCTTTAATTTGATTATAAATTATGTAAATTTTATCAACGTTACATTAAATATTTAAAAGTGAAAATCGCTCTGAAGCGTGTTCTGTCTAAAGCGTAGGTAAAGCTACATCCATTCACATTTGTGTCACCCCTAAAGACCTACGTTATTGTTTTGGCAGCTACTTTCTAGAGGTAAGCAGAGAGAACGTAGCTCCTGGAGGAGTTAGAACTCGTAAGTATATAATTAGATTTCATTTTATGGAATGAAAATATTTCGCTACTTGGAAGTAGTATATAACACTATCTTTAGATGCACGAAAAACTACATTTTCCTCTAATTAGCTTAATTTACCTATACCTATGTATAGCAAAAATCTGAAATCTACAATGTTATCAAGCTACTAAGATGAAAACGATACCATTTAATTAGCGAGTAATGTAAGTGTGTAGGTTTGGTTGTTCCTCTTAGCCAAGGAATTTTATAATCATACATAATAATACTCTAAAATCATAATGTTTGGACTCCACATGACATGTGAACTACTCCCAGGACCCCAGATCAAAATTGTCATCTCGACCGAACTGGCCGAGTATTTTTTGGACGAGATGTCAGTAAGCCGTGCTCAGTCGCTACAATGCGGTGTGGAAGCAGAATTTTGACACGTAGGTTAGTATACCTATGCAATAAATAAGACTTAATGAATAAAGACTGACTAGTTTTAAATTTATGAACGATGTATGTAATTTGACGAACCGACGGCAGATGGAGCAAGGCAATAACTAAATGGATTAACACATAATCAATTTATTTGTAAACAAAAGATTACACGTCAATTAGAAATGTCACAATTGTACATAACTAAAAGACACAATGTATTATTACATAAGTTATAACTGTTATTTATTTTACTAGACCTGTGCAACGGTGGCTGGGTGATATCAGAAAGTTAGAAGGAAACGTCTGGAACAGCGCAAAACAGGGATTATTAGCATAAGAAGGAGGAGGCCTATACCCTGCAGTGGGTCTCATTAGGCTGATGATGATTATGTATGCAATTTTAATATATATAAATAAATATTGGTATAATAAATAATAGTATTCTCTCTATACTTAGCTGCGTCTGCAAGGTGAGACTCAAATTGTTGTAAAATAACAGCGAGGCGGGAGGCAGCGACATACCCACATAGTTGCCTCGACGGAATGCCTCAGCGCCCTTCACCTTTACAACCCCACTTTTCTCTATGTGTTGAGGGTTAGGTAGAGTTTGATGTAAATGCTTGTCAATACTTCTATTGCAATATAGTGTGACGTAGAACCTCTTTACATTTAAGTGTAGGAACTCTTTTGTTTAGTTTTTTAGCTAGTTTTTTTTGACATCCATGGGAATGAGGTGTGGTAAAAATAAAAGTCGAGCGAGGTTGTGCAAAATTAAAACGGTGTTTCTTTCCTATCCCTGAACCCGCTTCCGTAACAATACAATAAATACAAGAGGCACATAATATGTATTATGCGTTTGCCAAAGAAGTTTCCAAGTATATTTTTTTAGTTAACCAGTAAGACATATTACAATAAAGTTTAGACAAAAAATACTGGCAGATACTTAATTATTGTCCACTTTGGATCAACGTATCATATTGTATTTTATGTATTATTGCGCCATAAAAATGTAAGGTTTCAATTAAATGACAAACAAATAGATAAGTATATTAGTAATATTTTTTAAACTACAAGTAATTTGCATTTTACTACAATTCCTTAGCAAGTGATAAAATATGAATGTAAAAATTATCAAGTTAGTCTATTTTACGAAAAAGCAAATTAAATTACAAGGTCTATTTATAGTAAAGCTTAATTCAGCAAAGATTTAAAGCAGACTCAATTTCAAATGTTCGACAAGTCATGGGTCCAAAATTCTATTTTAAATGATTGACATTCTTGAGCTCAAAGTGTTCTTAAAGAAACATTGACATGTAACATTAATGGACTAGCCTTAACACACAGAGCTCTCTTTCGACTTTTTTAAAATCTTGTATCCCAATTCGGTATCCGTGTTTCATTTGTTTCAATATCAGCTGAGCTGTGTTGCCTATACCATCATCATCATCAGCCCGTATATATAGCCCACTGCTGAGCATAGGCCTCTTTTCTTGTACGCCACTTGTCCCGGTCCTGTGGAGATTGAATGCCTATACCATACCAATATACATATACCTATATGTATGTAGATGTGTTTATTGGTCAGCTTGTTTCCTCTCCACACCACAAGGGTGTGGCTCCGTTGCTGTGCCCCAGAAGAATAAACAGACATTGCTGTTTTGAGTATAGCGACATTATAGGCACCTTAAGATGATTACCAGGCTACTTTTTATCCTAAAACAATACCAGCTATTTAATTAGCATCCAATAGTTATTATATACTATACTATGTCAACTCAAAGGAATAGGTTGAGACGCTGAGAAGCTGTCTCCAAGTTAGAAACCGATATGAAATGAGCTTTGGATTCCGACACCGACTGGAATGTATGACGCGAGTTAAAAGCGTCGTGAACGACTTGTCAACACGACTGAAAAGGATTATGAATTCTTCGAATTACATAATGAAACATACGTTTAAGCGTTGGCGTGTGAACATAATATAAGTAAATGAATAAATATTCCGAATTTCACACAGCGCCATCTAGTCACATACATACGTTCGTTGTTCTGTTTGTTCCTCGTTTATGACGTAAAGGATTTATATCATAGATATTTAATGGTGCTAGTATGAGGTTCCAAAAGGGACAAACCAAACACTTCTCAATTAGGATTACCTCCATATAGCATGTTCGAGTAGCACTCAAAACGCGATGACTAAATTTAGAACCTAAATTCACGTAAGCACTTTTCTTACTTATAAGCTTTACTCTACACTCTTGTTTCATAGTAGCTGCTGGTTGCTGATAGACAGAGATGCGTCACGAAGTTGTTGGCTCTCCGGTTTTGATAGCTGGATGTGTTGCGAATATAGAAACTGTAAGTATGGGAAATAAAACTAAAATTATTTACTATACTTACAGTTTAGTAATATATTTTTTTGAAACGGAGAAACGTGTATGCAAGAGTCACTTGATAAGTGGTCACACTGCTGTTTATAATTAATTCTTAACATTAATTCATACTATTGATGATTGTATTGAGAATCAAAATCAAAATCGTTTTTAGAGTCCACGAATTCTAGGAATATTGTAGTAATTTATGGAATCAAATTGTTCAGACGTCGTGCTTATTTTTTTGTCCAATTATATTTTGTTGCGAGTTGGCCAACTCTCGACAAAATATAACTGAGTTGGCCACTCTCATTCGATAAGAAGAAGAAGAAGAAGTTATATTTTCTACATATCCAAGCATTTTCTTCAACAAACAAAAATATTACAACACAATCTCACCTACTTGTAACACTGAGCATAAACGCAAAGTACAAGTAATTACAGAAGCGGTACACGTACATAATTCCAGCAAAAACTTTCTTTGTCTGACCGCACTCGGCAGGCCTCTGCCGCAAAATACATCTGATTATATTTAATTAGGCTTGTACACACATAATTTTACACCTACGTGCAAACAAGGCCGATTTTCGGGAGATTTTAGTTGCCTTTCTAGTTGTCTAGCCCACTCTCTAATGTTAAAGCTAAAATCTAATAATAATTCTTAAGTATTTTAGTTTAAGAAGTAGTTTAAGTTTTTATTCTATTGTTAGTATATAGTTTTTTAAATTAGTTTTTAATGAAATGTAAGTTTAATTTGTACAAATAAATGTTCTTCTTTCATTCGTCAACTACAATTTTATGAGGTATTTAATAATTATGTAGCATAGTTTAAGAACCAGCATGCATGTTTTTCATTCGAGGGTTAACACACGTTAAATTGTAGTTCTCGGCTGTTTGTATACTACGGCAGTCGTTAAGCCATGTCAGAGGCATTTAGGGCGGCTTGATAAACTCTCAACACCAGAGTTGGCCACTCTCATCCGATAAGAAGGAGAAGAGCCTGCATGTTCCAACCAAGACATTGTCATACTTCATCTTCTACCTACCACAATGTCGTTTGTGCGAGTGTTGTTTCTAATAAGCTAATGGTCATCTTAACACAAGCTAGATAGATAAAAACTTGACGGTATAAATAGTTGTTTGTAGAATTGTAGGGCCCACCTAATTAAAATTTGTCTACTGTTAATAAATATGTACCTAGGACAATGGTAGTACTCTCAATTAAAATGAATGTTAGCTCATATTTTATGTACTGTCGCTAAGATTTCTACTTTCTTCCAGTTGTAATGTTAACCATCAGTGATTAGAATTTTAAAGAAAAGGTTTAAAAGATCGTCAACAGTGTTTGGCTAAAATTATCTCGAGAGAACGGACTAACTATAAGTGCTTAAAATACGACTGTCTGTACCTAATAAATAAATAAACACTTGTTCCCCGCGGAATATAGCGCATATATCTTCAAAGCGAGAGTGTATCGGTTATTACTGGGTAAGCACGCTCCATCCTAATCATAATCATCATTTATTCATAAAGCCATTTTACACGTCACATTGTATAGTTGTAAATACTAGAAAATAATTACAGTACTATTTAATATATGTAAATTTACAAGTCGAAAACTAAATTGTATTACTTATAAATATACAATTCAAATCATAATTAAATTAATAAATAATAACTTTGTTACATTCAAAATTGTCATGTGAACTTCATGAACTCCTCGATGGAACAGAAGGAGTGCTCCAACAGCCACCGCTGGAGGCGGGTTTATGTTTAGGCAGGCTAGACCGTAATGATTGCTTACCACCAGGCAAATAACGGTCAAGTGCCATTCCTTGTTAAAAAAAACCTTAATGCATTACTCTAGCCCAAACTCATTTAAAATATAGTGGTCAGAATTTCTTTTTGATGTAAGTAATTAGGGCAACATTGTCTCAACTTTTCCAACTTCGAACATGAACTCGGTTTATTCAAAGTGAGCGAGAAATAAATGCCACTCTTCATTTACCTAAAACTAATCCATCTGTGAAAGTAATTTCGTTTGATATTCACTTACGAACATAAGTTTAATTTTTTTTCTGTATTCGTTTTTGGCCAAATTGTGAATGAATGTGTAAATAAATTGAAACTATATAGAGTTTTTTTTTTATCTTCTTCTTTTTATTCACATAGCTTAACGACTGCTGAATATAAATCATATGTATGTCCGTCCATACTATGTTTTGAAATTGGTAAGAAAAGAACAACAAAATTAATTACAAAAAGTATGTAAGTATTTCAGTAGTAAGTAATTTAAAATTAAATTTTCTACAAAATAAATACAAAATAAAAGGGTACAGAATTTCTATGAAAAGTTTCAGTAATTAGTACTGTGTGGTAACCTGCCCTTTTTGAACCATTATACAAATAACTTTAAGATGCATCGTCGTCAGGACTCCATCAACATGTAAAGTATGGTACAGTAAGTACACGCTAACTGAATAAAATAAAATACAGTTAACCATTTATCTTAATCATTAACCATTCTACTATTGAAAATATTTTTTATTATGTTTGGGTTTTTAGCCATCCAAAAGTAATATGTACACTTTAAAAAGGAGGGTTTGGAATTCTTTTTTTTTCTATTATATCAACAATATATTTGCGATTCCTAACATAACTTTTGAGTATATCTAATCAAAACAAAAACCTTCCAACTGGAATATATAAAAACGCATGACTCTCCTTAACGGTAAGCACCGCGGTCCTTTTCTAGATTGATTAAAACACCGTCTAAAACGAAGGGTTGTTAACTGAAATACAAAAGCAAAGGAAACAAAGGAGTAATGGATTAAGTTGGTACCTCGAGTTAATTAGTGTATTTAGAGCGTGTAATTAATAACAATTAAATCCTTCACACGACCTTTTTGATGTCGCTATTGTCGAGAGGTAAATCCGCTTATCTTTGGAGCCCACCGCTCTGCGCTGGAGAGACAACGGAGAACATTTGTTGCATATTTCAGTACAAAGTTGATGAAGTTTTTCTTTGTATTCGAAACGTGGAGCGGCCCGCTGAAATTGAAACTGGCGAACGATTTACATGAGAATTAAAGCGTGTGGAGCGAGTTTATTGATGTTGAAAGGATTAATGCATCAAGGTCACACGTATTCTCAATTGGATAGTGCTGAATTGATATGAATGAATATGCGTGGCAGTTGATTTGATGTTCAAATTACTTATATGTATTTGGTATCTATTTAATAATAGTTGAAGTTAAAGATATGCAAGGAAAGGTAAAGGTTTCAAATTTAAGAAAAATTGAGGTCTTGTCGGAACTATTATAAAGTGTCAAGAGATTACGTAGTAACAAGAGTTGAATAAAAACAAGCAATAATAAAACTATAAAAGTCATAGGTTTTTTCAGTTACCTTACAAACATTTAAGTTACCTTTAAAACAACTACATATATACAATTTATTTTGTACACGCACTTATAAGTTGAAAGACATTTCAGTGCTCATTAGGAATGTACAATGTAAAGTTGAATAGTTTACAGAGAGGTTTGGCGGTTACATAAGGAAATGTTGAAAAATTCAGAGGCGCTACGCAGCCTAGTTTCATAGTCGTAGCAGCGTAGCGGGCGTAGCAGCGTGGAGGACCGCGTAGCAACGTAGACACTCGTAGCACTTTAGCTATGTAAATTATATTTTACGGAGGCTATAATAGTTAAACGTATTTCACATATGTGTAAGTTATGGTGATTAATATAGTATGAATCACCATTTTCCCATCACGCTTTGATTTATTCTAATATTGGCAGTTTAAAAATAGATGAAAAGATAAATCGGTGATTTATGTATCTTTAACATCTGTTTTTAAAAACTGTTAACCACTTGTTAGTTAGAGTTGTTAAAAACGAAAGTATGTTATTATCTTACGAAAAGAGGACATCTATTAGTAAGCAAAATTTGCCCGTTAATATATGTAAAAAGTAACCTATTCGTATGTACAAAACTAATAATGTAGAGTCCACATTACTTTTATTTATATTAATTCGCTTCTATCATTTGAGAGTGAAGGTAGCAAACAGACAGATTCCCATCTAGATCATATTTGTGCTCGCTCATACGAACTAGCTAATAATATATTAATTTAAAAAAGTCAAGGCAAGGTTTAATATCTAAGAAATGGGTTTGCACTTGACCACAATTCGCCTGATGATAAGTAATCATTAGGGTCTCGGGACGAGCGTGCTTACCCAGTAAGAACCGATTCACTTTCGCTTTGAAGATCGTGAATCGATCGTTATCGTGATCTCTCTTGTGTTTGAAGGTTGTCTGGAAGAGATCACTTAATGTGATAAGATCCCCACAGTACCTGGATATTAAGTACATGGACTATGTTATTGTATCTGTGTGTAATTCTGGTGTACAAGTCTATTAAGTTCCAGGTTTAAAAAAACCGTTTTATATACATTTAACAGAAAAAAATTCAAATAGATTTTCTAGATAGCAAAAAATAAGTAAGATTTTATATTTTTTTTTCTATACCTCATATACCTTTATATTTTCAAGGATACGCAACTTCAGCCCCATCTCTAGTGAAAGAACTACAAATACAAAGTACAATGGTAACAGAGTGAAATCATTGAAGTTTTATAGGCACAACAAAATACCATTTTCATGGAATATATAAATAAACACTCGGATCGGACAGTTACTGCAAGACGGAAAATCGGCGGAGGCTTTTACCGCCAAGGGCGGTACTTCACCGTGAAAGATACAAATACAAACCCTAAATTCTAATTAATATAAATCTAACATAAACATTGAAATATCTAACCAAATATACTAACTCTGTTTGTAATACGGTTAAGTAAAATAAAAGCTTTTTTATTTTTATTTTATTTATACCCCTTATACCATCAAAAAATGTTCAATTTTACAAATCCGTTACAAATCCTCCACCCTTATATATAGTAAAATCACTAATGCCCTTGAGCGAGGGGCAAGTTCCGTAGTGAAAGCGTGTGCACGGTAAATTTAACAATTTTATACTCAATTATGCATTACTATGGCCACTCTGTTTTGAAGACGAAGTTTTGGCAACTAGCTAGAAAATAAAATAAAAACATCAATACATTATTATACGTACCTTTAAACCTAGAATTTAATAGACAGAACTGGGTAATATGTACATCCAAATTTTTGTCCTTTTTTCTAAAGTTTTGTCCCGTACAGATTAAGGTTTAAAATTATTTGCTAGTTGATGATTAGATATTTACTAACTAGAATAGTAAGAAACATTGTTTAAAATATAAATATTCAAACGCAATCTCAAAAAAAACATGACATAGCAACCACTGTAAAATCATTCAACCGAATCAAAAACCTCGTTCTAGCACCGGCCAACGCATGTAAAGTACTTGCAACAGATTGGATTTTTAATATATGCAAAGCCCTCTTGCAAATGACCTAGATAACTGGCTAGCACTCTAAGTTCCATCGAACAACGCACTAGAACTTTATCCTCCACTTTGCAAGTAAAATTGTGACGGTCAGCCCTTTGAAACGAGTGTGTGAATCTGGGACAACTTTCATAGCGCCATCTTGCCACGTACATAGTTTTAAGTAAATGCACATAAAGTTTAAAACTAAAAGAATGACGATGACAACGTGGTATAATAATTATATGTACATCGGTAAGCATCGTACGTTTTTTGCAAATACATACTAAATTTACATACAATACCTACAACTTTATTGCACACAAAAAACAATATAAATTAACATATGTAATAAAAGGACTTAAACTATATGTAGATTATGTACAAGAGGCCGGCCTTATCACTTTGAGTGATGTCTTCCAGGCAACCTTGAAAGAGATCAGTTTGGTCGGTGGCGCCATATATCATGCATGATATTTAAGTATGTGGCTAGATGGCGCTGCGTGCGAAGTGTAAGAATATTTTTTTATACAAAGTTGCATGCTTAGTATTTCCTGCTCATTTTTGTCTTTAAAAACCACTTTCCAACAGTTGCAGAGTACATTTTAACTACGATGATATTCTATTATCTACTCGTATTAAAATTTTACGTTATTACCAATCAACAGCTGGCTCAATAACTTAGTCCAATCCAAGCCGAGTACAAAACAAACGAAGCCTCCAAGTTTGATCGTTACTTATGATATTGATAGCGGGATAGAGGGTTCACACTCGGCTGATGGATACGTTCCGCTTCGCCGCTCCCGTTGTAGGTCGCATGAGCTACAGGCTATTCTCGTTTATGTCACTTTCACTCAATTCGTAACTAGAATAAAAGATAGACAAGTTGGTTCTGGCAACGCGTTTCAAAGCATTTGGAGTTTCTTCCTCAAGTGAGTCATACATCACCGCTTCGTCTCGGTAGAATCCGTGCTGTTCGTAAAATTAACAACTTTTAAATTATATATATTTTAATAATTATATGACATTGTTAAGTGATTGTAAGGTATTTGAGTATGAAATAGTTAATGTAATTGGTTGCGACCGTTTTAATTATTATTAAATAAATAAATTAATTAATGTAAGTTTCGCCCGCCATTAAATACATCATTGATGGGCATACATTTAACATTCCTACTCAATCATTCCAACTTTCCATATTAGCAGTTCACTACTAACATTTCGTAAAAACTGTTTATAAGCAAGTGACGATATGACGAAGTAGAGGCCTATTTGTGTGAGAGACGTCCGATCGGGAAGGAAATGAGAATTTTCTCAGGGTGTGACAGTTTCATACTTACGCATGAAGCGGGAAATGGGAAATTTGATTGGGGCGTCGCGAACATGAAACTCTGTTTACTCTGTTATCTTTGCGCACTTTATTACGTGAACAATTTAGACGGAGTTCTCGTTTGATCAGTTTTGCCTTCTTATTTGATTCAATATACGCACTAATTTAAATAATTTCTTATTCTAAAGTTAGACAATCTTTGTGCCGCTATACTTATAGATGGCATATTTATATAATATGTATATTGTTAATGCCATCAGAATAATCAATTGTTTGCTAAAATCTATACTAATATTATAAAGCTGAAGAGTTTGTTTGTTTGTTTGAACGCGCTAATCTCTAAAACTACTGGTGCGAATTGAAAAATTCTTTTTGTGTAGAATAGACCATTTATCGAGGAAGGCTTAAGGCTATCACTATATCACGCTGCAACTAATAGGACCGAAGAAAAAACAATGGAAAATGTGGAAAAACGGGAAAAATTATTCATCTTTGAAGACTTCCGTTGCGTGCGCTGCAAAAACGGTTCAAGTCGTGGGTAAAAGCTATAATTTATAAAGCTGAAGAGGTTGTTTGCAAAAATAAATATGATGCTCAAAATTACTATTCCACGCGGACGAATTCGCAGGCACAGCTAGTTAACAATATGGAGGATTTCTCGTAAACTGTTTTTTATCAGCAGTAGTTGAACACTAATTAGATCTTATAAAAAAGTTCATTTGTCTGACAGTAATTGCTTAGGCTTCCTTAAAAATCAATAACTTGCGACGTTAGTTTAAAAAGAAATTAACCTATTTACTTCTCCTAACTGCTAGACTCATAGCTATATGTGACAATAAATGACTTTATCTGTAGCCTCTGTAAGTACATATGTGTTTATAAAGCATATGGCAGGAAAATCGTTTTTCTGTTGTCTTTCGGCCGGTGACAGCTCATAAATCAATGAACAATGTTATCCGACGTCATGTATTATATTTCATGCTAGGATCGTAAATTAAGGAAGGGGAAATGTAGATATTTTTATTTGCGTATCGATAAAGCCAATGCTTGTATTCGTTAGGAATTCACGTACAGAAAAAGTGATACATGTCTTTGAGAGAAAATGTGTAGACGACTCAATTGTTTCTTTGTAGTAATAATCAAGTTATCATCTTAGCACCATATTTTTTTTTAATAGTTTATTTTATTTCTACACACTAACTTGGTAATCATATTCGATAATTCATAATCTTATACCTAGAATAATATATTATACCTACCTACCTATTAGCTATACTACAAAATGACTCCCTAGCTGTATCACATATACATACTTCAAGTTATCAAGTTAAGGTAAGTTATTATATATCTGCTAAGTTACGGCACATCACTTAAAGCATCTTCAGTATCCCGCAATTCAGTGTTGTAAATTGGCATTACGATATAATGGCATGTCTCGAATGCTCGCAAATTGACTCGTTACCGTCTTACTGCCTATATTGCATACATAATGTTGGTAGCAGCAGCATACAGAAGAAAATATATTTTGCGTCTTCTTCTTTGTATCACTGGCCAGATCTGGTGTTGAGAGTTATAAATGCAAAAATAAATCAAAAGAAAAAAGTGCAAAAGTTAAAAGTGCTAACTGCTATAAGGGCCTGTGCCATGGCTGAACGACTGCCGTAGTATGACTAACAGCCAGTGTCTGCAATTTAACGCGTAATCCGACTCACGACAGGGCTTAAATGCCACTTTTTGGTCACCCATCCAAGGACTGGCCGTTTCGACAAACGCTTAACATTAGTACACGCATGCGATTAGTCTAATACTAATATAGGCATGTCGCTAAAAAGTTTTAATACATTCTGAAATTAAATAACCGATTTGGATAACGTTTCTTTTTTCATGAAATCCCGAGCCCGGATTAGCAAAAATGTACATAGTTCCTATACATCTAAAATTAATGCAAGCAAAACAACGAGTCGCTGCCAGTAAGTATATATATATATATACATATTATACATACCAACACACATTCAAACGCATTTGTGTAACTACTCGGAACATTTTTTTCACATGAGATAGGCTCGCGCTTGACTACAACTTGCCTAATGTTAAGCAACGTTGTAATCTACGATCTAGCGCGCTTGCCTAGAAGAAACCGGCACATTCATGTATATATGTACGGTAGTTTGATGACTTAGTGAGAGTTTAATTTTACTCATGCTGGCTATGCTGTCTAGTCGTATCAAAGTAAATCATGTTATAATGCTGCTGAGAAAAGTTTGTGAAATCGGAAAACTTCCAAGAAAAACCTGGAGAGCCAAGCCCAAGTAGATTTTCTCACAATATATTTTGTTTGTGTTATCATCTGTGCTTTAAATTAAAAAGAAAAGTATAATATCCGTTAGATAGTACCCACGATACAAGTGTTAGCTTAGTGGGGCTAGATGGCGCTGTGTGCAATGTCCCGAAATAATTATTTATTTTATTTTATATCGTATCCTATCAGGGTTTGGTTTGATGACAGCGGTATACATAAATAATTAAATTCATACACTTCCAGGAACATTGACATGTATTTTATAACAAAAGGTGAGCATAAGTATAATATTCATTTATCTATTACCAATGACACAAACATTTGCTTAGTAATGGGGCTAGATGGCGCTGTGTACAATGTCTCACAATATTTGTTTATTTAAGTGTCGTGTCTACCCTTCCGATAAGAGCATCTGTTCCGGACAAGACGGTCTTAAAGAACAATGCTGGCATTAAGGGGTCGTCCATTAACACATCACGTGAGGCTCGAATGGGGGGGTAGGGGTCCATAAAAAAGTCACGAAATATCACATGGGGGGAGGGGGGGTGTAGTGACATATCACGTGTATTTATTTTTTCGACTAACGCGCGAAAAGCAAAAACAATCTGCAGGTCCTGTAACCTTTCTGTTTACCGCTAGGCATTATTGTAATATTTAATTTGAATAAAAGTAGAAAATTAAGATTCTTTATAGGTCTTAAAAATACACGTGATATATGGGGGGAGGGGGGGTTAATCATAAACATCACCATGTATCACCACGGGGGAGGGGGGTTAAAAAAATGCCAAAAAAAACATCACGTGATTAATGGACGGCCCCTAAGGTGGACACAGCACGGAAAACCTCTTGTAGTAAATCATTTAGGGAAAATAAACACAATTAGATTTGCAAGGCGTCTGAACTCGCAGCATAGGGTGTGTAACTATTTTCTTTTATAAGTGTTTTATAAGGAGTAAAATAAGAGGTCTAAATAAGAAAAGTAATCTAAATATATAAAACTCAAAGGTGACTGACTGACTGACTGATTGACTGATTGACTGATATAGTGATCTATCAACGCACAGCTCAAACCATTGGACGGATTGGGCTGAAATTTGGAATGAAGGTAGGTACATGTTACGACGTAGGCATCCGCTAAGAAAGGATTTTTGGAAATGCCACTTTTAAAGGGTTGAAATAGGGGATGCAAGTTTTACTTCTTAATGCGAGTGAAGCCGCGAGCACCAACTAGTGCTGTATAAGAATATGCAAGACTGTTTTTTTTTCTTATACATTTATTTAATAATACTAAGAAAAATAAAGTGTGTTGACTGCAAATAATCTGTATGTATGTACGTCGTGTCAAAGAAAATTCTGACAAATAAGCATACAACGACATTTAAGAAATAATGCGTCTAAGAGGCATAAATATCTAGTAAAAAAAAGTGTAGATTGAATCTAATTCGTCATTTGCTACATCTTAGACTACAGAGGTGCTTAACATCAAGCAAGATGTAACGTAAGCCGTACGTGTATAAAAAAAAAACTCAAACAAATAGCTCAGTAAAATCTCATCATTTGCTAGTTTTGCGAATCGAAACGTTACAAGTTGAATGAAGGATTTGAAAATAACATTGTTTACACGATATCTGGGTGTTTTGACACGAGAGTAGCGCGAACTAGGGCGGGGTATTATGAGGCTAGCAAGAGATATTCAATATTTGTAGAGAGAATAGCCAGAAATAACTATTTACTATAAAAAAAACATACAGAATAATTGGAAACCTCCTTGTTTGAAATCGGTTAAAAAGGCATTAAATTTGATAGATAATTTATAAATACGTTTATGTGATATTTTTTCTGTACCAGACAAGAAATAAACCTTATTATGTTTACATTTAGAAAAATGTAGTTAGTATTAGTTAGTTTTATTGGAAAATGAACGAAAATAATCAGACCGGTTTCGAACTTGCGTATTTATGATTACCAGTAGCGATTTCTTCCAGGCAACCGTAGGATGTACAGGAGTCGAAAGAAAAATAATTATATAATGTACCTACTACTATTCTAGAAGGATATTTTTTTAAAAGATTACAGTACTTTTATAAAACCTTCCACTTCATTCTAAATCTATGGCACTCATAAACAGTCCCTAGTTCTTGTAAATACACGTTTGAGTGATCTGTTACCGACTACAAACTAAATGCTAATAATACGGACTTTACGGGAATCATGACGAGCCCGCCGAGTTTACATAACTTGTTTACGGATGCCCACATACATTAGCTGGATTATTCGGTAAAGCAACCAGGTAGAAAGGGGTTATTGAACTTGAGCTGCTATTGGTGGAAAAACGAGCTTATAATTTGTTGATTTTTCAGTGATAAGGATGATATCTAATAATTTTCATGTCTATATAGTTAGTATAGATTGTAAATAATAATAGTGAGCCGTGATAATCGTCATTCATTCCAAAATCTTACAACTCTATTTGGTGGATTTCAAATTTTGGCCAATGACAGGACGTATAAGTAGATTTGATGGGAGAATTAAAGCTGATCGTCGTTCTAGAAAACGGGAATCAATGAATGAAACAGAGCCTTAAAAGTCCTCGGGATCAATCGGTTAAAATTTGATATTCCTGTAAACATAAATACCATATTGAACAGGAAAATAATTCTTATAATTAGCCACAATCAACTAACTTTTGGATTAACTATATTACAACTAATATGTAAAACAACTTATCTTACAAAACTGCTGGCCTGTTAGCTTAGTTGGTTGTGGCTCTGCCTTCTGATTTGGAGGCTGCGGGTTCGATTCCCGAATGACACAAGTTTTTATGAACTTTAAAAATTTATAATTACTTGTATTGAGCCTGGTCGTTTCTATGTATATTAAGTATGTATTTACAAAAAAAGTATATAAGTATTATATCCGTTATCTAGTACCCACGACACAAGCGTTTGCTTAGTGCGGGGCTAGATGGCGCTGTATGCAATGTCCCGGAATATATATTTAAAATAATTTTTAAATCGACCTGTTTTCCTTATTTACAAATTATTAAAAAAGTTTACGATGCATCAATGCTATCCTTATATTTACAAACTCTATCTACCTACTTCTACAATCATCGAAATACATTTTCCGTTCCGCGCCCACAGATCCCTGGGAGCGAGCATGTACCCGTCACATACAATTCCTGAAATATGAACGTGATGTTTTATACTCCACTACTTTTAAATTTATTCCCGGGCACGCCACTTTGACGCTATCGAATATTGCCGCTATTAGAATATTTGATGCGACTTTTACTACTTCATCTGCTGTTGGTTGCTATGTTATGCTATGAGGCAAACATGTGTAATACAGTTTTTAGTTTATGTTTAAGTTTACTGTCTATTTAATTTATATATTTATCATGATTACTATAAATCACCTTGGTTTACAATATAGTGAGCTTTCTGATATCCTAGAAGCATATCTCAAAAAGAAAATCTGCCTCTAAACTCCTAATTACAGAAGGTTTTTTTAAGAGAAAATTCATAACTATTTGAATAAGTTTAACCACTTCGAATATATGCATTGTGTTATTTTAGATGACAGATGGTCTGAAATGCCTGACTGATAAAATGTATTTTTTTAAACAAAAATGAGCAAATCACCTTACCAATTTCCTTAATTCAGTAACCTCATAAAGGGACAAATATCACAAGTTTCAAAGCAACGCAAACATAGGTAAAACTGCATACATAATAGGTGCTTACATAACTTAATGGACGCACTAACCTAGTTTTCTATTTATAAGATAGTTACACTGCATTCTGCACGGCCGCTGGTATAAAACAAGGCAGTAAGCCCACTCTGCACAGTTGTGTGTTGTTTTACTACATTACCTATCGATATTGTTTTGCAATCGAGAAAAACTGTAGGTAATTGATGGGCACCTTTGTAACGGGTAGATATGACAAGATTTGACAGCGTCCCTTAACACTCATGGATATGATGCTTTCTGTACTTTTATATTTTTTATAGGTTAGGATGCTTGGTGCTGCAGCCTAGGGCGTAACACGTTTACCTAGAAGATACCTATTAACTCTAGATTTGTAGACCCCTGGATTGTAGTTCGCAGGAAACACAGTTTCTGGTAAAGTTCCAAAGTTTTGCCGTCTGTAAAATAAATATATACATAAATCTATTTACGACCTTCTCTTTTAATACATATGTACGTGTACAACAAAATTTCGCATAGCATTGTTAAAGCTATGCTACGGATTATATGACCGTCTTAATGAAAATGGATCACCATTTCCAGAAAATAAATTGTATATGACATATTTTCTCGCATAACGAATGCTTACCACTTGCAGTTTTTTTACAAGGAATGTGTTTGCACTTTACCATAATTCGTCTGATGGTAAGCAATCATTACGGTCTAGGGTGGAGTGAGCCTTAGTGAATCAGCATTCACCAAAGTTAAAAGCTGAAAGTTAAAGTTGAAAAGCAAATAATATATACTGGCATAACTTCCAAGCACTTAATATTTGAGTTTTCATAAGAAAAGGCTTAAATTGTACTCAATACATTATTTGTTTCTAATTAGTGTTGCCGCGGATTCGCAAAGCTGTGAAGTTTCTTAAGTAAAGCCGAATAAGAAAGTATTAAAATATTATTGTTGTAGCAATAAAGGTTTATAGGGCTTAGTGCAATTATTGACATACCTACCGTTCTTTTTCTATATTTTTCTAGGTTTCATGATTTCAAAAAAAGTTCGTGATAAAATCCTATGACATTGGTTTAACTAAGTATGTCTATTCCCTTAATTTAACAATCGATATTGAAAGTGGTTTATTTATTTTGTATCTCATATAGTGGTCTCATATTGACTTTTAAATTGACATTTATTAATAAATTATTTGTATTTGTATTTGCAGTTTGTTCCAGTTATGACTTACCTACTATGTTATTCACAAAGTTGGTTTTTCTTCCTTCTTCGTATGAGAGTGGCCTACTCTAGTGTCGAGAGATTTCAAACTATTCCAAGGGCCTCGAAAAAATATGAAATACTTTGTTGATACATATTTTTATATTAATTAAAAAAAAAACTTTTTGTACTAAAAAAGCTTTTATTAAGTATTTTAACGTCCACACACCCTTTCTTATAGAAACTACAATACCTGACATACCTACGGCTCCATAAATAAGGTCGCAAGAGCTGGTCGCGAACAAATTGCTTCCATACGTTACTCTGCAAGTGGAGCTGTGGCTCTTGTTTCCCCTTTGTTACTGAAGCCTGTCAGATTACGGACGTAAAGAACTGCCTGCACTATTTTATAAGGTGATTTCAATTCAGACCTCAATATGACAAGGAATCATACCGTAGATAATCAAAATGGATCAAGGAATTATTGTATTATTATTTTTTATCTATTATTTATTGTTATAATAAGCGAGTGTGGCTCAGCGGTTCCAGTGTCTGCTTTTCATCCAGACGCACCCTGGTTCGAATCCGCCCTACACCAATGACTTGTATTTTCAAGTTATGTGTAGATTTGCACTCGCTTAGCGGTGAAGGAAAACATCGTGAGGAAACCGACATGTTTGAGGACCACAATATCCGAGGACATGCGTCTTCCGTGGAAGGACCTGGGCGCCCACCACGATGTATCTGCCCAAGAAAACTCCCCTAACGAATTAATTCTGCGGGGGAGTCACGACCCTCAGTCATGAGGAAATACGAATCAAAGAGAGAGAGAGATTTATTGTTATAAGTTCACTAAACTAAAAATGTACTAATACTAACTTATAATAATAATATAGCTAAACTTACGGACGTACATTACCTTATTTTTCCGTATTATAACGAAAGTGTACTTTGAAATCGGTTGTTAGTTAAAACAGTGTTACTTGCTATTTATAATGAGTTTGTATTTACAAGAGAAGAGTATATATTATATCCGTTACCAAGTACCCATGGTACAAGCGTAAGCTTAGTATGGGGTTAGATGGCGCTTTGTGATATGTCCTGAAATATTGATTTATTTTTAAAATTTACACGTCGATTACCAACGTACATTTCGTTCGACTTGTAAAACAAAACCGTTCTTTCTTAATAATTATGCTAACAAAAGAGTATTTGTTGGTTGGATTTTTGATATGGTGATAGTAAAGGAACTGGAGAGTACAAAAAGCTTACTTTTAAATGAAAATGAAAAATGAAAATTATTTATTTTGTGACAAGAAATTACATACGAACACATTCAAGAAAGTAAGACAAACACATTTTGCACATACACAATTTCCTGTCACAAGCCGGCCTCAACTCAGCATGTGCTGACTGCGAACAGTCAGCGCTGGTCTGCTTTTACGTGCTTTTACCTCGATATCACGCAATCAAACCCACGAATATTTACTAGTAACTGTAATAAATATTTTACGAACATTCCTATTAGAAAAATACACGGCAAAGAGGCATTCCAAGCCTCAGGAGCTCTCTTTGCCGAAATACCCGCATCTTGTATCCCACAACACAAAGTAATTCGCTGTTTCCACCCTCAATGATGATACAAGAAGTAATAAACGCCTCAATAAAGTAAAAAAATTGGTCACATGTATGCCAAATATCTAACCTAGCGGCAATATTCGCGATGTGCGGGGATAAAAAGTTGCCTATCTGCTAAAGTAAGTTAAATTAGCTAAATAATTCTTTAAACATGTTTGCTTTCTCATAAATATTAGATTTTATAATAAAATTTACTAAAAGAAAAATTAATTGGGGTGGTATGAAATAAATATGATAAATTTATGATACAGAACAAAAAATTTTACGTAACATCTTTCCAAGTTCACACTGCGACGTCCGCGTCATGGACGTATGATATGCCTGTATGGCGATTTATACAGTTACGATATAATTTAAATATAATTAATGAAAATTCCAGTCTATTGCACATAGCGCCCTCTAGCCCCACACTAAGCAAACGCTTGTGTTATGGGTATTATATAACAGATATAATCCTTTAATTTTTTTTTCTAAATACTAATATAATAATAAATGGTTTGATTGAATAGAAAAAAAAATAATAGTTAATAAGAGTATGTGTGTAATATGGTCTACGCTCGCACCCCTTTTAGGGCTGGTTTACACAACAACAGTTTTTGTCGCGCTTCGTTTGTAAATCCGCTCAACTATGTCGGCGTCAAGCCAAATAATGCTAACTAGGTCATTGTAGGAACATTCTGTGCACATAAGGGTGACATGTACATTAGGAACTACGTAATTATCTATAGGTACTTGTTCACAGCGAGGTTTTCAAGCCTCAATGCAAGATGAATGGTGGCGTAGATTTGAAATACGTACTTATAGGCAACTGTATATAATAGATATACTTACTTAATATGTAGGTATGCTGTAGGAGTTTTCTGATTTTTGTGACTTATTAGATAGTGTTTTTGATCTAGTATAATTTCTATGACATTTAGAAGAATAAGAAAGGGCTCCAAAGCGTTATTCCAAGAATCTTTGGGAGTAAAATGTATCTATGTACCTAGTAAGTAAAATTAAACTAAATCCGAAATATCTTAAACTAAATAGAACGTAAATAATAACAATGAAGCCAAAGACATATTATTTCTCAAAAACAAAACAATTTCTTCAAATTCACCACAAAAGGACACGATCATGATCATCATCAGAACTTAAACTACAATTCGTACAACTTTTACGCGTTTACATTATCTTTACAAATTAGATATCCTTACTACTAGCGCCATCGCACTGAAAATTTAGGACTAAGAAAATTACAATACAGCGACATCTAGCGGTTGCTATACATACTTTTAGCTTCATTAGAACCAAAATTTCCGGGATAAATTACCGGGTTGCGATTGGATGAAGAGGGACATTTTTGTAAACATCCTATATAAGAAAATGTTACCTACATAGGTTAAAATTAAAAGCATAGATGGCGGGCTAAACTAAATTTGAATAGAGGTTTGAACCTTGTATAAAGCACCGTGTCACAGTGACTAAATACAAAGTCAACCACAAAATATCCGATAGAGGGATCTACTGGTGTTACAGCGGAAATTATACATACGTATATCAATTTGGTTGGTGTATTTACCAAACCTAACCAAACCTAAGCATGAAATAAAATAAATACTTACCTCTAAAGTGGAGACCGTTTCTTTATATTTTTAATTAGAGTATTAGATATTTATTTGTAGCATTTATACATATATACCTATCTACATACATGTTTAAGTAACAATAAATTTTGTATGGTGGATTACACTATGAATAAAATATGAGAGAAAAACATTTTTTTTGTATGTTTTAATATCGATCTTATGAATTATCGTGTTCCTTCTAGAAACTGGTTTGTAATTTATAAGATCCAGATAGTTATTATCTTCTTTCTATCCGTCCTCAAAACATAAATCCGTCGTTTAGGGTTTCCTGAGAAGCAGTCTTATTTGTAAACCAGGCCTCTAGGTTAGGTTCTAGTTCATTCATAAATAGTATAGGCAAATAAACGATATCGTACCGCTTTAGACTCCGATTCAAGATCTATAATCTGAGACTTTAGGTACCTAACTTATTGAAGCTGTGCCTAATTATCCGATAGGTATTGGTAATAAATGATTTTAAATATGTTAATAAGGTAAGTGCTATCTTTACAATAAAAGGGGTGCGATACATATATTAACACACATAAATTTATTTAACACTTTTGAAGATAGAGCCTAAATCTTTAATACATTTACCTGAATTTTTCTTAAAAACTTTTAACAGTTTTTTGTACTTTTATACGTACGCAAATTCGGTGTGTAGATCCTGATGCCCTAGAAGAGCATTCTATTCAGGACCTACTCAAGACTCTAACATATATTATATTAAAATATTTATTGGCACTTCATAAAGTTATTGCACTTAGCATGCATCTAAAGCCGCAGGAATCTAGTACATCATTAGCTTTTGCCCGCTGCTTCACCCGCATTACTATCCATATAAACCTTTCTCTTGATTCAATTAAATCTGTTGTGTAGTTTTTAAGATCTAAGAATACACACAAATAGACGCTGGAAGCGACTTTGCTTTATACTTTGTAGTGATAAAGTACACTATAAAAATGTCATCTCTAATTTAAAAGAAAATATAGTTTTCAGACACACAAAATTTAACTACACATCACGTAATTATTCATGTAATTACAATCATCCATAAATATTCTTTGAACTATACATAATGAAAGTGAATAATTATTTATTATTAACTGAAAAAATGTATAGATATTTCTAATACTTATTCACAATCAAACTACAATAAAGCCGCAAAACACTTATTACATTACCACCACAGCTTCCTTAAAAACATTCCCTCCCGGGCAGAGAAATCGCTTATAATAAATCACTTAGATCCGCGACATTAATCAAACAATAACCATTGGAAATTGGATCCTCTCATCATGAGCTTTTAGAGATCCTTTGTGCGCTAAAGAGCCCTGACATACCGTGTTATCAAATAAAAGAAAGGTGTGAATTTTAGCAGGCGGTTGCTGAGGCCCCTCCCACTTAAGATGGCGATGCCCCCTCCAGCACAGAGCCAGCCAGTAGCGAGAGAGGAAACCATCTCGACCATACCTACCGTCGCATCAACGCATCTCACGGATACTCCTATTTTCGGAAGCAATTATCAGCTTCCGACGAACTCGCGCTCAGAGATTTAGCGACGCTCTAAACGCGCACCGACACGACGACTCTACTTAAAATGTAAATCGTCACGCAACCAACATGGATGCGAACGATATATCGAGCACGTGTGAAAACGACTCGATCAACAGAAACGGCTCGTGTACCGATAAAGACGAATTAGAAGAAGATGGATCGGAATTCGATAGTGATAATGAATCGATAGATATTTGTGAAAACAGTGAACAGTCAGTGAACAAAGCGAGTGAAAAACTTTTTAAAGTGAGCAACAATTTTACAGCTGTAGACAAATTGTTCTTTTTTGATAAAAATAAAGTGATATTTCCTAAATCTTTGGTGAGCGCTAGTGTTAGTGATGAACCTTCGCAGAGTGGGAAAAATACTATCAATGGTAGAAGTAAAACATTTCTCATAGACAGTATTTTAGGGAATAATAAAAGCAGTGATTCAGAAGCCGATGTTTCTTTACTTAATGATGGCGATAGCTTTGAAGGAGCAGCCGATGAAAGAAATGGTATGATAATGTTTTTTTAAAACTAAAGCCCAACGCCTTAATGTGTGTAATTTTATTTAAAAAAAACATTAAAATCATCAAATTAATATTGCGTGACCAAAATGCTGGCTTGTACTTTGCCCAAAAGATTAGTCTAGCTATTCAACGGGGAAATGCAGCCAGCATTTTGGGTACGCTACCTTTTGAAAATGTAGATTAGTTTTTTTTTTTTTATGATGTATATATAATGTTTTTTTTTATTATTATTATTTGGAAGTGTTACTATTAATTTTTGTTGTTTTAAAATCATCATAAATCCTAAGTTTTACATTAAGTTTGAGTTTTAACAAAACGGATATCTTGTATACCTAAATCGTCATCTTGTAATTTAAACTTCTGGGAATATTCTCATTATAATTTAATACAATAGCGCAATTTAAAAATGACGACGCGTGACCAAAATGTTGGCCTTTTTCTGGCTCAACGTATCAGCATTGCCATCCAGCGTGGTAATGCGGCCAGCATGCTGGGCACGCTGCCCTCTGGTAGTGGGCTGGAGCACTTAGATTATCTTTAGGCTTTTCTAAAGATTTTCTAAGTGCCCCTTTTTGTAGTAGTTAGAAGTAGTATGTTTAGTTTTCCTTCACTTGTTTTTATATTTTATTATTGTAAATAATAAAAAAAAAAAAAAAAAAAAAAAAAATATCAAAGTTATGGAAAGCAGTTTCATAAAATTTCAAGAAATGTTAATTATAATGTCATAGGTACTTACTGCCTTTTAATAAACCAAGAATATGAAAATGCATAAAATTAAACCATACTATGAATTCGCTGAATTTGAATCAAACTCAATCCAAACAAAAAGGATGTGAGATCACTAATAAAATCTTCAAAGCTCATCTAGAGCGTAAAATTCATTATTAATAACTTCCGATTCTACATAAAAATTAGCACACGACGAAACAGTTTTCGGAACTGAAAACGACTTTGATATCCGGATCGAGAATTTACCGTGTCGCCGGGTCTAATGATCACGTTTGAAAATAAAATGTTTGTGACCTACCTTACAGTTTTCACAGCGAGAAATGTTAAAGTTTGAGGTGATTCAGGACTTGGAAATATCTAATTATAGAAATACACATGGAAATAATTAGTAAAAGTATATTCAGCAAACGTATTTTTACACAAGTGACAGAACTCCGAAAAAACAAGAAAGGTTTGACAATTCTAAATTCTACCATAGACCAATGATATTCTATATTTGTAAAATCTCATTGCCATAGACACACGGAACTCTAGAAAGCACTAAGGAGTTTCTATTTTAACAAGAAATTTAAAAATATAATTCTGCCAATCAAAGTACCTACTTAAAATTAATAAATCAATTAAGTATCTTCATAAAGAGTATAATTACAAATTCAAGATATTATATTATTTACTAAGAATAATTAGGAATAATTTTGATGAATTAACAAAATGTAATGTGAATAAATGTAAATGTGTATGTGTGTGTGTGTTGACGTTAAAAAAAATACAAATCAAACTGTATTAGTAATCTACTATACAAGGTGTAACAGAAGGGTGTGACAATACTTATACTATACATACCTATGTATATATAGAATACAGCCCACTAGGTTTCAGAATTCTAAGTGTCATAGATTTCGAGTAATCATAAGTTGAACTTTCATTAAAACTTTAAGACTTGCAACCCTACATCTTATCATTTTGAGCGTTCATTGACTTTTCTTTCATTGACAAATGACACGGCGCGGCGGTGTCTCTCTGAGAGCGCGAGAGAGAGAGAATACGTTGCGTTAAAACTAATGCTAGAACGGGATGAAAGAATGTGTGCTTGTTTCGGTTTCGTCACTCGCTAGGGCTGCCACGAAATCAAGTGCAAAATATTATCTAATTTCTGTATGGTAAAAAATATATGCGATTTAATTTTTCATATTTTGGTATATGACTCCTTACATGATATATATGTATACTCTTTAATATTATCACACCCTTCTGTTACACCTTGTATAAAAATAAGTCGGGTTTTCCTTCCTGACGCTATAACTCCAGAAAGCAAGAACCGATTTCCACGATTTTGCATTCGTTGGAAAGGTCTTGGACTCCGTGAGGTGTATAGCAAAGAATATTTAGAAAAATTTAAACATAAAACGAAATGTTACAAAAAACTAAGCCGTCTGGTAGCCGGGTTTGCTAGTTGAATATATATTTCCTTACCTGTATGGATTTTTATATTAAATATTATCAGTATGTTTAAGATGAAATAATAAACGCTCAATTGCGGAAACAAAATATTTAACTTTACCTAAGCGTACTTTAACTTACGTGAAAAATAATTAACATGAACATACAAAAATATAAGTTAAAACATGGCTTTGTTTTTTCTCTCATTGATAGTCAATGTTGAAGTTAGATCATTGATATTTTTTTATTTATTATCTTGATGTTTTTTTTTTTAATAAAATGGCAAAGCTAATCTTAGCAGGGACAGTGAAGTCGAAGATGTAGCATAGCTTGCCCAGAAGAAACCCATTCAAAACCCAAAAAAATCACTCTTGCTTTGAAGGCATTCAGATTGTAATATTTTTAAAGGTCGTTGCTGCTATTTAGTGAAAAGTAGAACTGGGTAAAAACAGTATATTCTATTATATCTATTTTTACAGTGTCATCAACGTCAACGTGCCCAGACCTGAGTGCCCTGAGTGACGCGGGCATCCTGGCGGGACGTGCGTACGCGCACTGGCTCGCCACACAACAACCCTCTTCTGCGTTTTTTGGTGAGTAAAACATTCATCATCATCAGCTCGTTATCGCCCACTGCTGAGCATAGGCTTCCCTTCTAGTACACCACTCGTCCCTCGTCCTATGTAGAATATTGAGTGAATGTAAAATAGCTTTATATTCACTCAATATTATTACATGACACAAAGAAATCACTTGTAACCACATGATTTCTATGGCTATATTATAATCTTCTTCTATGCGAAAGATATTTTTATTGCATTGTGTCCTCCTCCTCCTCCAATGTTCCACCAACATAGGGGTTAAATGCAAGGTTTCCTAAATGGTTATAATTATTAAAAAATCATTTTTTTTTATTAAATTAATAATAATAAAAATGTTAACTTAAGGCGTTTTAAATGTTATAAATTTGTTAATGTTATAAAAATGTTTCATTTACTCAGAATGTGTTGCTTCGATTTATCAAATCAAATCAAATATACTTTATTGTACACCAAATAAAAAAGAACATATTTAACATAAAGGTGGAAGGTAACCAGGGACATTGGGCGACCTTATCACTAAAGTGATCTCTTCCAGGTAACCTAGTTTGGACAACACTAGAGGAAATCCGTAAAGCTGGCGTACTTAACACAATATTAAATAATTTAAAAATAAAACACAATAACAAATATAACATTCAAAGTAAACAATATACAAACATACGTACTTACACACAAAACTACATATTATTGATATTTAAAGGAAATATATACATTGAAGGAAATCACACAAAAATAAAAGAAAGCAGAACATATTTCAAGTAAAAAGACTTACACATACCAACTAACATCACAAAGTAGAAATGTAATGATTAAAAACCAAGCTCTGAAATATGGGCAAGGATTTAGCCTGCTTATTTATCATTACTTATATAGCAGCAATATTTTTTCTCATACTTCGGATACAGTTTCCATTACCAATTTTGTCAACTTCTATCTATGTTCACATTACTGTAAGCTCCGTCGAACTAGGGATGTGCAAGTATTTCTTAAGCTTTATTTTGAATACGCTTGACAACACAAAAAGCGAGAAACCTATTTTAATAAGGTAAACGATATAGGTATTGTAGAGCCTCTACGAGAAATAGTAGAGCTGCATTATCGTAACCGGCCTATTTTTTTTTAAAGATATTTTTCACAAAATGTTTCGAATCCTCTGACCTCGTGGTAGCCGTTAGGCTGTGTTACGAGGCCAGAGTCATCTCCCAGTATGTTCATAATTTAATTATAATAACGTCTTATGAGCTAGGTTACACAAACAATTTTTTTATTTTGTTTTAATATCTAACTACCCTCAATTTGTGTATAAATTCAAGTGGTATGACAACAAACAGTGTAGGCAAGCAATGTAGGCAGTCACTCACACACGCACAATCGTACAACTGGCCCCTATGAAAAGTTTTATCTAGGCGCATTTCAGAGCCGGCGGTAAAACCTTGAACAACTGAAGAAAAGCGTTCGTTACTAGTGATATCCGGAAGGTTGTAGTGTCCGTTCAAACTTTTAAAAAGCTCTATCAGGTGTCCACGTGGTCGCCTTTCTTCAAGAGTGGTAAGCCACAAGGTTTTCAGCCTTTGCTCAAAGGTTTTGATTTGGTGTAAAGCTAACTGCATCTTGGTCGCTCTTTTTAGCATACTTTCAAGAAGGTTAACATATTTGGAAATATGGGCTCCAGACTTGAAACCTATACTCTAATAGTGAAGATGTTTATTTTGTCATGTAATTATGAAATAAATTAAACTTTTCTTGGAAAATGAGCGAAAATAATCACGACCGGCAGGATTCGAACCTGCGTATTTTCGATCACCGTCCGGAACGCCTTAACCAACTAGTGCAACATACCTACATACATACATAATACAACCATAGTGCCGGTTTAGCACTTAATAAATTAACTCATAAATATGAAATAGTTAAATTGTATACATGCTAATTAAATACAATATACATAGGTACCATTTTAATTATTTAAAAACTAATTAGGTCGAAACTGTTTCAAATAAATTCATCACATTAATTTAAATCTGTTGCTGTAGCCTATCTGGCTGTATGTAACACTTATAAACAATATGTGCAAACGACTTATTCGTATAAAAAATAATTATTTTCATTAAATTTTCCAAACTTTTAATTGTCCTGCACGTTTCGGTAAAATGAGTGACTTATTTTAGTAGTAAAAGCATACGAAGACCTCTCCGATTTTATTATTTTTTTAGTTTATTTATAATTTTATTAAATTAACCGTTTTTCAATATAAATTCGAGAGAAAATGAACAATAGTCGCCTTCAGCCTTGCTAATAAAGAAGTTGATCGACATTGATTAGCCTCAGTTTGATTAAAATCTAACCAACGAGAGTGCAGCGCGACCAACCTGATTGGCCCTGCAATCAGGTTGGTCACGGTTTTTCGATGTTATAATGAGCTATTACGATATCGATGTGGATATTATAACATCATGTCAAATTGTTTAAATTGAGTGTTTTGTTGTCTGTGCTATAACAGTAGTAATTATAAGTCAAGTATTGGAAACATAAGGAGAATGTTACAACATTAGTGTAGATAAAAAATATTATAACTTAGTTTTACAAGGTTTTGCTAGGTAAATAAAATATCCAATTCTTAAATCATTAAAATATACGCGTATCACAATGAAGTGTTGCTAATATTTCTTTCATCCAAGTTATAGAATAAGAGTTACCTATTTTGTACTATGTACGTTTAGTTTAATGCAACGAATAAAAATTATTGTAATGCAAAATAAACAAATATTATTACATTAATTTTTTGTTTAGTTTGCTGTAGCATTGTATTAAGTAAAATGTATAGTGTCTAGGAACAAGTGCAATTCATCTCTACAAAACCAGTATTTTTATATATTTTTCAGGCAATTTTGTCCCCAAATGCGTTTAAAAATCATTGTGCTGGTGTGCCTTAGTTACTTTACTTGAGTTTTTTGTGTAATACGATATTGAAATATGTAGTAATCAAAGACTATACAAAAACAATATTCCAACCAACCCAACACCCCAGTCTATAGCTACTCGTACATCGCGTGCGTGCGCCCGGTGCTACTTCACACGCCGAAACACGCAACATCCCTCGCTAGCGTCTAATGGGATACGTCTGCATGTGGAATCTATTGATATTAATTAGCTGTCTGATATGAAATAAGATAAACTATGTTTAAAAAAAACATATGTAACAGTAAATCTATGTATAAATATAAAAAATTTAAAGAGGGTCAAATATCTAAATATGGAAAAAATTGAAAAAAAAAGTGTTTGGAAGCACTTTAACTCGAAAACAAAACGTTTCAGCAGCTTTTATAATATTTGTCTGTTTATCTGTTTATCTGCGTTGCGTGCAATTTCCCGAAATATTTATTTATTTTTTATTTATGTCTTTCTGTTTCTCTATTTATCTGTGACTCTGTTTATGTTTGTCTGTTTATTTAAACGATCATCCCGCAGAAACGGCTGTACAGATTATCATATTTTTCGTATGTAAATACTTAGTATGAGGTCTTAGGATACTTTTATCCTGAAATAACGCGAATGAAGCCGCGAGCGCCCACTAGTAGGTAAATAAATTTGACGTTGGCCATCTCTGCTGCCGTGTTTTTAAACCACCTTAAGGGCCTTTGAAATGGTGTAACGACTACATGACTAAGATAAAATCAAAGATAAAATGTTTAATTTGATTTTTTATTTTCATCAATGACTTTTTTTCTTATAATTCTGTGATAAGTACGCCAGCATTACGGAATTTCTTGTAGTGTTGCCTAAACTAGGTTGCCTGGAAGAGATCAGTTTAGTGATATCCCTGGTTACCTTTTACCTTTTTATGTGAATTGCATTCTTTATTTTGGTGTACAATAAAGTATGTAATATTTGATTTGAATTTTCTTAAATATTGCTTTTTATGGATCGGTGCTACTTCACACGCAGGAACACGCAACATCCCTCGCTAGCGTCAAATGGGATACGTCTGCATGTGGAATCTATTGATATTAATTAGCTGTCTGTTTTGAGATGAGGTGGAAAAGTAAGTTCGTCTGAAGGTAACCGACACTATTTATTAGTTATCATCTGACCGTTGAATCGTATCCTTCATGTCTGAGGATCGTGACCACCACCTCCCAGCACCTTCTCCTTGATGACATCTTTCCACTTCCTTCTGTCCTAGGAAACATGCAATGCATTATACCAACGAACCAAAAGACCAACGTGTTGGGCTGCGGTCTCGGGATCGTTTGCTTCGACTTTTCCTGTGATCTTAAATTTTTCCAGGTGCGCCATCTATACGGGGAACATGACCAAAATATTCGAGGATCCGTTTTTTTAGATATACATTGGATAGTCTTGTTTTGATGCCCAGTTGTTTCAGTATCGACACGTTAGTACGGCAGCATGTGTCGCCAACACCACATTTCAAAAGCATTAATGCGCTTTCGATCCGGTGCTTTCAAGGTCCATGTCTCAACTCCATAGAAGAAGATATAAAGAACTAGAGGCCGCACTAGCCTGGTCTTTGTCTTTAGCCTTATGCCTCCAGATCTTTTGAAGCTGAGCCATAGCATTTTTTGCTATTCATACGTCGGCGCACGTCTATTTAGTTATCTTACTGCATTATTAAACCTCCACTTCATAGATTCAGTGTTTTTAAATATGCAATTGCATCTGCGGTTAAGGTTTTAGTTTTGGTAAAGTCCTCCATTATCCGTCATAACTGGTAAAAATACAGTCGAGTGAGTGCTGATCAGTCTGCTCAGCCAAATCTGACGCTCAGTAAAGAGAGGGATGAAAATCCTTGAGTTCAATATGTTACTTACAATGACAATAAAAAAAACATATTCAACTAAATTATTACGCTACATTATTTGGTTCAAAGAAAGGTGTTGTTTTAGTGTGTCTGTAACTGCATATGTCGTACCTACAAATTCTCAATCAAAAACATTTTAATATGTTAAATATGGATCTAACAAAATTATTTTTAGCTGTAAGCCATTCAATCAAGTTTTGGAATGCTTGTTAAATTTGAAACTATTAAAGATTTTCAACGTCAAGAGAAAATCTCAAGAAATCAGAATGAATGTACTAATAAGTACATTCAGATTTCTAGATATTTTCTCTACTGCAAACACAATTTACGACGTTTACACGTAATTTGTAAGCGGTCTTGAGTAGTCACCTCTTGAAACAACATTAAATGAGCGCTGGAATTTCGGTGGCTATAAATTAGTAGGTAAGCTCGACATTTTTACGTCCGGTTTCTTTCTTTGGAGGTAAACTGAGAAAATTTTACACTTACTTAGAATTGGAGATAAAGGCGATCATTATTTTGGGATCATTCTTTTGGTATACAGTACTTTTTTTTTCAACTAATATTTTCAAATTTCATGTAAAATAAAGTTGTAAATATCTATACTAATATTATAAAGCTGAAGAGTTTGTTTGTTTGTTTGTTTGAACGCGCTAATCTCAGGAACTACTAGTTCGAATTAAAAAAATATTTTTGTGTTGAATAGACCATTTATCGAGGAAGGCTTTAGGCTATATACCATCATGGTTCAACTAATAGGAGCGAAGAAACAATGGAAAATGTGGAAAAAAACAGCAAAAATATATATCTTTGAGGGCTTCCGTTGCGTGCTCTGCGAAAACAGGTCAAAATTCAAAGATATAATGCCCAAAATAACTATTACACGCGGACGAAGTAGCAGGCACAGCTAGTAATAAATAAGATTAACACATTAAGCATTTTTTACGTTTGATAGGTTTGCGTTGGACTATAACAGCCTGCCTGATGTTAAGCATTGCTGCAGCCTAGGGTGTATACCGTTTTCCTAGAAGATACCTATGAACTCTAGATTTGAAGACCCCTGGATTGTATTTCGCAGGAAACACAGCTTTCGGTAAAGTGTTCCAATTCTTTGCCGTCCGTACGATAAACGTAGAGGCAAATTAATGAAATTTTACAATATATTTTTGTTTTCAAATAAAACTTGCATAAACATTGTATGAGCAGGCATGTACTTACTTATTTAACGGTATTACATAATGTTTAATAAATTTGTAACACAATATTTTCATTGATAACACAACACAGGAATCGTGATCGGTAAATTCTCACAATACTTATTGCGCAGATATATATAAGCATAAGATATAATAATAAGCATCATATAACATAGGGTCTTTTTGCCTGGTACAAAAGGCAGTGATCCTTGACACGGCGCGTATTGTCCGAAGGTTCCTGTCTTAGTAGCCTCTACCACCGGTAGCTTGGGCCCTGCCCCGCTGCCGGCGGCACCACTAGTTTTAAGTTTTTAATGATACCTATTTGTTTTTTTATACATAAGTATATATTGTAAAAAAAATGTAGTAAGTAAATGAATACAAAAAAACATCATATGGTTATGAGCATGAACATTCTTTACACCATTGCAGACGTTCTAAGAAGAACATCGAGAATTAGCGTCAGACGTGAAAAATGTTCAACGTTTATTCTAATTGTTAAGGCTAATACGACACAGAGGCTCGTTGTTAAGGCGGGGACACATTCGTCGAAAACGTCGCAGCGGGCGGTGGTCGCGACTTCGCACCGAGGCGTCAGTCAACAGCTGCCGCGACGATAATTACCAACAAAGCTGGCTGTGTACAAACCGCTTTAGCGGCTCTCTCACATCGGGCGATGTCCAGGAATCGAATTAACACCATCTCTATCTAGAGACCTTATTGTGCATTTCAGATCGGATTTTTAGGCAACGTCTACGGATTTATTATGAAATTTATTTTCTCTATCCCGTACCTATAGTATCTGTGTACCTACATAATGTCCCATCTTAATCGAGTTGAATATCATATAGTCATCTCGATCTAAGTTGCTTATTCAATATATGTTGAAAAATTTTTTTTTACTTGCAGACGTGTTTCAAATACATAAGAAGCTTCTATGGCTAACATTAAATCTCTAACTGCCAATTATAATGTATCATTGCCATATTTATGCATTTATTTCATACATCCTAATCAGCTTTTATAATATAGCACATATAATATTATTGCAGTTTGATACTTCCTGCTTTCTGTATAGCTACAAAACATCACGTCACTCTATTTTTACGAATTTATTGCAACAATAATTCTTAATCATTAACATAAATCATCGCTTGCGCTTGCGCAAGTGTTTAGCGTTCGGTTAGCGACGTTCGCACGTACTTGCCTACTAAGGCTCTACGGCTCTACTACGAACTCTTGTTCTGAGATAGATGTTACACAATATTCAACCGTATTACGTAGCAGTAAAGTTAGGTTTTCTATCATCACTTAGTCAGAGATTATTCCGTTGGGGTTATGATGGTACAGACCGTAGGTGTTGGGTACACGTTGTGATTCTGGCAGCATAAAGGCGTGTTTACACACATCGAGTCGCACGTCGCTCGGGCGCGGTGCAAATACCCAGATTGTGTTTATAGCCACTTAACAAGCGCCCGCGACAATTCCGATTAGTGCACGAAAAAACTTTACCGTGTGTTTGTCTGTTTGTCTTTACCGAGAGTAGCTACTTTGTAATGGGGGCGAGCTTTTAAACGCCTCGAAAGTTTATGATAATCGCTCGCTTGATTATTCATAAGCGTGCCTTAAAGAGCTTTAGCACCATCCGAGCTTTAGAGGTATTGACGCATGATACGCAAATAGTGAAATCTAAAAGTACAATAAATGTTTATTAGAAAATACAAAAACTAACTTTATTTAGACGAAAACTATGTATCACAGAGCAGGATACAACAATTCCCGCACATCTGACTACCATTTACTTCACACACACTCTTTTAAACGTAACTTTTGAGTATACCCATAATAATGTAAGGAATTCTTCCCCAGATGACAAATCGCGACGGCCACGGCGAGCAGGCCCCGAGCGGAAGCCGCGACAAGCTTACAGCGCAAAGCAACTTGAACGATTAGAAGCAGAATTCAAACTGGACAAATACTTGAGCGTCTCCAAACGGATGGAACTATCCAAGGCCTTAGGACTCACAGAAGTACAAATTAAAACCTGGTTCCAGAACAGAAGAACCAAATGGAAGAAACAATTAACGTCTAGATTGAAAATTGCGCAAAGGCAGGGACTATTCCCTGGACAACTCTTTGGTCATGGACCGCAGTATTCGTTACTGAATCCTTATGCGTACGCGCCGCTAAGTTGTGTATTTACTCCAGTAACTTTACCGTCATCGCCACCGTAAGTTATAGGTTGTAAGTTGTTAGATGAGCAGGCATGAATAATGCCGTATTTTTAGTTACCGTTTAGTCATAGGATAAGTATTTAGAACGTTCTGGATTTCACATAAGCTTCAACGTACCATAACATACAATTTGTTATATGTATTGTCGACGGGTTTGTTTTTCGTGTCGAAAAAGAGATGACTTTTTTCAAGAATTTGTAACAGCTGTTGATCAAAATTATTTTCGATTCTACTATAATTGTCCTATTTGTGTAAGTTGCTATCAAATCTGATTGTAAGTAATACATTTTGGGCATCTTTCAATGAGACAACACAAACTATTCACCATTGCTATATTTTCTTAGCGAGTCAAAGATTTTATGGAGTTAGCAAACAGAGTTATAAAAGTATATTTTATTTCACAACTATTAAACTAACTTAACTACCGAAACTCGGTGCAAAGCAAACGTTTAGTAACTACTTAAGTTGCTATTTCTGTCGCCTATTTACTACCTTTATTGCCATTCTTTAGAAAAATGTTGTCATAATGTAACTTTGTTGATTTTGTATCCATCGATATCATTGTAAGTGCTAGTTTTAATATTTGAAAGCAATAATGATTGATAATACACAAACGTAAATAGGAACCTATAATATCAAATTATGTAATAATATAACATCTACTTAAATTTAAGAATAATTATCATTTACTTATTTAAATATATGGTGTAAATATTAAATCATACATACCTAGGTACTAAGCCAAACTTGACCATACATAAACAATAAATACACGTTTAATCAACACATGTGATTTTCTTACATAAAATTTATTATAACTTAGGTATGTTGAGCCAAATCATTATATGAAAGGGAAAATACTTTTGAAATTTACACATTTTTTTTTTATTAAGGAATGGGTGATAATAATTTGTTTTGCACACACATAGGCACGGGTAAAAAAGGATTACGTGAGGTAAATATTACCATGTAAGTAATCCTCAAAAGCAAACAACTATTCATTTTCGAAAGAAAAAATATGTATATGATAATTCGTGTAAAAATATATCAGATATTCCACACAAAAAGTGCGTCTTAAATAAATAAATAAATATTCCGGGACATTGCACACACCGCCATCTAGCCCCACACTAAGCTAACGCTTGTGTCGTGGGTACTAAATAACGGATATAATACTTATATACTTTTTTTGTAAATACATACTCATTATAAATACAAACGACCAGACTCAACACAAGTAATCATAAATTTTAAAATGCAAATATACTTGTGTCACGCGGGAATCGAACCCGCAACACCTAGATTAGAAGGCAGAGCCACTACCAACTAAGCTAACAGGCCAGTCAAAAATGTATGTAGAACTGTTCTTTTTTCACCAATTTCCTAAACTCGTAGACCAATAGTTGATCGTTTTAACGTACTTTAGTTAACATAAAATATGTTTTCGACAAACGTACATTTTGAACGCAAAATAGGCTGCATGATGTTAATCACCACTGTAACTTTAGATACCTATAGCATTAATTCAGGTTTCGAAGATCCCTGTACAAATTTAACATGCATGAATAAAATCTATGCACATGTACCTACATACATTCGTAGGAGCTGGATCAGACAGGCTGGAGACCGTACTATGTGGCGCATTGGAATGCAAGCCATACTCAGCAGTGAGTGAACACAGGTTTGATGATGATGATGACACAAACATCACGCATCGCAGTGCAGTGGTGGGTAGTTGGTATCGCAGTCAGCGCCGCCGAGCCCGAGGGCGGCGGCACGCACGGCGCCCAGAGCCCCGCCGCGCGCCCACGCTACTCCTGCACTGGGAATAAGAAAAATACTTTATTAGACAGATAATATATGTACTATATGAATATTTAATGTTTATTCAAATTAAATTCAATTATTTATTTCGGACTACAAAGTGATCCATAGTTTGTTAGTAACTTATAACTGTTCTTACAGGCTAGGGTTAGTATAATTAAAAAGTAGTTACAATATTTAATACGTCATGTACTTAGGAGGCATTCCTTTCGGAATCATAGTCCGCACGAAATGTCTCAGTACAGGCGCAATCAATGAATTCATGCAATCATTCGAATCATTTAGGTATTAATTGTTAGACATCTCTTTAAATTTGAGATCGTGAGGGAGAAAATTTTCATAAAAACACAACACAGTCGAGAAACAGACTCGGGAATTATCCATACACTAGACGAGCACAATAGACGATTGTAGATAAAATATTAAGAATGATTGATTTCTTGCCTAACACACACCAATAGTAGCATATACCTGTTGTTGGCACCATCTATTACCTAGTTCCAATTTACCTTTTTCTTTAAATAAACAAACAAATTAAAATCAGGCCTACGCGGATATGTTTATGTGCGAACTATGGAACGTAGGTAATATGTGGTGAAAATAAATCTCATCATCTCTCATCTCATATTCTTGCATCTCAATTTTTGCATAGTATGACTTACTGCCACACAGGTAGCCAGAATCTATTCGCATCCTGCAGACTTCTAGCCCTGCTGTTTCCCACACACAGTGCTCGGTATAAGCAAGGTATAGACCGCGGCCTCAGAGCCATAAGTGCGTATCGAGCTAATGTGTTCACTGATGAAAGAGTCTTGGAAGGTGGTGGTGAAGGTGATTCTCGCTTGAAACGAAATGTTTCGTCAATTCCCATCGAGTCGCCGTTGTTGTCTACCATTTGCATCACTTGAGGTTGTTGGTGGCTCTGTGGAAGAAAAGAAAAACGATTGTCCTGTTGTTATTGTTGCACTAGACCAGTCAAATACTCATTTATTGGTAATGTAAAATTATTACAGGCAGGTAAAATTATTACTACTTATTGTACTTATTAACAAATTAATTATAATTAAATAATAAAATAGAATTACAGGTAATGTCACAATTTAAACATTTAAATTATACATAACATTTTATACATTTTAAGTCATATCAACGTTTTTTTGGCATATTTTAAGTCGCAAAATTGTTTGAAACTATAGAATGATTGCTCAATAAGCCAGCGCTTGAGGCGCAACTTGAATATGGCTAGCGACGGTGCTTCTGTGACCTGGTCAGGAAGTCTGTTATAGACGGTAGGTGCCATCACGTGCGTGGACTTAGCGTTCCGCGCCAGACTGCGGGGCTCCTCCGCGAGCTTGACCCTCCTGCTTGTGGGGTACGAGTGGCCGCCACCCACGAGTACATATGAGGCTAGATTTCCCCGAGCGTATACGGCAACCTGGTATATCACCAGGGACGTTAATGTTAATATTCTCAGCCGCTTGAAATGCGGACGTGCAGTTTCATCCTGTGGAACTTTGGCAATTGGCTCGTATCGCGCGCTTCTGGATCCTTAAGAGGGGGCCTAATGCCAGCAAAACGCAAACAGAGGTATTTTCGATGCCGCTCTTTGATGCTAGGAAACATAAAAATTGCAACAAAAAAAAATATTGGAATATGGGTATAATCCCAAAGAAGACAAATAGCTGCATAGAATTTTGAAAATAGGTCGGAGTTTTCCGCAAAAAAAATACTACAAATGCCAAAGAAATGATGTAGTAACTGTTGAGTCCACTAAAACATAATTGTAGCTATTTTATAGATAAAAAATAATGTGGGGTCATCGCTGATAATTTCGAGTAAATGAATAAAAATAGATTTTTTCTTTGGCATTTGTAGTATTTTTTTTGCGGAAAACTCCGACCTATTTTCAAAATTCTATACGACTATTCCACTTCTTTGGGATTAAACCCATATCCCAATATTTTTTTCGTTGCAATTTTTATGTTTCTTAGCATCAAAGAGCGGCATCGAAAATACCTCTGTTTGCGTTTTGCTGGCATTAGGCCCCCTCTTAACGCTCGCTCCCACTCCGCAGCCCTGCCAGTCTTCAAGGTATATAGGTTTTTTAATTATTATTACATAATTTCACTTTAGCAGGATAGCTAACGGGAGAGCCTGATTCTAAATATATAACGTAATATGTAACTAGTACGGTACAACGTAGCAATAATATGGGCTTTTACATAAAATTGAGTTATATTCCGTCACAGTCACATCTCTCTCCCTTATTGTTAAGCAGTTCTAGAAAAAGCTAAGCTGAAGATCATAAAGCTCGGTAAGGTTTATTTTAGGTAAGTATCTAAGCTTCACTGAGGCTACAAATTATTTGCTAATTCCTACTGCTAACGACCCTTGATTGTAAACCAGCTTAGATACATTCAATAGTTTTAGCCAAGGAAACCTTTTATATAAAATATAAATAGGTTCAAAAAAATAATCAGCTCACCATAGTAATACACATAAGAACTTGCAGCACGAACATCCCAAAGGACAGAAACGCGATCCCAGTGAGAGATATATCGAACAGATCAGCTAGTCCCAGGCCGTGACTGTCACGTTCCTCCACTGCGTACTCCTCCTCCTCCACGTGGTGGGGCTGGTGGTGGAACAGCGGCGGTGGTGGTGGGGGCATGGAGTACTCGTAGCCACCACCTGGAAGGTAAGGGTAAGAATTATTATAGTTCCAAATAGTAGCGGAAAAGTCTCGAACAAAAGAATTGTATTTGTGTCGATTATTATTACATTTTTACGTAATCTCTTTAATTAAACGTACATTTATTTACTAATTTATTTTATCATTGTACTTAGGTACAGTCAAGAAGGCGTAAGCTGAGCTTTGCATTTGTGTGGGTGTACATAGATAGTGTAGGTGAGACAACCGGCTTAGAGCGCGGCGCCACCTTAGTTTGGTTTAAACCGGTTTTTACTGTTTTTTGTCAACCGGCTTAGAGCGCAGCGCCATCTCACTCCCCCGCCCACCTGCCATACTTCACCTCTTGTACTGATAGCACCGTTACGTGTTTCATTTTAAATATTTAAACAAAATAAAAGTCAATAAATATAAATTCAATACGTAGCGAAAAAAACGTATCAATGAATATGGATAAAATAATGAGGTTAGCGAAAGAAAAAAAAATGAAACTATCACTATAGAAGAATGGAAATATGTATGTGACCACGCAATAAAAGAAGGAGAAAAAGTTTCATGGATACGACACCGCTGTTGATAATAATAATGTAACGATTCATTATTAACACAAACGACACATAAGACGAGAGTGAAAATTAAAACGATTGTGATAAGGAAAATTATGACGGTGCAATTTCCGCTGTAAAAGAATTTGGTAATATATTTTTTATTTGTGAATTTTATATTAAAAAATATAAATAAAATTTGTTTTAGGATTTTATTGTCTGAGTGTACTTTTGGTGATCACTCACACAAATGCAAAGCTCAGCTTAGACCTCGCGGCCTGTACTAGAGTATGTCTTTGTAAGATGATATAAGTATATAGTTTTATAAGTAGGTATCTCTAAGAAGTAGTTAAATCTCAAAAAGGGATTGACAGACAGAAACAGATACACAGAAAAACAATAATATGGTAGACCAGAGTAAAATCTGATAGCACAATTTAAATAAGAGTTTATCGGGCTATAGACATATGCCTAAGTTTTTCTTATAGGTACTCAGAATTACACACATTATTTAACACATTGATATTGTAATTATTCACGCAGCATTTACATAAGGCAGCGGTTCCCGAAAGGTGGTCCGCGGAACCCTAGGGTTCCGTGGGAAGACCGCAAGGGTTCCGTAAAAAATAAAAAAATAAATTCCATAATAAAAACCTACATATTTACGGTAATTGTACAAAAAATATTTCATAAAAAAATAATTGTTTTTCATGATTTCCAAAACCCTTAACTATTTTCCAAATTATTTCAATAGAACTGCAATAAACAGTTAAACAAACAACTACTCCTAAAGCAAACTCAATTTATGCACCAAAACACACGTTAACCTTTATAAGATAGGTAAATTCCCATTCCCAGTTACCAACGTAGGGTTCCGCTAGAAAAAGTATAGTCCATTAGGGTTCCTTGCCAATAATAAATCGGGAACCCCTGACATAAGGCACTGTTCTTCTCAGCAATACTTGCAAAATAGCTACCTACCTACTACTTAGCGGCCGAGAAGTTATTAATCAACAAAAGATACTACTCACTATATTTAGAGATGTCATGTACCCCCGGCGCGCTATGCACCTGATGCGCCTGTCCAGGGTCCACGTACCCTTCCCCTCCCTCGTACACCTCATACCCCTCTCTGGTCTGCAGAGACTGGGGGAGCGAGGTGTTGGGTTGAAGGCTGCTGTTGATGGGCAGGCTGAAGTGCCGGTGGACGTCGTTTAGAGAGGCCACCCTGAAATATATAAACTATACCTAGTAGACACAAACATGACGGAGTGAGTGTACACCAAATAGTGGTTTTATTAAATTCTTTCATATGATGTACCTAATAATACTTAACTGATATAAAAAGAAGGGCTCGTACATGTGTGTGACGTGCAGAACAAGTCAAAATGACTTAAAAACTTGACATTTATATTTAATATCTTAGAAGCTTTTAAGGCTACTTAAAAGCTTATTCACCACAATCGCTAAAGCTGATTTAACGGCTGCTTTTATTCGTTTTAAAAATACAACTTAAGCAAGCAAAGCAACGGGCATTCAATACCACCAAGTACCTACTAATTTCTAATAGAGTAAATAGGCACTTTCTAGGCAAGCGTGTTACAACCTAGGCTGCATCATTGCTTAACATCAGGTGAGCTTTGACAAACGCAAACCTGTGTAACTTAAAAACATGCTACTGACTTAGCCAGCCACTCCTGATAGTTCGCCGAGCCCAGATCCTGCATGAAGTTACTCCTCAGGTCCTGGGAGCGTCTCATCAGCGTATCCTTGCCGAGGGTGAATGGTCTCCCGAGACGATCCTGCGCAGAGTTCTTGCCCATCTCTTCAAGGATCTGTTCCGCCACGTAGTTGCGGCAGTAGTACTCATTCATCATCTTTCTGGGGATAGAGAAAAACATAAGTAGGTAAGTACATTTGTAAGAAAGCTTACGGACGGGTTAAGCTCATCAATATATTAATTCAATTAAAATTTAAGAGCACGGCTTTTGTCCTTGGAGAATGCACCATTCTTCAGGATTTCCTGCAATTTCCTTGCTTTTTTTTCATCAATACCGACCACTGCAATATTAGGTACCTACTCATACATGGCTTTTTTGAATGTATGGAAAGAAAATAGGTATATGTCTCAAAGGTGGCTTTGGATATTAATATACCTAGATTGTAGACAAATGATTTTAATTGATAGGGTCGGACTTACGTAAGCATGGAGATAATAGATACGCACCCGCACAAGCAAACACCATATTCTAACGTGGAGCATACATGTACTGGAATAGAACACGCTCTCAAATAAGGTTGCCAGAAAAACCCTGTTGGACGCCAGTTTTTACTTTTGAAAGTGGTGTCTAGCCAGATGGATATTGAAAAGGAACTTAACCTTGTAGGTAAATTAGAACAAAATATTTTAAGGCAACCTACCTGTGAAATCCGAGGGTAGACAGAGCTGCGTCTAGTGATCCATTCACGGACAATCCATTCTCTATAGCATTATCACTCACTGTAATATTATCACTACCTTCTTCGATAAAATATGTCGGCATCAAATCCGTGCGCAGAATATCGTTCACGTTTAGATCACTTTCAAACATCTTCAAACCGACAGTGAGTTTAACTACAATTATCAGTATGAATATTTTCATTTTATCAATCGATTTCAGTATTTTTTTGTGTTTTACCGAAATACAGGCGTTGCTTACTCCGCCTCCAAAATCACTCAAGAAAAACCTTTGACTACCTTCACTATAGAAAGTAATTTTATATTCAATTTTATATGTTTATTGTTGTATTAAAAAAACAGGGATATGTATGATGTATCACAACTTGTCCACTTGCAACAGAATGAGATCAAATAGGTACGAGTGTCACAGCGACTTGAAAGCGTATTTTCACGGTTTATAAAGCGGAAAATGTCAGCGCATTGAGCGTTGAGATTTTATCCGGAACCTAACGGTACGGTAATGACGATAAGTTATTAGTGCTCAAAGAGAAACAATCTACCTACCTACCAACATTTCAATGAGACAGATATAGAAAACTTAGATTTTTCTCCCGAGTTTTAGGAACCAACTTCAAATTATAATGTCATTCTTATGTAATTACCTACATATTACCATACCGCCCGCTTCAGCTGCTCGAATGATTCTCGTGGACATGTAACCATTCAAATACTATGTCTTTCTTCATTAACTCCGCAACGGTGCCGCCACCGTCGCATAGTTAGAAAAAAACCTCGATAAATAATTCGTCATTCCTTAAAAAACGCTCTAATTGTTTCTTATCGGTCGGCGTTGGTATGATATATTTTCCCAACTCACTGCATATTACTAACACTACAAAAGTAGGCAGAAAAATATTAAGTGGACATTCATAAACTACAACCCTAGCCAACTATAGATTGGCATGTCTTCCGAAGTTGTGATTCGAAGGTCTTATTGGTTTCTATACCTGTCATAGATGATTACCTACTCTTACTAGTTTAATGAGACTGTAATTTTAATACAAACTTAAATATGGTAGTAGGTACCTACAAAAACACAACACAAAATAATAGATACTATTAATATCTTAAACCAGCAAGCAAGTGCCAATCTAAATCAAATTTCCACTTGCGATCACCCTCGGCGGTCGGTATAAAACCATCTCCCGCTGAGTTGCTGTTCCTTACGCCCATCCCACTTAGGGGCGGCAAAAGGGTCTTTTGTTGCATTACTAATGTTCCGGTGTCACACCGGAGACGTTTGACGTGGGAACTAGCCATATTGCGGGAACATTAGGGCACTTCTCTTTTATTGGCCGGTAAACAGATTTTATTCGGGCCTTAATGGGTTTTGTCGATTAAAAATTGGGCAACTTGTTTTCTGGAGTTTTAAACCGACTTAAAAAAGGAGGACTAGTAACTTCTAGAAAGTATATATTTAAACCACGATACAGGTTAATTCTACAGTATCACTTTACTCTTATTATTGTTGTTACACTAAAAGGCATTGTCACAATAATAAAAAATATTTTATAAGCATTTTAGATTGAAATAGAATTGAATATGTAGGTACTTATATTCTAATATTGCTATTCATTGCCAGTTAGAATTTGAATTATTAACATTACAATTTACTGAGTAATTTAATGTTGGGGATCTTGTAAACAAATTTAAAAAAGGAATAGAATAATCAAAACTTTATTAAAACGTAAGAAGTTTATAGTTAGATATAGTTACTATGTTTAAAAATACTAAAAACTTTTAACCAGATTTTATTGCAATTTCATAAGTACTTAGGTAGGTTAGGTAGTACAAACAATTACTTGTTTGTTTGTCTGTGTCTAAAATACCTAATTTAATTAGACTACATGCAGGTTACAGTCACCAAATAATAATCACAATTTAATTGATTAGTACAGTGATGCCAATGCCAAAAGATTTATGTACAGTTTTTCATGACATCTGTTGTTCTTGTACCAAAATACATTAGCAATTTCACTCGAAATTCTTTTTGAATTGCCAACCATACTTTAGATACCAAATAAATTGATGTTCTGTCTTCTCTATCACAATTTTGTAAGATCTTGGTAGCAACTGTACATCAGTAAGATAGTCAGCAAAACAACTATAAATTACAATATTTAACAACCAATTTGATGTGGGATTAAGTATTTATTTTCATTGCAATTTATAGTTCTTAAGTGAACATATCCTGAGATAAGCAAATATAATATTTAATAAACTTAACTAATCCTAATTTGCGTGTACATGAATGTCGGGAAAAACATAATTTTCGATATTTTTTCAAACTCTAGGTTACAAATAAGCATTAGCCAAACTTTTCCCAAATAAAGAGGTATATTACCACATGCACATTTTACACATCAATTTCATCTAAACTATACTACATTCAAAATGATCATATACAATGTTTTGTTGCTAATTTAATATGGTCAAACCTATTCAAATAATAAATGAGAGGCAATTACAATGTACCTAATAAGATTACAATAAATTTTAGTATTGTCCATAGTATATCTAATACAATGACTAAATGCTGAAGTGATATTGATACAATAAAAAAAGATATCAAATAAGAGATTTAACACCATACAATATGAATATAAATAGTATAGCAAAATGATTCAGATTTGATCTGTTTAATTTCCACTCGTGCGAGTTAGTATGATGAGTATTTGTTAGGATGAGAGCAGAACATCCCAGTTTATTTCATTATTATACACTTCCTGCTCCAACCACAGTTCATAGTTCTCTTTGAACTCTTCATCAAGTTCCATGTTAGTTTCCAGGACACTGTTGATGTCTGTCTCCAGCGGTGTCAGATCTATCTCATGCTCTCCTCCGTTACTGTACCTCCTGGTGTTAAAACGATCCACACTCACTCTCAGTGCACACTCCTCATCTTGGAAGTCCCACGGTCGAGCGTCCACATCATTCCCAAATGCCCAGTCATCGTTCAATCTGTGACGAACTTTGGAATATATTGCACTGATTGTTTTCATATTAGATTTCCTCCATTGCCTGCCCAGATATTTACTCTGCATTTTCAGCAACTTCAATACATAAAACTGCATCAAAGCATGCCTCACTTTCAGTGTTCTTTTCAGTATGGGGGCACTTTTGAACACCACCAACATCATGATTCTGGCATTCTTCCATTTTGTAAGTTTGTTTAGTATCCTCAGAAGGTTTATACAGGAGAACACATTTCTCCATGAGTACCAAACAGATGTGTCCCCAATATCGAGACATTCTTTGGTCAGTTCAGGTTGTTCCCCAATAACACATGCAGGGAAATCAAATATGGGTATGGTGTTCTTTGCTCCAACATAAGATAGGATATTCTGATTGAAGAATTTGAGCACAAGTGGCATGCAGTTTGCATAAACAAGGTGCTGGGACATGAACTCAAACTGATACACATGATTTAGCTTGAAATGTTTCAGAAGCAGTAACAATATTGCAGTGACTGCTTTTACTATGATCTCTTTGTGTCTGTTGACATCTATGCCCAATTTCAATGACTGCAAGACTGTCATGGGCATCTCTTCTGGTAGTAAATCAGCCATGATGTTGATAGAATATGTTTTGGCAGTAGAGGTTGGGGCGGCTGCAAGTAGAATTTTCAGTAATGCAATCATGTATTGTGGTAAATTTGGCAACATGGCTCTGTACAGGATTTCTGCTTCAGTTTCTTCTACTTCTTTCTCTCCTCTAGTCAAAGGGCTCCTGGCAATCTCTAGCTCTCGTTCTGCCTGCAGTTCAGAGAGACTAGTGTACATGTGCTTCTTCAATATATCAATTCCTTCGTGAATAGGTTGAGGCAAGCCGGCAATGGTCTGCCTGTCTCCGGGGAGAGAGTAACCTACAAACTTTATCCTGACATTATCTAAAAACATATCTATATCTTTCTGTCTGACTTTAGACATCCAAGGCAGACTTCTTGGCAAAGGCGGAGGAGGCGGAGGACTATCAAACTGTTTGAAATACACAAAATAAGGCCAGTTTTTGTTCTGTGCCCCCTGTTGATCTGATGGTATGCTCTGGAACTCCATTGAATAGTCCTCTGATCCATTGCCTGTCTCTTCTTTGTCAACAAATATCTGTTCATCAGTTTCATCCAGTGAGGTCTGTTTCATGAAAGCTTGCCTTCTCAAAGCTCGTTCATTTTCTTTCAGTTTCCTGTTGCCTGGGTTCTGGTTCTCCAGCATGTCAGCTGCACTGGGAGGTGGAGAACTGGCTCTCATTCCTTTTGTTATTTCAATGGTGTCTTCTGTCAATGGGGGCAAATTGCTATTTGTTCTTAGTCTAGCTTTCTTCTCTTTCAACTCTTTAGAGCCACCCAAGTAAACTAATAATACTTTCCAGAGAAGTAATAATACTTTTTTCATTGGAAAATGTGGAGTAGTGCCGGCACACAGATGTGTCACCATACTGAGCAGTTTCACTGGCAGTAACTCATCACCAAAAGGAGTGCCGAGTTCTTCTTTGAAGTTCCTGACTAAATGATTATACTCAGACTCTGAATTATCTTTTTCAGTTCTCATGTGTTCTGTGATCAAGTATAAGACAGACAAAATAACTCGCAAGTTTGTCGAGTCTGCAAGCGATTCAGCAAGTTTTCTAGACGCTATAGCAGAACTGCTACGTACAATTTCGAGGTTCAGCAGCTCAACAAATGCTGAGAATGTTCCCATGTCATACAGAGTCATAATGTTCACACGCGCCCAGTGTGCCTGCTCGGCGTCGGACTGCATCTCAGCCCAGCATCCTTGGGCCAGATACAGAATGCACCGAGTGGCTCTCATTCGTATGTCACACACTGCGACATCCAAATGCTCCAGCAACTTCATAACTACGGTCCGTTGTTGTTTATTCGTTAGCCGCTGCCAACTCGGTCTATAGTTGAACTCTTCCATGATATCCTCGAAAGCCTTGACATTGAGCTGGTATTCAGGATGTTCCGTGTAGCTGTAGAGCTCTGCAATTTCATTAGCTTGCGAATCGCAGTCATCGTATATGAAATCGAGCTCGGGGCTCTCCATGTCGTTGACACAGTCGCCTTCCTCCATGGGGCGGCGGACATCAGGCATTTTTGTGCCTCCTCTTCGACCGTTGCCGTTAGTTCCCATAATCAGCCAAACTATCGTCGTAAATTATGGAGATTTCACATTTCAATATCAATAAATGCAAAAAATCAAGGATAAAATGGCAGCTTCTACACCATTGACTTCAACTTCAACTTCAACTTTTTTTATTATGGCTTCTGCAGCGTTACCGCAATTTTGCCAATGTCACGTAACGGATAAGCTAAAAAACAAACACTGAAAGGTTCGGTCGATAAAATAAAACCAAAAGCAAAAATTTTAAAAAGCAAGCTTATTACGTTATACATATTAAAGTTATAAAAGAAACGGTCATATTATGACTATGAAAACTTAAATAGAAGCTTCCAAAGCTAACCAAAATAAACTAAAAGCACGTTTAAGCGACAGTAACAAAGGGAAATATTTTACAACTTAATATTATTAATTAACATAAATTTGTTTAGAATATAAACAAAAGGAGTATATACAAGAGGGAGAAGATTAGCAAAGTTGGTAGGGCGAGGCAAATCGTCAGGGATCATATCATACAGGGAGCAGCGGAGCCTAGGGCAATCAAAGAAAATGTGATCCGGGGAACCAATATCAATTCCACACTCGCACAAGGAGTGGTCACGAACTCTGATCCGGGCCAAAAATACAGGAGTACAAGCATGTCCCAAACGAAGTCGGCATAAAGTAGAAGTTGCTCTTTTGTTGAGTTTCTTAAATTTCATGAACCAAGGTTTTGTAGGAATAGAATTTTGTAATTGACCGTAAAACTTTCCTGTAACTAATTTAGAACGCTGCCAAAGGCGGTCCCAGGACGCGAAAAGATCTGACCTGCAAACCAAAGAAAGGTCGTGGCAATATACCTGGTAATGATCAGAGCTACCAGACGAGGAAGCATTTTTTGCGCATAAGTCAGCAGTTTCGTTTCCTGGGATGCCAACATGCCCCGGAATCCAAGCAAGCACGACTTCGAAACCTTGAGAGTGGCATTTATATAACTCTTCCCTGATTCGCAAAATTATAGGAAATTTGTTTCTGGATCTAAATAAATTGGATGCAATTCCTTGAAGGCAACTTTGAGAATCAGAAAATATTATTGATTTGCGGATTTTGTGTGCAGAAACGAATAAGATGGCTTCTAGAAGGGCAACAGCTTCCCCGGTAAACACCGAGGCGAGCGGAGGACTTTTATGACTCAGAATAACATTATACTTTGGAATCCACACGGCAGACCCAACGTCATAATTACTGCCAAGTTTGGAGGCATCAGTATACACCGCGAGCCAATCTCTCCAGTTCTTGTCAATACATTGTGAGAACTGGATTGAAGGCTCCAACGAATTTTTATCAACGCCGAAGTTCAAGATAATAGATGGATGAAACATAAGAGCAGAGTAGTTCGAAATAAATAAGGGATTACCAGGGGACCTGGAAATTTCGTATGGGATGCTATACCAAAACTTAGTGAATCCCTTGACAATACACGGGATATGGCATGGATTAGGCTTGCCGTATATAACATTATGTAGTTTTTCTAGACAGAACAGCAAGGGATGTTTGGAATTTTGAAAGACTCTGCACAGAAATTTATTACATAAAAATTGCCTACGTAAATGGAGAGGGGGTTCCCCACTCTCAACCTGCATGGCATTAATAGGAGAAGATTTCATGGCTCCCAGAATTATTCTGAGACATTTAGATTGAATCTTTGATAATCTTGATAGAGGAATGTTGTTCTCGTGATCTAAGAGAAATGTTCCGTAGTCTAGCTGGCTCCGAATTATAGCATTATACAGAAGTTTTTGAGAAACTGGGTGGGACCCCCACCATACACCTGAAAGGGCACGAATTATATTGATATTTTTTTCACACTTTTTAACTACATAGTCAAAATGGGGAACACCAGTGAGTTTAGAGTCCAGCCAGACTCCTAAAAATTTTACCGTATAACTCTGAGGAATAAATTCATCCCCATATTCAACAATGATACTAGGTATAACCCTCTTTCTAGTAAAAACGACAACACTACTCTTAGAAGTCGCAATTGAAAATCCATGATCACTTAGCCAGGTATTCAGGTATACAAGAGCATTGTTAATGTTATCCTCAGCAACAGAAATATTCCTGGACGAAGCATAAAGCACAAGGTCATCCGCATATTGCAATGTACTACAATAAGGGCTTACGGAGTCATCTAGGTCAACGGTATACAGGCTAAACAGAAGAGGACTAAGAACTGAGCCTTGGGGCAAACCTTTCCAGATGGTTCTGGTTATTGGTTGCAAAGAAGGTATCCGAATATTAATGTATCTTTCCATTAAAAAACAACAAATGAAGTTAATTAGTTTTGGCGAGATCCCAAGTTGCAATAGTTTGCTTCTTAGGATGGATAGAATAACATTATCATAGGCAGACTCGATATCCAGGAAAACAGCTATAAGGAAATCTTTATTTAAATGGGAAAGCCTTATGTCAGTAGTAAGAATGCTGAGGCTATCCATGGTGCTAAGTCCTTTTCTGAAACCAAACTGTGATTTGGCTAGAATGTCCGAGTTTTCCACAAACCACTCTAATCTATTTTTAATGAGAATTTCCGTCACTTTTGCCAGAACGCATGAAAGAGCTATTGGACGGTGAGAGTTAGCGTCGGACGGGTTTTTGCCAGGTTTTGGAATAGGGACTACGATTTGTGTTTTCCAGGCGTCCGGAATAAAATTGTTTTCAAAAAAGTTATTTATTAATGATAGGAAGTATTTTTTAACATTCAAACTAGCTTTGGAAATAAAAGAATATGGGATGCCATCGACTCCTGGGGCTGAATCCGATAGCCCATTCAGGGAGGTCTGTAATTCATCAAAAGAGAAAGGCATATCAAAATGGTATGAAGATGAACAAGAGAAAATAGGTAGTGGTGAGGGACACTGCGGGACATGAGAGGGAGCCAGCTTGTTTGCAAAATCCTCCAGCCACACTGAGGGATCATTTGAAGACACATCGGAATACCTGAAGGATCCTCGAAACCTGCGAATTTGGTTCCATACTACGTAGGATGGAGTAGACGGAGAAAGAGATTCACAGAAGTTCTGCCAACCAGATTTCTTTTTTACCGAAAGCATTCTTCTACACTTTGCAGCAGCTCTCTGAAAGGATACGAAATTGTTAACAGTCATTGATTTATTATAAGCTAACTCAGCAATGTTGCGATCCTTAACTGCCCGTGAGCATTCGGCATTCCACCAAGGGGGGGAAGAAACATTTTGACGAGGGTTCTTTAAAGGGATCGATGCATCAGCGGCGTACAAAATAGAATCAACTAGTTTATTGTATTTAGATAACGAGGATTCATCAGGATAACACGAAATAGCACACAGTTTTATATCCAAGGTAGAAGCGTATGAGTCCCAGTTAGCACCAGAAAGCCTATATTTTAGAAGAGGAGAGGGAGGTGGAGGCAATGACACACCGAGTGATAAATCAATTTGAATAGGGAAATGGTCGCTACCATAAGAAAGAGGGTGTATATTCCAAGAAAGAGACGGAAATAGGCACGGAGAACATAAAGACAAATCCACAACGGAATTTGGGTTTTGGTTTGGATATACCCTACGAGTTGGGGTTCCATCGTTCAAAACACAGAGATCAAGATCAGAGAACAGATCAAATAAGAGGTTGCCAAAGGAATTGGTATCATGTGAACCCCATGATGTATGGTGGGCATTAAAGTCTCCCAGCAAAATGACAGGAGGAGGAATAGATGATAGAAGCGAACGGATGAAAGAAATATACGATGAATCGGGATGAGGGATATATATACAAATGAATGAAATATTAAAAGCACGGACAGCCACAGCGTTAATTCCTGGACTGAACGTGGGCAGAGGAATCTGCGAAAAAGTTGTATTACGTTTAATAAATATTGCACATCCAGCAGCCCCGTCCTGGCGGTCGTCCCGAAGACACGAGAAGCCTGGAATTCTGTACCGAACACCAGGCACAAACCATGTCTCCGTGACAGCCACCAGTACGGGGTTGCACTTACGGATGAGGTAAAGAAGTTCAGAAATCTTCTTTCGAAGACTTCTACTATTCCATTGGAGAATGGGAATCAGATCCATTGTCGGAAAGAAAAGAAGTAAGTTGTGAAATCAAATGGGCAACGTGGGGCGGTAACTGTGAATTTTGAGAAATTATACCAGAAATAATGGAGAGCAGCTGAACAAGAAGGACATTCTGGGAGTTGGAGGTAGGTGAGGATCTGGATTGAAGGGCACAACCATTGGGAAGAGATGACTGAGGCGTAGTTGTAATAGACTGATGAGTCGATTTATCATAAGATTTACCCAGAGGGGCACGTGGTGAAGAAAAATGGGCTACAGTCTTCCTATGAGAAACAGAAGAGGATGCAACAGAGGAATAGGATGCTGAAGTTGAAGGAAGGGGGGCAGATGGGACAGATTTAGCAACCTCGCTGAATGATTTTGAGGGGCGACACAATTCCTGAGCATCTTGATAGGAAAGCCCATCCCGGGACATAACGACTTTGATTTGTTTCTGGCGAGCATGTTCTGGGCAAGATTTGCTAGTAGCAACATGTTGTCCAGAACAGGACAAGCAAGTAACCTTCACAACATTGCATTCCTCACCTAAATGTGGCTGGGCGCATTTGAAGCATCTTGGCTTAGAACGGCATTGAGCTTTGACGTGACCGAACCGGCAGCACGCCAAGCACTGAATTGTAGGGAACTCGTACGCTTCCACACTCAGAGCGTTATAAAAACTGTAAATTTTCTGGGGTAACACTTGACCCCTAAAAGTTAAAACAACTGTTTGTGTCGGCTGCCATGATGTTTTCACGTTATCAGGATCCCTAACTTTTCTGTTCAGTCGTCGCGCTTTTAATACATAAGTCATGTCCCTTGGAATCTCTAATGAGTCCACGAAATCTCCCATGGACCAATCCACAGGGATTCCGCGGACCACACCCATACGGGTGACATTGTAGTTAGGGATGGAGGCCTCGTACTTGTACTTGGCCAGAACCGAATTAGACAGGAATTTATTGGCCCCATCAGCAGATTTAAATTCTATGGACATTTTATTTCTGCCTAAACGCTTGACGCCATCGCGACTGATGTCAGAAATTTTGTTTTGGAATAAAAACTGTCCAAATTTGATGGGCCGAAAGGTCGTGCCCGAATTGGGTTCTTCAGCTTTACTTACATGAACTATGAATGGGCCCGGATCAGCCCTCGAGTATTCCCTAATACCCATTATGGAGTATGAGGGATGTAAGTAAACCGTGGAAACAGAGGCAACCCCTGCTTCCCTATCTTCTACGACCGTGACTTTGCCTCGAGGGGCTGGCCCCTCATCGAGAGGAGCATGGCGCTTCCCTGAAACTTTAAAGATAGAGGACGAAGATGGAGAGGGTGTGAGATCGGGAGGGACAGGCGGATCGGGGGGAATGGGCTCCATTACCCCCGAATTTAAATTATATATACTGTTACCCACACCAGATAATCGAAATAATAACAAAATAAGCTATGAAAAATAGAAATATAAAATATTGAAAGAAAAAATTTTTCCACGAACCAAACAGACGTGTATCCCCTAGCAACCGCTACTCGAGAAGGCCCTCTACACCATTGATTGGTTATTGTTAACTATGACTTTGACATTTACGAAATTGACAGCATTCAGAGATTGCCATAAGTAATTATTGACTATGCAAATTGTATGGCTGTATTCTAGAGATCTGGTGGACAGTGACCTTCAAAACATAGAAAAGAAATTACTATCTGTCCCTCAGAGGAAATATCACAAATCTGTCCTAAACACAGACAATAGGAAAAACTTTAGTCTGAGGTCTCGGAGGAAATATCACAATGGAGCCGAAATAAGCTAGTATACAGTCAAGAAGGCGTAAGCTGAGCTTTGCATTTGTGTGGGTGTACATAGATAGTGTAGGTGAGACAATCGGCTTCTCCATCGTGCGATAGCGCCATCTCACTCCCCCGCCCACCTGCCATACTTCACCCACACAAATGCAAAGCTCAGCTTACGCCTTCTTGACTGTACCCGAAAGGGACGACGACAAATCTCAGGGCTGCCAGAGTCATAAAAATTCCCCTACTTTTGTTCATACTTACACATACAGACGTACCAAAGTTGTACGTAAACATTGGTATCACCTAAAAAAGGGACTCAAATAAAAATGACACACACAGTACCTATGTCGATAAAATTTATGTAGGAATAAATTATACTCAGAAGGATTTGTAAACAAAATACATATTTATTTCAAGGAAAACTTTTTACATAGAAATACAAAGAATATAGTAATAACCAACTGCTAAAATAATTTGTTGATTAATTTTCTGGATTAAAGTAAGAATATTAAAAAAAACTACTTTAACATACCTACAAATTTACAAAAAATACTTAACTTCTTCTTCTTCTTCTTATGGTGCCTCTCCAACTAGTGAAGGCTGGCAGTCAGCTCTGCATACTTTATTTTGTTCATTGCCAAACGAAACAATTCTGCGGCACTTCTGATCCCGGTCCATTCTCGAATGTTCCGCAACCAGGACTTCTTTCTGCGACCGACTCGTCTTCTCCCCGCAATTTTTCCCATCATTATAAGTTGCAAAAGTTCGTACCTATCGTGCCTGAGCACATGACCCAAGTACGCAACTTTGCGTTGTTTGACGGTCTGCAAAAGTTTGCGTTTTTGACCAACTCGCCGCAAAACTTCCTCATTCGTGACTTTCAGAGTCCAAGATATAGCCATCATACGTCGATACGTCCACATTTCAAAAAAACTGTACGAAATTTTCGAATACGAAATTTTCCTTTGGAATATCTAAATTCATATATTTATTTTATTACTCACAACTTTAATCAATGGAGTCAATTGTCTGGACGTGAATGGGACATTCATCCTAACAGGGTAATTAAGACATTTGAATCAAAATATTATATTTATATTTGAAAAAACTTACGAAACAAATTTTACTAAATTACTTAATTTCAATTAATAAAAAATATATTTATCACCTTTGTCTCATTTTCATTAATATACAGTGTGGGTACAGCAGATATTAAATAAAAAATCTATTATTTGGAGTTTTTCTCAAACTGTTTTGGTCAAAATGTCTAGAACACATGCGTGCATGTTTTGAGATTCCCAATTATGTCGCCCTGTTGCATGAATCCATATTTGACGAACGCCTGGATCCATCGGAAATCTTTATAAATAAAAACAATTATAAATATACAATACAATATAGCTTTATTGCACACCAAAAATAAATTACGATATGGAATGAACTTAAACTATAAATAAATGCGCAAGTGGGCGGCCTTATTACCTTGAGTGATCTCTTCCAGGCAATCTTAGCAAGAAATCGGTGACTGAAATCGGTTTGGTCGGTGGTGTGCAAATAAATAAATAATACCTACTTACAAATAAAACCTATAACTAAACAGAGAAAATCAAAAATATTATTATGTGGTAATATAAATTTAAAAAATTTATTTTTTATTTTATCTTTACTGTAATGTTTTTTTTGCAGAGTGATACCTACCTATATGTTGCTTTGTCTATTTCGACTCAAACCATCTTTATAAAAAAATATTTTGCCTTAATTTCTTGGGTAAAATACCAAGACGAAACTGGTATTACCAAAAAACGCATAACCCGATCAAATTCAAAATACTGCTAAATGACAACTATGTTTGACAAACGCTTAGCGAGTAAAATAGTTTACTATACTTTAAATTTAGCCGAGTTATTTCATAAAAACAATTCATGTTTTTAGTCTTAATTTACTATTTATGACCCATATAAATAGCGTTTCAATAAAGCAGGGCTCTCATTGCTCCTAAATTATTCGTAATCAAGTCACATTGTCGTAAAAATATCGTACTTACGTATGAAAGGATATATTTTCTTCTTTGCGTTCACTACGGCTTTTCTTTTACAGCCTTTTACATAACAAATCACCATGTTCTATGAAATTTTCTCTAATAATTCACTATGTAAATCAAGTTTTTTCACACTTAGCACTCGTTATCACCAAATAAAAGCAAAAAATATTTTTCACGCAACTGCCATGTTTGTGCCAACTGTTGCGCCCAACGAATCAAAAAGTGAAATTTAGACAAAGACATAATGCTAAGCCAGTCTCTTTCGCTCTTAGGTTTTCTTGGTATAGTTGTCCCGCACGCTCATTGCTTGACGGTGTCATGACAACTCCGTTGATGGATGCTCGAAGTCTGAGGTCCTAAAAGATCATGTATCATTCATACCGTTCATTCTGTTCACTCATCCATCAAGCAAGCAAAAGCAAGGCGAAAATGGATTTTGTTTTGGAAATACCATTTTTTGTGTGGTTCTAAAATAAATCATAAACTTAGCTTTCATCAAAAGAAACAGCATTTTCAAATACATTAGGAAGGACAACAGAACAGGTAACATTTCCACACTTTGTCATATTTATTTAGTATTCTGATGAAATGGAAACAGTCCTCATAAAGTTGCATCCTGTTGATAAACCACGCCTATATTCTTGCGATTACTAATATCACACGTAATTTCCAGCTCTACAATGGCAGAGCTAGCCGCTTTGCTGCAAACAGACATCCCTGAGGGGAGGAACAACCTCACAGACAGTCACACGAATCTGGAGCGTGTGGCCGATTACTGCGAGGCGAACTACTTCCAGTCGGAAAACAAACGCTTAGCCCTGGAGAGTACCAAAAACTACACGACACAGTCGTTGGCAAGCGTAGCTTACCAAATAAACACGTTAGCATACAACTTCCTGCAACTACTTGAACTGCAAACCATGCAGCTGTCGGAAATGGAAGGTCAGATGAACCACATAGCTCAGACTGTGGCCATACATAAAGAGAAAGTGGCGCGAAGGGAAATAGGCGTCCTGACTGCTAACAAAGTGACCAATAGAAACTACAAAATCATTGCTCCAGCCAATCCAGAGAAACCCATCAAGTATGTGCGGAAGAGCATTGATTATACAGGTATCAATACAGTTTATTATTTGTTATGTTATTGATCTCATTTATAACCATTGCATCCTTTAAAAATACAGAAATGTAATTCACATGTTTGTTAAGTGAAGAGCCTGTTCATTATGTAAATTTATGAATTCAATAGGTATATTCTTTCACATCACACTTTAATAAACTCTATCTACACTAACGTTGTAACATTCTACTTATGTTTCCAATACTTGACTTATAATTACTACTGTTATAGCACAGACAACAAAACACTCAATTTAAGCAATTTCACATGATGCTATAATATCCACATCGATATCGTAATAGCTCATTATAACATCGGTAAAGCGCGACCAACCTGATTGCAGGGCCAATCAGGTTGGTCGCGCTTTAGAGATAGTTAGATTTTAATGGCGGCAAAATTACTGTGACTACACGTACGCGTGAATTTAATGTTTCACAATGTGTTTTGTTTTTTACTAACTTAATACTTAGAAATTAAATGGCCGCAAAATCACTGTGACAATACACGTACGCGTGAATTTAATGTTTCGCAATGTGTTTTGTTTTTTAAATACAAATTAAAAGTTAAAAAGGGATAGCGACGATGATATTTTATTTGTATGCCTCTGGATATTCTAAAATTGGCAACAAAAGTACCTCACAATCTTTTGCCAGAAAAATCTAGAAAATTGTATGAAAAATTAACTATTGTCAGCTTTTACTCTTGTTGTTTGATTAATTGCATGTGAAGATAAAGTAGTGTATGCAACTGCATATAACACGGGTATTAAAACACCCTTCATTATATGACAGTTGCATAAACTACTATTAACCAATGTCACTCTTCAGACCCTATTTTACATCTATACCAAATTCATGTCTATCTATTGCTTACTTATGATGTTAAAGAGTAACCAACAGGTATGATTTATATAAATTGTAAAAAGCCTCATCACTTGATACCCTCTTTGGAGTTGCTAGGTTGCAAGTACTAGTTTTATTGTGAAACAGCATAAACCTGCTGTTTGCCAACTAAGTTGTGTAAGTTCATATGAGAGTGGCCAACTCTGGTGTCACAGTTTTCAAACCCAAAGTTGTGAAGTCCCTACCTATTTGTTCCCAATGTACTAGTGCAGTGATATGCCCATCAATAGTGACTGTATAGGTAGATAGATAATTCTTTATTAATTTGCTGAGCAAGTTACCTATGTATAGGCACTGCTATTACCAACACCTAGTAATTATCTGTAAGACACCCTAAGGGCCTCTGACATTTCTTAACTACTGCTGTATTTGACCAACAGCCGGGACCTACAATACTATCTACTTTGTCTGTCTCCAGCATTGGACGACATAGGCCATGGCGCGCGTTGGAACGCAGCAACTAGCGGCACTCCGCGCGGGCGGCGCTCGGCCTCCGCCCCGAGCGCGGCGCCGCTCCCTGCGCCCACTACGAAGCCCCCAACACCACCAGCTGCCGTGAGGGCTGCTGCCGCTGCTAATACTGGCACGCTGGGAAGAGGGACTCTAAGTATGGATTAATTTATACATTTCAAGAGATTCTAATTACACAAAACAAGGTACACACTGCAACACAAGGTTTCTGAAAATTTTGGAAATGGAAAAAGAACTTGTTAGGTACCTAAATTATTAATCTAAATGAATTGTCCCATCACCCTCTACTACTATCATTGTAAAGCTTTGATGCAAACTTTTTTTATTCTCATCATTACCACTTTCAAGGCCTACTTGATGTCTTCTACCATAAGGCATAGGGGAGGATGGGAGCATAGTTTTTCTTTGTTAATATGTGTCCTGCCCATTCCTATTTGAGTTCTACAGCCTCACTTTTCACTTAAAGTCATAAAATTGCATTTTTGCCCTTAACTATATTTAACTGACCCTTGCCTCAACCCTTGTACCTGTGTGTATAAATCTAAGTGTTGTATGTTCAGGCAAGTCGTCCCGCGAGTACCGCACGCCGCCGGCGGTGGCTCCCCCGCAGGTGCCGTCGCACTACGCGCCCAACTACCCGCGCCGCCCGCCCGGCTACTCCACGCTGCCCGTCGCACAGCCACAGGTACCTTATACACTACTTTTAATAGGTACTGGTTCATACAAATAGGTTTCATAAATGGCGATAGAAATCAATTTCCATAATATAACTTATGTATTTATTTATTCATACTTGCACACATACAATTTTCCAAAAATAATTACATGTGCTACGAGGTATAGGGGCATAGCAAAAGACAATGGCTAGGCTTTATGCTAGCCAGTGTCTTCACAAATTTTGCTTATATCTAATAGTCTACCTATACTACCTATATAACTCCTTAATTTGTGTGAAAAAGATAGAATAATTTTGGTATTTAATAAACTAGATTCTACCTAGTCCATTTATTTACCTTTTGTATTGCACTTCTGAGAAAATGTCTCACCCAACTCACCACTCACCCAAAAAATAACTTGGTTTACATTTTCCCTTCAACTAAATACTTGGCAGACTCAAGTGGACATAAATATATTTTTTATTTATTATTTATTTATGTAAAACTTAAATACTTTTCCCTAAGATATTGAATCAGGCGTTACTTTGCGGAAATCCATTGTTACTGAAACTCTGGAGAAATATGTAGTGTTTTTCCGCTGTGACTGCTCCTTAACCAACTTCAAACAACAAACTTGATGGTTTTTAGGTGTGTTCCTCCATATACCACCGCCACACCTCACCTCCTAACCAACGTGGCCTCCGTGGATCTCAAGATCTTCCCAACACCGCACCTTGTGTCTTGAAGCTTTGTTGTTCTCTTTCGGCAAGATATTCTATTCGACACGTGTTTCGCCTCTCCACGAGGCATCCTCAGGACTCGTGTTGACTCTTCGAACGTTCAGACCGACGTTCGAAGAGTTCAAGAGACAAGGTGCGGTGTTGGGAAGATCTTGAGATCCACGGAGGCCACGTTGGTAGGAGGTGAGGTGTGGCGGTGGTATATGGAGGAACACACCTAAAAACCATCAAGTTTGTTGTTTGAAGTTGGTTAAGGAGCAGTCGCAGCGGAAAAACACTACATATTTCTCCAGAGTTTCAGTACTTTTCCTTAGTACTTGTATTTCTTATTTTTTATGTACTTACTCCAGTTATGAGAAGTTAGTACCTCTAATCGTAAAATAATGTACGCATGTCTTTTACTTAATTACAATACTATTACGTTGTCCTAATTACACAAATATGAAGTTCCGTGTGTTACAGTTCGTTCTGAATGATAAACAATTTGTAAAAAAAACAAACACTGTCACATTGAAACAGACTGACCCTCAGTACAAATATAGCAGTGTTCTAGTGATAAGCATAAATTGTCAATTTCCTCTCGCCACGGCTGTGAGTGATACTGTTCACACTTCGCGTAGGACTGCGGTTTAATTTACATACTCAACATAAAATGTCTAAATATTAATTTTAAGTGTAAAAAAAATTCTTTACAAGTTAAGCTTATTTTATTATATGTCTGGTCTTTGAGTTTGTTCAACTGCCATGGAAGTTTGGTGGTTTAGAATAAAAATTATGTATGATGTGTTTTATTATGTTGTGTTCAAGTTTTGAGATCTACTAATAATGTCACTTGTGTTTTATTGTTAAGTAAAAAAAAACATTTCAAGTCTTCGTTACCAAATAAAAGGATTTAATGAATGCTGCTATTACGTTCCAGGTGGGTATGGTGATGCCAAATCAACACCAAGCAACATATTCCACACAGGACTTACACACCAGCATGCCTCGTAAGTACAACAAATATGTACATTTCTTCTTGATAATATGTACACTCTTTTCATTAAATCACAACCAGTTATAAAAGCACATTAAACAAAGCCGGTTGCCAAGATTTAATATTTGGAATTGAGAAACAAAAGATATATGTCAGAAAAGACGATCCTGATCAATAAATGGTGGGGAAAATATAAAACACAAATATTGAAGAAGGATCTAAAAAAGCTTGTATTAAAAAGGAACAAATAATTATTTTGTGGGCATGTCTTTGGTCACAAAAATAAAAAAGAAACTGAGCATGTACTTTACTATGCCATAATAAAAATTCTGCATGAGAATCTAAAATAACTGTAAATATGTTTATTATTTCAGCTCCACCATCTCCGCTGATTGGTTCGGACGGCGAGCACAGCCAGCACTCCATGAGTCTGCCCGGACAGGTATTTATATCATTCACATACAAAATCATTGCATACACGTACATTCTTCATTCAATTACATTAACACCGGTCTTCTCAACTCATTCGTTACTAACATCCTCCATCACCTATTAACACACACCACATACCGTCCGAATCTTTATTATTTATCATCCAATTGAATATATTATACAATGAGCAGTATATAATATTGTTATCAATTCAATTTCATCCATTAATTCATATCATTAATACCAACTATTCATTAACATCCACCATCACCCATTAACACCCACGTCACCCACCACATACCTACCATCCTGGTGCAGTATTTACAATTACAGCGTGCCTCGTCATCCGCGGCTGGTGGTGGGTCTTTCCACGGTAGATCAGTACCGCTTCCATTAAATGACTAATTTGCGAATACTATTCTTTATTATCGCTCAATTTACGATATAAAATTACTAGAATACCTCAAGCCATTAACATCCACTTCATACCATTAACATCCATCATCATCCATTAAACCCCGCCACGTACCGTCCTGGTGCAGTATTTCCAATTGCAGCGCGCGTCGTCGTCCTCCGCGGGCGGCGGGTCTCTGCGCGGCGGCTCGGTGTCTCCGCCGCTGCCGCCGCCGCCGCCCGACGACGAGCTGGCGCCCGAGGGCTTCGGCAGGCCGCATCAACATGCCATGAATGTGAGTTTCATTCTGTTTCTATTATTTTTCTTCAATTCACATGGGGAAGTGGTGCCCCTGAGATACAAGCCTAGCTTGGTTCAGAGGCACCAGTTCATAATTAAATTGCAGCACTTAAATTATTTTAGTTGTAAGTTTGATTATCTTAGTCTTAAGCTACAAATTTTGTAAATAGGTAAGTAGATATAAGTTCAATAAAAAAAATTGATTTGATCAACATGCTATGAATGTGAGTTTCTTCTGTTTCTATTATTTTACTTCTGTAAGATGTGTTTTCCAACCTATTCAAACAAATCTTTCACTGTAGGATATCAGCTGCTACAGCGCGAGAGAAGCACTTTCTCTCAGCGTAGCAGGTGCTCGACATATATTTTGTTTTCAAAAATGCCCTATTTTAAATTATATTATTAATATGTTTTTTGTGTCCAATAAACATTTTTATTATTTTATTATTTACATAGAACTGAAGTATAAACTGTATAGCTGCTAAAAACTTCTAATCTGAGACAGTGGCAGTCGACTCTATTCTATACTATGTAGTGAAGATAATATATGTACTATTATTGTATCCCAAATTTGCCTACTTGGTTTTTGTCCAGAGGTAGTTTTTTTCTAAATCTAGTTAAAAGGTACTACCTAGCGCAATTACTGCACACCTTAATAAACGTTAATTGCAAAAATTTACCTTTTACCTACTTGGTTGTCACATTTATTAAAATTATAAATTACTGTTTACAGTATGCCAGCGCAGTGCCTGCGATAGTACCGGACGACGATGATCTGCCTGGCTGGGTGCCCAAGAACTACATCGAAAAAGGTAAAGCCATTATGTTACGGTTATTTATTTAGAATTTAGGTGATACATCACATATCCTTTCATGTATGACCTATAAGACGCTATGTTTAAATAATGATAGGTATTTTCATGGGTCAAATTATAAGTTAAGATGTATTGTCAGCATACCTAAAACATTATGTCTCAATTGTATAGCTAAGTTTACTTTTTGAGAGATGATTTGATGAGAGAGATGTTTGTTCGTTTTGTTGTAAATGTTTGATCGCTATAAAATATTCCTTTTAAAGTAAAATGTAAAAAAAGCAAAATAAGTCCACTAATTACATTTGTATTTACTTAATTTCAAGTCATTACTCAAATCGCTCTACAGACATGGGTCTCGCCCATAAATTTGTGATGGTGACTCATATTGATCAAGTTTAAAAATAAATACCTAAGAAAATAACCTTCCCTTTTCAGTGGTGGCGATCTACGACTACTACGCAGACAAGGAGGACGAGCTCTCGTTCCAGGAGAGCGCCGTCATCTACGTGCTGAAGAAGAACGACGACGGCTGGTGGGAGGGGGTCATGGACGGGGTCACCGGCCTCTTCCCCGGGAACTACGTCGAGCCTTGCGTGTGAATTATACAACTATATACATACCTCTGCCAATTGCTAGTATCTTTAATCGTACAACGACATATGTACATATATATGTAAAATATACATATGTATAATATTACTCTTGGGCAAAGAGGCTGTCCTCTTCCCCGGGAACTAAGTCGAGTCTTGCGTGTGTACTACACAACTATAAACATAACTTTATTGATCAAAAACTTAGGTTCTAATACAATTTTGATCGCTACACTCCACACTAGGATGCAATGTACCTTTATTGTGGAGTGTCTATGCATACTATCAAATTGTTACTGTCTCCCATTGCATATGTAGATACATATAAGCCAAGAATGCTGTCATAATATGTATGTGCTGAAAAATAACGGCGGGTGTCCTTCCTCCCAGGGAACTATGTCGAGCCTTGCGTGTGAAGTACACAACTGGCTAACCTGGAACTAAAGTGGTCTATGTAAATTTTTTTGCTTAACCCATCTATGTACCCAGAAGTATGTATAGTTACTATACATACTTCTGCCTATTGTTACTATCTTTACAATTACATATGTACATATAATGCCAAGAATGCTGTCATAATATGTATGTGCTGAAAAATAACGACGGTAAATGTCCTCTTCCCAGGGAATTATGAAAGAGCTGAAGCCTTGTGTGTGAAGTAATCAACTTTATAAAAATAGTTATGATAACAAATAGTTCGTATTAGCTTGACAGGTATGTTCTTTATATAAAAAGTAGACATTCGCAGCATCGCTTGTATTGTTTTATGTTAAAAAGTAGCCTTTGTTACGCCTTTGGGACCCTATACCACCTTCATACCAAAAATCATGATCGTTGCTTAGTTGTGGCGCGAAAGACAAAATAAGAAAACAAGCTCAGCACACTTTCGTTTTCGAATGACAACTTTTCGCGCTTGTTTGTATAATTCATTTGCATTGCTATTGCTGGACTATTTAACTTTTTCTAAGAAAAGAAAGCCTCTCATTTCCAAAACTATCAATGTGTTATCATATGGACAGACAAATTATGTACCGATTCAATATTATATTTGGTTGATTTAAGTTTTTATGCATAGCCAAGTCACCTGTGTCAAGGCTGGTCAAGTAGGTTACTTGACCAGCCTTTGGGGGCCTGTGTGCCAACGACATTTAGTTGTAAAAATATGTAATATACTAATACATATTAGTGGCGTACAGGGCACGGTAGTGTTCATGTAGTCTATACTAGAAAATAAATGAAAAAATGCAAATATATAGTAATACATAAAACTAGATTTTATTTCACTGATAGCTTTTATGGGCAAAGTATAAGTAAATTCCAGCATAACGAATGGGACGAACTTGCTATGTTTAGTTGTGTACCTAATAAGAAAATCCCACGTATATTTAAGTTGATTTACTTATTGAAATTATTTATTTAAGTATGTAATTGAGTTCTATTGTAAATTATAATTATTGTACCTATTTGTTATAAAATAAAATAACGTTTTACTTATTTGTAGCGATCTGCATTAACATGGCTGTTGGAGCGTCACATCCCGCTGCCAACATAACGGCGGGACAGGCAGAACGTCGATACCCGGCTATCGCACCATATATCGGCTATCGCTATACTTACATAAATACAGTCCACTCACGCCATACTAAACTACTTAGTTTTTATTATCCAAGGCATCCCAATAGGACCTAGGAAACACGAACAATGGCAACCTATTTCATGTAACGTAATATTCGGTATTCTAAAATATTGGCATATTTTGCGACATGTGTCCAGTATATGCAATGTTAATGGAGGTCGTGCAATTTAATTTTAATCAGCTTAAGACTATGACATAATCCATGGAATAAAATAAAGTGTACCTAGTATTTAAATACATTTATTACACATATGGGCAGTTTTCTTGAATTTTTTAATTAGATTTCACTGGTTCATTATATTTTAACATTTTATTATTTATCCTTACCAATCCGGTTTCCGTCCTGGGCATAGCACTGTGTCTGCGCTCTTAAAGATCACAGACGACATACGCGAGGGTATGGACGACGGTAAGCTTACTGTTCTAACACTGTTAGACTTCAGTAATGCATTCAATACCGTTGATTTGGATATCCTGCTTGCAATGCTGCGCTCTATCAATATATCTCCATCAGTGATAGAATGGTTTCATAGTTATCTGCTGGGGCGTCGGCAGCGGGTTCGCCTTGGAGATTCCTTTTCTTCTTGGTGCAACACAATTGCTGGTGTCCCGCAGGGCGGCGTGTTATCACCACTTCTTTTCGCTATCTTTATTAACTCCATTTCGCAACATCTTTCATGTCCCTACCACCTGTATGCTGATGATTTACAGATATACTCGCAGGCTCATATTAGTCATCTTGACTCGGCTATTAGGAACACTAATGATAACCTCTCCCGTATCTCTGAATGGAGTAAATCCTTTGGTTTAAAAGTGAATCCTTCAAAAACGCAGGTCATTATCATTGGAAGCTCTCATCTGATCTCAAGGATTGACTGGGAGGGTATTCCGCCAGTTATTTTTGAAGGCATCATTGTTCCATATAGTGATACAGTCAAGAACCTTGGTCTGATAATGGATCAGTCGCTCAGTTGGGATGCTCATGTGGATTCATTAAGCTCAAGAATTTTCTCGTCTGGTGGGTCACTAAGACGTCTTCGAAACTTCTTGCCAACTGCCACTAAAGTTGAGCTTGCGCAATCCCTTCTTCTTCCTATCCTGGACTATGCGGACGCCTGCTATCTCGATCTTCGGGAAGATCAGCTAGATAAGCTTGAGCGGTTACAAAATTACTGTACAAGGTTTATATTTGGTCTACGTAAGTACGATCATATATCTCAATTTCGTGTTAAGCTCAAGTGGCTGCCTATTCGACTTCGCCGGAATGCTCACATCCTCTCTCTCGTATATAACATTTTATTTAACCCTGCTACCCCGCGTTACTTAGTTTCTCGTTTTGCGTATGTCCATACTACACACTCTCTTTCTCTTCGATCTACAAATAAATTAACACTCGCACATCCAACATTCAAAAAGAAATCTTTTTATGGCTCATCTTTTACTGTACAAGCTGTTACTTTATGGAATTCTCTGCCTATCAACATTCAAAAGGCTCAGACAATTGATTCCTTTAAAAAACAAGTAAAGGAATTTTATCTCGCTTCCCTTCAGTGAAAATTGCTGTTATTATTTCTACTACTATCACCTTTAAATATTTTGTTGTGTATTATATGTATTTGTATATAAACATTAATTTTATTATATTAAGTACCTATGTGTATTGCGTATTTATATGTATATATATATATATATATATATATATATATATTAGTAAAATTTCTTTTTTTCCTTTTTGTTGTACACCACATTCTTCTTTATTTCTTTTGCTTATTTCTCTCCAGCTGAAGGTTGCCTGGAAGAGATCGCTTTCAGCGATAAGGCCGCCGCTTGTGGCACTAGTTAAGGTGCAATTTGTTCTATGTACTGTTTTTTTAATATGTGTCAACAATAAAGAGTTAATCTATCTATCTATCTATTTTTTCACCAATATATCATGCAAAAATAATTACAACACAAACGTCGTTCCAAACATATTATAATCATCTGAAATCAATTACTATCCTTAATTAGCTTATGTTATGAATCTAGTTTAAATCTAATTTATATAATCCGAAAATCCCTTATTCCTTGTCACCAAGATCCATGTCTTCTGTTGAGACATTATCATTTTCTTTACTTTCTTCTTTAACCTCCTCAGTTTTATCTTTTGGTTTCGCCTCTTCTTTCACTTCTGATTTAGGTTCAGAATCATTTGATTCTGATTTGACTTCCTCTTTTTCAACTTTGGGCTCTTCTTTTTTGCTGTAAAAAAAAAGAAATACATATAAATAAAACACAACTCTTTGTTTAAAAACAGGGGCATATAACATAACACACAATGAGGAGTGTACTGCCTTGCTTACGATAAACAACGCATGTGACATTTTTGGCGAAATTGAGTTATATATCAATTTTTGGTTTTTTTTATGTGTTTGATAGAACAGAAAATAATGATAAGAATAAACAGCGCAAGAGCAATATTGTCTTATTATTCCTAACGCATGATACATTACGTCCAAAAAATTTGGCAAAAATCCTAGACATAAGAAACGTAAGAGCAGATGTGATGGTATTCGTTAGGATTACTTGATTGCGCTCGTATCGCGTACTAAGCATAAGTATGCCATTAGCCATATATTATGATGTTTATGATTAGTTTTTTTATAAAAATTAGTTAATGCATACTAGCATTTTAAGTTTATTTTATTATTTTTCATAAACTCTCGTATTCGCTGTCCTTTTAGATTTCATGGAAGGGCATGTGATCAACCAAAAAAGAAATGTTTTATACTAAAATATTGTGTGAAGCTGATATTTTATCCAAAAATATATTCAAAGGTCGTAGTAGTATTAACTTTTGTGCGAGGAAGACTACTTCTTTCTGAAAATGAAAACGAACCAGATGCACCAGATCCTGATTGTTGGAATTATTTTGACGATAGCTTCGATATGGACTATGTTCATGATTCTTATGAAAACCGCTCGAAAAAGAGGCTATGAACAACCACTTGACTAATTCAATGATGTTATTGCCCGAAACAACAGTCTATCATACTACATGCGAATACCCTAATGTCCTGCAAAAAATCTACAAGTAGCAATGGTGAACATATTGAATCAAATTACACTAAATACATATATCAAAACAACAGTTGATAAAACATTCAACCACTCACAAGAGACAAGAAAAATAGTACTACTAAAAAAGGAACAGGGCCAAATTGGACCACAAAAGATAGAAAATTAGCCCGCAGGAGAAGAAATTAGAGCCACAGGAGAAGCTTAAAGCTACAAGACAAAAACAAACAACTATCTAATAAAAATATTGACTTACCAAGGGAAAAAGAAAACGACGACTTACTGAGAGAATTATAAGACGTGGTAAGAAGAGAAGATAACAGATTCTTTAAAAGAAACAAGAAAACAGAAGAAATAATATCCGACTTACCCGGGGATACAAGAATTAAATCGACAGGAGGACTAAACCACGACTTAATAGTGACAAAAACAGGAAACGGATCTTTTGCAAATTCTAAAACTGTACATAGATTTAAGTTTATCATAAATAAAAATTTTATTATAATTTTTTTTTATTATTTTGAAAAAACGGGCACTAACTCAAAATCAAATCAAAAACATATTTATTTACCATGCAAACACTGGACTTCTGGAATTTGTAAGGGTTTCACTAAATCTGGGAATCCTAGAAAGAGAAGAAAATTTAAAGAATCGCTGAAAGAAGGAATCTAAGAAAAGAAGGAACAGGCAGAAAAAACATTGAAAGATCCATACAGTATCATGGCATGCAAGAAAAAATGCTTTCTTAAAATATGTAAGTTTAAATTTTGAAGCACAAGGATTCTATATCAAATGTTTAGTTGATGAAAAACCAGTACAAAAAGATTGGAAACTAGCAATAAAAAATAGGAAAATAGCATACAGTTACTACATGAAAGCTAGTAGTTTAGAGAAGACTGAAGTGTGCAAAACATTTTTTTAACTACCCTTGGATATGATGCTAAAAAAAGTTGCAAAGTCAGGAGTGTCATAAAAAAGGTATAGATGGAAGTTATGAAAGATCCAACCAAATTGATAAGGAAATAATAATAAACCACATACGGACTTACAATCCGTGTATTTCTCATTATAGACGAGAAGATGCAATGCAACAGCTTTTATCTTCCTAGTGATCTTTCAGTTTCTGCGATGCATAGTCAGTTTAGTGCACAAAGTCAGTTTAGGGGTTCAGTTGTGAAGGAAGACATGAACATTTCATTCACTCAATAAGGCTATGAAGTATGTGTGCAACATTTGGAAAACATGACACAAATCATAAAGATAATATAGGCCTAGCTTGTGAGACTTGTGTTCGTTTAGCACACAAAAAGGTACGATGAATGTCATTCAACATATGAACAATATCCTAGTCATAAGCAACGCAATTGCCCATTTTCCTAGTCACAAGCAACGCAACTGCTGCACATGCGATGTAGATATCTAGTAGATTGAACGAACTTATTTCACTTTTCCTAGTCATTAAAAATTCAAAAACAAGGTATTACACATAAAATACATACATTATGGCTCTATATAAAGTTACAATAATGTGAATATTTTATTCACTTTAGACGCGGGAGTAAAAATAAGATAAAAAACTTTAGGCGCGTTTTTCTCGAAACTTACCGCCATGCACATGCGTTGTTTATCGTAAGCAGGGCAGGTGGTAAGACTTGTGTTAAGTGTGATAAATTAATTCAAGCACTAATTTTCAGTTTTGTTATGCTGTATTAAAAGTTGATTACAAATAATGAATACATATTTCATAATGACACATCAAGTTAAACATTTACACTACATCCACATTCATAAAATAAAATATTAATAATTATGTAATATTTTGAATATACATATATTAATTCTAATTAATAAAGCAGCTGTAAAGGAGCCTTGTAAAAAGTGATGTAGCTAATTGTTATTCGTAAGAGAACACAAAAAGAGGTTACTAGAGTATATATGTTACTCACGTTGCTGTGGAAGGTCCATTGACAATCTCGACAACATCATCATCTTCATACTTGATGTTAACCACGGCGTCAACCTTCGCCTGGATGCTCTTCAAAGCAGAGTGGAATATTTTTGAGCTTGCCTGTGAATAATTTTTTTTATATTATCATCAAAATTTTCATACATAGAATTATGGCCGACTTTATTTCTTTAACAGTCTATTGCACTATTTCAGGCAAATTCTGATTCATCTAGATTGATCTAGTAATTTAGATGTCTTCCATGTAAAATTAGTAGTGATCTTAAGTAGAGACTGTCTGGATTGTGAGGAAAGGGGATATATTTTACTCGGTAAACTACGTGCACAATCACAATTGCGCAAGAGTGGAGAGTTTTACAGATAATATTATAAACTATTGGTTTATCACAACCGAACCGTGTGGGTTGAATGAACACTTATTCATATTCTCTCTTAACAGTGTGGCTCGGCGATTTAAGCGTCTGCTTTTCATCCTGACGCAACCTGGTTCTAATCCGGCCATACACCGATGGCTTGATTTTCAAGTAATGTGTGGGATTTACACTCGCTTAACATGAAGGAAAACATCGTCAGGAAACCGACATGTTTAAGGGCGCCACAATATCTGCGGACATATTCAATGTTTCAATGAGAACTCCCGTAATGCATTTATTTTGCAGGGGAGTCATGTACCCTCAGGACTCAAAGAGTAAAAAAGATAAATATTAGTACCGTCAGTGAAGTGATCCTAGCTCGGGCAGCGGCCAGGCTGGCGCTGACGTCGCCCAGCTGCGTGGCGGCGCCGCGCTCCGCCTGCTGGATGGAGGCGGCGGCCTGGCGCGCCGCGCGCAGCGCCCCGCGAGCCTGCTCCAGCGCCGCCTCCAGCCGCGCGCGCGTGCCCGCCTCGCGCGCGCGCGCCGCCACCAGCGCCCCCACGTCCACTATGCGGGACTTGTACATCACTATGCCTGCAACACAACACTTAGCTTACTGATTGTTACCATTACACTTGGAAACATACCTACGATTTATTTTAAATAGGTGACATTATTATTACATCTTAATTTATGAAATATGTTTAACTTTTGACATTAGCTTGACAGATTATTTTAATTTATTATATTATGTCTGTGAACCTAACAATGTAAAAACTAGCGCGCTAAATGTAAAATGTCTATTCTATTAGCATTATTTAACATCTATACTATAACTAGTTTTTGGTCAATAAATTTATTCATTCATAAATGAGTAGGTAAGATGGGTCTCACTGAACAAATACTATCCGTCAAGAGTCAGAAACAAGATGTAACATTAAGATCTCACATTTGTAAGATGTAAAATTTTTGCATCATCTGCTTCTCTCCGTAGGTTGCGAAATTTTCTTCCCATATCTACTAAAACTGCGCTTGTTAAGTCTCTTCTCCTACCTCTTCTTGATTACGCTGACGTTTGTTATTTCGATTTGACCGAAGAGCAGCTTGACAAGCTTGAGCGTCTCCAAAACTTCTGCATCCGGTTCATATTTGGTTTGCGAAAATATGACCATATTTCAGAGTCACGCAAGAAGCTCAACTGGTTACCGATTCGTTTTCGCCGCAATACTCACATCCTTTTCTTTCTCTACAAAATTCTCTTCCATCCTGTCACCCCTCATTACTTGAAAAACTATTTCAATTTTGTGACTCCCACCCACTCTGTCTCCTTACGTCCTAGTCGATCTCTTATTCTCACTTTCCCTTCATCCTCTTCTAGTCAAGTCAATATGTACTTTCATAAGTCATTTGCAGTACGCGCTGTAACATTATGGAATACATTGCCTCTTTCTATTCGGAAAGCTAAATCTCTGTCCATTTTTCAGAATCAAGTCTTTCATCACTTTATGTCTATGACAGATCTATAACTTCTTTGTAGATAGTAATTTATGTTAGTATTTCTCTTTGTATACATATTTTCGGTATTGTTTATAATTATAAAGGTATTATTTTGATTAGGAACATATTTGAATAAAAAATCGTTATATTTCTAATTAGTACACCTCTGACTCTGTTTATCTCTACTTGTCGTGTCCATCCAAAGGTTGCCTGGAAGAAATCGCTTAAGGCGATAAGGCCGCCCATTTGTACGTTATTATTTGTTCATATTTTACTTTGTACTATATACTTGTGTTGGTGTGCAATAAAGATATATATTATTATTTTCTTTAATTCCTTCACAGACTCTCGGGCCTTACGCCCGGTATTTTTAAGGCATCAGTGGGGCCGTAGCCAACACTGAGAGGCCTTTTACAATACTATACTTAAAATTAAGTACAAAACTACAGAAAGAGGATGTTAGGTATATCAAGTAACTATTGCAGACATGGTATTAATGTTACAGGCTATTGTGTTGAGTTGTTCATTGACTTAATTAAACTGGTCTATTGTACGAGGAACGGCACCCGCCAGTTATGCCTCATTCATAAAAATTATTATTATTATTATGTATTTTTGTTAGATTATATTGAATAGAAATACTCATATACTAGACTACGGTTATTTCACATGATATTTTCTTAATAAGTAGAATGGTACACATGTTTACCAGTATCGCTGATATCCTTAGTCTCGCCGGTTGCAGTGGCGCCCTCCTCGCCCCGGTTGAATACGGGCAGCATGTCACGGTTGCCCGTAGCGATGACTTGCTCCAGTTCTGCAATCTACAAACAAGTAAAACATTTCATTAAAATAATAATAAAAGTGTTTATTGGACACAGACATTCTTGTAATACTAACACTTATTAATAATTTAATTTAAAATAGGGCATTTTAGAAAACAAAAGATATGTCGAGCAGCTGACAAGAAACATGAAAAAGCTTTTGTTTACTAGGAATATGGTTACGTTTGACTACTAACAGCCCATCTTATGTTAGAAACAGATGAATGAAGTTCTCTAAATGTTGAAAAGAAATACATAGATAGAAATGGGAGTTTGTATATATCTATATGCCTTTTGACATGTAAATTTTCTGGATTTACTTTTATTAGCTGCTAACAACATCACGTATTACAGTGTACTCACATGCGGCGGTACTTCACTCGCAGCCACGACGGTGGAGTCGAGTGGCAGGTCTTGGATCGCTTCTGGTGTTCCCGATGCAAGATCCTTGATGTTTTGGATCAGAGACCTGTAACAGTTAAAATATATTATTCATTGTGCGAGGTATTTAAGAATACTCTAGTTCTAATTTTTACACAGCACTACAAGCTGCGCCCAGCGGTTTGACCCGCATTACTCTGGTTGGTATAAAAATATTTTTTCGCGATTCAGATTAGAAGAGATACTCTAGAGAATAACAATCATGAAGTTAACAACAAAATTGATGAAGCAGACTACACAATACTACACATAGATAAAATGTTGTAAAAACCACTCACTTATAATTGAAGAAGTCCTTGACGCACACCTTGTCCAAGATGGCGCGTATCTGTGACCTGGACAGCTGCAGGCCCAGGCTCATGAACAGGTTCTGCAGGTCCTTGCGGGCCATGGCACCGCCGCGCGCCGTGTCGAAGTACACCAGCGACAGCAGCAGGTAGGGGTCCGGCGGGAGCTCCACGCCGCGGCTCTTGCGGCGCGGCTCGCTGCTGCGCTCATCGTCGCTGTGCGACTCCTGCGGCACACACTAACATTCACACACACAGCTCCACGCCGCGGCTCTTGCGGCGCGGCTCGCTGCTGCGCTCGTAGTCGCTGTGCGACTCCTGCGACACACACTAACATTCACACACAAACAGCTTCACGCCGAGGCTCTTGCGGCGCGGCTCGCTGCTGCGCTCGTCGTCGCTGTGCGACTCCTGCGATACACACTAACATTCACACACACACACACACAGCTCCACGCCGCGGCTCTTGCGGCGCGGCTCGCTGCTGCGCTCGTCGTCGCTGTGCGACTCCTGCGACACACACACACACATAGCAGTTTAGATCTGAACGATATTCTCACCCGCCTATCACGCCTGCCGCGCGAATCCTTCTTCTCTTCCACCTTCTTATCTTTGTCATCTTTCTTTTCTTCTTTCTTCTCTTCTTTTTTATCTTCCTTCTTATCTTCCTTCTTTTCTTCCTTCTTCTCGGTCTCTACTGATTTCTCCTTCACCTCCTCAGGTTTCTCGGGGATAGTGTACAGAGTCTTGTAGATGTAGAATCCAAAGTCGCGCATCAACATCTCGTTGAATAGCTCAGCAAAGACAAACAGCTGGGGAAAGTCATGTGGTTTTGAATGTGTATTGTATAATATTAAAACTTTAATTAATAATGCACATTACATAAAACATACAATGGCAAATTCTCATTCACATCAAGAGAGGCATTCATCGTGTTGTTTGGTGTATGAACATAAATTTTAAGTTGGATACATGGCATCTTTGATCTTTACATCCTTTGCCTGAGATGATACACACCATCAAGGAATAAAATTTTAAAACCCTATGTGAGTGCTATTTTGTTTATTTCACAATATCATTTATTTTAATGTTAGGTTAGTAGAAAAGTTTGCGATATATGTATACCTATGGCAATTATCAATTTCCTTCATATTTCTTGGTACTTTTCTGGTACTCAAAGGATGTTGTTATATATATTATAACATAAACTTATTATGAATAAATTATTACTAAACATACACCATTATCGTCTATTTCGCCAGTTCTTCCTACCCTTCGCATTGGACAAGCTACATTAACCTTAGAAATGCCACGACAGATGGACAATTTTGAGAAGACAAGCGTTGAACATTCTTTATACATTAGTGGGTACAAGTCAATGGCCAAGTCACACAACATTAACCCATATTAGACTAGCAGTCCCAAACGGGCTCACTTTTTCGTGTTTTTTAATTTGGCGCTAAACTTTAACTTGTGGTGAGATACAGTGCGCTGATTAGTCTTAAATAGAACACGTTGATATGTATTAATATTTTGTGTACTGAACCGATTGACATGGTAAGAGACTAGCGGTCCCATATGGGATCAACATTTTTTTCTAACTTACTGTTCCAATAAAAATTTAAATACTTTTATAGCATTACATAGACCTCTATTGATAACATATTTAAAAATTACAAAGATCGGATAGCATAAAAAAACTCCGTCTATAATGGGTTAACTATAATAACAAACCTTAGACTTGGCATGACCTTGTCTAGATTTCATTACTTTTTAGAGATAAAGAAGTAGCTCCATCAAGACTTGGCTAGTTTTTTACAGAATGTTTTTGGTGGGATTATCTTTTCTCTGTTCTCTCGTCAAAGCTCCCTGTATTAGTAACTAGTTACCTCAAAGCTGTGCTCCTTGTTGTCGGTGACTCTGTAGTCGAGCAGGAAGGAGAGCGTGGCCACGGTGCAGTTGAACTTGCCCCCTTTAGCGGCGGCGGAGGGGTGGATCACGATGTGCGGCGCCGCCGGCAGCTCGTAGCGGGACTTCAGCTGCTGCTTCTCGCGCTCCAGCTGGGAGACAGAGACAAATAAATAAATATTCAGGGACAGCGCCATCTAGCCCTATACTAAGCAAACGCCTGTGTCGGGAGAACTAGATAACGGATATAATAAATAAAATAAATATTACATATCACACAGCGCCATCTAGCCTCACAATAAGCAGACGCAAGTCGTGGGTAATTAGATAACGGATATAATACTAATATATTTCATTATACATACAAAAGACCAGACTCAATCAGATCTTAGTTTAGTGTGCTATTTCTATGACGCTACTTGACGTAGTAAAACAAAGATTTAATTTGAAATACATGTTTTAACTAATTAATTAGCCTTTAAAATAGGTAACTACCTAAAATTGTATTTTTTATGGTTATATATGTAATAATTATAAATATGTTGATGAAGTAAATCTTGAAATGTGCTATCCATCTAAAATATTAATTAAAGTTATGAGACTGTAACATGACATGATTTCAAATAAATTGTTTCATTTCATATCTACACTAATAATGTGTTTCGATAAATAAAATATTTGTATTTGTATTTAAAGAGAAAAGGTTTCTTTGAATAAACATATAATGATGTCCGAAGTTGGCCACTTAGATATTTACTGATGTACACATATATGTCTTAAGTGGCTAGGAAAACATTTGCAAGCTTAATGTTTCAGATTAGACAATATAGGATTCAGACAATATAGGTCTTAAGTCTAAAAGCCTTTTTTTTATTTAAGAGAGCTACATAGACCTTCTTGGTGACAATCTAAATTTACCATAAATGTAACAGTCACAAACAAATTAAGTGTGTTTTACCTTTCTCTTCTCTTCTTCAATTTCCTTCTCAGTCTTCTTTTTGACTTCCGGCTCTTTCTTGGCTTCTTCCTTTGTCTGTTTTGGATCCTTGTTTTTGGAATCACTATCTTTAGCTTCATCTTTTTCATCTGGTATCTCAATGTGTTCTTCTGTCTTGTCTTCAGATTCTATAGATTTTTCTTTATTTTCCTTGGCTGGACCATCATCGTCTTCCACTTCCATCACATCATCACTCTTGCCATCACTTTCTTCCTCTGCCTTGACGAGTTTTGATAAACGGGATATTAGTTGAGCTCTATAACCTGTAAAATATACATTTATATTTTAATCCCAACTGCAGATTGTTGGTTTGAAATTATTACACTCAAATGGTTGGATAGAATTAGATGAAGTTTGGTATGAAATTTAAGCCCACATAAAAGTGAGTAATATAGCGGGGCGTCACTAGTAACTACCAAATTATACCATGATAACAAGTTTATATCACATAATATGGTCTCACCCTTGCAGCTGACGTTTCTCGCGCGCAACTCTTGCCGCAACTGATCAACCTTGAAAGTCCTGAGGTCAATCTTGGAATAATGAGTGGGTTCTGGTTTGTCCACATCATCATCATCATTCTCCTCAATAGTTATTGTACTGTCATTTGCATCAGATTGTTCCTAAAAATGTTTACACCAATATTAGTCGCATATCAATGTCTCAAAGTTGTAGGATGTCTTGCCTCTTTTATTTACATTTCTTGAAATGGAAATAAAATTGACTTTTTACGAGCGACATTTAGGGCATCTGTTTTACTTTGATTTTTACTAAAAATGCGATTAATACTTAAACTATTAGATTGAGTGTATGAATCGAAACTCAAATGTGCAAGTAGTTTGAAGACTAGATGAACGGTGTCCGCTCAAGCACGTAGGAAGTCAACATCGCAGGAACGGGGGAGTCTTCGTATTACAAGCGCTCGGAGCCGGAAACTTAACGAAACAAAACTGAGAACAAACAATTTGGGATTTGTCCGCGTCTGCAGGGGGCGCCGCAGGGGCCGCCGGTGCCGCCGGCCTGGCTGCGGGCTGCGCGGCGGGCTGCTGCTCGCCCTCCAGCGCGCGCACGGCCGCCTCGCACGCCGCCTTATATTGTTCCTGAACGCTGGTCCAGTCGATACGCGACGGCTGAGCCGACCACACGTCGGGCAGGAACAACACGACGGTCTCGAGGCGCGACTTGCCGCCGCTGCCCTCGCGCCAGTAGTAAAACTCCACCATTCGGTACCTGCGCGGGTAATACAGCTGTAGTACATACTCACAGGTGGGGTACATCACTGTCCCTACGGCGCCACTCGCGATGTAACACGCCGCCTCGCAAACTGAATGCAGATAGGTAGGCGAGGGCGTGGAATGGGGTGTGATGGAGAGAAGCTTCTTCTGTTAACTCGCCTTCCTTGGCCCCCGGTTAATCAATATGGAGCGAGACAAAAGAAACTCCTGTCTTAAACTAGGTTAAGTCTAACATATAGCTAACACATGATACGGGTATCTGGTACGAGTGTTAGTGTACAGATAAATATATGAAAACTTACCACTGTGTGCACGAGGACAAATCTACTCCAGTGAGTGCTTTGCAGGTGCGGATCGCCGTTTTTACTAAAACTTTAGGATCAGATTGAGGATTTTCACCATCATGTGAGGGGCTCCATGGTCCACCGATAGCAAAGTTCTCCCCATTCTTTCCTTTCTGACCAACTAGGAATTTGATGAGTCGAGTTGGATGCAGTGGGCTCTTGTTGGAGCGTTTGTCTTTTTCATCAACTTTGGTGAGTCCACACTTCTGGTACAGAGTCTCCAAGGTTGGCAGGCTGATTAGCATCACCTAAAATGTGGTGTTAATCATGTACAAAGGTCACAAATCACTTATCACATAGTAACAAGAAAAACATGGTAAGAAAAATCATAATCAATCATAAAGTAAAACATATAATCTTTTGGACAAATAATGAACACCAACCTTAGCTGAATATCTATAATCAGCATCTGCTGGTTCCAGTACAGCATCATTTGCATTAGGGCTGTCAACTTCCTTGGGCATCAAGTGGTAACCACAAGCATTGTTGAGGGAGAAGGGAGTCTGCGGTGGGAATGTCTCTCCCCACTTCACATTGGCATTGAAGAAATCAGATGGCACATACAAGTTAGTGTACCGCTGGTTCAATGCTGGAACATCCACCTTTTGACTGCAATAAATGAAGCACATAAATCACATGAAACTCATCACAAAAAGTTGTTAAGTTCTGCAAGGTATTACATGTTCATAAGTTGATCAAAACGTAAACAAACTGTTGGCTTTACAAATAATAAATACAGCATTGTTGTTTTGCATTCACAAGAATACAAAAATATCACTATAGTTTTGCTACATACAGTGTAAACTCTTTTAATGTTATCCTTTATAATGATAAATTCCCTATAACATTGAAGTGAGCTCTACTTGGTTGGTTTGCATTATAACCCATATATTGAAACACTCTTTATAGCGATATGCCATTCTCTATTAAGAAGAATTATAAAGAAATGTGTTCATATTTCTAGACAGTAAATATTTATTATCAGTATTATTGTTCATGTTATCAGGTAACAAAAGACAAAAAATGCTCAGTCCCTTGAGTTTCCTTATAAAGAGTTTACACTGTAGTTTATAATATCTTTATGTAAGTGAGAAAATATCTGGACTGGGACTTACATGTCAAGTGGTATCCGAGGTACCCGGACAGTGTACTTGACAGGAGATGGTTGTCTGATGATGGGCCTCTTGCGAGGTGGAGAGTCCCTGCGGTTCCGGCTGTCATGCCTGTCACGGGAGCGAGACCGACTTCTGGTACGAGAACGCTTCTGTAAAATAAAAACATACAGCATATTTATACATAGTCTGCACTCCAGTGCACCATCAACACTCAAACTCAACATGAGAAGATGTGTTGTTGGAAGAGTAAGCTTTTGTCTGCTAATTTATCATGTGTATGAGGCATTAGAAGTCAGATTTTTGCACTCAGAACAATGGCAAAATCATTAAGAGTAAAATGACTCACCCTCATGCTTATTTCCCTGTCATCATTCCTACGAGGAGGCCTATCATCCCGGTTGTCGCGCCGCATGGGCATATTTTGCTTATCTCTGCCGGATGGAGGTGGCACAGCATTGTAGTTGCTCTTGTGGTTCTGATTGTTTTGTTTATTTTGATTCATACCAGGACCGGATTTCGGTAACACCTGTACGCGAGTCGCGTTCCACTTGAACGGCATGTTGGGGTTGTAGCTTGCTTCTACCAGAACCCTGTCGTGGACCTTAGGGACGACGCCTTTAGCACAAACGGAAGTTTGGTAGAAAACATCGTGGTCGACAAAGCCGAAGTCATTGTGAGTCTTTGTAACCGTCCCCGTGAAGACGCGCTGTTCAGTGTTGTTGGAGGTTTGATTAGAGTTGGAGTTCTGGTACATGCCGGGGTTCAGGGCCCGCGGGGTCGGGTAAGCAACAACATTGCCTGGATACATTTGACCTTGAGCCATTTGGTTCATTGGCATCTGTCCACCCATCTGCATTGGCATTCCACCTTGAGCTTGCATCATATTAGGGTTAAATTGTGGCTGTTGAAACGGCATAATTCCTTGCTGACCCATCATATTGGGATCCATGATTTGCGGATTCATGCCGCTCATGTTTGTATTCACATTGGATCGCGCCCACGGCGGGTTTTTCGCTCCACCGCCGGACTGCATAGTGATATTGATAACTTAAATGTATCACAGAAAGAAATTCTCAACACTTTATCACTAACTATAACTAATTATTTTTACACGATATTCTGATCTGTATTCACCATCACCACAACAGAAATTACTCAATTCAAAATGGCGGATGATGCCATGCATGCAGCATGCCGGTTCGATTTGTTTGGCAGAAATACGAAACCATAGACAAAAAAGCGCAAGAATGTGAACTGTAATGTTGGCAGAATTTAAATAGCTCTTTTTTCTCTCCCTCAAGTATAATATAACAGAAAGAGATGCAATAGTAGCTATTTCACTTCAATTTAAAAAAAAAAACTTAAATTGAATTGTACTTATGGTCTCAGCTCCGCTTATCGTTATTTGCTTATTTCCGGTAGAGTATGTTTAAAAAGAGCGGGAAATTTAATGAATTTTTCAGTAAATCATTACGAAACAAATAAATTTCGATTTTTGGATTGTTTCGAGTGCAATCTTGATAAGATAGAATATAAAAAAAAAAATATGCACGATTAAAGATATAATTAAATAAGGTCATAATAATTATGACGAAGCTTCCTCTGAAAGGCGTTAATTACACAAAATTATAGATAAAATATCTAACCATGTACTCATACGTACCACGTACTTCATACTGTATAAATTAAACAACATACCTATTAGATTGTAGTTTAAAAATAATGTGTTTGAAATTTGATTACTTATGATCATGTTAAATGTGATCGATTGGGGCTATAATATACATAGTATTTGAGTGTTATCATTGTATTATTTTGGTAACATCTGCCAACTTGACTTACATAAATACTTATGCTATATTCTATGAATGTAAGTAAATAGGTACATTGTATTAAAAATTTATGTAAATTGGGAATGGTAGGTATTAGTAGCTTGAAAATCTATCAAAGAAAGACAAGACACCCATAAAATAAATAAACGCCGCGGATATTGGGATTAAGAAAGATAATGTTAAACACCTTCCTACCTTGGCTAGGCAATTATTATTATCTGATTCTTAGTCATAAGTCTGTATCTAGTAGGTACGTATTGACATTGGAACATTTGTAACTCATATACAAAATGTACGCAAAATGTAATCAAATGAGTTATAATGCTGACGTTTGAGTGACGAAATCGGTAAAACAAACATAGCGTCATACGGTGAAATTGCCTTGTGATGGCTGAGCATCTCTCATGGTAGTTCACCAAATGTACTACTAAACTCGTCGCATGTCGGCACGCCGCGCTTCTTGCTCGGCGCTCGCTCGCAGTCTTCTTCTTGCGACGCTGGTGCGCAGTCGACAACCTCGCGGGACAAATCATACCAAAAAGTCTCGTCGGACACGTGATTAAAACTATTCCAGTGAAACAATAATTTAACGGTTAAAAAAGTGCTAAATTTTTTCTATTTCGAAATAGTTTAAATTCCACGTGGTATTGTGTTGGTAAATAAAATAATGATAAAGTTTGCAAATGGAACGTAGACGCGTTTGAATCAAGGTGCGATATTTTGGTACTCGGGCAGGACGCCAGATAGTGATGTGCTGAAACGATACTTGAAAATTTGTGACGCTGTTATTAGTAAACAAACTGATTTTCCTACTCACGGTGGTATCATATAGGTAATAATAGTAGCGATTTGAATCCGCTACAAGGTTGCCACAAATTAGCATTGGCAAAACAAGTGCACATATGAATATGCGAAAGTTAGGAACGTAATCTGTGAAAATTGTGCGCATAGCTTGGAACTTTTTAAACAAACCTATTCATAAAAAAAAACAATAGACGTGATATATTTATTTTAAGAACTATAAGATAATTGGTGATGAATTTAAAATGAGTGGTGAAGTTTCGAAGTCAGATTCAGAGTGTGGGCCGGCCCAGTGCATTAGGCCCAGAGTTTTGAGGAGCAATGGACCACCGAAAAAGACGACGGCGACCAAACTGTGGGACCTGTTACAGCCACTGGCACGGTTTTGGGGCCTCATATCATCTGTTGGTATGTAGAGATTTTTTACAGTTTGCATTTATTCGACGTAATATTTATATCACCTGTAATGTACCTAAGTTATATTTAAGTTGTTTATTTATTTTACTTACAAGTTGTCCAACGGACGTAGACGTACAATAGCAAATAATAATATAAACACAAATCCAATTAAAGGAGAACACGGGTAACAACACAATATACACAATAAAATGATTTTTTTTTCATAAATACTTATTACTTTTATTCTGTGAACACCACCAAATCAGACAGTGACCCTTATTCTTTTTTGTGTTTCTGTATTTTTCTTATCTACATATAGTCTAAAAATGGTAAGTACCTATATTCAGATACATACTCGTTTGTATGACCTTATTCCCCAATTCAGCAGAATATATTAAAATTATACAAAGCACGCAATTAAGTTCCCACTTGAAATACTTCAGTATTTACTTTCATGGCTTCCAACCATCTTGCGTCTCTTTAGCATTTTCTCAGAAATTTTCCCTTTTTCAGCTCTTTACTGTCGACACAATACAGTTAACGATTGGCCTTATCGATATTTCCATAAAGGACAACGGTAAAAAATATTCGTAGCATAAGATATTATAATAATATGATATTTTACCAGTAGGTATAATAACAAACTCTTATAGCTTTATAATTTTAAGTTAGTAGTTAATAATATTTTTTAATAGGCCCAATTGCACAACCACTCTTGATAATAATGTTTGCATCTTTACTAGGTAACTTAGTCGCTTAATGTGTTTAAAACTGGGCCTTATTTTATAAGAGACTAGTGGGTGCTCGCGGCTTCGCTCGCATTAAGAAGTAAAACTTGCATCCCCTGTTTCACCCCTTTAAAAGTGGAAATTTCAAAAATTCTTTCATATTGGTATATATATATAAAAAGGACTGTTAAAGCCAATGACCAGTTTATTACTATTCAATGTCGTTGCTTTTCACTCTACTTATGTCTTCACGAGAATCTGCTCGCATTTTCTGACGAAATTATAATTAATTGTAATATTTTCTTGAAAGTATGGGAAAGGTTTAGTGTGTTAGAAAAATATACTTTGGTGAAAGATTGGTTGGTATTTTCGAAATATTTATTTGTTGGAAGTAGGTAAATTATCTTTAATTGCTTTTAGCTTTACCTTGTGGTTTATTATTTGCGTAACTTTTTCGAGTAGGTAATCAACATTACAAATCTATTCTGGGGTACCAATAGACTGGCCTGTTAGCTTAGTTGGTAGTGGCTCTGCCTTCTAATCTAGAGGTTGCGGGTTCAATTCCCACGGGACTCAAGTATTTGTGCAATTAAAAAAATATAATTACTTGTGTTGAGTCTGGTCGTTTGTATGCATAATAAGTATGTATTTACAAAAGAAAAGTATATAAGTAGGTATTATATCAGTTATCTAGTACCCACGACACAAGCGTTCGCTTAGTGTGGGGCTAGATGGCGCTGTGTGCAATGTCCCGGAGTACTTATTTATGTATTATTGATTTATTACAATAATATACAATTTACTGTATTGTTAGAATAACTTCTTTTCTGTGTAACGAAAGCTATTAGAACGAATCTATAATTTATTAACCGACGATAACAACAGAGAAGGTTAGCAATTAGATTAAATGTTTTTTACTGTAAAAGTTGTGACGCACAAACACGAGTGATTGTTCATGCGTATGTTGTGATTCTTGCCCTCTGTTGTACGTAAATTGTCCTTACAAATCTATACTGATACATATTATAAAGCTGAGGAGTTTGTTTGTTTGTTTGAACGCGCTAATCTCAGGAACTACTGGTGCGAATTGAAAAATTCTTTTTGTGTTGAATAGACCATTTATCGAGGAAGGCTTTAGGCTATAATTACATAACGCTGCAACTAATAGGAGCTAAGAAACAATGGTAAATCTGGAAAAAAAATTCATCTCTGTGGGATTCTGTTATAATTTATAATTATTATCAGCTATAATTTATAAATCTAAAGAGGTTGTTTGTAAAAAAATATGATGCCCAAAATAACTATTCCACGCGGACGAAGTCGCAGGCACAGTTAGTCTACAATATGTAAGAAACAGATTTTTTTACGCGGAATGTATGTTTTATACTTATACCTATTTTTGTCCATCCAATTTCCGAAAATATATACGAGAAAGATTATACATACAAACACGATGTATTTGTAGAAGGAATTACGCTGCATTTATGGTATTTTCGTTTATTCCAGTGATGAGCGGCGCCGGCGCAGAACTCGTGGTGCTCGGCTATGAAGTAGCTCCAGGCTTGCTGTGAGTACGTCATCCAGTTATCTATTTTTATAAAATTTACTAGTTATGTATAAATAAATCTGATAGAATCTTAAAAAAATCCTGCCTTAGTAGCTTATAAGCTTATAAGCACATTTTTTTTATGTCTTCTCAACGAGTTTACATTTTGCTAACTAGGTATAAAGACTCTTTCTAATCTATGAATTAACCTACATATGTATATATCAACGAAATATTGAATAGTCATAAATTCAGAAGCCTTGCTTCATACTAATTAAACATGTACTAGAATTCATATCCTACTGTGAAAACAGCAAATATATATTTACTGTTTGGTTATTTACCAAATGTTCATGTATATAAGGTAGGTAAGCATATTATTATACTAACACGGTATTCTTTATATGGCAAGCATATACTAACACGATGCAGTTTTCATGCAATTGGGAAATAATTAAGACAAGTATATACATAAGTAGGTATTTATAGAACTATAGTGATATTCTACTGTTCTCCAGAGCAGCATTATGGCAGCTTCAAGGTGCTAACTTGCTAATAAATCGTTTGTTATGGAATTTTATCTAAGATAACGTCACAATTAAACGTCAATAAAAAGTTGCGTAATTATATTATCAATGTTTGCTTCAGAATCATTAGTTATTCGCTTATCAGTTGGTAAGTAAATAATAATATTTTTTTAAATAAATAAGTACCTAATAAATATTTTTAGGACTTCCTAAAAATATTTATTATTTAAGTTTATTATTAGTTGGTAAGTATCACTATTCTTAAAGAAAACTGAAGATTCTCTATTGAATAAAGGGCTCTCCTATGACTACAAAATGTTAAAAATATTTGTCGAAAGCAGGCAGGCCTGTGATGGAAAGTGGTCGTAGACGCATATGGACAACCTACTTACATACGTACCTACTAATACGAAAGGTACCTGATGGTGTGTTGTCCACTGATGTTGATAGCCTCCTTGTACAGAAAAGAAATTATGTTCCTCTATGGAAAAGAATGTGATATAACAGTACTGTGATCCGTTGAATACGATGCTCGAAGAAGATGGTATTATGTACGGTGCGGAACTGCGGAAGTAGGTTACCGTCGCGAGAAGGAAGAATTTTTCATTTGAGCAAGCGTTTAAGTATTGCTATACACGACCTTATACAAAAAATCTTTGTGGATTCTGATGGCACTTTACCTATGTATGTAATTTGCTTAATGTAATTTGGGAGCGTCTTACTGTTAAGTATTGCCTTTTGTATTACCTATGTCCATATTTTTTTGGTGTTAATAATACAGCGTACCGAAATGATAAATCCTCCGGTTTAAAACAGCTGAGTTCTTAAAAGTGATATTTTAATGGCTAAATAAGGTTAAGATATTCTAGAAAATATACAGGTATTTCCCTAGACAGCACTATTTTGTAAAACGCTAGACGTTGTAAACATATCCATTTATTTTTATATCCTGCTTGAGCATTTTACCTAACTGCTTAATATTCTGCGTTGCTCGGGCTGTTAAATATTACGAGCACACTTTCTCTTAGCACATAATAAATAGCAGAAATGAACGCAGGGCGATTTTGAAGGTAAATTTGCCCGTTCGAAAGGTTCAATGATGTTTCTAAATTTGTAATGAGTTTCCTCAGTCAATATAACAGTTCGATCGCTTTTTTCCGATAAGTTAGAAATGTATTTACATCTAGTATAATTTAAAGTATTCTCAGTCTCAATTAGCTATGATAGCCAAAGTTATGTAATTGCCAACGCGATCCTAGATCTATTTCTGTACCTAAGCCTGGAAGAGATTGCTTTTAGCAATAAGGCCGCCACTTGTGGCACTAGTATAAGTATTTTTTTCTTCTTTCCTTTTAATTTTATCGTGTGTTACAATAAAGAATTTTCTATCTATCTATCTATCTAAGTCCATCATGTCTAAGCTCCCAAGTGATCCTAGATGTGGGCGCTTGCGATACAAGTTTCATACTTAGTGCAGGATTCACAAGAGCACCAATTAACCTGTAAAAACCTAATATTACTCACAGCAATGTATTATTCTAAGGTTTCATGTAATCCTTTATGTAAATAAATAATTTGAATTTGAAGAGAAAACAAAAACACGCATTTCTACTTTTAAACCTTGTGACCTTCAACTATGACGTTTCTCAATACCTGACTTAACTCATACGAACTTGCTTACTTAACAAGCTGCTAAAAGCCAGCCAAAAAACAGTATCTTACCTACTACTACTTTACGGTTACCAAGCACTTGGTTACGTTACTACTTTTCAAGTAGTCAAAATGGCAGGTCTGTTCTAAAATCGTAGCTAAAAACATAGAATACTCAAAGTTACGACAAAAGAGTCTTCCAACAGTAAAGTCCAAAGAATGTTATTACTCTTTTAAAAAAGGAGGTACCTAAAGTTTGAGCTAAAGATATCATTGACCTTTTCTGTATGGCTCTAACATACCTCTTTACTTATCCTTATCTACGCAAAGAGGCTGAACCTTCTAGATGGTCTCCGTAACGACTGTCATCTGTCTTCAGACTTACCAACATGCGGTCTTGATGTCTCGTATTTAGACCCTGATGGTGTACCGGAAAAAATAAGCTTTTATATTTCAGCGTTGGTTGAGTAAGTCTGGTTATTTTCGTGGCTAGATTTTGGGTAGTGCATTTCTTAGAGCTAGGGTACGGTACGACAATACAATAACGTAGCCTCTAGGTAATTAACCTGTAGCCGCGTGCAATTTGGAATTTAATTATAGTTATTTTTTTTTTAAATAAATAAATAATAAATAAATAATAATATTTCAGGACATATCACACAGCGCCATCTAGCCCCATACTAAGCTTACGCTTGTATCATGGGTACTAGATAACGGATATAATACTTATATACTTTTCTTTTGTAAATACATACTTATTATACATAGAAACGACCAGACTCAACACAAGTAATTACAAATTTTAATATTCATAATTACCTGTGTTATGCGGGAATCGAACCCGCACCCCTAGATTAGAAGGCAGAGTCACTACCAACTAAGCTAACGGAGCAGTCTTTTAAATTGGAAATTAATTTATCAGTTAGATAATACATAGGTATTTCCATGCTTCAAACTTTATTCTAACTTCACTGGATTCTATATTTTTTTAAAAATTGTAGACAAATAAATACCTATAGGTACAACTATAGGAAGGTAAGTTATTGAAATTGAATCAAAATGTTTGCGAATCAAAAGTATACTAAACAATCCAATAACGCATCTGTCACCAAAGAGGACAATACGAGAAATATTATTTGAAATAGCTTTTGTAATCTTGCTAAGTGCTTAAGTGATAGTACACGGGGAAGAACATTTCCTCAGATTGCAGTTTCAAGCCTGTTTTATTCTCAGTCAAACACTTTTTACTCATTTTCCAAATAAGATAATTAAAGTAACTTTAACTAAAATTTACAAAAAAATACATTTGTGGAATTAATAAGTTATTCTGTAACGGTAGCTATTAATTTTTATATTCTCTTGGTAAAGAAACCTAAATTAGTAGATACGTCATAGTAGGAACGTGATTCCCTTTAGCTAACTCATAAATGCACTGTCACCTCGATCTGCGAACTGCATTCTAATGCGAAATGTAACGTTCTGCACTGAATGTCACCTGAATCATAATGCGATCTGCATAATAATGATATTACTTTGGATGTGTAAAAGTGGTTTACGAGTTCTCTCTCTTGAGTCGTATTTCCTCATGACTGAGGGTCATTAATTCGTTAGGGGAGTTTTCTTTGGCAGATACATCGTGGTGGGCGCCCAGGTCCTTCCACGGAAGACACATGTCCTCGGATATTGTGATCCTCAAACATGTCGGTTTCCTCACGATGTTTTCCTTCACCGCCAAGCGAGTGCAAATCCACACATAACTTGAAAACACAAGTGGTGTAGGGCCGGATTCGAACCAAGGTGCGTCTGGATGAAAAGCAGACACTGGAACCGCTAAGCCGTACTTTCTTTACGAGTTCACGGAGCCGGTATTATAAGAGATATCTTCGGTTTTCTCTTGAGATTGCGGATTTTATATGGATGAAATGTACTTACAAGCCAATTAGCAGCTGTCTTCATAATAACAATGTTTTAACTTTTTTTTACATTTGGAATGCTTAGCTTGTGTGTGTTTTAATACGTTATTGGTTCATAACCGCCTGTATTGGCCAATCATGTCACTAATTTCTGTCACTTCAATATGTATATCACTTTACTGTAATACATTTATTTACAATAATAAAATATAAAAACAAGGGAAGAAAACCTAAACATACTACTTCTAACTACTATAAAAAAGGGGGCACTGAAAATCTTTAGAAAAGCCTAAAGATAATCTAAGTGCTCCAGCCAGAGGGCAGCGTGCCCAGCATTTACTGGCCGCATTACCACGCTGCAATGCTATTACGTTGAGCCAGAAAAAAGCCAGCATTTTGGTCATGCGTCGCGTCAACCAAGCGTTCCGAGAGGTTTTGGAAAATAGTATGGGCACTTTACTTACCTTAAATGTTACTGCAATACTCAAGTCTTCAAGAAAGTCTGTTCTCGTTTCTCGTTCCCACGCTTCTTAATTTAGTTCGACAATGGTTTCTGCTCGAATCGACGATAAAAACGGAGTGCGATTCCAAACTGGTGCTTGATATCTTTACATTACTACTACGTGATCACTGTTTGCAAACCTGGAAATGATAGAAAGACTCTTGGCAATTTTCAAAATACAGAACTACTGGTAGATAATGTTACTTATTTGAGGATGGTTTTAGTACTCATACATAACAAATTTTATCATAGAAATTCAAAGAAAAGCTTAATTCATTTATAAATCTTATTGTTGCTAAGTCGGAAAAACAAGTTGTCGGCTATGTACAAAAACCGCCTGTATAAAGATTTGTGTGAGTTACCGCCCTACCCTATCTCATTAGTTAAAAATTAGGTTACCACAGGTACTACCATTGTTGTGAATTATCCCTACTGTTATGTGCCATAGCAAAATGTTTATAAATGTTTTTATTTAATTACAACTACATTAATAATTTTACAATATATGTATATATAAAAAAACAAAAAACATAAAAAAAACCAGTGGTGCCGCCGGCAGCGGGGCGGGGCCCAAGCCACGGTAATAGAATCATACAGTATTGTAACTCGGCCGTGTCCTTGAAATAAGTGCCTACGCGCGTACGTAAACATGAGATAGGGCTGTCGCTGTCGCCCACCTACAGCGTATTAATTGATTATACTTTGAGTTTCTATCTAGTTTTGAGATTGTAAATTTATTACTTTTTATTTATTTATTAGCACAGATACTTAGTAACAATATAAAATATTAATATTACCTACATAAAATACTTTGTGAATTGAATAGAAAGTGTTCAATAAAAAATGCAAGTTGTTTTTTTGATTGATAGATTTAATTAAAAAACCATGATTATGTATGTGACTATAACAAATCAATCTTATAAATTTGCGAACGAAAAATATTTGAATATATTTAAATTAAGTTCGGAATAGTTTTCTCCTTTTTTTCTATATATTCCACGAAATCATCGCCGGGTACAATTAAAAAAGAAAACGAAAAAAAAATGTAAGAGATTTTTGTTAATCTTGAATCTCGTTCTGACCCTCTAAATCTCGTAACGGTACGAGATTGCTCGTACGTCTGGCAGCCCTAACCTGCCGCGCGCATGCCACGACCCGAGCGCGTAGGTATAGCTCGCGCGTCGTCCGTTTATATGAAGTTGGAATACTGTATGATTCTATTACCGTGCCCAAGCTTCCGGTGGTAGAGACTACAAAGACAGGAACCTCCGGACAATACGCGCCGTGTCAAGCATGCTTTCTTATTAATTTATCATTACAACACATTATTTTCTATTACAGAGTGGCTGCAGCCATGGTCTTCCTTCTCGAGACCATGTGGGTAGCGGCCCTCTTCATCGACCTCCTGTGTCGTCGTGGAGAGTACACCCTGACGCTTCGGTGTTGGGACTTCATGCGGTGGTCCTGCGGTCGGGCCCGAGCACCCTTCTACGCCTGTGTGGCTACAGCTATGCTGTTTGCTAACATCACTCTATTGACCACTGTGGCAGGTAAGAATCATCTACATACTCGGACGCTGCGGTAAAGGTACTTCATAATCTTCTTATATATAAAAATGAATCGCAAAATGTGTTGGTAAGGGCATAACTCAACAACGCGGCAACGCCTTACTTATTTTTTAGGGTTCCGTACCTCAAAAGGAAAAAACGGAACCCTTATAGGATCACTTTGTTGTCCGTCTGTCCGTCCGTCCGTCCGTCTGTCAAGACCCTTTTTCTCAGGAACGCGTAGAGGTATGAAGCTGAAATTTATATCAATTACTCAGGTCTACTGTCCCTTGAAGCTGTGAAAAAATCAAACTTCTAAGCCAACGCAATCAAAAGATACAGCCATTTATGCCGCAAATTTTCGACACTTGCAAGGGAATCAAAACCTACAGGGTGCTTCCCGTGAACTCAGAATCTTGAAATTTGGTACGAAGCAACGTCTTATAGCATAGATAAAGGAAAAATTACGAAAACCATAAATTTTTAGTTACATCACAAAATATTTTTTTTTTAATAATCTTAAACTTACTACCCATTTCCTCATAAACTCTTTGTAAACCTTGCAGGTTTGTACGGAACCCTCGGTGCGCGAGTCCGACTCGCACTTGGCCGGTTTTTTAATATTCGTTGAAGTTCAAGGATGGTTTTTGCGGCGAGAAAAAATCGAAAAAATGCCGGAAAATCCCTAAAAACAGCCCTTTTCTATTTCCCATACAAACGTTTTATAACTATGTGCTATGTTCTTAGATTTTAACAATGAAACGCCATATTACACTTGTTGTAGTTTCTTTATTCCTGGTTTCACACATGTCTCGCACCTCCCGCTACCGAGCGAACGTCAGGGCGGTTTACGCGCGCGTATATACCTACTTAATAGCTATATGCATACATACATGTCACTATGTAACTAAAGTGTAAAAGACAGGATGAAGTCTATCGGGTCCGCTAGTATTTTATAATTTTGTACTATTTCAATTGTAAACAAATTGGAAGATCCTGCCTTCTACAACACAGTCAACACTACAGTACAAGGCAGAGAAACACTATATTGTATCGCATTTATCTGTTTTTAAATAAAAATATTTTTCTTAATATGAGCATGCACTTTATGGGCTAATAACTGAAAGAATATTGAGTTTCGTATGCAATTTTAATCTGTACGAAAAGTCATATTTTTCTAAGGTTTCTAAAAATTAGGTACCATCACCAAGAACTGAAATATAGTATCGTGTCTTTATGGTTTTGGGGCTCTGTCAGTAAAAAATATAACATATTTGTATTAAGATTAACTGGGTGATTTTTTAAAAAATCAATACATAGCTTGATAAAAACAAGTATTTGGTTCTTACTTATTACCCTACCTATGTAAAGACTTACTCACCTATTTAAATAAAGAACAGTGACGCAGAAAACCCTGTGTATATGTGTGTACTCTGAGTGTTTGTATTCGAGTATTCGTATTGTGTTACGGCATTACAGTTTCTACAAAGCTAGTCTGACATTGTCTCTCTCCATCTCATAACATGACTTGTAAGTACAATAATACATACAAGACAAGAAAATGCTACTAAAATAATACCGCCATACTCGTAATAAGAATTTTCCTATTTAAATTATTACTCCTTAATAGTTACGTATTGGAAAGTTAGCGCTGTCATAATAATTATGTAGGCACTGGCAGGACCCTAGCGGTATTATCCAGGAAAACATGAACCTCTGTTTTGTTTCAGGGTATATTCTACTTCCATACAAAATTTTCTTTACAAAAATGTACTTCCCTCAATCACACACTTTAGACTTTAGTGTGAACAGTGTTATGTATCAGGCTAGTTAATACATAGTTCTTATTGTATACTCTAGACCAACCCAACTGTGGAACTCCTTGCCCGAATCTCTATTCCCCTTGAACTACAATTTGTCGGTCTTCAAGTCGAGAGTAAACCGGTTTCTTCTAGGCAAGCGCGCTATATCGTAGACTATAACATTGCTTACCATCAGGCAAGTTGTAGTCAAGCGTAAGCCTATATCATGTAAAAAAAAACTTCAATTTTTATTAGTCAACTACATATTCCTTATGATAAGAATCTTTTACCTTTCGACTTGTTGTTATCATCGTATTTATGATCAAGAATGAATGAAAATCACGTTATAAATTACCGCTACTAATCATCTATTTTGTCATTTTAATTTTCGTTATCAGCTGACTAATTCAAGGTTTTATCAACATAGCCTGATTATATCGTAATCATAAGCATGATGTTGGGTAAAATTCTTAGGATACCTTAACGCATGAGTAGACGAACTAATAACACTTATGAGGCACTATTTATTATTTTCTGTGACAGACTTACATACATTTACAGACATTTTATTTATACGTATACAGACATTTTGACCACTTTAGATAAATAAGTAATTAAGTTATTTGTATTTAAATTTTGTCCTGATACGGAAGAAATATCAGTAGTTTCAAATTCACACCCTAAATGTTTTTGATCGCCAGTAGGTAGGTAATTTTTTCGGTGTTTAGATGGCATTAAAATAATACCCAGCGAAAAAAGCGAGTGTGACTCAGCGGTTCCAGTGTCTGCTTTTCATCCAGACCTACGAATCCAGCCCTACACCAATGACTTCTAAATTCATGTTATTCGCTTAGCGGTGAGAGAAAACATCGTGAGGAAACCGAAATGTTTGAGGACCACAATATCCATGTGTTTTCCGTGGAAGGACCTGGATGTCCCACCACGATGTAACTGCCCAAGAGAGAGAACTCCCCTAACGAATTAATTCTGCGGGGGAGTCACGACCTCTTTCCTCAGTCATAAGGAAATACGACTCGAGAGAGAAAAATAACCCAGCAGACGAACTTTTAGAATAAACAATAAAAATGTACTTATGTATAAAGTAGTTTATTAAACCAGAAGTAGTTTCAATTAGAATTATTGAAACAGCCCTGAGCTTTGATTGATTTGAACTTCGATTGCACTCTCCTTTCATTGCGATCAATTATGCATTATTTAAGTTTGTTACAAGTTCGTAAGCACCGCAGCAGTAATAGAGCTTTTCTACGACCCATATTTATACGAGTAAGAATGTAAAAAACCGACAAAAGTACACACTTTCAGTAATCTTTTTGATACAAGTACAGTTCACGCAAAACTTTATGAGCTCTCTGAAGTTAGGCCCGAGTACGTAACCGCGCATGGTACAGTTGTGCGCACAATCATTATAGTAAGATTTAAAAAAAAAACATAGTACATTTATGCGTTGGTATCAAAAAGTATTTAGATTTTAGGTATTTTTTACGTGCAGTAAGATATTAGAACAAACAGGTAGGTATTTATTTAAGTAAGTTCGCTTTTGCACCATTTTCAGGTCATACTGTAGACCGTCTTCAGCTTCCTTTTTCATAAAGTTGAAAACATCAAACACCATTTTACGTGTTTGGCGACGTAGCACATTAAAGCGTCCGCGAGGCATATTTAATTAAACCAAAAAGTTCGATAACAGTAAGAAACCACAGTAATAGAACAAACAAATAACAAATACAATATAACGGTGACAAAACTTAATAACAACAATAACAGAAACAAATAAAAATAACGAAAACAAATAACAGTGACAAAAAATTACAATAGCAATGAAAATGAATTGTTGCACTCGACTGTACTTTCGTCTACAACGCGCGCATGTATTGTGTATGAACGTAGCACTCACACTAAGGCACGGCGCAACGGGACGCGAGCGGGGATACGGCGCGGGGCGCGGGGGCCGGTGCCCTCCCCGACGCCCTGTCCCGTCCCTCTGATACCTATAATATGCGTACTGAGCAGCCACTAGCGTGAGTGTTCCGAGAGCTCATAAAGTTTTGCGCGAACTGTACCTAGTCCAAATAAAGCTTGTGTATGCATGCGTGTCGGTGTATATTTGTCAAATATTCACATTCAATTGTATGGATTTACTTGAAATATAATTTGGAGATAGTTTAGACCCGGGATTAGCTAAGGCTACTTTTCATCTCAAACTAACGCGAAAACACCACGGGCCACCGCTATGTTCCAACTAATTTATGTAAATATGTAAGAGGTAGGCACATTCGACTTTAGCCCAAAATTAAAGTGCCCACTACCTGCCTAATGGCTATACCAGGCTACCCGTATAAATCTGGACGCAGCTATTCGTAAATTACTGTAGAGAAAATTACCGTGCGTACCTGTGTAGGCTAGGTAACATTACTTTTGTAAGTAAAGTATTCCGGCAGGTCTGTTATTATGGTAGAGAACGTCATTAATTTGAGAAAATTTAATAGCTTTATTTTTTAAATGACCACATTTACACACTAAAAATGTATCTCTTTGTTTTATACTTACCTGTTGCTTGTTATTGTTTTATCGTCGAGTAAAATAGTACGAACACTTAAATTATTCTGTAAATAGGTGTAAGACACACATACGTTCAGAATCACATCAATAAATTTGACCTTAATCGAAATGAATCTTCAGCTTCCGTCACCGATTACCCGTCTGTATTTCTCAGGTACCACAAAGAGTAGGTACTTGTATAAATATACGTTCCCCTCGCTTGCGCATCGAGAGTACGAACATTCACAATTTTATCTTACTACCTGACTAGCACATGCTGGCGGCTTTGCCCGCGTTATCTATACTAATATTATAAAGCTGAAGAGTTTGTTTGTTTGTTTGTTTGAACGCGCTAGTCTCCGGAACTACTGGTGCGAATTTAAAAATTATTTTTGTGATGAATAGATCATTTATTGAGAAAGGCTTTAGACTATTTAACATCACGCTGCAACTAATAGGAGCGAAGAAACAATGAAAAATCTGGAAAAAACGGGGGAAATTATTCATTTTTCCACGCGGACGAAGTCGCAGGCACAGCTAGTATTACGATATGAAGTAACCTAATTCATTGATTGGGACCCTATATCTGCCTCTTCCGTACCAGAAGTTTTGATGATATATCGCTCTGTACGGCGAGAAATAGAAACTACCACAAAAAAGGGACTGACAATGCAACAGAGATACTTTCGCTTTTTAACCGACTTCTGAGTAAAATTTGAGTACCTACATTGAAGTTTCCGAACCTTATCCATCTTGATTCGTTTACCACATGGCTGAGGATCGTAATCGTGCCGTAGTCGTGAATTCGTTGGGAGATTTATCTTAAACAGATACAAGAAGCTTTCAAATATGTGTGCTAAATACCTATGTGTGGTGGAGGCTCGATACGCACTGTGAAACGTCTGTTTAAATTTTCCAATTATTATATTTTCTTCTTTTAAAAGGTGTGATTTCTATTCTCAGGTGGCATGCTCCTGGTGCTGGCAGCATTACGAGCAGCAGTCCCATTCTCGCCCTACGCGACTCATGGCCCGCACTCCCCTCGCGCCGGCAGCTCGCTGCTGAGTCAGCACGACTCACCACTGCCTGATGTGTTCTACAACGCTGCACACACGGGAGAAGAGAGGTCAGTTATATTAAGATGTTTCAACAATGAAAGTTTGATAATATACTGACTCACCACTGCCTGATGTGTTCTACAACGCTGCACACACGGGAGAAGAGAGGTCAGTTATATTTCGGTGTTTCAACAATGAAAATTTGATAATATACTGACAGCAATTAAGAACCAATTTGTTCCTATGTGACTCATGAGTCACACCATCCTTGCGCCGGTAGGTCGCTTCTGTGTCAGCATGACTCACCTTTGCCTGATGTGTTCTACAACGCTGCTCATACGGGAGAAGAGATGTCAGTTATATTTAGGTGTTTCGAGAATGAAAGCTTGGTAATATACTGACAGAAATTACCTAAGTGGAGCAATCCAATTTCTTCCTATGTGACTCATGAGTCACACCATCCTCGCGCTAGCAGGTCACTGCTGAGTCAGCACAACTCACCATTGCCTGATGTGTTCTATAATGCTGTTCATACGGGAGAAGAGAGGTATGTTTCCTTGCTATGGACAGACTGGAATTGGCCACAAAAAGTCATGATGTTTGTTAAAAACGGATCTAGAGACTAGTTTTATGATCAGTACTCACTAGTATATAATAATTTTAATTCGTTTGTTGTGTTATTTTATTGATTGTTGTGACTCATACTGTTTTCAAAGTAATCATTGATCTGATTTCATCAATACCAATTACAATTTATACCGATAAAATAATTTTTACATTTATGAAAATATCTTTCTATTTTCAATCAATGAATTACATTACAATGCCACTATCAACAGTTATACACATTTAAACTAATACGGGTTTAGGCTGCGTTTCCATTGACGCGGAGCTGTGCGGAGATGAGCGGAGAATAGCGGTGAAAAGTGGTGAGTGTTTCCACTGAAGCAGAGCGGAGAGGAGCGGAGCGGGGCGGTGCGGTGCGGTGCGGAGCGGTGCGGAGCGGAGCAAACTTTGGAGTTGCGCAATTTTGCGCTCAGTTTGTCTCCATCTTTCAGAAAGAGCATACGTCATGTTGTCGCTTAAAAAGAAAAAAGCAATCCTTTTATATCTTTCCTTACTTGAAGACGAAGATAACGAATCAGATGAAGTAGCATTGACTGTTGCGACTTTTTTGGATATGAAGAGAAAACATAGATTCTGGATTCGACAACATATAAATTATCGTTCCGTGCATGGAGAATTTTCAACTTATTTCCAAACGTGTGATGATGAAATGTTCGAAACTTCATATAGGGTATCAAGGAAACTTTTCTATTAATTACATTGTCTTCTTAAACCACTACGCACTCCCTGATAGGAAACGTTCGAATTGCGACCTAGCTACAACAGCGCTAGCGCTCAAATTACTTTGCGCGACCTTTGCTACCTTAGTTTCGAGAGTGAGAGAGAGTTTCGTTCTGTTCTGCAAATAAAAAATGTTAATTCTATGTATGTATTTCCTGCTTTATTTTACATCACATTAACATAAATATACCTAGCTACCCTCCGCAACGCACCGCCCTGTCCTCCGCTCCACACCGCCCCGCTGTCCTCCGCTCCGCATCACCTCGCTTATTTTATATGAATATCCGTTCAGATCTGCCCCGCTCCGCTCGTGCTGTTTCCATTGAAGCAGAGCGGAGATTTCGAGCATAGTGATTGGACAATTCATGCACCGCTAAGCACCGCTCCGCCCAGCTCCGCGTCAATGGAAACGCAGCCTTACACTTTCTCATAGTTTTCCTGGTGGTAAGCAAAAGCTTTGGCATAAGATGGAGTGTACTTTACTTACCTAATAAGAACCACTTAATACCCGCTTTGAACATCGCTAGATGTTGTATAAGTTCGAGTTTTTTGTACATTATAAGCGTTTAGTCGTGAAGTTTTATTTTTTTACTTTATCAAATTCAAAGTCACGATAAAAATTATGTTAAATATCATATTGTTTTGCAGGTGTGAAGAAATGAAGGTGCTGGATATAAAGACCCCTGACAGGTCGCGGCCGTCGACCCCTAAACCGACATTGTTAGAACTATGATACTTCGGGAGATAGATAAGCTCAATCTTTCTGTAAAGGCTTCGGCATACCGGATGTATTGGAAACATGAATGTAAAGATGAGCGCATTTTTTGCGCGAATTTGGGAACTACATAATATTTATCTATCTAAGATGTACTTAAGTGGCTATACATACAGCAGGTATAACCAATAATTGTACATAATACAGTGAAACAAGAAGTACATGTATGTATTTGCAAACGTTTTTATATCTGCCAGCTGATTATTGTAGTTACCCGGATATTAATTTGAGAATCCATTCTACTTGTATATTCAGTGAGATGACAATCTAATGTTCAAGTCAATGGCATATGGACAGAAGAACACGTTCTAAAATTCCCAAATGGTATAAGTACATACGTATTTCAACATGTCTGGTTTTGCTATATTCTGTTTCAAAGTTATGTTGTACCTAAGTAAAGGCTCAAAGCATCTCCAAAGATAGCGGTCAAGAGTGTAGCATAAGATATGTTTAGAACGATTATTTATGTAACCTAATCCTTAATTTTTATACGTACGAAACAACTGTGATAGTTTAGTTAGTAGTTTGAGCACAACGAACTAGGGAGTGGTGAAGTTTTTAATAAAATAAGTATATAAATTGAAGTTTGTTTTATTTTATACCTTTTTTTTAACTGCATGATCTAAATTACTAGGTAGGTACTAGGTTATATTAGCGCTTATTATCTTACCTACAAACAATAAATTAAAATGATCCCTTCAGTCGTTTTTGCGTTACGAGCGTTTAAAAACCCATTTCTAAAAACTGCTAAAATGTGTTCTGTTATCTGATTTAAAGTATATCGAAAAAAAAATATTTTTTTCTAATATATTCTATGTACTTACAGGTTTTGACCTTCTTCAGCTTTATTTTATGTACAGGATAAATGTTGCATACCGACCATACAAAACAACTCGTCAACCCGTGAGGATTAATTTCAAGAATTTAGGAAAGTTATCAAAGAAAATTTTGTTTAGTTACACCCCTAAGTACAAAAGCTGCACTTAAAATATAAAAACTTAAGCTATCCGCATCTAAAAAAGCAGCATGTGATCGATTTTACAAATTGACCTCCAAACTTCTATATGAACATGGCATCCGATAATGATGATGACTTAAAATATAACGATTTAGTTATGAGTAAGCCTGTATAAACTGTACATTTTATGATCATTTGATTACCTCCCGGAAAACTGAAAACAATGGAGAGTAATTTTATTTTACGATGCAAATTCTTGAAATTATAATTGTAAATGTGCATTAAGAAAACAAGAGTTTATTTCTGAACATTTTATTCGATGTGCCTATAGATTTGAACCATCTCTTAAGAATAATTATTAAAATTATTGTCTTATAATAGACATATTTAATAGGTAACTAGACAGCCAATTTCACATTCAATGTTTTCTGTGGCTAGGCACGGTTTTCATATCAACTTATTCATTTTATTATGACAATTTTATCTGTCAATTTTGTCTTTTTTTGTTTTGATGGCATACTCAGATTCGGTACATCCGAGTAAATACCTACACAAGAATTTAAATAAGTCTAAACGTAATAAAGGAAATGCATAATTTATAAAACCTGTAAAGCTTGGATTTCCTAGGAAAGCGGTTCCGACATATAGCGGCCGTAATACAGCGGTGAATGAACGTTGTCTATGTAAACGTAATGGCGCGGTTTCCTAGAGAGCGGTAACTTGCACCGTAATTTACTTTAATTATTTTTGCGTCCGTAATATCACGGCCGCTATACGATGGCACCGCTTTCCTAGGAAACCAAAGCTTAAGAGATGATAACCTGAACCTTTACCATTTTCAACTAAGTGTTTTATCTACACTAAATAAAAATTGAAGGCTTGGTGTGTGTTTTTTTCTTTTTTCACGTTCAAACAAATTTGATAGCAATTTAGTAAAGAGATTACTATAGATTTTTTTGTTACTGGTTTTATCCCGGATTAACGCTGGTAGTAGGTACCGTAGGGCATTGCTTGTATTAAATACATCTCCAACTAATTAGACATCGTTTTCTAGTTTCAGTCTCTAACTCCCCATGCAATCCCAGAGAGTAAACTGTCAAATGAAACTTTAAATTGTAAATGTACAGGACAGAGTATAACTTTATCGACTCTATAACTTCAATAATGGAAACACTTACGCAAGAAACGAGCGATACTGCGAGATCTGTTATTTGATTATCACGTCACCTACTATTACCATAATATGATTGATTGGCAATAACTTTTAAAATATGTAGTAATAAAATAATAGGTTTACCTATGAAATTGCCGATTTGTATGACGAAATTGAGAAAAATGATATTTCCATACAAATATTTTTTATGTTTGTACGGAAATGCCTGAACAGATTTAGATGCAATTGATAACTATAGTTAGATGGAAAAAAAGCTATGCACTGCGTATATCAATTTCTCAAAAACAGAGTATATGATAAAAATATACCTAGTTAATGTAGTGAAACCGACGACACATTGAAAGAGGTGTTTTCAATGACTTCCCTATAAGTAATACATTTTTTTTATCTGAAAGGTACATAATTCAACAATTGATACAATAAAAATTGTATTTGGAAAAAATATAGCTGTACGTAAAAGTTACTAACAGATTAAAATGTAAGAAAAATATGGGTATTATTTCATAGGTAAAGACCTAGTAAATAAATATCCTTTTTAATGCTTAAATAAAGCTGGTCAGTTTGGGAAGACTTTTGGTGTATAAGAGATTACCTTTGATTGGCAAGAACCTTTAAAATAGTCATAATTTATACATCCTTGTTATTGCCCAAAAATAGCTGGACAGATTGGGATGAATTTTGGTGAATATGGGATTACTTTACTTCACAGATTAACGATTTTAACATTAATGAGATCCATAAGTATCTATCAAAGCAGCATAAGTATTTTACTTAGTTTCTAATTATTCCGAAGTATATATGTACATTATGTATGGGTTTAAGTAGTTTATTATTATTTAAATTGTTTAAGTTTTAGTACCCCCGTCTAATTATTCTCTATGATTTCCTCTCCATCCTACGGTTGCCTGGAAGTGATCGCTTTTAGCGATAAGGCCGCCATTTGTGGCATAAGATTTAATTTTTCTCTTGTTTGTGTTGTGTTCTATTTTATTTGTGTGTCCAATAAAGCGTTAATCAATCAATCATAATAATCTTTGAAAAAACTATGTCTATCCCTGTCCGTACTAGAAAACTAGATGAATAGAATAGACTACAAGCTAATGCCATAAATTTTATCTGTTTGTTTGTCCCCGGCTTCCGGCTCTGTGCAAACGTCGGAGCCTTTTGTAAATTAATTTAGTTTCCAGTGTTTGTTCGGTGCCAAAACTTGGGTAAAACTGTAAACAGTAATTAGAACGTACGTGCTACTCAGGAGATAAAGTGGCAAATATCTACTATTTTTGTAAAAAAAATATTATTTTAGTAAGTACTCACTAACTTGACCGCGTAACACATAAACATACAGCAAAGTACACATAGTTCATTTGTTAACCTGTGCCATATAATATGCATGTATTTATGTACATTCGCTTTTATTTTTCTTCTGTGCAAATCGCTTAAATATAATAATTTAACATTACTTCGAATTCAATTCTCCAAAAAATCTTCAACAAAAAAAAAGTACCTACACTTACCAAACCACATGCCTTACCTATATGTATAGTTCCATCCCCATATTTGGTCTCCAAAGGGCTATCACGGTTCTCGCGTGAAAGCCTCCAAAAATCAACACCGGGGGTGGAAACTTCATTTCGATTTCAGTGGCGAAAGGCGAATATAAATAGCGGCTTATGTTGATTTTACCCTGAAAAAAGTCAACCAACCACAATATTGGGCTCGTAATCCTGAGATATTGCAGGTTGTCATATCTAGAAGCTGCTATGCTATTTCAAATAAGCACATATAAGTATTTTCGTGGCTTCCGTCCGCCGTATATTTCATTTTCGTCGTGTAATTGGAAAACTGTGATAAGAAAATGTTTGGAGCGTTTTCCTTGTTCGTGATACCAACAGGACCTTTGTGTCACGTTAGACATTTTAATTCACAGACATCTAACTAGGTATAGTTACGATATGATAAGTTTAAAAGCTTCTTTGTTCATTTTAACTAGCAATTTACAGAATAAATGCGCGGATTAGAGCTGTCAAAATTATGCGTTATATTGCCATAATTTACCTATCTATTATGTAAACGTTTTGGTTAACCATTATTCTTACAATCAGTCATATCTTAGCATTCAGTCACATTAAAATTATGCGTTGATGATGTTGATGATACTAGAACTACAATTTTAAAACTTATAAAAAGGCGTCTATTGAATGTGCTGTTGTCGCAGCAGGAGGGTAGGTAAGTGATAATTGAACTGTCTCCGAGTACAATCTTATTGTGTTTTACCGGAGTAGAATACGAAGCATCCGAATGATTGTTACGCGTACAAATGTAAGTCTCTAACAAGTGCTTACTTAACACGAAGTCTCCAGAGCTAATTCTCATTCCAATAGTTAAATAGAATAAAACAGATAGATACAGTGATGGATTTAACCTACAATCTAAAGAAAAGGGTAGGTACATCTTTTGTCAACCAAAAATATACTTAGCCTTAAAACTGCTTAAATGGAAATATGATTATCAATGACACTTTAAAAAAAAACATAAATTATTATTATAATACTTTTGTCGTCACGCTCTAAACTAACTTTACTTCGTGACCGGACTGAAATTCATACACATAATTTAACCTCAAGCTAAACTCATGTTTCTATTCCACGGCAAATATAGGTACAGCAAATCTATTTATTAATTACGGTTGACGCAGTGATTCTAACTAACATTCATTAATCGAGTTACTTTCAATTCAATCCTTGTTCAAATGTAATTCTATTAAGCACGTCTATCGCTATGTCAATTTGATTCATGTGCAGCTGAAATTCAAACTCGGGTTATGTATGTCTATTTATCTACATAAAATACTTGTATGTAAGTACTTCTGTATAAGTAGATAATAGTATAGTATCTAATATTAAGCTTTTATATAATGGCGTTAATATGAATCCTTGCTTAGGAATTCTTTCAAATCAATTCATTTATTTTGCGAAAATGCACAATTTGTAAGATAACAGCAGATGGAAGGCTAAATGGTAGGTACATACATACAAATGTACTACTACCTCACGGCAAGCAAAACTTACATTTCAAATATAGTCACGACTACACAATTTACAATCAAAAACTTTGGGAAAACACTAACCACTCACTATTTGATTTAAAATGACAATAAATTCATTTAAAAAACATTATCAACAACTTATTTACAACTTTTGTAAATTTGCAAGAGAAATAAGCTTGCTACATTACGTTATGGGTTGAAAACGTAACAACAAATTTTATTTATGTAAAAAAAGTTTTTTTATCCACGTTTGGATTTAGGTAGTTGGCAATAATGATCTAATAAAAGTGGTTGGCGGTTACATATAAATTCTCAGTTGGAAGGAAACAACTAAAAAAGCTACTTGCACCCGTAGAATCAGGTTTTATTATTTTGTTCTCACAACCAAAATAATCCCAAAATACGAGCAATACGGGAGTCCAGATAAAAAAATTCAGGACCCAACTTCTGCTATTCGTTCTGCAAATTTTCAGCATTTAATTTATATTTATATGTCGCGACAGTCAAAAGCTCTACATTATGGACAGGGGCGTAAAAAGTTGGCTCGTAAACACACGCTGCGCCCTAGAGCTTTAAAAGCTTAATTATAACGCTCGTTACGTTACTGCAAAACGGGAAACGTGGAAACGTAATATGATTTTTCGAGTACAGCTAATTAAAAGCTAGATTTTTTCGGTTAGTATATTTAAAATATAATCATCATCGACAACTTGTACATTAAATAATTATATTTATTATATACCTAGCGCTATTAGGTATGTGCGTGTGTTAAATAGCAATTTCTAGTATGTAAACGATTGTTGAGATACATAGGTAACTAGGTAGTGAAATAATAAGTAAAATGAACATATTCAGTTCAAGGTATATAGGGAGTAAGTATTTCGGAAGGCTAAGTTTACTAAAATAAAATAAAATAGCCTTTATTCTACTGCCACAAAATTAATATGTTAGTTAAAAAAAAAACACACTTTGAGTTTTAATTTTTGTCAGCAGAAGTTGCCTGCTTGGCAAAGGCCTCCCCTATTGTTTTCCACTCATCTCTCTCTCTCTCGCCTTCCTCATCCAATCAGGACCGCAGACTTCTTGGAACACATCCCTCCACCTCTTCCTTGGTCTCCCCGGGTTTCTGGCTCTATCCAAGGGTATCCATTCTGTGGCTCTCTTTGTCCACCTGCTGTTTTCTTGTCTGCATAAGTGACCTGCCCACTTGAATTTAAGTAGCCGTGTCCTTACAGTCACATCAGATAATTTTGTTTTGCGTCGTACGGTTTTGTTTTCTATTCGATCTGATAGCTTTATACCGAGCATACTACGTTCCATTTTTTTTTGGCAGATGGCAATCTTTTCTTCATCTTTTTTTCCGAAGTGACCATGTTTGACAGCCGTAGGTTATGCAGGGTAATATGGCAATTTCGTAAAGTTTTCTTTTTATATCTACTTTAATTTCTTTGTTCTTCATGATCTCTTTAAAACTCCAGTACTTCTTCCAAGCTAGGGTGACTCTTCTGTTGATTTCTTTTTCAATGCAATCCTTAAAAGATACTAGAGCTCCCAGGTATACATACTCTTCCACGTAGTCGATCGTTGTACCATTCACTGAGATGGGAACTTGTTCTCTGTTTGTCAATATTTTAGTTTTTGTGGCATTCCAAGTTTACTATACAAAGTTAAAATTAAAACGTTTTCATCCAACTCACTGTTTTTCTGAAGCTGAAATGAAGGAGGTTTAATTTCAGCTGCCACTCACGGCATGAGCTTCGTTATGAGCTGCCTAAATACATTTAAATAGATACCATGAAATCAAAAGCTCTCATTTTCATTTCCACTAATTTATTTGACGTTAATTCCAAGTATACAGAATTGGCCAACAAAATTATACTTTACTTCCTACACTTGCTTTTGACTCAACACCGCGTAATAAGAGTAAGCAGCTTTCATAATCTGAAACAAATGTAAAGGTTAAATAAGTATGTTGCTGCCGTTTATAAGAGGGTGGCAAAGTCTTGTCTCGAGAGAATTTAAGGGCCGAAGGGCTTCTGTCATGGTATCAGTCCAAGTTCTAGCGCTAGGAAGAAAAACTTTATACTATGTACTTAACATTTCTCGTTACATTGCCTCATATTAAAGTTTTTATTTGACTATTACATACATTGCTAAGTTGTATAAAAGTATAATATCTACTTGTACATGTAACATGTACATAGAAACTACATAGGTGCATTCTGCGCAACGAGTAAAATGTAAATTTATATACGTTTATGGCCTAGTTTTGCCAAGTTTTTATCGTTTTTGAAATTGAGTTACTAAATTGCCAATTTTTATTTTTGCAAATAAGAATGTACTTTTTTGTTCCTTCGGATAAGAAAATTTTGCCGTTACTTTACTTGTGTTGTGTAAAAAGTTTTAAAAAGTTGACTCAATATTTTTAATGAAATTGTAAAAAATGAAGATGTCTCTACTCAAAGCATTACCTAACAATTATTCTCTAGGGGGAGTAATTATGCCCTTTTCAAGCAGGGGTAAGCATAGGAACATTGTCTTTTCTACCATTGTATTAAAAACAAAAATATTAATCCGCATCTTCTACACAGCAATGGTAGCACTTTACAACCAGCTACAGAGAAAAAGCAAACAATTAACTCACAGCTAGAAAGCAGTCATTGTCCATATGTGCGAAGCCAGCCGCAGACAGCCGCAGAGGGCGCTGCGCTCGCATCATAAGGAGGAGGAGCAGGAGCCGCAGGCGGGGCGGCATGCGCTCCCACTTGGATGTCATCACGGCGCCGGACACACGACCTGCCTGGATAAGTATACAGGTAGGTATAATAATTAATTGTTTAGTAGCTATGCATTAACGGTAGTTCTACATATGAATATAATACATTAAATATTGAAAGGTTTACTTAACTAATCACCAGCCCTGGCCCTGTGCAAGTTTCAGGCTGAGCTGCGGCTGTATTCACATTCTCAACATGTAAGTTTAGTAAGTAAATGAGTTAAAGTTTGTGTCGCAATAAATATATTTATTTCTTTCTTTCTAATCACTTTTTAACTATTCTTTTAGACCTTCAAACGCTCGGGTGCAAAAGTTAGATTGAGCGATCATTAGTTTGCTTTATCCAACTTTTGCAACCAAACGGTATAGATATTCTATAATAGATGGTGTGTTATTTGTCTCTAGGCTCCGTGGAATGTTGTTCGTTTCCTCCAAAAGTGAGTGCTAAATTTTGTTTACAACCATATCTTAAAATAATGTCTCAAAAATATTTCCGAGACACAAAATTCTAAATATAGCCACCGTTTCCTCAAACAAATTCGCCTTTCCCTGCACGTTAAGTAGATTAAACTTTTTAGGTCCCACTTCACATATCCACGTTCAAAGCGAATGGCTTGCCGAGAGATCTCGTAAAAAGAAATTAGGTCGCAATCAGACGGTAATGATGACGCTCAGTCCTGGGAACCATGTCACTAGGCCTAAATTAGAACAAGCTACGAATTGTATCAAAATGACGCGTCCCCAAAAGCAAAATAATAGGTTGTTTGTGATAGAGCAGACAAACTACCAGTTCTGCTGCATTCATACCAATATATTTATATATCTAAGGGGTGCCAGTTCGAAACGACAAACCGTACACACAATACTGATACTGATTAAGGCCACACAAGGTCCACTGCAGGTGAAAGATAATCAACAAAAAATAAACCTTTAAAAAAAATTACGTGTCGGAATCACGTAGATACCTACGCTCCATCTACGTTAAAGTTTGGTCTTAGGCATCAAAACGAGATAATTATTTGTTTAATATTGTATGGAGAGCCTTTGTTCGATATTATGGTTTCCAATCCGGAAAGGTACATTCATAAATAGAATTGAAAATAGATACCTATGTCAACAAATTGGTGAGAGGTCAAAGTGATTGAATTTAAGTGGATCTAAAAAAGCTTCAGGCTTTTTGTAGGGAAATAATATTTTATTTATGTGGTACAATCTTTGCCTTCATGGAATAATTACTTACTTTGCTAGGTATTAATTATTATTTATAATTCTAGCATCTGAATAAAATTATCTCCGCAAGAAATTAATGCAAGAAAATCATTACGATTGCTTAAACATCGTCTTTTTCAACGTCACATTAACATGTTTAAATATGTATGAGATTTGCCATTTTAAGTAATAAATAAACAGAAAGAAAAGTTGAGAGTTATGACCTCGTAATTAACAAAATATTTTTTGTTCTAAAATTCAGACGTCATCACCATCTCACGTCAGTATGTAATATGTATGTACATCTCGGAGGAAGGACAAGCCTGGAGACATAGTAATAAGTTGAAGTGTGGCGCACTATCGGAACCTCTCTTTTTAATGAATGTTTTTAGTGTGCTAAAAAGAGACAACTATATACAATCTGTTCGGCCCTTTACGTTAGTGAAGCCGGTTTTTCTAGCTCGAGTAACCAATTTGGATACTAGCTGTGGATTTGGATTTTTGGCGAATATACCGTGAATCTTTGGAATATTTGGTTAAATGTGTTTGTTTGAGAAGTGTTTTCTACTGAAGAACAAATGGCGTGCGTTGCCTATGGCTGTAAGAGCCATGCTTCGAAGAAAAGTGACGAAATCCAGAGCTTGTCATTTCACAGGTTAGAGTTTTTTATCATTTTCCACAAAACAATACAAAACTGAATCAAAATATTAAAATATAACAAATTTCTACTCTTTTAGAACCTCATTTTGGAGGAAAACAATTAAATTTTGCCATTATATGTTAAAAATACGCAAAAGTTTGGTTTATAGTGTTGTGCACAATTGTTCTGAATTCGGTTAAAATTGGGTAAAAAAACGAAAATTTATTATATGACTAAGCAACTTATACAACCATAAGATAAAGTACGTAATTTTTTAAATAAAACTGTATTGTTTAAGGGTCAGTAAATAAAAACCTACAAAAGTTATCTGAGTTATTTTATTTATTTCGAACTACACAATCCTTTTCCAGGTTTTCTCACCTAGTTCTAACTATGCCTAAAAGATCGATTTTGAAAACATGTTACAATTACGTCACTTTAATATGGTTTAGTTAGCGAAACTACTAGAATAATCGTTAACGTGACAGAACAGAATGTAAGTTTCGGTTCGGTTTCGGTTTTTTATTTCGTACGTCGTAGGCACATCACTAAATTGAGGTATTAAAAAACGGCTACACTGTCATTTGAAGGTGATCTATATAGTAACTAGTTATCTCTTTCTTCCGCGTTGGTGCGCACATAAGTCGAAAGAGTGCAGACATACAGAACACGTTCAATTTATTACTATGACTCCAGGCTTGTCCTTCCTCCGAGATGTACATAGATTCGATAAAAAATCATGTCTATTTAGCTAAATTATATTAATAGGTATTGTTTGTTTAGGTTTTAATTTTTTCGGTGTTTACTTCACTTATTACTTACTTGTGGTGGACGTTGGGAAACATCGCTGTGTTCTGCGTAGTTTTTTTTTATTGTGATAGGAATATCATTGTGCACTTTTTATCCAGACAACAAGTGAAGCTGCAAACATTTTTGTAGATTTCAATACAAAATATTTTGCATTCAGCCTAGCATGTAGCCTTAACGAGTATCACTTGATCTAAATCCGTGTGTCAGTTTGTTACTCTTACACGTTCAAACTGCAAAACTAATTTGGATGGGTTTTGAAGTGGAGGTAGATTAGACCTTGGATTCACACATATAATACTTCTACTCCCGAATTAACGCAGGTAACACCGCGAGGCGCTGCTAGTCTTACATATATTTTGTAACATTAACTAAGTGTGCTTATCCTAGTATCACTTAACAAAAGTTCCAAAGACTTTCTGTATTTGACAGTGACAAATGATTTAACTGACTTGCAAGGTAAGTTCGTTCCCCGTGAAGCACTGGATGGCGAGCTGAGTTATCATGGCCGCGAAGAACGCCAGCGAGGTTATCAGGCGGAGGGACTTGAAACTTGAGGCGTCTTGCTGAAATTGTAGAAGGAAGTATAAAAAAAGTTTACACCAAAATAAAATAATTAGTCGCATTAACAGCTTTTGAATAAAATCTCTTAATTGCACACAAAATACACGCGATTAAAGCATACCTTTGTTGAGGGTGTATTAGATAGATAGATAGATAGATATATTTTATTAACATAAAGAATTACAACTAACTTATTACAATGCTAATAAGTGTTGGCATCGGTCATGTCTCGTGAAAAAAAAATTCAAATAAAATTAAACTTATAGTTATTTTAGCTGTATTGAGGGTGAGGGTGACGTTGTATCTACTCATGCTGATTTTGATGGAAATTATGTAAATACATCTTGTGCTTTAGGACTACCTTTTGTCCCAGGCAAACGCAGGTAACATCGTGAAGTAAGACTGAAGAAAAACATATTTATTTAATGAATTTGGTAAATAAATCCATTACCAAACATGAAAAGCATGAACAATTATCAACTTTTCCTTTAACTACTTACTGTCTTGGTTATGTAGAGGTTCATACTTTGTACAATTTAGTAAGTATCTATTTTTTTTTTACATTTTATGGGCTTACGTTTGACTGCACCTCGCCTGATGGGAAGCGACGACGGTAAAGTCGAAGATGGAGCACACTTGCCCAGAAGAAACCTATTCACTCGTGCTTTAAAGGCATTCAAATTGTAAGACTGGGGAAATACAGACTCCGGGAGTGAATTCCACAGAGCTGCTGTATGAATTAGGAACGACTCTAGATTAATGTAAACAGGCACTTAGAGAGATATATCTCACCGAAACTTGCACCATGACGACGCAAATAGCCGCCATGCTGGATAGCAGCTGCGTCATGAAACCGTACGAATATGTGGCTGAGAACTTCTCCACGCAACTGAAAAATAACACGATAAAGGTCAATAATAAAATTCATTTGTGATTTTAATTTGAAATCCCAACTTTTCTCTCCGTAACTTGGGACTCGATTGAGGTTTAAAGTTAATTAAAAATAAATATAAAAAAACCAGGACATTGCACACAGCGTTATCTAGCCACACACTAAGCAAACGCTTGTGTCGTGGGTACTAGATAACGGATATAATACTTATATACTTTTCATTTGTAAATACATACTTATAATACATACGAACGACCAGACTCAACACAAGTAATTATAAATTTATATGTATTAGTTAGTATTTATGCAAATACTACATAATAAATATAAATTATTCTATTGTATAAAAATAATAAGATATTTATTCAATAATAAGAAACAATATTTACACATATTAACACTAATAGAACTAAAAAAGAGTATTTACATCTAAACTAAATTTAAACAATCTACATGTGGTATGGAACCAAGAACGCTGGCTGCATTCCCACGCTGGATTGCTATAGAAATCCTTTGCGCAAGGAACCAGCCAGCGTTCTTGTCTCTAGTGATGTCAATCAACATTTTTTTTTTTTATTGTTAGTAAATTATTTCTTATTCTTTTTGTATAGCTTTGTTTCCGTAAGATGAGTTTTCCAACCTCCTAAAAAAAATATTTCCCTGTAGGAATCAGCTGCTACAACACGAGAGACTACTTTCTCTCAGCGGTAGCAGCTGCTCGACATATTTTTTGTATTCTAAAATGTCCTATTTTAAATTAGATTATAAATAAGTGTAAATATTATAAGAATTTGTATGTCCAATAAACATTTTTATTATTATTCTATTCTCAACCTTCGAGATTTTCTTTGCCTGCGCAACTCATGAAAAAGTTATCTAAAAATTTCATTAGGAAGTATTGTATAACGATGGGCGACCAATATTAGTTTTCCGTCTGTACTGATTTTATTTTTATTTAGTTGTATTGAAATAACATCATCAGAAGTGTATCAAATCAAACACCAAATAAAACCATGCTCCATACCATTTTTATGGAGCACATGTCCAATATATCTATTATTTTTAAATCGCAAATCTGTTGCATATGCTAATAAACTAATCAAACATACGCACGCCGAAAAATGTAGCGAAAACATAAATTAAATGGGTTTTTTCACTACCTTTTTCTACAGTTTAACTAATTAATTTTAGTTTACGATACCTAGAGATCAAGGCTAATGTCAAGATAGCTTCCTAGATAAGATCTAGATAAGTCTAGGCACAGACTTTTTGCTCTTTTGCCCGGATCGTAGATCTGATGTCTGGCACTAGACTGATTGAAGATCTTATCATAAACACGCATCACGGGAATGTCGGGAACACAGACATAGTTTACAGAACTTATAAAATTTTATTTACTGAAAAGCTTTGTAGTGGTTTATGTATTTTCTTGGGGAAAACTTGAAAAAAAGAATAAACGTCTTTTTTATTTAGAGGCTAGTTACAAAAAATTGTCAGATATGTTTTAAATCAGGATTATTATATGTTCGATGGAACAGGTAATAAGAAAGGATTACATAAAACATATACTGAAAATAAAATTCAAGTTTTCGTTTTATTTAGTCGGAAGGATCTAACTTTAGTATGAACAAATGATTGCCAGATTACATTGATGCCAGCGGAAAAAAATCCCAAAGCCTCACAGTGACAACATTGGGTCGGTAATCCCGAGTTATTGCAGTTTGTCATGTCGCAAACAACCCTTCACGCTTATTGCTTTTCTATCAACTCGGAATCGACTCCCTGACGCCATACGCCAGTCGGGCTGATGAGATCGAAAACTTTTCAGAGAAAACTTGGTTGAGATGGTAACAAGTCGTATACCTATACAATGCTATAGGTATGTCTAATATTGTGTAGGTATGTATGTTGTTCTAGAATCGGGTAATATTTGTAGATAACTTGTAACAGACTGAGCTCCGAATAGTGGAAATATAGGTAGTTGAAGGTTGTGGCGGACACAAGCGCGCACGGTGTGGCGCCGTGCCCCTGGGTGGGTGGACGGCTCGCGGTTCTCGTCTTGAAAAAGACGTCTGCGCCGGTGCGAACCGTCCCTACGTCGCGAAACTTAAACTTGTGTGCGAGATGCCTTGAGGAGGCCTAGTCGTGAGAGATGCCTAGATAGGGTACTAAGTCTATTGTGGGTTGAATGCGAAACCAATGGTGTTGAATGAAGGAAACTATGAAACGAGGAACGGTACCACTATCTAACACCCCCTACGCTCGCGACCCTAGCCCAGGTTCACAGCAGCTGCCCGCGGTGCGGCTTCTTGTCAGCCCCTCGATGTCGCCGCGGTGCTCACTTCTTCGAGCAATCTGCAGGCTGGAATCCTTCTTGGCTGGGGTCTTGAGGGCACTTCTTCTTTCTTGATTTAGACGTCGGCTGGAACTACTACATAACATTCGACCGATCTTCAACCGCGGCACTGGAATTTATCGTTACCGCAAAGAGAGCCCCATTAAAATTCTCTACATTTTGAAGCAATTTCATTATGAGTGGCACCATTTCCCGTCCATATCTTTATTGATCTTAAAGTTACACACATAATATTTACACCATTACAAAGCCCTTACAAAACTCTATTTATACATATAAAATTTACGCAGATCAACCAAGGACTTTAGACACAATCAGCAAAAAATGGTGAATATTTACACAAAACGCAACTTTCATCATACATTTTCGTTAATTACAAACTAACTACGGTCGTGATCCGCGAGTATCATACCATTCTAATTAGATCTCTTCACGCAGCATCTGTTTCACTAATGATACTCGCGAAACGTGTACGAAAATGATACATTCTCTTAGTTTGTTACGCGCACTCACTTTCACTAATTGAACTCGAACAAGGCATGCGTCGCTGCCTTCACTGTTCATATTAGTTCTTTTCATATATTGTCCACATGTCAGTGCATGCATCGCCGACATCCTCCCCCTCGTGCGAAAGCACATCTCCTGGCTCGGCGATGTGCAGTCTACAAGAGCGGGCGACGGCTGCCTCTGTTGTTTGTGACCGTCCTCATCGGTCCGCTGTCACCCGGCGCCTGTCCCGCCGTCCCGTTGCAAGGCGTCTCGCAAACGGGCGTGCTCTCGAAGTGGTGAGGGCTACCGCTCGGCAGCCCTGCGCAGCGCGATGTCTCGGTGCGGAGCGCCCTGTCGACCGTGAGGTGGCCGACAGACGCTCTCTCGTAGTGGTGAGGACCGCCACCTGGCGGCCCCACGCAGCGCAATGATGCGGTGCGGAGCGCCCCGTCGACCGTGAGGTGGCCGACAGACGCTCCCTCGTAGTGGTGAGGACCGCCGCCTGGCGGCCCCACGCAGCGCGATGATGCGGTGCGGAGCGCCCTGTCGACCGTGAGGTGGCCGACAGACGCTCCCTCGTAGTGGTGAGGACCGCCGCCTGGCGGCCCCACGCAGCGCGATGACTCGGAGCTTCGCGTCTCGTGGGGAGATGCGCCGCCGCTGCAGTGGTCGCTCTCGTGCGACCCGACGTCCGGCGCCTTAGCGCCTCTCGGCGCTCCGGAGTTGCGTGGCTCGTCTGTAGTTGGCTGCCCCTCTTCTTTGCGACAGTCGTTGTTGAGCGCCTCGGCGCTACTGAGCGCGTCTGCAAGCGCCTTGTCGTCTTGCCTTGGTACTAGCAGCACCGTCTTGGAGCTCGGTCGCTTCAGGACTCCACCGTTGGTACGCACTTCTACAATGCGTGTGCGCCCATCAGGACCTGGATAGGTCGCCACGACCTCTCCTCGCGGCCATGTATTTCTCGGTAGAGTGGAGTCTACTATGAGGACGACATCCCCACATCGCAGGTCTCGAGACGCGTCGCTCTGGTTCAATTTCCTTCCTTGTTGATCCCGCTGTCGCCAGTAGACAGCGCAAGCGTACGCAGTCTCGCTGGCGTCGGTGAAGACGTGTAGCTCCCCCTCGGTACCGGAGTGTGTAGCGCACCGCGGCACGCGCAGCTCTCGCAGGATCTGCAGGCTCTCGAGGTAGTCTCTCCACGCCGCCTCGTTCTCTGGGACGATGACTTCGTCCCAGCCGACGCCGCTCCTCCAGATATCTTGTAACAGCTTTTTGCCCTGGATCAGCACCGGGCACGCCAAGCCCAACGGGTCGAAGGTAGACATCACGGCGCTGGTCACTTCTCTCTTGGTCGGGACGCTTTGTCTAGTGACAACATTCTGCACGTTCCGAAGGCAAGTTCTGAAACCAATTTCATCGCTTTGAGTGAACCAGCGCAAAGCCAAAGTTTTCTCTTCGTTGCTCCCCAGGTCGACCTCTTCCTTGGTCTCTTCCTGGGTGAGCGCTGCGGTAACCTCTGGCTGGTTGGACGCCCAGCCTCGCAGCTCAAAGCACGCTCTCTTGTGCACCGTGTCGACCTCGCGTGCGACTTGGATGGCTCGTTCCGTAGTCTCGAAACTGTGGAGATAATCATCCATATAATGATTGCGTTCAATAGCTCTTACCGCGTCCGGATATTCATGTGCAAACTCTGTTGCGTTCATGTTCTTGACGTAGATTGCGGTGCTGGGTGAACACGCGGCGCCGAAGATGACCTTCGGCGCTCCGGTGCGTCTGTCTCCTCTCCACAGAAACCGCAGGCTATCGCGATCCTCTTCCCGGATCTTTATCTGTAAGAACATCTCCTTAATATCTGCCACCACAGCAATCGGATGTTGGCGGAATCTCATCAGTACTCCAAACAACGATTGAAGTAGGTCCGGACCCGGTAGCAGCGCGTCGTTGAGACTCTTCCCCTCGTACTTAGCCGCAGCGTCGAACACGAGGCGCAGCTTCTTCTTAGTTGGATGAACAACAGCAAAATGAGGTAAGTACCACTTACGGTTCGAAGAGCTGTGATGCTGTACCTCCTCGGCGTAACCCTTATCCAGCAGGTTCTGGATCTGTGCCTTGTATTCATTCTTCAGCTGCTCGTTCTTGTCCAACTTTCGCTCTATAGTCTTGAGACGCCTCTCTGTAGACTCAAAGTTATCGGGCATCGTTTCTTGGTCGCTTTTCCACAAAAGCCCGGACTCATAGCGACCACCTTCAATTCTCCTGGACGTTTTCTTCAGGATTTCCAACGCTTTTCCGTCAGCGTCGGTACTCGGCAGGCGAGGTTGCACACCCAAAGATTCGATGGCGAAATGTTCCTTGATGAGCCGCTCGATATCTTCCTCGCTCGACGTACCATGCGTTTGAGCGTGCGTACAAGTAGCAAAATTTACTCGCCTTGTAGCTGCTCCTCCGTTGGTGCCGTGTAGCACCCATCCGAGCTGCGTGAGGGACGCGACAGGTTGATGTTTCCTGCCTCTCCTTGTGGCTCTCGAGACGATGAGCTCCCAGTTGTCTTGACCAATGAGCAGCTTCGGGGGTTCGTCCTCGTAGTGAAGCTGATCGGCAAGCCGTCTCAAGTGCGGATATTCAATAATAAATTTATAGTCAATACCTTGCGGAGTTAACTTTAGTCCCTGGATTGTGCGGACGCCCTCGATGGTCCGCTTCGCAGCTTGGTAGACTCCTTTGATCTTCATGGCGATCTTCATGGAGTCCCTCTCGACGATGTTCCCTCCGCCGACAGTCTCGATACGGAGTGTCTCGTTCGGTCCGCTGAGCCCGATCTGTCTTGCCACCGAAGCGTCTAGAAGGGTTATGGTCGAACCCTCGTCCAGCAGTGCCAGCACCCTGGCTTTCCCGCCAGGGCCGTAGAGCTCCACCGGCACCATCTTCAGGTAGGCGCGCGCTGTCTGGGCTGCGTTCACCGGGACCGCGTTGTTGGTGGCCGCTTCTGTCTCGGCCTCGGGTTTCCGTTGCTTTTCTGAGTGCAACAGAATGTGGTGCTTGCGTCTGCAGCTCCTGCACGGTGGGCGTTTACAAGTATCATTACGATGTCGACTTTGTAGGCACTTAAAACACATGCGGTACTTACGCGCCATTTCCCACCGCTGTTCGATCGACGCTTGAAGGAATTTCTTACATTCGCGCAAGTAGTGTGCCTCCTCGCAGTGCGGGCACTTTACTGGCTGTTGAGTTTGCTTCTGTTGCGGGTGCTCAGCAGGTTGATCGGCCGCGCTGTGCGCGGCTTGCCGCGGAATTCTCCTCGCGGCGGCTGGTCCCGCTTCTTGCAGTGCGTACGGCCCGCAGCGGTCCGCCTCCCGTTCCAGGAACCTGCTTAGTAACACAAGGTCCGCGTCTTCCCGGTCCGCCGCGTAATCAAACCATCGGTAACGCAAAACAGCAGGCATTTTATCTACGATAATTTTTATCATTTCAGGCGAATGCAAGTACTGAGGCCTCTTCAGGCCTTTAATAGTAGCGACAGTGTTACTCACGTGGCTGGCAAATATACAGACTTCCTTGGCACCTTCTGTGATCCTGGGCAGCTGGCGCAGCTTGTCGAGCTCGGCGAGGACAAGCGCCTCCGGGCGCCCGAAACGTCTGCGTAACGCTTCAATCACTTCACTCGCTTTCACGTCGGAGTACAACAGGCTTTTGATCGCTTCTCTTGCCGAGCCTCTCACTGCGCGTCGCAGTCGCGCCAAGTTCTGTACACTGTTAAACAAAGGAGCACTGTCTTCATACACTGTTTTAAATGCCAGCCACTCACCACTATTTCCGTCGAAGGCAGGCAGCTCGTGCAGGTAGGCGGGCGGCGGTGCCGCCGGCCTTGCAGAATGTTCGATTGCGCGCAGTATTGCGCCCGCGAGGTCCACCGGCTCTCCTTTGACGTCCGCTGGAGTCGTCTGCTCCTTTGGTGCAGCGCCTTGTTCCCGGGTCGACTGCACCCAACTCTGGACATCTTCCTCGTTGTTGGCCGGGTCCTCGATGATGGAGTCTCCATCCTCTTCTTCGCTCGCCTCAAGCTGCAGCAGCTCCAGCTGCACCTTGGCGAGATGTGTGGCCGCCTTTGCTTCCTCGACCACCCTTCGTGAGTGCTCTGCACGCGCCTCCAGCAGGCGGCGCAGCTTGGCCGCGTCCAAAGTCTTCGACGCAGCACGCAGAGTCTTCGTTGGTTGCTCGACGGCGGGCCCCGCAGTGCCGGACGGGCAGCGCCCTCGGGTCCGGTCCTCCTCTGTGATGCGGGTCGCTGTCGAACTTCCCGTTGTCGCGTCGCTCGATGTACCGGTAGTCGCGCCCGCGGGCGCGGCCTCGGTCGGTGCGACGGTGCTCGATGTAGTAGTGGCCGGTGTGGTGGCGGCCGGCAGCACGTCGCCACGTGTGTGCGGCGGCTGCGCGGCGTCACCCGGGCCGGGCGGCGACGGGGGCGGACTTTGCCCTCGTGCCCGGCGTTGTCCCTCGTGGCTCCTGGTGACTGGCATCTCGACGTAGCTTCGCGACGTCTTCAAATCCGGCTCGAAGGACCAGCTGTGGCGGACACAAGCGCGCACGGTGTGGCGCCGTGCCCCTGGGTGGGTGGACGGCTCGCGGTTCTCGTCTTGAAAAAGACGTCTGCGCCGGTGCGAACCGTCCCTACGTCGCGAAACTTAAACTTGTGTGCGAGATGCCTTGAGGAGGCCTAGTCGTGAGAGATGCCTAGATAGGGTACTAAGTCTATTGTGGGTTGAATGCGAAACCAATGGTGTTGAATGAAGGAAACTATGAAACGAGGAACGGTACCACTATCTAACACCCCCTACGCTCGCGACCCTAGCCCAGGTTCACAGCAGCTGCCCGCGGTGCGGCTTCTTGTCAGCCCCTCGATGTCGCCGCGGTGCTCACTTCTTCGAGCAATCTGCAGGCTGGAATCCTTCTTGGCTGGAGTCTTGAGGGCACTTCTTCTTTCTTGATTTAGACGTCGGCTGGAACTACTACATAACATTCGACCGATCTTCAACCGCGGCACTGGAATTTATCGTTACCGCAAAGAGAGCCCCATTAAAATTCTCTACATTTTGAAGCAATTTCATTATGAGTGGCACCATTTCCCGTCCATATCTTTATTGATCTTAAAGTTACACACATAATATTTACACCATTAGAAAGCCCTTACAAAACTCTATTTATACATATAAAATTTACGCAGATCAACCAAGGACTTTAGACACAATCAGCAAAAAATGGTGAATATTTACACAAAACGCAACTTTCATCATACATTTTCGTTAATTACAAACTAACTACGGTCGTGATCCGCGAGTATCATACCATTCTAATTAGATCTCTTCACGCAGCATCTGTTTCACTAATGATACTCGCGAAACGTGTACGAAAATGATACATTCTCTTAGTTTGTTACGCGCACTCACTTTCACTAATTGAACTCGAACAAGGCATGCGTCGCTGCCTTCACTGTTCATATTAGTTCTTTTCATATATTGTCCACATGTCAGTGCATGCATCGCCGACAAAGGTACTATATATTATATAGATGGATATGTTAGTAAGTATCGGCAGGGATATATTCATATCTGGTAAAGCTAACTTAGGTGTAGGTCCATGTGCTATCTGTGACTGCCTTGCAAGCACAGTCCTATAATGATTGCATTTCCTAAAATTGCTTATCCAATTGGCACGGACAAGACGAGACCTATATCTAAAATTTATGCTCATCATAATACACCGCCTATGTGTACCTTATTTATTTGACTAACACACTTGAGTAAGTCAAATGCGTCATTTAAAGTCAAGTTTGTTCGGTCACTTAAATAAATAGTTATCCTAGAGTGGAACTATTTAAGAGCTAACTTTGGCTGCGGCTCCAAGCAGGGCAGAACATAGCCAGTTAATTTTGATCGCACTTTATGGCAGTTTAGTCGAGCCGACGCACTGTCATAATGATAAGGAAACTCCTCAATAAAACGAGAAATTATGTTACACATGTATGTACATAAAAACAAGTATACACATGTGCATACAATAATGAATAGCGACCATTTCTTGTGATACAAATATGGCGCCATAGAAGATATGTATGGCGCAATAAAACGTCTCTTATTAATAGACCATCTAACTTAAATTATTTCATGATTGGTTCGAAAAATTTGTTTGTTTTGTTGTTAACAAATTGTTGGTTAAACAAGACATAACTATGATCCACTGAGCTGTTGACAGTCTTTTTATGTACATAAGCAAGGTGGCGATTGCTAATAAGGTAATTTGCGCGTTTGTAGATAGAACGGAATATATATTCGACAGGAGGTTAAGGGCACCGAAAATATAATAATACTAAGTAAAGGTCTCTGGGTTATTACATCTTCAATTCGACTAGACCAAGTCTCGTGCCAAAAGTCTGGCTGCACTCATCCCGAGCAGATTCTCAGCAACTCCATTAGAACTGAGAAGCCAAGTTGTTGTTTGTGATTTAAACGATGCCAGAAATTGGAAGTTTTGTATGAGTTGTGTAACTGGAAAATTGGAACGGATCGGAAATAAATAACAGATTGAAATTGAGTTTGTAAATGCGATTAATTGCCTACCAACATTTTAAGAGAGAATTTTGTTAATTTATAAATTCTAATTGCCTACCTACTCTATACGTAACAACCACTAACGTAATATTTTAAGCGTGCGGTCTGGGTATATAAAATTCAGGCACCGGAGAATTTAGTTTCTGTATTTTTATCAAGTACTCATGAATTTTCTAACCGTCTAAGTTGGCGTGAAAAAGTTACAAACTCCCATCGGTCGCCCTACTTTAGCGGACAAAAAAAACGCTTCCACATCCCGCGAACATAACGCGGTTTCTTTCCGCTAAAAGGCTTAGCGCGCAACTTAAGAGCTCGCTCTTCACATCAGATTACGCCTCTTATGAACGTAAAAAATAAACGTGTAAAACGTACGCGGAAGTTTATTAAAATGTAACGGAAATGGGAATCAGATACACAAACAACAATGATTTAATATTACAGCTGATACTGTTACGTTTCACGCAAACACGGCAGGGGGAGAAAATAATAGATCCGTATCTACTCACCCGACAAGAACTTGATGTTGACGAATACAATTTACCAGTGTTGTTTGTAAAGCTGATTCAATTTGCTTTTCCGTGTAAAAGGCTCTCACAATTCCTTCGTTATTTTCTTCCGTGTTCATTAGAGTGATGTCTGTGCTGTCACTCGGAAGATTCTCATCAGCGTCGCGGAGCATTCCTTCTCGGAGCTTTGTCATGGTGCGATCGTAAGCGGTCTCTATCGCTTCTTGCAGGATCATAAACTGCGAGCTCATGTGCAGGATCACTGAACCGATGAACGTATCGATCCCCATTACAATATGTCCCGTCCACAGGAGACCCACCAGTTCTAGAATAAACGTAGGGATGTAGGACTGGTCCTTCTGATAGTTCCACGGGATATAAATCGGCTGCGCCAGAGAACGAGGAGGGATATCCGATGTATCATTTGCATTTCTAACAAAAGCTTTCCAATAAATATCTTGAATAGCGCCGTAGGTGTTCGAGTTGCCGATAGTCAGCCATCCGAAAAATATAAAAGCAAATGTAAATGTCTTGCAGGTTTTGATGGTTCTACGATTAGTGTCTTCATTCTGGTAGTAGTCGTGCAGGTCTATCTCGATAGTTCGGACGATGTCTTGAATTTCTTTATTTCTGAAGAAGAACAGATACAGTTTGATGATGGTCAGGTTGTGAGTGATGACGAATGAGAGGCTGAACATGAAACTGTCCAGTTCTTTTTCTCCGACAAATGGGTCTATGGTCTCGAGGCCCACGAATCCCGCGACCCAAATAATCTGGGTTGCTATGGAATAGTACAGGTACCAGCCAGGGAAGTTCCTGGTGTCTTCTTCATCGGGATGATGCCACCAACCGAGACCTGTGCATCTTAAAAGGACATAATGAAAACTAAAATATCTTCTCGGAAGGGAGTGAGCCGTGTTAGGCATGGTGATCTATAAACGTGTATGCTTTTCCAAATTGAATCAACAAATCACGCTTCTAAATAAAATTGGGTTATTTAAACGGCATGGCGCGGTAAAGAGGCGGGAACCGACAACATAATTGTTGGGCAGCTAGAATCACTATTTTGCTATACAGGGTGTACAACATTTCGCACCAAAATATTTACGAACACACAAAAACGAGTAAACTTTTGGTTTTTGTTAAAAATTTGGTTGTTTTTGGTTAAAAAAATACATGTCACATTAGCGCAACATCAATTAGAATTCCGCATCAAAAGAGCGAAAACAGAACGAGCGTAGAGAGAGCCTCTCTACGTATGTGAGGCACGAAAATCGGAGAAGCACTCTCTGAAATTGTCCCTCCGTGTGCCAGCGTGAGATCAAAAGAGCTGGCGCCTGTCACAAACACGGAAGTACCTAGGTATCTTTCATTTCGGGACCATCCGCGCGGTAATGATAGCTTTCATATTCTGACCTGTGTTTCATTCATAGATAGGCACTTGACCTTCTGTGCAGTGATTTGTTGTTGAATTTGCTGTGACCTAGATTGTAATCGCTGCTGTTACAATATTAGGCAATCCATCGATACCAGCTTAGTAATTTTTAGGACTCAGTCCGTATATCAAAAGAAAAATATGTAGATATCATTTATTTATCATTGTGTCATAACATCACCATGTCTCTAACTGTTCCATCAAATATTTAGTGCTTAAATTTCAAAAACACTAAAATTAAAGATAAAAATTAAAACAAGGTATTTTACAGATTAAAATTCTTGAATAAAGGCATTACGTCCAGCATTGCAATAATGTTTCACCATTTTAAAGTCTTGTTTTATAATAAATTTGTCAGTTTTAAGAATTATAAAACTCATTGATCATGTTAAATAATTACTTATTATAAATAAAACCTTGTAGAAATGGCCTATGCCTTTACAAAAAGATTTGTTCCCCGTCACCACGCCCGGCATTGTCTATTGAATTAGTAATATCTTCACATAATGGTTGGTTTGAATTTAACCATAACTAATGAAAGGGTTCAAAGGTATCGGTGACAAGGCTTTGCTCTGATCCTCATCTATTATGTAGGTAATTATAATTTACACCTAACTATTAGGTATTATGATACAACCAACGCCCCACTGTGTTACTCGCGTCAATGGATAAAGAGTAACCTATATAATAATTCATGATCTAATATACCTACCTGTATACCTACCGAAATTCTTCTAAATCAGTTCAGCCGTTTAAGCGTCAAAACATACGCAGAAACTTTTGCCTTTATAATATTAGTATAAAGGTGTAATACCTACTGGTATAAGGGTAAATGCCGCTTCGCTTGTGGTATTAGTAAAATAACACAAAGCCTAGCTGCTTACGCATGTGGATGTACCTAGTTAGAAATGCATTTTGCTACGTTATAAGATAGTGTTGTGTGTTCATAGATAGATTTCTATTTTAATAATCATTTTTTTATACCTTCTAGTTAATCAGAAATACTTAGAACAATTCGTTTTGTTTAATCTATCAGTAAGTACTAGTTTAATTTAATTACATTACTTTAAATAAATTAAGATAGATAGGTAGTTAGTTCCAGTTTAATTTTAAGCTATCTTAGTCTTAATATTTCTGTCAAAAGACGAATAATTTACAATGGTAAGGTAGGTAATATTAGTTAGTAAATGTATACCTACTGCCCTCTATACTAGAGTCGAAAAATGAATAAATCTAGACCATAACCTTCACGAACGTACTTCCCATTTAGTTTGTTACCATTACAGCTTACATCGTGTCTTCCTGAAAACACACTAGATGGCGCAATCTGCACTACTATGTAATAATACTCGCAATTTCTCTAAGACTAAAAGATATAGTTATAGAATGATTTCAAATTGACGAAGACCTAATTCTACATGTTGTGAATCAAATTTACTATTCAAACATTCACAAATTTAATACATCATGGTTCAAAACAGTGTAAAAGTGGTTTACAATGTAATAAATAAAAGTGCCAACAGATGGCGCTATTTGCAGTATATCTTAATAATTAATTTCTATTACTCATTTAATTATTTCATTACAATATTAGAAGTGGGTAGTTTCTGAAAAATAAATAAAAATGTCATCATTCAAAATGCTGTATCGTTTATTGAAAATAACCTCATTTGTTCAGGTAATGCGTGCGCAAGGAAACTACAGAAGGTTCTCGTGAAATTCAGCGCTTTCAGCGGTTATAAATGGCTGGATCTTGAAATTTGGAAATATGCCACAGTCAGTACTGAATAAAACTGAAACATTTCCTCGTATAACCCTTATTTACCTATGTTATGTAGATTTATTTCAGTTATACTCATTTTGTATAAGAGTACCTAAACCTAGTTTTTTATAATCTTTGGTTAATGTAGCAGGTTTCTATTATTATAGTCTATGTTTCAATGAATATAAAAATGTAATAAGAATTGGTTACGATTGACGATTGGTTGCTGTTTAAATGTATCACGTTATCTATAATATCTACTAAAAAAGGGAGCGAATAAAATTGTAATAAATTAAAAGCAAAGTAGTATTGTGAAATCATAATATTGTCTACTCATTAATATAAATGAGTAACTCATGGACGCTGAAATAGAAGCGCTGAAAGCGCTTATTTCCACGTGGCGTAAACATCGTACGATGTTTGCTTGCAGCTATGACGACCTCCATACATCGCATAACCTGTAAATCGGAAGCCTATACCGGTAAAAACCACAGTAAAAACTCAGTCCGCTTCCAAATTCCTAGCGTTCTGACATACGGACGCTTCGAGTTACGATTTGAGTTTTTAATTTTAAATCATTCATTCATTCAAGCAGTGTGAGTGACCGCGACTACACGTCTTGTTGTCACAACTGTCAAACGCTCGTGGTTAGGGTTGTCAAGGTCAACTCCAGTGGCTCACTAGTAACCCTAAAATGTGGTAAAATTCAAAAGTGTGTGAGTGCATTCGGACTTTGAACCATTGCGCGGTTTACCTGGAAGTAACGGAATCGCTGAATGTTGGACTAGGTAAATTAATTCGAGTTTTAATTCGATTTATGTGAGCATACTTATACGATACACTTGAGTTAAAAGAAAATTAAATGAATGTTTTTCTTTTCGAATGACAGTAGCCAATTCTGGTGTCTAGAAATTATTTACGGATTGATAAACTCGATATATTCATATATAAACTGCTGTAAGTTATTCAGTAAAACTTTTTATGTAAGTTGGTAGGTACTTACTCAAATTTTATTTCAATTTTAGTAAAAAGTTTGTTCAACTCATAACGAAGGCAGGCAACACATAGTTCATATTCTAAAGTATGAAAGACGTACCTAAACAATGTATGTACATTTAGTTAGATACCAAAACTTTATTTGACCATGAATAAGTAATTCTTAAATATTTTAATAAATTTGTCATTGTTATTCACATTGGAAGAAATCAGCTGATTTACTTAAGTTAATCAAACCCACAAAACTTATTTTACCAGGAGATTACAAACAATATAAGTTACATTTTACCTACTCATAATCGATTTATTTAATTTTTAATAAAGAAAGACAGCTTCTTAAAACGTGGTATTTATAGGGTTTCTAGCAAAAAATACTTGCCACTAATACAATATATTTTAAAAGCGGTTTTAATAAACTTTTTATGAGTTTTGGTAATTATAAAATGCAGTCTCCTAAACAACCAAGTATTTGCTGATAGCCGTAATAATAAAACAGTTTAAAATTAATTCGAAACGAGCATAAAACTTAATTTCTCATAAACTGAAATCTACTATTATTAACCTGTAACGTGCCTTTTATCAGATTGCAGACTGTCTTCAATCTGTAGAATATTGAACCGACGACCTCTTTCAATTAAAATAAATGCGTTTGCTACATTACAGTTAATAGAGAATGATTTAATCGTTATTGAGTAGGTAAACTGTTTTAGTAACACTTGGAAATTAAATAAGTAAATGGTGCATTGCTTCTTTCCATATATGTACTTACTGTATGTTGAGGTCTACGCATGTTTTCAAATTTGATAAGCTGTCAATTTATTAATCTGTAACATCTTACATTACATATCTAATTAGTAATTACATAGTTCCAGACCATTTTCAATGTTTACTCTCAAGCACGATAGTTCTATGTATCAACTTAGTTTTTGCCAAAGCTCTGCAAAAAAGTATCTTATCCGTTATGTAGAGTAAATAAGAAACTTTGTTTGATATGATATAGTATTTTTGACCTTTATCATATTATCTGTTTTCCAGTTTGCCAAAATGGAGGGAGGCCAAGTATTTGGAATATGGGACTATCTCATCATGGCAATAACAATGGCCGCCTCGATAGCCATCGGATTATATTTTCGATTTAGCGGAGGCAAACAAAAAACAAACGAGGTTGGTATCGTATATTCATCGTTCCATTCCCACTACAACATGAACCACGTTTTTTGCTTGCAGGAGTTGTTAAACTCATCCATCACGGAGAATAAAGCCTTTACAGCTAAACCATATATCTTAAAAACCAGTTAGAACTACGTTTGGCAATATAAATATCCAACTAATAAATTTGTTAACTAGCTCAAACAAAACTCATAAAAATTAATTGACCGTTTGAAGACCAACTTGCGGATCACCATTCTCTTTTACTCGTACTTGCATATTAGATTTTTAAACGATAAGCCGTACTTATACTTTACTGAACCTATTTTGTATGTTTCAGGAATATCTTCTAGCAGATAGAAACCAATCAGTATTACCCGTGTCTGTATCATTAATGGCGTCCTTCATGTCTGCTGTTTCCCTGCTCGGTGTCTCTTCCGAGAACTATTACTTTGGAATGCAGTTTTTAGTGATCAACATTTCGTACGGTCTCGCAACGCCTATAGCCGCCTACCTATACCTGCCAGTATTCTTTGGACTGCAAAAAACGAGCGCATACGAGTACTTAGAACTGAGATTTGGACCTCATATACGAATGCTCGCTTCCCTGACCTATACTTTACAAATGGTGTTATACAATGGAGTGGTGCTGTATGCGCCGGCTATTGTTTTGGAAGCTGTGACTGGATTAGATAGATTAGTCTCCATTTTATTGGTGGGACTAGTCTGTACCTTCTACTCGACCTTGGGAGGGATGAAAGCAGTTCTTTTCACGGACCTACTCCAGTCTCTGCTAATGTTCGCAGCTGTATTCAGTGTTGTTGTGTTCACAAACATACAACTTGGAGGATTCGGAAATATGTTTGAAATCGCTAGAAAAGGCGGTAGAATGGACTTTTCTCAGTGAGTTTAAATTCTTAGTTTTTATAATTGAAATATTCAAAAAAATCTGTTGAATTTATTAATCGGTTGGTTAATTGTCAAAAAAATAGTTTCAGCTTCGACATGACTGAGAGAAACACGTGGTGGTCATTAAACATCGGCAGCTTGATTACATACCTGTCACTGTATGCTGTTAATCATACTCAGGTAAAATATACATTATTCCTCAAATTTGAAATAGAGTTGAAATTTCCGAACACGGATTTAAAACCTAACTACTTGTTTACTCTTTGGAATTGGGCTTGCGATATTGTTTGAAAGTTGTTTTTAAACACTTTTCGGTCTTTTGTTTTACTCAATACCTCCTTTCTTTCAGCGATTGGTAACCAAATTTTATCTTGATCGACATTCTACAAACTAATTTTAGGGCTGACAACTCATGTTTCCATGTCAACAGATCCAAAGACTGTTAACCGTGAAGACATTAAAGAAGTCCCAAGCTTGCATGTGGTGGAGTTGGCCGGCGCTCTCTGTGCTGAGCATCACTACTTGCATCGCCGGTATCGGAATATACGCTGTCTATCACGACTGTGATCCCTACACTAGCAAGAAAATTACTGCGGTCAGTTCATGCGAATGTTCTTCTTAACCATAGTCCATTACATAATAACCTCGACCTTTCACCACAGAGTCATTCGAACGCGTGTTGTCAACTGCTCAAAATAATCTAAATGCAATACCTACTTTTATAATTCGATCAGAATTTTGTTTTTACACAAATCGATTGCCATGAGTCTTCCATGACCCGGTATCGATCTTGCATAGGTTTAATAAATTGAAAATGATGTTTAACTACGTAATGATTGCGTCAATTGACCGAATTCCATAAACATATTCAAATAAAAAGACTCTGAGTATCTTTTCGATGTTTATACGGCACTGATTTTTGGTAGGTAACTTTCTCATGATACAGAATGAAAAAAATCAAATTTCGATGACAAGTATGTGGGGTAAATAACTTTTTTATTTTTATAGTGATGGTAAGGTTACCAAACACACAGGTCTCGTTTGACCGATTCTGTCGTGAAATCTAGGATATGCAAACCCACAAAGCGGTGTTTTTAGAGAAAGCATACGTAACTTGACTTTCTTTTGTATGTCAACTAGTGATTGGGCCTTATTATAGTTATCATTTAACGTAGTGATACCACCGAAGTGGAGTAAGTACACAATAGATATTATAATCGCTGTCTTACAAGACTGAGCAGATTCAGTAGAAAAATTGGTTATCCAAGCAAATGTCACTTGTATACTCATCCTATAGTGATTCTAATCGAATTTACTTCTTTGCTAAAATTACAATAAATAAATAATTTAGTATGGGGCTAGATGGCGTTGTGTGGAAAGACCCAGAATTTATTCACATCCACTTTTGTGCCATTAGTATTATATTATAATTATCTAATAAAATTCTTTCTACTCCAGGTGGATCAACTAATGCCATATTACGTGGTAGATGCGATGCGAGTTGTCCCAGGTCTGGCGGGGTTGTTCGTGGCGGGCATTTTCAGTGCTTCCTTGTCTACTATATCTGCTTCTTGCAACGCGTTAGCTGCTGTTACTCTGTCGGATTATATTGGCAGGTAATGGCATTTGTTTTTGAACCTCCATACATCAGAAGTACATTGTATTGTATACTGCATTAATAAATAAACAAAGTAGAGTGGTAAACGTTTGGCTTGAACATAGGCGCGGACGTATTATGATGTCCAGCTGATAGTCGATTCCAAACATCAGCAGGATGCATTAATTTTCATTAATAATACATAAAAACAGGGAAAGAAAAACTAAACATTCACTTCTAACTATATAAAAATGGGGCACTTTGCACACACTGGGAAAATCTTTCTAAAAGCGAAAAGATAGTCTTAAGTGCTCCCATTTCCATTTTCATTGTTGTTTTTATTTGTAAGTTGACATAACTCAGAAAATTAATTTTTATTCATCTGGGGGCACGGCAGTGCCCCCGCCAAGTCGAGCGCGAAGCAAACACTGCTGTACCATCCTTTTCTCGAACCGTTTCGCCGCATTTTCAGCTCCCTATCATTTATATATAATTACTTTTGTAATTGTATAATATTTCAACCATATTTGATCTGCGATCTTGCATAAGATCACATTATCACGACCATTTTTGGTGCTCTGCCAAATACGATAAGGAAAGTTTTGTAGTCCCATGACATACTTAAATAGAAACGAAATTATAATTTTAAATGCTAGGTGGGTATGATCTATGGAACGAAGATCTAAGTGTATATATAGTTGTGGTTAGATGTAAATGGTTATAATAATAGGTACGTATTTAGAGACAGAAGAGAGAACAGACAGCAGAAGACCTGAATTGAGATCATATTCAAATGTACCTATCCAGTGTGACGTTCAATTTTTAAACCCATTTACCTAAATCAGAATTGAACACAAGTTCTAGCAATTATATTGACTAAGTAAACTGAGTTCTTAGTACATACTGTTTTCTGCAATAAGGCAACGACCGATATTTATTTCTGCTGATCTTGAGTTAAGAAGAAAAACAAATATCATAATATTCAACCTATGATAAGCATAACCTATAGCACGTTAACATACTTAATAGATCCGATGTGTTCGTCAAATTATAGTCGTTTACCCTAAAAATACTCTTCGAAAACCAACACCTGAGTTCGTGTCTTCAACTCAATTTTATAAATGAACTTACAACCTTTTTTTACAATTTCAGGTGGTGCAGAGTAAAGCCAGCCTACGTCCCATGGCTGACAAAGCTGGCTGCTTCAGGGTATGGTTTGATGTTCCTTGCCCTGGCGTTCCTCGCGGAGTATCTTGGAGGAGTGCTCCAAGCCGCCTTCACCATATTTGCTGCGGTCGGCGGACCGCTCTTTGCTGTCTTCACTCTCGGGATGTTCACCACGTTTGCTAATGAGAGAGTGAGTTTTGAGCTATTGCATTTTCCCACAAGTTTCCCACAATATCCGATATCTGCACAAGAGAACTCCCCTAACGAATTAATTCTGCGGGGGATTCACGATCCTCAGTCATGAGGAAATACGACTCATTTAAATAGAGAGAGAGATAGAGAGAGAGAAAGAGTAAGGTTCCCAATTGGAAATTGTGAAGTCCTTGGAGAGTAAATGTATTTTTACCAGATAAGCAACTCTCCATAGCATCAGACGAACTGCAAACCCATTTTGTTTACATTGTCTATTTGTTTTGATAAAGAATTAATTAGCTGCATCATAAGCACAAACTTTTAGATGATTTTGCTATTTCATAGTTAAGGTATTTAGGCTTATTTATCTAAATGAAACTGTACACAATGCAATTACGTTTAAGACACGACCTTTAGTACCCAAATTACAGATTGAAAAATTTGTCATGCCATCTTTCTCGTTCTATCACTAATCGGACTTACAATAGAAACCAATTGGACTCTGATTACAGTGATCGGAGTTTTCTTCTATGAAATTAACACACATATACTTAACAAATTTCAGGGTGTAAGCATAGGCCTCATCAGTGGTATAGCGCTCTGCTTGTGGAAAAACTTCGGTGGCCCTCGTCCTGGGCCCCAGTACCTTCCACTGGAAGTCCACGGCTGCGGGTTTAACGTCACCCGTACTGTCTCCCCGACGACCGATCCTGAGCAGTACTCCTACTTCTATAGGATGTCTTATTTGTGGACTAGTCCGGTATGTAAATTAGACTCTTTTGCTAGTATAAGGTAGTCAGTCAGTCCATATCATAGGCCCTTATGGCGGTTTGAAAACTCTGTCACCAGGATTGGCTACTCTCATATGAGCTTACTTCATATTTTTATTAATTTTATAATGTTGCGAAAACTGTAGCATTTGAATATATATACAGGGTGTTCTGTAGAGGGTCCGACAAACTAAGTGAGCGTGTTCAGGTACATATTTAGAGAATACAAGTTGGCCAAAAAAATCCCTGAGCTCATATTTTTTTTTAAAGATTTTTTTTGTAAATTTTTCGTTTTTCACCGAAATTGTACCTATTCACTTAAATAACATTTCTAAAATCCGTTTTAGACCGGATGTTTTCATGTGATTATAATCTCAAATGCATGCTTAAGCCACGAAAAGCAAAATTACATACGACTCTCTGTATAGGTACATTATTTGTGTAGCACGTGAGTTCCCATCAGCTCGGCCGTAGACAAAAACCATGTCAGCGTATTCTTCGTTATTAAACTCCGTCATGTCTTCACAGAAAGAATCCACACAGCAACAACAACAACAGTCAACGTTACCTCTGCATTCTTTGACAGACAGAGAAAGAAGAACTTATAACAATAGTTTTATACCTGCTCGTCGTATTTGGTCCCTATTTGTTTGTTGTTATGATGTTACCTTGAATCTTAATTTTACTCAACAAGCCGATAAGTATCATAGCATTTTTGTATGTCGTTGTAATAAGTGATAAATGGAGAACTTTTTTAATGCATACTACCTCCAGAATCGCTTGTGGATTTTTTTAAATCACTGTGAAAGTTGAACTTACCTAGATGTCAAGCTTATATTTATTTTTTCACTTTCTGAGTTCTACATCAGTTAGGTAGTTCAGATTGTATGTAATTTTGCTTTTCGTGGCTTAAGCATGCATTTGAGATTATAATCACATGAAAACATCCGGTCTAAAACGGATTTTAGAAATGTTATTTAAGTGAATAAGTACAATTTCGGTGAAAAACAAAAAATTTACAAAAAAGGCTATAAAAAAAAAATAGGACGTCAGGGATTTTTTTTGGCCAACTTGTATTCTCTAAATATGTACCTGAACACGCTCACTTAGTTTGTCGGACCCTCTACAGAACACCCTGTATAAGTAATAATTGAATACCTATGTACATATAGGGGTTAGCTTCAGGGTTCTTTCAATGGTACAGGTACGTTAATGGCCTAGTCTTTTATTATGTAAAAAAGTCACATCGAATTCATGAATAATATAACATACTTAGTAGGTAATTATCTCGGCTTAAAATCATTATTATAAGATATGGAAATTGAGATCTAATCATGAAAAGTAGGAAAAATCTATATCCTTATTTTTATTTAGCTACTTTTTATCATCTAGGTCTACCAAGCTCAAAGTAACATTATAACTTACATTTTCAGGGCGAAATCATAGAGACTAATTTATTATTTAGATAAACAATTTTAGCTGATAATACATTTAGGATTCTCATCGAAATAAATATGATTTTGCTAAATAAATCAAGAAATCAAAATAACGAGAATATCCTTGCTGATTTTCCATCCCCTGTTTCCAGATGGGATTCCTATGGGTCCTGGTGGTGGGTTCTGCCATCTCCCTGCTGTGTCGGCAGCAGCAGCCGTGGGAGAAGCAAGGCCGCTCACACCCCGACCCCGCGCTCTTCACGCCGCCGCTGGCCAACAGGCTCAGGAAGAGATATGGTGATAAATCGACGCCCGCGCAGGTTGGTATTTAGGTACTTCAAGTTCTTTTCTACATGAAAAAGACGTGACTGACGCGAGAACCAGTCTTTTCCACTTATCCCAAAAAATAATCATTCTAGTAGAAATAAGTTCGTCTTTTGCTAAAGCCATCACAATCTCTCGATGCATTCACGATTTTACTAGGTACCTATAATGAGCAGTTGCCATTTACTGAGTATTTTCTCTATTATGAAGCGTTTTAGGTCAAATTGACGTAGATATAAAAATTTATATAAATTTTATAATGGCAATGGTAGCTACCCTTTACAGACTCTTGTTCATTTCTAATTTACTGCAACATTTTGTAGAAGATGAGATGTCTTAATGTATGTCTTTTTTTTCAGGTGGAGCTTCTGGGTACTGCGAAACTTAATGATCTGAAATAAGTACTTAATTTTCTTTTGTAGAATATACTTTAGTATTTTCAACTTATTTATCGTTTTAACAGTAGGTATTATTACTTAAGTGTAGGTAATCTTTCTTTTCCCAATACACAAATGATTAGTTACGTACTTACTATATAATTGTAAGAAATGCTTATGTTCAGTAGAGTACATAATATGCTGATGATGATGATGAAATATTTACGTAGTTGTAAAAATTTGCTAGTTTGTTTTTAAACTAACTTTTCAGAAATTCACAAGCAAGTTACAATTCACCAAATTAAAATTATGAATTTCTTAAGTGACATTTGAGACACAAAATCTATTCTATTTGCGCTCAATAGAATGAATAAGGAAGAACCTAACAAGTTAATTCCTTATAGTTATTGTTTTTTCCCTTGGTTTCTTTTTCATTCGATTGTTGTGCAGTAAAATATAACTTAATATAATTAATTGTATTGTATTTTGTTTCTAAGTAATTTGCTTTGATGATAACCAGAAAAATAACATATTATATAAAAAGAAGCTATTTATATTATTTATTTTTCATACATTATATTGTAGTGTGGCTATTGTAATATGCAAAATATGCAACTATAATATGGGGTTCCCTAATGGTAATTTAATATGAAATCTAGGAAATAATGTGTGATATATTAAATCTCAAATTGTATATAAGGTTGTGCAACAGTTTATGTTTTAGACAGGCCCGGGCACCATCTCAGGCCCGGGCACTATCAGTGCCCAGCCATCGTCCGGTGACGCAGCAAAGGTAGCTTAAAGCAACCAGCTGCATAGTCCTTAAACAAAATATGTTTTAGACATTACATTCAATTGATGACAATTGACACATACTTATGTTAGGTACTTAGTTATTATTTTTAAGGTGTTTCTAGCAACTAGCGTTAATTATCCATAGTTTTAAGTTGTTGTGTGAATGTGTACTTAGTTATCTACGCTCTAATTTATTGCTTAGAATACCAATGTAACTCTATTCACGGGTACATTACGATGCTATTATGCTATTAAATAGGAATGACAAAAAGTGAAATTAGTTAATTTGTAAGTAAACTTGTAAAATATTTTTTTTTTTAGGTATGTTTCGAAAAATTTTTGGCACTGACTGAAAAATAAACTGTACCTATTAGCTATGCATTTATTCATTTTACAAAAAGACGTGAAAATGTACTTTCATAATAATTTTAGTTCTGTGTTGTTTTGTTCTTTAAAAGTATTTTTGTAATATCATTATTTACTTTTATTTTATTCTCTTTAAAACTTGTGTTTATATAAGTAGGTATTTTTGTAGATATTTGTTCTAATTTTGGAACGTTAGGATTAAAAATTAATATAAAAAAATATTTTTGTACGTATAATGGATATTTAGATATCTAAATAAATCTTAGTAGTTCAGTTTTTTATTTGTTTCTTGTTGTCTAGTCCCATTTCCAAGAGCTTGGTGTGATGACGCTACCGACTATCTTGATCTAAGTACCAGGTGGCCGTGTACACGCGCGTCCATCTGGCCGAGTACACCGAGCTGGCCTCGAGGCACGATTACTGCACTCGCCACGGTCTCAACACGGTAATAATATCATATTATTACCGTGGTCTCAAGCTCGCTAACATATCGCGCCGGCTAGAGAAGTCGGCCAAGTTAACACACGTCATGGGTCCGGCGAAAAATTTACAGAGATAAGACTGGGATTACTTTGAAGCAAAAAATCTACATAGAAAACCTACTAAAAAACTTTAATATGTCAAACGCAAAAGCGACAAATATACCCTGTCAAATTGATAGAGAAAATACAGAAACAGCATCACAAATTGAAGACTCTTCGGAGTCAGAAATAATAAACTTTCCATATAGAGAATGTGTAGGTGCTTTGTTGTATTACCTATCAACCAAAACAAGACCAGACATTGCTCAGGCAGTCAATAAAGCCAGTAGATCTATAGAGAATCCGAAACAATGTGATGTTGTGGCTGTAAAAAAGATTTTTAAATAGGTACCTGATTGGTACCAAAGACAAGGGAATTAAATTTAAATGTAATGGAGATGTATCACACACACTTAATGCATACTGTGACTCGGATTATGCACATGATAAAACCACCAGACGAAGCACTACAGACTTTGTTATAATGTTAGCTGGTGGACCGGTCTCATGGAGCTCAAGGCGACAGCATATAGTTGCACTAAGCTCCACAGAAGCGGAATACATTGCAGCAGCAGACTGCTGCAAGGATACCTACATTATTCCTCAAATCGTTAATAACGGAAATAACAAACAATGATATCCAAATAATTTTAAATAACAAACAATGATATCCAAATAATTTTAAATATAGACAATCAGAGCTCAATTCAATTAATAAAAACTGGTTCATTTAACAAACGATCAAAACACATTGATGTAAGATATTATTATATTCATGAAAACTTTGTAAAAGGGAATATCCCTCGGAGGAATTGTCCTTCCTCCGAGGAATATCCTAATTAAATATTGTCCCACAGACAATGAAATGAGGTTTTACTAATAGAGTAGAGACGTTATACTCATTGAAAATCGCCCTAGCTAATATACGCAGCTTTGTTTACGTTATTCAGGAAAGTAAAAGAGATCAGAGATATATAAAACCCGGTTGTGAGAAAGGGATAAATGTATTTTCACAGCTACGTGAGCCGCGAACCCCAAATGACCAGATAGAGTAAACTGGGGCAAAATGGATAAATGGGATAGGATAATGAAATAGAAATAGTTTAATAAAAAAGATATGATTTTTTTAAAATTTTATATCTATTTATTTTATTTATTCGTCAGTTCTACTGCTTCAGCTTTTAGTTTCAACTCATTAAACTGATCCACGGTGAAATGCTTGTCTTTTTTGAGCTTTAACAAAATTTTATTCAAATCAACACACTTTTGCTTTAACCTCTTATTTTGCCTAGTTAAATAATCATTTTTCATTTGTAACTTTTTCTTAGCTTGACTTATTTTTACGATTTCTTTTTTCAGATAGGCTTTTCTTGGAGTATCAAATATTGATTCCAGGTCTGAGTTTGGTTCCTTTTTCAAGGAACCGTCGTCAGCGTCACTAACTGCTTGCGAAATCTCTTTGTGCTGGAAAAAATATAGTATACAAATGAATAAAGTTTATAAAATTCGGGTATTTAAGGAAGTTTTAAAAACCTTTCACATGAATAGTGGACTGCGCATCATAAATATTATAATTAGGTAGGTACATAAAACATAATTGTAAATATTGTCTATCTTTAAACGTAGCAATACAAAAAAAATGAGTTTGTTTAATTACCTCAACTACTGGAATTGCTGTTTTTATCAGTTTGCGATATTTTTTTTTTGTGACATACATGTCACTTTCTATGAAATGTTGAGAACAAATTGTGGAGGATGTCGTGGGCATCCAATCGTCTTCTCGTCTCTGGGCTCTGGCTATTTGTATCCATTTTCGTCTTAATAATTCGTCTTTCGGAAAACTAAAACATATAAAAACCAATAAATTTTCAATAGTTATTCATACTTGGCTTTAAATTATCTAAATATATAATAACTAGGAGCGCTCCGCGGTTTCACCTTCGTTAATCCAGGATAAAAAGTAGCATTGTAGCTTAACCCGGAAACCTTTCTTCATACCAAATTTAATATTATTCATTTCAGTAATTTCGGAGCCTGTTCATTTCATACAAACATACAAAAAATAAAATCTTTCCTTTTTAGTTCAATCCGGAATAAAAGGTAGACTATGTTTGTCGGGGACAATGTAGGATTTTAATGGTAAAAGATTTTTCAAACTGGTCCAGTAGTTTCGGAGCCTATTCAAATCAATCAAAGAAACCAACAAACAAACTATCAAATCTTTCTTCTTTATAACATTAGTGTAGAAAAGGAAAATCATTAAAACAAAAACCTGACTGCAATAATTTGTTGTACAAAACAAATAAGGTAAGTAATCAAATATTATAAGATAGCCCAATATGACCAATTAATCCTTACATCCCGTTGCGTCGTACGAATATACAGCGCTTCGGGCACACTTCGGGTATCATGGCTTTCTCTGTCACTCTTATACGCTTTTGCGCTATTTGTCTCGTTAGTGAAGGTGGCGAAATGGCAGCGCCATAGGAGTTGATTTATAGTAAAATAAAATATTTGTATTTTCATTTTAATAGAATAAACAGTACTTACAAATGAAACGACACATCCTCCTTGGTTTTGGCTCTCGTCCCAGTGTAATTATTACACTTTCGAAACACACACGATGGCATTTGAATATTTTTTCATTGATAAAAGTCACGCTGTCAACATGTGTGTCATCGCACGAAGCATCGAGGCGACTGGGCTTAGTGAAGCTACGTGGCCTGATTTGAGTTCACTACGCAGAGCGGGGTATTAACGCATCTATAATTTATTACTAACTATATACAGTATATGATTATATATATTATTACCTCAGTTAGAATATCATTGCCCACAGCACAGATAACAAGTGGCTGACATATTTACCAAACCACTTGCACGTCATTGTAACAATTTATTAATTAACAATTGTAAACTGAATACTTAATGAATAATTGTAACACATAAATTATTTGTCAAACTTATAATACACATTCATTGGATGTAATTATAGAAAATAAATACCTATTTAATATTTTAAAATTTTTCAGTAAAACATAATTTCAAAATTTTTAAAATAGGAGAAGGTGTTGTCTATGATTATATTTTATGATTGTCTGTGGTATATAAGAAAAATGGCTGTATTAAATATGTAACAAGTAAATGTTTTAAATAAAGAAGTATTAATTACAGTTACATTTGTGTTTATCTATTAAAAATCATCAACATCTAAGTAATGAATATTATGAATAAATATGAACTTAAACTTGAACTAGAGAAAATAATCTCAGAGGCACTTCTACCATTTTTACTACGAGGCGATCGGCTAGTGGCTTTACCTAGCGCATGACGTGCGGCGACTTTTTGAGGAAGTGTTAGAATTGATTTAATAATCTTTGTACATACTCTTCAAGGATTTTTTATTTAATCCCTCTCTTTCCCTCGTACTCTCTAATCGAGTAACGAGTACATAAAATGATGTGGTTATGCCAGTTGTGGGGCCAAGAAAAAAAAAATTGATGATAATGTCAGTGTCTATCGAATTAAAAAAAAACTTGACATACGTCAAGGTTTTTTCAAGCAGTTATTTTACGGACCGATTATTCATACACAGTATCGTACATTCGCGAATGAACATGTTCATAATAACGTTCATTCTGTTCATTCTATACAGATAACAAATATACGGTTTAGTTCATTCATTCATAGAAACAATGAAAATATCTATTATCTGTACTACTATTTCCGTAGAAGTCGCAAACTCGAATACATGTCTTTAATTTGATTGAACGCTAATATTTTCTGTATTCTGGCAATATCCCTTTTCTTTGAAAAAATATAAAATTTTCGTTGTGTGAGTAGAAATTCTGTCAATGTGTTTAGGTTTTTATCAATGTAGTAAACTGCGTGAAGCCATGGAATAAGTAATAGTTTGTTTGTTTTGGCTATTCTCACGCAGTACCAATCTGGCAAGAGCTATCGTACCTACTTACTTACTTAAAAACAGGGGTCTAGATCTACTGGGAGCTTGTTTGCTTGTAGGAGTGTTTAAAATTTTCTTAATTTTTGTGTACGGATAGGACATCGTGTACATACACGATTTAGTTTTGGATTTGTTTTGATTTGGTTACGCCATCTTTATTCGCAACTCGAACGCGTAGGTTAGGTTGATTTCTCTACCTAGTCTGCGTTACAAACAAAATCAATTTGGATTGGAACCTGATGCAGCGATATAATGAATGATAGGTAATACCAATTTATCCATGGTAATCCTTATGACGCGTTGTTAGATTTCGTGTGGTGCTAAAGTACATAACTGCTGTATTGAGTTTGATATTCGGAGTACCTAGGTACATAAGTGATATCATCAAATACCTATTCCTCTTCAAATAACCTCAAAGAAAGGCAAGGATGGTGGCTAAACGATAAAAGTAGATATAGCACTGGTAGGTACTTACAATTATTGTATGCTATGTTCAAGCAGAATGCGCTGATAATGATGACCCTTTCAGTCAGTTCTTGCACTGTATGTAGCCAACATTGTTATCAATAATGAGATCATTTACAATGTTAGGTACCTATATGTTATTTTGCCAAAATCTAGGTGAGTATGTTCTACATAAATAACGTTGAGTCTAATAGATAGCTTCTACCTTCATGTACCTAGGTACATACATAGTCTGTCCACCAAAGCAGAGCAGAAAAACTAGGAAAAATAAACCAACTAGCATTGATGACAGGCAGAATTTTATTTGATAAACTCCTTATCTTGTTTAGGTAGTACCTTTTCTGTATTCTGAGGTCTACTTCCTACCTACTTCAAATGAAACATTACTTATTTAGTAGGTACCTACCTACAGAATAATGTCACACTAAGGAAACTTGAAAATCCATGGAAGCCTGCTTCTGGTTACCTAACTGTGTCTCACCATCTATACCCAGGCTTCGGTCGTGGTCCACCTGCTTAGTTCTACCTACCTACTGATGTATGTTCCTGCCTGACTGAACATTCTCCAGCTCACCTCAACTTTCAAGAGAGTTAATTCTGAGAACAATACTGGACTGATTATCTATTACTATGGTAGTAAATACATTTTTATTTAAGTAAGTATATATGGTACGGTAAATGTGGATAATCGGGAATTATGCATAATTCCCAACGCACACGGTAAATGTAGTGAATTATCCATATTTACCGGTAATTATATATAATTACCATACCCCTTTGGTAAATGTAGAAAATAATGAAATCAAACTTCAGAATCAATATATTATTAGAATAAATACATTTATTTATTTATTTAATTTACAAGTTGTCCAACGGACACAGACACACAATAGCAAATAATGATATAAACAAAAATCCAATTAGAGGACAACACGGACAACATGTACAAATAAAATAAATATATTGCACGAGTAGAGGATCAAGAGCTCAAACCTTCTGTTTGGTGTTTGGTTGGCAAAACATAAAAATAATAAAGTAGAGTAAAGTAAAGTAAAGAAGAAACCAGCTTGCTTTCGCCTTGAAGACCGACAAATTATAATTCAGTGCGGTGCCTCCTTGCCTGTTTTGTTTTTTGCCATGTTTGATTTCATTATTTACTACATTTACCAAAGGGGTATGGTTATTATGTATAATTACCGGTAAATGTGATTAATTCGAATGTTTTTCTCACTTTTACCAAGAGCACTGGTAATTATGCATAATTCCCGCATTATCCACATTCGCCGCAACATATACATACCTATTACTTATTATTTATCTAATAAAGTGTTCTCATAAACAAATCTCTTAATATTGTTTGTTTTTATACTTAACCTATGTACCTAGGTACTTACCTAATTATAATTTTCTAATAATCTTATAATTAATCAGTAAATACAGTAGGTAGGTTAAGTACCTAATTATTTATATACCTACCTACAGTTGTGGACTGTGCCCAGGGGTAGGTTTAAATCAAAGAATGAATTTCCATAACTAGACTTTTTTTCAGAATCTGTAACTTCACAATAAAATAGGTAGGTAGGTACCTAGATAACCAACAATTAGATTGAAATTAAATTGATATGGTAATTGGTAGGTAAGTACCTACCTATTGATGACGATAATGATCTTTTGAATTTCTTGGCTTCTTCGAGAACTTTCCCGTTGCCTGGTCACATCGCCTGGAAAAAAAGCATAGTTAGATGCTGTAAGTACATATCAATTTTGGTTGAATTGTAAACCAAGGGATATCGCAACATTTGTAGGTTACTATTACCTACCTAAGCCTATAATACCTAGACATTTCCAAAGATGATTATTGAAATACTTAACTGTAGGTAATTTATTTTTAGTTTTATTTAGTCATACCTACCTATTTACTTAATTGTATGCCCAAGTAGGATTTATTAACTTCTTATGTTCCTACCTACCTACTTATCTTTTTATTTGCTATAGGTAAATACTGAATGCTAAGTATGGATAAGCTAGGTAAGTACCTACATATTGTACTTAGGTTAAGCCTAGTAATAGGTAAGTACCTAATAACTCTGAGCTTAAGTTATTAAATTATCATATACTTAGGGCTTTGTGATTTCTTAGTAGGTAGGTAGTGCCTATCTATACCTACCTATGAGGTCAAATCTCTGATTAAAAGTTCACACTTAATACCTATGTGGCGATACCCATTTTTGAATTTGGCGCGCCTTGAGCATGCGCCCCCAGCCACGCCACGGCCACAGCGCAAACTAAAAGAGCTGCCATGGCAATGATAGAGATCGGAGGTTATCTGTTTGTGTAATTGTATAAAAATGTCTTGCACATAATGAGTGAGAATAAAAAGTGACTCTTATACATAATGTTTTAATTTAACCGCACACCCAGTAATGTGACTTACATTTGGTGACTAACGACGCCGCAGTGAGCGGGGCCCCATGCCCTCGCTTAGCGACACGCATTTCTGCGAACCGCTGCTGCAGTCCCCGGGCCGCCGACGCGGAGTCCCGGCCCTTGACTCGCACACGACGCACACCACCGGGCGCGGCAATCAACGACGCGCACTCCTATCTACACCTACCACCGCTGCGATCGCCGGACCGCCAACGCGGTATCACGGTCCCCGACTCGTTCACCACGTGGCGCGGCCACCAGTGCAGGCGGTCCCTAAGCCGCCCCACGCGCCCCTCGTGCCAGCAGGAGCCTTCGCCTTGGCCGGTCGTGCACGCGCACGCCGCCGTCAGGTACCAAATTGGATCCGAGGTATGTGAAGAAAGTGTGGTGTAACTCATCCATCTCAGTACAGTGATTAGCTAACGGTGACGATAACTAATAACTCTAACAAGTGGTGGCGGTTATAACAATGACACTGAGATTGTGCAACCCAATTAACCTATAACTTAATATACTTACATATTATTATATACATACCTAAGTTTATCAGTAGGATATTAACCGACATGGTGATTAAGGCTGCTTGTTTGTATTAAACATATTAACTATCTACCAGACTACTACAATCTCTGTAGACTACTTGTATGTGTTTGTATTATATTGTATTATTTTGACTTACCACAAATACCACAATGTCCACTCCGCATGAGGAAGAGCTGCAAGCCCAGCTCAAATCATTACAGGAGCAAATGGCCCGGCTAACAATGCCTCAACCTACGGTCAGTGCGGTTTCTGTGAAGTTAAATGCTTTTTGGCCGGATAAACCACACACATGGTTCGCACAAGCAGAGGCACAGTTCGAGATCGCTGGGATCTCCAAAGATGCTACCAAATATGGGCACCTACTATCAATATTAGATGCACGGTTGGCTGACGAGGTAGAGGACATCATCGCTAACCCACCAACAGAAAATAAGTATGAAAACTTAAAAACGGAGCTAATCAAACGCTTTTCCTTGTCCAGGGAACAACACATTCGCCAATTACTAAGCGAGCAGGAGATGGGGGACAGGAAGCCCTCATCATTCCTTAGACACCTCCGTTCCCTGGCAGGGAAAAGTGATGAGGGCATTGTCCGAGAACTTTGGATGAGGAGCCTACCCCACGAGGTCCAGCGCATACTTATGGCTCAGCTTGACCTCCCCTTGGACAAGGTGGCTGACCTGGCGGATGCCATACTAGAAGCATCCCCAAGCAGGTCAGTGTGTGCAGCCAGCACTAGTACACCTGACCTGGACAAAATCATGAGGTGTATTGAAGACCTTTCTAAAAAAGTAGAAGCTTTGACCAGAGACCGTTCTCGAGCTGACTACAGGGACCGTTCCCGCTCTGACTCCAGGGGTACCTCACGCTCCCGGAACAGGTCTCCATCACGTAAACTATGCTGGTACCACCACCGACATGGCGCCAAAGCCAGCAAATGCACAAAACCATGCGAATGGGCGGAAAACGAGGCGAGCAATCAGTAGCGACGGCAACTGATTGTCATATACCAAGCCGCCGTCTATTTATACTAGACAGTACATCCAGGAACAAATTTTTAATAGATTGTGGCTCAGATTTATGTTGTTTCCCACGCAGGCTCCTGCGTGGCCGATACACAGCCACTGGCTTCGACGTTCGTGCGGCCAACGGAAGCAACATAAAAACATATGGTACCAAAACCATGTCTCTCAATCTGGGTCTCCGGAGAGTTTTCACCTGGAACTTTATTATTGCTGATGTCAGTACACCCATCATTGGGGCAGACTTCCTGGCTTACTACAATCTGCTTCCAGATTGTCACAATCGCCGCCTTATTGATGGCACAACCAAGTTGTCCGTCCCTGCATCAATATCCACCATAACTCAACCTAGCATAAAAATGATCATTGCTTCATCTGATACTGCTTTTTCAAAAATATTTCAGGAGTACCCGGATATCACAAGACCACCAGGGCTCCCACGCATTGTGAAACATAACACAATTCACCATATCCTGACGACGGAAGGCCCGCCAGTCTCCAGCCGTCCTCGCCGACTCGCGCCTCAAAAGCTGCAGGTCGCAAAGGCTGTCTTCGAGGAGATGATCCGGTCAGGTACCGCCCGTCCATCTAAAAGCCCATGGTCTTCACCTTTGCAAATGGTCCTTAAAGATAAACATAACGACACACCGTTACAACCGCAGGACCGCTGGAGACCATGTGGTGACTATCGGGCAGTCAATGCCCGCACCGTGCCTGATCGTTACCCAGTCCGCCACATCGGGGACTTTGGAAACAATCTAGCCGGCTGCTGTATATACAGTAAGATAGACTTAGTTAAGGCCTACCAACAAATACCGGTAGCCACAGAGGACATACCCAAGACTGCTATAACAACACCATTTGGGCTGTTCGAATTTCCTTTCATGTCCTTCGGCCTGAGGAATGCTGGCCAGACCTTTCAACGATTTATTGACGAAGTGACAATGGGTTTGGACTTTGTGTACCCTTATGTAGACGACATATTGGTATTTTCCAGGTCGACCGAGGAACACACACGCCATCTCCGAGCGCTGTTTGAGCGCCTCTCGCAGTACGGCGTCGTGACCAACCCGTCCAAATGCCAGCTCGGCGTGGATGAGGTTATCTTCCTGGGTTACAGCATCAACAAATCTGGTACATCACCACCTTCCGACCGCATCAATGATCTGCAGAACTTCCCTCAACCTAAGACTGTCGAGGGCCTCCGCAGATTTTTGGGTATGATAAATTTTTATCGACGTTTCCTACCTAATGCGGCCGAACTTCAGGCACCGCTCATCGATGCCTACGCCTCCACCCAACTCAAAGGCTCACAGCCAGTACCATGGACTCCTGAGCTCGAGCTGGCGTTCCAGAAGTGCAAAGACCACCTCGCAAACGCGACACTTCTAGCGCATCCGATCCCGGACGCCAAAGTTGGTCTATTTACGGACGCTTCCGCCACACACGTTGGTGCTTGCCTTCAACAACACGTTGATGGCGCCTGGCAGCCGTTAGCTTTCTTTAGCAAGAAATTGAACGCCCGCCAAATCACCTGGCCCGCCTACTACAGGGAATTGCTAGGGGTATACGAAGCCGTCCAGCACTTCCGTCACATCATGGAAGCCCAGCATGTCACGGTATATACCGACCACAAGCCTTTGACCTATGCCTTCTCTCAGCGAAGAGAAAAGCTGCCTCCCGTCCAACTCAACCAACTTTCATTTATTTCGCAATTTACTACAGACATAGTCCACATTCAAGGAAAAGACAACGTCGTCGCGGATGCTATGTCGCGCGTGGATTCTATCCACCTCGACAACTTCTCCGCACTCGCCGCAGACCAGGCCAACGACGACGAGCTCCGCACATCGATGACCAACCCCTCTCTTAAACTAGAGAAGGTCGTCATTCCCGGGTCCGACGTCGAGATCTTTTGTGACGTGTCCACTGGGAAACCACGCCCATACTTGACACCACCATTCCGTCGACCACATTTTGAAAAGATTCATAATCTCAGTCACCCTGGCGCGCGAGCTACCGCACGCATGGTGACTGACAGGTTCGTATGGCCAAACATTCGTAGAGACTGCCGCGACTGGGCTCAGTCTTGCATCGCGTGTCAGCGCAGCAAGGTCTCCAGACACACTTTCACGCCCGTCGGCACATTCTCCTTACCATCTCGGCGATTTTTCCAGGTCCACGTGGACATTGTTGGACCACTGCCGAGCAGCAACGGGTACCAATACTGTCTCACAGCCGTGGACAGGTTCTCCCGCTGGCCAGAGGCGTGGCCAATGGCCAACATGACTGCAGAAACATGCGCGGAAACCTTTTTCCGCGGCTGGATCTCACGTTTCGGGGTACCTTCCATCATAACTACCGACCAGGGACGCCAATTTGAATCCCATCTGTTTCAGAAACTGTTGCAGATGTGCGGTTCCAAGCGAATAAGGACGACAAGTTATCACCCGTGCTCCAACGGGCTCGTGGAGCGGATGCACAGGAGCTTGAAGGCCGCCCTGATGTGCCACGAAACAACCTGGCACGAGTCTCTACCCGTCGTCCTGCTCGGCATGCGCGCTTCCCTGAAGGAAGACCTGCAATGTTCGCCGGCGGACCTTGTGTATGGTGAGCCAATCCGCTTACCCGGGGAGTTCATAGCTCCGTCTGGTCCTAACGAGGATCGCACCGAAGACGTACAAAGCTTCGCTACTCAACTGCGACGTTATATGGCGCAACTAAGGCCTACTCCTGCCTCACGCCATGGCCAACGCCCTGTCTTCGTCGCGAAGGATCTCGCTAACGCTACACACGTTTTCTTGAGAGACGACACAGTCAGGCCATCCCTGAAACCGCCATACGCGGGACCATACAAGGTCGTTTCAAGGACAGGAAAAACAATCACAATTACTATAGGCAATAAGGACACCCAGGTCAGTTTAGATAGGGTCAAACCTGCATACATTCTGGACAACTCTCCACCATCGTCTGTAACCAGCTCGACCCCCGCTGTCCCAACTGTGCCTACTGCCAAAACAATCACACATTCAAACTCTTCATCGGACCAAACAAGTAAGCAACCCATACAGACACGCTCAGGTCGTAAAGTCCATTTTAGAGACCGACTGGACTTGTAGCTCATTCCTCAGCTATCCTCAATTTAGTTGATAATTATGTGGTAAAGTTATATTATGTAACATTGTTTTCTTGTATTTGGTCAATATATTATAAGGTGTAAATATCCTATTTGTGTACTTAGTTAATTATGATTTTGATATTGCATATTGTGTACCCTATCCGTTTCTTTTACTTGTACTGTAACATGTCTTAGCTTAGATCTTGTGCAAATAATTGTATACCTTTTTGTTATTCTTGTGTACCGATAACTTGTGTAACTTGTAACTTTTATAACCATGTTTGTATTAAGAATGTTATCTCGGATGGGGTAATTCTCTGCCTGGGGGGGTGATGTGGCGATACCCATTTTTGAATTTGGCGCGCCTTGAGCATGCGCCCCCAGCCACGCCACGGCCACAGCGCAAACTAAAAGAGCTGCCATGGCAATGATAGAGATCGGAGGTTATCTGTTTGTGTAATTGTATAAAAATGTCTTGCACATAATGAGTGAGAATAAAAAGTGACTCTTATACATAATGTTTTAATTTAACCGCACACCCAGTAATGTGACTTACACCTACTTATCTGAGTTTTAAGACATTGAGAGGATATACTTATATATTCAAAAAACATTCATTTTACCAAGAAAGTATTAGGTAAGTACCTATCTATTGAGTGTTATTCATTAATGTAGGTACCTATTTAAGATGTGCCTGTAACAATGATCTTCTATATGAACTGAGGTATAATATAATTATAGATGCGTTATACCCCGTTCTGTGTGGCGAACTCAAACAAGGCTAAGTAACCAGTTTCGGCTCAGTCGCCTCGACTCGAAGCAACGCGCGGCGACGCACGTTGTCGGCGCGACTTTTTATCATATCATACATCACTGGTAAATTATATTATGGCGAATAAAAAAATTCTATTTCTAAAGCCATATATACGACCGAAACAGGTTTTACTTATGCTGCCCTGATAAATCAAAATGCAGTAATCGACAAATGGCGGTTTTGAGAAAAACGCTGACACATTTTGAGTGATCTAGACATCAAATACCTACATGTTTTATAACTATGAAATTGTACCTACCTACCTTAAAATCAAGCTTTCTATTGGTAGGTACCTATGCAAATTTATTAACTTTTCTGTATCATTAGGATAAAATGTTTTTCATTTCCGTCTAACGTTTGGTCTAGCGAGCATAACAAGATTGCTAAGACCAAGTTCAGTATATGTGTCGATTATACTGAGTTATAGCCTAGCACGTGTTTGATACTGCGTTTTTAGTTAGTATCGTTACCTATATTGTTATCAACCCCAAATGAAACAAGGGTTGATAATATAAATAATATATTATCCAAAAGTAGTTATACAGTAACAAGGGTAAAATGAGGCTCTATTGAAGGCTTTATGGTCGCGTGTGTCGTCACTCGGGCGCTCTCAGGGACTGCCGCCTGGAGGTGCCGGCCGGCGGGCCGCGCCCTGCTCCTAGCGACGCCAGGTACTTCCCCTCGTAGCCGCTAACAATATTTTGGATGCAATAAATAAGTAATAAGCTGATCTTAGGCTGTTTGTTGGGTGGCTAAGAAAAAATATATTTTAAGACGAATTTGTTTTGAAATTTTAATAATACTCTTAATAACCAAATCTGTAGGTACTTACCTACATTTAAAAAAACAGTAACTCATCTGTTTTTGTACATGACAAATAATTTATATAAAGATAAAATAAATAAATAAAAATGTTTATTGGACACACAAATTCTTATAAAATAAAATACCTAAATCTAGTAGAAAACAAAATGGCCGAGGGTGTTATTCGAGGTTCAGCAAGACTTTTATTTTCTAGCGACACAATAGCACCTGACAACAAGGATACGTTATTGGCGCTTCAAGACAAACATCCGCATTCACCAACACCTCACTAATCAGGGGAACCAGAGGAGGAGTCCTTAGTGGTGACAACTGATGACGTTGCCACCGTTCTCAGCACGTTCCCTAGTGGGTCGGCAGGTGGGCTCGACGTTCTCACACCACACGATCTCTCAGTAGCACGCTGAAACACTGAAACTAGCACACGTCGATTAATGCAGATTGCGTTAGCATAAGTGATGTTTTAATGCAAGTACTGCGTTTTATACAGAGTAAAAACTATTTGTGCTATTGTAACTATTTCTATCATTAATTAAAACACACAAAATTAAACTATACAATAAAAACATAAACTACTTCTAAAACTAAAATATTACTACTAATATTTTAGTATAGATTAGCCTCATAGGATGCCATTTTTGCAAAAAAGTAAAAACCCCTAAAATGACGATTACTGCATTTTGAGTTATGAGGGCAGTATGTTGTAGTAGCTACCTACTGGAATCGGACCTACTAATAGTATACTTACATCCGAAAGTTTGTGAGAATGTAAGTATGGATGTTTGTTACCTACTCTTTCATGCTACGTTCTAGTATTACCTATTGAGAAAAAGTAGTTAAGATTTTTTACTTTACCTGTAAAGTTTGGACTCGTTTATTTGTCTCTTTCCAAACTCTCAAACTTAGTTTTGGAATCAAACTTTATTATATACAATACAATACATTTATTCATAATTCCATTATTACATAAATACTAAGGGGCTGACCACCTAACGAATAGCTAAGTCTAGGAAATCCCTTTTGTTTGTGACCATGTGATAGTTATATGGTAGGTACTGCTTAGGGAGATAACTAGTCCTAGAATTCATCATTACTGTTAGTTTGGTGGTCCCGTTATTAATTACTGGACCGGCGCGCCGATTCAGGAATGACAACGGAGAGACTTAGAGGTACATACCATTTATAGTAGGTATGTGTACAATTCTGTCAATATTACATAAAAACACAAACAAATTATCTAGAAAATATTTTCACGAACTTTGTGCCTTCCTCCTTTATCCGGGCTTAGGACCGGCATCATTAATGTTACAACTCACAAAAAGATTTTTTTAATCAATATTATACATAATTAATACCAGATGATTTTATACATAGATTATCTATCATCTAGAATTAATTTTGCCATTTTTATAACGAATAAAAAAAAATAAGAATAAAAATATTAGTAAAAAAACTTTTGTGTATTAACATAAATTGAGGCGGAGTTACACAAACATTCATCCTTTCAGCTATATACAACCACACATTTGTCTGTTAGAAAATCATCATGCCATGCCATCACATACTTGAATCAAACTGAAAAATATTCACATTCATAAATTACATAATGCAATACACACTTAGAAAGGAAGAGTAGCAGTAAAGTAATAACTCGAAAAGCAGACACGAGCAACAACATTAAGTTTAGCATTTTCATTGAATAGAGGCAGGTTGGTGTAGTATTTCTTGAGCATTTCTGTCACATCTGTCTTTATGATTGTGACTGATGGAGAAAGATAAAAATAACCTCTAATTAGAACCTCTTATGATGTGTCTATCTAATCAAACTAGTAAGCATTAAATAATTAATGGCAAATGAGTTGTGATAGATTTATTGAAAGAATAACAAACATTACATCTACTAAGCATATTATTTCAATCAGATGTTATTTATTTATGCACAACTTTGCAAACTGTCGAGTGACAATAGGACATTTAGGTTATAATAGCAACAAAAAAGATTTAGGTTGAGAATTGCGATACTTTACCTCAATTTTTCTAACTCTCCTCTTGTCATAAGTATCATAGTCTTTTAGAAATGTCCAAAATGGTTCAACCTCTGGAACTGGTTCCTGTAAGTAATCTTCATTGTCTGAGAATAAGTCTGGAGATCTCACTCCACTGTCAAAAGATGCCTCAAATGAGGAATGGCTCTGGTCCAAGTTCCATTTAGTGGTGCTTGCTTCGTCACTCACAGGATCCTCTTTCCTGACTATAACCTCTTCATACTGGGAGTCGCCAGTACTCTCAGAGGTTTTTTCTACTCTATTAATATAACTCACACTCACATCCTCAGAGGTTTCATTAAACTTGAGACCACAACTCTTGTAATCTGTGTCCAAGGATATGCCATCGCTGCTTCCTGCCTGAGACTCTCTGTCATCTGATTTTTCATCCAAGTTTAGTTTGTTTGAGCTCATGGCTGAGATGGGGTCCACAATCGGTGTTAGTTTCTGCACATGCTTGATGGTGCCGTTAAAGGAGAGCTCACTGATGGGCAGCTTGAACACGCTCTCGTCGCGGCGCACGTCGTGGAACTTGATCACACTGTCCACTGCATTGTTGCTATTTTCCATAGTAGAGGTTATGAATATGGGCTGCTTGAAACTCTCTCGTTTAATTGCCATATATTTTTTTTAAATCGCTAGATGTTTTCCACATACCCAGACAGAAGCTGCCAGCTTCTATCAGGAACAATTCACAGGATTTTTTACGTAGGTCACAACTATAGGCTATGAATTTAAGTTATGTTTGTTGTCCAATTTAATATGGTCTACAGCACGAGAGTTATTAAGATCTCCGAACAATATACCTCGTGAGTCCTTACATGTATGCAGAACCACCTTAAAAATATAACATAATTTCTTATAATAACTATATACCCAGGGATAGATATTCAAAGCAGGATTTGGATGTTTATTAGTAAAAATGGTAGGTATTTAATACATAAGAAAAAGTAGCTAAATATAGCATTTCAAGCAGATACAGACAACAAACCTATTTTTTTAAAACCATCTATTCACAATTTCATGTCTTCAAAAAGAATGAACGAAGTACGGTTTTTTGAATTTTTATATGGTATACGTATGCGTAATACCATGAACAAAAATAAGGAAAATCATCTATTGCCATATAAAAAAATCCATATATTTGGTGTTGCCAGGTATAAAAATATTATTTTTTACATATGGTAACCCCAATTCCACTGCGTGAAAATAGCCCTTGCCGTTATTTTAATTTGCATTCATGCATTGCAATTTTTGCAAATTTGAATTGAGTTTCTTTAGCGTAGTGGTAGTGGTACTAGTGGTTAATTTCCCTAGCGTAGGTGAATTTCTTTACTTGGTGTCCGGCCTCCGCTCCGGCACACAGATGACAGAGTACTTTTAGTTTTTTTATATGGTGTCCGGTGATTTGCATTAAATCTGAACAGTGAATACACTGACTGAATACTGGCCACTTTTCCTCGAGCTCTTTCTTTAGCACTGCGGTGAGTACTTGCCTACATAATATATTGCCATAATTTTATTTAACCATCCTTATTCAGGTTATCCGTAAAATCATGTACCTACCTATTTATTTGTCCTCTAAAACTCGGTTTTCTGTTGTTTTAGTATTCACAAACGGTACTTCCCTAATGGCCTGTTCACACGCAGCGAAGTACCTACAGTAGGTAACGATTTAACTTGCGTCATATTCTAATTAATAAGTTGATATAGTAAGTAAGTAGCGTCCACACGGGGATAAGTTAAGTTTTTTTGGGACCATGTGCGTCCGCGAGCGCTGTGAGACCTCATAGTATCGTTTGTGAATACGGGTGTTATTAGTGATGGTGAAAAAAAAAATGAATTGTGCTTGCTAATTTCTTTACGTTATCTTGTGAATCTGAAAAAAAATGGACAATTACTTGCTGTAAAATGTAAATTGGCTACAAATAATCCCATTGATAGATTTTAATATCAATCTCATTAGGTACCTATAACAAAGAAAACTACTTTTACATTCTTTGTGAGCCTGTACAAAATTTCTCCAGTAAGTACCTAATAACTGTAAATAAGCCACCAATAGTTGAAGCTGTGAATATTTTGTAGGTACCTACCTGTTGATAGATTTTAATAATGAATTTCTATATATAACAGGAAAAAGTTGTTTTATTCTCCTAACACCAAGTATTTGCCTATAGTCCGGTCAAAAACAGGGGTAAGGTTACATTAATTCACACCTAGCTGAAAATTGGCATGAATGTTGGGAGCCCTATCATACACAATTTGTCAAAAATCCGAATCAATCCGAAGTGTGGACAAAAATATATTCAAGGTCAAAGGTTGCAAAAATTGGTTTATTGAGTTTTCCAGCTAAATGGTATGTTTTATAATAAAAGTAGGTGAGAAAAAAAACACACATCATGCAATTATCTATAAAAATTGTTCAGACACTTTTTTCCCTACGAATCACCATTTCAGAGATACAGCGATGCAAAATGTTGAAAAAAGTTGTATTCTTCATAATATGCACACATTTCCGCGCCACCCGTGAGGTAGTGTACATGGCGCGTTTTTTTACGTGGTTTCTTCGGTAGGCCTATTCCACGATCTATTGTGCTTCTGTTGAGTTAAAAAGTTATTGTATTAAATTGAAAATGGTACTATTGTAAGTAACAAGAGGTGTAAGTAATGCGTAAATTGAGAAAATTATTCGTCTGATTGATACTGTTCTAATATAACATAATCCATACTGTCTTGCTCTTCTTCTCCTTCTTCTTCCTGCTGGGTACAAAGAGCGATGCATCAGATGTCTCCTCACCCATATCGTAAGAAAAGAATCCGCTTCTACTGTAGATTCAACATTGGAGCACGATTGGCCTCGACAACTAATACATGCTAATAAACAAAACAAACCAACTTTTTTACAGCCGCATGTAGCATTACACCCCATTTAGCAATTTCAAAAAATTTAATTGAGGAGTTTTTGGTGCAGGAGGGAGTAAAGTTTGAACTGGTTCCAATATATTGTCAATTAACTTCCAACCCCAGTCTTCTGGGCTTAGTTCATTTCCAAGCCATACTTGAACTTGATAATATACCTGAAACATATGTTGATGATCAGAAGCACAAGTTGGAGGAAGACAAGCTTATTATACTTGTTTTTTATTATATACGTATTTTTGCAAAAGATAAAATCGAAATTTATCTAAGCACATTCTTTTTTTGGAGCTCCGTAAATTCAAAGAAGAAAGCGAATTACGTTGATGATTACAGCTTGTGGACTAAAGGTACTTTCTTTGAAAACATCAGCAATCAACGTATATTACGGTAATTGACATGCATACAAGTATTATGAAGAATACAACTTTTCCAACATTTTGCATCACTGTATTTCCGAAATGGTGATTCTTAGGGAAACAAGTGTCTGAACAATTTTTATAGATAATTGCATGATGAGTAATTTTTTCTCACCTACTTTTATTATAAAACTTACTGTTTAGCTGGAAAACTCAATAAACCAACTATTGCGACCTTTGACCTTGAATATTTTTTTTGCCACACTTCGGATTGATTGGGATTTTTGACAAATTGTGTATGATAGGGCTCCCAACATTCATGCCAATTTTCAGCAAGGTGTGAATTAATGTAACCTTGAATGTCTATTTTGACCGGACTACTAGGCCTACTCTACTTTAATTCTTGTGCTTTAATGTATTTCACAATCTGGATCATCAAATAAAGTACCAACTATAGTTTTTTTCTATCTAGGTAGATACTTTACTTCACTATTCTTATTTTTTTCTTTAGATAGGTAGGTACAGGTGTACCTAAAGAAAAAAATAAGAATAGTGAAGTAAAATGTGCACTGTGTGCTATTTTATTACATTTTTTGTCAATCTATGAACTATGTTAATATCTGGTGTTAGGGCATGGGGTACATTTTGTTTTTTTTGCATAATATTAGAAAGTAAATCTTAGGTTTTTTTGCTAAGGTGCTGTGGAATGAAGGGGTCTTAATTCCACAGCATCTTAGCAAAAAAACCTAAGATATCAACAAAATAAAATTAACAAAAGAGGCATATTCATATGAGTACATGCTTGGTGTATAACCAAATTAGAATGACATTTCACAACTACTTAGGTACTTAAAACGTACTTACTAATTTACATTTATACACAGTGCAGCTATGGTTATCTTAACAGGGTCTATGCTCATTGTTTCATATTTAATTTTTAAATCCAAATTTTTATGTTTTCAGATATTCAAGTGAAATGTATACTACTCACATATAACAGTTTATTCCATCTTTTTATGTTAAGTTTATTATTTTTTAAAACTTATGCTTATTTGTATTAATTTAGTCTTTACATCATGCTGTAAGCTAATGTGTCAACATCAGAGATGTATATTGCAGTTATTTTTTTATTTAACTCATAATAGGCTTATGTTTGACTACAGCCTGCCTGTTGTTAAGCACCACTGTATTCTAAGATGTAGCATGTTTGCCTAGAAGAAATCTATTCACTCGGCATTTGAAGACTGTGGTTAGTTGCAATACACACTCTTTTTATTATCTGTCTTACTAAAATTAAGGGTTTCAATTTAATATCACCAATCAAAATATACCATGCTGTCAGATTTAAAAAAAAATATGATGACCACTTAAGTTTTCAAACATGTACGTCAATCTGTATGTGTATTGTATAAATTATGTTAGGTTATATAAGAATGTTTTAACTTGATTGATATAGATTGTCTTGTATTGTTGATATATAGATTGTCCTATATATATCTAACTGCCTAAGTTTCTAATAACTATACACATAAAACCACAGATTTAAGTTGTGAATTAAAATATTTAAATTAAAAAAAAAAGTTACCTATAGAGGGTTTGTAATCCTGAATTACTATTCTAGTAAAAAATATAAATGAAGTGCCCTATCTTATTTCAGTTAATTAGTAAAGTTTTATTTTAGGCTTTTTAGTGCAGTAAATAATATAGTTTTTGTACTATTAATTTATTAAATATCACTATTGTTTTCTGGTGAAATGTATATATGTAGTAGCAGGATCAGCATATTGTTTGGTCTGTTTGGTTTTTGTGATATTTGGGACATAAAGACATCCATCCCTTCCATGTATGGTATAGTGACACTACCATTTTTAACTTAGCATAGCTTATTAGTATGTGGGTCAGCTAAAGCAAAATATTGTATTAAAGATGTATACTTCCCCTTTACTACTTATGAGCAGGGTATCCAGATCATACTAAATAATTGTTTTACTTTGATATTGTGAAAAGATTATTCTAAAATTGTTCTTATATCACAATTTCAGGGTTGAAGAAAATCCTGACCACCAATTATTGCCTGAGTCATCGTGGTGGATTGACAGCAATTCTTCTAAAAAAGTAAGTTTTTGTGTGTGGCCAAAGTTTTCAAATTGTCTTAAAAAGCATTTTTTTTAAATAAGTAAGTAAGGACATTAAAAATCAACCTCTTGACTCCTAACTTTAATTATCGCACATGAACACTTGAATATTGACACCCAGGCACATTTAATTGTTTGTACCCATATTTATCTACAATAAACAAATAATTTAGAGATGTGTTTGTGTTACAACTTTTTAATAATTATACATGTGTTACTATTTCAGACGAAGACTTCACGTCCTACAGCAAAAACTACTCTTTGTATCGAAGATGGCTTCTATCAGTTGTGCACCAGACGCAGTTGCGTAGCAATCAAACGCATCGGTGCAGGTATGTGTACCTATGTATAATACATATATTTGCACAACTGGCTATTATAAGATATTTTAAGTTATAGTGATCATGTGATTTTTTTATACAATGTTATCTGTTTGCAATGTTTTCTTCTTTTTTATTTTTATACATATTTGTAAACTTTCTCTTGTATTTCAGTTTCCTATTTAGTTATTATATTATTTTTTTAAATATTCCTGAAAGGTTACAACTTATTTTTATTACAACAGGCCAAACACATCAGGGTATTTCAGCAATTTATAGAGGTAACGGAATAAAGTGCACGTCAAACGCGTTTATAGCATCCCTTCAGTCTGTTGTAAAAAACGCAAAGTTTTTAATGTTAGCGAAATTGGTAATATTTTACGTATTGGAGATAACTTATACATGGAAGTAAACCTACTCTTGCTCCCCATATTTACCCTCGATATCTAGCACCTGAAGATTTGCCTACTAAAGTTCGAGTTGGAAAGAATGTAATAGAAGGCAGTGTCGATTGGATAATGGTTTATATCAAAACAACAAAGATAATGAAAGCGATTATATCCCTTTGTGAAATTTTGAGAAATGAAGTATTTAATATGGATCACGATGACAACAAGGACAGTGTACGTTTCGTTGGTGGTGGCTACGAGGTGTTCTTTTGGCGGTACAATGGTCAATTTTATCTTTTTAATACCTAGTCATGCTGCAAGTGAAACTAACGAATCTAATTATCAGGTGTAGCCCGGTTGTTTAAATTAACTTCGTTAGAATATTTAGCAGCAGCTTAATCCGCTATAGTGAAATCTTTATTTCTGTGGCAGAACTTGAAAAATGTTCCTTGCTAAGTTCACAAAGATGTCGAGACGATGTGATATAAATGCCAGGTTTTTGTTGAAATTAGGGTATCACAACGAGTAGTAGTTATTGTTTTTTATTTGGTGCTATGTATTACAATTAATAGATCATAGATTTATCTGTTACTAATCTTGAGTCACATGTTACGTTAATTTTTTAACCGACTTCCAAAAAAGGAGTTTATCAAGTCTTCTGAAAGTTTTTTCTGTGGGGATGTTACGCGATTACTCCGTTGTTTATAAACCGATTTCAAAAATTATTTTTTTATTCGATGAAGATAGTTTCCAAGATGGTCCCATAAAAAATGTTTTTCATTCGGTTCAGTACTTTTGAAAAAAAAAAACCAATAAACCAACAAATCGATAAAGTTTATGCAAACCAATTTTACCCATATTTCCAAAACTACTAGTCGGATTTTGATACAGTTTCTGTGATGTGTTGAGGTTTAATGGGTGGTGCTTGTTGTAGTTTTTTTTTGATAGGCTAAGATTTGTTCAGTAACTTGACAGTAGAGTTGGAATCGGTTTTTGCTTTTGTTTAAAATAATTATTAATATTGTATAGGCTGCCATCTGGCAGAGGGCTGGAGCAATTTGATGATCTTTAGGGTTTTCTAAAGATTTCTTAGATACTATTTTAATATTTTTAAGTAGTTAGAAGTAGTACTATTTTTAGTTGTTTCCTTTTATTATTATTAATACTCAATGTAGTTTTGGAGTGAAGGGTAAATGTATTGTGTTGTATAAATGTTTTTGTACGTCTGGTGTGTTAAAGGTATGCATACCGGTCATAATTATGTTAGTTATGTAGGTTTTGCTACCTAAGTGCCTTTCTACACCTGCTCGCGGTGCACCCTGCTGCCTTGAGAATCAACAAAAGTAAAGCAATCCTCGCTTCACAATATCATGTTTTTAATTTTAAACTTAATATCAAACATAATATTTCTACATGATCAGTATGATGTTTTTTTTATTATTGAGGATTGCTTTATTTGCTGGGTCTTGGTACAACGTTGCTAGGCACCGCAAAATGGCGGTCACCTTATCGCCAATGGCAATAAAATTCAATATTAATTAATATTTATTTTTCTGGTTGCAGTTTTATCTTCCCTGTGGATACTCAAGTGAACGTGACGTTAACAATTGGATATATTTATTAACACAGTTGTGTAAATTATTTATATTTTCTATTATAATTATCTGTTGTACGACGAGAGTTGTATTTATTCCTCTTTAAATAAGTACAACTTAAATTACTGGGACATTTATGTCCAACAACAAGATAATAATAAATTATTAATTGATTGTAACACATCTATATGCTTATCAGCGTATGCAAATAGGTTTATTAGATGTTTTTTATAACTATATGTAGAAAGAAAGGGGGGTATCAAAGTATCAGCCCTATGGCACAGCCCCCTCGCGAGCCCCTTGCTGGAGCCGCGCACAGAGCACCTCTAGTCTAGTTTTATATAGCTTATTCGATAAGAAATCACTTGCCTCTATTAAAAAAAAAATGTTACTGCATATTCCTGTTTTTTTTTTCTATTTTATTAATTAATTAAATTTTCGATAGTGTAGTTATTTTTATGAATTTAGTTGTTTCTTGTCAACTTTTGTTTTTTTTTCTATTGTGTGTGTCATTTATTTTGTGTTATTTTATAATTAGTATTATTTCAATAGTTTTGGTAGTTTAGTTGTAGGTATTTTAATTAGGTATTATCGTTACTGTACTTATTGTTTGTGTACTTATTAAGTGTTTTTCTTTTGTTTATTTTGTTTGTTTCTGTACTTATTTTGTCTTGTGTTGGACAAGAGATGGCGCTCAGTACGCTCACCATAAGGTCAATGTCCGACTTGGTCAGCCAAGTCGACATTGACTCTAATGCCGTAGGTAGTGGGTTCGCTCTTTGATATTGTTGTACCCGGTGTGAGAACCCAGATTTTAGCCGGTGATTCTTACATAGGCGCTTGTAAGAATATAAAAATACACAATACTCCATTCGTGGAAATTTTCCTAAGGAGTGTGCCGACCTCAACGCGTTCGAGTTCCGTCTCTTGAAGACGGATACCGAAACGGTTCGCGAGCTTATTTTTGTGGACGGTCCCAGTCCGTCCCTCGAAAAAGCTTTTCATCAACAGGTGGTGGTAGAGGCAGTTAAGGATTTGCCACCAAGGTCCTTAACTGCCAAAAATGCTGGGAATCTATTAGCTGCAGGAAGCAGCGCTAGATTCCCAGTGATGGCGGTGGATTGGGTGGCCTTTGTAGAGGCGTTCACCCGCAGATATATTCATTTTTTAAATGAAATAAATATATATGTGGAGGGAGCATTAAACACAAACTCACCACACCTGAATTTTATTCAAATTCATACGGGGGTCACCCGTGCAGGTCTATAAAAATATTTCCTAATAGCATATTTAAAAAGAAGCTATTTATATTATTTATAAATAAATAAAATGTTTTTATTTCGGACAACATAATAGATCCAGAAAATGTGTTAGTAAACTAAAAACTATGAAAATTAAAACTAGTAAAGGTTAGTACAACTAAAACTAAGTGTTCTAAGGCGAGTATAAATTTGTTTTTTAATAAGTCATGTACTTAGGCGGCATGCCCTGTGGAATCATAGTCCGCACGAGATGCCTCCGTACAGACGCCTGCGGGTCGTCCGCTATTACTTTCAGGATGCTGTTGTCACTGCCCCGAAGCCTCCTCACCAAAGATGCTACCTTCTTTCTAATGATGGCGTGGAAGCCGTCTGTGTGGGATTCGGCAAACATTCCGGAGGCACTACAGAATCTGGGAAGTTTCAACAACATCCTGAAAACATTATTATATTGGATGCGCAGAGTGTCCAGCGACTTCTGTGAACACCTGAACCACAATGCACCCGTGTACAGACCCTGACAATACGCCTTGAAAAGGGTAATTTTAACTTGATCGTACATCGGGCAAACCTGCGGGCCAGCATGTTCCCTCGAGCCGCCAGTGCTCTGCGCTCCCTCTCCACGTCTTCATCGTCCTTAAGGTCGTCGGTAAGTATATGTCCGAGGTACTTAAACCTAGTCACTTGTTTTAAGGCCATCCCATTGAGGGTGATCGGGGAGACGTAATCACGTGACTTACCGGCGGCCTTGAAGACCATGAATTCGCTCTTCTTTACATTATAAAGTAAACCATGCGATGCGGCGTAAGTCTCACAGACCTTTAGCATCTCCGCAATAGACCTCGCCGAGGGGCCCAGCAGCGCCATGTCGTCTGCATAATTAATGTTATTGACACAGACTCCTGCCACGTGACAACCGACACGCATGCTGCTGAGCTCCTCGATGAGGCCGTTCACATACAGGTTGAACATTTTCGGAGACGACAACCCTCCTTGTCTTACTCCGCATTCCAACCTATACGCGTCAGAGAGGCTAGAAGCCCATTTCACATAATTGGTCTGATGGCTGTACCAATATTTAAAAATTCTGAGCAAGTCCGCTGGCATCCCCCTGTCCTCCATCTTTCTCCAAAGCACATCATAGTGTACGAGCTCGAAGGCTTTGGAGAGGTCAAGAAAACAGGCGTAAACCGGGGTCTTCCGTTCAGTATAGTACTGGACAGTGTGCTTGAGAGCCAGGATCGCGCTTTCAGTAGAAAGTCCGGTCTGAAAACCGAACTGAGCGTCATGTATATCTAAATACTTATCTAGACAGCTCTCAAGCACACTATCCAACACCTTCGCCACTATAGTAGCGAGAGAGATCGGACGATAATTGCCCCTGTCCGAGATATCTCCTGTCCTGTTCTTCACTATGGGCACCACTATGGTCTTCATCAAATCCTCTGGAAGATATGAATGACTAATGCACAAGTTGAAGAACATAGACAGGACCCTCGGCAGGTGCACTCCAGCATTTTTAAGATGTTCGATGCTGAGCCCATCGTGGCCGGGAGACTTACCCCTACTCATACTACTAATTACTTTTCTTATTTGTTTCGCAGAGAAATTAAGTAGAGGTTCCTCTCCCTGCCCGACAGGCGCATCATCGAACACAGCGGCGGATGGCCCGAGTGGAGACTGGACTTTAAAATGTGACATAAACATGTTAGCGATGTCACCAGGGTCACTTTTGCCATCAACGCTAGCAGGGGAACCGGGCCTCACATCAAGCCTACCCGTGGACTTCCAGAATCGACCGAAATCCTTTTCTCTGTTTCGCAATAATGTCCATCTTTGTTTGTTCTTGATGCTTTTGGCACCACTTAAGCCGACCTTTAAAGATTTTGCGAGTGTTGCACATATGTTCAAAGACAGATCCAGATTTCGGTCGACCATGGCTTATCCACTCTTGATAGCGAAGTCTAGCCTCCCCATGTGCTTTCCGAACATGTTTGTTCCAGCCGCAAACTATGTTTTTTCTACTGCGTTTAACAATTTTAGTTTCAACGGCCGCATCGCTGATTACCTTAACTATTTGACAGTACATTTCATCAAGTACTAGCTTATGTTCAGGTAAGATACATCGCCCAAAACTACAATTTGTAAGTTCCGGGGGGAAGTCAATATCCCTTAGACCACTGTTACAAAGCTGATGATATTTACTTATTTGTGGTTCATCTCTTTCCCCCCAGATTACAGCGCTACGAGGTTTATCTGGTAGCATACGTACAGTGCAAAGTTCTCCTAGCTTACAATCTATATATAGAGGCAGATGATCAGACATAAATACATCACTAACTATGCCCACGTCAGCAATAGTTCGCCATGCTGATTCTGTGACTATACAATGGTCTAACCAACTCCCCGTGCCATGAAATACATCAAGATAAGTAAACGAGTATGAGTTGATTCCCAAAAAAATGTTTCATACATTATATTGTAGTGTGGCTATTGTAATATGCAAGTTATGAAACTACATATATAATATGGGGTTCCCTAATGGTAATTTATTATGAAATCTAGGAAATAATGTGTGATATATTAAATCTCAAATTGTATATAAGGTTGTGCAACAGTTTTTAGATAATTTTTCAGTTTATGTTTTATGACAATTGACACATACTTATGTTAGGTACTTAATTATTATTTTTAAGGTGTTTCTAGCAACTAGCGTTTATTATCCATAGTTTTAAGTTGTTGTGTGAATGTGTACTTAGTTATCTACGCTCTAATTTATTACTTACAATACCAATGTAACTCTATTCATAGGTACATTACGATGCTATTACATAGGAATGACAAAAAGTGAAATTGGTTAATTTTTTAAGTTATAAGTAAAATTAATTATTTTTTTATTATGTTTCGAAAATTTTTTGGCATTGACTGAAAAATAAACTGTATTAGCTATGCATTTATTCATTTTACAAAAATGCGTGAAAATGTATTTTCATAATAATTTTAGTTGTGTGTTGTTTTGTTCTTTAAAAGTATTTTTGTAATCTCGTTATTTACTTTTATTTTATTCTCTTTTAAACTATTGTTTATATAAGTAGGTGTCTATTTTTGTAAATTTTTGTTTTAATTTTGGAACGTTGGGATTAAAAATTATTATAAAAAAATATTTTTGTACTTATGCTGGATATTTATCTAAATAAATCTTAGTAGTTTAGTTTTTTATTTGTTTCTTGTTGTCTAGAGAAAAAATAATCTCATAGGCACATAACTAGTAATTTATAATAAAATTATAATGAAACAGCGTAATTTTTTTGTTTTATTACTTTTTAATCACCTTCCAATAAAATAATGAAGTGATTAGTTTCCATACCCGTTCGGTCAGAGGCCCCTAGAGAGGTTTGAAAAGTATGACACTAGTGTTGGCCACTCTCATAAGAACTTACTTTTACGAAAGTAACAGAAAACTGCTACACTGTTGTCTTCAAATAATTAAGTAATAATACATTGGAGAGGAGGCTTAGACTCAGCATTGCTAAGTACCTACAGGCTGAAGAGGCATACCTATCTCTTGGGAATTCCATTCACAAATATCAGCTTTAGGAAAATATTGCGCGCGCATATTTTTTTTACTTTACACGTTCTACTAGGTATTGATTTGCTAATAACCTCTAAACATGGCTGATTTTCAAAGTTATGTATAAAAGACACATTGCTTTACGACAACCATTGACTATGAAATGAACGAAAATTATACAGTAACAGTATTCATAGATCACTTTAGTTCTACAACATTAGGTACTGTGCTATTACTTCACACATGCTTCACACCGGTTGCTTTTTTTCTTCGGTTCCGGTTCGCAACAACATCGCGTACAGTTTTGAAGCGCTTAACCCGCTTTATTGTCCACTCTATCGTATGACACTTTCCATGACATAACCTCAACGTAGGTACTGAAGAAACTTCAGTGCGAATTGAGACCGACTGAACTGAACAATATAATATTATTTTTCTCAGGAAGCAGACGCACGTGCTGCTTAGCGGTCGTGTCTACACGTTTTTTTTAATTCTAAATATATCGTGTCAAAATCTATTAAATGTGTTACCAAGGTTACCGTTCATTCAGTTCACGATAAGACAAAATGTAAGCGATAGTAACATTTGCAGTGTTGTCTTGAAATGATGTAAAAGTGTGGTTCAATTCTGTAGCCGTGTTTTTTCCTGACGAAACGGTGACTGACTGATGTAAGTGTTATTATTATTTTAAAAAGACTATTAACTATTTTACTTTAATTTTTCTTAGGTGTTAGGATAATATTTATTAAAAAAAATAGCTGTAATTAAATAATAATAATATTTATTACAGCTATTAATAAGACAATACAATAGACCAGTTTAATTAAGTCAATGAACAACTCAACACAAAAGCCTGTAACATTAATACCATGTCTGCAATAGTTCCTTTATAGGTATACCTAACATCCTCTATCTGTAATTTTTACTTAATTTTAAGTATAATATTGTAAAAGGCCTCTCAGTGTTGGCTACGGCCCCACTGATGCCTTAAAAATACCGGGCGTAAGGCCCGAGAGTCTGTGAAGAGAAATAAAGAAAATAATAATACTTAATTACAGCTATTAATAATAATAATAAAAAAGTGAAATTTACAATATGATAAATTAGAGACAATAAATTAGAATATGAAATAAATAATCTACTTTAGCATATATTATAGTTAATTAAAAACATACATAAATGGCACATGTATAAAATTTTCAAAGGTAGTGAGAAAATAATTGCATTCTAATTAGAGGTAGGTACTTATTCAATTAAATTGTGCAATAAAGTAAGATTGTCGTGTCTATTATCTTAAGTCTGCATTGCCTTTACGCGAAAGTGTATATATTACATATCACTATTTTACTTTACATAGGTACTATGATATGACTACTTAAATAGATAAGTAAGTTCCTAAGTGTATAAATTGGTAGCATTAAGTCGAATATTAACTTAACTGGCACTACAATAAAACTTTAACTTTATTTATATTTGATGATTTTAGTTAAAAAGTTTACCTTTGAATTAATTAAAACAAACGTTATTAAAAAAAATGGGCTAGTAATCACGTCATCACTAACCAAGTTACAACGCAGTAATTGATTGATGTCATCTAAGACGTAATGGTTTCATTGGTCTTATTGAACGACATTAATAATTAGGTATTATTAATGTCGTTGGTCTTATTACCATTTCAATTCTTCACGCAATGTATACTGGTCATTACTCGGTTATACATCAATTTATTTCCAATATCATAAAATATGAAAATCATAGAATTTTGCAATAGAATATTATAGGTAATAATACCTGAAACCTATCAGTTTCTAGTAACATGAGCAGGTGTTGCACAAATTCGAAAAAAGAATCATTTTAAACGAAACGCTAACAAAAGACAATTTTTCACATATTGCAACCAATCAAGGTAATTATTATTTATCCATAGCTCGATATATTTCGTAGATCGATCAACGCCTTATTGGACACACAAATAAAATTAAACATTATGTAATACCTACAAAAAATAGAAAATTTAAATTTAATGCCACAAATGGTGGCCTTAGCGCTGAAAGCGATCTCTTCCAGGCAACCGCAGGATGGAGAGAAAATCATAAGAAAAGGACTAGACGGGGTATAAAGTAAACACTTTTCAAACTTCTGATACACCCCCCCAGGACAGTGAATTAGGTATAATTTTTTCACAGGATTTTCTCAAATTTATTCACAAATAAATTATAAGCAAGGAAAGAAAAACTAAACGTACTACTTCTAACTACAACTTTAAAAAGGGGCACTTTTATTTATTTTCTTTAGAAAAGCATAAAGATAATCAAGATCGACGTAGATCACATACAAAGAGAGGCCTATACCCAGCAGTGGGATCCCAAGGGCTGTGGATGATTATGATGATGCTGAAAAATAATCTAAGTGCTCCAAATAATAATGTATGGTTTGAACTTATTTCTTCTCCAATACCTACAATAGCCACAAAGGTATTTGTCCACACATTCTCACTAAATTGTTCTGCTTGCTAAATTGATTATCTACAGCCAGCCACTCAAACAACTTGCAAGAAAAAAAACAAATTCGCAGAAATAATCGCGCACGATAGCATTATTATACGAACACGAGTACTCATTACCTACTAGTATAATTGCAATATAGGCTAAAACGTGGGAGTTAATAATGAATATATAGGTATGATACTAACACTATAAGGTATCTTTTGCAAGCTTCGTTTTCGCCAAGTATAAACAATATCATGTTATAAAGTCCACGGAAATTCGTCTCTTACTAATGTTATAATTAAGATGACGCCGAGAGAGAAAGAGCATAAGCGACAAAATGGTTTTGGTCATTTATTTTAAAAGCTACGACTTTGTTTCAAATAATTTATTCAAAATTTATAGAGATCTTTTTGATTAATTATTTTGTGTTATAAAAGTTGGCCGTTGCTAATATGATACTCGCAAAATATAGTCATTGAAATGATGAATCTTGAACATCAAATTAAAGTTTAGTTGCTTTTGTACATGTTGAGTAAAATACCTATCCTTGCACCCAAATTCTTTACACGTCCTCTTAAGTTAAAGCCAATGTGGCTTAGCGGTTCCAGTGTCTGCTTTCATCCAGATGCACCCTGGTTCGAATCCGGCCCTACACCAATGACTTGTATTTTCAAGTTATGTGTGGATTTGCACTTGCTCAGCGGTGAAAGACAACATCGTGAGGATAACGACTTGTTTGAGGACCACAATATCCGAGGACATGTGGCTTCCGAGGAAGGACCTGGGCCCCACCACGATGTATCAGCCTAAGAAAACTCCCCTAACGAATTAATTCTGCGGGAGAGTCACGACCCTCAGTCATGAAGAATACAATTTAAGACACTAATGTTATAAATCGTAGAATACAATTTACTGCTAGCAATAACTAATAATAACTTTTTGGGCTTTTAACCCCATGCTGAATTACTTTAACCACCTTTAGTTTGTATATTAACACTTACCCTGTAAAGATACGTCAGAAAATTAGATTGTCCTTTCTTTATTAACAAAATATTAGGTACGTTGGCGTTTTTCCCAGAGGTCTTTCTTTGAGATAAACATAGCGGTATCTACAATAATATTTGAGGTCAGAATTATTTTTGTAACGCGGAAACGGTTCAGCTTCATTGTTCGTATCAGCTGAGATTTAAGATTTTTAAATAATCTCAAGTTTAAAAGATTATAATATTATTTACTGTCAGCTGATATTACACTATCACACTGGTATAATAAAGTTTGTGCGTGTGTGAGCAGTGAGTGAGTCCGTATGTTTGTAACTTCTACACGCTCAAAAGACTGAACTAATTTAGATTAAATTTGGCATGGAGGTGGAGACTCTAACATGGATAATATAGATTAAAACATACGACATTTTTTATTCTATTCTAAAGCGGGTATCACCGCGGGGAGCTCTAGTATTTGACAAAGCTCGTATGTATTTTATACGAATATTCTTGTATTCATCAGTATGGAACTCGGTGCCAATACTCATATATCAATAACTATATTTTAATGTAACTTTAATTAGTATTTTTTTTGACGAGACATGACTGATGTTAACACTTATTATCATGGTAATAAGTTAGTTGTAATTCTGTATGTTTATAAATTATATCATTATCATATTCCGACACGCACAAAATACTTTTTGCATTATAAACTATCTCAAAAGTATCTATTGTCTATTGTAGATATCTGTGCGAATTCATTTATTAATTGTTTTACGCAAGTTCGACAACCGCTATATTATTTAATTAACCTTTCCTACTATATGCATATAAATAAAGTACTGTACAATTTAACATTCAACCGTTAACTCTTCATAAAATTTAAATTAATTGCCAACTCATTATAACTAAATCCAGTCTTAAAACGTTAACTTATAACTGTTTTTATTAATAATCACGTGCAAAGCAATAAGAGGGATATAACAAGTAAATAATAGTATAGTGCATAAGTAAATATATATAGAGTTTAGATCTGTTTGATTAGTTCTTAGGAACGCTGCAATTTGATTACTTACATTGTTGCATTACGTGTGATTTATTTGAAGGAATTATCAGAATTCTTGTCACACCTGAGAACTGCTGAATTTGGTTTCTACTACAAAAATTTTGGTCTCAGAGAGTGAATTAAAATTCAACATCTGGACAGGAGAAACCAAAACGGACACAAAAATATCCGATAATTCTTCCTGTGCAATATAAAGAACTCAAATGTGACTGACTGACTAACATAGTGATCTATCAACGCACAGCCTAAACCACTGGATAGATCGAGCTGAAATTTGGCATGCAATTAGATATTATGACGTAGGTTTCCGCTAAGAAAGATTTTTTTGAAATTCCATTTACAAAGCGGTTAAATGCTAGTTATACTTCTTAATGCCAGTGAAGTGCACTACTTCCTGTAATATATAGCCTGATATAGACATATATAGTGTAACTTCGCTTATGTACTCCATATACCTACTTACTTATAGGTATATATTTGTAGCCATATATACCATCATGCAATTACTACCCATCTATATAGTACCTAATATAGGGGTTCCAGCATTTCCATCCCTAAGCTTTTGCTTTTAAAAAATCCCCCATCTTTCAATATCAATATACTAGCTGGTGCGCGCGACTTCGTCCGCGAGGAATAATTATTATCATATAAACGGTTCCAGTGAGTGAATCTTAAAAGATAGATATACATATACTGTTGCAAACATTTTGTTAGATAGTTTCAAGAGGAATAATTATTTCATACATATTTTTTGATATCTTAAAACGTTTTCGCAGGAAACGCAACGGAAGCCCTCATAGATGAATAATTTTCTCCGTTTTTTCCAAATGTTCCATTATTTCTTCGCTTCTAGTAGTTGCAGCGTGATGTTATATAGCCTGAAGCCTTCCTCGATAAACGGTCTATTCAACACAAAAAGAATTTTTCAATTCGCGCCAGTTGTTCCTGAGATTAGCGCGTTCAAACAAACAAACAAACTCTTCAGCTTTATAATATTAGTACTTATAGATTTTGTCCAGTGAACAATCTAAACGATTTCAATAAAGAGCGAATCGGCTTCCGAATTCAATTAACTTGTTATTGAAAACGTACCCATTACGTAAATTTCTGTAACTTCGGTTCGGTTTCACTGCCACTTTCTATTTTAAAAAGAGAAATACATCGTCTGAAAATCATAAAAAAAACATGTCTAGAGTATTTTTTACAGTTTTTTTTTATAAGAATTGCTTATAGGTAGTAGTTTTGTGCGTTTTGTTGGATTCTTTAGAGATCCGAGTTATGTCTCCTTACAGCGTTCTATAAGTCAATAAGAATTTAAAAGCTTAAATTACTAAGAATTGAAGATCAACCAAGTAATCTTGTAAGTAATAAATTAATTATTTTGATTTGTGTTTCAAAGTCACCCTGAGTTTACAGATAATACAACAGAAGATTCAAAAATACACTTAATAATTCGCTGTACTCTTTTGTTTGTCTGAAATGACACAACGGTATCACACTTGTGAATGATGTTCGGTGAATCAAAAATAAATTTTCATTTACTCTGCATTAGCCTCTTTCAAATGAATACGATTGTTTATTTTGATAGATTTTATTTTTTAATCTGCGCAGAGAAATCTGTTCCAAAACGTTTCACCTTGATATTGTGTTGTCTAAAGTCTTTTAATATGTTTGTTTATTTCCTGATTTTTAAAGAGCGCGTGGTTTTGTGAAATTTAGTAGTCGTTTGCGGTTTCCAAAGTTATCGATAGCCGACAGCTCTTGTGTGGGTGTAAGAAGGGTAACATGTATAATTTACGGTGCAACATCACGTATTCTCTCATTTCTTTTCTATCCAACAGTTTTCAAAGACATTGTTTTCAATTGTAGCTCTAATTGTCAATGCATGCTTATGTTTTTGTATGTTGATCTATCTATCTATCTTCTGATTCCAGAGCAAGATGGCGCAGAGTGTGTTCGGAGTATGGGACTACATAATAATGGCGGCAACAATGTTCGCATCCATCGCTATCGGACTTTACTTCCGCTTCAGTGGAGGGAAGCAGGCAACCAATGAAGTTTGTAGATCTCTTCACGCTAGTTTACAATAATACCTAATGCTTTAATGGATTTGGCTTAAGTATAAGAACTAAACTGGTTAGAACGGGTTTTTTCTTGGTTAGAAGTAATGTATTGGACTGTGCTTGCGTGAACAAATACAAGCAATATCTCTCATTGCCCACGTAGGCTTAAGAAATCTTCATTCCATTGAAGGCATACTCCCAACTTCAACAATGAACGCACGTATTTGATTCTTTGCAAGATAATTTTGACGTTAAATAACTCTAAACACTCATTCACGACCGCTCTTTGGGTCGTGGACCCGTCATTTCCTAAAGTCAACTTGATGATGTTTTTCTCAACTAGTTACGTTAGTTTAGGGTTCAGCTAGCGGAGAGCAAATTTGTTCATTAACCTAGTGTGAAAGAATAATTCTAACTCTACCATTTTCACCTTTCCAGGAATACCTGCTAGCTGACAGAAACATGTCCACATTGCCCGTAGCCGTATCATTGATGGCTTCATTCATGTCAGCCATCACGTTACTTGGAGTTTCTGCTGAAAACTACTACTATGGCATGCAATTCATTGTCATTAACATATCCTACGGCTTTGCTACTCCTGTAGCTAGCCGGTTATATCTCCCTGTCTTCTTTGGACTACAGAAGACCAGTACTTACGAATACCTCGAGCTTAGATTTGGTACTCATATCAGAATGTTAGCGTCTCTAACATATACGCTACAAATGGTGCTTTATAATGGAATAGTGTTGTATGCTCCAGCGATAGTCTTAGAATCCGTAACTGGGCTCGATAGACTGATCTCAATATTAGTGGTAGGATTAGTCTGTACGTTTTACTCCACTTTGGGAGGGATGAAAGCAGTTTTGTTCACTGACTTATTACAATCATTGCTGATGTTTGCGGCGGTGTTTAGTGTAGTCATTTTTGCGGCGATACAAGTTGGAGGCTTTGGGAAGATGTTTGAAATCGCCGGTGAAGGTGGACGATTGGACTTTTCAAAGTGAGTAATAATATTCTTGATTGTTGTTTTAATGTTTAACTTTACACAATAATCTTTGTAAAAATATCGAAAAACCGAATGTTAAAATAAAAATAAATGTATAAATGGATGTTGTATATATTTTCGCACGGGTTATCAAATTACCTACTTGACTTACTTTCGATTACAGTTGTTATGTTTAGAGCATCAAATTACTTATGGTCTGCAAATTACTTTTAATTTTTCGCATATTAAAGCAAATGTTTTATTAAACGTCTGGTAAATCAAATGATCCTCCTTTATTCTTATAAAATTAAGTTATTAATTTAATGTATTCAGTTTCAGCGTGGACCCCACAGAGAGGCACACGTGGTGGTCGCTTATACTCGGCGGCTTCATTACCTACTTGTCACTATATGCAGTCAACCATACACAGGTAAATATAGTTATAATTTACTGATAATATTTCGTTGGCAATATGTAACTATTAGGGTTTCTAGTCACGTCTAATTTCGCGTATGTTTTTTACGCGTTCCGGGTGTAATGACACCCGTTTTCAGAACGTACGTTATGAAACCGCGGCAGCGCGCAGACTGTGCGCTTCCACACGAGCATCCCGCCGTGGGCGCGGGCGCCTGGGACATATGAGAGAGAATCTCCAGCTCATGTCTAAACCTTTTTACATTCCCAATTGCAGGTTCAGCGTCTCCAAACAGTATCGACCCTGGCCCAGTCCCAGCGCTGCCTGTGGTGGAGCTGGCCCGTGCTCTCTCTGCTGAGCTTCAGCACCTGCATCAGTGGCATCGCCATGTACGCCGTCTATAGTGACTGCGACCCACTTAGCAGGAAGGATATCACTGCAGTAGGTCAAATTTATAGCACTCTTATACTTACCGCAAACTAAAAATGACGCGACAGTGCGGGACATTGGTAAGGCCATCACTCACTGATGCCTGTTGGGCAGGACACGTTACGAGGCAGAACGACGGCAGGTGGACCAAAACTTTAACGGACTGGAGACCCATAACAACCCATAGAAACAGAGGTCGCCCACCAACGTGGTGGGTTGACAACATTAGAAAAACCGCAGGGAGCACCTGTATTCAATCTGCGCAGGACCGAGATGAGTAGCGTACAAGAAGAGAGGTCTATGCTCAGCAGTAGGTGATAACGGGCTGATGATGATGATAATGATGAAACTTAAAAAAACACTTTGCCTACGTACGTCCCTTAAAGAGCCTAACAAGGAAATTTATGCCTCTCTCTTGAGCCTACTCAGATCCATGCAGTTTCAACTTCTTATAAACAGATTAATCGGCTTAAATCTAGTATGTACGACCATTTATGCTAATTAATTTGTCTAGAAAACTAAGGTCTGTAGATGAATAGCAGGTACTTTCGATGACGGACAGACAAAAAAGGCTGACAAAATTATGTTCCATATACTAGTCTGATGATAATAAGCTAAGTAATACCATAATACAAAATACAAAATTTGTTTATTTAATTTAATATTTACGTCAAATAATTTTTCATTATTTGACGTAAATATTATACAATAACGTGTGAATCCTCTGACCTCGTGGTAGCCGTTAGACTGTATTACAAGGCCAGAGTCATCTCCCAATATATACTTATAATAATACTAGGTACTTAGGTAAATTACGTTGTATTGTAATATAATATTTTCTTGCTTCCAGATAGACCAACTAATGCCGTTCTACGTGGTAGATGCAATGAAGGGTGTCCCAGGTCTGGCCGGTCTGTTCGTGGCGGGCATCTTCAGCGCCTCGCTGTCGACTATATCTGCGTCTTGCAACGCACTCGCTGCTGTCACCCTGGAGGATTATGTTAGTAGGTAAGGTATAAAGTGGCTGAACTAGGGTTTCGACCCTAGTTAGGTTAGGGATCTAATACAGGGGTTCCCAATTTATTTTTGTCAAGGAACCTTAATTGACTATACTTTTCCTAGCGGAACCCTACGTTGATAACTGGGAATTTGCCTACCTTATACCTACTTTGCCTACGTATACATGAAAAACAATAATTTTTGTATGAAATATTTTTTGTACATTTACTGTAAATATGTAGGTTTTTATCATGGAATTTTATTTTATATTTTTTTACGGAACCCTTGCGGCCTTTCCACGGAACCCCAGGGTTCCGCGGACCACCTTTCGGGAACCGCTGATCTAATAGACGAGTGGAAGAGAACAAAGTGAAAGTACCTACATTTTTATTACAAACTAAGGTAAAAATTTGCATTCGTCTTCGAGTGAAACGAGAGTTTCTTAGTGTAACCGTTTTTTGTAGAGGAGTTTGCGTTGCAGCACAAGGGTTCCGTAGCAAGTATAAAATTTTTACTTGTTGCATTTTCACTAGCTTTATGATACTGAATCAAACACTATGTTTACGCATCATAGATCCGTATTTCAATACAGCCCGACTGATGTTGGAGGATAAAGTACAACGTACTACACTCTCAACTATTGACTTTTAAGTTGACAACTTTACAAAGATTTCACCCTTGCACATTCTTTACAAAGCTTACAAGTGTTATCTTGGGTCAATTAACTATATCAGTAAATTAAAGACTTGATAACTCGTAAAGTTGTACAATAAGAATTTGAGCCTGGAAGAGATCGCTCTACGCGATAAGGCCGCCCAATGTACCTAGGTTAAGTAATTTTACTGTAAATTGTTTTGTATTTTTGTTTTCTGGTGTACAATAAAGCTACATTGATTGATTGAATGAGGTGTTAATTTTTATTGAGATTCTATCAACTTAGTGTTAATCTTATATTTTCCAGATGGTTAAAGATATCCTCCGCCTACATCCCGTGGCTAACTAAGCTGACAGCGTGTGGCTACGGCCTGGTGTTCCTAGCTCTAGCCTTCCTGGCAGAGTTCCTCGGTGGAATCCTGCAAGCCTCGCTCACGATCTTCGGAGCCGTGGGAGGGCCGTTGTTTGGAGTTTTCACGCTGGGGATGTTTACTACGTTTGCTAATGAAATTGTGAGTCTGATTTTATTCTCTTTTAAAAAGGGATGATGCCGAGACTTGGATTGGTGTTGACTATTAGATGTCGTAGTGCGTTATTAGTGCTTTAGTGAAGAATTCTTTAAAGATTTTTTGTTTGAGATTGTCTTTTTATAACCCTAGCTCAATGGGCTTAGTATGTAATTTATCACTAGCCCTTTGAAAAAAAAATCCAAAATGACGAATGTATGTTTAAAATTCCAGGGAGCTTCAATAGCCTTGCTCTCCGGTATGGCATTCACCCTGTGGGTAAGTTTCGGCGGGCCGCGGCCCGTGCCGGTGAAGTTGCCGCTCAGCGTGGATGGGTGTGCGGCGAACATCACTCTGCCAGCGATGGCGGTGGCTGACCAGAGCGACTACTTCTACCTCTACAGGATATCTTACTTGTGGACCAGTCCTGTAAGTATTTTTATTTCATTTTCCTCATTAATTAATGGTAAGTATGTTGATATTGCGGCGTACTGTGAAAGCTTAAAGAGTCTTAATGCTGATTACCTACTGCCCATGTGTCTATAAAGTATTAAACAGTTTAAAGGATCAAATAATACGCAATTTATTCGCTCGTATTAAGCATGAACAATGTGTGTACCTAAATAAAAATGTAGATCAATAAAAATAATAAAGAACTGCGTACGTATGTAGCTGTCAATCTAATGTCGAGATATTTTAAACTATCCTATGACCTAGACGCTTCAGATGTTGTTGAATTGGACAACTACTGTACTTTACTTACTATGTAAAGCTCGTATAAACAAAAATCAAACTCCAATTTCCAGATGGGCTTCGTCTGGGTCCTGCTGGTGGGTTCTGCCATCTCCCTGGTGTGGCGGCAGCAGCAGCCGTGGGAGAAGCAAGGCCGGTCACACCCCGACCCCGCGCTTTTCACGCCACCGCTAGCCAACAGGCTCCGACAGAGATATGGGAAAACGCCGTCTGCACAGGTTTGATACAAAAAAACATTTGACTTTTTGATGGGAAAAAACTTGGATCCAATACAAATTGTCTTATTTTGATATGAATGCTTGGGATGTATTTCTGTAATAGTAATTTTGTTTGTGCTAGATTTTAGGGATGAGCGATTTCATGCATTTGGGGTCATTAATTACTTTTAAATTGGAAATTCATAATGTGTGTAACTATTGCGTGTTAATCATTGGAAAAGACAATCATATATTCCGATTCTGGGGGATTACTGGGCATGTTTGTTTGCGTATTTGTTGATTTACTACATTAGATGCTAGTTTTAAGTAGTTTAAAGATAAGGTCTTAGAAAATGTGCCTGAGTGCTCAGCCTCAATTGAATAGCAATGCTAAACTTTATATTTTTAAATTATGATAGATGAATGATGAATGAATTAATGGTGTAAAATAAATCACAGGACTTTAACACTGCTTTACTCTGTAAGATAAAAAAAATACAATCATTAGTTTTGTAATACCTATAATTTAATGCTTAGCATGGCTTCTTATATAAGTAGTTTAATAAGATCACTTGTTGAATATTACTAATAGATACCTAAATGAACTAGCTATACCTGTATTTTAATTACCTTTCGCTTGCATTGCATGACTTTTAGATTGAAGACATAGCGCTTTGAGCAGATATGGGCATGATTTTTCTGCATGTACAGGTTAGTATGGCTTTTAAATTAAGGTGGTGGGTTAAGGTTAATTAAGTTACTGATGTGCATGTAACCGGCTTAATAGTAAGTGTCACACTTATTCATGTTGTAGAGGTGGGTTGAGTTATATTAATTTTAAAATGTCTGCAATACAAGAGGCTACTTTTTCTTTTTCTCTTTTACAAAATGAAGATAATCTTTACTCATATATAGCGTATTTCAAGCCAAGAAAAAGCTTGCTATCCTGGTATATTATATTACTCTATGTTGCTATTCTAGCTTGGAAAAATAGCTTCGTGTATTCGGTAATACTTTGCTGTGTTTAATGTATAAGAACATATCCTATTTTATCTACTAAACGAATGTCTTTTTGTCTTCTTCTTCTTCTTCCTCCAGTGCCTCTCCTTAATGGAGGATGGCCGTCAGCTCAGCGAACTTGTCCCTATATGAAAAAGTTTTTCTACGCTGGCAATACTCGTCCATTCAAGTATATTACTCAGCCACGATTTCTTTCTGCTTCCAACGCGTGTTTTTTGTAATAAATATACTACTAATATAAAATATTTTTATAAGAATTTTAAAACAGTTATGACAAGAAATCATAGTGTTACATGTTGATAATAATTATTTATTGTTTTGTAATATTTATGATTTTAATAAATTTTTCTTTTTTCTTTCTTTCTTAATATAAGCAATATAAATGCGATTATTCGTAAAAATAAAATATCAATGCTAGAAACGAGCCACCTTATCTGCCAAATCTCATAAATACATTTATTGTATTATTTTGATGACATAAAATGGGTGCGTGCAAGATAAGAGCGAACATAACGTTACATAAAAGTAGATATGACAGTAGTATATATTTTCATCATATCTTTAACTCAAGGTCTGGGTATTTAGGTCACTCGCCTATTAAAAATAAACAGATTCTTGTAACACTAACCCATTTCATTTCGGCTGTTAATTTCTCAAATTAATTTGTTTGTTTGTTTTCAGTGTGAATTACTGAAGCACGCCAACGGAATTCAAGAAAGTGCGCAATAAGGCAACATGAGCTTAGAGAAAAACGTTTATTTATAAACAGACATCGAATGGATCAAACATGGAATGTAATAGAAAATTAAAAAAAAAAACTATGAAATTAGTGTTTTGTTAATGTGAGTAACCACTTTTATCGTATTGGTTATAAAAATATAATATGAACATCAAAAAAAAATACAGATAATTGAAAGCCTCATTCACAAATTTAAGATACATTTAAATGGAAAGCTAAATCTTTGTGGATACCTACGAACACATCTTATACAACTCATTATTGATTGTTTCACATTATTTTTATAAAAAAATATTAAAGAAAAAAAAACTCGATTTTTACTCTACATAATAATATTCGAGTAATCTACTGACACGAATACTCATTTCATCAAAGATAAAACGACTTAAATTGTCTTTACGTGACCGTGCGCAAAAAATAATCTGAACACGTGTCTGGCCCGTTCAATATCTGAGGATATACCTAAATACTAATCAATCAATAGTATTATATTTTGAATTTTATATCTAGTGTGTAAGTATATATAGACGTAGAATGTATAAGCGGAAATGAATAGATATTTTCATATATTAAACTTTTAAAGGCTTCGTGACTTTGACTGCTCGAGAAGTTCTTATGTTGGTAGCATTAGCGATTTTAGTGGTCGAATATATATTACAAGAGTGCTTGTCTCTTATAAATATATATAAATATTATAAAGCTATATGTATTTAAATGCTAGGAACTTATGTGAAGCTTATTTTTTTTTATTTATTTTTTTTAAGTTTTATATTTTCTTAACTTCACCGTAAGTCAGTATCTATTATATAAATAGATTTATTATCAAATCAAATGACGTAGAATAAAAATGTAAAGGACCATAAGATGATTTTTGGGCAATCTCTTTTTTTATCTCTACAATAATATAAATACCAGTCTTCCAGTAGTCATAAGGCAATACCGGCAACTACTTATATAATATTTGTAATGTTTACAGATTAACCTGTACTTACTGCTAGCGGAGGCAATCGCATGCGATTACCAATGTTAAGCAAAGGTCGACGCGGTCAGTCCTTAGATGGGTGACCGTAAAGTGGCATTCTATTTTGGGTGCTTTCGTGGGCTATGCGTGACACGTTAAATTGTCGATCCCGGCTGTTTGTCTAGTACGGCAGTCGTTAAGCCATGTCAGAGGTCTTTAGGGCGGCTTGATAAACTCTCGACACCAGAGTTGGCCACTCTCATTCAATAAGAAGAAGACCTGTAATTTGTATTAAGTATTAGTTGGCTTTCTCGGTTTTAATAATATGCTATGTGTGCATGTAGACAATAAAATAGTGACTTGTGAATTGTGTTAGCTAATTTGAAATAGGCATACATGCTTGGGTACATATATAATGTTTGACATATTGTGAATATTGATAAAATTGTATGTATAAAAATAATTTACAAGATTAAAATGGATCATCTTGAATCTCGGTTTGCTATATTAGCCACCTCATCATTAAAATTGTAGACATATTTACCAGCTATATAGGTATAACAGAGTTAATATTATTCTTGATGATTATGTACCTATATAATATTATATCAATAATGTGCATACATTATAATATTATAAATTGAAAAAAACCTATTTACAAATGTTGAAACTAAATATACAGATAGAAGTATTAAATTGTATTTATTTCTTTTAGGTACCTATGGTTAGGTAATCATACTTGAAGACAAGTTTTTAGGAAAAACAGCACTGAACGTTTAAAATGAATAAAACGAAATTAAAAAGGTACCTACATAAAAGAGATATAAAAACTGAAGACATAGCAGATACCTACATAATCTTTTTATACCATTCATCTTCAGACTGCAAAGCCGTGCCGAGATAAAATACTTATATCAACGTTTTATCAAAACACGTCTTTATCAAGTGAAAAAAGTATAACAACGGATGGATTTGCACTGACATTTTATTGAACTAACTAACATTAATCACAAAGTTTCGTAACTTTGTAATTGAATAAACGAGAGTTTTTTGTTCCTTTGTGTTCAAAATTATTTTCCTGGACTCTGAATTAATCTATCGTAGCAGCTTTTTATCACATATTTGAAGGCACTACTAGAGAGCCCAATACACAAAAATGAGTTACATAAACATAAGTTATTATTTCCTGACATAATGACTTACAAAGGGCAAAGCGGCGCGCGCCGGTCCGGTCGTCTCATAAAACCGGTAAGTGACTTTGCCGGTGACCCGGCGAATGAAATATAACCTCACGCGATTGTACTGTAGTAATATATGTATATAGTAGTATGTAGCCTTTTCTTTTATTCATTAACTCATTCACGTTTGCTCCACGTGTTGACGCAGGTTTTATCGAGGTCGCGTTGTTGTTTGCGCGTTTTGAAACCATGGCGTGATTATTTTGTTTATTCATCACTTAACTGGCAAATAAGCATAGTTTTTGACAAGGTTAGCTTAGTTGCTAGCTAATACTGAGCTAGCTTAAACGTTTAAGCATATTTTCCCTTAATAAACTTATAATATGCATATCTGTGCAAGATAACTATATAAAATTGGAACAGTACTGCGAGTGTTTGTGTATTTGACTTATCAATTTGGAATTTATCTTTATTGGTACTAAATTGATGACATAAAATTTAGATCAGCGTCTCATAGCACAATCACACAGTGACTGCTGTTGTTTGCAGTATTATTTATTCATAAGATTTGCAAAAAAATATGTACTTAAGGAGTGAAGTGTCTTACAAATGGAGTTAGTTTGTGCAATTTATTTAGTAAGTATAAGGATAGGTATCGTTATCAACATACGAGTACAGTAAAGGTAATTATCGTAATCTTTTTGAATTGCTTTAGCTATTTCAGTTTTCAATAGAAACTCATATAAGAGTGTAATTTCTGTCCAGCAAAAATGTCTAGTTAATCTTTTATGTGTATAAAGGTAAGTTAGTAAGGTATGTTATCAACGAGCAGTTCAGCGAATTATCAAAATCTATTCAAATAACTTTAGCAATTTTTAGTTACTTACCTAAACAGTTTTTATTTAATTTTAAAGTGTGACCATGGAGTCAGTATTTGGAGTATGGGACTATGTGATCATGGCTGCGACCATGGTGGCATCTACCGTGATCGGACTCTACTTCCGGTTCAGTGGAGGCAAGCAGAAAACTAACGAGGTATGTACGATGTTTTTTTTTTTAACTAATACGTATTTGCACTTGACCAGAAGTATGCTGGTTAAATAGCCTAACAAGAAGCGTGCTTGCTTACCCAATAAGAACTGGTTCACTCTCGTTTTGATACTGTCTGTTGGAAAGATAAAAAAACCTGTGTATTTACGAGTAGGTATGTGATAGATAGATAGATAAAACTCTTTATTGTAACACACATTGAAAAAAAGACTAACAGAAACACAAAAGACTTAAAAAATAGTGCCACAACTGGCGGCCTTATCGCTAATAGCGATTTCTTCCAGGCAACCGTAGGATGGACAGGAGTCGAAAGAAAAATAAAGTGATTGTGAGAGATTGTGACTTTACTAGCATACGATTATCATTTAAATTATTTTGCTTTATTACTTCAATTAATTTTATCATCATCATCATTAGCCGAGTTCCATCTAGAGAGATGATACCAATGTATCTACTTACATATATGCTTCGGTAATATTGGCGTTACGTTGCATCTGCGCTTTTATCTTACAAGCCGCAAGCAAGATACACAATTGACATAGCAGTTCAATTAATTTAACAATCCCAATTTTTAATTACAGGAGTACCTTCTCGCCGACCGCAACCAATCAACGCTACCAGTGGCTGTGTCCTTGATGGCATCTTTCATGTCTTCCATCACACTGCTCGGAGTTTCTGCTGAGAACTATTTCTACGGCATGATGTTCTTCATCATGAATATAGGCTACCTCGCCGGCACTCCTATCGCCAGCCGGTTATACCTGCCTGTGTTCTTCGGCTTACAAAAGACCAGTACTTATGAATATTTGGAACTGCGATTTGGACCGAGAATTCGAATGCTGGCTTCTCTAACGTATAGTGTGCAAATGATATTTTATAACGGAGTAGTTCTGTATGCGCCAGCTTTAGTCCTGGAAGCGATCACTGGACTGGACAGAATATTGTCGGTCGTTTTAGTGGGATTAGTGTGTACGTTCTATTCGACGCTCGGAGGAATGAAAGCCGTTCTGTACACTGACCTACTGCAGTCAGCGTTGATGTTTGTTGCTGTGTTCAGTGTGCTGATCTTCACGTCAATAGATCTGGGAGGATTTGACAAGATTTTTGTAATCGCTCGAGACGGCGGAAGACTAGACTTTTCGAAGTAAGTATGTAAAAATCATAAAATTTAGGACTAATATAATTATAAACATTTATAAACCAATAATGTAAAGAGTTTTTATAAAGATAAAAAAAAATGACAGAACGTTAATAAATTGGCACTAGTCGCAGCTCTCGGCTTTGTAAACGTTTTCCCAGCTGCACGTTTTATTAAAACTCGATTTTAAAGGCAGCCCTTATCCCGTTGAGGTGTCTCTCTCTTTGAGTCGTATTTCCTCATGACTGAGGGTCGTGACTCCCCCGCAGAATTAATTCGTTAGGGGAGTTTTCTTGGGCAGATACATCGTGGTGGGCGCCCAGGTCCTTCCATGGAAGACACATGTCCTCGGATATTGTGGTCCTCAAACATGTCGGTTTCCTCACGATGTTTTCCTTCACCGTTAAGCGAGTGCAAATCCACACATAACTTGAAAATACAATTCATTGGTGTAGGGCGGATTCGAACCAGGGTGCGTCTGGATGAAAAGCAGACACTGGAACCGCTGAGCCACACTCGCTTCTCATCTCGCATCTCTCGTTGAGGTGTCTAAGTTACAACAAACCGTCAAATTATGTACCAGACTTTCATTTTCATTATAATACCATGTATAATTATATACCTAGTTAGCTTACATACATTTGGAAAGCTATATACTTAATGAATCGTTTGTGTGTTCATTCAGTTTCAGTCCGGACCCTACGGAGCGGCACACGTGGTGGGCGCTGATGGCGGGAGGCATCACTACCTACCTCTCATTGTATGCTGTAAACCAAACACAAGTATGAACATAATCATTTACCTTAATACTTCCTTAAATTACTGATGTGCTTACACCGTTACTAATAAATACTATATCTTTTCATTAACAAGTAGGTATAATTTAAGTGTTACATTTTACCATATAGGTACTTACTTGATTTAATTCCGGTCTTCAATTGAATTAAAGACGCATAGCTCAGATAGTATTCGCATGGTGGACGCAGTGAGTGCTTGAAAATGGGCAAAAAATAGGCTTTGTATTTCAACACTTGTTGTTAGACAACTTTAGTTTATAGTTGTTAGTTTTTTTACACGTACGACAGTCGTTAAACTACTAATATCAAAGTCTCTAACGGCGTTTTAAATACTCTCGACACTATAGGTTGTCTGGTCTCTCTCACATACTATAAAAAATGTACATATTTTACCAAGGTCCAAAGGCTGCTAACAGTGCGAACCCTGAGCCAGTCGCGGCGCTGCCTGTGGTGGAGCTGGCCAGTGCTAGCATTGCTGAGTCTCATCACTTGCTTCAGTGGGCTCGGCATGTATGCTGTGTATAAGGACTGCGACCCGTATACCAGTGGGAAGATTACTGCTGTAAGTATGGGTATTTAGATATTATACTAATAAGAATAGGTTTAAAAAAAGGCAAAAGAATTTCTTTATTTATACCTAAACGCTCCTAACTCCGAAGTGTTTTTTAAAGCCTGTTAGACACATAATTTCTCTTCAATAAAAATAAATTTGGATATATACTAGACTCTCTATTTTTAGCTCTCTTTCAATTGGCTTAATCAGAGCAACTTTGTAACAAGCAAGGCATATGGAAAAGTCTTTGTTCTAATAAATTTTTTGATTGGTTTTTTGTTGCTCGAGGATAGTATAAGTATGCATTTTAATAAAAGTTTATTTGAGATCACTGCTCGCGATTGCAGCTCAATTTTGTACTATAATGTGTCATTCTGTTTTCGTCAGATAGACCAGCTATTGGCTTACTACGTGGTGGAAGCGATGCGGGCAGTCCCCGGCATGGCGGGGCTGTTTGTGGCAGGCATCTTCAGCGCCTCTCTGTCCACCATATCATCTTCTTGCAACGCGCTGGCTGCTGTTACATTGTCTGATTACGTCAACAGGTAAAGCTACAAACAATGGGTCTATTTACCTTGTGTTATTCTTTTGGGACCGAAAATTTCAAGAGCTCGAGACGTTAACTAGACGTAGACTTTTTGTACCTATGCCACTCTTCCTGGTTTTGTGCAAATTTACTCGTAATCTGATCCACCATATTGTTAGGTGACCTCATCTTCTATTGCCTGTTTGCATGTTATTGATCTCCAGTCCGTTATTTGGTTACCTGCCATCTTTGGCAGCAAAACTTCAAACGAAAAGCACCGATAATTTTATGAAAAATTAAACCTACTAAAAGTAAGTACCTATAACAAACTAACCATTTATTTCTTTAAATTCCAGATGGTGGAAGATCAAAGACGCCTACAAGCCCTGGCTGGCCAAGCTCGCTGCGTGTGCGTTTGGCCTCATATTCCTGGTAATGGCATTCCTCGCTGAGTACTTGGGAGGGATCCTGCAGTCAGCTCTCACCATATTCGGAGCGGTCGGAGGCCCGCTGTTGGGAGTGTTCACGCTTGGCATGTTTACTACTTATGCTAATGAAATGGTGAGTTGAAGCTATTTTGATTGTCATTACCTATAGTTTTTGCTTATTTTTTACTGAACTTTCAGGAATCACGAAGTCATACAATATCAATACTTAAATATTGGGATATATCCCAACCATGCTCATTTTTATTCGACATAACTTTATGAATAACTGTGCATAGCTGTAATAGTAGGTACAGGGTATGCATTGCAGAGTTTAATCTATTCTGTTACTAGAACATTTGGTTCGATATCAAGTATTCAACTTATAGGTCCCGGCTGTTTGTCTAGTACGGCAGTCGTTAGGCCATGTCAGAGGCCCTTAGGGCGGTTTGAAAACTTTCGACACCAGAGTTGGCCATTCTCATTCGATAAGAAGAAGAAGAACATCGGTCAATGTCGAAACCAATTTTTAAACAACCATGTGAATCTATATCAACTTACCAGCTCATAAGGTACTTTTTATAATCTCTTCTTTATTTCCAGGGTGCCTCAATAGGTCTCCTATCAGGCATGGCAGTGACCCTGTGGATCAACTTCGGCCAGCCCCGTCCAGCACCCACCAAGCTGGCACTGAGCGTCGAGGGGTGTGGAAACGTGACTGTTCCGGGACTGATGAAGACATCCAGCTCTAGTGACTACTTCTATCTGTATAGGATATCGTATTTGTGGACTAGTCCGGTAAGAGATATTCAGATAAGCCAGTTTTAGTTAACTGTATTGCTGTTTTATCGTCGAATTGAATACCTAGTATTATTATAGTACGACGGTAGTTAAGCCATGTCAAAGGCCCCTAGGGCGGCTTGATTAACTCTCAACACCAGTGTTGGCCATTCTTATGCGATAAGAAGAAATAAATTACTATTGTATTATTGGTAGTATTTTGAAACAATGTTATGGGCTAACAAATTAAAATATATACCTACGCGTAGTTATATCAAGGCTCTATATTTTTTTTACCCAGAACTCGGGTCATTAATAGCACAGGCTTTCATTGGATGGTGAATTTAGTGTGACCATTATAACATTCCTTTTTCAGATAGGCCTAGTCTGGGTCCTGGTGGTGGGTTCTGCCATCTCCCTGGTGTGGCGACAGCAGCAGCCGTGGGAGAAGCAAGGCCGGTCACACCCCGACCCCGCGCTCTTCACGCCGCCGCTGGCCAACAGGCTCAGGAAGAGATATGGTGACAAACCTAATGAGGTAAGTATTTAAAATGTTTCACTGTCATCCTCTAACTCTTTTCTGTGTTGTTAATAAGTATACTCTAGTGTTCTCTATCTGACGCTTTTATTAAAAGAAATATGTACCTACCTATGTTTAATGAAAACTTTGCTGTTCTGGCATAATTATATCGATTAAATTAACTGTTGTTCAACAACAACTAAGTTGCCTAACAATAAATTCCTGTTAACTTAACGGTGCTTATTGTAATAACGTAGATATTTTTAAAACCATTACTTCATACGATTGTTATAATTTACTTTTAAAGAGTTATGTATTATAGGTACTTTACTTTGATAATTTAAATTTCAGATGAATCCTACAATTGCCCAAGGTGACAGTAACTCTACTACCAGTGACAGCTAAAGATTGAAATTTCGCGAGATAAGATAAAAAGTGCAATTTCACAAATGCATTTATTTATTTATACATCTATTGTTAGTAGGTACTAACTTCCTTTACCAAGGACACTAAAAAAATAAGTACTTACTTTTTTCAAGACTGAAGTTTGTCGATTCATGATTAAAACACATTTGTACTTAAAAACCGTGTTTATTTCATAGCAAGCCATTGATTTTCTTAGAAATCTAATATCTAAGTAAAATAGTATTGATGCATATGATAAAAATAGGCAAAATATTTGATTATTTTCATTGATTAAGAAGCTAGCGGTGCCTAGTGTGTATTTTAAGCTGATAAAAATCCTTCCTTCGGTTTGTTCAAATCATTCAATTGACGGCGCAAAAATGCATTCTGAAACAATTAAAAAAACAGCCATTAATTTTATATTTTTCATTTCATTTCATTTTTAAAACAGCAAATTACACAAATAACTTCAAACACAACTTTTCACATCATTTTAATTCAAGATTGTTCATGTTTGTTTTTATACAAAAATCTTAAAAAACATAAGAATTTAAATTTGAAGGAATGTGACTTGATATATGTGTACCTAAGCATAACGTTTCATCGTTACAGATGCAAATACGATTCGTGTTTTCAATTTAATATCTCAAGTTGTCCTGGCCTGTTAACGTTTTTGGTAGTGGCTCTGCCTTGTAACTGCTTGTAATCTAGGGTTGCGGTTTCGATTCCCGCATGACACGAGTAATTATGAATTTTAATTTAAAATAACTTGTGTTAATTCTGGTCGTTTCTATATGTAATAGGTAAGTATGTATTTAAAAAAGGAAAGTATATAAGTATTATTTCCGTTATCTAGTACCCATGACACATGCGTTTGCTGTGGGGCTAGATGGCGCTGTGTGCAATGTCCCGGAATATTAATTTATTTGTCCCAGCTCTTTCAATGGAAAAAAACAATATTAACCTCTCGAAGCAGTTCATCCTCTCTTTCCGCTGCAATTTTCAGCATCTCCTTAGACCTCTCCAGTAGGAGGTCCTTATCCTGGATGCTGCGTTTCAGGTTCACTATCTCAATGCGATGAGTCTCTAAACGGGTGGGACCCTGAAATCATTAGTATTAAAAATAGTGTTTAAGTAGATATTGTAAGAAAAGTGCAATGCCCTAAACTTCAAACAAGCAACAGGGTCACATATCAATTTTTTTTAGAATTTGTTCTAAAATGTAATATTGTATTGTGTACATAGTGTACAGTGTTAAGAAATAAATAAATAAATCAAATAAAAGTAAATCGTACTCGACCGCTAGAATTTTAAAATATGTTAGCCCTACACAATAAACTCCCACATGAAATCCGTTATGAACCCTCAGAAAGAACATTCAAAGTCAAAATAAAAAATCTCCTAAAATAAAAAGTTACTACTCAATAGATGAATTCCTACAAGACGATTCCATTTAAAGATCCTAATAATGTAAGTAGTTAACTGATCTCTTAGAGAATAATTATAATGTAAGTAAGTATGCAACAAAATTATATATGTATAATGTAGGTATGTAAGAATATCGCAATATTATAATGTCATAGATAACAGATCTCATACATATTCATATTTATCATAAAACTACATAATGGACATAATGTTTAAATTTTTTAAAGGATGTTATTAAGTATTTAGCCATGTTAGTAACTAAATTAGTATAAAATAAATAAATAAAGCCATTTATTTCCCAACTTAAGTAACATTCAGGAGTTATTGGTTCTAAGTTAGTAAAGCATTATTAGTTAATATCATATTAGTATAAGTAAGTAAAATAGTGTTTAAGTTGATATTGTAAGAATGCACCGCCCTAAACTTCACACAAGCAACAGATCGTTTATGGTGCAACGGCTAGCTTGGTGTCGCGCGTTCATTCAGCGCGGAAACGCAGCGAGCTTGATGGGCACTTTTGCAACGGGAACGATTAAGGGAGGGTTATTTAGTTAATTTTACATTTAGTTTAGTTTTTTTGAATTATGTATTAATTGTGTGTCATTTATATTTATTTCTTAGTAAAAAGGAACGCTGTATTGTATAATAACAATACTAAAGTTTGCTTCACCTTGTCTGAGACGCTCCGCCCACTACTGGGTCTAGAGTCCACTCTCTTGTGGACGAGCGATGTTGTGGATGATTTCTGCTCCGACTGAAGCTTGCTCACCAAACCTGCAATAAAGAAATAAAAACACCATACCTACTAAATATTGTAGAAAAAGTACTTACTTAGTTTTCTCTAGATTGACCCAAAATTACGTCATTTATAAATGTTATTTCTGTGCCGAATTTATTTCTGGAATAAAACGTAGCACATGTTTCTTATGGAACCGCATCGTATATCACCCGGCCAAGTGAACAATAACATTATATCCTAATTAGTTAGAACAGAACCCATGATACAAGCGCGCAAGCTTAGTATGGACACAGAATAGAGAATAGCGCTAGGCGGCGCTGTGTGATATGTCCTGAAATATTGATTGATTCATTTTGTTTTTAATAACGTACTAGAATTTCTGTATACGTGTGTTGTAGAGTTTACTGAAAACCTACCTCTGAGCGTGAGCACGGTCTGCTCGAGGTCGTTGACCCGGTGTGCGTGTGTGGTGGCAGTGTGCGTCGGCGCAGCCTCCAGCGAGCTCAGCCGCATGCTCAGCTGCACGTTCTCTTCCTTCAGCATCTCGCAGTAGCTGTATGTTTGAGATTTTGTTTTGTTTGTTTTCAAATATTCTTTATAAATATGTATAACAATTTTGTGGTACAATGCTACTGTAAATTTAATCCTAGTACTTACATAAATACACCATAATTCAATAAGTTTGATATTGATGTGGACAATTTCATTCATTCATTCATTCATTCATTTATTCATTGCGAAATATAGGTGTGGTATTATGTACATATGAGTGCGCTATATTTCCACCCACAGGGCGTGCAAATTATAATTAACAATTTAGTTTTTAGAATATTACACTTATATAAATTATTTAAATATGTCAATAAAACTACACACATTTCAAATTGTCTTATCGTCCAAAAATAATTTTATTGAGTAGTAGACCTTATCTAATAAAAATGATTTGAGTCTATTCTTAAACACACCAAGTGAGTTAGCTTCTTTTATTGACGGTGGAAGCTTGTTGTAAATTTGTATGCTTATATTAAATATACTCTTGCTGTACTGAGTAGTTCTGTGTTTATTCGTACATATTCGAGTTTCATGCCTAGCGCTTTTCATCTTATCATATTTATTTAGGTCGCTTTTAATCCAAAGAGATGCCTCGTATATATATACTGATGGAAGCGTTAATATTTTAAGATTTTTGAAATGGTTTACACAAGTATCAGTTTGGCGTAGTCCACAAATCGCACGTATACATTTTTTTTGAGCTTTAAAAGCTGCTTCTTTTTCTGTAGCGTTACCCCAGAATAAAATGCCGTATTTTATCGTGGCGCCTGCATATGCGTGATAGGCAGTTAACAATGTTTGCATGTTTGCTACTTTTCTGAGTAGGTATAATGCATACGCGTATTGGTTGAGTTTGCTGCACACATTTCCTATATGGGTCGTCCATGACAAGGTGGAATCAATATGGATACCTAAGAATTTTGTCGAATCTGTTTCTTTTATCGTTTCATTTTCAAAATGTATATTAAGAGGTGCTGGCTTAGAATTTTTATATTTAAACGTCATATAGACGGTTTTCCCTATATTAATCTTGAGATTATTACTTCTTAGCCATTTAATAATGTCTTCGAGTACCCTATTTATTTCATTTTCTTGAGCATTTTTGTTAGAAGTAAAAAGTGCGGTACTATCATCGGCGAAAAGGACCATAGGGTAAGTAGTAACATTTGGAAAATCATTGATATATATAAGGAACAAAAGGGGTCCTAGTATGCTGCCCTGAGGTACACCGTGTTTCACGGTCCGGGGGCCAGATCGATATTTTGTGGCCACCTTTGTCTTTGGACACAGTTTAGTAATCTCAGTGTACTGTTGTCTGTCTGATAGGTAAGATTTAAATAATTGAAGAGTTTTCCCTCTGATGCCGTAAATTTCCATTTTATTTAATAGCTTTTCATAGTTTACATGGTCGAAAGCCTTAGTCATATCCATATACAGCGCTGTAACTTGTTTTTTGTCTTCTAAACCTTCATAAACATATTTCAAAAATTTTGTAATTGCCATATTAATCGACTTTCCTTTTCTAAATCCGAGTTGGTTTTCCACTAAAATTTCATTTCCTTCAAGATAGGCGTTTAATTTGTTATATAGAACCTTTTCAAATACTTTAGCCATTATTGGAATGAGAGCAATTGGTCTGTAGCAGTTGACATCTGTTTTATCTAATTTTTTGAATATAGGCATTACAATTGATGTTTTCAGCCGACTAGGGAAGGTTCCTGATTCGATACACAGGTTAATAACATAGCTGAGTATAGGAGCGATGATGCTAGATACTCTTTTTATTATATTCGTGCATATACCGTCGTGTCCTGTACTATGGCTATTGTTTAATGTCTTTATAATTATTTCTATGTCATGTGGTGTTGTTGGTGTCATGAAGCAAGATTTGTAACTGTTATATGTCATTGTGTTCATAGAATTGTTAGTCATACTGTCCGTAGAGATGTCATCAATGTAAAAATTATTAAATGTCTCTGCTATGCATGTAGGGTCCGTAATTTCAATGTCATTATATTTTATCAAATTTATTTCTTCAGGAGGAATGTTGCTTTTTTGATTATTGATTATACTCCAGACAGCTTTAGTTTTGTTGCTGGCATTCTGTATGTGGAAGTTGTTTTGGGCTTTCTGAGTTAATTTAATTATTTTCCTATATCGTCTCGTGTAGTCTTTAAACTTCATCTTGTCCGTGTTTGACTTAGTGCGCCTTAGCTTCCATAACAAATCTCTACGTTTAGCCGAGCACGTTTTAATCCCTCTACTGATCCATCTCATATTCTTTGCAATTTGAACTCTGACCTTGACAAATGGGAAACAGAGTTCATAAAATAATGAAAACATGTCGTGAAAAGTATTAAACGCTTCTTCTGGATCGCTGTTTATGTAGACATCAGTGAATGTTAGGTTTTGGAGGCAGTCAATGAACTTTGCAATATTATCTTCGCAGTAGTCCCTTAAAGTTTTGAACCAGTACTTAATGCTGTAGGATTTTTTAATCGGACACTGGAAGATCTGTGCCGTGTGATCAGATAAGGCCAGTTCTGTGATTTCCGCATGTGCTCCATGTATATTATGGGCAAAATTATCTAGGCACGTCTTACTTTGTAGTCGAGTGGGTTCATTAAACGTCAGTTTCAGATTGAAGTCAGATAGTGTTTGCTCAAAGTTTTTAGCTGCAGTTGTCTTTTCTAGCCTATTAATATTAAAATCTCCACATAATATTAATTTATTGCGACCAAAATTTAATCTTGTCAGTAGTTGCTTCAAGCCATCTAAAAATATTTTTACATATTCAAGTTTATGTTTCGGCGGTCGGTAAACACATACAATTATTAGGCTGTGTTCTATAAGTTTGATTGCTGAACATTCAAGATAGTTGCAAATACTGTTTTCCTTGGCTATTTCAAGAACCTCATAATTATGGTGGTTGCGTATCAATATGCAAGAGCCTCCTCTTCTATTCTTTCGGCAAAACGCTGTGGCAAGTTTAAAATTAGGAATAGATAAATGTACCATGTCACCGTATTTCATGTTGTGCTCAGTTACACACACTACATCAAGATTTGTTCTAATATTGTTAATTTCCACTATTAGGTCATCTGACTTTAATATTAGTCCGTCTATATTTTGATGGAGGATATTTATTTTGTTAAATATGAAAAAGGTTATTTTGTTGTTGTTGAGTTGATTGACTGTTTATGGTAGTTGTTTTTAAACCCTTCTTTTGTTGGAACAGTTTTACCTTTTCAGAGTATAAGCATGAGTCTGTTTGAGTGCACATGTCTCGTTTACCGATTCTTGTGTTACCAAAACTAAAGAGAGGCATTTATTCAGATGTTTGCGCTGAGTAATTTATTCTATTAATGTTGTCGCATAAGGGTTTTGTTTTGACTAGCAAATAACGTTTGAAATCATTTTTATATTTACAATGTAAAATTTCTTTCAAAATACTACGGCATAAATTGGTACAAAACTCACGCCTAGTAGGTTTATGCTTAGTATAATTCATATCAGTATAGATCACGTGGTTGAATTGATTACATATAAACCGAGTTTCGTAATTTAGCTTCTCTTCTCTGAGATACCTGTTGTACAAAACTTCAGTGATTATGACATTAGTATTACTTAATTTTGTCAGCCAGGAATGGAGTCCGTATAGAAAGTGGTGTGGATCATAATCGTTTAAACCTGAAAGAAGAATGACGCAATCTTCTTTAGTATACCTCTCTACCTCATTGGTGTCAATTACATCCTTGAGTTTAGCTCCTGGCTTCCAATGGCATATAACGTCAAAATTGTCTCCTAGTAGTTGCTGTAGCACTGTACGTGTGTGTTGACCTTGTTCGTCTGCCAGTAGGTATAAGTATTTTCTTTTTCTTGGTGACTATAGAATCCTTTATTCTTGTTTCTATTTGATTTAGTGTGTGTTGATTATCATTTTGTACATATTTTTTGCTAAGTGTTTTGTCAATTTATCAGTAAAATCCGCATACAAAGATATAATGCTCAATGCCTTGATTTTATATTTAACTTTATCTGTGGCGGACACAAGCGCGCACGGTGTGGCGCCGTGCCCCTGGGTGGGTGGACGGCTCGCGGTTCTCGTCTTGAAAAAGACGTCTGCGCCGGTGCGAACCGTCCCTACGTCGCGAAACTTAAACTTGTGTGCGAGATGCCTTGAGGAGGCCTAGTCGTGAGAGATGCCTAGATAGGGTACTAAGTCTATTGTGGGTTGAATGCGAAACCAATGGTGTTGAATGAAGGAAACTATGAAACGAGGAACGGTACCACTATCTAACACCCCCTACGCTCGCGACCCTAGCCCAGGTTCACAGCAGCTGCCCGCGGTGCGGCTTCTTGTCAGCCCCTCGATGTCGCCGCGGTGCTCACTTCTTCGAGCAATCTGCAGGCTGGAATCCTTCTTGGCTGGGGTCTTGAGGGCACTTCTTCTTTCTTGATTTAGACGTCGGCTGGAACTACTACATCACATTCGACCGATCTTCAACCGCGGCACTGGAATTTATCGTTACCGCAAAGAGAGCCCCATTAAAATTCTCTACATTTTGAAGCAATTTCATTATGAGTGGCACCATTTCCCGTCCATATCTTTATTGATCTTAAAGTTACACACATAATATTTACACCATTAGAAAGCCCTTACAAAACTCTATTTATACATATAAAATTTACACAGATCAACCAAGGACTTTAGACACAATCAGCAAAAAATGGTGAATATTTACACAAAACGCAACTTTCATCATACATTTTCGTTAATTACAAACTAACTACGGTCGTGATCCGCGAGTATCATACCATTCTAATTAGATCTCTTCACGCAGCATCTGTTTCACTAATGATACTCGCGGAGCGTGTACGAAAATGATATATATTCTCTTAGTTTGTTACGCGCACTCACTTTCACTAATTGAACTCGAACAAGGCATGCGTCGCTGCCTTCACTGTTCATATTAGTTCTTTCATACATTGTCCACATGTCAGTGCATGCATCGCCGACATCCTCCCCCTCGTGCGAAAGCACATCTCCTGGCTCGGCGATGTGCAGTCTACAGGAGCGGGCGACGGCTGCCTCTGTTGTTTGTGACCGTCCTCATCGGTCCGCTGTCACCCGGCGCCTGTCCCGCCGTCCCGTTGCAAGGCGTCTCGCAAACGGGCGTGCTCTCGAAGTGGTGAGGGCTACCGCTCGGCAGCCCTGCGCAGCGCGATGTCTTGGTGCGGAGCGCCCTGTCGACCGTGAGGTGGCCGACAGACGCTCCCTCGTAGTGGTGAGGACCGTCGCCTGGCGGCCCCACGCAGCGCAATGATGCGGTGCGGAGCGCCCCGTCGACCGTGAGGTGGCCGACAGACGCTCCCTCGTAGTGGTGAGGACCGCCGCCTGGCGGCCCCACGCAACGCGATGATGCGGTGCGGAGCGCCCTGTCGACCGTGAGGTGGCCGACAGACGCTCCCTCGTAGTGGTGAGGACCGCCGCCTGGCGGCCCCACGCAGCGCGATGATGCGGTGCGGAGCGCCCTGTCGACCGTGAGGTGGCCGACAGACGCTCCCTCGTAGTGGTGAGGACCGCCGCCTGGCGGCCCCACGCGGTGCGATGACTCGGAGCTTCGCGTCTCGTGGGGAGATGCGCCGCCGCTGCAGTGGTCGCTCTCGTGCGACCCGACGTCCGGCGCCTTAGCGCCTCTCGGCGCTCCGGAGTTGCGTGGCTCGTCTGTAGTTGGCTGCCCCTCTTCGTTGCGACAGTCGTTGTTGAGCGCCTCGGCGCTACTGAGCGCGTCTGCAAGCGCCTTGTCGTCTTGCCTTGGTACTAGCAGCACCGTCTTGGAGCTCGGTCGCTTCAGGACTCCACCGTTGGTACGCACTTCTACAATGCGTGTGCGCCCATCAGGACCTGGATAGGTCGCCACGACCTCTCCTCGCGGCCATGTATTTCTCGGTAGAGTGGAGTCTACTATGAGGACGACATCCCCACATCGCAGGTCTCGAGACGCGTCGCTCTGGTTCAATTTCCTGGGGATTAGAGTTGGTAAGTACTCTCTTACCCACCTACTCCAGAAGTGGTCGGCGAGTCGTTGCGCCGCTCTCCACGCCCGCCGCCCCTTGATCTCGTCGTCGTTGAAGACGCCTATACGAGGCGCGCCGCAGGACCTCCCGATGAGGAAGTGGTTCGGAGTGAGCGCCTCTTCTTCGTCCATGACGGCTTCGACGAGTGGTCTGGAGTTGACGATGTGCTCGGCTTCCAATAATAGCGTGTGGAGTACCTCTTCTTTCGGGTGCCTTTCCTTGAGCGTTATGGCCAACGCTGTCTTGATCGACCTAACTAGTCGCTCCCAGGCACCTCCCATGTTCGGCGCGCCTGGTGGTATAAACTTCCAACGCACGCCTATTTTCTCAGCTTCTCTTACGGCGTCATCTTGCTTCAATTCTGTAAGGGCGTCTTGTAGATCCTTGTTGGCTTTCACGAAGTTGGTTCCGTTGTCGCTGAAGATGACTTTGGGCGATCCTCGATCTCGGCGAGACGGTGTGCGACGAAAGTTTTAAAACTCCTCGGGTCGGCCTTGATCCAAGACAGTACAGTGCTTGAATCGCTCCAATAAAACTTACGCGTCGGCTTGATGTCCAACTCCGTCTCGACTGTATGCGCCATCCGTGTCCCGAGCAGCGCAGCTTGTAGCTCCAGGCGTGGAATAGATACCGGCTTCAACGGCGCCACCCGTGCTTTGCCCGCTAATAGTGAAACTTTGTACCTTCCTTGTTGATCCCGCTGTCGCCAGTAGACAGCGCAAGCGTACGCAGTCTCGCTGGCGTCGGTGAAGACGTGTAGCTCCCCCTCGGTACCGGAGTGTGTAGCGCACCGCGGCACGCGCAGCTCTCGCAGGATCTGCAGGCTCTCGAGGTAGTCTCTCCACGCCGCCTCGTTCTCTGGGACGATGACTTCGTCCCAGCCGACGCCGCTCCTCCAGATATCTTGTAACAGCTTTTTGCCCTGGATCAGCACCGGGCACGCCAAGCCCAACGGGTCGAAGGTAGACATCACGGCGCTGGTCACTTCTCTCTTGGTCGGGACGCTTTGTCTAGTGACAACATTCTGCACGTTCCGAAGGCAAGTTCTGAAACCAATTTCATCGCTTTGAGTGAACCAGCGCAAACCCAAAGTTTTCTCTTCGTTGCTCCCCAGGTCGACCTCTTCCTTGGTCTCTTCCTGGGTGAGCGCTGCGGTAACCTCTGGCTGGTTGGACGCCCAGCCTCGCAGCTCAAAGCACGCTCTCTTGTGCACCGTGTCTACCTCGCGTGCGACTTTGATGGCTCGTTCCGTAGTCTCGAAACTGTGGAGATAATCATCCATATAATGATTGCGTTCTATAGCTCTTACCGCGTCCGGATATTCATGTGCAAACTCTGTTGCGTTCATGTTCTTGACGTAGATTGCGGTGCTGGGTGAACACGCGGCGCCGAAGATGACTGATGTCATCCGATACTCCTTCGGCGCTCCGGTGCGTCTGTCTCCTCTCCACAGAAACCGCAGGCTATCGCGATCCTCTTCCCGGATCTTTATCTGTAAGAACATCTCCTTAATATCCGCCACCACAGCAATCGGATGTTGGCGGAATCTCATCAGTACTCCAAACAGCGATTGAAGTAGGTCCGGACCCGGTAGCAGCGCGTCGTTGAGACTCTTCCCCTCGTATTTAGCCGCAGCGTCGAACACGAGGCGCAGCTTCTTCTTAGTTGGATGAACAACAGCAAAATGAGGTAAGTACCACTTACGGTTCGAAGAGCTGTGATGCTGTACCTCCTCGGCGTAACCCTTATCCAGCAGGTTCTGGATCTGTGCCTTGTATTCATCCTTCAGCTGCTCGTTCTTGTCCAACTTTCGCTCTATAGTCTTGAGACGCCTCTCTGTAGACTCAAAGTTATCGGGCATCGTTTCTTGGTCGCTTTTCCACAAAAGCCCGGACTCATAGCGACCACCTTCAATTCTCCTGGACGTTTTCTTCAGGATTTCCAACGCTTTTCCGTCAGCGTCGGTACTCGGCAGGCGAGGTTGCACACCCAAAGATTCGATGGCGAAATGTTCCTTGATGAGCCGCTCGATATCTTCCTCGCTCGACGTACCATGCATTTGAGCGTGCGTACAAGTAGCAAAATTTACTCGCCTTGTAGCTGCTCCTCCGTTGGTGCCGTGTAGCACCCATCCAAGCTGCGTGAGGGACGCGACAGGTTGATGTTTCCTGCCTCTCCTTGTGGCTCTCGAGACGATGAGCTCCCAGTTGTCTTGACCAATGAGCAGCTTCGGGGGTTCGTCCTCGTAGTGAAGCTGATCGGCAAGCCGTCTCAAGTGCGGATATTCAATAATAAATTTATAGTCAATACCTTGCGGAGTTAACTTTAGTCCCTGGATTGTGCGGACGCCCTCGATGGTCCGCTTCGCAGCTTGGTAGACTCCTTTGATCTTCATGGCGATCTTCATGGAGTCCCTCTCGACGATGTTCCCTCCGCCGACAGTCTCGATACGGAGTGTCTCGTTCGGTCCGCTGAGCCCGATCTGTCTTGCCACCGAAGCGTCTAGAAGGGTTATGGTCGAACCCTCGTCCAGCAGTGCCAGCACCCTGGCTTTCCCGCCAGGGCCGTAGAGCTCCACCGGCACCATCTTCAGGTAGGCGCGCGCTGTCTGGGCTGCGTTCACCGGGACCGCGTTGTTGGTGGCCGCTTCTGTCTCGGCCTCGGGTTTCCGTTGCTTTTCTGAGTGCAACAGAATGTGGTGCTTGCGTCTGCAGCTCCTGCACGGTGGGCGTTTACAAGTATCATTACGATGTCGACTTTGTAGGCACTTAAAACACATGCGGTACTTACGCGCCATTTCCCACCGCTGTTCGATCGACGCTTGAAGGAATTTCTTACATTCGCGCAAGTAGTGTGCCTCCTCGCAGTGCGGGCACTTTACTGGCTGTTGAGTTTGCTTCTGTTGCGGGTGCTCAGCAGGTTGATCGGCCGCGCTGTGCGCGGCTTGCCGCGGAATTCTCCTCGCGGCGGCTGGTCCCGCTTCTTGCAGTGCGTACGGCCCGCAGCGGTCCGCCTCGCGTTCCAGGAACCTGCTTAGTAACACAAGGTCCGCGTCTTCCCGGTCCGCCGCGTAATCAAACCATCGGTAACGCAAAACAGCAGGCATTTTATCTACGATAATCTTTATCATTTCAGGCGAATGCAAGTACTGAGGCCTCTTCAGGCCTTTAATAGTAGCGACAGTGTTACTCACGTGGCTGGCAAATATACAGACTTCCTTGGCACCTTCTGTGATCCTGGGCAGCTGGCGTAGCTTGTCGAGCTCGGCGAGGACAAGCGCCTCCGGGCGCCCGAAACGTCTGCGTAACGCTTCAATCACTTCACTCGCTTTCACGTCGGAGTACAACAGGCTTTTGATCGCTTCTCTTGCCGAGCCTCTCACTGCGCGTCGCAGTCGCGCCAAGTTCTGTATACTGTTAAACAAAGGAGCACTGTCTTCATACACTGTTTTAAATGCCAGCCACTCACCACTATTTCCGTCGAAGGCAGGCAGCTCGTGCAGGTAGGCGGGCGGCGGTGCCGCCGGCCTTGCAGAATGTTCGATTGCGCGCAGTATTGCGCCCGCGAGGTCCACCGGCTCTCCTTTGACGTCCGCTGGAGTCGTCTGCTCCTTTGGTGCAGCGCCTTGTTCCCGGGTCGACTGCACCCAACTCTGGACATCTTCCTCGTTGTTGGCCGGGTCCTCGATGATGGAGTCTCCATCCTCTTCTTCGCTCGCCTCAAGCTGCAGCAGCTCCAGCTGCACCTTGGCGAGATGTGTGGCCGCTTTTGCTTCTTCGACCACCCTTCGTGAGTGCTCTGCACGCGCCTCCAGCAGGCGGCGCAGCTTGGCCGCGTCCAAAGTCTTCGACGCAGCACGCAGAGTCTTCGTTGGTTGCTCGACGGCGGGCCCCGCAGTGCCGGACGGGCAGCGCCCTCGGGTCCGGTCCTCCTCTGTGATGCGGGTCGCTGTCGAACTTCCCGTTGTCGCGTCGCTCGATGTACCGGTAGTCGCGCCCGCGGGCGCGGCCTCGGTCGGTGCGACGGTGCTCGATGTAGTAGTGGCCGGTGTGGTGGCGGCCGGCAGCGCGTCGCCACGTGTGTGCGGCGGCTGCGCGGCGTCACCCGGGCCGGGCGGCGACGGGGGCGGACTTTGCCCTCGTGCCCGGCGTTGTCCCTCGTTGCTCCTGGTGACTGGCATCTCGACGTAGCTTCGCGACGTCTTCAAATCCGGCTCGAAGGACCAGCTGTGGCGGACACAAGCGCGCACGGTGTGGCGCCGTGCCCCTGGGTGGGTGGACGGCTCGCGGTTCTCGTCTTGAAAAAGACGTCTGCGCCGGTGCGAACCGTCCCTACGTCGCGAAACTTAAACTTGTGTGCGAGATGCCTTGAGGAGGCCTAGTCGTGAGAGATGCCTAGATAGGGTACTAAGTCTATTGTGGGTTGAATGCGAAACCAATGGTGTTGAATGAAGGAAACTATGAAACGAGGAACGGTACCACTATCTAACACCCCCTACGCTCGCGACCCTAGCCCAGGTTCACAGCAGCTGCCCGCGGTGCGGCTTCTTGTCAGCCCCTCGATGTCGCCGCGGTGCTCACTTCTTCGAGCAATCTGCAGGCTGGAATCCTTCTTGGCTGGGGTCTTGAGGGCACTTCTTCTTTCTTGATTTAGACGTCGGCTGGAACTACTACATCACATTCGACCGATCTTCAACCGCGGCACTGGAATTTATCGTTACCGCAAAGAGAGCCCCATTAAAATTCTCTACATTTTGAAGCAATTTCATTATGAGTGGCACCATTTCCCGTCCATATCTTTATTGATCTTAAAGTTACACACATAATATTTACACCATTAGAAAGCCCTTACAAAACTCTATTTATACATATAAAATTTACACAGATCAACCAAGGACTTTAGACACAATCAGCAAAAAATGGTGAATATTTACACAAAACGCAACTTTCATCATACATTTTCGTTAATTACAAACTAACTACGGTCGTGATCCGCGAGTATCATACCATTCTAATTAGATCTCTTCACGCAGCATCTGTTTCACTAATGATACTCGCGGAGCGTGTACGAAAATGATATATATTCTCTTAGTTTGTTACGCGCACTCACTTTCACTAATTGAACTCGAACAAGGCATGCGTCGCTGCCTTCACTGTTCATATTAGTTCTTTCATACATTGTCCACATGTCAGTGCATGCATCGCCGACATTATCACACACACAGGTATCATATGGTAAGAGAAGGAAAATTATAAATATGCGCTTGCCCAGAATATGGCCAAATATTAACTTTATTTTGCTTTAGTGTACCTCTTCCAGTACTGCAGTTCAGGCTGCGGGTCAGGCGTGGCGGCTTGCAGCGGCGACCTGATCTGTGCCTCCAGGAGAGCTGACTCCAGCTTCAGGACTTGGCTCTTCAGCGATGTCATCTCTGCTAGCGCCTTCTCGTATTCAGAGACTAGGTGCTCGTTGCCCTGGAATGAGCAAAGCGTAGCAACAGATAATTCTGAAACTAGCTAATATACTTGAGTTTTAAGGTTTTTAAACTTCTAGTTAAAACACTTGAGTTTTAAGGTTTTTCAATAGAACTATATTTTTTTTACATTATTTTTGAATAGTATCTGTTAGAGCTAAGTATTTTTTATGCTGATAAGTAAATGCTTTACTGAAGAAATAAGGAAACTTGCTGTTTTTTCTGATATTTCATTTCGTTGTAGGTACATATTCTATGATGCGACGTAGAGTGCTCGGTTTACATTAGACCTATTCACGTTATATAGCCGTAACTTTGAGTTTCACAAGTGATTAAAATCTATTTATAAAGGCTGCTAATAATACATTTTGTTACCTTCTCAGCTAAAGTAAGTGCAACGATCCTCCGCTGTTGTGCCTGGATACGTTCTAGAAGTGTGTGATTGGACAGCGGCGGTGCGTCCGCGCAGTTGGAGCACGGCTCGTTGGAGTAGGAACGGTGTGACTTCTCGGGAGACTCGCTGTCTTGCTTTTCTATGGAGAGCTGGTTGTCGCCTGCGAATAAAGGGACGTGTTGTGTATGATGACGATAGCACAATGTGCGTTCGAAAAGTTAACATCGAACAAGAAAATGATCGTAAAGGTGATAGCGACTCTGCTTAAAAAAACAGACTTTTTATCATTACGTCTTTTTCCATAAGTCGCTTGAGAGCACCTAATTGTACAAATACCTAACTGCTCTGTGTAAATTAAACATGAATTATTTCGATTTCTACATACCTTTCAGCTCGGTTATTCTCGCCATAAGAACCCGTTTCTCCCTCTCGAGCCGGAGCACGGCAGCCTTGGCAAGCTGCACGCTTGCTTCCAGCTTTTTCACATCTTGGCACTTGTCTTCGAAACGCTCCTTCCAACGGTCTGCTGACTGTTGTGCTCTGTACAAACACCGTAACGACCCATTATACATAATATGTATAGTGTAGCTTGAAAAACACCAGAAAATATCATCATCAGCCTCCTATCGCCCTCTGCTGAGCATAATAGGCCTCTAATCTTCTACGCAACTCGTCCCGGTTTAAAGAAAAATATAGAACTAGGTAAACCTATCGATAAACCGAGGCTCTCTTGCGGCGTGATAGAGTAAGCATTACACCAACCAAATACGATTCAAAGCAGAAGTGTACTATTTTGTTGATAAGGTTGTTTCTTTTTGACACCATAAGAGAGCGATGGAGCATCGTAATTTGGGTATGATTGTAAATGGTAGTAGTACACATACGACCCTGAGAGTGAAGCCACGGAATAATAAATAAATAAAATTAAATTCATATATACAAAAAATATAATACCTACATAATACTTACCCCGAAAGCATGTCATCGAAAACAGAAAATAATACAAAAACTTTTGTGAGCTAAAGTTATAGAACTCAATTCCTACGATGCCTTCAGATGTAGAGAAAATACTAACTCGTGAGCTGGTCATAAAGTTTCAATAGGCTATCATTTTTGCAATATTATGTGCAAGCCGGACAAATTTAAACATTACCCTTCATTTCAATCAACCCTAAGTACATTACCAGGCGACTTTCTAGTAGCAGCCAGCGATTTTGACCGCAGCTGCCATTTCACGAATGAATGATTTTAGCTATTGATATTTTCGCTTCAATGCGTCCATGTGATTATATTTTAAACGAGATTCACTTTTTTTAGAGATGACACTGAACCGATACAATTATATGAAATGAAAACCTGCCAATATTCTAACCCATGGGAGGTTAAGGTTCTAACCAAGCGACGTCAATTGAGCAAAATGATTACCAACCATCAAGCGGTTGAAAATCTATAAAAAAATATGGCTCTAATAAAAAATATTATATATTTCAGGACATATCACACAGCGCCATCTGGCCTTATACTACTTACGCTTGTATCATGGGTAGGTACTAGGTAACGGATATAATACATGTTTATACTTTTCTTTTGTAAATAGGTACATACTTATTATATATGGAAAAGACCAGACTCAACACAAGTAATAACAATTTTTATTATTCGTAATTACTTGTGTTATGCGGGAATCGAACCCTAGATTAGACCAGAGTCACTACCAGCTAAGTTAACGGAGCAGCCAATAGGTATACCTCTTCCACTTATCCCAGAGAGCGATAGAGGAGTGCGTATCCCGCCTTGCACTGGTGAGTTGCGCCTGCAAGGTGGCGATCTTGTTGTGGAGTGCTGCTGACTCCGCGGTCGCCACGCGCACGCCTGAGCTGCTTCTGCAGAATTTACACATTTTTTTTATTAATAATGCTAAACGTGACAAATGAGATCTTACAGTACACCTGCAGGGCAAGCATGGCATGAGGACTAAGTCTTTCTACCATTTTATCCACCTGTCACCTGTCAGTCACCATACACCAAGTGGATAAAAATGGTGGAAAGATGGACCTCGTGCCGTGCTTGCCCCGCTGGTGCTTTTTACACGCGAGTGAACTTATTTGTCCAACTGAACGGTAGGTACATATTTATACAATAAGCCTCTCTCATGATACCTATGTCATCGACTTCGCTCTAGTGCCAGCCCCATCTCAACCAGCGATTAGATGTTACAAATAGTTAAACGGATTCAATAGTAACTAAGTACCTAATCGTATACTGCAGCTGCAGCTGTAGCTACAGAACTACGATAATATTTTAGTTCAGTAAACAAACAAATTAACTCACATTCGAAACACCTGGTTCTTTAGATTCTGCGCGTCAAGGCGGGCTCTACGCTCCCTGGCCGCTAGTGCTTTGATCTGGCGCCGCAGGATGGCGTTCTGCTTGCCCGCCATTTGCTTGTCACGACGCAGGCGCTCTATTACTGGCTCTTGCCTGGAATACATATACATAATACAATTGTATTTAGGTCCGAGTTACTAAACTTTACCAAAACGATATTTGGTAGGTAAGTAAACAGGATATTACAAATTAGCGGCAAATTTAAATATAGACAGAAGACAGAAAAATATATTCCGAAATGTTTAGCCTGTATTTAAAAGATAACAAATCTTAGTATACAAGGCGCAGTCTACTATTTAAAAAATAAATCTAATAAACTAGCCTAGCAAGCAAGGCTAGTTAACGGCTAGTTTTGTAATAGTAGTTGTTAGTACAATAAAACTATTCCTTAAGCTTGTAGAACTTACCAGATAGTAGTAGAACTGCTCCCGATCCTGGCGAACTCATCGCACGTATCATTGAGCTCCCCGCTGGAGTCGAACTTGATCTCCAGCCTGTCCGAGCCTGGCTGCGAGACGCCGTCGGATGCCTCGTCCACCTCCACTATAGCGGAGAGGTCGAAGCTTGGGTCGTGGACGGAGATCATCGTATGCATGTTCATTATTTGTGTCTGGAATTATTTGGTAGTATTTTCGAACATTGTTATAATAAAATGTCTACAAGCTCCAACCAAAAATAACTCTCTATTTTAAACAATAACTATAACTCTCTCTGTTTTTCTTTGAATAAAAAGAAAAAAACTACAAGCAAATGGGTTTATAAGGCAATTGTTACAAATAGGACTAAAACGCATAGCTTACAGTACTCTCTAGTTTTCAGACGTGTTTTGAATGCCGAACAAATAAAAAAGCCATCATACTAATTTATTTAGATATTTAAATTGAAATGTTATTTATTTACTAAATACTTACTACAAAATACTTGAGCAATAGCGTAAATAGACAGAACAGCCCCCTTAGACAAGAGGCGTAGGTATTTTAGTGAGCATACCGTCGCTCGCTTATTCGAAGGAATAGAAAGACCAATGCATGGAAGTAACGTAATATTTCCGGCGTCGCGATGTCTCTTTCTATTCCATAAGTGAGCGAAAGTACGCTCACTAAAATACGCTTCTTGTCTAAGGGTGCAGATCTTTTCATAATTAGCTATACCAATTTACCTTCAAATTGTTTATAGCAGATCTCATCTGTTCTATCGTCCCGTCTTTCTCCGCCAGCTGTTTGAGGAACATCGCCTTCTGCTCCGACAGTCGAGTGCGGAGCTCCAGGTGCTCCCTCTGCGTGTCATTCAGCTGTGACAGCCAGTGCTGGTTTTCTTGCTTGTACGACTCTACCTAGAATATAAAATCAAATATTTCCACTTTGTACGTAAAAGTAACGTTTGATTCAATTGATACCCTAACGAATTCATTCTGCGGTTGTGATACAACCCTTAGTAAGGAGGATGTTCATTTAGACCATCGAGGAAGCGTGAGCGTCACTAGTGACAACACAGTCACACAAACGTACTTACAACAATCACATAGGAAAGAAGATCATTTTCGTATAAATGAGCTTTTTTACCTACCTCATGGCAATGTCTTTCTTCAAGCTGAGCATTTAGCTGCTCCATTTTTGTAAGTCTTTCCGTAGCTAGGTCTTTCCAGCGGTCCACTTCACTTTGATAAGTCGATCTAAAAAAACGTTATAAATTTATTAAAATAAAAACAAAAAACTAAAATCACATCACTTCCAAGTGACTGAACAAAATACTAACATTTCAGACTTGCATTCGTCTAATTCACTTTGTAGTTTAAATGATTTATCTTCCAACTCCACAATTTTTACAGTATATTTATTGACAACCTCTTTCAAGGCTTCATTACTTGTGCTGCTTGAGTCACTGCCTTTTCTGTAATGAAAAATGTGATTAATTTTACGTAAATCATCCGTAAGCTGATAAGAGTTGTTTTCATACTTCACTTGTGATGGATTATATGATTAGAAAGATGCAATGCACGTCATTTGACATTTAATTACCTATCAAGCTTAGACTGCAATTCCATAACTGTTACATTTAAATTTCGTAATGTGTTAGAGTATTCCTCTCTTTCATTACTGAGCAAATCTTTGTATTCTGCTGCTATCATGTTTTTATCGTTCTCTAATTGCTGGATGGCTATTAAAAGGGATTTGTTTTCATTTGTTTCTAAATCTTTCTTTTTATTCATTTCCATTATTTGTATCCTTCTAAAATTATCCAGCTCATTTCTTAATTCATCAACGTCACAGCGTAATGTTTCAATCACTCTGTCTTTATGTTTACAATTATTTTGAAGACCTTGAACACTTCCTTCTAAATTTAGTTTTTCTGAAGCTAGTACAAGATTTTCTTTATTCTTTTGTTGTACTAAAAGCAATGTTTCTTGTAGATCTTTACATCTTTTTTCATTATCCTCTCGTAATGAAACTAGAGAATGTTTTAATTTCTTTATCTCTTTATCTTCGATAGTTTGCGTAAATGATGTTGATGTTTGTTTATCAAACGGAGTTGTTTGTATAAATACACTTGAAAATATTGACTTTTTATTTTCCACTTGTTTTCTCACTGGAGAGTTCAAAGTATTAGCATCTTCTAGCTCTTGTATTTGACCAGCATCTTCTTTTAGTTTCATGGAACCATTTTTATCATTACCATTATTTCCTTTATTGTTTTTAGATTTTAGTTGTTTTAAAACTTGAGGTTTTGGTAAGGTGATAGTTTGACTTTCTGTGAGAATATAAAACAATAATATAATATGAGAATGTATGTAACTAGAAAATGAAAACTAAATCTTGATATGCAACTTACTTTGGCTACTTGTATCATCATCGGACGGGATATCTTCTAGCTCTAGCGAAAGGTTTATTTCACCGTCAGAATGGTTACGATCAGTAACGTTTTTCCTAGATTTTTCAAATCCTTGATTTACAAGTACTAAGGTTCTTTCTAAGTCATTACAGTGCCTGATGAGATCTTCATGAGATTTCTCAAGCGTTTTCAGCTTTTTAGTAATGTGATCTAGTTCACGAGAATGCATTGATTCCTAGAATGATAGTTACTTAATAATATTTTAAAGTATAAGTGTGTTCAAATTAATCTATAAAATAATTCACATTTAAATTAAGTATGTTTTAACCTATAAACATCAAAAATATTAAAGTAAGTTTGTAGGTTTACCATCACTGCTGCTTTAATTTTGTGAGTGCAGCTGTTATTGTCAATGTAACATTTGTTCCTTGAGACGTCCAAGATTTGATCAAAAACGCTATGTTTGGCCATGAGGTTGGAACGTAGATCTTCAATGTCTTGTAATTTCTCATTGATTACACGAGTTTCACGAGAAACGTCTTCTATATTGTTGAGATAGTTTTCAATGGATGCTAGAGGCACACTACCTTGATATTGTTGTCTCAAAACTTGCATTACTTCAAACATGTATCTGAAAAAATAAGGTACAAGGTGTAATGAGCATCCATATTTATTATTCACCTAAACCCCACAACTAAATAAAAGGGTAAGAAAAAGAATGTCTCAATCTTTGTAATGTAATTGAGGTGCAAAACATACCTGAATTTAGATTCATATCTGAATGAATAAACATCGAAAATCTTTTGACGAGCTTTGAACATTTCTTCAGCTTCGATCCGGGACTCTTTCTCTTTATTCAAAGTTGAGATAAGTTGTTCAATCTTTTTGTTAGATTCAGAAGCTTGCAAATGAGCTACAAGGACTTCACCGCTTAATCTGGAATAATAAGGAAGTGGTGATCATGTCTAAGCATATCCATCATGATTAATATTATTGAGGCAAAATATTGTGATGTGAATGTGTTATTTCTTCACACTCAAACGACTAAACCCTGGAATAATTGGTAATTTATGATTTTAGTGCTGATCAACTAATACTAATATAAACGGCCCCGATATTTTAAATTACTTACCGAGCCACAATGGCTTTATTATCGCTATTAGATTGCAAATCCAGGACTTGATGTCTCAGAAGGTTCACTTCCATGTCGTTGCTCATTTGCCGTTGTTGATTCTCTTGCAACTGAAATGAAAGTAGGTCGATTACTTTAGAACCATTTTATAAATCTAGAGTCAGAGGAATGATACTGAATATACTGATACATACTTGTAATAATGCAATGTCTAGTTGACTGCTTACGTGACGACATTGTTCCTTTAAAACTTTATTCTCCTGATGAGTATCGTGAAGTTGGTTTTTAATAAGATTCAATTCTTCTGTAGTGATTGATGCCAAAGTCTCGTCACTGAAAATATCATTAGGGTTTTACAATTTGTTAAAGGTTTCTAATTAAAGAGAAAAGCATATTTGTATTTAACTTACATAAGCTTAGATTGCGCGTCCTGTACGTCTGTATTCCTTTTTTCCAAGTATTCAATCTTTTTGGTTTTTACCTCTATTTCTTTGCACAAAATTTCAATTTGTTTTTTAAGAACGGATTCCTCAATATTTGATAATATTTTTTCTAACTTTTTTTGGTCATGATGTCCTGTAAAAACATACATGACTATTATTTTTATAATAAAGTAAGAAATGTTTGTTTTATTGAAATATGCACAAAGGATTAATGATATAGCCTTTTAAGGGTGGCTTTAGTATAATCAAAATTCAAATGTTATTTTGGAAATAATTTTGTGTGAAATATCCAATAGTGGTAGAAAGTTGTTCTTTTAGAAGTAGGTACTAAAGCCTCTCTAAAAAGTTATCCTAATATACCGAAATACTCACTCGATTCCAGGACTCTCTGAAAATTGTTGATAATTTCTAATTTGTCATTATCTAAGCGTTTCAGGAGATCTACGGAATCTACTTTGCACTGGACAGTTCCTTCTATAACTTTACGATGTTTCATTATTATTTCATTGTATGCATAGTTTTGTTTCCAAAATAGATCTATGGGTATAGAATTTCTCAATTTATCGGTAAGGTTTACAATATCTAGTACCAGACGTTGAATTTCAGTCTCATATTCAGCCGTCAAGGCCATCATTTGCCTTTTCGCATCCATATTTTCATTTTTTATGTTTTCATTCAAGGTTCTTATATATTTATACGAATCTTCAAGGTAGGTACATTTTCTTTCCAAATGAGTTGTGCAAGGTACTGAAATTAAGCCTGGAGAATTGTCATCACTAATATCGTCTTCACCTTGTCGCTGTATTTGCGCTTGTAAGCTTTCTATTTGGGCTTTATATTGTTCTTCTTGAATTGACCACTTATTGTTGTCATCAGCGGCCTGAATTGCCATCATCGAGATTTTGTCATAAAGTGTTTTGAATTTTTCGTGAAAATATTGGAGACCCTTTTTAAGCTGCTGCTCGTAAATAGTGTTACCTTTTTTGAGCATATCATCAATTTCAAAACTATTGTTGAAATCAATATCGCTTTGTTCTTTTTCAGACATCCAAGTACCAAATTCATAGTCGTCGTGGGTATCTTTTCCAATAGTATTATTTTGTGTGTTGAGGTTTGTTTTTTCAATTTCTTGTATTTTACGCTCTAGTTCAGACGATTTCTTAGTTTCTTGTGACAGCTGGGTCATGATATCAAATGATTCTTTTCTGCAGAATAAACAGATATTTTATAAAATATACTAGTATAAGATAGAGAAATATAATATAAGTAAACATTATATATGCAAAGGAAGTATTATTTTAATTTACCGTGCTTGATGTAAAGCAGTAAGTAAGGCATCCTTTCCACCCATGGCAGCTCTCAATTCCATAATTGTAGCCATGTGTGGTGCAAACCAGCCAGCTGCATGACGCGCCTCCATAGATCTCAACAACGCTTCTAAACTCGGACACTGCAGGGCAAGTATCCCAGAAGACGTAGTGCCTGAATAATAAAAACAAAGAAAATATTATATTAGAAAATTTAAGCACTTAAATCAAAGCAATTATAAAAAAAATGTGATTTAATTTGACTTTAAAATACTTTTTTTCATAAATGTTCACAATGAAATATATACAATGACATTTAAAAAATAAATCTCACTGTTATCTTTTAGGAAGTCGAGAATTTCTTGAAGTCCTTTTCTCATTCCTTCATTTTCTTCAGCTAATATTTTCATCTCGTCCTGTTCAGAAGTAGTATTCTCTTTTGACTTTGCTTTCACTTTATTGGACGAATCACACCTAAAATTAAAATAAATCCGTAAATATTGTCAAACTACTAGGTATGTACATAGTCAAATCGATGAATTACTAGAAAATTATTTATTATTACTTCAATGCTTTTCTTTCACCAGTCGATAATGATACATTATCTTCAGTATCACTATCATTTTGAAATATTTCTTCTATTTTTTCAGGCTGGTGACCTATAGATGTGAGAAATTTCGTAGCTTTAACTACTTTACTACTTAAATTCCGGTTTTTAATTTCAACATTGACAAGTTTATTTTCTAGCCTTCGTATTTCTTTGCACATATCTGTATTGTTTTGTTCTAGATCTCTGTATTTTTTAACAAGCTTGTCGGTTGAGATTGCTTCCGTTGCAGGAATGTTATATTCTTGTCTGAAATAGAAATTAAATTGTTAATTAACATCGACATATGTATTTAATACTTTTACCAAAATCACTACAACAGATATTGTTTATAGTACTTTATACTACCTGAGAGTTTCGTTTTCAAGTTGCAAATCATTAACAACTTGGCTCATATTATTTACTTCTTGGACCAATGATTTGATTCCTTCATCTTTGATTTTTAACTCTTTCTTTTTATGTTTTAGACCTTGCAATAGACTGTTAACCCCTTCATCTGATTGGAGAAGTTGTAGCTCCGAAGCAATTTCTGCTAGCTAAAAATTGAAATAATAAGTCAAGATTAATTAATGATCTTAATATTAATTGGTCTGTAATATATTTTATTTTAAGTGAAATACCTCTCTTTCTCTAACTGCAACCATTTGTTCAGCTCCATGCAGAGACGCAGTCAAGCTTTTAATCTTCCTTTTCAACTTATTAATCATTATTCTTTGCTTCCCATCATCGCTTTCATTCCTATTATCTATTATAGTACTTTCGGGAGTATCTCTATCTTCTAAAATATTCTTGATTTGTCTGTTTTCAGCTCTCAGTAGAGTGATCAGATTCGCTGATTGTTCCATTTCATTGGACGCTTCAATAAGTTTTTCTTGTAGTTCTTTAATTTTTAGCTCTTCTTGATTTACTTTGGGTTTCTGAAAAACCTAATTATAGAGTACCTATATCACTCCAAATTATACGTACCTACTCTTTCTAAAATTAATATTTAACTTGCACTTACACTAACTTTTGGTGAAGATGTTATTCTCTGTGTGACTTGAACAAGGCTTTGCTTCAATTTTTCATTTTCAGCTGATAGCGCTTCTAATTCTGCTTTCTTTGATTTTGCTACATGCTGTAAAAATAACAAAAAAGTTATTTGTTGAATTTTATTATTTTAAGCAGTTGACATAAATATTTTTAGATACAGGGTCTATCATAATCTCACCTTCCAATGTTGTACTTTCGATTTAACTTCTTCATAAATATTTTCTCTACTAGAATCCTTTTGAAATAGTTCTTTACGCAGTGATTCTATTTGACAAGAGAGCTCTGCTTTTGTCTTTTCAGATCTCCCGAGCAAATCTAAAATGTTAGGTATTAAGGCAAGAACAAATCTATAAAATTTAAAATATGCTACAGAAATTACACATTACCACAGCATTATTTGACAATAGATGCTCTGTGGTTCATCGTGAGCACTAAATATAACAACAAATCGTAGAATCACCTTTTAGCTGACTGCAGTCATTATTCAACGTAAGAAGCTGTTCAGTCAGGTTGTCGATAAGTTGAGTAGCTTCTAAGAGTTTGTCTTTTAAAACTGGAACTTTTTCCTTCAGTTTAGCATTTTCATCTTCTAACACCTTCAAAAAGATTAAAATTTGTTTTAATATTTCTCCCAACATTAGATTTTAGAGCTCAGGTACCAACTTAACTAAATAGATATTTTATACATACGTACATTTACATCACTGAGTAGTTTTCTAATGTGTTTATTTTTCATTGCTACTTCATTTTCGAGTTGAACCACTGTCTCCATTTCCGATAGTACATCCCTGCTAGAGTTGCTGTCTCCTTCTGCATGGCTTCCATCTTTTTCTAGATTCTTCTTCTTTACTTCTAACTCTGCTATATCTGTGTAGAGCTGTTCTAGTATTTCTTTGTTAGCTTTTATTACTTCTTCTTGGTGAGCGATTGTTTCGAACGCGCTCTCAGTACTTGTTGGAGATTCTGTAGATTAGTTGAAAAACTATCATGTAGTTATCTACATCATTTAGTCAAACTAGACCATTTCCAAAGGGAAAAATATCTACCAAGTAAAATTAAATTGTTTCTTATACCAGGTAAGCAATAAAATTATTATGTATCTAATAAGGTGCGAACTCAGCGAGCTTTTCATTAGACACGTATCTATACGTAGGTAATTAAGATTAAGATAGGTATATCTAAATAAAATAGGTAGTTACCTAAATTTTACAATTGCTAAAACATAAATATTAAGATATGGTTTACCTGATGGAGGCGCTTTTGTTTTCCCTTTCTTCGATTTTCTATTAGCACTTTCCAATTTTCCCAATAAATTATTGACCTGAGGAAAATAAGGTAAGCCTGGTTAAATCGTGTAACTTAAAATAATGTTTTGAAATTACTTCATTGTATTATAGTTCCCGTAAGGCATGATTTAATTTAGTTGTATTAACCGGGACGCGCGTGCTGACTCGTCCTCCCGATGATGGAAACCTCAGATTTCCGAAACTTGTCGAGCAAATTTTTCGACGTAATTTTTGACGTAAGTGTTAGCCGGTTAATACAACTAAATTACTTCATTGTAAGTTACACTTTAAAATTTTACTCAATGTTAGTAGGTATTTATTTATTTATTTCTTTGATAAATGGGCGAGCAGCAAATTGCTGTTGTGCCCATATCACACTGTGTCAAAATTATTTAATATTATTTATATTTACTATCCTGTTTTTTTATTTGGAAGAAAAATCTATGTTGGTGTATTTTATAATTTTAATAATAAATACTCCCATTCTCTTTCTGAGTCGTATTTCCTCATGGCTGAGGGTCGGTATGATTCCCCGGCAGAATTAGTTCTGGGCAGATACATGTGGTTGTCCTTCCATGGAAGAAACGTATATGTACATGAGTTCTAACTATGTATGCACCTTCTAATACTAATTGAGTATTATAAAATGTGTACTTACTTGCTCACTCTTGTACTTCAAGATATCCTGGGCCAGCCTGAACAGCGTTTTTAAGTCAGTGAAGTTGAGTTCAATATCATCAGCTTCCATCCAAGAGATGCTTTCACATAATTTCTCTTTGTCCGCCTGCCCAAGCTCACGCTGGGAAAAACTCAATATTTCTCGCCAGTCCGTCTCAACCATGACTAATTTTTAAACCTTTTTATTCACTAAATATAAAATAAAACGTGTTATAAACTTTGCTCCTATTGCCACAATACCTATCTGACAAACCGTGACAACCAGTGATTCAGAAAATGTCTGATTTGTTGTGATTAGACCTCGTTGCTAGGCAACTGCCATAACACAGGTGGGCAATCTTTATCAACTGAATATCAAAAGAGGTCGGAATATAAATTCTAGGCAAGCTTCTAAACTATTTAAAAAGTATTTTTGAAATGTAAGATATTTAATAAGTTTTACAGGTTTTACATGGACTAGCTTTTGTTTTTATTTACGACCATAGAGGGTACACTTTGTTTAAAATTATTTTTGTCTTTTGAAATTTGCTGCTTTTGCGTCCAAAAGAAGCTGATTTTATAACTTGTTCGTGAGATTTTGGTAGCGTAAGAAATTGAAATACGTACTAGAAAATAATATAAGTATGACCTAAAATTAATTACGATATTTTTTATAATCTAAGCTAGCTCATGCTAAAAAAAAGTACCGCTAATTAGTTTTATTTGATTTGTAATAGCTAAGAACTACTCTACCTAGTATGATCTTTTCCGATTAACTTATAATATGGTATGTTCAATTTTATATCCCATAACACTACTATTGCTATTAGTATTGAGTCTAAGATTTATAAATATATATTTTATAGGTTCCTACGATTTAAGAAAGAAAATACTTAGATTATTATAAAGATTACTTTATTAGATGTGATGATGTCGATCTATAATGTAGTAGAAGTTAATGATACACATTCAATGTCGAGGTGGCAACAACAAAATAAAACATTTGTGCTTCACTAAAAATAAATTAACAAAAGTAAATACAACAATACATTAGCTTAAATAATTATGAAAAAAATAATGCTTGCATTCGCAAAATAAGCTTTCATAGGGCGAGATTAACGCTTCACAAGTTTGTATATAATTATTTCATAATGTGATAAGTAGACACAAAATATCCATCAATAAAGGTAGCTAACATATGATTATTAGGTATTTCAGTATATTTGATATACAGGGAGTAAGTATGGTACAATCAAAATAAACTCATAAAATGTGAACTATGACTAGATTACATCTAAAACAGAATACAATACTACCAGAGCTTCAAGTTAGGCTGTTCCAAGAATTATGTATAATATTTAGACATCAGACTAAAATAGCACTCGTCATTCCGATACACCTAATTTAAAATTAAGCATACTATAATGTATTGTCAACCGTTGCCAAATACTCGCCCTATACATACTATACTGTGTACATACTGAGTATTGTGATAGTGGTTTTACTGTTTGATGGTAACATTCACATATACAGCAATATATAAAATTTGGTAATACAAAAAAAGTACTCCTTTTCGTAAAATTATAGAAAAATAACAGAAGCCTTCAAGATTCTGATGATACTAATTTTGAAAAACATTTCCATTATTTCCCGTGAATCCCTTACATTTTACTGTACTTATTGTATGAACACAAAACGTACAAACTTTGTATGCATAAAGCCTATTTCTCCCGGGTTAGTACAAAGTCTGAGTTTCGCTTGTTACGTGGCAGTGTTGTTAGTATGTTTTAATAAGGTTTTAATGTATTAGTAAACCGCGTGCCAAATAGCTGCATACTTTTAAAACGTCACTTTTAAAAGACGAGCTTACAATCTCACCTATGTTATAAATAAATAACTAGTCTAACAATTTTACAGTTATATACGTATTTTTATTCACTTTTTTACACAATTATACAACATCGTAATTATCAGATACTCTTTGGGACGCGTAAAACAACTTTGGATTTCCACCGACTCTATGACTGCTCTACGAATGAAGCGAGAGCACAGATAATAATATATTGTACTGTTAGTAAACGCAGTTAGATATAGACTGCACTCGGTGTCGAGTGAGACTGTTCAGCATACTTTTGTACAAAACGTTATAAAAAGTCATGGTAAAATTTTGGTATCATTCGATATAAATAAGCACTTAGGTACAATACGCGTGGTAACTTGACTGTCCTTCTAACTTAGCACTGACGCTTTACACTTGCTCACGGTCATTATAAACGTACGAATCCTGATAATCTGATGAAAATCTGTGCAATTTACTAAATTTTAAATTACTTTGTAATTTAAGTTTCAATTTAATGCTTACAGAAATCTTCGCACGTCGAAAAAATAACGTGACCGTATGTTGAATACGCAATCCACACAAACTTAGCGCGATTCAAACGTTCTTCTGAACAACGCAACACATTGGTTCTCATTGGTTTTACCAAGCAACACAAGCGTTATCATTTCCAAACTTCATCATTTTGAAATTATAGCTGCCTCTGAATGAAGTTAGCTTCCACCATCATGTCAAAATGCCACTTCCTTCTTAGACGCATTCCTCATAACTGAGGATCGTTTCTGGAAAAACATTGACGGCATTCTCTTGATCTAATACATCATGGTAGGCATCCAAGTCCACTAACGGCACATGTGCTTAGAAAGACATTGTCTCAGCTAACCATCATCAGAATTGGCGCTTAAATCAAAGTAAATTTTGGCTATTATTCCCGCCTGTATTCTTCCTGTAAGTGCATGTGTTGCGTACGTTCACCGCGAGTGGTGCGCGCAGAGCGTGGCGCGCCGCAGCCGCCGCAGCAGCGAGGGGGCGCGCTATCAGATGCGCTCCACGTAGTTACCTGGAATAGAGAGGCGTAGGTATTAGGTAGGTAGGGGATTGTTACAGAAAACCTTTGTTAAACAAAGAGCGTAATTCGTCGCATCCTAGAACTGTGATGTATTAAAACGGAAATATATAATGGCGGGCGCTCTGTTTCAGATAAATTAACTCTTCGAGGAACAAATAATTTTATTTTTCTCTATGTCTGTGTGTATTTTTCATAATCTGTTGTTGTGTAAATAAATTGATGCGACATTTATAGAGCTTCAAAGAACAGAACGATGAAACGTAAGTAGAGGCAGTTTTGGTACTTACATAAAAAAAGCATAACGCGCCACCTATAGCACTAGTGCGAAAAATATATACATAAATATAGGTATATGTTGCCATAGCACGAGGTAGTTACTCACCAGGGAAGGTACCGAAGCGTCCAGTGCGCTGGCTCGACCCCACGTACCAACCATCGTCGCACTTCTCTAGCACGTATACTGTGTCTCCCTCACACAGCTCCAGCTCGTCGGGGTTCTGCGGCCGGTACTTGTACATAGCACGGTAGCTGAAAAAAACGACATTATTGGTTATTGGACTATTTCCAAACCACACTGTTACCGGTTATGATGAATTTTATATAATGTTATAAAGTAACTGCAAGTCACAGCGTTTCTGGGTTTCGTAAAAATGTAAGACCTTTTGCATCTAATACTAAGTATTATTTTTTTCTAACGCAAAGCACCTGACGGTGTTGTATCAACCTAGTTATTTCCATTTCATTACAGGTTGGTACTACCGTATTAGACAGTATTTACTTACTTACTATTTACTTACTGCCACGTCTCAGTGGCGTGTGCTGTCAGAAGATCCTAAGGCGGTTTGAAAAACTTTCGATAACAGAGTTAGTCAAGTGAATATTTAGTATAACTAGTAACAATAATGTGGTACTCACGGCACAGCCTCCGCGTTAGTATCGACATACAAGGGCTCGGTGTTGTTGAGGTCGACGCCGGCGCCGGTGGGAGGGCCGTAGCCGCGCTCTGACGCGCTGCTCGACTGGGACTGCCGCGCTGTGTAGCCTGGAACAGTAGACAAAAACATTTCAGACGAATACGATTATTTACTTTATGTTTTAGGTATAACTAGCGCTTACTTTACATAATACACAAAATTAGGCTAAGATTTTTCTTTTTAAATATTTCTCTTTTTATTTCTTAACTTCAATTTAAATTTTGTATAGGTAGCTTTGTTTCCGTAAGATGAGTTTTCCAATCTACTAAAAAAATGTTTCCCTGAAGGAATCAGCTGCTCCAACACGAGAAACCACTTTCTCTCAGCGTCGCAACTGCTCGACATATCTTTAGTTTTCTAAAATGCCCTATTTTAAATTAGATTATAAATAGGTAAGTGTCAATATTATAAGAATTTGTGTGTCCTATAAACATTTTTATTGTTATTATTTATTATTATTAAGACTAAGCTTAAGACTCTCTGGCGTGTGGATCTCGACTGGTTACGGGTGACAGGATTAGAAGCTGTCAAATAAGTGCCACAATGTAACCACATTATGGGAGTTATTTACGATGATTGCGTTTAACTACACTTGGAGGAGAACATTACTCAAGAGTAAAACATAGGTAATAGGTTTACAAAATATAATACCTGGCAGTGGCTGCGTGGCTGGCGGCGCGTTGGACAGCGCCTGACTGTTCTGCTGCGGCAAGTAGCTGTGCGCGCCCATGCTGCGCTTGGCTGAGCCGTTCATAAGACCGTGCGCGGCCGGAGATGCCACCGGCTTGTCTGACTTCAACAGCTGCGGTTCTGGAATTACATGTCATTGTATCTTTAGAAAACATTCTTATAAACATACGCTAGTCAATATCTGGCTCTCAAAGAACTGGGACTCATACAAAACTTTCCGTAAGGAGCAGCCCCCTTAGACAAGAGGCGTGTATCTTAGTGAGCGAACTGACGCTCACTTATGGAATAGAAAGAGCAATGTATGGGACTGACATCGCGACGCGCTCCGCGGGAGGAAATAATATTACGTCACTCCTATACATATGCAGGGGGCTGGACAGAAAGAGAATTAGATAAATCTGAACGCTGAGTTGTAGAGAATTAAAATAGTGGATCAAGAGTGGTAGTGCATATTCCAATTTTAGTATTCGTTTATTATGAAGTGAATTCCATTGACACAAAGGCTATAGGTAAACTCTATATAAGCTAAATTTTAGTCGAGACATTGCAGATTGCAATAAACAGCAAATTTAATTAGTTGCAGTTTATTTTCATTAACTGGGGTAAATTATTTGCAATTATATATGTTTACATGGACTAGGTAAAAGGGTTATCTTGCAATGTCACAAGGTTAATATTATAGCGGGACGATCAATCGCTTATAAACGTCTGTAATAATAAAATATAATGAGCAGTGATAAATTAAACTGCATTTCTTAATCATTTATCACGTACGACATCTAACGAATAAATTAATTGAAAATGTTACACGCTTTTTAGTCCTATTCCTACTTAGCCAATGTTTAGAATTTGAAAATTTAGTACGTTTTTTTTTACGTGGGTAAGGTTTACGTTTGACTACAGCCTGCCTGATGAAAGAAATGCCTGCCAATTTAAAAGGAAAACATTGCATTATATTATAAGTAAATATAATATAAACTTACCCGGTTTATTCTGACTAGGTTCCCGCAATATATTCACATAGCTGTCTGGGAAGATGCCTGTCTTCGATCCATTTCTGCCTTCCCACCAGTTCTGGTCTATTCTCCTCGTGAGAACCACTACTTCTCCTTTCTTAAGTGGTAGCTCCAGGTTGGTTTGAGCCGTGAAGTCGAACTTCGCCTGAGCACGACCTTCTACGATGGCCGGCTTCTTTGGAGCTTGGACGGAATCACCCTTTTGGATCTGAAAGTGTATTAAGTTCATCTTGTATAAGTTATGAAAAATTCGTTTTCAATAAAGGGCTGCCTGATAGATTTGTAAACATTAAAAAGATATTTGACGCAAAATGTAAGACTTAAAACACACTTTGTATCTAAAATTGATAAACATTTATCCTCTCTATATAACTTGTAAAAAAACACAACATTAAAGAGCTATGCCAGATAGGTACATTTGTAGAAAATTGCAATTTAATTCGTTCTAAAACCAACACACCTTTCGAATCTGAAATTGACTAACGTTCATTTTTCTTCTATATCTACCTAGTCCTTAAAAATATCACAGAAACAGTATTTCACGCCTGTATTCAATAAAAAGTCAAAATGTCAAACACCGTAAGTATTTCGAGACTAACACAAATACAGCTTGTATTATAGACACAGCCGTTCTAAACTAATTGATCCAACAAGTGGGCTCCGTTCGGCGACAGATGAGTAACACAGTGACCAAACATCCGAATACCCACGTAATCTCTAAAAGGATGGACAAAGAAAGCATTCTGATTCACAAGCTACTTCGAGATAAACGAGTGGGAATGGCTTAAGGACTTGATTCGATAAAGCGACTGTCGCCGAAGAATGTAGGTACCTACATATACATATATACAGGTAGGTACATAGGTATTGTATTTTGAGAGGTGTTGGGATATTTGCGGACCGGTTGCAAAAACTTCCTGCTCTTTTGTTTTCCTGAGACAAATAACTTTTAAGGTGCTCCTACACGTATGATATATGTAACTGTATTAACTACAAACACTTTAAAAGTAGCAAAATAACGACCTAGATTGTTGTTTGATTGAATAGTCGTTATTAGTTACAGACATCATTTGTCTAGAAACGGCCTCTCTGGTTTTTTCTACATTGTCATGATCATTACTAAGATAGTGTGTTATTTAGGCATCGGACAAAAACTGGTTCCTTAGCTTCATTACATAGACTAAAGATGTCTATTTGAAGTGGACTATCAAAAAACCATAGACAAACGAATGTAGTAGGTAAGTAAAACGATTATAAATAGGACGTAAGATAAATTAAATTGAATTAATAAATACTCTTACCTCGACATAGTTGTAGGGGAACAGTCCTATCCTCCCGTGAATTTCGCCTTCATACCAGTTGGAGTCGATCTGTCTTCTCACCCGAATGATATCTCCTTTCCTAAAGCTAAGTTCCCTCGGTGTCTGACCGTTGAAGGTGTAAAGAGCTTTGGCAATGATCTTCTCAGCTTCATCGTATCGATTCAGAGGCAAAATGTTCTTCTGTGACGGCGTGAAGTTGTCTTGGTGGCGACGATTCTGCATGTCTTGCAGTTCCTGTAAAAAACAATTCAAGGTTTTCTAAAAATGTGGAAAAAAAACAGCAAAGATGGGTGATTGATTATCGAAAAACCATGCGTAGCGTCTGATACTGCTATTTTAGCCGATGATTCCAATAGACGATAGGCTCATCTATGAAACCATGAGCCAAATTAGCATAGTCACATTAAAACTTAAATTAGAATCAACGGCGTTCAAAAAGTAAATAGCCAAAACACTCATATCACACGTTTAGCCGCTTGTTACACGAATGATGTAATGTTTTGTTGATTACAGATCGGATGATATAACAATTAAGTGGAGAGGCGGTAACTCGAGTTAGAGCAGCTCTGTCACGCGATACTTCGCACTACCTTCATGGAAGCATCGAACGCTTCTATGTCGGAGGCACGGATGTCATTCTCCTGGAAATATCAAAGGAAAGAAATCTATGAAGAAACACATTTCAGGAACTATACGGGTATATTTAGTGTTATTTAAGTACTCAATTGGACTAATTGGTTAGCTGGTTTTACTTGGTTAAATAAACCTAAAAACACTTTACGATAGGATAGGAGGATAACATAGTACCTATATAATATAAAAATAGAATTTCAGACCCATATTACAGAGATTTAATCATTACACTAGTACAGCATTCTTCAAATAATTGAAAAAATAATAACTGGTATAAAAAAGATACGAACAGATATCACGAGTTTGTCCAGCATTGTGCCGCAGTCACAGTACCGTTACAATCAAATACAATCACATCTACTTTCTACGTTAATTCGCAATTTTCACTGAACTGTTGCAATTATACGCGAATTAATTTGATTGCAGCCAAGTTAGTGCACGAACGGTCGTCCGCGGCCGCGCCAGCGCAGCACTGGATCAGACGATACAGCGGAGCTTGTATCCCAACAATACACGAATAAAAGTATAAATTATAACGCCCAAACTATAAACATTTCACCACCAAACAACACACCCTACTACCCACTACATAAGGTCGATAACAAAGTAAAAGTCATAATGATGATCGCTCTCAGCGTTGCGGACGATATGGTAATTTGGTCAACGGATTTTCGGCTGGTTCGGAACTGTGCGTACAAGGTCATTCTAGACCGGACTTTAATAGGTTTTTAATATTAGATCAAATAAATCTAGCATTGAATGAGAACCAGTTTGCTAGAATCACGGAAATTGTCAAACAACTACCTGGTATGAATGCTCACGAATTCGTATAATTTATTCAAACTTTCATAGAATTTGTGCTCTGAAAAGTTATGCAAATCTACTTGTATGTAAAATTTTAGTATTTTCTAAGTAGATTTTATTTAGTGAAATTTCTGAAAGCCTTTTTGCCCGTATGAAATCGAAAGTGTGTTACAACTGCCAACATCAAACGAAAACAGATGGTAAAAGTACCGTGTCTACATCTAGTATGTTAATGTTCGCAGGCGTATGGCCAAACAAGTGTTTTCCAAGCGGCGACGGTAGAAAATAACCATGACAGTTTAGTACTACTGCTGTTTGCCAACATTTTCACCATCGCGCGTGCGGTGAAACTGCAGAGAAATTTCCCGCCGCATAATATTGCTAGATTTGCTTGATAAACACAGTTCGAATGCAAAAGCGTGTAATTTAATGTACTCTACAAAGAAAATGATTCCATCTCGCAGTCCCTTTGAAGTGGAGCGAATGCAGCGGTCTGCAGTCGCGGAGCGACGCATCCGGCGCGCAGCTGCCTTGTGCTGTCTAAACACGCACGTGACTATTATATTTTACTTGATACAAATGACATAACTCTATTTCTGCTTTCTACATATCAACAACTTTTTTTTCTGGCTGTAGAGACTACGCAAAGACTTGCTTCAATCACATAGGCTCTAAAAGTAAGCAAGTGTTGCAAAGGATCTTGCTCAAGCTGCTTATAACCCAGCACAAATACCAACTAAATCTAAACTCACGATCAAGATTGATGATATCCTGCGCGCGAGAGATTCAAATTAAACTAACATTTCACCGCCACTAATAACGCTACATCTTGCAAACTTTATAACACCACACGAAAAACAAAACGTGTCAGCGCAAAACCAAAGGCCATAGGTAACAAGTGAAGTAAACTTACTGAATATTTCCCCGTGATTTGTTTATTTTGAAATGCTGATGAGTTCTTTCTATTACGAAAACTCGGATGGAAATGAGCGTAACAATAGGCGGGCGGTCATTGAAACCGCAAGTATATAGAGTTACCAACGCGGTTCTATTGAAAACCTACCGCTATCGCATGCACTGTGACCGCGTTAAGCCCTTTATAATCGTTCACACCTATTTAGGGGGCCATAAAAGCGATTTTACCGTAAAATAATAGCAGCACGCCGAACTATGTCTTCATGATTTTATAACAGGAAGGCGCGGGTATTAATATCATAATTTGGTTCAATCGATAACTTGCGTTTTCTGCGTTCCAAATTGCGCCATGTTTGCAGTTTTTATGAATATTTATCAATCTTGGTTCGTATTTAAATGACATAATAGTTGCGGAAGTCGGTGATCGGACTTACATCTGCATAATCTGCTATTTATGCGAACGTTCGCCTATAACGAACACCTCGATACATAATCAAGAACTCTGTTATTTATCTACAACTCCGACAGCCTTAAAAATACAACGATATACAATGTTTATCTTGTCACATAATATGATACACACATTATATTGCGAGATTATTATCACCTCTTTCAGTGACATTCACGTCATTTGTTTTTTTATCAGGTAACAAGAGTAGTTCAATATCCATCCGATAGAGTTCGATAGCGTCCCATCAATCTATGATATCGATCAAACTGCAGTGGCGTGCTGAGCGGTACTTAACTGGATTAAAGAATAACCACGTTGACTGACATTCTAATGGCTTTCAGAAATTAGCTACGAGGTTTTCTGCAATTAACCCTTGAATTACATTTTAATATAAGTATCTTTTTAACGTAGCTTTTGTCCATGTGATGTGTGTACTGTACATTCTCGGTAATTTATACATTATCAAGAACTTGAAAGAAAGAGGCAAGTTGCCTTTATTCTTCAGGTTCTTTTTTATTTAGAGATAAAACTGTTTTACATTAGGTACCATGTACAAATGGATATTTTAAGTCAGATAAGAGCCAACTTTGTACACGGTAAAAATAGTTAGACTATGTCAGTTTACGATCATACATTGAACATGACCCAAATACAAAAAAAAAATCGTCACGTAAGTCAAAGATGGGGCAAGAAGAGATACGACATTGTTACCGATATCGGGCCTGGGAACTGTTCTGTGCGTGACACCCGGCGCGTCACGCGTCACGCTAGCTAACATGGAGCCACGGAAACAAACTAACACACAAATAAACTCCTAATTGTGGCAAGAACATACGATGGTTAGGCCAAACAAATTTGTTTGTCAATTTTAACGCAAAGTTATTTATGTTAGAACCTGGGAATTAAAGTAACCTACGTCTCGATATACTCATACCTATAATTTGATCTGTGATCTAAAACTCCACTCAATACTATAGGTATATAATATAAGATAGAATGCGAGCCACGAAACAACATAAGTAGAGGCAAATGTTCAGAAATGAATAATCGATGACTGATAAAGAAGAAGGCATGACCTCTATGCGAATTTCGGGCGTTCAGACGATGATTGTTGGTCAGGTAATTTTAATAGGAACATATGGCTACGGAGGGTTTGTATTGTACACTATGTAAAGATGTATACTAAAGTATTTAAGAGTCTCTAGGTTAAATTATCTATGAAACAAACTCGCTAAAACTATACCACGCGAGGAAGTGAAGTACAATCGCGAGCGCTTGGGTCTTATTGTAACTTGGTGAAGTCTGGTTTTACATGCTATACCAATTAATTTTAACTGTCACATTCACGTATAATCACGAGGGTTTTTACTGACGTTTATATAAAAAAAAAAATAGAATTCAGGTCATCTTATAGCATTTATGAGATATGAGACAAAACTACAAGTTTCTATCGAAACCTAGACGTATGAACCTGGGGGTTATAATTTTTTTATCCGTTGACCATGACGTGATTGCGCTCACCTAAATTTATCTCTTATCTGAGAGGGCAGGTCACGTGATGTCGCGATACTGGCCACCCGTTAAGCGATGTCACTGTAGGTATAACCGCTCGATGCCGCCGCAAAAGCGACACCTTTGCCCAAAATTCGCATACCTGCACTAATACTACTTATAGTGACAGCATAAACAAGTAAGCTGTTGCTTGCCGCGGCAGGAGATATTGCGACTTTGCATCACAGGATTCCAGGATACCTAGCGCAAAGCCCAGTAAAACCTACCTGGAGTAGCCAAAGGAAACAAAAACTCTTTATTTATGTAGGTATGTACGTAGAGTTATAAGCGAGCGTGGCTCAGCGGTTCTAGTGTCTGCTTTTCATCCAGACGCACCCTGGTTCGAATCCGCCCTACACCAATGACTTGTATTTTCAAGTTATGTGTGGATTTGCACTCGCTTAGCGGTGAAGGAAAACATCGTGAGGAAACCGACATGTTTGAGGACCACAAATATCCGAGGACATGCGTCTTCCGTGGAAGGACCTGGGCGCCCACCACGATGTATCTGCCCAAGAAAACTCCCCTAACGAATTAATTCTGCGGGGGAGTCACGACCCTCAGTCATGAGGAAATACGACTTAAAGAGAGAAGAGAGTAAGTAGACATTAGGTTTTTACATGAATAAACGATCATTTAATTTTAATTTATAATGTAAAGGTGTCAGTTCTCACCTGCAGGTACTTGTTCCTCCGCTGCTCCCGGTAGAGCCGCTTCATGTGCTCCGCCTGCTGGCGCGCCAGTTCCTTCTCCGGAACTAGCGGCAGCGGGTCGTGGCGCACCGGCACTCGGTAGTGGATGTTCACGTCGCTCTCCACATAGCGCCGAGGGGATTCTGTGGTATTCAATGTTAGATTAGTATAGTATCATACCCTATCATATGGAGAGGTGAATCGGTTCTTACTGGGTATTGCTTACCATCAGGCGAATTACGGCCAAGAGCAAACCCATTCCTTGTAAAAAAATACCCTTTATTATTTATTATTATGTAGGTCTAGATATGTACGTCTTTGATTCCGCGAAATGTGGTATTAGCCAGCAATTGACTGGCATGTTAGCTCAGATGATACCGACTGCTTACTGTCCCAGAGATCATGGGTTCGATTCCCTTAGGTATACCGAATTGTTTATTTGCAATTACTTGTGCTAAGGTTTGTTGTGTTTACCTATAAGAAGTATGTATGTATGCATTTGTTGATGTTTCGTAATCGTGAAACCAACAGGAATAATAAAAGTAGCATTTAGGTCTTCTAGCTTGTACAAATTAAGTAACCAGTTACGCTGAATAATAAAATTGGAAACTAATAAAATAGAAAAAAAAAAATTATAAACATACTTCTTCGACAGATTTAATTGTTTTTTTAAATTTGAGCGAAAGAGTTTTGTTCTAAGCTTGTCTTTAATTTTTGATCCATTTATAAGTTACTCATTAAAAACAACTCTGCAACATACTCGAGCGTTAACTGCTGTATCACGTAACATGACTGTTACTGTAATTGCCTCTTTGCTTTCTCGTTTCTAAATGACTTTATTTCCTTCAGATCTCGGTACGATTAAGGTATTATGTGCTTAATTATAATATACTTGTTTTTATAATTTAATAACGTAATGTATGGTACTGTATGTAACTATAAATGCACGTAATTTTAAAAAGTAGAATTTACTGTATTCCTTTCGAAAGTTGTAGTTAAATTTCTTTTATTTTGAGTTAAAATATGAAAACTGGAACCACACTTAAAAAAACCGGCCAAGTGCGAGTCGGACTCGCGGACCGAGGGTTCCGTACAAACCTGCAAGGTTAAATATTTTGTGATGTAACTAAAAATTTATGGTTTTCGTAATTTTTCCTTTATCTATGCTATAAGACGTTGCTTCGTACCAAATTTCAAGATTCTGAGTTCACGGGAAGCACCCTGTAGGTTTTGATTCCCTTGCAAGTGTCGAAAATTTGCGGCATAAATGGCTGTATCTTTTGATTGCGTTGGCTTAGAAGTTTGATTTTTTCACAGCTTCAAGGGACAGTAGACCTGAGTAATTGATATAAATTTCAGCTTCATACCTCTACGCGTTCCTGAGAAAAAGGGTCTTGACAGACGGACGGACGGACGGACAGACGGACAACAAAGTGATCCTATAAGGGTTCCGTTTTTTCCTTTTGAGGTACGGAACCCTAAAAATAAACGTAAATACGATTAATGTTTCTGTGGTAAAAGTAAAAACAACCATCGCGTTTGACAAAACCATCAGATTCACAAAATTAAAGCGAGACGAACCTCACGGCCAATTAAGCTTTAAAAATCCGTTTTCCGCCGCAAAAGTGAAAGCTAGTCGTGACCATGGTGTTTACTACCATCGATGTAACTTGTACTTATTGACCATCGACATGGTTTAACCTATTGAGATTTACACTTTCGACAGCATAATCAATAGACAACACACTGTGGTGAAACACTTTTGGCATCAGTTTAACACTAATCCCGTACAGAAGCAAATTCGCGACAAAAATGTTGATAATGGTCAACGAACTGTGTCTTTACCTATGAAATAGCCGTTTTTTTCTTACATTTTAATCTGTTTGTAACTTTTACGTACCGCTATATTTTTTCCAAATACAGTTTTTATTGTAACAATTGTTGAATTTTGTACCTTTAAGATAAAAAAAAAATGTATTACAGCATATTACTTATAGGGAAGTCATTGAAAACACCTCTTTCAATGTGTCGTCGGTTTCACTACTTTAACTAGGTATATTTTTATCATATACTCTGTTTTTGAGAAATTGATATACGCAGTGCATAGCTTTTTTCCCATCTAACTATAGTTATCAATTACATCTAAATCTGTTCAGACATTTGGAAATATAATTTTTCTCAATTTCGTCATACAAATCGGCAATTTCATAGGTAAAGACCTATTAATTTAGGTCAATGAAAGTTTTAAAACTCATAGTCCAAAAGTGGTGTTGGTATTGTAGTAGGCATATAGCTTTGTGATGTGTACATCTGTAATTGCTATGGATCTATCCATATTCCATACGTCACATTGTTTACATTGTTCAGTTTTCCGCGTCACTAACTGACGGAGAAGAGTTTATGTAGAGTACCTATATACCGCACTGTGCTATGTAGTAGAGTCTCCAATTTGGTAAGTCGTTGAACACATCCGATTATGAGATTACACACGTAACACCTACAAAGGAAACCGGTCTTTGATTTATTGAAGTTATGCAACTGAAAGTAGGCGACGATACTGGTCGAAATAAAAGTGATAATTTTTAGATTTTAATTGGGTGACGACGCAACACAATAGATATTCCTATATTTTTTTGTGTGAGTAATACATTACGTTTTCGTGTTCCTATTTATATAAAAAGAGATTTTATTTCTTATATTTTGGTGGTTTTCAATAATCACTTACGTAGATTTTTCAAAGAAAGACATAATTTACCTACATGTATTTACATTTTTAAATCAAATTATACGAGTTTTTATTTTCAATTTTAATTATAAAGAAGATGAGTACCTACATGAAACAAGTTGGGTATTAATGAGGTCGGAATGTAGAATGTATCAAAGATATGCGTCATACTAATGATAAGATATCGAGCATATTTTAGGAGTGGTCTCATTGCAGAAACAATTTAAGTTTCCAGATTTTATTTTTAGATGTAATAAGTGTTAATTCCCAATTGTTCTTTATACTAGTAGCTATTGTTATAATGTAACATCTTCATTAGAAAATAATCATTAAATTAATTATTCAATCAATGTATGCCTATCATTGTAAAAAAATATATGGTGACAGCTGAAATAAATGATTGGTTATCTTACTCGTATTATTATTAAATTGGAATTATCAATAAAATTTTATAAATTAATAAATATTCCGGGACAATGCACACATCTAGCCCCACACTAAGCAAACGCTTGTGTCATGTTTTTTTTATGTGTAGGTACTAGATAACGGATATAATACTTATACTTTCTTTTAAATAATTCAGTTCTTTACTTATCGTTTTTTCGACCAAATAGAACTTATACTAATTTACAAAAGCTATACCATCTCATCAGGTATGGACAATGGACATATTCAAATGTATACGACAATTCACATCCCTCCAGAATGCACAACTAGTTAAACAGCAACTTTCTTAGCATAGCCATTCTGGGCACGTGCTCGACAGTCAACCCGACATTGATAAGATTACGATTCCATATTATTATGGTATTTACAAGGGATTCCGCGCCTTATGGCTGGATGAGAACAGATTAATGGTGTACTTGTGAAAGCCTTATGCAAACTTGTCCTTTTTTTAGTTGCTATATGCATTGGAATTTTATTTCGTCTAATACAGCAGTTACTTTTTGGTTATGGTTCGAATTGTAAGTAAAATTAGCTGGACGTATTTTAGTAGTTTTATAAGAATGCTATTCTTAATTTGTGGTTTGAACAGAAGACGGTCTTTATTTACATATGCTATGCACAGTTTTGTATCTACTTTACTTCACAAGATAAGCAAGTTTCGTCCAAATCATATACAGTCTATGATTTTGGCGTGACTCTCAAAGAATATAAAATGTTTTCAATTAATGGTCAATAAGTATATATCAATAAAAATACAATGTTTAAGTTTTAATTTCCGTTGTTAGTACAACGAACAAGTTTCTTAGTTAGGCTGTCGGCAATTATAGAAAATGATTGCGCAGAACAGACGTGGAAAGCTGACTTGAAGCTATTGCAACTGCTTTCACTCACTTTAATGGTACAGGAAAGAAAACTTTATGGCACTTATATGAAACTGAGTCGGTAAATAATTAGTACGTTTACTCATTAACCTTAGCAAGACAAGTTATGAAACGGCTGCAGCATGTTTTGATATATGCCAAACTGACTTACCTACATATATACACATCAAAGAACTAAAAAATATTTTATTTTATTGAAGTTACTAGGTAGGTACTGTTCCAAGCAGGTTCCCTTTAGGTTAAGCAGGTTAAATTTGGTGACATAATTCTTTTCTCCTTTTATCAGCATCATCACAAGTTTAAGGAAGAGCCCCTCGTCTGTGGAGCATGCGCCAATTTTCCCGATCTTCTGCGAATGTGTTATTTTACCATTTTTTCCCCATTCTTGGGTCAAACTGACTCTGAATCGTTTCAAGGTACGCAATCGAGGAAATTATGCGTAGAAAAATTAAAGTGCATAAAGTAGGCATAAGCTAATGGTCCATCAGGCGAATAGTATGCTATTATGGTCCAATAATTGCGTGGGAGGAACGGAAGATTGGTTTTATGCAATACTGGCTGCACTGTGATTAGGTATTTATGAGGAAATCCGGACCGGATATTGAGAACATTGTAACGCTTAGTAATAAAGATTTAACCGTGAAAGTATTTGGGTTTTTGTATGGCACACATCTTTAATATTTACTCTATGTTTTAAATTATGCATAATTGCAGAGCATTATGCAGAATGAAACTGTCACGGAAAGATTTCCTCGGTTGTTTTTTTTATTCGCTACAGAAAATATATAGGTAGGTACACTGAAAATGGGTCTAGCCATTAGACACATAACTACTTAAATATATAAGTAAAAAAACGTAAATTCAATCTTATTCAAGTAGAATCTGTGCAAATATTATGAACCTTTTCGAAATTTTAACATGCAAGCAAATCAGCGTATTCATTTCTACTAGGTACTATTCGGATATTAAATTACTTGTGTATCTTTCTAGATGTCGTAACATCCAGTGGTGCATAACATGGTGAATGCCAGAAAATATTTCTAACCAGACCAACTGGAATTTTCGACATCGTTTTAAGCGGAAAAAATACAACATTGCGTTAAACATAAAATTTGACGCAACCGAACATTTTTTCTGGTAAATAGAACTACTTAGACTACTGAAGCAAACAATTTAATAATTATCAGAGTAATTTCTTAATCCCGCCCAAATATTAAACAGCCCGCTATTTGTGTAAAACCAAACAAAGAAATTTCAAAGCACCAATCTGATTAGAATAACGACTCTATTAAAGAGAATGTGTGCAATTAAAAATTAGACGCACACCACTATTAAAATGCAAATTTAATCATTGCTATCTTGTTTAATAATTGAAATTAACGAACCGTGAACCGCCATCTTCCTGAACTGCTTTAGAATACCCATGATTATAACACTGCACAATTTGAACACAACACAAAGTTTAGGCAAACAAGTGAAATTGTAAACAAGTGAATAAATATATTAGATGTTAAAGTCCGAGAAGGTTCGTAGGCCCGTCTGTCTGTCGCCGGCCGTCGGGCTCGATAGATCACGAACAGTTGTTGTAACTTTCGATACGAGTAGTAGTTACTTGCTTACATCTCCCGCCCGGGCGGTCACTTTCGCTTGCCACCACGTGCTTGCTTTGACAGTTTCTTGTTTGTTTGCAGTTGTTTGTTTGTGTTGATCGCACGTGCTTCGGGAGACTTGTATTTAATTGTGCTTAGTTGGTATATTTAGTCAGTTGCTATTGTGTTTTAAAAGAAATGTTTAGAAACTGTAATAGAGCATAATGTCTTATTAATTTTATAAATTATTCAGATTTTTATCTAATGAGTCAACGATGACTGTACTGATAGATTATCATAATTTTATAGACCTATCCACAACACATCAATATTCAAGGTCACAGTTGTTTTCAATTGTGTTCCACCTATTATACACTAAAAGACGCTATCAATGATAAAGATTTATTTAGAGATATAAACAATTACTTTGTAATTCATAGATTATATTAATTTACACTATTGTGTATATATATTATGTACCTAATAATTCATTGTAAATTGACGTTTCTAAGAGCATGTAATTGCCTACAGAAATAAAAGTTTGAAAACTTTGAACGTCTGATGTGTAAAACAGTAGAAATGCACCAGCAATACAATCAATACTTACTATACGGTAGAGGCGCGTACACATCCGGATAGACGTTCGTTCTATTGCCCCATTCCGCTACATCGTGAATCGTGTGACGATTTTCCCCGCTTTTCACATCTCGCGGCTTTTCTCGCATTACAACGCTTTCTGAATGTCTAATGTCGTCGTCATCTATCGGTGCACCATAATCGTTAGTCAAATCGTCTAAAGAAGCACTCCTATTAACAGTTTGCGCGCGCGTGGGTCGATTCTGAACGTCGCTGTACTCAATTTTAACAACAGACTTTTTAAGTGAATTATTATTCAGATTATCACGTAATTGCATGTACTTAAAGTCGTCGGTAAGTTCGGTCGTATTTGGCATTTCGTTTCGAGGTTTCCGAGTAGGAGTGTCGGTAATGGGTACATGTTCAATGTGAGTTTCTTTTGTTGTTGTATTAAATTGCGTCGATTCAATTGTAGGCTCGGTCAAGGTTGATTCATTTCCAATATGAGTTTCTATTATTCTTACAGATTTCCTGGCTTTTGTTCTCTCAGTAGACTCGTTGCTTTTAGTACCATCAGAGTCATATTTAGTTACAGACTCGTTCGGTGTACTTTCTTTGGAAAAATACGCTCCATCATTATCATAATCATTTTCTTCGTAAAGTAAGTTCTTTTTCATAAACTTATTTAGGGCGAGCTGTGATCTCGACAGGGAACCCGAGGTGGGAACATCACTGAAAAATCCATCATCTTCATACGTCACATCACTGTTAGAAGAGTCTCTGCTCTTGTTTGAACTTTTGTTATGCTTTTGGCTCACACTCATTTTTGCACTTGTTTTGTTTAATCCATGTTAACACTACACTCGACACCTTGCTCGACTGAAGTTGACTGAAACCACGATAACGCAGATAAACGTGTTATCGGTGAATAATACAAGATAGCACTTGTTGATATAATGGAGTTAATAGAATAACTTATCGGGGTTACCAAAACATATTAATTGCTCGCCGCGAGACGAAGTACCGCATTGAGTCGCGAGGTTACAACAACTATTTACAATCGAAAAACTGTACCGACGGGTTTTGGCGGTCCTATCGTAGCGAATGACGTAAATCGCGGACGGCGAACGGCAAATCTCGAGGCATGAATGGACTTTTTGCATCACCGCTGGATTCCGCGGCGTTTGCGCGCGACAATGACATAACGATTATTTGATGCGATTTTAATACAGGCGGGTTTAATATCGCATTCTATTGGAGTACACCACGTATGTTGACGACGGCGGTCAAGAGAATAAGTTAAGGCGCGGATTGTTCCGAACAAAGGCCATTGTTTCGTTTTTTATTCGCACAGATAATATAGATAGATATAATTGCGCTTGCCGGTCGCACGGCGGCGGTTCGACCGCGGGGATCGGAAGCAGAATAGCGAAGAAAAGTTACCTAATGATGTAAAAGTGGGTTACTCGTCTATTAGTTGAGTAATAAGACGACGCTTTTTAGCATGGAGATGATTGTGATGGATTTATAAGACTTGTAAATTATATACGAATGTACCTATTTAAAATATTGGTGAGAATACTTGCCTGTGTCTGAATAGCTCCCATGGGACGTCCTGCGCGGAGGCTCCGGCGCCGAGTCGGTCTCTAGCAGTGCAATAAAATGACGATAATGATGGTACACAAAACAAAACTAAACTAATCGCTACCCGAGAATTATTGATTTTCATCGATATGAAACATTGATATTGAAATCGTTCTTAAACATAGAAAACAAATAATTAGTAAATTACGACAAAAACTGAGGTTAATACAAAATCAGCAAGTTATCGCACAGTAATCCAATTTCATTCATAAGAATACATTCACGATAGCAAACATTAAAGTCAGAGACAACAACGAGCGCAGCGGCACGCAACGCAGACACGCACGTCGGTAACGAGAATCAATAACTCTTTATAGGAAGCGATATGTACAAATATTTCACTCCAAAATTAAACTAGGGCTATGAAACTGAAGAAATAATATCGTAAGAGATTAACCTTGAAAGGTGACCGTGTGTCGCGAGGGTGTGACATGAGGAGCCAGCCGGAATGGCCAGGAGGCAGGCGGCGGGCGCGGCGGGGCGCGGGGGGGCTCGTAGCGGCGCACTACTCGGTGCAGGGACGGGTCAAACTCGCTCTTTTCACCAGGCTCCTTCAAGATGGAACTCAACTTGATCGGCTCTTTAGCCATTTCTCTCTTTATCTCCCGTTTAATCGGCGAAGTTCTTCCGCGAACTAAAGTTGAGGGATCTTTCAGAGATCTATTGTTATCGCTACGCCGCGGGTAACGGTGCGCGACCCACGATCCCGCGAGATACGGGGCCATATCTTGGAGTTCGCTCACGTCGGGCGCGGAGGCGTATATCTGCCCGAGAAGGGACATGGTTTCGAAGCGCCGCCGGATGCGGTCTACCTCGCCTTGGCGACATTCTTGCGCTTCCTCGGCGGACCTAGATCTGGGTGCAGTACGGCGACGTAAAGCCGCCAGTTTGGATATGATGTCGATGTGCGGCATGTACCGGTTGTTGGAGCGAAGCGGCACGCGCGCTACAGGCAGCATCCCGCGGGCGCGCTCGCGGCGGGAGAGGCGCTCGAAGGCGGTCCAGTTTCGGGTCAGTACATTGCGTGCGATCTCTGGGTCAGAGCGGTGTCGGCGCAGCACGGCGCCGGCCGCCGTGGGCGAGTCGAAGCGCCGCGCCAGGCGCCGCACCTCGCCCGCGCGCGCCAGGTTCAAGTAGGCGCGCCAGTAGCGCTCCGGGTCGGGCGACGGGCTTCGACTGCGCCAGATGCTCTCCTCGCTCGACCGTAGCGTGTCGGGCGTTCGACGATCCGCGATACCCGCCTCGGAATGGGGTGACCCTGATCTAGAACATTGCTCTGGCTTCGATGGAAGAGACAAGAACTTATTTTTTTCACTCTCCCCAAAAAGCTCCTTAAAATTTGTGCATGATTGAGATTGAACCATGGAATGTTTTGGTGGTTCGTTTTCTTTTTCATCGGCGGGCAGAGAATGAGTCAATGATAGCAATTTTTCTTGTTTTTCTTTTTCATCAGAATTTTCTCTCGCGTGATAGACGGTTTTAGTTAGGTCCGTCAATTTTTTCACTGATTCAAAATATTTCACTTTCTTTTGCACTTCTTTGCTAGGTCCTCGGTAAATAACTGTTTTATTCGAGTGGTCCGAGCTAGCTGTTTCGGTTTCACTAGCTGATGACTGAAACTGGGCCTCAGTCTTTTCATTAGAATACAATGAAGGTTTGGGAGTAGGTTCCGAGTTGTTTAAGCTTATTTTAGATGAATTATTGGTTTCGTTACTCCCCCCAGTTTTTGTTTCTATGGAGGAGTTATCAATGCTTTGTAATGAAGCTTTTTCCTTTTCTAAGCTTATATCCATTTCTTGTTTGAGAGACATTGGAGCTGTGTTATCAAACTTATTTATTCTATCTAATAGCTCCTTACTTAGCGTTTGTGAAATTCTTCTTTTCTCATTTTCAGTAAGCGTCATTTGTATTTTATTTACGTTATTCTTTAGATCTTTGACGGATGGCATTGGACAAGGTATAGCAGCAATAGAATCAGACTTACTTAGTTTAATAAAATTATCTTTTTCATTGCCGTAGTCAGACGCAATCAATGAATTACATCTAACTTGTAAGGTAGGTTTCTCTAAAGACAGCGAGTCGGTGACTTCGATCGCGTATTTATCAGTATCTTTATTAGCTTTTGAATCAAGTTCTTTGCTGTAAATTGCATTAAGTTGGTTTTTTAAAGCGTTGACTTGTTCCATTGATAGGCTACTCCAGAGACGGCTGCCAAGCCCAATTTTTTTGCGAAGTTCAGTTAGTGACGTTTCTTGTTGCATGTTTACCGTTGGTTTTACGATTGGCCTATCGATTGGATCACTGTCTCTTTTTCTATTGATGTAAAATGCAGTTTCAGCTACACTAGTCCCGCGCCACAAAGGTTTGTAAGTATCTTTGGAAATTGGAGGCTCAAATTCTAAAGAGTCGAAATGTGATATTTGTTGGAAGTGATCTTTGAGGTCCTCGACAGATTTTTCTTTAATACGGAGACCACGATCCGTGTCATAATTCCATCTAAAATCTTTTACATCTCTGGGGTAAAATAAAACATCTTTCTCAGTTTGAGCTATTTTGAGCTTGCGGTATAGGTTGTTCAGTTCTTCTTCAGCTCTCTCTATGGATCTAATTTTCTTCCAACGTTCAAAATCTATAATTTCCTCGTCTTTTCGCCTGTGTCGTAAATCACAAGTAGAGGTTGCTTTTTCTAACTCTCCTACTCGTTCCAAATATGTATAATATCGATTCAACTCTCGAAAACGTTCAGATCGCATTCTATTATTTTCCATATCACGAACATATTCATCATATTCTGGGTCGTCAGAATGCAAATTAGAATCACTTTTTGTTTTAGCAATCAAATTACTTGAAATATCCTTTTTATCTGCGTCGCCAGCACTTCGTGTTCGAAAAACCGTCTTAGGCGAGTCATTCTTGCTGCTCTGCAAGCGCACATTATGAATGCGACGATAGGAGGGCGACCTTATTGGAGCAGGTGAAGTGGACTGGCTTCTGCTATGGCTTCTCGTCTTTCTTGTGATTTTTGGTGAAACGGGTCGAGACGTCTGTGAGAAAAACAATGTAGATGGATAATTATCGGTTTCTTCCTTTACAATAACATTTTGTTGCTGAACTTTTCGCTTTGTAACGGTGGGAGATACAGGCCTAACTGTCTCTGTAAGTATAATTTTTGGCGGTGACAAAGACGGAGTTTTCACTTTGTGTACTACCTTTTCTACTTTACGCATTACTTTTGGTGAAACTGGTCTAGACGTTTGTGTAAAATACATTAGTCTCGATGGTGACACTGAACTTCGATCTTGCGATTCCTTCGAGCGTTCTCTTTTGTGAAATATAACTACGGGGGACCTCGGCCGCGTTGTTTGTGAGAAGAACATTTTGCTGTCGGGTGGCTCACTTCTACTTCTAATTGTAGCCAATGACGATGTAGAACCGAAATCATCTGATTTAGACAAGCTATCGAACTTGCGTATTTCACCGTGCATTCTACCAGGCCACGACACCGACCTGGGACTCTGGAGTGACGAAGGACTTACATTTCGATCCCATAACTTAAATCGAGACAGCGACACAGGTTTTCTATGAATCAAGTATGAATTTAAGGACTTGGGCATGTTCGTTTCCTGAGGAAACGACTGAAACATTCTCGCCTTTTGTAAAACAGTGGTATATTCTTCGTGTACTGGATATGACACAATTGTGGTAGGAACATGTGTTTTTCCTAAAAACAGATGTTGGAAAAACGAATCAGATACAACGGCATCATGCGATCGTTTTATTTCTTTTGCACTAATCTTTTTTGTACCAATGTTTTCACACGAGCCAAAATTGGAGGCTTCATTGGAAGTATCTCCAAACTGACTTCCACATTCAGAATCATTGCTGGACTTAGTTGACGTCGACTTCTTACCGGACTTAGGTTTCGTAGGCTTTTTCACAATTTTATTATTTTCTTTGGCCTTCTTACTACAAGATTCATGACAAGGCACACTACGAGGTCGAATCACTACGCTTTCTAAAGATTTCTTCTTTTTAAGATTTGTGACAGTTGCAGTTTTTATTTGATTTGGCTTTTTCACAATAGACGAAGAAATATTTACTGTAGATTTAGAAATATTAGAAGAAGATTGGAGAGCATTTGGTTTTGTCACTTTTTGATCACTTTTACTCACTAAGCACGGATTTGATTTTGTATGCGCACTTAAAACTTTGAGCTTCTGAACTTTTTCTGCAGTTCGTGTCATATCCCTGCTTTTGTGTGTCGAGCTGGTCGGTGACAGCCTCGACGACGATAGAGAAGGTTTAAGCGCATTTACCTTACTCGGAATACTGTGAGTACTTTTACTCAAAGACCGCGCTTTTGTCAGATCGATGCGCTCATTCCGTTTCTCAGCACTCCATAGTTTATCTAAAGGTGTTACTTTGTCCAAAATATTGGATATTGGTGTTCTTCTGCCAGCTCCGCCTTCGATAATAACTGAAGATTGACTTTCACTGTACTTGCTGTGTGGAGAGTTCGAATATTCTGTTGGTAGCAAAGTTCTTCTAGAGGAACCAAAGCTGCTAGTGCAGCCGGGCACTTTGTCATTTGGAGCCATTTTAGTAATAGTTTTGTGAGCAACAGTTGTAGGGCTCTTCCTGTTCACCGCGGGCGGCGCCGAAATTGACATGACTCTTGTCTTAGCTTTTTCTAACACTGGAGACTTAGATATAATATGAGTGTTCTGTCTTTGCAGTTTATGGCTTATTTTATCTTTAAGAAAGTCCACATTTGACTGCGAAACCTTCGTAGGTCGTTTGGGTGACGTTGATACAGGTCTGGTTGACGTCACGAGTTTAAGTGTCCTGCTATTCCTGGAGGAGATGCGGCGCGGTGGTGCGGGGGGATATTCAATCACTTTACTTGGATCCGGGTTGTAGAAAGAAGGCGCCTGTTTCCTGAACTTAGCGTTATCGGTTTCGATCCTAGTAACAGGATAGCAGATGACCTCGTGGTACAGGGGCGTTTTCTTGTGCACCCTTATCTTCGTGAGTGTCGGCGAAATCGGAATGTATTCGATCTCCGATTCGTCTGTAGAATTTCAACCATATTACTGTCAATTCTTCTTTGCTTTCGTTAGATGTGAGAAAAACGTGTCGTTCGTGCTCCTGGAATAAATCGTGGCTCTTGAAAGCTTTGCTTTCTAAGTGGTACTACGGGACTATGTGTCTACAAAACGTGTGTGCTAGTTTAATTTTGGAGTGAAGTGTTGCATGCATTACCTGATTCGAGCGCAGACCCAGCACCTGGTTATGAGATAGAATAGGGCATGCGTAGAGCGAATAGTAGAGTGGAATATACGGACTTACCTCGAGTGTCCGATGTGTAACAGTGAACTATTGTGCACTCGGTTGTAAAGCTGTGGTCAGTGTCATTACAAGCGACCTTGCGGTGACACATCCGACCAGGTACTACCATGTATTGGAGCATGTATCTATGTAGTAAGGCTGATGTAATGCAACTGACCTTCGTAATTTGTTCAATAGAAAATGGTATTTATCAAATATGTTTTGATTTCCGCCGTTTTTTTCTGCGTATATAAGGTAAGTAGAAAGCCGACACATATTAGCACCGACACCATAGAAGTTTAAAAACCATGCGATTATTATTTTCGTTTATTGGTTACGTGTTTGTTATTTGTGGTACGACGTTAAATTAAGCGGTATCTTATAAGTAAATTTATAAGAAATATTCGAATTAGCAATCTTTTATGTTGCCTAACAAGCCTGTAGATATATTGCCAAAATAATTTACTAATAACAGAATTCATCATAAAATCATCATATAAAATATAAATTTGATACTTCACTCACTTGGGTTTCCCGACACTTTCATCATGATTACCTATACCTTTATTAAATACTATTCATTCTCTCGTTAGAACGGATAATTAGAGCTTCGTCACCTACTCTACATAGTATAGCATACTTTTTCACACTGCTTTTCAATATAACTTCTACAATCTCAACCTTTTTGATACCAGCGAATATAGCCCCTATTTCTCCCAACACAAAGGCTAACATACTTTATCTTCCTACGATTTTGTCTATTTCATCGTAAATAACCTCTCTAAATACAAGCAATTAAGACCCCTATTCCTCTAACCAAATGTGTTAATCTCACATACCTTGTCGATGTGGCGCGGGGGAGCGGAATCCCCTGAGCGGCGGCTCCCCGCCCGCCTGCAGGTCTCTGTACGCGGCGCGCCGCTCGGCGGGGGACAGCGGGCCGTCCACCTCCTCGCGGCGACGGAATACTAGCGTCGAGTCCGACTCGTAGCCAGACTCTTTTAGGGCTCTGGAATGAATGGCAATAGATGAATGCCACTTTTATTATAATATAAAAAAATGCAATTATATATTTTTCAGTTTATTACTTTATGTTTGTACGCGCTAAACCAACACAAATTTTTAAGGAGCAGGATTTTCTACATATTTGACGCTATTAGGCAAAGCGTTGTAACCACAAATTTTTACAGAGGCGATTGAGATAACTGTTATGTAGGTATTAAATAATCTGTAAATACAAACCTTGCCATATTAGACTTGGACAGTATCGCCGATGTGATATCCTTCTTATCTTTAGGAGGAGCTTGAGGTAGAGATGTCGTACTCGAAATGTTTTGCTGAAAAATAAAACAAAATTCTATTGAAAGATATGTTTAAATCAATATATAAAAGTCTCACGAGTTTGTGGGTGAGATAGAACTAAGACTTTGGAACAAGTGAATACAAGTTCATGCTTCCAAGCTTTTTTATTGCTTTCGTCATTCGCTACAACATCGAGATTTGGAAATGAAGAAAGAATTCAAAGTATTTTCTAGTTACACAGAACATACAATTCATCATGCCAATTTAGCATACAGTGTGTTACACACAATAATATCAAACAGATCGGGAAAAATAACAGTTTTTGAACTTTTATTTATGTTGATACCATGGCATATTTATTCAACAGGGAATATAAAGATGTACCTACCAGATAAATACATATACAAAATTTTGTCACAAAATGTTTCGAATCCTCTGACCTCGTGGTAGCCGTTAGGATGTGTTACGAGGCCAGAGTCGTCTCCCAGTATGTTTCTAATTTAATTATAGATAAGAAATTTAATACAAAAAACCTATAAGTACAATAGACATAATAAGGCACATGAAAATGTACAAGAACTTTTTATTCGAACACAGTACGTAGGTAAAAAAAAAAGATTTTTTGAAGACGGTTCATAAATTACGGAGTAATCGCGTAACATTCAAACAAAAAAGAGAAAAATACTTTCAGAAGACTTGATAACCGACTTTCAAAAAGGAGGTTACCTACAATGTACACTTTTCTGAAGTTCACATCTATCGAATTAAAATAAGAGATATAATAAAACATTCTAACAAATTACATAGTAAGTAACTTATCCATTATGTACGTATTTCAACCACAAGAAAGCCAAACACAGAAAGCGGAAACAGTATCAATATATTCGAACTAGTACTTGTGTTCGTACTAATTCAATCATTCTTGGTAGCCATGGTGTACAAAATGACTTTTTTAACTATCCTACTTATAAAGCGGAATCAACGACTGATTATTTACCTATATTTGACCAGCTTTTACTTTTTTAGCTTGTTTATAAACTATCTATGTGAGAAACAAGAAAATAATCATTCATTGATTCAGGTTAATAAGTAGGTGTACCAAATCAAAAGATGTAGACAATACTTATGTAGTTCAGTACTTTACGTTTTAGCAATTATTTCTTTATCTACACTTTTTGATTTCACTGTATAACTGCAAGATATATGAGAAACACACAAACTCAGCAAGCACACAGACAAACAAACAAATAAACAAGCGCACAATGCAGACATGTTAACCCTTACACTCTTCTGAATGGCGCGAGCGAGCAGGGTGGTGTAAGGAGGCAAGGGGGAGTTCTCGTCTAACCACTGTCGCAGCACCGGGGGACAATTAGTGGAGCAGTCAGTGTTATGCATGAGGGTTCCAACCAAATAGTTTGTAAAACAGTAAAGACAACGAAACAACAACTCTTATTGAAAGACGCGCGCCACCATTGCGAACAAATCAGCAGATTTTATACCAATTTATATTGGATAAACACAAGTCCGATCATTATATCCCTCTGTGGTATCATACATTCTTTAGAATTCAACAGATAAGCAAGTAAAATACTATACATAGCTATACTATTTAAGAGCTAGCAACTCGATACTTTTAATAAAAGGATGACAGATTTTCTAAAACTCGCGTAAATTGAACGCGTCGTTATCATGTAAGTTTTATGAAAAAATACAAAATTCTTTTAAGGTGCGCGCGTCATTTGAATACAAATCGTTGTTTGATTAACCTCATGTTTTACAAAGTTATTGGTTCCAAATATACAGAAAGATTTTTAAGGCATGTGTCTCTTAAAATCGCCCTGTATAATATCGCGATGCGTCTAACTTACTTTAAAAGTGTTTATGCTCAGATTTAACTAATTGTTACAAAAGATATGATGTGCAAATCGGTGGATGCGCTTGTGCGACTTGTAATTCAAATAATTCGTATAATAACTACGATAGAAACAATCGTTCAATGTGAGCATGGCCGTTAAGATTAATGAGTAAATCTTGAAAACTATTGTCATCTTTTGAAAGTCAGATGCATCGCGGGTGTTAAATGCAGTGTAAATAAATTAGCAGTGTCGATTTGATGGCTGAAATTATAGAAACAACAAGATAGTCATAGTCACAGATAATACACTGAAAGTCTCTGATCACCAGTAGGGTAATAGAAAGACAATCAGCCACCAATCTTAAGATTTTGATATTTACAATTTGTGGACCTGCCGGTAAATTTAAAGCCATAAATATTACTGACTTTACAAACAAATAATATCGGTAACATATAATAAACACAATACAAATAACCAAGAGCCACCCTCAGATGAAATTTACTATTTTAATCCGTGTTTTGTAAACTTTCAAATTTTAATCAAAGTTGAGAAATTTTGAAATCAACATTTAGTAAAGACATTTACAAAGAACATGGCAAATTTGAAACAATTATGTACAAAATGTTATTGGTTAACACGAGAACACAAAATAAAATAGTAAAAAAGGTTTCGTACCCCGTCGAATATGTCCATGACCTCGTCCCACCACTAGAAAAGAAAAAAACACATTGTTTTTTGCTTTTTTATGAATTTTGAAAATATGAAACCATTGTGTTGTAGGATTTAAGCATTACCATTATTATGTGGATTCTTTTGTATCTTGTGATATTCCTAAAAAAATACTGACTAAATAGCTTAGTAATGAAACTCTCTCTCTTTATTTTTCTTTCGACTCCTGTCCATCCTACGGTTGCCTGGAAGAAATCGCTATTAGCGATAAGGCCGCCAGTTGTGGCACTATTTTTTAAGTCTTTTGTGTTTCTGTTTGTCTTTTTTTTCAATGTGTGTTACAATAAAGAGTTTTATCTATCTCTGGAGAAAATATGTAGTGTTTTTCCGCTGCGACTACTCCTTAACCGGCTTCAAACAACAAACTTTGTGGTTCTTAGGTGTGTTCCTCCATATACCACATCCACACCTCTCCTCCTAACCAAAGTGGCCTCCGTGGCTCTTAAGATCTTACCAAAACCTTGTGTCTTCCAGTTTTTTAGTTTTCATGCTTTTTGTTTTTCGTCAAACAAGACGAAATACTACACTACATATTTTTCTCCAGAGTTTCATTTACAATGGATTTCCGCAAAGTAACGCCTGATTCAATATCGTAGCATAATGATGTAATTAAATGAGCCATGTTTAAATCGTATCATTATTTCTATTTCATTTGCAGACCAGTTAAAGTGACTCCGAAATCCAATGTGGTATTAATTGATGATGATGATTTATGAAAAGCCCATAATTAGCCCACGTATTCTAAGTAAATCGTATCTTGTATTATATTTAGCACGAGTTTCTCGATAAAAATCCCTAAAACAACTGGAAACAAAATGTATCGAAACAATCAGCGCCCCTAGCGGCGCCTTGCGGAACTAAGTATTACTAATACGTTTTGTTCCGAGTGTTTTTGTAAAAACTCGTGCTAAAGATATATCTAGATATATTTCCATAGGAAAACCCAGATAATTTCACATGTTGACGTGTGTATGTCTATTTTTGTTGCTCTTGTGCACATTGTATTGCCATCACGATTACTTTCGCGCACTTTTATGTATTGTTAATCACATTTTTGACCACCACCTGTGCGAGATTACTTATAGCAATACTTTTCCGAGCAGAGATAGAGCAATCACATATATTTATACACAGATCAACATCAGAAATTCTTAACGTTCCTATTTGTTTGTAGTAAGTATTTAGATTTGCGTTTTACTACAGCCCACCAGAAATGAAGCAATGCCTTTAGATACACGTTTACTTAGAAGGTACTTATTCACTATAGAATACTTATAATGTTTGTATGGACCTGTTTAGCTTCCTTATCGACGACAGAGGACCGCCCGGGCGTGTAGTTCTCTATCCGGCCTGGCCCCTTGTATACCTCGTGGCTCGCGCGACCTGACGCCAGCGTGCTGTATCTGAAATTAGTGTGGAGGGTTTGGTTAGTCCCAGACACAGTAAAATATATACTTAAGCGTATGTAAATTTTTAATAAAATTATGTATGTAAGAAAACGCTATAAATAAATAAGGGATATACATTTTATTCAACTACAATTTTGGCAAAAAACTGTTGAAAATAATGGGGGCGCCACATGTAACACTTATGGAATTATATCATATTTTGGGAGGATTACTACTTTTAAGTTCACTGAAAAAAACTGTTATTTATATAAAATAAATGTGTGTTGTTCACATCGTGACAATATGTCTTTTTATGTGTTAAAAATGTTAAAGGCATGATTTACATTTCTGGTTTTTTTCTGCCAAATTATTATTTTATAGGATTGTGTTTTAGTGATATGAATATGTTTTTTTTTTACTTTTAAAACACAATAAAAACACAGTATCTTTATATTAGTACTCACTTATTACTAGGCACCGTATAGGTGATAGTTTCATTCATCCTCCTTTCTTCCTGCACGGAGGCCGTGCGCCTCCTCGGTCCGGTCGTGACGTCACTATCGTACGCGTCACTCCACGTGCTCGAGGTCAACCTGCCGAGACCTCCCTCAGGCTCACTCAAATACCCTGAACGAGGGTCGAAGTAAGCGTACTGCGACTTGTTGTTCATGCGCTCTGGCGGTTGACCTGGAAAACATAGTACCGAATTTGAATTATTTCGGCTGAATAGGTTTTATTTCTCTTTTTGTTTTCTGCGGTATTGCAGCAATTTTTCCAATTTCAGTCTCAGGCAGAATGAGTTGATAATGCGAAGTCAAAAAACAATGGACGGTCACTGAATGTCAAGTTTTATGAAAGGAGGACGGCACAAATGGATTCTATTCGAAAAAGGTGGAATACATGTAGTTTTTATTGAAATGAATTTGTTTTCAACGAAATGTGTTGTTTGTTGTGTAACTTAATTCAAATACTAAAGTAAGAGCTATGCAAGAATGTACAAGTATTTAAATACCTAGATATTTTAGTTATCAGTCACGTTGTTATTATTTCATAATTTTGTTATTTTATTTAGTTTTGTAAGTTTTATGCAATTCTAAATCATATTAGAAATTATTATGTAACTCGCTGTATTAATAAAATTAATAAGCAACTGCACTAAAATTTTAAGTGTAGCAATCCTATATTACTGGTGTAACAGTTTGATTTGTAAAATATTAATATGAGCGAAGGCATTATTTTGTGGCTTTCTGTAATAATACAATGTAACCAAATTCAAAGTATCGTCATAAATTGACGAGAATCTAATACGAAATCTTTAGAATGAAACAAAACCAATGGAAGAGTTTACCTAGCTTATTAAAAAGGCACATCAGTAAAGTTTCTTATACAATGTACATAAAATACCTAAAACAAAAAACCAAAGTTCCATATTTAAATACTATAGCCAACGTTTGCGTGCTCATAAAGTTTTTTTTTGTGTTATCTACTTTACCGATGTGCCTTCAACTTTGCCAGAAACTACAAGATGATAAGTAAAGCGCAGAATTGTTAAGAGATGCGTCTCAAATGGAGCAATACAGTCACCAATGCTGAGCAAATTTTGAAAACCAAATAAACGCTAAATAATCACCTCGGCGACTTTTGTACCGTATGGTCACATAATCGTCTGAAAAAGAAAAAAGTTTTTGTGGTTCGGAAAGAAAATAATATAACAAAATAGAGATAAAATATAGGTGCATATTAATCACAGAAGAAAGACAGATGTTTTTATAAAAATATTTCTTACCGTCGTATTTATTTTTGTGAATAGTGTCGTACATTTTCTTGTACCACCTCGACGGGTCCTTGACTTCCTGCAATTTGAAAATATGACATGTTTTAATCTTAAAAAATAATTATTAAAGATAATTATGTTTATTGCAACACTATGAAGTGTGAATTAATTATACGTGTCGTTATGAGCCATAATAAAATGAATTGACTTTAAAAGATATGGTTGATACAAATAAAATAATGTCCACCAGCCATGTGGTCTGATATTAATTAAGATAAGCAACCAGCGGCATAATCACAACAATGTAACGATTTTAAACGACTTTTAAATTAAATTGCGGAATTTATTTTAAATAAAATATCCGTGCAACTGCAGCATGCAGGCTCATTTACAGAAAATGCTCCATCTTAGGCCATAGACTTTGCTTAACATCAGGCAAACTAAGGTCAAGCAAACCCGTTTCAGTGAAAAAAACCTATAAGTCCACTATCATAAGCATCTCCTAAGTTTGTATCAGCGGGTGTTATAAATATAAGGAATATCGATGTTTAAGTAATTATGCACTTTTACTGTACTGAAGTTACGGTTAAACAATTAATATTAGAAGAAAGAACGTTATTTTTTAAATTTTCGATTTAACAAGTAACGTCACTTAAATGGAAATGTCGAAATTTGTTATTGCCGCTAACTTTTTACGTTACTCTTTAAATTATACCTATTTAATGTATTTTTCTTGCTTTTCTATAAATCACTCACAGATCGCAGTGACACCGGCATGCCTTCCTTGGTAGTGGGTCCGATTCCGTCCACCTTGGGCGGCGCATCGGCCATCTTCCGCGGCCCGCGCTCTGTCTCACTCCGCTCGCCTTCTGTCTCGCTCGCGTACTCTCGCCGTAGCGCATGTACTGGAATTATAGGAAAGTTTGAACAAGTGTAAGATTTATATTGCTACCCTTGCATCATTATGACAATTTATTCATCGATGTAAAAACTAAACATAGTTTTATACACTTGGCTTTAGTCCCTTAAAACTTTTATAAATTCACGAAAATAGTACCTAAGTACAGCTGTGTCCCAAACAAAAAGTTCGATCAACGAAATGTGCCTATTGGCAAGGTATAGCTGACCTACTGCCAAATATTATTATGTACTTCGTATTAAAAAATTACATCAAACATTTTTTTATTACCTTGTACTACTCGTATGTTGACTACTCGTATGTTTTTTAACATGAAATAGGCTTACGTTTGACTATAGTCTGCCTGATATTAAGCCCCACTATAGTCTAAGATGTAGCACGCTTGCCTAGAAGAAACCTATTTACTCTAGATTTAAAGACCCCTGTGTTATAGTTTTATGTTCATTTACCTGGATCCCCTCTAGGTGGAGACGGCCTGTCTCGCGGCAGACGAGCTTCTTCTTGGATGTAGTTCGAACCACGCGATAACTGCCCTTCTGAAATAAGGGAAAACAATACTATTAGATTTGCAAATAAATATAATGGCTTAAATATACGAACTGACTCAGGTTAACATAGGTGAATTCAATTTTTATGTTCAGTCAATTTAATCAGTTACAACCACATCGACATACTTTTGACATTTTAAGGATCAATTTTCTTTGTTAACTATTTAAACTTTAAGGTAAAATCTGTCTTGTATGTAAAACTAAGAAACAAAAAAACAAACTTGTCTAAAACGTCAAACAATAATATTGTTACAGTATTTACATATCATTGTAACATAACACCACATGTCCAATTTTTAACAGGTAAACCAATCCCTTTTTAGGGTTCCCCAATTTTCCTATTTATCCTCCCCTGTCATTGGCCGTCATAGATACAAGATTTTCAATAAAACGACCCTTGTCACGGACAGGGGAAATGTTAAGGACCATTGCAACCAACAAATATGAAGTTTTTTAACAATCAACTATATTATTATGTATATTTGGATAAAGTTGTACAACCTATGATGAAATTATTAGTAGGCATGGATACGTTTTACGGGTTCCATTTTTATTAACTGGTGAATTTTTTAGAAAATATGTACCTATATAAAAAACATATAGGTATGTAATTATCTATTTTTTCCTTCACGCCTAATATATGATTACCTAACCTACCTGGTTTAATATGTTACCGCGATCCAAAACTATTTTACTATAAATCTATAAAAATAAAAAACCTTTTAAAGGAGACTAAAATCACAAAACACCAACAGCCGGAAGTTTAACCCATTCTATCCGACCATTTCATAGCAGGGTCACATTTTCCTTGAGCGAGTATGTAACAGCTTAACCTTAGGAGAGGTGAGGCCTCACAGCTTGTCACATTTGATACATTTACATCGGAATGCGATGCGCAGTTGTGCTCCGAATGATAATTTTGTCACGTTATGGTAGTAGTAGGTCGTATAGTATGGTTTATGTAAAAGACAATTTATGAGGATTTCTATTTCCGGGATTAAAAAATCGATGAGTGTTAATTTGATTGATTTTGTAATCTTTCAATCAAATCTAATGAGACAAGATACCTGTAATAGATGAAGGTAGGGATATATATAATTGCTTTTATGGTAATTTTATGTGTAAGTATTAGGTACTCAAGTCAAATTTATTATTTGTGGTAACCATGAATGTTTTGTTCGCTTGAATGTTTTAATAACCGTAATTTTTCACAATTTCTTATATTTAATGCCTTGCTCTTCAACAATCTTGCTTATCAAATACTACGCCACTGCAATGAATGAAAAAATTTAGATGCATCGACATAAGCAACACTTAATACCGATTGGGCATTCATCCAAACAATATTTCTACAGCAGCGGGACAATAGGTTTAATTATCATAGCGTCAATGATTGACTAAGGGTTGTTACAAAGATGGCCGCCAATCAACACAAGTTTGGTAACAATTAGTCGTCATTGAAGACGCAGATTGAATACCTTAAGCCATTTGGTTATGGAAAGGTAGGTACTTTGGACTTTTGTTTGATTAATTAGGTACTAGATACTCAACGTTAGAGGTTTTTATCACGAAAAAAATTATGCTGAGATCTAACTCGAGTGATTTCAAACTAGAAGTAGATATCCATTACTGGAGAATAAATTAAGATAATTTGTCGATAATTTACACAGTTAAAATACGGATAAGCAGTTCGGAATTGAAACAGTTAATCTACTATATACAAAGTCGGGTTTTCCTTCCTGACGCTATACCTCCAGAATGCACCAACCAATATCCACGGTTTTGCATTCGTTGGAAAGGTCTCGAGCCCAGTGAGGTTTATAGCAAAGAAAATTCAAGAAAAAAATCAACAGAAAAGCGGGAAAACAGGGAAAATTATTTTTTACATACAGCGCCATCTCTGATACATAGCATGAGTAGAAAAAAAATACCATATTGGTCTTTTCAATTATTTACTAACAATACTCTGGGACGTCTAGATTTTCACTTAATGCGGGATTAAGTCCCATGACTCTTGCGGAATTACCTATGTCCATCAGTTTGATAATTTCACAACAAATCCCATTGTCTGTTTATCGGAAAATAATTTAAACTAAATATCGGTATGTAAGGACGACACGAGTAAATGTAAAGTCTACATTTTATTCTATGTATCACCGAGGGATAAAAATCGACCTCGTAACTATTTTGTTTATTTTTTTCAGATTTTTTTATTACTAAATCGTTTGCACCTCATTCAATACATTGCCAATTAATAACAGATTTGTAAGCAAGAGATTATTCTTGTAGGTAATGTATTAGTGTATTATGAGTAATTTGTACAAACCACCTATTATGCGGCTAACCACATAATTAGTACATAGAGCAATGACGTAAGTACCTACTACCACAACTTCTCTAGTATTCATCTAGAGAAACCAATATCTACTATATAAAAATAAGTTGGGTTTTCCTTCCTGACGCTATAACTCCAGAGTGCACCAACCGATTTTCACGGTTTTGCATTCGTTGGAAAGGTCTTGGGCTCCGTGAGGTTTATATTAATACAATCCATCTGGTGGCGAAACGGAGTTCCCTGGTTTACTAGTTATTCATATAACAAAGCATGGGTATAAAAAATGTGTAATATCCTTTATAATTTTTTATCGAAGTTTTTCTATAGAAAGACAGTTAAAAATAAATAAATATTCCGGGACATTGCACACAGCGCCATCTAGCCCCACACTAAGCAACCGCTTGTGTCGTGGGTACTAGGTAACGGATATAATACTTATATACTTTTAATTTTAACAAAGTTGTGTTTGCCAAGTGTGGTCATCTATTGTTGAGGTTTGCACAAGATCGACGCAATTCGTACCTATATACAAAAAGAGGCCTTTACCCAGCAGTGGGATAAAAAAGGCTGTGAAAGGATGACTTAAATGAAGTCTTATCTTTGCGAAATTAATACATTTAAGTGCAGTGTCTTATAATATTTACCTACACACATTATGTACATACATATTTTACTATGATCTTTCGATTCTGGTTCCGGCCAAAATTCGAATACCTATCCAATTTCTAAAGCAGTACTCAAAGCGAGTGTGTAACCACAGAATACATTACAGTAAGTACGGTACAGAACCGAAACAATCAGCCCTCTGTAAGACCTGTTTATCTTACTAATGCTAAATGTAATGAAATTACTTTGCAATGATGTTATAAGTAACAGACACCTTATTATGACATCCAATCATATACTACTACGATGACTATAAAGACGTAAATTTGTGAGTATGATGGTGGTGTGGGTATGAAGGTAAGTTACTCTTTTGATCTTAACAGTTGCATTAAATATAATTGAAAAAATTTAGTGTGAAAATTTATATAAGGAGCTTGATCATAAATGCTACTTCATGTCTCGATTTGAAGAGGTTAGCACCTGAGAACTGCTGCTTGTACTTGTGCTGCTGCCCTTTTTATAAGAAGAAATAGGTAATTAGGTGTCTCTGACTTGTATCATCTATGTAATAGTGTAATGGAAACATCCATCGCTCCACCGCGGATAATAATGGAGCAGGTAACCTCCGGCCTTGTCAATTAATGTGCCCAAATGTGCGCCCCGATATTTACACTAAGCCTTCCACTGGTAAACAAACAGAAGCACAACACTATTTAATTTTCATAATTTACAAAGAGCATCTAGAACGGCTTTGCTCTTGGCCATAGTTTGCCTGATAGTTAGCAAAGGCTATAAGCCTAAGATGAATTAGTGATATTTTAAAAATCCTACTATTCATTTGACATATGTCCTGAAATCTAATCAAATGAACCAATCTGGTAAAAGATGAGAGAAGAAGAGAAGTACCTATGGACCAAAAAAACTCAAAAGTTACAAAACTAATAAGCGATCTGTTGCAAAAACTCTCTTCCAAATTTCTCTTACTCTGACTTAAAATAGGTACGCTAAACACGCCGATACAAAATGATACTTCAGATTTGTTTAAACCCTACAGTCCTTTTTCTAACTCTTAAAAGTTTTTTACCTGGAAGTTGTGATACTAATATTAGTATTATATAACGTGTGTCGGTATTTGTGATCTTAACCAAAGTGATCAAATCCTGGATTATAAGGGTACACGTTATTGTATGATACATAGTCAATATGTCATCAAAATGAGGTCACCGAGACTTGGAAATTAATTACATTTGTTTGCAAGGCGTAACCAATGAATTAGAGTTAATGATCCTGAAAAATATAAAGTTGAGAGTTTTTGAGACGAAAGTTGGGTGATAAATTTTACGGCTCAGAAAATTGAATTTGGTTCATATGGCGGCCGGTCGGCTGGTTATTTATCTACGAGTAAATATATACGACTTATATGAACAACATTATAATGAAACCACGTTAAACACGTTAATCTGGGAAAAGTATAAGAGTTTTCCAATTATTCTTTTTCATATAATAATAATAAATAAATAAAATGCCTAAATAGTTTATTTGATTTAGCTGAAATTTGGTAAAGTGGTAATATTAGACTCTGAACTATCACACAATTTATTTTTAAACGATGATTGTTAAATCACGGGTTGTCGTATCAATAATTATTAAAATAAGCTTACGTGACGCTGTGCTGCCTGTGAATTGAATTGTCCACGCCTATATTATCCAGGTGTTTACAAATCTACAGTAAATATGTACTTTACAGGTGAATGTGTAATACCTTGTGTTGACTATAGCCAGCTTTTTGAATATTTTTATACCTTTTAGGTAAGCGTAGACTGCAGCAATGCTAACCCCTGTAGAGGTAAGACTACGCGGCCAATATGGCGGCGTAGCCAGTAACTAGTTACTAGCCAGCGAGGAGTTAACACTAGGCTGGCTACTGGTAAACCTTGTACTAAGTAAAAGAATACCTCTAGCTTTCTGCAGCAGGGTGACGGTGGGGTTCTGCGCGCGCGGCAGGCGGCTGGAGGAGCCGAGGGTGCTGAGCCCGGTGGCGGGCGCTGACTGCGAGGTGCGGAGCACGCGGGACTCGCTCTCGGAGCCGCTGGTGCAGCCGCCGTTCTGGTCGGAGCTCTGGAAGTGGTGGAAGAAGTTTTTACAATTATATACTTGTCTAGTATATGCCTAAACTCAGCAACGTATTCGTCTTTCAGTAAGTACATACAGGTGATGATAATACTTGCTTAGCAGTAGGAGCTTAGAAGAGGCATAGACGATTTACCATACTTATGCCATATTCTGTTAATCTACTCTATTTGAAAGAATTTAGTTGAAAAAATAACAGTGACATGGAACAACTCTTGAATATGTATTTGATTGTTTAATTTTGTGTTTTCGCAACAAAAGAGCGAGAAATCACTAGTATTTTTTAAAGTGTACAAGTAGTATCTACAGCTAAATTTTAAGTTATAAACGCGTGCAAAGTCGCGAGTATCAAAAAGTACCTAATAAACCCTCGTTAAAAGCCCGAATTAGATTCGTTCATAACAAACAGTGGGCGGGCACGTTACATTATCCTACATCCATATTTGATAAGTTTGATTACACAAACACAATGGACAGTTGGAATTACTTTTTTATTTTTATACAGGTGTAGGAAGACCTGTGCAACGATGGCTGGATGATATTAGAAAGTTAGAAGGAAACATCTGGGCCAGAACAGCGCAAAACAGGGAATATTAGCGTAAGAGGGCGGAGGCCTATGCCCTGCACTGCAGTGGGTCCCATTAAGCTGATGATGATGATGATGACAGGCATTATTTATCAGCTTGAATATTGAGCAGGTAAGTAAAGACTGACAGTCTAAAGTTATGTAAGCTTAAAAGTTGGACGTCTTATCAAAACAGCCTGAAGTGCTAACTAAATCAATTCAGGGAGTACTTTCTTAAACTCGATTATAGAGTTCTTCTATTGGAAACCTCTAAATAAATGTTATTGGGCGAGTTTCGTGCGTAATTTTATACTAACTGTTGTATGGTAAGATTCAAACATTATGAGAGATTATTTTATTGATGAATTACGTAATATATTTCAATTCGTAGTTATGTAAGCCATGAGCCATCAGGGTAATCACGGAAATAAATAATCAAATAAAAAAAATCAAATCAATATAATTTATTGTACGTCAATAACAAAATACTACAAGTTTAGTATACAGAAATGAGAATAGAGAAAAGAGATGTCGGCCTTGATAATACATGAGAGTATATGTTTTTATTGAAACATTTTTCTCACAAAAACTAAAATTTGTTTATCTAGATAGGCTATTGGTTGGGATACAAGCAGTTTCAAGAATTAATTACTATACTTTGTATAAAAACATACTCGGGTAATTATTGTCCCTTAAGGTTTCGTAATGAAAGGGGAATCTCACAATAGCGGCCGTAAAATATTCCGCGACAAGTAAATACGTAAAGTGCTTATTGTGTCTATTTCTGGTACCAATGTTGATTTATAGAGAACATTTTCTTGGTAATTTATGTACGACTAGGTTTACTCAAAGAAATATTACGCCAATAATTGAATAGGAATATCTTAGAGTAAGATTGACACTTACATCGAAAGTTCATAACACAGACGTTTTTGTTTTCTCCAGACTTTGTAGGTACTTATAAAGTATAAACTATGGCAACATTCCAGAAAATAATAATTTAGTAATGACGATTATTTTTACTTAGATTTAGAAGTTATATCTAAGTTTTGAATTTATTCGAATGCTCTCTATCAAAGATTGAGGCACCAATTGTTACGAACTTAAAAAAATAATTTAAGTTTAGTTTAAATAATAAAACGCATTAATTATTCGTTGTTATGTTTTTATCCCCTTTTGATTCATGAGTACATTTACTGTAGCAGACTACGCCGTAGGCTGTCTACGAACGCTACAACATTGCTACGAACATCCCTCGGGGGTGATAATGATTGCTGCTCTACGCTGATTTTTTGTGAATAAAACACCTGCAATGTTTCCGCCTACATTTTGGGTGTTCATTTTCTACAAATATTTTTAGTACGACTTAAGTTATTACTGATATTGATTTAAATACAATTCATTCTAGTCTTTCTCTCTTTTTCAAACATGGCTACCGACATATCGACAGTCAAAATAAAATAACTGAAAACTAACAATTAATTTGCGTCGTGATGCTTGTCCTAACAAAATAATGTTTACCATCCAAAGTCAAAGTCGTTTATTATGTTTTCAATTACATTATTATGTTATGTTGCAGATGTTATGCATAATATATATATTCATGAAGAACACAATATACCCTCAAAGGGTGTTCACAAAGAAAATTGCTGTCTAGGGTAAAACAACGTATAATAGATATCGGTATTGTTAATATGTAGAGATTACTTACTCCAAATTTCCTGCGCGTAGGCGGCGTGTCTTCAAAGTGGACAGGACGGTAGGCCTTCCGTCCAGCCAGGGGAGAGGTGCCAGGGCTCCACACGGGAGGCGGCGGCGGCGGGGGCGGAGCACCCGGGCTGGCGGGCGCAGGCGCAGCCGGCGCCGGCGCACCCGGCCTCCACACGGCTGGAATAAACAATAGTAGTCATTTATAGATGGATTGTTTACATACAAGAAAGAAATTACATGTAGTCAGTAAGTTAGTATGCAAGTGGCCAACTATAGTGTTAGGATTAAGAAACTTTTAAAAGTAAGCTTTTTAATCGATTTGATAAGTCTAATCATAATATAAGATGTGATAATTAAATTTTGTACTTTTTTTGGTCATTAAAATTAATCGTCCACGCCTGAAACGCAATTTGGCAGACTGGCGATTCCAGAAACGAATGAAATGTTAAAATAGCAACGCATTAAATATTTTAGCACAACCACAGAACAACTAACAGTACTACTACACTAGACCAGAGAGGTCAAGATCATACTCATAACGCACAGGAAAGCTCTAGCAATAGGTATGTACATAATATAAATCAAAGTGGTAGTAAACATTGGCCCATAAAATTAATACGGCTTCCTCGACCTCGGTAACTTTCGGAAAGCAATATGTTAATACCAGCCAATAGGTAGTTGGCGTAGTATATTTGCACTATAAACATAGGCGTGCCTAATCGTGTGTTAGGGATGGTTCTTTTATTTGTTGTATTTATACTGCAATAAATTATGCATGCTAGTATATGCTTACGTAGTATATTTTTTCTTTGATATATCTATGGACACAATAATCTTAGCTCCAAAATATGTGTAAAAGCCTACAGATGATCATCTGAGGTCAAAGTGTAATGAAGAGTGTCTATATTTTACAAAATATTTCAAAAATAGTACCTTTTACATTTAGATAAGTATGTTTTTCGTATAGGTACATATATACAATCTCTATTCCCCTTGAACTATAATTTGTCGGTCTTCAAGTCGAGAGTAAACCGGTTTCTTCTAGGCAAGTGCGCTAGATCGTAGATTATAACGTTGCTTAACATCAGGCAAGTTGTAGTCAAGCATGAGCCTATTTCAAGTAAAAAAAAAAAACAAATTGATATGTTACGTTTATACCTCTCAAGTAATAAGTGTCACTGGACGTGTAAATATCGCGACAGAACGCAATTCATCATTTTATCCCGAGTAATACGCACTCTATTCAATTTGGGCGTTTTCACGTGTTGTGCATTTTACGATGTCGCTATAAATCTCTGCGGAGTGTCGCTTCGACGTGTGTTTGGTGGTTGTGCAAGGTATCTTTGTTAGTAATTGGTGGCAGCACTTTTGCATGTGTACTTCATTAATCTTAATTAATACATGTAAATAAAAACTCAATTTTCCAACTCGAGTACTACTCGCGGCTTAAGGGGGTTACCCGCGTTAATCGGTAAAAAATAGTTTTACCCAGTCTTAGGTTTAGATAAATTACCGTACAACATTTCATTCAAATTGGTTTTATTGTTTAAATATGGTGTAGGAACTTTATCTTTTAATTTAATTGTAACGTGATGGTCAATGACTAACTTATTTCTCTGTGTAATAAAATTGTAAGATAGTACAATTTCTATCATCTTTATTTTTCATTGTAGAAAATTCCGGATTGAAGACACATATTTGAACCATGTGTCGTTCTTTACTTGATTTCATAAGTAAAAATATATCTAAATCAAACCTTTTTAGTTCGAATATCATTCATCTGCAGAGTTCCTTTACCCCGACTCTAACAGTGTCGTCGTTTTGTACAAATTGCATTACCTACGGCCCGCCGGTGTCGGCCGTAGTAACGTCATCGTCAGCCTATTAGTTATGTATTAGCCTAACGAATTGTTTCAGAGGGTGAGTCACGACCCTCAGCCATGAGGAATACGACAAAGGAGGAGGATTAGTGGTGTGTTCACAACCCCACGAATTTTTCATGTTTAATGTTTACCGTCACTGGTATTGATCAATCACACAGGTATGTACGTTTAATCAAAATTGAACGCGGAAACGTTTGCGCCTCGCAATGAGCTGTGTTTACTCGGACCTTCCAATTATTGACATAGATCTGACGACTGGTGTAAGTGCTTCATTTCGACAGCACGGGGCACTCTCGTTTGCAAATAAGCCAAGGTTGTGTATCACACACGTGCTTTATTTGTCATCCTTTCTCTGATAATGCTAATCTAAGTTCACTTATACATTTCATTGAAAACTTATTGGCAAGACCTTTCCATTACTTACTGTATTGAATATATTTGCTTCCATTGGAACTATTCCAATGGATTGCTTGGTTTGTCAATGCAGAGCTGTTCTTGTCTCTCAATAGAACTAATATATTATTTCAGTGTATTTGCAAAACCAGTCCATTGCTATACTCTGTCGATGCTTCCAATCGTGCACTGCAGACCGTCTGACCCTTTTATGATAGCGCTCCACATTCCCAGCTATAATTAGGCCCAGAAAGAGTTCGCAACGTACCTACGTTCTGAATACCGGCGTATGGCGGCACTGCATTCAACCGTATCGAGATAATTGGTTATTTATCTAAAAAGCCCTGGGAAAGTGTGCCGACATCAAAGTGGGTATGCGAACGCAAATAAATTAAAACTGGGCTAAAGGCGAATTCAATTAAGGAGTAACTGAGAAAAATCTACGCTTCATGTAGGGCTGTGTGGGTGAGTGTCCTGTATAAGACATCACACTAGTACACTCCTCGTTATAGCGAAACCAAAAACAAATCTAACATATACAGTTCACATAAAAGGTCGGTTACAAATATCACGTAATACAAAAACGCTGGTTAGCCATTCGCGATAGATGCCGGATAGAATTAGTTGCTAATTGGTCCGTGTACGATGTAATATAAATAGTTGTTGTTGTGGAAGTTCCTAAGACCCGCACGAAACGGTACGCTTCCACCTTTATTGTTCGTACCGCTAGGTTGTGGAACTCCCTGCCTGGCTCTCTGTTCCCCACGCACTATAATCCAGCGATCTTCAAAGCGAGAGTGAATCGGTTCTTATCGGGTAAGCACGCTCCATCTTAGGCCATAGCCTTACTTGCTATCAGGTAAACTATGGTCAAGTGCAAACCCGTTCAAGTTAAAAAAAAAAAAAAAAAGTTAAATGTTCTCATGACCATTGTTCACAGCCCTTAGTCGAATAAACACAGTTCTAGGTATAAGCATCTCTTTGTTTATGCCATCATCACCATTTTGCGATTGTCAAATTGGACATGCAAATCATACATCTTAGTCAGTACATTTTAGCTCTTATTTTATCAAGGGATTTTGTGTTACGCGTTAAATTGTAGGTCCCGACTGTTTGTTTAGTATGGCAGGCGTAAAGCGATGTCAGAGGCCCTTAGGGCGACTTGATAAACTCTCGACACCAGAGTTGGCCACTCTCATTCGATAAGAAGAAGAGGTCTTTGACGGACTATTATGGGTCTCAATGTGTTGTCTATGGCCTTGTACGAGGGTGAAGGCTGGCCATTGCGTATGTGTGAGTGGGATTTGCAAACTCGCGTCGGATCCATTTTTCCGACGGGAAAATAAAAGTTGCCGAGGTGTTTGATGCAATTCCAAACAGCAACCGCTGGTTAGTTTTTGGCACGAACATAACTCGAAGTCTGATACGTGCTATGTTCTGAATATGTGGATTTTGATACTAGAGAATGGGATCTCTATTTTTACATTTGCTTCTGCTACGTGTAAGTGCTTAACACACTCTAAGATAAATTCTAAGCCCATAAAATTATTTGGAAATGAGAGAAAATGACAATAGCATAACGTTTACCAGGAAAATAGAGGTTTGAAACCTGCTCGTCATTTTTATTTTAATTCATTTTCAAATGTTATTATATTTATTCGTCATAGAAGTTTGTATACCTACATAGATAATATAAGATAAGATAAGATAAGATAAATAATGAAAGAAATTTAAATACTTATTTAATGCACAATGCGGTGTACAAGAATACATAGATATGTCTATTTCTGTATACAAACTTTTATGACAGATATGTCATCTGAAATATACATACGCGAATAGAATACGAATGAGGTAACATTATCCTATTCATCACAAGTTTCCCCAAATTATCTGTCAGAAATTCTTATCTAACACAGAAAAGAAGTTATAACATGGCGAGGTTTGTAACTTATTCAACAACTCGGTATTTCTACATCTAACTTGTACTTGAGGCTGTACAAGACAAGTACGAGCATGGATAAAACTGTAACTAAAATGTCTTGCCAGAATACGATTTCAAATCTGACTATGGTATTTAAAGTGCTGCCGGAGTGATTGAAGAGTAATTTGGCTCGTATTTTACAGTGAGGACGAATAAAAACTAAGTAGCTTTTCCATTTAGAGATAATTTGCACAGATAATGTTTATACTTTCGTAATCTCAGGTACCGATACTTTTAGGTCAGTCGATTCGGAATTCAAATCACAAGCTCGCCGTAAGTGAGGCTAACTTTAACTTAGTACTTTCATCTAGAATCTAATTATGAAAGTTTACGTGTATCGCAAATAGGATAGCAATATTTGTACCTGTTCTAACGGAGATCTGTTAGACGAAAAGGTTCTCATTTTGTGCCTGATTAAACTAAAGGGAAAATTTTAGCAATCATAGAGTATATGTCTATTATTGTATTTTCAGTAAAATACATTGATTTTTGACCGATTTGATTTAATTTACTAGACATATAGGTAATACAAAAAGTTATTTTATGCTTGCAGTTTAGTCCCAGATCAACATAGACCCAAACTGTGGGTTAAGAAGGTTACTTATTACATATTTTTTACAGTCCATATATGAGTTTCACATAATTTGAAGTAAGCAGCAAGCTCTTATTGGAGTAACAAACGACCTTATACGCATTAATCATTGGTCCTAATTAGAAACAGATGTCACGGTGCGTATAATAACACAAGACCGCCCTACAGCTCTATTAACAAAGAATAAACAGTGATTATAATTTGAATAACACGCAGTTTCAGTATTTTTTAAGAAAATATGACGAATGAATAGATGTACTACCTATTAAAAAATGGTAAATCATAAAGCTAATAGCTATTTCGTATTTAATTCCCATTGAATATATTACCTATATCGCATACGCCAAATGATAAGAGTTCTCACTTTTAACGAAATCGGGTTAGGAAACTATGCTATCTAAATTTAATATTCTTAGTCCTTTATGTCAGTTCGCGACGTATATTAAAACGTCGGAAAACTGCAAGTGGTTGAGAAAGAGATGATATATTTCAGGCTCACTTCCGTCGGGAAGTTTTCTCGTTAGAAAGACTGTGTTTACTAGATCAGTCCTCCAACTACTTCGGTATTTACGGCACCAAGTTTCTTCAAGAATAAATTATTAATTTTAACTTGGAACGGCTCAAAGTTTTCATTATTCAAAACCGTTTAGTTTAAGTTCTGCTAGCAATTCATAAGTTTAGTAAATCCTGAATGACGCATCTTTACGACAGCAAGTTTAGATTGCATAGTTACAATAGATCAATCCTTGCATCAGTTATAATTATATTTTTATTTGATCAATCAAATGTAAAAATGTATGTCAATAAATATAAGCCGCCTAAATGCCTCTTGATATTTAAAAGTAACACAAAAACAAACCAACATGCACATAAAACACCATAAAAACAAAGCAACATATTCGAGTCGCATTGTTTACTTTGAAAAGGTCATAACTGTTATCTTTGTAGTACTATTGTTTAACAGTTATGTGTACATATAAATGTAGTCATATTTACACGTAGTATGGCAAAGGTGGGGATTTAAGCTCGGAAACGAAAGTTTGTAATTTACGGTTTAACGACCTCCAAGGGGCGCGTTTACAAAGGGCATGGCATTTTCTTTGTTCAAAGCAAAAAAGCAAAATGTCACTAGCAAGACCGGCGAGCTATACCAGCGTTGGGAACTAAAAAATAGTACTTGAAATTTTACGCTACCTTTATGTAACACTAGATTATGTTTAACAATGATAAGCTTATGGAGCTACTAGAAAGAATATACGTTCTTTTGTGATGATAAAATTATCTAAAGCAAACGAGTAAGCACGTTCTATCTTAGACCATAACTTTTGCTTACCATCAGGCAAACTATGGTCAAGTGCAAACCCTAATTTGTATACCCTAGTTTGTTGTTCTAGCTAAAAATATGTATATATTATGGGTTAAATTGAGGTTGCAAAGTCTTTACTATAACATTTACTTAATCAATTTATTTACGCTTGAAACTGATAATATGCACTTTTAGAGGTAACAAGAAGTTTGTTCTTGAAATCTCTAAACGCGATTTATTCTTTATATTCAATAATATCTTGCTCTTCAGAAAAAAACAAGACCCTATAAGTTTTATTTCTATACAGTCAAATCAGTAGTCCATAAAGTGTATATTCTTAGCAACGTAAAGATTAGGTATCCAATTTAGTAATTACACATATGTTTAGACAATGGTTGATGACAGACAATGGCAGTTGAAGCTAATAATGATCGATTACTGCAATTACATGTCCTTCACGGTATCGGCATTCAAATCACATTAATATGGACCTAATATGTTATTTAAAGAAGATAACATTACTGAATATTATCTAAGGATTAACGCGTGCATTTCATTCTGATTTTTGCTAATTTTAATCTAACAAAAACATCACTACATAAAGTATTGCTAATTCTGTTCACACTAAATTTTATACTAATTTATTAGAAAGAAAGAAAATATATTTATTGAGACACACACAAAACTGTAACCTATTTACTTACTAAACTTACAAGCTAAGAGTGAGATGTCTCAATACAGTCGCAACTCAGCCTAATGCTGATGGCACACACGGGGAGCCACCAGCGCTGATATTCTGTTGCGGCTGGCGGTGACGTCACACACACCAAGTGAACATATTAAACCATGAACATCAACAATCGATTACTGTTTGTTATAACATCATAATGACCATTCATAGTTTGAAAGTTATTTATAGAATCGCCTGTGATTGTGTAGATTTTCAACTTAATATCAATATTTTTGTAAGTTTCTCTCAAGAAACTAGTTCTCGCGGGCTTATGGTAGTTAAGTAGGTCAAACTAAAATATGTTGTTTGCACAAAACGCTAACAACTACAACAATTTAAGTGAGATGCAGAAACTTCGGCCACCGCTTGAGCGAATTTGTTCGACGCTCAAGATATAACTTCTGTTCGGTTTTAAATTGCATTCAAAGAATGTAAAGCTTTTAGACTATACAAACTGAATAAGGTTTGATCCAAAATGTATTGATGTATTGATCATAAATGGATTGATTCAATTTATAGACTGTTTATTTTTAGTCTCAGTCAATTAGCATAGTACGGGATCCCTAGTACATTTTCCATCGCTTATTAATAACAAGCTGATTTTTCGTGGGTAGCTTCCTCTTGACCAGACGCCCAAGATTCACCTTACAGTGATGTTGGTAAGTGGTAGCTTAATAGGGATAGCAAGGATGAACTATGTTGATTTGTCGATTTTTTTTAATTTATTTGACTGGCATGTTAGCTTAGTTGGTAGTGGCTCTGCCTTCTAATCTAGGGGTTGCGGGTTCGATTCCCGCCTGACACAAGTATTTATGCATTTTAAAAAAATGTATAATTTCTTGTGTTGAGTCTGGTTGTTTGTATGTATAATAAGTATGTATTTACAAAAGAAAAGTATATAAGTATTATATCCGTTATCTAGTACCCACGACACAAGCGTTTGCTTAGTGTGGGGCTAGATGGCGCTGTGTGCAATGTCCCGAAATATTTATTTATTTATTTATTACTAACCGAATTTTTAGCAGTGTTTTTACCGAATTTCTTATACTTATATATAACTACTCTACAGTTTGCCTAGATTTATTAGAAAAAAAAAATGAGTATGGAATATTTGAAGTGTCCACCCACAGCCCTAAATTCCCAAAAAACAAAATGTATAGTATATGTGTAGTATACACTTGTGAGGATATATATATATATATATATATATATATATATATATATATATATATATATATATATATATAGTATATGTGTAGTATACACTTGTGAGGATCGTTGATATGTTCCGAGAGCGTCTCGTATCTATCAATCTGATAGCAGCCGAGGTTGCTAGGGTCGAGAAGAGTGATCACAGACACAAGCAGCATCAATCTTTTTAACAAGTCCAGTAACAAGTGGCCAGTAAGCAGAATTATTTAGGGGTGGAAAACGGACCTCGATCGCCACATTTTCATTTTTACGGTCGATACGGTATCGTAATAACATTATCGGAATTTAACGATACATGATATTAAAGCGGCCGGGCTCGACCGGCGGCATGTTTTCCACCGACCTCCTCATTTCGCCAGTCCGCCATTCACGATACCAATCTAGTTATCGGACCGACTCGCTGCGATATTAAAATCCAATTTTGTATGCTTCATGCCATACCAACCCCATATAATAAATTCATGTCAGAAAAATAATATTTCCTACTCGACTACCTACGTGGCCGCGGTGAGCTTGTATTAAGTTTTCAATTATAATAAACTACAATTGGTTCGATTACATTCCACGTTATTATTGCACATTTGTTCGGGTGCTGGTATTTCTCTCAGCTAAATTATATCAGTGTTTGATGTCAGTTTTTAAAAGTGCCCAGTGTACGAAAAACCAGTAAGTAAATCAAATTCATTGTACCACTAGGATTAAAATTTACACTTGTGTACTAGTTTTATAAGTAATGAATCAATAAAGACCTTTAAAATTGAATTGAATTGATATCAGTTTGTAACGCATTGCTAACTACCATTTAATACAATATAGTTATTCATATACCAGTAAATAAGTATTAAACTTTATCTCTAAGTTGTACAAACAGTAAAATAATAAGTAGCAAAGAAAGAAAGGGAACAAGAGTAAGTAAATAATGCAAAATAAAAGGGAGAATACTAACTAAACAATGTGGACAAACGAGAGAATTGTGTCAGCATTCGCAGACCGTTCCGACGAGGGGAGAGACTGAGAGATATTAAATTATTGTCTGGAAGATGCTAATAGGGCTATTAGTTAAAAGGAGGGGACAAAAAACTCCGCATTACCAAGCGATCCGAACGACAAAGCTGCTTTCAAACTGGCATTTCATTTGTTAGCTATTTTCACAAAGTACAAATGGATTATGTACTTTGTAGCTTCGTAAACTCTAGCGCTTTCTTTAATTATTTTTATTACCAATCTCTAACGGTGGCACAAAAGTTAGAGTAGTATTTAGAAATAATTCTATGATAATTGCAAAAACATTTTGCTTCAAAATTTTCTAAGTTATATGTATAGACTTACCTACTTCGATTGAAAATGTACTTCTTATTGAATGTAAAGAGCTAAGTACTTATAAACTTATATGTGACGCAAAAACTAAAAACGGAGGCGTATAGTAGGCCCAACAAAACACAACAAAAAATCACAGCAATACCTTCAACAATGTATTTAATTAAACCAGAACAATAAACATTAATATTTACACATTTTTCATAATGCTCGCAACAGTTTGTTCTACCCACTGAATATTTTTATTCGAATGGAGGCATTTAGTATTCCGACGAGGTATTGTTGTGATGAATTTGAGCTATTTTATTTTTGAAAGGGGTTCTTTTAACGGTACTTAGCAACGGGACTAGGAAAATATTTAAATCCCGGCTTATTCACGGTGTTCTGGTTGTGGACCTGAGATATTTTTATTTAAAGGTCGTTCTTTAATGTTTCTAAGCCGCGCCTTAGTGTGTGGTAACCGGAAAATTCGCATGTAGTACGAAAGGTCAGTAAAACGTCGTACATAACATGACATGCTTTTGAGCATTCCTCTTCTTACTTTTGGTATGGAGGTAGTATAGTATAGAATCCTTAAGTTACAATTTTTAATACAAACAATGTGAAACTAAGAAATCTGCTACTATGAAATTAAGACAAATACTGTTGTTTTAATTTTGCAAGTAGCAATAAAATAACATAAACAATAGAAATTGCGCATGGTCACCATTATACAAATAAATCAAATAAAATGTTTTGACTTTAAATCTTTCCTAAACTGTATGTTCATGTTTAGTAAATAGCCTTATTGTCTACAGCTAAACAAGTCGACAGTTAATCTGCAGGCGTTAGAAAAATCTTCAAACCCGAGCTTAGCACTTAACCGCGTTTTCGTTAACTTTTTAAACTTAATCCACTAGTAGCCGTCTTGGAGACAAATCCATCTTATTTCCAAGCTCGCTTTGTTCTTGTCTGCAACATTGAAGAGTTTAACCAGCCATTCAAAGAAACTAACCAGCTTCTTACTTATTGTCAGGTATAAGTAGATAACTTGAGAAGGTTTTATGTTAAGACGTAAAAAATAAAATCAGCGGAATGCATCAAAATTAATTTGACTATAAGACGACTAAAATAAAACGTAATTATTTGTTGCAGGCTCTACAAAAATTGCGATTATCGAAAAGCGATATATCCTACCTATATAAGTGTTTATAAGTTTTCATTTAAAAATTGTAATATTTACTTGAAATTACGTATGATTTAAAGTATGTATGTAAAATTGTTATTATGTAGTATTTACGCTCATTTTCCAATAAAAGTTTAAGTTAGAATTAAGGTATCGAAACTATAATAAAGTATTCTTCTTTCTTCAGTTTATGTATCACTACCAATGAATATCTCTATCTAGCACTGGATTTACAAATTCTCGCTAAATTACAACCCCGTATCACATAATTTCACCGGACAAATAAAAATTGAAGCAAAGTTTTTCACATCCATATTTTTCCCATCGCACTCGACCGTTAGGACGCGTGATATTTATGTCATGTTGAATTTTTACCGCAAAAACTGATATAGGTGGTCAAAAATACGAAAACTGAGAATTGTTTTTTTTAAATACGGGTATAGGTTAGGTGGGGGTTATTTTTTTCACCTTGTACTAATATTTAAGCACGAAAGTATGGTTCTTAAAATATTAATAGGTATTTGTTGTATCATTTTTATGCCAAGTTAATTGCTCTTGAATAAAAGTACTGTCTCTAAGCTCAACATTCTTTGCCCACAAAGACCAAACGTAACCTGAGTTATTACAGATAATTTGTAGATCCAATTAACTACTATTCAAACACTAAATTAGGTCCAATTTACCGAACCTTCTGGAACTGTACCGCATACTGGTTTAATAGATGATAGATGATTGACGAATTGTTGCCGTGAAGGTCAAACTTACCTGAAACAAAGAACAAAACATTATTGATCGGCTCTTCACCTGACTGTCTAGACTTTCATCAGAAACAATACAATCTGGGCTAATTATGCGCACAAATAAGTAGGGTATGGGAATATCCAGAGTGGTGATTATGACTCGGAGAGAACTTCTGATCTAGGCACTATTTCAGACTAGTCATTGGTAGGTAACATAGCAAAGTCATAGTAAAATATAGGTACATAATAGTTGCAAACAGTTCTGACTTTTGCGGTCAAGACTCGCACGAAGCGCTTTGATTCTACCTTCATAGTAAGGACAGCGACACTATGGAACTCTCTACCTGGAGCCCTGTTCCCAGAAAATTATAACCCAGGGGTCTTCAAATCTAGAGAAAATAGGTTTCTTCTAGGCAAGCGTGCTACATCTTAGACTATAGTGGTGCTTAATATCAGGCAGGCTATAGTCAAACGTTAGCCTATTTAATGTAAAAAAAAAACATAAACAGCAAAATAAAAATAAATAATACTAAAAATATTCTAAGCTATCTTTCTGAACACTGTTACAAATATCATGAAAAAACCTTAGACCAATCAATAAAAATAAATTTAGTCGCGCGTTTCGAATTCAGCAGATAAAATCCCTCGTAAAAGCATCGTGTCCGGGGAAAGATTTGTTATTTGCCAGTTTATTATGGTTACTCAAATAGTCGTGTTTCCTGTTTTCGCGTCGGCGTCGTTAGAATACACGAAATAATTTAGAGACACCTAATTACAGATGTCCCTTCTACAACCCGTTCTGTCAACGCACTGCGTAACCCAATCAGCATACAGACTTACATAATATCATAGACTAAGTATATTTAAGATATTTTTCTTTAAATTCAAGTAATTTATTTTGCAAAATTTGTATTTTATAGTAATTTTTTTCACGAGACATGACCGATGCCAACACTTATTAGCATTGTAATAAGTTAGTTGTAATTCTGTATGTTAATAAAATATATCTATCTATCTATCTTATTATAAAAAATAATTTTAATTAGGTACCATAAGTAATCTGAAGGAAGCTTAAGTTTCAATATTGATTTATAAATAAAATAATAGAAGATAGACTGATTTTAAATTCGACTTGTATGTATCACACTGCAGATGATATTGTTGGAAATGTACAAATGTCCTTTTAATTATAAGGTTACAAATTCGGATTTCAAGTCTGAACCTTTTAACAAACATAATGCCAAAGTAGCTATCTACAAGTGTCACAATGAGTCGTCCACTAGATGTATCATCGGTGACTAGTTATGCAATTTGACATGATGCCAGGCGTCAGGCGCTCAGGTGTAGCGCGACCTCCGTGACGCCTGCTTGTTGACACTCTGACTCACTCTTAGGGCCAGTTTAAACACATTAGTACTGAATATTGGATTAATATTGTACAGACTAGTGGACGCTCGCGGCTTTCCTTGCATTATATCAGGATATAAAGTAGTCTATGACACTCTTATGACCTCATACTATTTACATACCAAAAATCATAATGATCCGTAAAGCCGTTTCTGCGTGATGAGCTTTTAAAAAAACAGTCAAAAATTATAAAAAAAAACTAGTGAAACGTGTTTTATTATCGACTAGTGGGTGCTCGCGGCTTCGCTCGCATTAAGAAGTAAAACTTGCATCCCCAATTTCACCCATTTAAAAGTGGCATTTCCAAAAATCCTTTCTTAGCGGATGCCTACGTCATAATATCTACCTGCATGCCAAATTTCAGCACGATCCGTCCAGTGGTTTAGGCTGTGCGTTGATAGATCACTATATCAGTCAGTCAATCAGTCAGTCACCTTTGAGTTTTATATATATATAAGATTTAAAGTATACCCAAACATTTCTTTTTTCTAAAATCTTCTATGTTCAGATTTGTGACCCTCTTCAGTTTCATTATATGTATAGATTCATGTAATGGTACAAATAGTTAGTATAGTATGAAAGCTACGTAGGTTCTGCAATACATCTCTACATTTTTGAAAACTTAATGCCGAAGTTAAAGACAAAGATGTTGTAGCCTAACGTGTAATTGATCTAACAGTATTTTTGTTTAAGATTTTTATATGTATGAGAAAAACATCAAGTTCTATTCAACTTAAAATTTTGTGAAACACGAAAGAAGTCAGAAGCTAGGATAAAAATGTTATCTACTACAACTACTGTTTTATGAAGGGCTTGTTGTATCACAGGTGCTCCGGTCTACTAATGAATCAGGTTAATGATGGAACAAGAGATAGATCAAGGCTGAACCAACCTTGTTTGTTGATGACATGTTTTAAAGGTACAAATGAACCACCTGACTTATAGCGAGTGCATGACTTTACAACGTTAGTACCTATACCAAACTGATTCATTTAATTGTAGCTCTACTTTACCTACCCGGGAAAATTGCATGTCCAAACAGGCTCAGTAAGTTACCGCATGATTAAACTTAAAGAAACGAGACCAGGGACGTGATTGGCTATTTTATGATCAGTGAGACGAGCCGCGTCTTACATGACGGCTGCTAAAGCTCGCCAGTCGTGACGTCATCTCATTACAGACATGAATGAACATTATTTTTAGAGACAGAAACTGAAATCGACAATAACTCAAAACTTGTTTGAAACCGACTGCCCACTCATTCGAATTCCCAATTAGCTGGAATTTGCGGGTAAAATAAATACGCAACTTTTGTTTTCTTTCGTCGCACCATTCGGAAACCGTATTGGATAGTATCGACATCAAATGTGAATAACACGTGAATGCGGGCGCGGTTTAATATTCGACCAAATTCCACCTGTATTTACGAAAGCAGATGCGGTAAAGGGTCGCGTTACTAAACATTGAATACATCGCCCAACATTCGGGGAATATATTGGCCAATATTTGGTATCGAGATATTGTACAAGAATAAAAGCGCGCCGTATTGGGAGTATACAAATGTGCGCTTTTTTATTCATACCCAGATTGGTACATTTTGCAGTTCTACGGAAAATATTAAAAGCGTAACGAAATTGAACTTGTCAATATTTATTATTGCTTTCAAATTGATTTGATCCAGTAACAAATCTAAAAATACTTAGGCATATAATACGTCTAGATGAAAATTATGTTTTGATTGATATGGAGAACATTTATTATTCCCCAAAGCCACTAAAGCGTTTAGTATTCTAAATTAATACAAAATGGCTAAATAATAACAGATATCACGTTCTTTGGTACATACGGTTAATGTGTATTCAATGTCTTAACGATAGAGTATTTCGTTGTAAATTACACCCTTTGTCTGGATATAATATCTATAGAACCGTTTCAAACTGACGATATGAATACTAAAAATAAGGTTCCCGAGATATGAGATATTGGCTGTTAGATATTATTGCCATCTAGCACATACGCTGAACTTTTCGTACGCATAAAAGTTTAAGTACATAACTGATACGAAGTATCATAAAACACAAGTATCAAAATGTGTTTTTACAACCAGGTATTTTTAGACTATTTTTAAACTTAGCGAAAAAACTAAATTTGCATTTTGTTCTCGTGTTGCTATGTTAATTGTTAATTTAAAATAACGGACAATGTGACACATACAAAAATGTAATGTTAACGAGTAATAAACACAAGTTAGAGGCGGCGAAAGCCCGAATCCCTTTATTTCGATCGAATATTATGGGCAGTTAAAATGATTTGGGCGTTGGTTGACACACATCTGGGCTGCGTAGACCTCGCTATTCCTGGCTCCGTCGCTCCGCTTAATGGCTCGAGACGTTATTCATAGGAAAATTATATTTAGCTTATTATTGCGTAATTTGAAAGCAATTTAAAACAACATCGGTTTTGTAGTGGCCATTACGATTGGCGTCGTTACGTCCGCGCAGTTTCCGTTCGACGTTTGTTTTGCTTTCGCAACAGTTTCTTTTGACGTTTTTCTGGAACACGACTGATAAAGTTTGTAGGTTTCGAACATGAAAATATATCATAAAGCTCACGATATGCTATTGAGAGCTACACAGACGGAAAATATTTCTAATAAGACATCCATAAAACGAACTGACTCAATACATCAGCCCCTGGGCATAAATAAACGTAATCTAAAACAAATTATTACACAAATCAATTTTTTATACAAATCGTATGTAAATTAGATTTAGGGCGAACTGAATTTTATTGTTAAGGGCGGAAATGTGAAAATTGCTTGCAGATGGGAAAATGTAAACACATCTTCGCCAGACTCAGATGAGATGAAAAATGTGATGAATGAACGTATAAATAATCTAGGCGGTCGTTGCCAAGATTTTAATCTGAAAGATGAAGTTGGGTTAACTTTAAAAATCCTCACGGATTCATAATACTACTACATTTTGAGAATCGAAATGTTTGGCCAACACATGAGTCATAGATTGTTAGTACTGTAGTGAAATTTGAAAAAACATGTCATAGCTAGTATAATAGCGCAATTAACTTGTGTAAACCCTATTTTAAATTGACTTTATTTTTGTAACACGATCATGACTCAACTAAATTTATCTATATAGACATTTTAAATCCAAACAGAGCCCGAATATCAAGTATGTATTAAACTGATGATTCCCGAGTTCGTGAACCAGTTCAGTGCATGTTGACCAGACTGTGTTACCGCTGAGTAGCCAAAACTATACGCTACCATTTCGGAATTGCATCGCATGGATAATTGCGAACACAGTTTGAATCGAGATCAATTCGATATTCCTATGAGGATTAGTATTACCGGCAGCCGCGCCGCTCTACCGATCACTATGTTTGACATTCGAGACTTTATAATTTCATTTTCTATTTTATGCAGACAGAATTGAGTGTCGTTCTGTCAAGGTTGGCAGTTTGTCTCAAGAACCACAACGAGCGATGTGTTTGATTAAATAAATTTAATCAAAGGTAAAGATTAGGTTTATTTGAAGGAAAATGATAGGTAGCAAAGTCTGCGTAATATATTTGAAGAGGTGACCGGCTGTTTCCGTTATATGACATTGAAAAGGTCGCCCGCAAGGCCTTGGCGCGACTGACGCAGCAGATTGCTGAATAGAGCAAAAGGGGAGCTTTGTCCGGCTTTCGGGTAGAGCTGCCAATGATGATTTCATGCGGACGGAATAAAGTGACGATTCCTCAAGGACGGATTGAGGTTAGCGTCACAAGGAACGCTTTGTTTTCCAATAAAGTGAAACGTGGTGTTAAGCCAGTAACGCGGCAATATGTTTACAACCGATGGCGGTTGTTCATAAAATGTGTAATGTTATAAAACGAATAGCGCGTAAGGTCGCAGGGCATCTGGCGGTGAGCGCACATGTGTTCGCTATTTTTATCGCAGCCAGTCAAACCACTGATATCGCTAACTGAATTGTGCCGCCCGCCGCTAAAGCGAAAAAAATAATGGATTGGAAACGCACAGTCATTAACTCCGATTGTTTCTGTCAGTATGAAAACCAATAGCGGCGATAAAGTAGTTTCAGGTCAATTCACGGGAAATAGTTTATGTGAAACAATAAGCCGACATCTATGTACACAGATGGAGTAATAATAGGCTTTGTAAAATGGTGCCCTGATGGTTTTTTTCCATTAACTCGATTTAAAGAAACAACTTTAAAGCCGATTTGTTGTTATCAAAGCGACATCAACACTAATCGTCATCAGAATCCAGGCGGCTTTATGTCCTAATCACAAAACCACATATATCTAGGTAACCACGTAGTCTAGGTAATATATGTCCGTCAGATAGTTGAATGAACAAGGAGATACGTGCAGGTCGGTCGGGAATGCATCTCCAGGTATCTAGCTTGCCAATGAGCAGGCTATTATGCAACGTACGCGCGCGGAATCGTGATAGTGCGGTCTGAACGTCATGTACCAGATAATTGGCTTCATTTCGAGATATGTTAGAACTCTATGGCTTGGAGCTGTATGGAGAAATGCTATGAAAGCTTCGAAAGTAGGTATGTGAGAAAGAGAAAATGTACTTACATTTTGATATACATAATACTCGTACTGCATAATAATATTACAAAATATAACGATAATATTAGCATTTCTTAGTATATACATATGCTAAATTTATTTTAGAATCGACGAATACTTAGTATTAATTTTGCCAAAAGGTAAAATAAGAGTACTGGACTGGTATATTATACTCTATGGTACCGGAAGTAACAAAGCATTTTTTTTTCTTGAAAAAGCCCGTGTAACGTCTATTAAGTATTATACAAAACACTTTTAGGAATTGATTTAATTACACGCTGTCCGTCATTAACAGGCGCTGCTTCACTATGTCCGTTTATTTTTCATATCTTCCAAATAAAGAGCAGCGAAAGCCTTCGATTGGCTCGCTTTTAGTGAACTTGAGGTAAACAATAATAGTGGGTACAATGGAGCTTTTACGTACACGGCCTTTGTCTGAGGCCGGGACGGCTTTTTTAAGAGCTTTATTGACTATACCAATATAGGAAATTTCACTGTCTACTGTCTACCAATGCAAACTTTGGACGTGTACAAATCGTGTGTGTGTAGGTAGGTTAATCTACATACATAATTAAGGATATCGACCAAGTCAAGCTACGTTAAGAGTAAATTAGGACTATTGAAGTTCGTGTGAAGATATATTTGTGGGTAAACAACTTAAGCCCTACATGATCACGTAATTATAATGTGTTTGAAAACAATTTTATATGATTTATTTATGAACTAAACCACCACAATTATAGCCGTCGCTATTATCACGAAGTCTTTTCTTAATCAACATGGCAAAGAAATTTCAGAGTAGTCGGATATCTAATAATATCTATAGGTGCATATAATAAAGCTGTAGAGGATCAATAATCTGTACATAAAAGATATTAAGGCAAAAAGTTGACGTAGGTACATATAGTTTAAATCTATACTAATATTATAAAGCTGAAGAGTTTGTTTGTTTGTTTGTTTGAACGCGATAATCTCAGGAACTACTGGTGCGAATTAAAAAAATCTTTTTGTGTTGAATAGACCATTTATCGAGGAAGGCTTTAGGCTATATAACATCACGCTGCAACTAATAGAAACGAAGAAACAATGGAAAATGTGTAAAAAAAGGGGTAAATTAATCATCTTTGAGGGCTTCAGTTGCGTGCGCTGAGAAAACGGTTCAAGATATCAAAAAAATGTGTATCAAAGAATTATTCCTCTTGAAATGATCTAACAAAATGTCTGCAACAGTATATATCTTTAAGGTTAACTCACTAGAACCGTTTTTATGGTAATAACTATTCCACGCGGACGAAGTCGCGCGCACCAGCTAGTGGATAATAAAAGACGTTTCAGCAGTTTTTATATTTTTGTCTCTTTATATCTGTTAATTTAAACGCTCATCACGCAAAACGGGTGAACGGATCAATATTATTTTTAATATGTAGGCAGTATGATGTCTTAGAAGTATTACAGGCTACTTTATATCTTGAAATATTGCGGGCAAAGCCGAGGGCGTCCACTAGTTTTTTACAATACTTTAACGGGCCAACTTAAACGGCATACCAGTAAGAGAAATGGCAAATGCAACGAGCAAACTTTCGCATGGACTTTGCGTATTCTTATTAGCTTTGACGTGAGCTTGCTAGACCGAGCGTCTGTACTTACTGTGCGCGGCAGTCACTTTGTTTCAAACAAGGGAATTCTTTTGAAAATATTCAGCCGGCAATAAATCTGTGGAGCGTGATACGCCACAGTACTGTTAACATATAGGAGTGTGTACACGGGACATTCATATAATGATAAACATACTATCTGTACATAAATATTATATGAAATGTTCATAGTTCACCAAACAGAGGTGTTCGTATTTTACTAAAGTTTAGCAACCTCGTGGATGTCAGTTCTTGAATGGTGAAATTCAGAACATGATAAAAAATATTATATTTAATTTTTGGACTTTTCATGAACTGAGAAACCTGACAAATTGTAGCCTCACAATCAACAGACCATTATAGTACAAACAGTCGTTTAATTATATCAGAAACGCGCAATAGGTTTAAATAGAAAATATAATATCCTAATCTTTCACAATCAACCTGCTATTTTAAGCAACGTTAAATTCATAATCACATTAAAGCAATAGCACATTTCAAATAACAGAGAACTTCCATTGGGTTCGATGCGACATCTTTCAGCGTACCATTTTTTCCCCCGGTGTAAATCTGAACGACGTAATGGGAAAAGTTGTAACAAGTATTCAGAACGTATTACGTGCCATTAATATTCTGACGAGTCGCCGACGTCGGCAACTCTATAAAAGTTCAATGAATGTTGCCCGCACAGCGCCGCACCAATAGAAAATATAAGGCATAGATATCTAACCGCAAGAAAGATTTAACTGCGCGCGAAACTGATCCTAACATTCAAAAGTATAATAGGGTCAAAATAAAAATACGATTCCACGCGGCGAGAATGTTTGATGCAAATAGCTTGTATTATACACCTTTCCTGACGCTAAGCACCACTTGACTGCTGTCTAACATTTAGCATTCTTTTCTTAAAAACGTATTTACTCTGTATTAAATTATATTATCATACGCGAACCCTACTATCTATCTTACTTGAACAATTATTTTGACAGCCCTGTCGAATCAGCATCCAGTTAACATGCAAGTATGATGATCCATCTATTACGTAGAATAATTTGGCATAATTATTTCCGAAAATGTATGGAATTATAACCCGTCTATGAGGTACAATGTCGTGGGCCACGATGTATAATTTTGACGCCTTTTATCATAGGTGGGTAATGTTATGTTGTACATGAGCGCCAAAAGTTTCATTTAATCATAATAAAACCGTGATTCTAAGCACGGAAATACTACGTGAATTGATTTTATGAAGAGACGAGTTGAACATACACGAATTTATCGCATTTTGTGAGCGAAAAAGATTTTTTTGAAACGACTGATTTTAATTAAACTTTTTATCATGGATCATTCTATTGAAAATGCAGGTATAAGAAATCCAAAAAACCCGATTTTCTAAGCGTTTCCACAAAAAAAAAAATTAAGCAATATAACTATTATTTAATAACCAATATCCAACTAAGTAATATATTTATAGATAACTGACTCTATTCTTACTTGCTACTACATGAAAACCGTCTCAATATTTTAACCTAATGTAAAATTGCCTACACACCTTTATTGCTCGCACCGCAAGGTTGTGGAACTCCCCGCCTGACTCCCTGTTCCCCACGCAATATAATCCAGCGATCTTCAAAGCGAGAGTGAATCGGTTCTTATTGGGTAAGCACGCTCCATCTTAGGCCATAGCCTTTGCTTGCTATCAGGTAAATTATGGCCAAGTGCAAACCCGTTCAAGTTAAACAAGAAAAACGCTCTTCACCAGTGATAAGTTTGATCAAAATACATCAAGTCTCGCTTACGTGTGTGTCAACCATTAGAGTAGACACTCTAACCACACTAACTTAGAGATATTTAGCAAGTAGCGAGCATAAACATAAAAACTTGACGCGACATTTATTGACCAAAACCAGTCTGAAGATAACTTTTTGTCGTTAAATATTTAAGTAGCAGTTAAAATAATAAAGATGTAAATTTTTTACTTTAGATTTGTCGTCGACTGTACCGTAATTTTATGGGATTATCTACCTACGGGTTACTCATGGATATAAATTTACGGGAATAACATTTATTCAATTTTATTGTGTACAGTCGTAATATGTTTGATTTACTGAATTTCTTGTTTTCTGGTAACTAACAGTAAGAAAGTAATTGCTAACATATTTTTTTGCATATCCTTTTAACCCTAAGTTAGCATCACCAGTGTCTCACAGACCCCCATGAAGCAATTTTCCGTCTCCGTGGCCTTGTAGACGGACAGGATAACCCTGATTGTGGGTTTACGACACGACACATCCCACACACGTACAACATTAGTAGCACCCACTGGGGAAATTATGAAACTGTTGAGATTTCATCGTGTTTAGTGACATAGCGAGACACGATTTTACTAATATGAATTTATTTTAATATTTTTAACGGCCGTTTGACATTCATAGTTGTATTACCTTCTTTTCATTTTGTCAGTCATCCTAAGTACTCCATTTTAAAGTTTTTATGATTATTTCTCATATGTGACGCGTTTTATAAAACTTGTAGGGTTTTTATTACAAAAAATATGTATTATGTTAATATTACCAAAGCCCAAGAAAAAGTAACAATAATTAAATAAATACAAATTGCTTATTTTGTGCAGCAAAAATTTCTAAAATAACAAAGTCGCTCATATAGAGTTCCATTACATTACCATACACGTCTTATAATTTTTTAATTTAATTTACCATTAAGGAAAGAATCCGGTTAAAACCCATAGCATGTTGATACTAGATATGGTTGAGGAAGTGCACGGTTTATCGTTATCAGACGACGTAATGTTTGCTCGCACCACGCGGTCTCCAAGGCCCACACAGCGTTTACCTCACGGTTAACACTTGTAATACACGTGTACTCAGATATATTACTCGGAATTTGAAATATTTTTGAATTTAAGAGAACGTTATATTTTAATATTTTGATTTATATAACGAATGTAGATAATTCGTATAAAAAGTCTTAAACTTCTTCTTATCGAATGAGAGTGGCCAACTCTGGTGTCGAGTTTCTCAAGCCGTCTTAGGGTCTTTGACATAGCTTAAACTACAAATCATTTAAATATTAAAAGAAACTGTGAAAATCGTGCGCGAATACCTTTAATGCATTACACAAACATCGCGTTAAACGCTTCCATATTTCAGGTGGCCAAGTGCCGTGTTTATTCATACCATAAAGTATGTACAACGAAAAAGTTACGATGTCGCTATCAACTTCGTGAATAAAGGGCGTGACAATTATTCCCCAAATAAAATTAAGACCGCGGGTAGCCGCCTGAATAATGTTACAATATGCCAGAACGTGGGCCCTCATCACGTATATGCCAATATACACCGTATTACAACCTCTAAAGCGATATTATAGCGTCTTCTATCCGCGCTAGTATTAGCGAGAAATTCCGCCGTGTCAGCAGTAACATGAAGGGACTAATGCGCGTTTTATGACTTTGCCCTTTTTATGGATATTTCGGATATGATTGTCGACACTCGTAAAAGGACTTGTCTTATGAATGTTGCCGTATAACTCTGTGACGGCATTACTCGTGAATTTGTCCCGTGAATTTTGTTTTACGATATTACGTCGCGTGATGACGTGGAATGAAGCCTTAATGAGTAGGACACTTACCCAGATTAGGATTAACACCGGAAGACAAATGTTGGTTTAGTTTCAGAGTACCGCAAACATTTCACAATCAATTAGTGGATAATGGTTAATAGAAACTCGATACAGGCACAAACCAAACTGAGAGTGACACACGGAAAGATCAACACTGTTAATATTCATTCCATACAACAACACTGAGCAATACTGGAAACAGAATGAAATAATTTCAGCTGTTGTTCTTTATGTATTTAGCATAAGCACGGTAGGTGACATGTCACTGGCTGACTCATACCATTCTTATGTAAACCATAAATTAATAAGGCTTATTGTTTTGCGCGATAATAAATTATTGCACATTCTAATGCCTTGGAAAATAACATTTTTCCACGATAACAAGGCTAAAGAATGGAGTAATAAATGGCTGAAATGCTGAACAAATATCGTTGAGGTATTATTTCGGCAGCACAGGGGCACACAAGATACCTGGAGACGTGGAGCGCGCCTTGAACGTCGGAGTGATCATGACGGTCTCTGGAAATTACAATTACAATGTAATCAACAAAAAACATACTCTATTAGTTATATTTTCTGCCGCCTGCCAGTAGTGATCATTTTCGCACATTTCTAAATAAGTTTAATACTGGTTTTATAGTAGTATATTGAGCCTCCTTGCTAAAAAGTATGTCATATGTTATAAATAAAGGAGTATATGTGTGCATTCCATAATTTGCTTTAAGGATTTTATTAGTATCTGGACTATGTTATTGCAATCGACGGCTGTTATAAAACTTCGATATAAAAAAGTGGATATAATTCCGATTAAAGTTTGTAAAGATATAAGTTATTCTTTTATTTTTTCTATTTTCCTAAAATAAGCAATTCTTGTTTTTTTTTCATAGAAATTTTAACATTCTTAAATATACTAAAAAAGCTCGATTTACCAGAAATAACACGTGTAAAATTATGAAGTTCAGTAAAAATAAGATGCACGTTTTCATCACTCGCTTTGTTTAGGCAGACATAACGTAGACTTGAGAGCTTCAGCTATAAATATTACCTGCTAATGACGAGTAGAACGCGATTTAAAACGGATGTTACAACACTGTTTCACTAAAATTACTGCGGGGCTCTGTCGGCACCCGCCAATTGGCAACGTAAACAAAGACTCGTGGAGCTAATTATATGGTGTTAATTAAATTAAATAAGATACAAGACGAAAATATAACGTAGGTACTGGTCTCTGAGTAAATATAGACTACCGTCTTTTTTGGCCCTTTTCAGCTATGACAGATAGTTTTACAACTACTTATGACACTAATTAATAAACTATCAGACGAATACCAAACCTACAAGCTATCAAATTTGTTAATCCTCCCACTCAAATACTATCCACACATTCGATGACTAACCACTTAAATTGTTAATCAAATTCTAAGATGGTTTTGGCTCATTTTCATCAAACGAATTACAAAGACTTCATATATAATGTGTAAGTATTATAAGACACAATTGACATTATGTATAATCATTCAACGAACGATAATATAAATGTTTCCGCAGAATAGTTACAGCACTCTATTATGTATTGATAGCAGTCAAAGTTATTATTTTATTATTTACTATACAAAAATAAGTCGGGTTTTCCTTCCTGACGCTATAACTCCAGAACGCACGAGCCGATTTCCATGGTTTTGCATTCGTTGGAAAGGTCTCGGGCTCCGTGAGGTTTATAGCAAAAAGAAAATTCGCGAGCGAAGCCGCGGGCGCCCACTAGTATTCCTATAGAAATACTACCGTTATCATCCAAAAATATCAATACTATGAACAGTTTCAGTCATTTAAGCGTTATCATTTTAAATTTACTATCAAAATTTGCTCCACACATAAGTTTTACAATAACGAAGATAAATTCAAAAACTAGTTTCAATGCCAAACGCTATCAAAAACTTTAATTGCTGCTATCGTTAAGAAACAAGCGAGTGAGCGTTATCAGTAAAATACGTACCTTTAACAATAATTCTTGAAATTACTACGCGAATACGATAACCAACGTGCCGGTTAAGATTTCTAATAAATTTCCAAGTTGAAACTGTTTGAAACAACTTTTATTCAATACTCGCTTTATTTTAAAGTATTTCTATTTGTTACGCGTTGCTACGATTCAGGAATGTAACGTCTGATTCCTTCAAACGCTACAAATACAACCAAATTTCGAATGATAGTATCGAACTCTCGTGTTGACTTTTGAAATGAAATCAACAAAATACAACTAAACAAATAGCCAGTCTACGAATAAACAATTACAAAAAGCAATAATAAACAATATTTCAAATAAAATAAGAAAAGTCCAGTAGCTGTATTCTTAATGCCACTAGATGTGTTTGCTTAGAAACAGTATAACAATACCAGCTGAGCTCTGTCGGTGGGTGAAAACGATAAGGCAAAGTATCGGGGTTAAGGTGAAGGATGTAGGTCGCAGCGGCGCGGGCGCCATGAGCTCTACCAATATTGAATTAACGCGTACATTATTGTGGAGAAAGCGACGAACTAACGCTGTTTGGAGCCGTCTGTTAGATAACAAATACGGCACGCCACCGTATAGGTCAATGCCTGCTCATATTTGACAATGAATTTCACGCTTCCATTCAAACCCGAACGTGCTCAAAGAAGTAGCCGTCTCTCACTCATTTGTATAGCACAGTACACTAAACTCAATTTATTGCAAAAATAAATCTCTTAAAAGCAATTTTTTCGCACAATAATTCATTGCTTAGAAAAATTTAATGGAAGGACACCTCGCATAAAAATAAAGGACGAGTTAAGAAAAATATTCTCCATCATTTTTCTAAATGAGTTATGGCCTCCAAACGGTCCGTTAAGCTCAACCTGAAAAAGTTTCGTACTAAAGTCGACGACCTTTCGCATTTATTGCCGGCACTAAAGCCTCCATTCGTTTCGGGAGACACGTAAAGGACACTTTGCAGCAAACAAATTAAAATACCTTCGGTCGGCCCTAATCCTGTCTATACGGCAGTCCGCGCCGTAAATGTCTCGCGTCAAGGCAGCCAGTGTAAACAGGCGACAATCTGACTCAGCACTTTCGCCTTTCTTATATTCGTATAATATATTAAAAATCGTACTCCGAGCACAGAAATCTGTCACAACGTCTAGAGTTTATCGTCCCGTAGGGAATCGCACGCACCGGCCACTGTAATCCCTTGGACTAACAATCGTAGATCGAGCTAGAGTCGAATATGAAAGGTAAAGCTCACCGGTGTTGCCATTGGCAGCAGTCGCTCCGTGAAATCGAATTGGCTCACAGTCAGAGACGAAAATAAGTAGGTACCTACATACATAGGTAACATCGTGTTCAGTGAAATAGGAGAGCGAGCTTGAATGCAGGTGCGAGCCGATGAATCAGACATGTGCTTGGAAACTCCGAACACACAAGATGCGGAACTTGCAACGTTAAGGAATACCACAGATGCCTTCACGGAGCCCACTGTTGCAATCGTTGCATCCTCGCCGCGACTAAAGATCCGCGATTAGTCACTGTCGAGGGTAACGAAGCTAAATGTTCCACATATAGGTCACTGTTTTAACAATAAAACTAGAGTCACATTTTCATTACCTAAATCATATTACATGTGACAAAGAGCGTTAGAACTATCTACATCCTTTAGAATGATCTACATCTAATTTTACGACATCTCAACTAGGTAGGTGCCTATTTGAAGGAACAACGCCTGCCAAGTCCTAAAGCGAGCCGAGCGACATCGACATTGGACTTTACGTGCTGTGAAGTTACAACTGCTATCTGCTCGTCATCTGGTCTATTGTGGTTTAATAGAGTCGTATATCAGAGACAGGGCGGGCCGCCACACATGAGTGGCGCGGGCGCAAATAGAGCCCAGATCCTGTGCAGTGTGTGACCGGCCGCGCCCCAACACACAATCAAACTATCCGACTGCCGCCTTTATACTCCAACATCGCCCTTTAATAGAACACTATCGCTCCGACATAACCGTGTGAATGTGGAGTCAATGACTGCGCGGTCTGTTTCACGTGTATCTGTGAACGATTGTTTTTCCGTATTCGACTCATCGATTGAAGCTGCATTGTTAATTGGCATTTAATTAGAGAAGCATTTAGAACGGCTCTGATACTTCTAGTTCCTAAAAGCATCGACTTATACCTATTTGTATTTTTACTTGACGGACATTCATAACATCTACTAAAATAACACGAAAATTAGATCAAAAGATCAAAGAACAATCTCTTTATCCGCTATCGAATAGTTCCTGTTATTCAAATAAATCGTAATCCTAATACACAACCGGAGTAAATACTTATCGTAATACACAACAAACTCACGAGAAAATGTACCGTATTAGACAGACTTTGTGCCCGTTCACCTACTGTTTGAGATGGAATTGGCCTCTTTGATATTTCGCAAACAAAGTCCTTTGGCGTCCTAATACAAAAGGCAAAAGGATACACGAGTGCGGACGAACTATTCGAAATCCGAGGAAAGCAATTTTACCAGCACTAACGTTCCAGGGAGCTCCGAACAATACTAGTGTACCTGGGCCCGGATACGTGCACGTAAAAAAGACACAAATCAGCGGAAACACTTCACCGTAATCCATACAAGAGAGCTAAATCTCTGTTAAATCCTGAAGAGATACATTACCGATGATATCTGCTCTGATATTTCATCGATTTGTACATCGCTTTTTAAATATCGGTTAAGAGATAGCGAGTAAAGGCATCAAATGGTTTATGAGGGTATTCGGAGCTTAACGGGCCGGATAGATTTAATTCAAGGATTTACTCGCTATTTATGTCTGGTCAAGTTTCCTTGTGACTGTAATATAGTAAGTATTTGAATAGTCTCCAGACCGAGTTCTGAGTTTACTAACATAAGATACAAGGTAAAGTAGGATAGTCTCATCTACGCTAGATAGGCGTTCTAAAAAATCGTGAATTTTGATAAAAAAAAATATGGACGAATTGTTGTTTTCATCGGTTAGAAATGATGAGGCAAGATGATGAGAAATTTTTAGATACTAGTTACTACTTTAGATGGAAGTCATAGTTGATAGAGCAATGACGTTGGTACAGTTTAAGTCTGAATGAGTGATTGAGTCATTAGAACCGCGTGGTTCAAGGAAACAAGTCATTAGTGGAGTAGACACGGTGCAATAGAATTACGGCTAATTCCCGGGTGAGCCCTTAAACTGCCAGGTTGCGCAATGCCGTCGCCATTACATTTTAACTGCTTATATTGAGATACCAAACGTTAATGGAACGAATTCCGAATAGGCAATTTGGTGAATCACTAATTTAGGAAGTTGTTTTAAGACAGTGTCTTTAATACAAGAGTACATACACATGCCTTTAAGAGTTATTCAAACTAATCTAATCAAAATGTATCTAACAGATATTTACAATATTTTCTGAACATTATAGTTTCACATAACATTAACCTCGACCAGAATACCAACGATTTATAAAATTATAAAGTAAAATGAGCAAGCAAATGATTAACTCGGAATACCGTAGAGCATTTTGCAATTATTTTCTCGTTTTTACGTTCGTGAAAATCCATAAGCAAAATTACCAGTTGAGCTCCCGCGATTTCGCAGGTAATTCGCGAAGCCATACGTAATAGCGAGGCGAAGCGAACTTTCCGCGTTTATTGACTTGCAAACAAATAAGCTGAAATTAAAATACTCATCTTGTCTGAAAACAAACAACAGCCGTTACAACCCTAGAGAGCGCAACGAGGCGGATCTGCCGCCAAATAAAGTTGACTCTCAACTTCTGAATCAGAACTCCACTTTTGAATAAGGCTTAAAACCATTTGCCAAAGTTAGCGGTGCTCGGCCCCACAGAGGTGTTTAGTATTTATTATTCACCAAATGAATTATTTTGCCGTTCTCGCGCGGCGCTTTAATATTTTAGTAGCCATTTCACGGCGAGATATTTGTTTCAGGCCCAGTGTTTTATACATTCAAAATCGCAGTACCTACTGTAAAATAGATCCCGATAATACAAAATCGTTCATAGCTTTCATTTACCTACAACAGTGAATATCTACACCTAATAAAGGTACTTGCATATTGTACTGACAATGCATTAGCGTTCAAGCCAATACAGGTTTCTCTACTTTGCCATAAGAATAATAAATACCTAGTAGAGCTCTAACCGTGCATTATACGTGGTCTATAAAGTATGGAGACTAAGTTGCACTGAGTTGCCATAAATGGTGTCTCAAAGGACCGCGCACGTCGATTTATGACTGCAAAGTAAGCGTGAAAATTGATTTCCAGATTTCACGGCGGCGGTCGCATTGACCCACGAGCATTGAAGGGTTAATAGAATTTATTGGCGTGAAAAAAAGACCTTTGATAGGTTCAACATTTTATGACCCTTACATTATGCTTGCTTTTTATACGCTAGCTTTCAAAGGTGGCAGATAATTGCTATCAAATGGAATTTAATATTTCGTGTAAGTGCTATTTACTCGTAACAATGCCATTAAAAGATGAATATGACTGTCCAACTTATATCAAACCAGACCCATCACATCATATCCTGTATCAATTTTACTTAATACAAATTAATGAATTTACTAATAGCCTTCATGACCTCAAAGATACATAGGTATTATCGTTACTTGAATTAGAAACAGTCCCAGAAAACCAATGTCAGTAAAATAGTAATTTGGAACGAAGCGAAATTTGTCCAATGTTAGAATTATTGGACCGGTAGATCCAACGTGACACCGATATCAAATCTATTGTATGAGAAATATAACACTACAATATTGGACCTAGATTAATATCTAGCAGTCAATATCCTATTAATAACGGAACATAATACTGTACTCAGTACTGATTAAACGTAGCGAGGGATTATCGTGGAACATAATGGGCACCGCAGGGCGCAGCCGAGACGGGCCCTGACCTAAATGAGGCAGCGACCGCGCCACGCTGGACGGAGTAAACAATCTATCATATACTGGCCACACTTAACTGCTACACTAAAACCAACTATAATCATACTAGAAGCAAACACAAAGAATCCAAATAAAACCATCATAAACTCTTCTCAAGAAGCCCGTTAGAAACGATGCTCATTTTAAAACCGGAAAATGGAGCCAACAAAGTTAAAACTAGATCTCAAAACTGCTGTTGGTAAACTCTTAGAATGAACACTAGGAACATAAAAGAAGTGAGAGGAAACAACTAGCTTAACTTTAATTGGATTAGACTCCAAAGAAAACTAACCGGCGCTTCCAGAGACAATGCTGCGAATATCTAAGCAGGCGAAATTCAACTATTTAAAATTCCGGACGCAGCAAGCTAAGTAAAATAAAATGGAATATAAATTGTATTCCGTAATTAACTTAGAATGGATTTTTCTAATCTAATTTGATTACTTAACGAGAGCGGGGTATGATGGCAACACCTCCCCTAATTTGTCGGTTACGTTGTACCTCATTTAAATATTCACCTTCGGCCCGAATGAAACCACGCTTGTATTGTAACGCTGCTATTGAACATTCATTTCCCAAATGGAAACAGCCGAACAACACACACTCATTCCTATAATTTGTTCGATTGGCCGATTGTACTAATTAACCAATATTTGACCATTGTGCATTTGCTGTTTTGATTGAAAATTCTGTCAATAATTCGGCATATGTACGTTCACGCCGGTGCATTATTGGCGAACACCGCGCAAACATTACGGCAATTTAGGAAATCACGCGCAGAAATACAGAGTTTTAAGTCTACTTAAGTACTTACGGGTCGGAAAACACATTCGCCTAATATTGTTTTTCAATGAGGCAAATATAGCTTTGCCAATTAAGTCCGAGTAAACAAAGGGGAGGTCACGTACGGAGCCGGATTAAAGAACCGGCATTTAGAGTGTGGTTTTCTAGTTCAAACAGATAGTGCAGATACTTATGAAGTGCTCTATAATAAAGTTGTCAAGCCTTGACCTGGGCTTGGTTTTATTACTGCAAGTGATGCTCGCGCCCACATGACAAGAAAATAGTGCATGACCGCACCGTGCAGATGATTGGCTTACCAATTTACCAATTTCTATGACACTACTTGACGATGCCTCTTTACAGCTGATAGTAAAACAAAGATTTTATTTTAAATACGTAATTAATTAACCTTTAAAATAGGCACTACCTAAAATTGTATTTTTTTTTATTTCTATGGTAGGTACCTAATAAAATGTAATAATTATAATAATTTTGACGAAATAAATTTTGAAATGTGCTTTCCCTAGGTGAATGTAACGTGACATGATTTTGAATAAATTATTTCATTTCATTTCATTTCATTGGTGGCCGAGATATATGAGACCTCACCGTGCTAACAAGGAAAGCCATCTACGTGAATATACCTGTTAAAAGTTATCGCACAGGAAAATTGTTGAAAACCTTGGTTTTATTTTTTAAATGTTCTTGTACATTTGCATACGTTAATTTTATATTTTTACCTCAGTAGCAAGATTTTAAACTAGCAATATTTAGTTTTCTAGTATTGAAAGACTACTCATAAAAATCTTTTGTGTGTGCAATTTAAATAAAGCAATTTTAAAAGTTTCAATCAAATCTAACTGAATTCGTTCCTATGATAATGCAAGCAACACACTGGTCGTATTCGCGACAATTTCAATATAGTTACGAAATTGGTATGTCAGCTTGTGTTTCGTCGTTTCAAAGTTATAATTACGTTTCTGAGCCATTGCTTCATGCTGTTTCTGAACACACACCCGAGCTGGTATTAAGATTAGTTCCTATTGTTGCATATTCTATGTACCTAACTAGTAATTCCAACAATACCTAGGTGCCTATTTATTATTCTATTAGTGGACGCCTGTGGCTTCGCTCGCATTATTTCGGGATAAAAAGTAGCCTATGATACTTCTGAGACTTCACACTAGCTACATACCAAAAATCATGACGATCCGTTCAGCCGTTTTTACGTGACGGGCATTTAAGCAAACAGATAAAAATATAAACAGACAAAAATTCTAAAAACTGTTGATGTACATTGAGACTTTATTTTTTCTAGTACATTTCCTTTTAGACAATTCTACGTATAGTTTTGCATTTATGTAGTTTCCAACCATGATGCATTTTCATCTCAAAATGGTGATTTGAATGAATACATCTCAACATAAATGCATGCATTTCTACGACTTTGTCTTAGATAAAATTGAATACATTTTAGTTCACGTCTCATGCAACAGACTGAATTAACTAGGTATGAGATACATATCTCGAGTAAAGAAAATAGATAAAATGAATGAAAATGTATTTATTAACGAAATAGGACATATCTATCGATTGCTTCACTAGGCTAGAAGCCTGTACCGAAGCAACCCAGCTACTGGTTTACAAAAAAATATTTATTTACACCACACAAGACAGATACCTATATCTTCAAACACAATAGGTAGGTGAAGTATACTACAACAGTACAGATATTTATACAAGTGTCAATTTTGCCTTGAAAATGTGGAAATGAAACGGTATTATCAATGTCTTTTATATAGTTACCTACCTAGGTGAAGAATGCCAACCGGTTAGACAATGTTGACTATTATTTTATTTCTTAAACTGAACTATTTATTATTGATGTTTATGTATAATGTACATATTTTGAAGACCTATAAAATATAGGCATTTAACCATTTAAGGTTTTTTAACCACTTAAAATAATTACTCACAAAAGTCGATATAAACACCTTAAATAGATACGTCATTAGACCTAGATATCCTAAAGAAATACCACTGGCTAACACACTTTTTTCGTACGATATCGATCGATCTTAATAAAAAACAAACTAGGTACTCTACCTACTAAGCACATAAGCAATGAAATACACTACTTACTACGGCGTCTATTAATAAAAAGTATGTATGTGGCCAACTCTAGTCTCAAGGGTTTTCAAACCGCCTTAAACACCACTGACATGGTGTCGTCCATAATGATATTGCGAGATATACGAAACGCGATTTAATAAACGTGATATTCAAAGATAATGCATATCAAGGCAGGGCTTGTGAAGGGGTGGCGCGGTATCACGAGCCAGAGGTAATGCAGGGGTGGATATAAACATGATTTGAATGTTCACGCAACGCAAAAACACTCCCAATACAGTTTTATGATTATTTGTGTGAGTTCCATGCTTCCATGGCGCTGATGGCGTCGCCGCGTCGTTTCAAACAGATAAAGGTAATCTCGCACACTCGCGTGATAGAAATCTTGACACATCTGTGTCGAATGTTTAGAATTTTGATGTACCTAGATGGTACAACAAAGGTGACGTTCATAAATATTTAAAAGTTTAAATCGATAATACAAATACATATTATTTATGAATAACTCCATAGTTACATATGTAAAAGTCAGAAGTTGATGTAAATTTGTTGTCTACAATAAACATAGTGAAAATAAAAATTAACAGATAAAGAAATAGATAAAGAGACGTACTTAGGTGTTTAAGGTGAACGCTACTGACAAAGATGTTACAGGTAGATTAAGCTGTCGGGGGGTATTTAGTAATGTTGATGTAAAAATATAGAATATTTTTACATCAACATTACTAAATACCCCCCGATGTAAAAATTATCGTTGATGTAAAAATATAGAATATTTTTACATCAACGAGTATATGAAGGTTGTATATAAGTAGCTTTTTTTTAGGTTGTAAATGAGCAAAATAAACTACTTAGTTGTTGTCTAAAATCTATAACGAGATTACTTAAATATATTATTTGTAAATTTATTTATGTCTCTGTATCTATTTTATACAGATATGCAATATAATTATGCAACAGGAAACTGTGTATGATACGTCACTCTACTTAATAAGATCATCATAATCGCCGCCAGCTAACTAGATGCATAATGGATTCATAACGACATCTAGCGCTAATGCAATCAGCACATATCTAGCAAGAACCTATGACAAACATAATTATTGTTATGTCACGATCCTATTATTGTGCTGTAGATTGCATGCTTAAAAAATCTGGTACAATAATGTTATCAGCCACAAAAACATGGCAGATAAGAAAGATAAACATTGCAATCAGTGCGACCTTCAACACTAGTAAAGTAGGTATATATATAATCCAACCCTGCGAGTGGCCAACCACTCTCACCTGATTCATTAGCACCCTTACACCTACTTACGTCAGAGAAAACAATATTATCCCTTACGTTTGCAATCCGATCAGGCGCACGAGCCTACACATGAAGTTATCTAGCACTAGTGTATGTACACACCGTGTTGTGGGGTATCAGCGGGACATGTCCCGGCGCGGGGCCAGCGTGACACACGCGGGAAACTGTCGGCGAGAGGAAACGTGACGGAGCGGCGCGGGCGTGCGACGCGCGACGCGGCCGGCGGCAGACTGCCTGATAACGCGCGATACCCGCCGGGACTACGAAAAACAATGGAAACGCGACGTGTTATGGTTACTTTCGAGAGATAACAGTAATGCGATGATACGAGCTTTGATTTACACGTAATTGAAGGTGTTGCCACGACTACGGTTACTTTTCATTGCCGCAGCAATTCGTTTGAGAGATAAGGAAAATGAGAGCTTTCAGCCCTGAGGTATGTAATGTGACCTTTCAGCCATAAAAGACAAGGATTCTAATTTAGCGAAATTGTATGATGACATAAGATCAACAATATTTCCCGAACATGTCAACTGTGTGATGGGACTTAAACATTACCCACTAAACTCATCAAGCGAGTGTCTCTCGAGATCTGGGAATCAATATTGGAACAAATATAGTGTATGCTCAAATTATTTGTACTGCTGGTAGTATATTAGTGAATTTCCCTTGACAGCCGACGAGGGTAAACAAAACAAAAGGAATGGGAGCCGCGCGTATAACTAGCGTCGCCGAGTTGTATTTTAGAGACGCCCTTAAATTCGCACGTCGTTCGACGCGGCAGGAAGGGCCCGGCATAAACTAGAACAAAACATCTGGAAATAAACTGAAACGTATCCAGCGAGCTGTAACTTTTAATTTAAAAACTATCGGTTTGCTCCATGGCCGTGTGCGGTTGTAAAAATAGTTTAGCCAGCATTGAATACAATAAAAACACGCGCAGATGATGCATTTGTTTATTTTGTGGACATTTTGATTAATAGACTACATTAATTTTCTCGTTTTTTATTTCATTGTACATTTTGAATTCTAACAATTTACCTGGAAATCATTGACATTTATGCAATACAGTACAAGAAAACAACTAATGCATACTTGACAACAAAATACTCGAATCCGACATACGATTGCGAGCTTCCGCATCATAAGTCCTCGGCTTAGTTATATTTGTGTTCGGACAAACAATAACTGTATTAGTGATGTTAACTAGCCAATCAGGGGAGTTACACAAACCACACAATGTGACGAGCATTTACCAAACTGGCTTGACCACGATATTACGAAGGTATAAAGCTACATAGAGAACGCGTAGCCTTGTGCTACAAAATAAAAGTTTGGAGTGCTACGAAGGATTTTATCAAAATTACGAAAAGTTGAATTTTCATTTGCATTAAATGAGTATATCTTATATACTAAATTTATATGTATATAAATTTGAGAGATATGTAATCTCTCAATATATTTATAGTTTCAGAACATAAGAAAAAGCTTTGGAAACGAAGACTGTTTTTAGAATGTATTCATAGTAACATAAACGAGTAACAATAGATACTTAAATCAAAACATAATATGAAAACGACCAGTGAAAAACAATAAATCTAAAATAATAATAATTCATAACCACAACTAACACTAAGCAACCATCAGAGTTCCTCCATAGATCGCAGCTATACAACGGAAGCTGCAAAAGTTGAAGTTCCCTATCTGTCCGCCGGCGCCACTGAGCCGCCTTCATCGACACCTAGTACAAACCAATCTGTGACGGGTACAAGCCATACTATACAATACTGACATAGTACAGTCATAGAAAAAACTTGCTGTTATCAGCGTACTATGTAGTTTTTTTGGAAGTTCTTTTGGTAATGTACTGTAATTTAAAATGCTGAGGTGCCACTTCCGAGAGTATGCTCAGTTGAATAGTTTTCTTAAGTTTGTATTTATTTATGTATTAGAATCGCGATACATATTTCTTCCAGCACGGAAGCGGCACTTTGTGCAAACAAAACCACAAGGTATTTTTTATTCATATTGTGAGGTCAAGAATTTGTTAAGTTGTCACATTGTAAAGCAATTTATATATTAATCGGAAATGCTTATTCATAAGTTTGATGATAGATGTTCCTTATTGTAAATATCATAGCTATTACACTCTCAGTAGATTTTAACGTGATATGAGAAAAGTTGTAGTATATAATTTATTCTAAATCAAACAACAAAAGCTTGCCTGTTTGATTAAGACTGACCTACGTTCTATGTGCTTCCAATGTGTTGTGCTTACACCAGTCCTTTATAGTTTTATGTCGATGTCATACAATAGCTATACCATAAGATAACTCTACAGCTAGGTATCTATCGCCGAGAACCCATCTATTTGCGGATTGTACGTTAAATTGGTTTTCATCCCACCTATTCGAAAAAGACGACTTGGTTCGCCTTTAAGTGCACCCAAAGGTGGTGTTTTCTATAAGAAACTTTTAGCGGGCAGTAATGAGTTTTTAATCCTCTTTATAAGTGCGCCGCAATTATCTTTGCCGCGCACTTTTTGAATTTGGAACATCTTGTGTTCAGGGCCCAAGAAATCGAACGCAAATATTGTTTGAATAAAGACTGGCTGGTGCGACGGCCCATAGTATATAGCGCCGCGCGCCGGCTGAATACAAAAAAAAAAGAAATAAAATTAAAAACGCGCGAACTATAGCCCGCGTTTTCGTCAATTTTCACGGATTGATAGAAATTCATGATTTTGTTTTGAAAAATGAGTTCTTCAAGTGACAGTGAAAGTATAGAATTAACTCCTGATAGTATTAGAACTGACGCAAGAAATGTGATGGATAATCTACTACCTGCAAAATCCCGGGAGAAATATATGAAAGCTTATGGTAATTTTATTGAATGGAGAAATTCAAGAGGCGCCAAGAATTTTTCAGAATCTGTGTTTTTGGCCTACTTCCAGTACTTAGCCAAAACTAAACAACCTTCCACACTTTGGAGTACCTACTCAATGCTAAAATCAACAGTCAGTTCTAATAACGACGTAAAACTGGACACATATTCGAAATTAATAGCGTATCTGAAGAGGATGTCTGATGGATTTAAACCTAAAAAATCCAAAGTGTTCTCAGTCAAAAACGTGGAGACTTTCCTTAATGAGGCACCCGACAACATCTTTCTTGCCGTAAAAGTAAGTAACTATGTATGTATATATGGTGGATTAGTAAAGTATAACCAGTGTTTTAAAATGCGCATTTTATTGTAACCTGTACTTCGATAGATAGGTACTTGTCTTATTCACATTCGGTTTTGTTACAGGTGGCTTTAATTTTCGGAGTACATGGAGCTTGTCGTGGCAATGAACTTTTAAAAATAACTGTTGATGATGTCGAAAATCACTCGGATAATTTACTGTTAGTAAAGCTGACAGACACAAAAACAAAAATTGACCGATCCTTCGTAATCCGAGGAGAATACAAAACTATTGTACAGAAATACCTGGACCTGCGTCCTGCTGATATAAAGACCAATCGGTTTTTCATCCGTTATCAAAATGGCAAGTGCTTCAAACAAGTTATGGGAAAAAATAAAATTTCTTACATGCCACAAGAAATCGCTACTTATTTGAAGTTACCAGATATCAAGCTATATACAGGACATTGTTTTCGTCGCACTTCTGCTACCCTGTTGGCAGATTCTGGAGCGGACTTAACTGTTCTCAAGCGACATGGAGGATGGAAGTCGAGTGCTGTAGCAGAGGGATATATAGAAGATTCCATTGAGAACAAGGCGAAAACATGTGAACGCATCGTGGAAAACATTAAATTGCAACCTTCAGTTAATCCATCCATGCCACTGTCGCCGCGCCCATCTACATCCAAACAAAGAGATTCACCGTCACATTTTCCTCAAAATGAGCCACATTCTGACATTATTTCAAACACGCAGAATAAAATTGAATCTACAACAATCTCTATTCCTAATAAAACTATAACAATTAATTTTCAAAATTGTGAAAATGTCTCAAATGTAAATTTAAGTTTTTAGTTGTTTTATTATTAGATACTACTTAATTTCAATTTAGTTGTTACTCTGTTTCATTAAATATCAATATTACAATAAAATATGAGGCGCCTTTTATTTTCTCATAGTGGGTGATGAAAAGTAGAGTGAATCACTCGGGCGTAAAATATATTTTTGGCTCGGGCGACGTACTTTGAATCCCTCGCTACGTTCAGGATTCTACTAAAGAATCCCTCGCTACGCTCGGGATTCTACTCTAGAATCCCTCACTTCGCTCTGGATTCAAAAAAGCGCCCTCGCCGTAAAAATATTATTTTGCTCCCTTATGATACAATCTACTATTCCTGTGCAAATACTGAGTTTCCACCGAATGGCGTCTTAACTGTTTTGTCAGTGTCGGATCTGGCCAAATTGTTTTTCAGTGTTTCTAAGTAAATTTCGTAGGTTGTTCGACTGGAAGAATAACATTAGTCAGGAATTTAGATAATGTGCGCCTAGAAGCGAAGAAGGCAAATTGAATAGAGTTTACTAAGAATGTGTGTTTACTCGTGAAATAGCAAGTTTTGTCTTAATTTGGACTATAGATCACCACTATCTTATTAACACTACCTAATTCATTATTGAACATATTTGTATATATTAAAATATATTCATTATTAAACATAAATATTAAAGGTTATTGACTCATCGGCACGAACAATAACTAAGGTTGCCTGGAAGAGATCCCTCTACGCGATAAGGCCGCCCAATGTACCCAGGTTAAGTAATTTTAATGTAAACTGTTTTGATTTGATTTGATTTTAAATTGTTTTGTATTTTGTTTTCTGGTGTACAATAAAGCTATATTGATTGATTGATTGATTGAACAATACAGTAGACCAAGCAACTACTTAAGACTATGACGTCCTAATCTTCTTTTGAATATACGACTGCTTTCAAAGAAAGCCCTACTTACCAGCCCGGCGGGACAAACTAACAATTACAATACCATTTAGGCAACTAATCTTTGAACTTGGTAACTTGCGCCTCGTGTAGGCGTAGTACAATTTTTCATCCAAACTGGAGCATAAACGGTATTTTAAACCAACGCCTACGTCAGAGGTCATTGGGATCAAACAAATTGGCCTATTATAATATTGGAGCGACTAAATTAGCTTATCCAATATCGATGTCCCTCGACAACGCTGCATTTCCACTGCGAGTAATGATATACATTATTCATTTAATCGTCAGATTTTCCAATAACATAACAAAAGATGCCTGGTAAAAATAAACCACACGTTTAAATTGTTTATTACTGTGGAAGTTTATAAGTTTATTGTTTGTGGGGTTTTCAAATCTAAAGTTAATAGCTATCTTCTAGGTAAACGTGTTACACCCTAGGCTGCAGCGATGCTTAAAATCAGGCAGGCTGTAGTCAGACGAAAACCTATCCCACGTAAAAAAAAAGTTTGTAAAGATACCAGACACGTTGCTAGAATCCCGCGTTGGTTTTTGGTTAAAACCAGGAAGTAACGTCACTCTTATTTTATTGCAGGTAGAACATAGGTAGCGAAATGTCACATAAATACAGGTGATAAATTTGACTGATTTGACTTTAGTAGTACCTGAATCGTTTAAATGAATTTCATAAGATTTCTTGTACATTTATTTTTACAATTGCAATTAAATTCTGAAATGATAAGGATGGAAACCAATTATCTGAATTGTCTCGACTAAAAAATAACTCGTCGAAAGTCTCTTAGGCATGAATAAAATGACGACCTTCTCATTGGTGCCCGCGTCAGAACATATTGATTTTGGATCATTCTAATCGAATCGACCTAGTGTGAAATATCTATGTTATTTTGTCTACGTTTTGACTATTGCGAGTAATTTTGGTGTACGATATCATTAACGCCAGTTTGGATTATTCTGCGCGATAATCTGCTGGTTTAGATTACAGCAGTAATAGCATGTAGATGTGTTAGTGAGTTAAGAATAGGAGTAGTTTAGGAGTAGTTTTTTTTTTGTAATAACGGCTAATATAACAAAAATTAAGTTCCAAAATTTATTTCACTAGTTGATAGTTTTTTTACATGCTTACGCTTGACTACAACTTGCCTGATGTTAGTTTTTTGTTTACTTTAAACTGCAACCTGCAATATTGTATTGAATATAGTTTTTACTATCGCTTTTTAGTGTGTCAAAAACTTTCAGCACATTTTTTCTTCACAAATTTCTTTTGTCCTAAACATAACTATACTATTTTTACATGGAATGCACTTGACCATATTTTATTTTAATTAAATTCAATTACAAATTTTAATTCCATAATCATATTACAATATTATTTTATTCAATTTTTTTTTTATCAAATCACTAAATTAACAGAATATTACACTTTTATAACTAACAATATCACCAATATAATAATATTAGCAACCTTGTATCAGTAACAGTGTCCCGTGTCAACTCATTCACAACTAGGTATATAATGTATAAAGTATATAACCAATGTAATTTGCATCTCAATGCGCTGCCGTGTCACTAGAGGTCACTAGTTTTATTATATCACTCGTGGGTGGCCGTGGCTTTGGCTCACTTTATGCTCTGGGATTAATTGTAGACTATTTCAATCTTTCATACTGCACACAGCTAGAACTAAAATCATGTATTCATGTAGTTGTATGTGGTGGTGGTGGTGGTGGTGTGGTGGTAAACATACCAAGTATGTAAACTATTTACGTTTTTATAATGAATTGTGATAGTGACTAATTGAAGAGTTTCTGCGTTGCTTCTAATTAAATTGTATTCTTACATTCACTCTCAAGCTTCTGTTTGCCAGAAATTCACGCCATCACTCCAATATTAGACAATTTAGATTTTCAAAGATCTCAATAGATTTAATACAAGTAAATCTAATAATAATTATAATAATAATAATCATTTTTTTAAAAAACACATTTCATGAACACAGTACTTAAAATTAGTTATGTCATAATGCAATGATGTTATTAATAATCTGCATTTACACAATTTAATTTAGGCTGCAAAGAGTATTTACATTGTGTGCCCTGACTACTGCTGTAGGATTCCCTGTGTTGCAGTAGCCAGGGTTCTTCCGTTGAAACTATCTATCTATACAACATATCTATCAATTATAATAAAACTAGGTTAGTGGAGTAGTAGGTGTTAAATGTCGTCTTAGCATATACACTATATATAAGCACAGGGTGCACATATTGTAACACTAGCCGTGCCTGCGACTTCGTCCGCGTGGAATAGTTATTTTGGGCATTTGAATTTTGAACCGTTATCGCAGCACACGCAACGGAAGCCCTCAAAGATGAATAATTTTTCCCGTTTTTTCAACGTTTTCCAATGTTTCTTCGCTCCTATAAGTTGCAGCGTGATGTTATATATATATATAGCCTAAAGCCTTCCTTGATAAATGGTCTATTCAACACAAAAATAATTTTTCAATTCGCACCAGTAGTTCCTGAGATTAGCGCCTTCAAACAAACAAACTCTTCAGCTTTATTATATTAGTATAGATTTAATTTTGTAACATTTGTGATTGCAATTAAGATTTATTCTATTTTAATACGTGTAAGAAGAACAAATATGCCAGCAAAACAACATAAAACTACTCTCGCTTCTAAAGTATAGTATATTTGACCACAAAATACACACAGAGACCGTATTTATTATTCCATTAACAAGTTTAGCGAAGGTTCTCATTAATTTCTGCCCTTTAATCTCAATTCTCTTTATGGCCTCTAATTATTATGCTCCTAGTAAAACTTAGTAATTGACTTTAGGCTTGACCGCTTTCATTGCTAGAGGTTAACTACGCAATCATAATAAAATCGAAATAATTTTTCAGATGAAAATTGCATGAAATTTTCTCTAGGGCTGAATAATTTATTTTGGCAAACCTTAAAATTAAGATGTAGATTGCGCGGTGGCGCAGACAACCACTCAGATTTACACATCAAATGGCTTAAGAACTTATGTAGTTGCATTGAATAAAGATTTGATGAAGATTTCGCTCGATGAGTCGTACTAAATGACAAGAATTACGTACAGAATCATATACCTACCATTTTACTATGGCCAAGTGCAAACCCGTATTAGTTAAAAAAAAGAATAAGATACATCTTAATAAAGTAACATTTGTACACAAATGTTACTTTATTTATTTGTTCCTCTATCACAACGCAATGAGGGACATATCATCTCAAATTTTCATACCGATATAATATTTTATATGATATTTTTTCTCGGAGTAAAACTTTCGAGACTGGAGTTAGGAGTTACTCTCATACGAAGAAGAAAAACCCGAAACAACATAGACAGAGCCGCAAGCAACCACTAGTTTCAAAGTAGTTACATAAACCTCTACATTTAAACGTGCAACAACAGAGATTGGACAATTCGTGAAAACAGAGGACCTAATCCCCGCGCGCATTCAAAGCGTTAATACGATTTGATTATCTGGAGGTATTGTTTTGTTCGGGTAAGCCTCGAGGCGGCCGGCCAGGGGTGCGTGCCACCCGTTATTAATTTAACCACAACACTAATTAATCTTGCCCGATGTGGAATTTCCCACGGTTCTGTCGGGATTCACGGAGCGAAGAGACCAATTCACTTTTGACTTGATGGTAGCGACTGTTCAAATGCTAAATCACGTAATTGTTTAATGTTTACTGAAGTTATTGGAGTTGTGAGTACATTCAACTTGCAAATAACCACGACAATACTTAATTACTTTCATTTCATTTCATTTATTCATCAATATAGGTACATAAAAAGTACAGTTATAATAGTCAATTCAGTACATAATTATATAAATCAGGTATAATATCATTATACTTGAATAATAAAGCCTTCTATGTGTATATCCATATTCATGTTAATATTTTTTTTTATCTATCTGCGTTCTAATTATATCTGACTACTATCTATTTAGTAAGTATAACAGCAAGGAGGAGGCCTTTACCCGCTTTTGGGTGCCCTAATATCAACTATAAAAATCTTCATAATTAAAATTAAATATTAAACAGAATTTGAAACAACCTAATTAAGAAGTGAATGAAATGTAATTTTATAAAGAACGAGGGAAATAAAGGCTATTTTATTTTTATTATTATTTATTAAGTATAACAGAGTTCATCGAAGATCACAAAATTAAATAAATCATTTACATCAAATATACCTACGCAGTATTAAACAAAGATAATAATATGAGTAAATCGCTCGAGCAATCACAATTTAATAATGAAATTTAATCGACTAGCAAAGCATTTTCGCATATGAATATGACAAAGCCCAGGATTATATGACAGCCTATAGGCTCTTGAAATCAAGCTGAATCAATCAAATCATCGACTGATCCGGCGCGGAGTGTCGTCAATCAATTTGGATGAGGCACTAGTAAACTATACACAACCTTATAGGCTGTTTCGCATATGAATGGACGGTTAACCGGATAGAAAATTAGGTTTTGTGATGAAATATCGACTAAAATTCTTTACCCTTCGGAACATTTACTCTATAATTTTGTTACATAAGCTTTTTTATCACTATCATTTACAGTAAATATTTGTCACTTAAAATTTTCTCATTATCTGTACCGAATTAGTATCGCTTCACCCTGGACTACAGCGGTGCTTAACATCAGGCGGGCTGGGGTCAAAAGGAAGCATATACAGTATTTTAAGAATCCAGTATCCATCAACTAGGTTTTTTTAAAATAAACTCCTCACATAAACTCTCCAACGTCATTACTTTTGCTATGTCGGACCTATTTGAAGCTACATTAAGGCAATAACATTCATGCGACGAAGCTCCGTAAAATGTAGTCTGGTTAGAGGCAGTTCCGCATAGAGGAGACTTTCCTAGGAAATTTCGTCGAGTAAACAAAGTTTCATTAGCCGTGTATGCAGAGGTTCATACATTGACATAGCGCAGTCATGTACTGGCTTAAAATGCAGAGCCCTTTTACTTTCCAAAAATTAAATGTTTATTATACTCATGCTTAATTCGTCTCTGGAGTCAAATAGTGCTCATTTTGATGAGTTGGCCAAAGGCGAAATGAACTAAACTGAGCCTATTTTTTCGGCACCTCCGTCTTAACAGGTTTTCTGTAGATATTATAGTTCAAAGGAAAGGAGGCCAATACATGCCAATATCCAGTCGACCAGGACTTAAGATGATGATGATGATTGTAGTTCTTAGTAGTTTCCCACAAAAACTGTTAATTTGCTATCATTTCAATACAAATCGTTGCTTATTTTCTCTCTGATGTATGAAAAACACACAATAGTTAGTCTTATAATTTTTTTTTTTTTTTTTTACATGATATAGGCTTACGCTTGACTACAACTTGCCTGATGGTAAGCAATGTTATAGTCTACGATGTTAATGTTATTTACAATTGTTTCATATATCCTATAAGATCATGTTTCTTTTTTATTATGTTTTAGTTTGTAAGTTGTTTTTGTGTCTATTATGAATAAACACTTTGGTCTTGATTAATTATTTTTTAAAAGAAATGGCAAGTCTTGTACGATGCTATGTCATTGGGTTTATAAACCGAGCTTTGGAGGATGTGTGTCGGTAGTCGGTACAAATTTACATGGCTTGCTGCTAACTCGCGCTCAAGCAAAAATTGTTATGAAAGCCCTAGGTTGAGCACTTTAAGGTCTGACTCGAAATAATTCGGTACCTACTATGGTACCTACATTAATTTAATTTCTGAATCTAGGGTCTTCGATGATGAAATATACCTGTCATTTAGGTGGTTCAAAGTTTTTAAATATTGTTATGAAATTGGTTTAAAAAATATTATTTTAAGCGCCTAAGGAAAATTATACGGAGCTATCAGAATTCAGATTTCACATATATTTTTTTTGTATTTAATTAGTTTTGATAACGATACAAAACTAACTTTTTCAATCAGAAAAAATTCTACTCGTCATCTGACGCACATAGTACGTTACGTTGCTAATTTAATTTATTACCGCAAGGTACTTGACCGATATATTTTTAAAGACTTTCAAGTACACACGCATGTTTAATTTTACATTCGATCTCAGTGCAAATATCAAACAGGAATTCCTAACGTAATTTCATTTAACTCAATTACAAACACATTGCATTTATAAATCACAAGCTTTAGAATTGGCGTAGGCCTTTCATTCTTAAATGTTACTCACTCCAGCGTATTTTTAGACTCAACACTGTAACAATGTGGATTTATTTAAAACTGATGTTGTGCCAAAAAACTTTCATTTTCAGAAGGTATATTTTAAAGTCGGATGTGGAATGACACATCCGTTGAGAATATATCTCAAAGATGCGACTAGTAGAGACATCTGTTGGGATCTATGAAACTAACGCTTTTCATTGAATAAAATAGAGGGCGGTAGTAGTCTATTGGTTGAAACTAGACATAGTTACTGATTTACTTTAAATTCCTTGTAATAACGCGTGTGTTGCCAAGATTTGAGATCTATTTGGGTTATTGAAATATATGTTTAATCCAAATATTGAGATACTAAAACAATACTGAACATGAATAAAATCATGAAACTGTTTCATCAAGAAGCGCAGATTATATGATTTGCCTTGCAAAAATTAGCAAGATATACTTCAAGTTTTTTTTTTCTAAAGATTTTCAAAGTGCCCCTTTTTTGTAGTAGTTAGTAGTAGTATGTTTAGTTTATTTCCCTTGTTTTTATATTTTATTATTGTAAATAAAGATTTCTTACTTCAAGCACATTTTAGAAGGTTCGTTAATCATTTTTTATTTGTTTTACACTACTTACTTACTTTACTAATCTTAAGCCTCAAGCTAGAGATAACATAGACACTATCCTATTACTATTAATAACAATGTAAACAATAACTCGACGAAACAATTATGAAGTATGTAATAGGTACATAGAAGTTGCCGTAATAAATCATTTTATGAACTATTTGCGTGGTATTTAAATAAATAAATAAATAAGAAATTAACATCTGCTTTATCCCATGGCATGCAGTGATTAAATTTTATATTAAACTACTGGACCAGCTTCGCTCGCATTATTTTGTGATAAAAAGTAGCCAATGACACTTCTAAGACCTCATACTATCTACATACCATATCGTATATAGGTATAATAATATAGCGATATAAGCGTTTGAATAAACAGAGACACAGATAAACAGACAAAAATCTAAAAAGTGCTAAACGCTTTCTGTTATGAATGCAAAGTATAGAGAAATATTTTTTTCTTCTTAAATCTTCAAGTTCAGAGTTTTGACCCTCTTCATCTTTATTATATGTATAGATGAATAGAAAGCTTTTCTTCCTTCTTTGAGATGTCACCAGTAACAGTACCGCTTATTACAGTATCTTTGCTCCGAAATATGATTGGTATGTGTCACTGCGTCCCCCCTTACTTCCGCAGTGGAATGCCTTCCGGTGCTTGCTGCTTTGTTCGGGATAGGGATCCAGGACTCAGGTGACTGGCCACGCGGAAAATCATACAGACAGTCCAAACTGTTTGTTTGTTTGTATCGCTTTCACACCGCGACGGAGCGACGGATCATCCTAGTTTTTGGTATGGTGATAGTAAAGGGCCTTGAGAGTGATATAAGATTTTTAGCCGCGGAAATGCACTTGTCAATTTTATTCATGCATAAGTTTGTCACTTGTAATAGATATGTGTTGAGTTTGTGTACTTATGTCTTTTGTTTGTTCCTAATTTACACTGAAACGACTGAACCGATTTGGATGTCATTTGGTATGGAGATAGATTAGACTCTGTATTAAGACATAGGCAATATTTAGATCTGGACTAACGCAGATAACCAACACCACGGGGTGTCAATAGGTCGGTCACACACGTGACAAACTCATTGCTTTAGTACAGCTCAATGTTAAAATTTGTTTTAAAAAGTGGTGCCTATTTTACGTAACATGGAATTTGCGTACAGATATAATGAGTGTACGTGTACGCGTTTAGGTCTACGCGTCGTGACGTAAATATGACGTACGTGCGTACTGAGAGATGAAATTATCAGGAACAGTTACTAAAAAAGGTCTGTTAGACTGACGCACCGAGAGTTCTATTCATATTAATTTAAGATACTTCAATTCGTAAGCCTGACGACGCACGTTGAATTTGTTTTTTTTTTAAGTTTTGATTGTCAGAAAAAGATACCAAATACTTTTGATACGTGGACTTTTTTGATAATAGATGACATTTTTTTTATATCATGGTATTAGGCTTATAAAACAGAACATACAAAATAAAAACCAGTGACGTCATTCCAGTACTGCAATTTCACACAGCACCAGTAATTCCACGTTTACGACATAATATAACACCAGCCGATATTTCAGTCGGAACACGTCCTGGCAATACATTAACGAAAGCCGATTCCAGAGTCATAACTATTTACAAAGTCTGAGAACATGTGCAACTTTGCAGACTTCGAAATAACGTCAACCAAGCTCAAGACCTCATACCATGAGCATAAAATATGAACCGTTTAATACTATGATACAATATCATCGGTAATCGATAAGTCTCGTCAAGTGGCGACGCTGGCTAGGTATTTAATATTGTCCCGTGAAGGGTCGGATACTCGGGGAAAGCAATTATTTATTTGATCGGCCAATATTATAGAGTAATGTCTGATGTTAATTGAAATGCCAGCGTCATAGCCAGCGGCGGAGGGTCGAGATTGGACAATTTAATTGACGATGATTGATAATTTAGATAGAGGTTATTACCGACCCCTCTGCCGGCTCCCGACACGTCGCCCGCTATATCATTATTTTGGCCCATAACGACTTTCATCGGACACAGGACGGAGTTACCTGTTAGCTAATTTTCTATTTTATTTTTAACACTGACCGCATCTAGTCTTCGATGCGTGATGCAATCGTGTTTTTCCTATTCACTGCGAGATGGAACTGTATAAGCTACCTTAATATATGGCTTGTACGATTCGAACTGCAGAATTACAAGGTACTTTCGACTTTGAGTCACCAAAGGCCATTTAGCACAGATTTAGACGGTCCAAATATTTTCAGGGACGACGCTCTTGCGTCTCGACACGCAAATTTATTTAGTCTTGTGAGATATTGGCGAAAGAGAATCAGATGCCACATGAATACTGATAGGACTGTTTACTGCAATATTATCTCAGAAAATGTGCGTGTTATCTCTTTAGGTAATTATTTGCTGTTCGATATTTGGCAGAGCGTTTCACGAAATTGTTGTTTCCGTGACGCCGATTGAAGCTATCTCACACCAAACTGTGTCGAATCAGTCAGCAAGCGATCACTTATTAGAAAACAATCATCACGTGTTAATAATCTCCGTATCCATAAACATGACGTAACGAGGTTGCTAATACATAGCGTGTCAGTGTCACGAACGCAAATACATATTTTCATACTTATGCATTAAACATGTATTTGACATCGCATCATGAAATTCAATTTTGAAACTCTGATTTATGTGTTTTAGGTTTTAGTTTACGTGTATGTATTTTTGTTTTGTAGAAGCAATTTCCAATAGATAAATACCGTAAATAAAACTTTCTGATACTTTCAAGTTTAATCTACATAATCCCACAAAACCCATGCACACTTTATACTGTAGGTATCAGATAAACAGATCTAAATCTAAATGTAATGGAATGGATACAGGATTTATTGGTAACATTACAAATGCATACGTTGCTAAAACGCTACTGAATCATTCTGAAATTTCCATTCAGTAAATGGAACACGCTAAGATGCTTGAATAGGAAAACGCTTAATATAAAAATAGATTGATAAATGTGAGTCAAACTTACCGCATGTAAATTTAGATACATCGCCAAAAATGTCGATTAGATGTCGGTTGGACCTGTTTAGGTTGGGGCACAATAGTAATATGATTTCACAATTAACATAGGTATGACTAAATAGCTTCACAAACATGCAAACACACACACACGAACAGGCAGACAAAATTAACAGTAACAGTCTCAAAAATCACAGTGTTAGTGTCACTTATTTCGCAACAAACGCAGAAAATATTTGCCGACGGCTAGCACTATTATAATCACTGCACACAAAATCATAACGTGCGGGGATGCCGGCTCACTCTTCGACTCACCAGAACTGTCTTGTTCTTTTTCCTTGGCAGTGAAACGCACAAATTCTTGCAAATGACTCGGCAGCTTCTTAACGTCTTTTTCTTCACCACCCTCAATAACTTTGATTTTGTGCTCTATCACTTTTGGTTCCCTGTACACGTTATTCGAATTTTCCCTTTCATCTTCCGTTTCAGGGTCCTTGATGCCAAGTTTGTCCCAACGTTCGCGAGCTTTAGAAATAAACTCTTTCTCAATACGATTATTAACTTTTGAATCTAACAGATTAATTAACGGCATACTTTTCGAAATTTTAGTACTACTGGATGCTGGTGTATTTGTAATTTTTATTACTTTATGTTGTTTTCTTTCTTCGCGCTGCGCCATTTGAGTGACGTATTCAGAATACATTTTTTCGCGAAGTAATTCTTCTTCACTGCTAGAAAACACAGAAGATAATTTGCCTTGCTTAATTTGCTCGGGTTTTTTGTTGGAGTTGGAGAATATTTTACTCTGCTTTTCAGGAGCACTTAGACTAGCAAAAAAGTCCCTTCTTTTTGAAACGAAGTAGTTATTCGAGTCTTGAAGTCTTTCATTAATTACTTCGGATTCGGATAGCAGAGGCGCTCTAGGACTTATTTTCTGGGGAGAGGAAGGAACGTTACTTTTCCGAGATTCTAAACGTTTTATTTCGGCCTCTACTTCTTTTTCTTTTTGACGTATGTATTCCATCTGCTGGTCGCATAAATCTTTCGGTAAAGATGGCCTTCGTGGGCTTTCACTTATACTGTCTCTAGTGTTTGTATAATATCTGTGCATATTCTGTATAGATGATATATCATCTTCTATTTCTTTGTTTAAATTGCCCGTAGAATAATGGAAGAATTTTCGTTCGCTTTTCATTGAACGAATTGAACAATCAGTGAAATCTGATTCATCACTTTCATATAATGATGAAGCCAATTTCTTGGGCCTAGGAGGCGGAATTGGCTTAAAAGTATTACTCGTACATGATGCAACACTAACTCTATCGTCTTGTTTGTTTGATGTATGTGATGATATTTTCCTTTCGAACTGGTCTAAGCTGCAATGTTTATTTATATTACTTAGATTTTTAGTAACTGTAGGGTCACATATAAGGGCCAGTAAGCGACTTCCTGTCTGAGACTTGAATGAAACGATTGGTGAAGCGTCATTAGCTTTTTCGTGTGATTGGTTCTTGTGGGAGTGTTGTTCATTGTAGCCTCTTCGATCTACATATTTTTTATGCATATCAACGAGCTCACTCGCATCTTCTCTGGTTATCACGGTTTGTGTTTTCTCCATCAGCATTTTTTGTGAAGGCGATAAGCAAATATAAACTGGATCCGTCTTTGTGGGCATACCAGTCCATACTTCTTCTTCACGAGACTTCTTTTTAAGTGAAGATTGTCGGGGTTGCACAGGTGGTGGGACAATTTCCTTCGTTTTTGATGGCAATATTACTTTGTCAATGGAAGACAAATCTGGTAACGGATAATGAGGCATTTTAATTTGTTTCGATAATTCTTTCTCAGATTTTGCAGTGCTTTCTTCTATATTTTCTGTGGTGAATGCGCCAGTGATTTTTTGTATGCGTTTTGAAACTGATGCAAGTTCTTCTAATATTTTATCTCCAAATGGAAAAGTTGCTATTCTTTTGACGCATAAATCACGAAGATGGGATGGACCATGAGCAGATGCATCACATTTGTTCTTTTCAGCAGAAGAACCTCCTGTAACATGTTCGAAAACATCTTTAACGTGACTTAATCCATTTTCGTGTTTATCTGTGCTCGCATTGGTCTCATCATGCAAAATGTTAGACACATCATTCAAGGACGACGAAGTTGGGTTATATTTAGCAGTGCATTGAGATGAACAAACACTGCTAGAGGAGTCTTGGCGAACAAATGAATCATTTTTGTTATCAGCTACCTCCGAGTCAGAAACTTCTTTAATAAGATTATTAATAGCATCATTTAATTCACATTTTAAGACTTTCATTTCTAGATCATAATTGCCATCTTTTTTCATTTCTTCTACAATTGGTGATTTCTGGAGATTCGAATTATCTGGATTTGTTGATAGTTTAGGCTCAACATCTTTAACATATAAATTTGTTTTTATGTCATCCGTTGAAAGGACGACAATTTCGTGGGAGTCTGGAACTGGATTGGCGGTTTTATTTTCTTCAGTTAGATTATCCTTTTCATAATTTACATCAATTTTGACATCAATTATTTTCTCTTTAGAAGGAGTCTCTAGTACTTTTTCTTTTTCATTATTTTGTTCGTTGGCTATAAATGTTTTTTTCAGGAAGTTTTCGGTGTCTGTAACTTCGATAGTGGGTGTTATCATTCTAATAGAAACATCAGTATCCATTCCATCATCAGTTTCATCACCATACTCGTGCAAAGAACTAGTACTACTTGACGAATCAGTCAGGTAAACTACTTCAGCTCCAGTCATTTTCTCTACCGTTTGCACAGTCCAGTCACCCCTGGCTTCAGTTACCTCTGGTTCTTTTAATTTTGCACCGACTAACATGCATTGTTGAGGAACTAATCGGCCATAAGTGCGTTTGTGTACCGTAGATTCCGTTCTTTTAGCAATTTTCTCTTGTGTTTTCTTTTTATCTTCAAACACATCATCTTCCAAATCCTCAATGTCACTCTTTTTGTCACTTAAATATGACTGACGCCGAGAAGATTTAGAAGACTCACTACTACCTTCTTCATCAATAACATCTAAAATTCGGGGCGGTCCACGTCTTTGAATTACAAAGTCTTCCGCCAACCCCTTTTTTCGTAACCTATGTCTAATTTCCCGATTGATGATTTGTTCAATTTCTGCTTTAATTTCAACTGAATTTTCAGGGTGCGTAGACAGATCTAAAGTATGTAAATAACTTCGCAGTGATGTCTCAAGATCTGGTGATAGTGAAGTATTTATTTCTTGACAACAAGCTACGTTTAAAGGTAATGTTGTTATAGACATAGTTTCTACTGCCATATCAGTAACGCAAGGAACTTGTACTTCTTCAGTTTTTTCCCATTCTATATCGGATTCCACATCAGACACTAAAATAGTGCTCGTGTCAACTAATGGTAGAGTATTATCTTCTTCAGATTGTAAAGAAGTATCTTCGGTTATGTCTTCTATCTTTGTTTCATCTTCATTATCCAGGCTTTTACTTTTATTAGCATTAGTCAATTTCGGTTTGGTGATAAGCGACTGATCAGGAGATTCCACAATGTATGTCTCACATACTTGATCTTCAATATTTTCAGCAATACAACTTTCTGCAACGTGAGAAGGGACTACAATTGTATCAGCATTTACAGAACTGTTATTGTTGACATCTTCATTAACGATATCACAGTCTGGTTTTGAAATATTTTCAATTTGAACAACGGTTTCTGTATTTGTAGAACAAGTTGCTACTGCACTTTGAGTATCAGCTTCTGTTCCAGGATCCGTTTCGCCATTTTCTGAGAGAGCACACAAATCTACACTTTCTTTTTCAACTACATCACAATTGTTTTTATTATTGTCACTACGTTGGTTTTTATTTTTCCGTTTATTTTTGTTCTTATTTTTACGTTTCGGTTTGTCAGGCATGTTAAATATAAGCTAAACTACACTGTTATCACAAACACAACACAACGTAATCGTTATCACAAACACGCGTCTTTTTAGAATAGAGTTCGCGTCTCACGACACCGGCTTCAATTGCGTAGGAGTGACGGCTCGAGCCAGGCGCGTCCTAGCGATCGTCAGCGCTAGGGTTTCGTGTCGTTCGTGTATAAGGGCTCACGGGACGGCAACGTCAGATTCGGGTTCGTGGTTAGCGATATAGCGATTATGATTTTTCGGCGAGCGGACGCCGGCCGCGGCAGTCGTGCACTAGCGCGGCGATTTACTGATAATTATAAATGGGTTGAAGTACGCGAGCGAGCGCTGTGGACTTTATTTTTACGCGGAGACGTGTATGCGAGTGGTGCGCGCGCGACGCAGCACTCGGCCACGGAGCGAGCGCGCCGGCCGCCGCGCGCCGCCCCGACCGCCCGCCATTTATCAACGCGCACTATGCAAATCCCTAATTAATATTGCACACAACGCTCCTTCACCATTTTAGGGATGAATAACGGGGAGGACGACGAAAATACAATAGCTTCTAACACTTATTAGGAATTGAATGGGCGAGAATAAAATTAGTTATTCTTCCTTCACAAATCCAACCAACAAAGCATGCTTATACTGTTTAGATGTGTTCAAAGTGTGCATGAGTTCAGTAGGTAAGAGGATAAATCAGTCATGTATATATGAACAAAAGTAGGTTTATAGTTTTACCTACTACACATTGAAATAATTTTATAAACAGTATCAGTAGACACAATCGAGTAATGTTTACGATACGGATAAAATACTTTTATCTTTTGATTACCTTGAAAATGTTAAGATAATAAAATTAAAACTGTTTTTATACTGGAGGCCTTACTTTCGATATGATTGCGTAACAAAATGCAGTTTTTTTAATCAAACAAGAATGTTTACATAATGTTTTCCTATAGGTTTAAAGTAAGAGTGGAATTTGTCAAGTATCTAGTCGGCCTAATCTACAAACCCACATGGCACGGCGCGATGTTACGTAGCGATCCGACTAGTTCAGAAAACCGGGATGTATTAGATAACAGGGTGGGTGGACTAAACGCAGACTGGCTAGTTGTATAGCGTCTAGGCTTGCGGCCGACCAAGGCTGATTGGTTACTTCCACTGGACGCAGTTACAGTCATTTAGGTCGGAATTCGTGTGATGTTCTGCACGGGGTCTTGAGGAAATGGGCCATAATTGTGCACAAGGATGCACTATAATTCTTCCAAAGTATTAGACTCAGACAGCTATCGAGCAAACGTGATGTACCTACGAGATAGAATAGAATGGAGATCTATAAAGCTAAAACCATAACCGTGAAATCAGTAGAAACAAAGACAAAACAAACAATGCGTAATTCACGGTTACCAAATGTTTTTCCTACAAACTAGAATCATAGAAAAAACAATTTATTTACCTAATGGAAAGATTTGCGTGTAAATATATTACGCAAGAAATCTAAGGAGTCAATGACCACAGCCTTCGTAAACCTGCAAAACTACTTAATATGTCTAAAACACCGATTTGTTTCAGTTACGCGTATTTGCGCCTAACTTATATTCTTTTGGGTATTACGTAAACATTCGAAATTGATCTAGGCGTTACGGGCATGGTTACCCAAAATAGAGATTACTTATACGAGTCGACGGGCCCAGTCTTTCATTGACGAATGCTCAAGAATTTCAAGCCGATGAGATAATGTGCTTTAATTATATTATTTTAATGGTTGACTGACGCCGTAGAGCCGCAATAAAAGTGCTATACTAATAAGTTTTTTTCATTAGTCGTAAATTCAATGAAACTGATCAATTAACTAACCGCGGGGCACGGACAGACAGTATTGCTCAATGTCACTCATAATGTTAGGAAATTGGGTTTTGAAAACAAAAAAAAGATGTTTAGATCTCATAAAACGACCAAAACCAGTTTATTATCTTCTGTAAATACAAAGAAAGTTTTGACATAAAGTTTCTAGAAAAATCTTTACCTATTCTCTAAGCTTATCCCGATCCTGTCTCTCTGTGTTTTCGCTTTAATGCAGCCAGTGGGTGGAAATAAAAACACTAAAACGAACGCAAACAAATAGGTCAAGACTTTCGATCTTGAGTTTAAATCTGTTCGCTCATTCAGAAAGAGCTGTTTATTTTGAGCATTAATTTCGTCTGTTAAGAACGTAGGCATCTAATTCCACGGTTACCACGAGTAGACAATCGAATCGACGTTATTTATGTTAACATCATTAACATAACTATTGTCATTCCCAAGAAAGAACACGAAAATGTCGTTGACTTCACGTTGTTTTCTCAAACGCATCGCACGATGGTTTGGTTTTATCGTTTGAGACGCTTGATCAGTCACAGCTTGCGAAAAGTTGTGCGTTTTGCGATGGAACGGCGTGTGTGCCGCGTGACCTTCCAGAAATATCGCACCCTCGCAAAACGTCTCGCTTTCTTCATGACAATAAAACGCCATCTCGATATTTGTTTGCGGGAAAGCGTGGAACAACAAGCGGATTGGGAGTTTCTATGCATGACATAATCGCTGGATAGATCCGGGCCACTGTGCCAAATCCCGCGCCACAGAACCGCATCGAGAAGCCGGTTTTTTGGCACACTGTCAGAGGGTTATAAGGTGAATGTGGCGACTGCATGCGTGTGCTGATAAATTGTATTGTTCACACGCCGACGCATTTAGAAGTTGTAATGGGGACAACAACGAGGGCTTTCAGGGTTAACACACTGAGTAACGACAACAGGCGGTCAGATATAATAATATAATGATACAAATCTGTAGTTGAAATTATATAAGCAGTCAAAACAAGGTGCTTAAAAATCCGGAATATTGGAATAGTCTATTCAAAATTGGGAACATCGGAAAAGTCTGTTTAGACAACAAATTTACCAAACATTTACCAATTCATCCTTATTTATGACATGTACAAAAAACAAGCACATAATGGGCTAAAAAACATTTCACTTATGTAAACAAAAAAGTTGTTAGGTAAACCTAGTATATCTACTAAAAATACAAATTCAATGAAACATGCCGAAATTGTGGCAAATGATCTAGGTCGTTGTATGACAATCGAGTATTTTACTTGCTAATACAAACTGACCGCTCCAATTTATTCACAATATATAGATACAAGCGTACAATGTATGTTTGTATGTACATATGTAGGTATGTAAGTAGGTTCATAACTAGAAAATCCATATTAAATCTCTATCGCTATATGATTTAGATTCAATGATTGAGGATGTTTATTGATTTGATTAGTACATTTCAATAAATATTGTAATTGTTTTTAAAAAAATATTTAAAAAAAACTTTGCAATAGATTAAATTAAAAAAGTATCTTTATATTTCCATTTTGCGATCTCAGACCGTATGAAAAATGCCGAAAATTTGTAAAACTATATGCATCATTATAGAATGACATTCGTTTATCTTGCCAGGAATTTGTGCCGTTATTTTATTTACATCTGGACTATTTCTAATTTTATTATGATACAATAACAACAACTACAGTAGTATCATAATAATACAGTATTATGAAAAATTTAGCTCAGGTATTAAATGGGCTTACGCTTGACTACTATCTACGAGCGCAAATGAAATGGTCAACATTATTTAAGTGACTCACAGTAACCTTTTTAGAAGAATTTAAACAAATACATTAACTACTTAAAATGCACGCAGTCGTACGTAAAGGTATCGAGTTACTAAAATGTATATTTAAAACACAAAAGGAACTTAAAACCTGAAAACAATGGGCTCATTTTGGGTGTGTGGTGTACGTCATGTCCTTTATAAAAACATAGATTAGGTTTCATGGATTATTATTATGGTATTGCGTACCTACTTAATGCTATAAACACCTACCTAGTGTAGCCTTCCTAAAATATACGTATGATTATATTATTGTTGAAACAAAATATTTCTTCATTTGGAAAAACTTACATTAAGAAGGTGCCATTGTGTATAACAAGCATTGTCTTTAACATTCGTCCTGAGTGAAGCAAGTCATCGGCTTTTGTCTATGTAGTATTAAACACTATTCTTTCTAATTTTGTCAAATTTCTTGAGCTACACGGCATAAGATCTTAAATTTATTAGTTAGTAATATTATTGTATACTATAAGGTAGTGAAACGGGATGAAACAAACACTCACTGTTAAATCAAGTTCAGTGAATGTAAATAATGATAAACTCACGTTTCTGGGAGCCCTGACCGAGCGGCGCGGCGGGCGACTTCAGCGGAGGCTTCTCTGTCACCACGTCGCTCGGCGACTCCGCTGTAAAAAAATCATAGTATAAATATCACATATACATTTAAATTTAGTATAATTATTATACTTTATAAAATAGTTACTTATGGTCAGAAACACGTGTCAAAATATCTGTTACAATGGAATCATAGCTACGAATTCACTACTGAAATCTAATTAAAAACTTAATCTGTTTAACCGATTGAGATGAACTGATATTAAAATCTTTTTTTATTAGGTACTATCAGGAGTTAAGAAAAGTTAATTTTATTACAATATCTTTGTACAAATTCCTGGAAGTACATAAATATATTGTTGGGGCAAAGTGAAAGACAATCGCAAACTATTGGAGTAAACGTTGCTGCCTCTCAAAGGGCTTAATATCTGTTTAAAGCATAAGCATTTTCCAAAAACTAGTGTATCATCATTATTTATCATCCATATAGTATTATGTATTGTATTGCTTATTATTTATTAGTGTATTATCTGAGTTTGTATTGTGTTCTTTCACTTATATATTTATTTTACGTATTCTTGTACACCGCCTATTTAAGATTCTAAATCCTGTCCATCCAAAGGTTGCCTAAGGCGATAAGGCCGCCCAATGTGCATTAAATTAGTTTTTATAATTCTTTTATATTGTAATTTCTTTGGTGTGCATTAAAGACATATCTTATCTTAAACTTACAGACAATGAGCGTGCCCGGCTGATATTATCAAAAAAATTCAACGTTCACGTTACCGTAGATATGAACACTCTAACGAGTACGCTTTACAATATTTTATTTATTTTGTCTGCCATGGAACGTGACTTAAACTCATGAGGAATGTCTGTAGATATTAACTGACATTTACCTAGCTTTAATAAGGCGAACTGCAAAGGTAAAAGGAGCGAAAGCAAATTTTAATATGAAGTCGTTTCTATACAAACAATAAATTATTCTGAAGGAGTCTGTCGTACACTTTGTTTATATTTGTACGACATCACGGTCATGACGGCGGGGCACAATATGAACGCTAAGGTATTTATTTAAAACTAGTGAAATGCTCGTGGCTTCGCTTGCATTAAGAAGCAAAACTTGCATCCCCTATTTCACCCCTTTAATAACAATAATAATAATATCCTGGGACATTGCACACAGCGCCATCTAGCCCCACACTAAGCAAACGCTTGTGTCGTGAGTACTAGATAACGGATATAATACTTATATACTTTTCTTAAAAAGCGGCTTTTCCAAACATCCTTTCTTAGCGGATGCTTACGTCATAACATCTACCTGCATGCCAAATTTCAGCCCAATCCGTCCAGTGGTTTGGGATGTGCGTTGATAGATCACTATATCAGTCAGTCAATCAGTCAGTCACCTTTGAGTTTTATATATTTACATAGAATATTAGAGAAATAAATATAGCTAAATGAACTAGCGACTCAGCTTAGTTTCGCACAACTGGGTTTAGTAAGTACACTAATTGTGAAAATCACATCTACACCCGCCATATAACTTCATTATTAAACAATAAAAGCTTAAGAAACTTGTGAAATACTAGTGACGAAAATACTATGTTGCTATTCACAAAAACATCGAGTCAGACCTGACAATAAACATGGTGAACAAATTAGTATGCAAATCCTTTTCCAGACTAAAGGCATCTAAAAACATCACAAAGTTGCTAACTCAGTGAGAAAATTGACGTACACATTACAAATTTCATAATGAAAGTAGCAGCTAATTTGAGAAAACAGTAAAGAAACGACTAAGAATGATGCTCCGACATCGATCATCATAAACAACCGCCCACGATCACTACGCAGAGTCACTTACCATAATTTCGGACGTAAAACGATACGACTGCAGTACAACATTACAACAGCTTTCGATAGAAACAGCAGAATTTCAGCTAGCACAGCTGCGTATCAGAGTGGGAACAACATTTTCCGATACGTTTAAAATTAGCCCGGTTCCAGTGAACCCGTTTTATTAGGGCCTATGTTGTTGTAACAGGACTAGCTCACTTCCCGGCGCCCAGGACTGAATGCTGGATCTAAATGCGAGGTGGGAATGAACCAGGAAATGAGCTGATTGGGCTTGGCACAGCTTTGTCATTCTATTGACCCGCGCTATCTGCTCGCTAAATAAAGCTCCCGAGTCACCGTGCCCTACATAGTGCAGTTTAAGTTGGTTATCTAGAAGAAAGTGCTGTTTTGGAGAAATGTTTCTGGGACAACATGTGATTTGTACTCTAAACAAACAACATGCTTAAAAATAATATAAACATAAGAATCTCATCGAAATTTATACATTCGATACGTAGAGCTTAAACCAGAGAATAGAAAAGTTAATTTTTAGTTCCATTAAAAACCACGAAACGTAAACGCGAAAACTTTCCGGAACCCTTACATTTCACTCAATCGCCGATTAAACGGAGCAACTCTGTGAAATTGTAAACAAATCCAATAAGCATCGGAAGGAAATTTTAATATGATTCAATACTTGGCCGACTCTCGACGAGGCTTTCAGTTTATTTTTCGAGTGGCACGATTGACTGAGAGGGGGGATCCTCCTTCGTCTCGCTTCGTTACAAGGAAATCAAGCCGACACAACTTCTGCTTCAGATGTCGACAAAATTTACAAATAAAGTCGTTAAGGTCGGCCCGCTAACACTTTGTTCCAATAAACAGATCATCTGCCGATGTTTACGGTCGTAATTTGTTTTAGGGAGTATTGAGGAAAATCTGCTTCATTGAACATCTAAAGATCTCCATTTCAATAAATTCTTGTTAAGGCCACCAGCCAATAAATACTGCATCTTGTGATTTTGATCGGGATTCACTTGGTGCTATGGGGTATTTCACAGTAATAGTTGTTTGTAGATATAGTTTTTACTCACACAAATTATGTGAAGGCGTGAGATGTGCACGTCAAGTATCGCGGTAAGTTCACTTCACTATTGGATATCGGAGTCGCGAGCATGGATCATGGACATGGAGCGGCGCTCGGAGGCCGCTGGGCGACTGCGACAGGGCGAGCGCCCACAATGGACATTTCTGTATGTAAATCACAATAAAATACCCGCTTTGTACACACGTTGCGACACGCTGAACTAAACACAGAGCCCGCTATCCTGATCCCATCCGATTTTTGTGCGGACGAAGGAATGTTGACTTTATGTTTCACGCAATACAGATTTATTTTACGGCTGCAATTTACGGCGAGGTGACGCCGAATTTATCGAAACACGAAAACGAGACGCGTTTATGGAAACTAATGTATTTACTGATATTCGTGCCGTAAAACGGGGTCCAAATTTGATTAAAGTGACAGCAATACATTTTTGGTGCAGAAATGTTATAGGTATGTATTTTCACACAGACGTACATAGGTACATGTGAGAAGCGAAAAGCATTTGTTTATATAGATATTCACTACGAGAATATTGAGCTCTAGCAGCACTTACTTGAGTAAAGGTGCTCACAGTTTTATGTCGACCCCACATATAACACTAGATAGGTCAATTTACTTCCAGTTTACAGTATACTTTACTTAGACATTAACTGTATTTGTTCAATTTTTTTTACGTTTTAAGATATGCAAGTGTCAACTCCGACCAAAACTACGTTATTACCAAAATTGTGTCAACAATTTCATATGAATTTGGGCCTGACAAACATTTGTCGGGTAAATTAAAGCGATGTTAACGCGTATATCCGTACGCGTGACCAATGATTGACATACAATACATTGTCCGAAGGAAGGCGCGGTGGTGGAATGTCAGCTTAATTGTGCGAGACCAAAATAAGTTCGGTTACATCCATCCATCACCAGCATACACCGTCACTATCTATTCAAACTGATCTGATTCTGACTGAGGCCCATCTGATGAGAGGACAGCTGCGATGGTGTGGCCACGTTCAACGCATGGAAGACTGTAGACTACCGAAGAGCGTTTTCTATTCGGAGCTTTCAAAAGGAAAACGTAATTCTGGCGGGCAGTACCTGCGCTATAAAGACGTGTTCAAACGGAATTTGACTGCATGCAAGCTGTCCGTAGAAAATTGGCAGGAAGACGCACAAATGAGGACTGCTTGGCGCTCCAAAGTGAAGAAAGGAGTGCGAAATTTCGAGAGTGCTCGTCTATCTGAGTTGGATTTGAAACGCCAAGCTCGCAAGAACCGTCCAAAACCTTCCTACAACTACACATATAACAGCTTAGGCCAGCTCTACTGCGCATCATGTGACCGGGTCTTCAAGACGAAATTCGGGTTTGCCAGCCACTTGAGAGCACACGCCAGAAAGACATAGCCAGGGTCGCCATCGTCGGATACGACTGGGACGACATCATCATCATCATCATCATCATTCAAACTCGCTCCACTAACCGACACAAAATATGGACCGACAATAATTTGTCATTTTAACGTCATATTGATTGCTTATTGTCGGCAACAAATTACCCAACATGACCATCACACTCTCACATTACACAGAACTAGAACTTTCTACTTAGAGAAGTTTAATCCATTCGGAATGAAGCCGATCGTAAACATCGATCAAGGTAACTTTACATAAATTACTTCACAACAACAATCCAATTTACGACAGAAGGCGCGTCCGGCGCGTCCTTTAGTTCCAGTTAGATTCCAACATATCCTGACCTCCGCGGCACAGTTGTTAATAACGAGCTGTAAGGAACACACGGGTCAGATTAAGCTGGTGATATTTATTTGCGCGGGAAAAATCATCAATGGCTTATTATGCAAGACCGTAATACGCCAACACACGTGCTCGGTGGAGCGTGACGAGGCGAACCAATCGAATCGGCGGAACTGTGCCTGTCGGAGTAACGCAATGCGTGGACGCACCCTCGGGTGGAAAAGCCAACATTGTGCTACATCCGGACCGTTCTCATCTGGCGTGATTTTATCTACGTCCACTTTATGAATGAAATAAAACCTTTGAAGCGATTTTCTAGTCGACAATGAAGGCTGTAATGATAGCCGCCGTAATAGCTCCAAGCGCAATAACACCAAGCCCAACTATTTCAGTTCCGAAGTTTAAGTTTGTGGGTCAAGTATTTGCATGGGAATGTAAATTCAGCTTTATTGCTTGAACAAACAAACCGTATCACAAAGCCTGTAACGTGTGTTGGATGCTGTTTGTTCACAACCATAAGTCTCTGCAAGTTTTGGATCAGCTTTGAATAAAATAAAATTGCTTTATATTTGACTTCCATTTCTATGCACCATTCTATGTGTTAGTAGTTACCTGTTGCTTTGTCTGCTTTGTTTTGGGATAAAAAATTAGAATTACTCTTTTATCTTTATAAAAGAGTAACGATGATATGCTCCGTTGCATTATGAAAGAGGTTAAAACACTAACAAAATCAGGAATGAACTTTGCTGATTTTGGAGAGTACAGAATCTCTCTCTTGATACGTATTTCCTCATGGCTGAGGGTCGTGACTCCCCCACAGAATTAATTCATTGGGGGAGTTTTCTTGGGCATTTATACATCGATAGTGGGTGCCCAGGTCCTTGCACGGAAGACACATGTCCTCAGATATTGGTTCTCAAAAATGTCGGTGCAAGGCTGGATTCAAAACAGGGTGCGTCTGGATGAAAATCAGACACTAGTACCGCTGAGCCACACTCGCTTTTTTAGATAATATCTAGGTATATTTTAAAAACACTTTACTGTTACCAGTTTAGCTCCTAATAGAGAGATGGTACTGTTATTTGTAACAAAGCAAACAATCATGACCGCAGTACATTCATTCTGACTCATCGACTCTGGAGAGGTATGCAATATCAATTCAAAGACGCAGTTACTTCCAAAACTGCCTAGTTACAGTCTACTAATATCATGGACAAATTAATCAAAGACTCCTAACCTCTTAATTATTCTCAACCTTTAGAAACCGTCACAAAACTGGATCTAGTGATATAGATGATCTATCTTCTGATCAAGTGCAAACCCAGTTCATGTAAAAAAAAAACTTTTAGAAGCATTACTGGTTGCCACAATTGGATGCTGATTAGATCGTCTAAGACAAACAGACAAAAAAGATACGAAATTTACAGTTATTTAAGTTAAGGCTTAAAAAAATATGAATAAAATATTAAATTACGAAATTTACAGATAATAATCCACAGACAATTTGTATTTGAAAAAAATTAATGTGGTGTGAAATGGTGTCAGAATTATTTCACTCCAATGAGGCGTTCACCGATTATAAAGTCGTTGACAGCCACAAAAGCTATGAGGAAAAGCTCGCTCCTAAACTAGGCGCGAGCTTCAGTTGTAGAGAGCTAGTGAGTCGATAGGTCCTGTTATGGCACTATAATGCTACACAATGTTGTGCTCTGAGCATGTTCTTGTTGGGACTGTTGGATGATGTTTTGAAGGAAAGAAAGACAATTTATGTAATAAACAAATGAGCTTTTTTTGTTGTGCTTGCTTTGGTTGGTCTTGAAATGATGGAAACAATGTCACGTTATTTAACTAGTTAGGCAAATGTAGGTACTTTAATCCGTCCCTATATACTATCCGACTTCTCCTGTACAATATAGGTCATAATTTTGTCCCAAACACTCTGCACGAGATTTGAATTATAATTGGACAATAATCCAGTAAATTTTCGTAGTCAACTGTTTTGAAAGGATAAATATATATGACACATGCAGCAGTGGGATGATACGCCCCTATTATTTTATATTAGAAATTAGCTGTGCGCGCGACTTTGTCCGCGTAGAATAGTTATTTTGGGCATCGTATTATATTATGTATAGTTTTATAAATTATACCTGTTACCCACGACTTGAACCATTTTCGCAGCTACGAAAGACCTCAAGAATGAAAAATTTTCCTTGTTCTTTCCACATTTTCTATTGTTTAATCGCTCCTATTAGTTGCAGCGTGATGTAATATAGCCTAAAGCCTTCCTCGATAAATGGTCTATTAAACACTAAAATTATTTTTCAATTCGCACTAGTAGTTCCTGAGATTAGCGCGTTAAAACAAACAAACAAACTCTTCAGCTTTATACTATTAGTATAGATTATATGTTTTTTATGTAACCTTAACTTAACCACTGACCGAGCCAAACTATGTCGATTCAGTAGGGGTGTATCAATCTCCAAAATGACAGTACCCAACACAGAATATTGCCATTATTTAAAGCAATATTCTCCGCATATGGGTTGTATCGAAATTCGAAACTGCAACAGGTCAACTGCAGACTGCAGCCACACGGAGTGCGGAGTGCGTTGAACCAATACAAATAAATAGCCCAGAGGATAGCATGGGTTGAAAAGCAATATTGCTTATTATCAATTCGCCTACAAAATTTGAGATAACACTATAAATATTGAGCCAAAAAATGGCTATTTTGACACAAGTTCTCATAAAAAAAAAAGCTTTTTGTGTAGCGTAAAATCACTAGTCATTTTATTTTAATTTTTAAAATTACTAGAAATAAATTGCCCATTAAATGCTTGGCATGGCTTGGCTTTTTGGAAATTTTACTTTGCATTCGTTCGCATACTAAATTTATAAGAACTTAATAAAATCCGCATGAATATGAATAGGATGAAGCAATTATGAAGGAATTATTTTAATGAAATTATGCTCTAAATTATGCGCTCGTTAGATATAAATAGAGACTGTTTTGTTGTGAACTATTACTACACTGAATGTAAAAATTTATTTTAATAAAAATAAATATTTCAGGTCAGGACATATCTCACAGCGCCATCTAGCCCCATACTAAGCTTACGCTTGTATCATGGGTACTACTACTAATTACTTCCATATGCACTAGAATTTGAGTAGGTTAAGTTTTGTTACAATTTTATTGTACTTTATTGGTTCTATCGTATTCCAAATAATAGAGGTTGGCTAGCAACTCGGCCTACTTCAATTGTAAACTTCAATCAGTACAAAGCTTAATTATAAATCATAATATGATTCATTTTATCACAGCTATGCTAACCCCAGAGAATACCGATGTCGAGCACGCATGTTTCCGATCATTCACGGAAGCGTTACAATGTGCCAGACTGAGCATGTTTGGTACTATACCGCCTCTATTTACTTATAATGGTTATAATTTATTACAATAACAGTTTCACAGTTACCTATATATAGGTCTACATTAATTCATCATCATCATCGTCAGCCTGTCCGCATCCACTTCTGAACTTATAATTGTCACAAGAAACGCCACTTAGTTCTTAGCATTAAACTTTATTAAAATTGTTGTTTAATTTAGTATAATATTTAAAGAAAACAAAAGAGATATTTCACAAAGAGACACAGTCATTATTTTGGTGACTTTAAACGTGAGACAAACTTGTTAGTTTACTATCAAAAGATGAGAATGTCTTATAGTGAACAAGGTATAAAATATATCAAATCAAATGTTATGAAACTTGTACTTGTACGAAAATAGTTCGTAAGAAAAGGGAAGAAGCAAAGAAAATATTTCAATCAATCCGTCATTGGAAGCAACACCTGGTTCCCTTGAAATCTGTATTTATCTGGCAGGTATAATGTAGTGTGACCTGAATGTGAATTCCATAAACAGAAAATACAGGAAAATTTAGGAAATAAAGAATTGTTAAAGTGGGGTAGATAAGTTATTAATATTTGTAGAAAGATCATTTTCAATTTTTAATAACTTGTTGTTTCTATGTTTGATATATGTATGTGCTCGTAATTACAAAAAAAAGTAAATGAGTATTATATTGCTTAGTATGGTGCCAGAACGCGCTGTTTGATATGTCTTAGAATATGTATATATGAACTCAAATTGAGTAAAAACAACGGAAGAAAAACTAAACATACTACTTCTAACTACTACAAAAACGGGGCACTTAGAAAAACCTAAAGAATTAATAAATTAAGTAAAACAAAATAATGAGTAAAATAATACAGGTTTTTCTTTGCCCAAACTTAGCTGAATAGAAGTTATCAATTTGGAATCTCTCCTTACCTTACAATTCTACAAACCAAACGCAGCTTTACGTTCCGTCATTTTATCGATGATCTTTTGTTTCCTACGCCGCAGTTCAATCATCAACACATACATATTCTATTGTATACATCCAAAGATATATGAATTTGTAGCTCACCCTGCGAATCCTCATTACTCGTGGAGCTCTATTGTTTAGTAAACTAGCGGGTTGAGTGTGCTTTACGATAATCGCAGAGTTTCCATTTCAGAGACGATGGGTGCCGCGTATCAGTACAATTTAGTTTGGCGTTTGCCGAATGGCGTGGGAGGATTTAACCTGCTTGCTTTTATCGCGGAAAAGGTTTTAATGCCAATGTTTAAGTAAACTACCTCGGTAAACATAGGAGCAAGTGCAGATTTGTCGATTTACTGTTATTAATTTTAATATGGAGCACTTTTTTGTTTTATTTGTAGATTAAGAGATGCCATATTTATTATGTAGGTAGATGTATTATGCCATATGTATTATGAGATGTCAAAGAAGTATATAAAAAAAGAATAGATATAAAAAATATTGGTTAAAAGGTAAAGAAGAACAATACCTATTGAAGGACCCTTGAAAATATGAATGTTATTCTTACACAAATTAATCTCTCAACCAAATTTTTCAAATTTTTTTCACGAACTCGATAAAAAATACCCAATAATCAAAAGTACCAGTATCATGATAAACAAGAAATAATCCCGGACGCGAGAAGGCGTGGTAGCGTATAGCACTCCGCCGATAATATTAACATTCTGAGAAACTAACACTAACAACTTCCTCCTTTTCGGCAAATCAAGCTCCAAATACCTACCAATATGATTGGAATCACGGGGCTACCACCGACTCGCAGGCACATAATCGACGGTTCTACTATCGTGGCAGATACATCGTTTGCAGCTAGTTTGCGGCATATTGAAACCGATGCTCGGACCTTGTTAAATAAATACTGGAACCATGATGCTGCAGTTTCAAGTAGCCTCACAGTTTGTAGGTTTCCGCAAACTTTGAGAGCTGTTCCAAATATCGACAAACTAATGAAGAAATACACTTCCACCCAAAGTAAGATGGGAAACTGTGGAAAGAACACTTCGGGTGCCATTCGAAAGACATATTTCACTGAAATGCGCACAATTTATGTTTATGTTTGAAAATGTCTCGCTGCAGTTTTATTTCGTTTTATATTTTTGCAGTTAAAAGTATGCTTGAGCAAGCAACTTGCAAACGTAAAATGCTAAAAGATATTCTGAGAATCATATAAAGTAATGGATATTTTAAAAGCATATTTACATATCACTTAAGCAGCGTTCAAAACATAAATGTCATCTCTTTGCTTGTAAATTTCGCTTGTTAGCACTTTAAAAAGTCGGCGAAAATGTGACTCAATATTTAATTTTTGGTTTTATACATAGGTACTATATAGTCTTGTTTGAGGAGTGTACCTATGCCTACATATGTAATTTATAATGTATGAACATCCGCCATAACTCCAGTCTACTGAGCACGCACAAGGATTTCTCGCTTTGTGTTCGCAAAATCCCACATATCTAGATGCAGTACAGTAGTATCCGATGTAATGGACCAGAAATAGGTCATCTGAGGCAAGTCTTCCCGAGGGAAACATATCCACACAGGTTTGCATAATCGATAAATAGTCGAGAATCTCGAGATGATCAAATCTACTGCGACTCTACACTATGCATGCCCACTGACCCAAATATTTCTAGAAAACTTCTAAACTTGTTGCCATCTCATATACAAGCCATATGTCAAAAAATAAATGTAAATATTTGTTTCGGCGCCACAAAGCGACAGACGATCTCGCTAATGAAAGAGAAATGTGTTTACAAGCCGTCACAATGTCGTGAAATTATGTCACAGACATAATTAATTATAAAACGAGGAAATTATTTCTTAGAAAAAATATCAAAGAACCAACCCTTCCCCGCAGCTGGCTCCACGAGCTTCTTGACCTTCTTGGTCGTAGTCCTGATGTTGCACGTCAGTCTCTCGATGGCTCTCAGTATTTTCTTGCTCACTTTGTTAATAGTTCTCGATTTCGGATCGGCGTACTTTTTCGTTCGATTACCGTCGGCGTCGCCGTCGACAGTTTTCTGTCGGCCCGAGTCGGCGCTATCGTCGGACTCGGTGGCCGAGGTGTCCGATACTGGGTGAAATATGTAGGGGCTGCTGGCGAAGCAAGGGGAATTCATCTTGGAGCACGACACTTAACCGCGGCACCGTTCTAACCGAGTAACGGATAAAAACATTTGTTTTTCAGCGTCCGAACGTCTGTCTTGAGTAGAGACTGTAGGGCTGCCGGCGACGGAACTGCCCGAGCTCTGAGATGATGTCTCCAGGCAGGCAGCGGAGCGTGCGACCGCTCCTAGGAACGTGCCCGGGACCTTGCCTGTCTTATTAAGATTTGTAGGCGCAATTAACCGGAGTTAGGCAATGTAGACGGCTCAATGGCGAAATAAATATCTAGATCAGTGGCTGCGATTGGAGCTAAATGATGCTGTGAGATCCTAAGACAATGACGACGCGCGTAGTTAAATCTGGAAGTTAGGTTTACTCGTGTCGCACCAAGGTAGGTAAGGTAACATTGTAGAGCACGATATTTATAGGTACTTATCTACTCGATAATAAACATATTTCAAGGCAACACTAATAATTAAAGTCATCAATCTACGATTTTCAATAGATTGTCACAAAACCATGGCATAACATTCTGAGTCAAATTAAAAAAAACTATTATCACCAATTATGCCCCAATTACGTTGCTAGTTAATATGTTAGTAGGTAAGTAAGTAAATAAATATAAAAAGATAATTTCCCGGTCGGTCGCGCAGTGGAAGCCGGACGGACAGACAAGCTCATTTATCTAATTTGTAAGGGTCTTCCATCGGACCTCGGGGGAAATAAACATGTACAGCCTTGTGTCAAAACATGAATCATCAATCAAACATCACGGCAAGTATTACTTTACAAAACTAGGCTAGCTAATGCAAATGGGAAGAAAAAGAAATGTATGTTCAAGGTCCTAAAATATAAAAATACTATCATAATTTCGACTTTTTAAACGAATGGAAGGTATAACTTTATATTTATTTGGTAACCCGCAAACATAAAGCTTCAAAATGAATCTAATTATTACTCATGAAATACAACAGATTAAAAAATATGTGTAATACTCGGATTGATAAATTAATGGCATCGTTAGACCCTACAAATAAATTCATAGCAAGTATCTGACTGCTCATAGGTACATACAGTTCAATATGAACAGGCGTTTAACTGTCTCGATACAAAATTGTAGAAACTTCAATATTAGACATTAGAAACAGTATTTAACTTATTATTAATTAGCATAAATGAGTGAAATAAAATGGTTAATAAAATTCGTTTAAAAATGTGAATTGTAATCAATCAGGAGTAATACTATTATATATAGTTTTCCAAAATCAATTTATGTAGGTAATAATTTCCGCGCCTACACTTTAGTTAAAGCAAATAGCATAGACATAACTAGCGGGATGGTATTAAAATTTTAACAGGCGTTTCAAAAATTTAATTTCGTAACATCCGTCTCAGTTTTTTTGAGATGAAACAAATAAGGAGATTTTCAAATACTTAACAATTTCTTCCTCTAGCGATTTAGTAATCTACATTCAAGACCTCTATTCTACTTACGCAGTACTGGCAGTACTTCTGTCGGCTCAATGGCTCTTTAAAATTGTCGGGAACTTGGCGCTTGGCCTCTCACGTCAGGACTTAGTCACTCGAGTTTTTAAACTTGAAACTTTACTCCTGCGGAGTTCCCGTAATGAGTAAAGGAGGTGGAGTTTTAAATCCGCTCGATTGGTCGGCGGATTGAGGTCGACATAGTTTAGACTTTCAAGAAGTAACTTTGAGCATGAGAGTATGAAGATGGATTAACATAGGTATATAGGTTAATAAAATCTAATCAGGAACTGTTTTTTTCCCTTAGGAAGATGGGTTCAATTCACTATAAACTGTTCTGAGAATTATGTTTGTATATAAATGATAAAGGAAGGTATTTTCAGGTAAATTTGTGATGTGTAAGACTCGTTTTAATGAAGAGAGTGACGAATTATTATGATCATAAATATCCGAACAAAAAGCCCAACTTTAGAAAAAAAAAATTAAACCATCGCTGTAGTCTAAAATGTAGCACAATTACACTAGGTAATCAATCAGTTTCACAGATTTTTCTCAAGAAGCCCAAAAAAAGTATGATTTGGTAAGTACATACTTAATTTGCGAGTTAAAAATAAACAAGCTGTATTCTATTACACCTCCTTCTTACGGCTCAGCTAAGGCAAGTGTATGACGGCAACCGACGGGGTTGTCATACAAATTAACTCGGTCTCCGGAGGCAATATGAAAGATACGAATGAATTTCAACGAGCTAAAGATATAAACACGTAAACAATTTGTTCGCGAAAACGTAATAAAATACACCACACGCAGTTTTATTGTGGAATATTTAAGCTTTGTCACTTGAGTTTTCTCTTTGTGTTATACTTTAACAGACCAATTAATTTTTAATCGTAATTAAATAAAAAATCTTTAAGTACTACTTTTTCCGAAATATTAGATAGCTTCTGGTAATTTTATGCATAATTCATAGTTTTCTTTTTAAAACATAAATGGTTTGCTTCTATCTTTTTACTTGACTTTTCAATCACTAAGTTACGACAAAGCTGCTACTAATATTATCACAAAGATAAACAAATCTTATACTTAAGTCTAACAGTTTTAGTAAGTGCTACTTTTCAACATTGTCCCTTATTACAAACACCTAAGGTCTAAAATACATCTAGGAATATTATAGCCAATCAACATGTAGGTACCGTACCTACGTGCCAATTTCCACGCGATTATCAAACATCTAATTGCACATACGTTTTATGAACTTTCCTCATGGGAAACGTGACGTAGAAAGTCATTGGGATAAATCTTGTCGTATCGGAACTAAGCCCGCCCTGTAACAATCTATCATGTTTAACTACACAATCCTCGCAAAATAAATCCAACTCTATCACAAAGCACATAAGGTCTAGTTTTAAATGTCGTGAGTTGGTAATAACTATCGCGCTTTGCAATTACTATGAGAATTAACTGTGCTTTACCTCTAGCCTGTAAATTTAATTTGATACTTACGCTCGTGACAATTAGAATTAATATGCAAAGCTAATGTACACTTCCCTTTTTACGATTTAAATAGATTTTAGCAAGCATTTTAGCGGTCAAAGGTCGCAAATGAAACGGATTTTAAGACCTTCTTGAGCATGTAAAAATGTCTGCCCGAAGCCTCACACAAGAAACATGCGTTACTTGTGAAACATAATACAAAACAGGCTCTCACCTGAATATTGGCCGATGTTTCCCTTTTGCGTAGATTGCCGTGAAGTAGCCGCCGAAGTAAAATTCCTTTCATCCGTTTCTTTTTGATCGAACGAGGTACTAAAAGGTTCTCTCTGTTGTTGACTCGGGGTCACGTGACCTCGCTCCCTCCGCGGCGACTGCTCACTCGAATAAAACTCCTTAGTTTCGTATGAAGAGAAATCTTTCACCTTGCCATTGGTCTCGGGTGCCTTTAACACGCTTGATACATTTCTGGGTTCATCGTGACCATTGTATATCAATTTCTTAATGGTTTTCACCTCTTCTATTTCGCTAATTTTGTGCTCCGTTATGGTCGAGCATTTGGTAGTTTTCTCTTCTCTACGGAAGTTACTATCGCTCATAGATACGGGCATCGTCTTGGCGTCGTCGAAAGCGCCATTCATTCCGTTTTCGGATCGTAAGTACTTTTCAAAAGGATCGCTGTTTCGTTTCGTATCAAAAGGATTTTTAACCTTATCATCATTTGGAAGACTGTGATTATTGAACTGATCGAACTTTCTGTACGTGTAATCGTTCTTATCGCTAGATTTAGGTATCGACTCGTGACCGTTGGTGTCTGCGCCGTGATAGGTCGAGTAAGGGAGACTGGTGGGGCCAGAATCAGTTCTCGTGAAAAACGAGGGCGATTTCAGGTCATTGTAATCACCGAACGGGGAGTCTTTGGTTTTCCTATCTAAAGTAAAAGACGGTCTGCCGTTTGGGAGAGGCAGCTTGGAAGCACTGGAGTGATTTGTTGGGAGCGTCGTGTAGAATGGGTTCGTTGGGTGGAACTTTGGTGGTTCTTCGTTGGCTACTGATCTGACTAGCGGCGTGGAAGTGAGTGCAGCTGGTAGTGAGTTTAACGAGCCTCGATTATGAGGATTGTGTCGGAGCGGAGACTGTGCGGGGCGGATGGTGGCGTACACTGGAGCCTGCGGGGTCGCGCGCCCGCTGCAAGACTCGGCCAACAGCTGGGAGGGCCCTGTAACAAGATAGAAGCATCAATTAATGTGAACTTCTATTAATTATGATGATAATTGACTAAAAACTGTTTATACTTAGGTAGGATATAAAAAAAATAGTCCGAGACATTGCAGACAGTGCCATTTAGTCCCACACCAAGCAAACGCATGTGTCGTGGGTACTAGATAACGATACTTTTCTTTTGTAAATACATACTCATTATACATAGTAACGACCAGACACCAGTTGTATTTTTGCACATAAACAACTTAATAAATACTAAAACGGTAAATTAAACTGTGTGCTAACATAACATGGTCAACAGACGAAACAAACCCAATTTTGAAGTATTAAGAATTTAATTTCATTTGTTTTTGATTTTCATTTAATATACAAAATAATAAATGCCCGAGTACACAATAACAAATCAGATTACAGAAAATAAATCTCAGACGAACACAGCTAGGTATTAGATTCATCCATAACTCACGGCAGGATAACACTAACTCAAGATAAAAGTCTAGTCTAGACCAAGACGCAGAAATGCAGACGTGCGAAAGAAAATACGCCGCGAATAAACATAGATTCAAATCAGTTTTCCTCACATTTTGAACTTTGGCATGAATGCAGAAGTAGAATGCAGGGATGCTTTTTGGAGAGTCAAACAGACATATTAATAAGAGATTTCTAACAACCAACCTATCACAATAAATGCAATGTTATATTTTTCTATTATTTGTCTTTACAGAAAATTTCATTATTTATTAACAATTGGATATCCTGCGCGGAACAATCAGCGTCTATAACTTATAGTCGGACATTGTTTGAAGTACACGTATCGCGTAAAATTTGTAATTACAAAATTTGTTTCTGCTGTCTGTGGTAGGTAGCCTATTATTCCGTTGCGATATTTTATTTTGTACAACGATCTTAATTAGTTTGTAAGGATAGGAATGCACTTCCACTTTATCCAAAACTCTGGTATACTTGGCATAGATGTACTCGTACGTCAATTTCTTCACAATGAGACATCTAGCGGGTGTGATTTCATAGCATCGAAAAGTCGTCGAAACCAGTTGCTTGGAAATGTCCAGGATGATAAAGTCGACGGCTCTCTCCTTGCAAATACAGGATAAAGCATCCTGCAAGCTGCATACAAATGTACAACTACAATGAAATGTGAGAGTACATGTGAAGGCACGCGATCTAGCTTTGACAAGGAAACTACATCTTCGATCGAGATTCTTCATCGTCTCATACAAAGTACAAAATGCATGAGTTATTGTTAGATTTAGAAAAAAAGAAATAATAAAGAAATAAATAGATAGATAGATATCATTTTTATTACCATAGAGAATTACAACAAACTTATCGCAATAATAATAAGAGTTGGCATCAATCATGTCTCGTCAAACATTGATATAATTTAAAATTTAAATACTGTTTTATTTACAGTAAAAAAATATAAAAACAAGGGAGAAAAAAATATATAAAAAAAAACTTATTTTTGATATCTAATATCTGTATTGAGACTCACAAACTTTGAGATTGTGATGCCCCAATACAGCCGCAACTCAGCCTAATGCTGGCGGCACAGCGCCACCAGCGCTGATATTCTGTTGCGGCTGGCGGTGACGTCAAGCACTCCTAGTTGTTAATTTTAATTTAATTTAGTTTTTTCCCTTTTTTAGATTGTAGTTAGAAGTAGTATGTTTAGTTTTCTTCCCTTGTTTTTATGTATTATTATTTTACAAAAAGATTTAGCGTTTATTTTGCAATTTATAAATACAATTAAACTCATTTAATTGTATTCATATATGGAGTAAATGTGGAAGCTAATTAATTGTTTGGATTTTGGATGCCTTAAAGAAAATAGTGAAAAAAAAGAATACCAGGATAAGTGCTACAATTTCAATTATACATCCTTTTTCCGTCAGACGAAGTGTAGGCAAATATAATCCCGCGATATCATAATGAAAAAATAAAAATAAATCTGAAAGCATCCGATATGCCCTGCAGGTGTGTTTCATTTTATAATTTGTATCGAATGTTACACGGCTTTATTAAGTGTACCAGAGTAGGCAATAAATAATACAATCAGTAAGTTTTTTACATAATAATATGTGTATTTTGAGTGCTATGCCATTTTTGATGGCATATGTATGTATGTGGCTAATGATGAATCAATTTTAGGAAAATATTGTTGACACATAAGATTCAAACAAATTAGGACAAATAATTGATAGTAAATTATCTAAATACATAAAACTCAAAGGTGACTGACTGACTGACTGATATAGTGATCTATCAACGCACAGCCCAAACCACTGGGCGGATTGGGCTGAAACTTGGAATGAAGGTAGATGTTATGACGTAGGCATCCGCTAAGAAAGGATTTTTGAAAATTCCGATTTTAAAGGGGTGAAATAGGGGATGCAGGTTTTACTTCATAATGCAAGCGAAGTCGCGAGCTCCCACTAGTGTTTAATAAATTTGAGTTAACAATAAAATATTAACGGCATTAATGGAATGTTCATCACTGTAACTTTAAAGTACTAAGGGCCTATATTATTCTGAAACTTTTAACTCATCTCAATTACATTATAAACAATCAATATTTAGATAATTTTAGGAACATTTATTCCTACAAAACCAGGCCTGTTAACTAGTGAACAATATCCACCCTGCACAAGATTAACATCCGGCGCCGCGAGGAAATGTTTACCGAAAGCGGATCCGGTTGCAAACTAATTAAATTAAATAGAACCTCTTTATCGGCTCGAGTAACTTGCCAATAGAGATTATGGATAATCGCGTTGCTCTGCAGGCGTTATGGATAAGACGATATTACGCAGAGACGCCTAAGTAATGTTACGAATAATTTTATATGAATATTTTTAGCATGTCTCTATTGTTCTTGCACCAACGTTGTTGCCTTGAATATTTTACCGATTCGATTATTTCCTATCATATAGTAAATCATTATGAAAAAAAAAACACCTATTTAAACACATACGAGCATCTGATATACGTGCATACAACAAAAATGTGACTAATTTGTTATATTATTTGAGTCTTGAATGTGGAATAAACCAACAAATTAGTTAACACATTAACACCTTTATCTGTTTACCTGTTCTTTTAATAATGTTTATTGTTTTTTGGCTATAGTAAGGCATCTACTAGGTACCATGTCTATGGCTGGCGTCGATAATTGCAAACGATGGTGCTTTTAATAGTTGCCCCGTGAAAGTTGCCTTTAACGCTGCAGGGCATATTTGTTCAGCTTCAGACGCAGATTCCATGGAAATACTCGTATTAATAGATTTTCCGATAATAGAGGATTAAATTTTTCAGATTAATTATTTTAAAGGCTTTGCTTTTCATAAAAAGACAGAGGATAAACATAGCATTATCTTCTTTCTTTATTCTACCTATTGGTAACGACACTATAATAACTTATTACTATTAAAATTTGGTAGGAGTTCGTACGTTAGTAACGAGTCAGTGTAATATAGTAATATATTCAGCCACAGAGTCAATGTAATATATGACAGCCAGGGCCTTCGAAAAAATATAATACCTACTACATATACAATTATGGAAGACCCTGGGATTTAAGGACACTTACAAAAAAACTAAAATTAATATTTATTTAGCTAAAGAAGTCTGAATAATATAAGTTTAATTACTTAAATGTCTATGTCTTAAGCTTTAGTCATAGAGTACAAACACCTAAAAAAACAATATATATGGCTAAACCCTGGTCTGTGGGTTTTAAGACGTCTATCTCAGCACCTAATTCCTTAAGAAAACGATATTAGGTTCGCTTATTGAAAGCATTGTCAAAGGGAAATGGAAGCAGAAAGCAAATCTGCGGACGAAATGAAATTCATGATCCACTCTCGCGGTATTATAAAGGTATTGCATACCTGAAGATGTCACTTTTCGCAATAAATTTAAAGTTATGACGGTTTGCGAGGTTAATATCTATCTACTGGTTTCTACTTGTTTTGCAATTGCAATTTTAATAGTGCTCGAAATCTATAGCTTAAAGTACCGTGCCTCTTACTGAGGCCACTAAGGTTTTTACACGATTACAAAGTAAACGTTTTGACTGCCCGTATCAAAACTTCCTAAGCATAGGAAAATTGCTAACCACAGTCATGTTGTGTTGTGATAGCATCATCGTATGTATCTATGTATGTTAAAAGTAAGTAAAGTAATTACTAAGCAATTGGTAATCATGCTGATATATTTTTTCTATCGAATGCCTCCATATATTAATCGAATAAAAGAGGAGAACTGCCTAAACGGTTAATTCTTGGATGGGTGACCGGTTACGGTATTTACATCCAAGTACTTTTGTGGTTTGAGCGAACTTAATTCCTGACAAAGAATACTTACCGTTTTGTTAAAAAACTAACCACATTTCGGAATTTATCTTTTTGCTTCTTTTTATCTAGATCTTGATAAACAGCGGTACATTTCAGGGAACTTGAAAGTCAATGCCCTGACTGCCAAGTTAAAAAATAAATAAACACATTTCCTCGCCAATTTAGTTATGTAGAAGCAACTTACTTTTCAACTCGCTGCCTTTCCCGATAGATCTTCTTCGAGGTGACATCTCTCGGTCTCTGGCGACAACAAAACTTAGATTAGACAACGAACAAACTAAACAACTCCGTGAATTATATTATACGCTTACTGTGTAGTTTAATACCTATCTACTATTAACTTTAAGTAAATGTAAATAGCTATAAAGTATACAATTTACATTACAGTGGACAAAATATAATGTGGTAAATTTTAAAGTAGGTAGGACATTGAATACAATAAAGATAATATTATCAATTTATCTAATTTTTTTCATAAATACTGCACAAACACACAACATGTTTAACACCTGTTTGGGAGCTCATACAAATATTAAAAAGCAACATAATAAATTTCATATAATTATAACAATAATACATAGGTATGTATGTATGTACATACAGGTCGAAAAGATAACCTGTTTTTAGGAAATTTGTTTGATTATCCCTTTCCAAAAACAGCAAGGTGTTTTACAAATTTGAAAAGTTTCACAAAAAACAACACGGACACAAAACGTAAATCGTAGAACCCCTTGAAACTTCTTTGATTGGCAGATATGAGAGGAATGTGCTGAAATCCATTGGTCCACTTAGTGTCGTATATAACCGGCATGTCCTCTGTACTACGTCGAAGTGCAAGCACTAAGTGGTTCAAGCCGTGTCCGCATAATCTGCAGACGGGCAGGTTCGGGAAGCGGCGGCGAAGAGTGATCGGATTAACGGCCGAGTACTGTACTCATGCAGCAGAGAGCGAGCTATAACTGAGGTTTATACAGAGCAAGGGTGAATTTATAATCAGCAGATTTTTGATAGTTTTTCTTGAGCTACTTCACAACAGGCAGAAGATACTAGATATATGCAAATAGAAGCTAGATAAGACTTGTACATTATTTTTGTTATCATTGTTTGCCATCTATAGTTAAGTTATGCTTTTTTTTAGTATTTCGTGATATTATATTGTATGAAAAGTGTAGTTTCCATCAACACGATATGGAATTAATCAGATATGAAAGCATAATCTGCAAAGGGGCAGGCGTGGAGAGTGATTGGATTAAGGGCCGTGTACGGTACTCATGCAGCAGAGAGCGAGCAATAACTAGCTTAGAAATAGTGCGGGTTAAAGGTCTGAGCCTTTTCTTGGTTAGCGATGCTTATTTCACCTCACTGGCAGATGTAAAGAAAATTAGAAGCACTAGGCACTCAAAAGAAGCTACAGTTTAGCAAGTTCAGTTTTGAAACCTATGCTATTTTAAAGACGCACACATTATTGCTTTACTCAAAAATGTAACAACGAAACTTGCCCATTTCACCATCGTACGAGTAGGGGTTCGGCAAGGAGGCACCGTTATACAGTTGAGGTTCCAAAGACTCGCACCAAGCGCTTTGCTTCGACTTTCATCGTGCGAACAGCCAAACTGTGGAACTCCTTGCCCGAATCTCTATTCCCCTTGAACTATAATTTGTCGGTCTTTAAGTCGAGAGTAAACCGGTTTCTTCTAGGCAAGCGCGCTACATCGTAGACTATAACATTGCTTACCATCAGGCAAGTTGTAGTCAAGCGTAAGCCTATATCATGTAAAAAAAAAACTGTCCCAATACTAATAAACTAAGTAGATAAATATCACCTGTTTGTCTAAGCGATACCTAGGCTATATTAGCTAGCTAGGTAGACAAACATTACAGGTTAGCGTAAACTCTTACCAGCAGTTGTAAGCGTGTTCTACATAAAAAGAGGCAGTCGTCTACACCCTGGGGGCAGTGATACGTGACACTTGATGCTTTGATCTCAGATACCACATCTAGGTAACTAGGTCACTGTGCAGCATATAGGGGAGGAAAATCACCTGGGCTTGAATATTTTTTACAAAACATGTTATTCATATTTGACATGTAAAAAAAATATGTTAAATAGGCTCAAAATTTTGATAATTCTTAATCTTCTTTCTAACTTTTACTTTTCAGTAACTTCTTTAAACACGTATATATGAAGTATACTGATTAATGCTAAAAATTAATAGAATTGTAGTTTTGGAATAAACGGAAGTCTATCGAGTCAGGATTATGGTGACACAGGAGTATCAAAAATTACTACGATCCCTCACTGTTTTGTAGCGTGACAGAGAGCATTAACTAACTCACTTTCAGATTAATAAAAAAAGGAGTAAAAATATTTAATTTTATGTTTTTTTTATATCGAACTCAATTCTAACCAAATCCATAGATCCAATCGAAATTCCGTCTCAAACCAAGAAATATAGATAGACGAGCATCTGACAGAAACGTCCGAACCGAACGCAAATACGTACTGCTCTCAGCCGGCTCACATTCGTACGCTGTGGTCAGACGCTGCATTTAATCTACTACGATATGCTTCTTGATGACACAGGGAATCCTGTGATGAAAGTCTTAAGTGCTTGCTTCTGCCATGCTGTGATATCTCACTCGTAGAGCCTTAACTCTCAAAGCTGGTGAGTAACTATTATATGTGTTTGTACATATATTATATCGTGATTATCGTCTATCTCGTAGTGTGTGGTAAATTTACAACGGCTTACAGGTGTAGGTAATGATGTATTATTTTTGAGCCAAAGATTTATTTTACGACAAGTAAAGCCCGTTATCATATATAATATACGCTCTTTCTCAAACACAACTGACTTGATAGTAGCACGCCTGAGTTTTGATCAGACAGTCTCAGGTTCGATCTCGACCATCGACAATCATCCCCACGAGTTTTCTAGATTTTTAAATAATTTTATAGGAATTTTGTTAATCAAACATAATTTTCACCTGGATAGGACTAAGTCTTGCCTCTTCAAAGCGAGAGTGAATCGGTTCTTACTGGGTAAGCACGTGCCATCCTAGACCGTAATGATTGCTTACCATCAGGCGAATTACGGTCAATTGTAAACCCATTTCTTGTAAAAAAAAAGTCGCCAAGATACACTCGTTGATAGTATGGCCCTAAAGCTGCAGCATCGTACATGTGCATTCCAACGTCATAATCATGTACTTTTTTACACCAGGAAATATCGGATCACTGTGCATTAAGAAGTACAATAAATAAACTTACTCATTCAGCCCCAGTCTGAGCACGGGCCCTGCTGATCTGAGCATGGCATGAGCATCAGCATTGCTCATGCTCCTGGTGGGGCGGCCATTGATGGACGAGATGACGTCACCCTCGCGGATACCGCTCAGCGACGCCTTGCGCCCTGTGTTCACCTGGAAACGATATTATAGACATCTATATATATATATCTATATATATAAAACTCAAAGGTGACTGACTGATTGACTGACTGATATAGTGATCTATCAACGCACAGCCCAAACCACTGGACGGATTGAGCTGAAATTTGGAATGAAGGTAGATGTTATGACGTAGGCATCCGCTAAGAAAGGATTTTTGTAAATGCCACTTTTAAAGGGGTGAAATAGGGTAGCCAAGTTTTACTTCTTAATGCGAGCGAAGCCGCGAGCACCCTCTAGTTTGAGAATAAGAAGCATTTATTAAACTAATATTATAAAAGTTAACGTACGTGTGTGTATGAGTGTCTTCAGTTTTCACGCTCAAATTAATAGTTCAACTAATTTCAATGTAATTTGACATGGATATATTTAGGAGCAAGGCTCCGACTGAATGGTGGCCAAGAACAGGTAGGTATACTACAAGGAACGTTGGACGTCCAGCACCGAGATGGGTGGACGATCTAGTATCTGTCGCGGGTCAAACCTGGACGAGACTGTTTGGCATGACAAGAGAGAAGCCTATACCCAGCAGTGGAAAAACCAGCTACGGATGATGATGAAGTTAATTAGACTATGGATGTACATACACATCAGCTATTCTCCATTTTGCAGCTTTGCACATAAGCTTTACTAGACTCAGACCGGCAAAATTCTGTGAATTTGTTTTAATTTAAAACATATCGTCCTACATATTTGTTTTATATTATATATAGTCCTGCAGCACCTCTGGAGTTGCAAGTGTCCATAGGCGACGATGATTGCTTACCATCAGGCAGATCGTCTGCCTTTTTGCCACTTTTTAAAAAAAAAAAAAAAAAATATCGGAAAAATATGAATTTAACAAATTAATTTTCAACAAAATGCAATCACGAAATGATACTATCACAGTAAAGTTATTTGACGCGTTAGCTTGTTGCATGATTACACGCTAAAAATATTGCTCGTTGTATACCTATACGCTAAACTAGTGTAGATCCAATGTGGAGGACAATATAGTGTTATGTCGTTATAAATCATAAACCAAACCATGTGAACAATTTTAGACGATATTTAATCAAGCACCTACTGCATGTCCCGCAGTTTTGCTCGTGTTATTCGGGTATCTGAACAAAGAAGTCTGTTGTCTAAGTCCGTCTAGGCAAGCGCGCTAGATCGTAGATTATAACGTTGCTTAACATCAGGCAAGTTGTAGTCAAGTGTGAGCCTTTCACATGTAAAAAAAAAATATTCCTATATAGTACTCTATACTGTCACCACATATCACAAGCTTATCTATAACTCTCTGTTACGTGTGTAAACAAAACAACAAAGAAACCAAAAAATATGCACACGCCTGGTATAATAGTGATGATTTCGTTAAAATCATAGAACAATATTACAAAACACTCAACATTCGCATATACTCGTAACATGAGCACAATGGCTATATTTATCGAGCACAATAATACAAGTTGCGCGGCGTATGTAGGTACTCGAAAACAAGAAAGGAACTTTAGTTACAAACCGCATTCGGTTCCCGCCGCCTTGCCGCCGGTGAACAGAACTTCAACATGTTTCCTTCCTGGATACGACCCCACCCGACTCACCCCAACACACACACATTAAACACACACACCTTCGAACACACACATCGCGTTGAGAAAGGTCATTGCTATCTGCCGATTATAATGTCATCTCAAATCCATTACAACTCAACTAGCACTATAATTACACTATTACACACAATTACAAAATGGCACAATTAAGACAAATAGCGTATGTTATTGTATTGTGTAACGGAGCCGCGCGGTCATGGTTGTCTCAAGAAAGCCATGGGCCAGACTGAGCCTCAAAAGGCAAAATAGCAGCCAATTTCATCGAAACATTATATGGGCATTATTCGAAAATGCATGCGCCGTGAGGGAGCAAATACGCCTATTGTTACGTCGGGACGACCACTCGCCAAGAATATTAATCTTGTCGAAGGTGTGCCTATCGACAGTCGTGCTCCTCGGGACACCCATGTTTGTATACTTAATGGTACAATGAACCGCCACATTGTATGGACACATATTAGATTACTGTACCTAAGGATATAATATTGATCATATAAATAAAATTCCTAATAAATAAGTTATATTTTAAGTAAACAGTGACGAACTTAAATGAACCTTCGTCATCTGCGTAAATGTAGAATAATCTAGTCTTATTTTTACATGAGTAAGGCTCACGCTTGACTACAACTTGCCTGATGTTGGACAACGTTATAATCTGCGATCTAGCGCGCTTGCCTAGAAGAAACCGGTTTACTCTCGACTTGAAGACCAACCAATTATAGTTCAAGGGGAATAGAGATTCGGGCAAGGAGTTCCACAGTCATATATGTATTTATTCTCCGTAGGCGATCTCACATTGTGTAAGAATTCCCGTGAAGCTTTCAACCTCCAAAAACATGAATTTATTAACTTGACTCGTGCTCATATAGCCGCATCTTAATTAGCTGGCTGCTTCAAGTGGTAACACAGTAATAATAGTCGAAATGTTACCCGCGTGTATAATTACCAGTATTCCCTATCACTCCAGGGACGGAATGTGAGCTTACCGTGCTTCAGGTGCTGTTACACTAACTTCTATTTTATAGCTAGGAAATATCTGAAAAGATTTTTATGAGGTTTCATTTTCATATCAAAGTAAAGAATATTTCTATTAACTTCCAATATGACAAATCTCTAAAAGCCTACAAGACTGATATAGACTGTAATTTGGCATGTATACAGAGTAAACAATTCCCGATTCCCGCAAACATGGTAAATTGAAGTATATTTTCCTGTACGTAAAATGTTTGTGAACTCCGTTGCGTAAGCATCTTAACACGGGTACAGTATTTTGCGAAAGCACTTACGATAAGCGACCTCTACTCGCATATGGCAAGGTGGTGTTCCGAACCGATGAATATGGAAAAAGAAAAGGCGTTCGGTGCAGGGAAATTCAAATTGCAAGTCCATTGTTCCCGGCAGAGGGCGTCGGAGAGAGCTTTAACGTGTAGGAAATGCCGAGCTTAGTAGCGGATTAATGCAGGTTCTCGGAAGCCGATGAAGAATTAACATGCACGTTTTACTGGTAACTGTTCGCTATGTAAAATGCACTAATGCGGATGCCCGGGCTCCGGTGTCGCGTCCGCGGCAGCCGAGAATTCAATTTGAGAAGTTGCGAGGAATGGAATACAATAAAAGGAAATTCATGTGCACAGGCACTAGAATAAAAGCTCAGAGCTTAAAGCTAAAAGCACAAATACAGTTTTTAAATTCAAGTAATTTCCGGATAAGTTTAAGTGTATGACATCCTTTCCCCACGAGTGTTTCGCCTTCTCCAGTGTTATAATTAAATGCACAACTTGCCGACGGTGTCTTGTTAGTGCAATTAAATCAAGTGTAGAGCTTCGCCTTACTCTGGCAACTTAATTTGCTTAAATTTTCAACACAGAATGTGCTGAATAGATTTAAATAATGACGTGTGTAACATATTACATAATTTAAGGACCTACCTGCGTACGTACATGTGATAAATCATGGTATTTTAACAGTTTATATGAACGTATGTATAAAATTTATTTTTTATTTTATCGTTGCACTTTTACATGAACATTACGGCTCGAGAATTCCTATTAGAGCGCCACAAAAAGAGCGTTAATAAAATTACGCAAAGTGTGATAGCGCGGTAAGATTCAGAATTTTGCGTGTCCCCAACATAAATAGATCCTTGGGCTTGTTCAGTCTCGAGAGACGATTAGGGCTGTTTGAAGGGCTAAAGGGTCGCGGTAAAATGGGCACGCGAGGGTTATTCCGTATTCACGGCACGTAGCCAGCGTGACTCCAAACGCACGTGTGTAGGTTCCACAAGCCGCGTCGCATATCACTCGAATCCTATGCCCAATTTATCCTACTTATTTCGGGACATTCGGTACACATTTACCACTCTATACTTTGTGTTCGGTGTCAAAAGTCAAAGGGATGAGCCAAACCGAGAGTAATGGATTCGGGGAAATTTACCTTCCGGGAGCGAATCAGTGGCTTACGGACGTCGGAGAATCTGAACGATACAATCCGAGAAACGGATAGTTTTTACAGCAAAAAGCTTTTATAGAGAACTTTTGTTTTACTAAAACGTTGTATCTAGAGACTTAGAAGTTTAGAAATAAACAGTGGTCGCATAAGACCGCAAAATTCGTATAAAATTTGCTCTAACCTCAGCTACAAAAACACTTATGTATATCCAGTGACTAAACACAAATTCTGTGCAGAGGAGTTGGCATTAAACACAGCACACGCGGTGTAATCACGCTGTTACATGACGATATCCTAAACGAGCGCTTGTGCGTAACTGTCGAACTGGAGTTACAATTTACGCGCGGACAAACGACAAAGCGACAACATAGCCCGAGTTTGCAATCTGTGGTATATTTACCGAGGGTTACCTGCGAATGGATGTATGTATTTACCTGTTGTAAATGTAACAGATCAGACATTTTTGCCATAGCCAATACACCTATAGTAGTCTTGCGATCTTCATAGCGAAATTGAATTGGTTTTAAACTAAGCACGCTCCATCCTGGACCGTAATGATCGCTTATCATCAGGCGAAATATGGTCACAACAAACCCATTCTGAGTATAAGAACTGTTTCAAATAAGCTTCGTTAATACTTTATTGTTATTAGTAATGTCTGGAACGAGAAGGCAATCGCACCGCGACACAGGTTCGCCTAGTGCGGTGTTTATAGTGCATTTATGTATAGTTTTATTATGTTTTTGGAGCAATAAACGAAATTTTTATTTATTTATTTTATTTACTTATGCTAAGATTTATAAAAAATATTCCTAGTAATCGGTACTACAATACAACATAGACAGTTTAGGCATGCAATAATTCCAGCTAAGTATTAGGTTAGTAAGTTTAATAGGTTAGTTATATCACAATACATAATGATGATGTAAAACCATGACAATAAAAAAATTAAATAATAAGTTACACAATCTATACTGTGTAATCAGTGTCTCGTCAACCTGTGCGTAATGATGCCTGATCCTCTACCCCTGACTCTCCACTTTGTAGACTGATATTAAACTAGGCTTTGATCACGCATTGTCTGGACGAGGGATTATCGGCTACGGTGAAGTTTTTTACATTAAAGCTTTTTTAATATTTTTTGCTCAAAAATATTTGAGCAAAAATAAATCAAATAACAATGTTAACGCCTAAGAACTGAAACCGTCACTAAAAACCAGTTTTACGAAACGAAATCGATCTAAGAGCACGGACAACGCGATGTAATAACAAAAGGTCCCTAATCTTTGATACTTACTGAACCATCAAAACGATATAGAGGAGATCTAAGTATCTTGTTACAATAAGCAGGGGATTTAGCCTCGCTGTCAGCGACGTCTACCGTCCTCGGATACTTTGAAAATACAAAAGAAATTCGGGAGAATAAGGTCGCTTTTCTTTGAATTAAAATTAATGTGGGTGAGGCTATCACGACCAAATATTTCTGAGAACTAGGTCGGTGATTAAGTAAGACAAGCAGCTGAAAGTGGTGGGTGAAGACAGTTGAACTAATGTCCCCTGGAAAGATTAAGGCTTGATAAGTTTTTGTCGCCGTAATTTCAGTTAAACTGAAATTACCACGTCTCGTCATTAAGTATGACCGCAAACGGTTCGAGGGCACGTTTAAATATATTCGAGCATCTTGAAAGGTCAAACAGACTCACAGTAAAGTTTAGTTTGGGGTGTCTACGAGACACGAGTTTGTCCTTATCAGCGGCTCGTTGGTTGCTCCATTGCTCTACTTCGGCCGAAATTGTGACCTAATAAATTTAACATTAACAAAATAAACACGAAGAATGTTTACATGTATGTACAAACGTATTAAACGAACGTAAAATCAACGAATTAATCGTTGATAAGAAAGTATCGTTGTGAGTAATATTATTTGCATGTGCAATACATTTTCGACAAAATTTAATACAATAGGTTATTATCAAAACAAAGTTCTGATAGGTGATATTCTGTAAGCTTTTGGACCATGTTAGTTCACATGCAATTTTAATGTTCCATATACCTACATATCTTCATTATTTCACTCCATACTCTGTTAACACAAAAACTGGTGCGAAATTAAAGTGGATAGGGAGTTAGTAAGAATGATTGATCACTGTTTGTTTAGCAAACACAATCACATATCTACTCACATCATATGTGCGGTATGGAGTGTCGCTCAGACTCTGAAATAACAGGGAAGTAAAAAATATAAATAAATTATTATGAAAAATTTTCTTAATATTTATGTCAATAAATTTAGTGGTCAAAGTAAACATAAATAGAAGGGATGTAAATATAGCATTTAGGCGCTTTTATACCTATCTGCCCACACAGCACTGTCAAGTTTGAATTATCCGAGTCGTTATGTGCTATAATATTTTTTTAGAATGAACGCAAGTTGATGACACCTCAAAATGAAGGATAATAAGAATCAAGACTCTCCGACAAAAATCGCATAGGTTATGTAGAAGTCAGTAGTACGTTCAGCGAATATTTTTATGAAAAAAGGTATGAAACCTTTTTTATTGGTATAAAACCAACAACCTATCAATAAAAATAATCTACCTCGCCTATTTTAAATATTAAATTAAATTTCAGTACAAGAGGGAAATTCTTTTGGCCTCCTTAAACTCTGATTGATTCATCTGATATCAAGTTGATCAAGTTTGTTAACTGATTGATAAAGTTGAAAACATCGCCCCACTCTTTCTAAGGCTTCTGACTGGGAAGCATCGCAAGATCACTATTACAATAATTAAAAATAATGATTAATTCTTAGAATTTATGAATATTAGAAGGCAAATGTAGAATACTATGATTGGAGAAATTACTTTGAGATTTCGCGGTAGGTACCACTAGAAAGAAAAGCCTTTAAATGAAGATTTCGAAAGTACTTCTTCTTCTTATGGAATGAGAGTGGCCAACTCTAGTGTCGAGTTTTTATCAAGCGGCCCTAAGAGCCTCTAACATGGCTTTTATGGCCGTACTAGACAAACAGCCAAAACCTACAATTTAATGTGTCATCAAACCCACGAAAGAGCTTATGTTGTTTGCATAATTTTTAAGAAAACTTCACCATTAATGTATTTTATGAAAATGTCTCTTCAAGATAGTAGAGAATTCTATTATATTTTCCCAAACAGAATCTTGCTGTGGGACGAAGCGATTCTGTAATAGATTAGCAAACAGTTACTTTGGTCTGTAACGGAACAAGTAGCAAACTGTGGTTACAAAGCCGCTGATTACATACTAGAAATAAACCATATTAGGGTATAATTATTTTGAGAACAATAATAAAAAATATTGTTATTTGAGGTATGACACCGTTACAACAGAAAAATAAATCGTTTATGTTAAAATTGGTCTAACATATTGGCCAACAATTGATAACAATAACAGTACAAAAATGTTACACACTTAAATATGAAAAAGCATTGTATAATATAGTGTAGGTAACAAAAAAACTCGTTTGCCATTCGTTACGTTATATTCCATACCGTGTGCAACACATACACCATTAACCATAGATATGCCTGTGCGGGTGTCGCGCTAAAAACGGGGTGCTCAGCTTTCTCACAGACAGATATAAAAAAAACATCATTATTTAAACTAGTAGCACAAATTCAAGAATCTACAGAGACCAACCCGCGCCTGTAAAACAAGGCTCTCTCGACAAATCGCAGAGAACCTCCGTGAACAAAGTGTTCTTCAACAAGCGACGTTTCTCCGTTTGCAACGGGACTTTAATTGTGTAATCTGATACTAAACCATAGTACATTGTTCTGGAGTTTTCTAACGAGACTCCATTTCAAATAAATAATTAACCGGCAATAAAAAGGGTGTTTTGACTTGAATAGGCTGCAACCTCGTAGCAAATTAAAATCGTAGCGTTTCGTAGCAGTTAACGTAGCTATTATGAAAATAGAATTGCAAATTGTTAGTAGGTATTATTGTATTTTAATTGCTTGTGTATTTCACTACAAATAACTGAAATCATCCAAGAGAATAATACTGCGTGTCATTCAGTTAAGAGATGACCATAATACCTTACAAACGTGAGATAAAATTTAGCCTGTATTGTCAGAACTACCTACCACAAATATTATAAAGGCGTAAGTTTGTATCTGTGTATATACTCGTATGTTTGATACTACTTTACGCTCTAACGACTGAACCGATTTATGAGTTAATTTGTCAAGTGCTAAACTAGCTCCGGACTATGCAATACGCAGGTCCAAATCCTGCCGGTAGTGATTATTTTCACGAATTTTCCAATAAAAAAATAAGTTGAACCGATTTAGATGAATTTTAGAAAGAATATATTATATTACCCTCGCTTCGAGGAGATGTGTTATTCGTGAAGGACTTGGATGCATCTGTCCAAGAAAACTCCCTTAACGAATCCATTCTGCGGAGGAGTCACGATTGCTATGAGCTATGAGCATTAGGTACGACTAAGGAGGATGTAGGAGGATGTAAACAACAACACATACCCTAGATATCCTAAGTGATTGTGGTCCGCTCCCTCGTGCATACGAAAGCATATGTAGCATGTCACTTTTGAGTCATTATATATGTACCTGCTGTTACCATTTGAAAAATCTTGAAGTTCCGTTGCTACATTGCAACATAAAAGACAAAAAAACTAATCGGTTCTTATCGGGTAAGCACGCTCCATCTTAGGCCATAGCCTTTGCTTAATATCAGGCAAACTATAGCCAAGTGCAAACCCGCGGGCCTACCGCCTTAGAGTAAACTATGACAATTGCTACGTTTATGACGTCATTTGGTACCGCAAATGATTGAAATGTCGTTATAAACGATAGCAAAGGTTATAGTTTACTCTTAAACTCAAACTCAATTTACATATTTATAACAAAATATAGTTACATGCCAATTCTATAATTAAATATTTGTCTTATTTATGTATATATAATAAATAACCTACATTAATTACATGACATTTTTTGATATTTAACATATCACTAACGTTATAATACGTTTTTTCGACATCGTTATCGTTCTTAGACGGTAGGCCCGCAGTTCTAGTTAAAAAAAACACTTTTACACAAACAATAGTATATGAAGTAAAATGCACGTACCCTAGATATCCTAAGTGGTTGGTTGTGGTCCGCTCCGCCGTGCATGCGGAAGCCCCACGGCGCGCCGCCACTCAGCTCCACCTCTCTGGCCGACATCTCACATCACACCCCCTTATACCCGCTGCAGGGCTTGGACTAACGCTACTTTCATTATATGAATTGATCAACTCTAAAACAAAGGAAACGATGTATAGTGCAACTATATTCCACTCAAGTTTAGTAGTGTCCTTTAGGTGCTTATGTTTTTATCAGCAATTAAATCGTTTGCTACATTTGTACTCAAAAAATTAATGATTTTAATATATTTCTGTCATTTTTTATGTATTATTATTATTTTATTTGGCTCTGTATTAGGTATATTGGTTGACCCACTTTAATTAAATCCAAAATAATTTACAAAATGCTTGAAGTTATTTTTGACAGTATTGAAAAAGTACCTGTAAGTACTTCAAATATTAGAATATTTTTATATCGTTGTTATTTGATGCGATACCAAATAACCGTTGTCCTAAGGTAACATTATATCGGTATCGTTACGAAAATATTATTACTCAACTGTACTTTTAGCATGAATTTCGTAACATTACCAAGCCCTGCTCTACACTCTACCCAATATTAAAGAGAAAACTGGAAGCCCGTCATTTCGAATATCACAATATTGGGCCGCGCCGGCCGCAGCTCCTGTAACAAACAATAATTACTTTTGAATGACTGGCCATAAAAGTGCCGTAATAAACCAGAAGGCTCGGTTTGATGACAAGCAATTAGTGCCCAACCAAAAAGTGTAGGAAATATGGCGGCGCCACTTGTAGTATTTGTTCTTTGACGATCGATCCTGTATTTGTTCCATTCATTTGTGCCTAACTGATTATTTGATTCTTATATTAACAGAATTTCGTTCCGTTAGAAAATTATACAACACTAGTGGGTGCTCGCGGCTTCACTCGCATTAAAAAATAAAACTTGCATCCCCTATTTCACCCCTTTAAAAGTGACATTTCCAAAAATCCTTTACTAGCGGATGCCTACGTCATAACATCTACATGCATGCCAAATTTCAGCCCGGTCCGTCTATTGGTTTGGGCTGTGCGTTGATAAATCACTATATCAGTCAGTCAGTCAATCAATCAGTCACCTTTGAGTTTTATATGTATAGATTGTGTATTTTTTGATGTAGAATAATAATAAGGAAATTAGACCAATTTCTAGAAAATTAGTACATATACATAATATATTCTATAGTGCACAGACGGGTAACAGAACTATTAGTGTCAGTTCTAATTGTTAGTACGAGGCGGTTACTCACACGTACTAGATCCTTAATTAGTCATTATTGTTGATATTGGTCGGGTTGCTTCAAACGATCGATTTGAACCGGATATAGGAAACTGGTGATTTAGCTATGAAGAAATCGGTTTCGGCGATAAATTTACAGACCTAATTTTTTTGCTTTGTTTATTGTACAGTAAATTTATATTTTACAACTAGCTGTACCAGCGACTTCGTCCGCGTGGAATAGTTATTTTGGGCATCATATTTATTTTTGCAAACAACCTCTTCAGATTTATAAATTACAGCTATTACCCATGACTTGATCCGTTTTCGCAGCGCATGCAACGGAAACCCTCAAAGATGAATAATTTTCCACATTTTTTCCACATTTTCCTTGTTTCTTCACTCCTATTAGTTGCAGCGTGATGTTATATAGCCTTCCTCGATAAATGGTCTATTCAACACAAAAATATTTTTTCAATTCGCACCAGTAGTTCCTGAGATTAGCGCGTTCAAACAAACAAACAAACTCTTCAGCTTTATAATATTAGTATAGATATGTTCACTCGTTTGACTATCAGGGTGGTAAGCTATTACGTTTGTATAAATTTAGTTTAACGTCTCATAAAATTGTAAATATGCATAAATAAACGAACAGATGTATCTTTTGAAGGGGATCGTAACCTACTTGCTTTCTTCATTTCTAGTACCGTAACGACTTTATTATCAGGTGAAAATATATACATAACTGATTACTGTGTGATATGCCCTGAATTATTTTTTATTTTTTAGATGTCCTAGTATACATTCTATCTCCTTTTGTACCCATTTATTTAATGAGTTTTTAAGCCACCATAATCAGAAACTAAACGAGTGTGGCTCAGCGGTTCCAGTGTCTGCTTTTCATCCAGACGTACCCTGGTTCGAATCCGCCCTACACCAATGACTTGTATTTTTTAAGTTATGTGTAGATTTGCACTCGCTTAGCGGTGAAGGAAAACATCGTGAGGAAACCGACATGTTTGAGGACCACAATATCCGAGGACATGCGTCTTCCGTGGAAGGACCTGGGCGCCCACCACGATGTATCTGCCTAAGAAAACTCCCCTAACGAATTAATTCTGCGGGGGAGTCACGACCCTCAGTCATGAGGAAATACGACTCAAATAGAATCAGAAACTAATAATCTAGACACAAAAACTAATTGAAAAAGAACAAATCATTCCAAAACGGTCCATTGCAACGAGTTAATATACTAATAGTGAGCTAAAAACAATAGCGAAGTTGTAACAAATTGCCCCAATATTTTAAGCACAAGTAGGTAAAGAACGCAGCCGTAAACTAAAAGTAATATCCTGAGCGAGGCCAAAACGCAGAGAATTATTTCAGGGCATGATGCAGTGTTACATCAGAACTGAAGGTCAGGGAGCAAAGTGGGATATGAATCACTTTTTAATTTGTGATGATCTGCACTACCTGAACAATTGGAATTAGTCTATTAGTCTGACTCAACGATCGAGGCCACTGCATATCTAATTTCGTATGTTTTGCGAATGTATGCTACATGCTGTAATTCAGAGCTCTTCTCGTCTTTGTCGCGATAAAAAGTTATCAATCAATCAATCAATCAATCAAAAATTATTTATTGTACACCAATATATCAAGATATAGTTATACTTTGGAAGTGAAGGTAAGATATTTGCACTTTCTCGATGGCAAAAACCAAGACATCAACATCGGTTTATGCATAGTGATAGGACCAAACAGACTATAACCAACTCGCTTTTTGTACGTATAATTGACACAAATTCAAGCCCGAAACTCAGTTGTCTGCTGCATTAAAATCTTTGCGGAAACACAATAAAACTAAAGCCCTCTCTGTCGGCGATGCATGCACTGACATGTGGACAATGTATGAAAGAACTAATATGAACAGTGAAGGCAGCGACGCATGCCTTGTTCGAGTTCAATTAGTGAAAGTGAGTGCGCGTAACAAACTAAGAGAATGTATCATTTTCGTACACGTTTCGCGAGTATCATTAGTGAAACAGATGCTGCGTGAAGAGATCTAATTAGAATGGTATGATACTCGCGGATCACGACCGTAGTTAGTTTGTAATTAACGAAAATGTATGATGAAAGTTGCGTTTTGTGTAAATATTCACCATTTTTTGCTGATTGTGTCTAAAGTCCTTGGTTGATCTGTGTAAATTTTATATGTATAAATAGAGTTTTGTAAGGGCTTTCTAATGGTGTAAATATTATGTGTGTAACTTTAAGATCAATAAAGATATGGACGAGAAATGGTGCCACTCATAATGAAATTGCTTCAAAATGTAGAGAATTTTAATGGGGCTCTCTTTGCGGTAACGATAAATTCCAGTGCCGCGGTTGAAGATCGGTCGAATGTTATGTAGTAGTTCCAGCCGACGTCTAAATCAAGAAAGAAGAAGTGCCCTCAAGACCCCAGCCAAGAAGGATTCCAGCCTGCAGATTGCTCGAAGAAGTGAGCACCGCGGCGACATCGAGGGGCTGACAAGAAGCCGCACCGCGGGCAGCTGCTGTGAACCTGGACTGGGGTCGCGAGCGTAGGGGGTGTTAGATAGTGGTACCGTTCCTCGTTTCATAGTTTCCTTCACTCAACACCATTGGTTTCGCTTTCAACCCACAATAGACTTAGTACCCTATCTAGGCATCTCTCACGACTAGGCCTCCTCAAGGCATCTCGCACACAAGTTTAAGTTTCGCGACGTAGGGACGGTTCGCACCGGCGCAGACGTCTTTCTCAAGACGAGAACCGCGAGCCGTCCACCCACCCAGGGGCACAGCGCCACACCGTGCGCGCTTGTGTCCGCCACAGCTGGTCCTTCGAGCCGGATCTGAAGACGTCGCGAAGCTACGTCGAGATGCCAGTCACCAGGAGCAACGAGGGACAACGCCGGGCACGAGGGCAAAGTCCGCCCCCGTCGCCGCCCGGCCCGGGTGACGCCGCGCAGCCGCCGCACACACGTGGCGACGCGCTGCCGGCCGCCACCACACCGGCCACTACTACATCGAGCACCGTCGCACCGACCGAGGCCGCGCCCGCGGGCGCGACTACCGGTACATCGAGCGACGCGACAACGGGAAGTTCGACAGCGACCCGCATCACAGAGGAGGACCGGACCCGAGGGCGCTGCCCGTCCGGCACTGCGGGGCCCGCCGTCGAGCAACCAACGAAGACTCTGCGTGCTGCGTCGAAGACTTTGGACGCGGCCAAACTGCGCCGCCTGCTGGAGGCGCGTGCAGAGCACTCACGAAGGGTGGTCGAGGAAGCAAAAGCGGCCACACATCTCGCCAAGGTGCAGCTGGAGCTGCTGCAGCTTGAGGCGAGCGAAGAAGAGGATGGAGACTCCATCATCGAGGACCCGGCCAACAACGAGGAAGATGTCCAGAGTTGGGTGCAGTCGACCCGGGAACAAGGCGCTGCACCAAAGGAGCAGACGACTCCAGCGGACGTCAAAGGAGAGCCGGTGGACCTCGCGGGCGCAATACTGCGCGCAATCGAACATTCTGCAAGGCCGGCGGCACCGCCGCCCGCCTACCTGCACGAGCTGCCTGCCTTCGACGGAAATAGTGGTGAGTGGCTGGCATTTAAAACAGTGTATGAAGACAGTGCTCCTTTGTTTAACAGTGTACAGAACTTGGCGCGACTGCGACGCGCAGTGAGAGGCTCGGCAAGAGAAGCGATCAAAAGCCTGTTGTACTCCGACGTGAAAGCGAGTGAAGTGATTGAAGCGTTACGCAGACGTTTCGGGCGCCCGGAGGCGCTTGTCCTCGCCGAGCTCGACAAGCTGCGCCAGCTGCCCAGGATCACAGAAGGTGCCAAGGAAGTCTGTATATTTGCCAGCCACGTGAGTAACACTGTCGCTACTATTAAAGGCCTGAAGAGGCCTCAGTACTTGCATTCGCCTGAAATGATAAAGATTATCGTAGATAAAATGCCTGCTGTTTTGCGTTACCGATGGTTTGATTACGCGGCGGACCGGGAAGACGCGGACCTTGTGTTACTAAGCAGGTTCCTGGAACGGGAGGCGGACCGCTGCGGGCCGTACGCACTGCAAGAAGCGGGACCAGCCGCCGCGAGGAGAATTCCGCGGCAAGCCGCGCACAGCGCGGCCGATCAACCTGCTGAGCACCCGCAACAGAAGCAAACTCAACAGCCAGTAAAGTGCCCGCACTGCGAGGAGGCACACTACTTGCGCGAATGTAAGAAATTCCTTCAAGCGTCGATCGAACAGCGGTGGGAAATGGCGCGTAAGTACCGCATGTGTTTTAAGTGCCTACAAAGTCGACATCGTAATGATACTTGTAAACGCCCACCGTGCAGGAGCTGCAGACGCAAGCACCACATTCTGTTGCACTCAGAAAAGCAACGGAAACCCGAGGCCGAGACAGAAGCGGCCACCAACAACGCGGTCCCGGTGAACGCAGCCCAGACAGCGCGCGCCTACCTGAAGATGGTGCCGGTGGAGCTCTACGGCCCTGGCGGGAAAGCCAGGGTGCTGGCACTGCTGGACGAGGGTTCGACCATAACCCTTCTAGACGCTTCGGTGGCAAGACAGATCGGGCTCAGCGGACCGAACGAGACACTCCGTATCGAGACTGTCGGCGGAGGGAACATCGTCGAGAAGGACTCCATGAAGATCGCCATGAAGATCAAAGGAGTCTACCAAGCTGCGAAGCGGACCATCGAGGGCGTCCGCACAATCCAGGGACTAAAGTTAACTCCGCAAGGTATTGACTATAAATTTATTATTGAATATCCGCACTTGAGACGGCTTGCCGATCAGCTTCACTACGAGGACGAACCCCCGAAGCTGCTCATTGGTCAAGACAACTGGGAGCTCATCGTCTCGAGAGCCACAAGGAGAGGCAGGAAACATCAACCTGTCGCGTCCCTCACGCAGCTTGGATGGGTGCTACACGGCACCAACGGAGGAGCAGCTACAAGGCGAGTAAATTTTGCTACTTGTACGCACGCTCAAATGCATGGTACGTCGAGCGAGGAAGATATCGAGCGGCTCATCAAGGAACATTTCGCCATCGAATCTTTGGGTGTGCAACCTCGCCTGCCGAGTACCGACGCTGACGGAAAAGCGTTGGAAATCCTGAAGAAAACGTCCAGGAGAATTGAAGGTGGTCGCTATGAGTCCGGGCTTTTGTGGAAAAGCGACCAAGAAACGATGCCCGATAACTTTGAGTCTACAGAGAGGCGTCTCAAGACTATAGAGCGAAAGTTGGACAAGAACGAGCAGCTGAAGAATGAATACAAGGCACAGATCCAGAACCTGCTGGATAAGGGTTACGCCGAGGAGGTACAGCATCACAGCTCTTCGAACCGTAAGTGGTACTTACCTCATTTTGCTGTTGTTCATCCAACTAAGAAGAAGCTGCGCCTCGTGTTCGACGCTGCGGCTAAGTACGAGGGGAAGAGTCTCAACGATGCGCTGCTACCGGGTCCGGACCTACTTCAATCGCTGTTTGGAGTACTGATGAGATTCCGCCAACATCCGATTGCTGTGGTGGCGGATATTAAGGAGATGTTCTTACAGATAAAGATCCGGGAAGAGGATCGCGATAGCCTGCGGTTTCTGTGGAGAGGAGACAGACGCACCGGAGCGCCGAAGGAGTATCGGATGACATCAGTCATCTTCGGCGCCGCGTGTTCACCCAGCACCGCAATCTACGTCAAGAACATGAACGCAACAGAGTTTGCACATGAATATCCGGACGCGGTAAGAGCTATAGAACGCAATCATTATATGGATGATTATCTCCACAGTTTCGAGACTACGGAACGAGCCATCAAAGTCGCACGCGAGGTAGACACGGTGCACAAGAGAGCGTGCTTTGAGCTGCGAGGCTGGGCGTCCAACCAGCCAGAGGTTACCGCAGCGCTCACCCAGGAAGAGACCAAGGAAGAGGTCGACCTGGGGAGCAACGAAGAGAAAACTTTGGGTTTGCGCTGGTTCACTCAAAGCGATGAAATTGGTTTCAGAACTTGCCTTCGGAACGTGCAGAATGTTGTCACTAGACAAAGCGTCCCGACCAAGAGAGAAGTGACCAGCGCCGTGATGTCTACCTTCGACCCGTTGGGCTTGGCGTGCCCGGTGCTGATCCAGGGCAAAAAGCTGTTACAAGATATCTGGAGGAGCGGCGTCGGCTGGGACGAAGTCATCGTCCCAGAGAACGAGGCGGCGTGGAGAGACTACCTCGAGAGCCTGCAGATCCTGCGAGAGCTGCGCGTGCCGCGGTGCGCTACACACTCCGGTACCGAGGGGGAGCTACACGTCTTCACCGACGCCAGCGAGACTGCGTACGCTTGCGCTGTCTACTGGCGACAGCGGGATCAACAAGGAAGGAAATTGAACCAGAGCGACGCGTCTCGAGACCTGCGATGTGGGGATGTCGTCCTCATAGTAGACTCCACTCTACCGAGAAATACATGGCCGCGAGGAGAGGTCGTGGCGACCTATCCAGGTCCTGATGGGCGCACACGCATTGTAGAAGTGCGTACCAACGGTGGAGTCCTGAAGCGACCGAGCTCCAAGACGGTGCTGCTAGTACCAAGGCAAGACGACAAGGCGCTTGCAGACGCGCTCAGTAGCGCCGAGGCGCTCAACAACGACTGTCGCAACGAAGAGGGGCAGCCAACTACAGACGAGCCACGCAACTCCGGAGCGCCGAGAGGCGCTAAGGCGCCGGACGTCGGGTCGCACGAGAGCGACCACTGCAGCGGCGGCGCATCTCCCCACGAGACGCGAAGCTCCGAGTCATCGCGCTGCGTGGGGCCGCCAGGCGGCGGTCTTCACCACTACGAGGGAGCGTCTGTCGGCCACCTCACGGTCGACAGGGCGCTCCGCACCGCATCATCGCGCTGCGTGGGGCCGCCAGGCGGCGGTCCTCACCACTACGAGGGAGCGTCTGTCGGCCACCTCACGGTCGACAGGGCGCTCCGCACCGCATCATCGCGCTGCATGGGGCCGCCAGGCGGCGGCCCTCACCACTACGAGGGAGCGTCTGTCGGCCACCTCACGGTCGACGGGGCGCTCCGCACCGCATCATTGCGCTGCGTGGGGCCGCCAGGCGGCGGTCCTCACCACTACGAGAGAGCGTCTGTCGGCCACCTCACGGTCGACAGGGCGCTCCGCACCGAGACATCGCGCTGCGCAGGGCTGCCGAGCGGTAGCCCTCACCACTTCGAGAGCACGCCCGTTTGCGAGACGCCTTGCAACGGGACGGCGGGACAGGCGCCGGGTGACAGCGGACCGATGAGGACGGTCACAAACAACAGAGGCAGCCGTCGCCCGCTCCTGTAGACTGCACATCGCCGATCCAGGAGATGTGCTTTCGCACGAGGGGGAGGATGTCGGCGATGCATGCACTGACATGTGGACAATGTATGAAAGAACTAATATGAACAGTGAAGGCAGCGACGCATGCCTTGTTCGAGTTCAATTAGTGAAAGTGAGTGCGCGTAACAAACTAAGAGAATGTATCATTTTCGTACACGTTTCGCGAGTATCATTAGTGAAACAGATGCTGCGTGAAGAGATCTAATTAGAATGGTATGATACTCGCGGATCACGACCGTAGTTAGTTTGTAATTAACGAAAATGTATGATGAAAGTTGCGTTTTGTGTAAATATTCACCATTTTTTGCTGATTGTGTCTAAAGTCCTTGGTTGATCTGTGTAAATTTTATATGTATAAATAGAGTTTTGTAAGGGCTTTCTAATGGTGTAAATATTATGTGTGTAACTTTAAGATCAATAAAGATATGGACGAGAAATGGTGCCACTCATAATGAAATTGCTTCAAAATGTAGAGAATTTTAATGGGGCTCTCTTTGCGGTAACGATAAATTCCAGTGCCGCGGTTGAAGATCGGTCGAATGTTATGTAGTAGTTCCAGCCGACGTCTAAATCAAGAAAGAAGAAGTGCCCTCAAGACCCCAGCCAAGAAGGATTCCAGCCTGCAGATTGCTCGAAGAAGTGAGCACCGCGGCGACATCGAGGGGCTGACAAGAAGCCGCACCGCGGGCAGCTGCTGTGAACCTGGACTGGGGTCGCGAGCGTAGGGGGTGTTAGATAGTGGTACCGTTCCTCGTTTCATAGTTTCCTTCACTCAACACCATTGGTTTCGCTTTCAACCCACAATAGACTTAGTACCCTATCTAGGCATCTCTCACGACTAGGCCTCCTCAAGGCATCTCGCACACAAGTTTAAGTTTCGCGACGTAGGGACGGTTCGCACCGGCGCAGACGTCTTTCTCAAGACGAGAACCGCGAGCCGTCCACCCACCCAGGGGCACAGCGCCACACCGTGCGCGCTTGTGTCCGCCACACTCTCACAAAATCAGTCCCCGAAAACAAATTGGCTAAAAGTTCCCATTTCATTTCGGAAGATCAAATTGTCGCTCCCGTTTATTTCGACATGGGAGATCCCAATTAAATAATCGCGGTTTTAATTAAAATGTAATAGCGGGGAAATAAATGCAATGGTTTAGGTGATGTCATAATAAGGTGCAATCGCGTTAGTAAATTTGGTACACTAACTGGTAAGATAAAAAAAAACAATAAAATTTTATTCTATGCAAATTGTAAACAAATTATATATTCCCATAATAAATTATAAATTTTATTATGGGAATGCTACTAAACCGCAAAAAAAAAAAACAAAAGTATGAGGGGCAAATATGTATGAACGTCGTTTGTAATGATTGATTCTAATGTAGGTACATGATATAGAGTTATATTTATAGGAAAACGAGCTAGAAAGCCTACAAAATTAAATACTTAACATTGTCATCAGATAAGTATACAAGACAGAGCCTTACTATCATAAAACTATTCAATTTATGTCACCTCGCGACTGCCCCTTACCATCGCCCTGTGGTGGTTGCGGCTAGCACTGGCAACACAATTTGCAAACGTACAGCAATGTGACATGTGCTGTAAACATGTTGCGCGGCGTGACTGCCGACGTGGGCCGTGTCAGTACTGATATTAAGATATTTATAATGGAATCGTTCATGCAAACTATTGCAAACATACGATGAGCCAAACAGTTTCGTTTTAATAAGAAAATAATCAGAGTTTATTCTTAGACTAAATAGACAGAAGCCTAATTTTATGGACGCATTACAAATTCTTGAAGTTTAGGTATAATATGATCATAAGAAGAAAACATCAAGAAGAAGGAAACATAGAAGGAAACATCTGGGCAAGAACAGCGCAAGACAGGGAGTATTGGCGTAAGAGGGGCCTATACCCAGCAGTGGGTGCCATTAGGCTGATGATGATGATGATGATCATAAGATTTCTTTTATATTTTATTCATACGCCATTTTTTTGGACATGTGACTCATAAGTTAAAATAAAATGGTGTATGGTCCCACTAACATTATAAAGGCAAAAGTTATTGTGTGTACAGATTTTTCACAAACTGAACTGATTTCTAGAAATTTGGCATAGAGTTATCCCTGGATAAACAAAACACGCTAGCTATGTATGATTTAGATTGTTGGTATTAACATCAAGCTATCACTAACATGCAAAAATGCAGAAATCTTTCGCAATCTAAATTGATCTAGCTATATCTCACGGCCTATTTTTCCTGCTTCTTCCCTCTAGTGTTTTCAATAGCTGATATGATGAATAACCATCAAGCGAGCATCTCTGAAATGGCGGAAACGTGCGAGCGACATCTGAATCGGACCGTCACACTCTGCCGATATGAAACATGTCTGTATTGACCCTGTTTCAACCACAGCCGTGATAATGTCAACTTAGTTTACAAGCTTCGATAGTTTGGACATCTTAGGTATGAAATGGAAAGCATATCTGTTTTTGTATTTTGGTTTGTAACTTTTGCGAAGGTTAAAAACATAATAAATAAATATTTTCAGGACATACCACACAGCGCCATCTAGACCCGTACTAAGCTAACGCTTGTATCATGGGTACTAAATAACGGATGTAATACATATATACTTTTCTTTTTTTGTAAATACATACTTATTATACGAAATAATAAGAAACAATAAATGAATCTGAATTTCTTCGACTAAATAGTCCCATTTCTTATTTCTTAGGATTGCGACTCTCCTGCGGAATTTATTCATTCGGGGATTATTCTTAAATACAGAATGTGTTTACAAAGCAAGTTTAGTAAGCACCAAACAGGCAGGATGAAATCAAACGCACGCCCAAAGCAAAAAAAAACTCAATAAAGAGCAACGTAAGCAATGCCACAAAACTATGCAAATCGCTCTCTTATATGTTAGCCACTTCCCCACAACAAGAGAAGCTCCAGTTATTCTATGGACGGTTCAAGTTTCAAGTATCTATATTACTTGAACGAAGTACCTAATAAACTACAGAACACGGTGAAAATGAAGGGTATATCATATTTTAGAGGAAAACCCCGCCCAGGCGGCTTAAGTTAGCGAGAGGCCGAGTAATGGTGGGCAATATAATTTCATTACTCTCCAATAAATTAGATGACCACAAGTATTCTGGCAACTCTCATAATGGTTGTAGGATATGAGAATGCATAATTTAAAGTGCAGTCGTGGAGGCAAACTGTCTCACAGTCGAGAAATAATGTGCCTAATATACCTAAAAGAAGTAAGAAGCTTTTTTGATATAGCTTTCTGAGTAGGTACACAAAATTGTTATGTAGTTATTTTGAATATTTTTTGGAAGGAACAATAGAATATTTTTAAGAGGGTGCATTAAAGATTTTTGCTCTTCCAATAATTACGTCACAATAATTTTCGTACTAGCATTATTTACGAGTATTTAATGGCAGAGTGACTGAAAGATTGAGTAGACATTTTCCAACTTAAGACAAACAAGTTATCGGATATCCATCGATAACCGAAGTTACGACGTGCGCTGTAAATAGACCAGCATGTAGGCAAAGTGTCAGTACAGAGCAGTTCAACTCTTATTATAGCCGAGACTGTGACTCACACAGCATTTGGTTAATCGAAGGTTAAATATAATGGTAACATAACACGGACTACATGTTAAAGGAGTCTCATTATTTAACCATAGAATGCAGATATCGATATTGAATGGAGAAATTCACTTCGAGTAATAGCTTCCTAATAGCGTTACATATCTAAACTCATGTTGTAATAAGAAGTGCTGGCCATGTGATGCGCAAAACGTATCTACTTTAACTATTAAAATTCCGTCTAATAAAAACCAAGAAACGTCAAACAAATCTGGGGAATGAAGCTAACCATTTCAGTCTTCTTATCGTATGAGAGTGGCTAACACCAGTGTGGACCGGTTTCATTGAGATTTTGACATAAATAAACAGCTGCCGTATTTTGACCAACAGTAAATCATTGAAAAGTTCAGACGAATTCAACCTAAAATGACAAAATTGTAAGACAAGACAAGGATTTTCGATCGGGATGTTACGGTGTTACTTTTATTGTCAGCCCCAGCAATATAAGGGCGGAATACGTCGTATATCCGTCCCACATTATTAATTTATTGATATGGACAAAATAAGTGGGGACAGGACTTTATGTCCACTCCGAATTTATAGACAGTAAACAATAAATAACAATAAATTCCACATTGGCCGTAGAAAACAAAATAATACGTCGTAACAAAGGTTTAATAGGGCGCATGTCGCGGTTCGCGTAATTAATTAAATTGACCCTACCCTCACCGCAAAGAGCAACCGAAATAACTTCCCCGGAGAAAGTAATTTCGACCCTAAATAGATATGGCAAAAGACATACGGATAGTTGACAAGAATTACTATTGTCCAAGAATTCCTTATTTTATTAGTTGGAATGGCTCACCTAGTGATTTGCTGAAGGGGCAGCTATTATGGGAGTGGGTTTATCCCTCGCTTTTACGTAACAAGTTTATATTTGGGTTATGAAAACCTTTCATTCGTTTTATGAGATCACTTGTTTATCGATGTTTATTATTGGAATTCTATTTCGTAAATAAATAGCAACAAGAAAGATGGAAGACATATTATATTGTCAGTTGATGTTATTACATGAACCCTTATCAAAGCTTTTAAATTAGCTTTGAACATATAGTAATTGCAAACACGTTGATTAAAAATATCTTTCTGTAACACAATACAAAACCATTATTTTATGTGGGATATGTTTACGTTTGACTACAGCCTGCCTGCCTGTATCTGCCCAAGAAAACTCCCCTAACGAATTAATTCTGCGGGGGAGTCACGACCCTCAGTCATGAGGAAATACGACTCAAAGAGAGAGAGACAGCCTGCCTGATGTTAAGCATTGCTGCAGCCTAGGGTGTAACACGTTTACCTAGAAGATACCTAGGTATCTTCTATCCATGGGGTTTCAAATCTAGAGGTAAAAGCTATTACCTCTAGATTTGAAACCCCATGGATTTTATTCCTTATCCTATATCTTATAAGAGATACATAAATATGTATGTATCCTACCAAGAAACAATAATATCTAGAAAATAATTATGTTTAATTTAACAATAAGTTAATGTTCGCAAATAAATTAACACGCCCTTTATGCATTGTTTTCCTCTTTTCCATTTTTCTCTCTTCCCTATTTAAATAGTGACAATCTAATACAAACTATGGTGCTGAAGCGGGCGTAGAACAGAGTTTGCGGTAAGTCTGCGCTGGCAGTGTGATTTATTCAGCCTTATTCGATCCAGCATTATTACTCCGCGATATACGACCGGATACTGGATACCAACGACGTAATACTTAGTAGACGTCTCATGAGGGGCATAGCATGATTAACAGATAGAAAAATATTCCAGGACATTGCACACAGCAAAAATAATTAAAAATAATGTTTAGGTTTGCTACGTCGAGTTATATCAGACAATAGTACCTACTCAATAGTTTGTGTCTGCCGTGATGCAACAGTGTATGAAACTCATGGGTGTTAAACAGGCGTTGAGACCCTTATATCACCCAGAGGCAAATGCTGCCGCACGGAAGAATATGGATTTAAAGGTACATCCGTCTAAAATGTGTAACTTGCAGTGTAATAAAATACGTCTTATGTGATAGAGTTGATACAAATAATCTCTAATCTAATAGTTCAGTAGTTTGAAACGATTATTTTATGGCGTCTTCATATTGCGAAGGTTACGAAGCATTGTTTCTATTTAGCGTCGATAGCCGTCTGCCATATCTACATGTAATATCAATTAACCACTATTTTATCAGCACCTTACCTAATTGGTTGGAAATGCAGTTCAAGAGTTCCTAAAACTAAATAACAGGTCTAATAAAAAAAGCTTTGTTCATTACAACATGATAATTTTGACAGCTGTAATCTCCATATATTTTAGCAAATTTGACGTAATATGTATGAAGATGACAGCTGTCAAAATTTTCATGCTATAATGAGTCAAAGCATAGACCAGTTATTTGGCGTCTCGAAGCTACAAAGTCGTTGTACGCGATATACGGGCCGGGTACTGGAGACCTATTTCGGCAGAGTTACGCACTTGATGGGAATTAAAGCGGATCCACTGGGAACGGAAGCATTGCTTTGTTCGTAGCTTTCCCAATTTCCCAACGAGCACTGGAGATTCGGGAAAACAAAGAAATACGATGTAAGCCGATTATGGTTTCGAATGTGTTTTTTTTTAATTACTGTTAGTGATCTTACAAATAAATCTTTTTGGAATTATCTCTCATAGTACTATGACCGAAAAGATGTCGCCTCACGTCGATTTTTTTATTTATCCATCACCTTCACTTACAAATGTTGTGGGAATTGGAGTACCTTCCACAAGGGCACAAGCGAGACTAAAACTATATTGTTTAAAACCTTTCTCAGTTTACCAATATTTTTTTAACCTATCCAACATTATCTTTCTAAACATTTTACGTATTGAACACCGGCCAATGTCAAGTAAACATACATATAAAGGGCGTAGGTGTGATAGTTGCTATTCCTATGAAAAATCCCGTGTCGTAATCAACGGAAACAGAAGCATTGATTCGGGCTATGTTTACACCGAGAACATTTATAAAGTTATACGAGTACGTAACGTAGGTATTTGCGTACGATGGTTTACATGTGCGATCGCATTGACCTAAATCTCGGCTGGCCATTACCGCCCAGACAAGCCGGCTTTCAAGACTTTCAGGAAATCTGGGCAGGTTTATACTAAGTTACAGAAGGAATACAAGTACCTATAATGCGGAAATTGTAAAGTAGTAAATTTTTTTAAATATTTTCCAATTGGAAAACAGTAGTTTTCTAAATAGATTCGATCGTGTTGTTTTGGTATTCTAAATAGAGTTCATCACTCATGACCCTATATTATCACCATACCAAAAATCACAATGATCCGTGGCTCCGTTGGCGGCGCGGCGCGAAAGCAGAACAAACAGACCATCAAACACTTTTGGGTTTACTAAGGCTTTTCTAGCTTAGCTTAAACTACTATGCAGGTTATGATGCAGCGTACTTGCGTAAAATACACCTAAAGAATGTTGGCAAATAGGAATAGAGAAAGCGGCTATAAAAGCAGAAACATACGATTTCATGCTATTGCTCTTCAAGCTTTTTAAACGAGCAAACGCTAGTACAGAGCTTTTCGATAAAGTCTCGTTCGCAGTGTTTTCAAATAAAGAAATGATAGGTAATTAAGAATGGTGACACTTTAAAGTTTTCTCAAAGACAGTCGATAAATAACGTTCTTACAAGAAAGTTTGGACTTGCCCTGCCGCGGTACGTTTTGATTCATTACACATCTACTAAATCCATTAGGGTCTCACAAGAATGGCAGTTTTAAATGATAAATAAAGAAGAAACGATAGCTTTCTTTTGTACATAAAGTTGGCATTTAACTTCATCGAGCTGAACGGAGTGTCGGATTTTATTGAACACTGTGATTTAGAAAACTGCTAGAACCGAAATTTTAGGATTTCGTTTCAATGTTATAAACTCATGTGTGATAAAAAACATTTACGAAAAAGACACATCGCATACTTAATTAAATTTTAAGTGAACAAGCGTTTTATCGCTCAACATTTAACACAAAAAAACGTTTTAAATTGTGTCCCATCATCAGAAACAAACACGCGAATAAACTTAAGCGAAACGCTCGTAACAGTAACACAAAAAATGCGCGAGTAATACCGAATTCATATTTCCATCGCGGCGGCCATTGCCGATGTTTTTATTCCACGCTGGAGTCCGTATCTCATCCGCTAGCGGCGAAAGCCCACAAAACGTAGCGCTAACGGATGCTCGTTCATTTACTGCCAGTGAATTTATCGCTGTCATGCCACTAAATGCATATTCTACTCAAATTGCTCACATACTTTATTGCACGGCTTCCCGCTGAAAATATAAAACCCGGCGCGCCCCGACTTAGGAACCTTAAACTCGTCAACTTCACACTTTATTAGAGTGAATTTGCATGTTTCAGGAAGGCAGTGGATAAATTAAAAGTGGGGAATCGGAAGTGGATTCAAACACGTCCTGGGGTTTATTCGGCACTCTATGCCAGAGATTGAGTAGATCTCCTGCAACCAAAGTTGACTTTGTCCACTGTCCAATCAAAAGAGCAAATACCGCCCAAAATACAAGGCTTTTGTCCGTTTCTTCGTTAAAATACCAAGTAATCCCGTTACTGAAACTCCAGTTGCATTTCCAAGCTAAACTACAAATGAATTAATGATTTATCCGGGAAGGAGCCGCCAGCTTGATTCAAATAAAAACTCAACAAAGCTAAATACTTTGAACTGTTAGCTTTGCACTGCCGATTATCTAGCTACGTACATTATATGCACTGCATCGTAGTGTAATGAAATGCAAGCCGGTTGCCAGTATCAAATAGCATGCAATAATGACCAACAGAGGATCACTATGTGCTCTTGCGGCGCTAACGAACCGTGCCTCGGATGCACGCTGTCAAAGGCCACTTTGTTATACTAAGATAATATAGGGTAATGACCCTCCACACTTCATACCATTGTAACAGGCAAACGGACTCGCCACTTGAAACCAAGATAGCGTGCAGCCGCAACCCACTGCCAACAGAATATCCTTTGAAGTGCCGAATATTTTATAGGAAAACCAGAGTCTGGTTTCGGTATGAAATAACTTTGGAAAATGAGGTTACAAAAAGTGGGTCAAGTCTCGAAACAAACTTTCGGCTGCTTGTGCCAAGCTGGAAGACAACATAAACTTAAGTAGTATGCACCGGCTTTAGCAGTTTATGGGTTTTTCGTAACGATATATCCAAGTAAATCCCTTTTTCTGTTCAACAATTTTTAGTTGTAGTTCCTGGAATATTGCCAAACCCGTTATTTGTCCGATCACATCCAGATATCTTTTTGAAACCCCTTTTTTAACAACTTTTTAATATCCGTTTTTCATAAATAAGTACCGTCGAGTTACTTATGGCAAAAAATATTTGATGTACAAAAAAGCAGCAAAAAAGTAAGTATCGTCGACCGAACAGATTTCATCAAGGGCGTGCCTCAAAGCTTAATGAGGTAGCATATACAGGACATTTAGTGAGATTTCGTTTCGACCCATAATAAATAGATCGTAAATGACACAGGACGGCAACAATATACGCAGGGATCTGATGACGAAAGGGCTTCTTTGTAAAAGTATCTACTGAAAACGTAATAAAAGACAAGCAAAAAAGAGACACGTAGGTTAACAAGGACATATGTAGTAGAAGAATAAACTTGAGCTACCTGATACATCTCAATCTCGAAAACGTGGACACAAAAATATAATCATTTAAATTTAATGCTGATAATAAATTACTTCTTACCTCTACTGACAATGTACATTGTACATATTTATATTTTACATGTTTCCAACAATAATGATACGAGTAGACAACTACAGGTTGGATTAAGAAATCGAGTACAAAATAAAACCTGCAGAATGGAACAACTAAACGCTACAGTAAAGTTGCAACGCATTTCGATACAGCAGGGAAGGCAGAGCGACATTGATGGATTTCGTCCACACAATATTGTGCATAGCTCCTGTTCTAAGTGCACTTTGCAGGCTTAGTGAAATGAATTTATGTTCACGCTATGGAAAAAATGCAAGATAAAATCGCAGTGCCGGCAGTCCCAAGTACATACACAATAGATTTATAGCAAGACTTTAGACCTTTTCAATATGTTTTTAAGTAATTAAGTTTTTGGCAAAATATATAAATTGATCAATTAAACATTCACATATTATGTGAAACTGATAATCTTCTTTAGTAACGTCAGTTAAAATGAAAGTAATAAAACACGTTAGATTAACTATGTCCCAGAGCACGTCTGCTTTATCAAACGGTCGTATAACAATGCAGCAGGGGAAGCTCGCCGCTATGGGGTCAGCTGCCGATAACTAAAGACGCATCTGACAACGGATTTATAGAGGGACGTGAGACCCACAATTTAGCCGGTTTTCGAGCAAAACTACTGTTTTAGCCGCTACTATCTCACTGTCAGAAACTTTATTAGTTCACCCTGCTACGCTTTCAGTTAAAATACTGTCCGAACCATTTTTCAACAATTTAAACTTTGTTTCAACTAGCTCACATTCGCTCTGTAATGTTATGTAGAGTGTAGAGTCATAAATTGGGCATCAAAAATTCAATTTTCTCACTTAAACTGTTACCACCATGAACTCATGATTACGTAATCGCCACTCATAAAACAGTTATGGATTATTAAATTGAACAGAATTAGGCAGTGAGCTTAAATATAGGACACGTATTCAATAACAAAAATGTTATTTTTATTGGATAACAAAAGGCTGGAGGAATTTCAAGGTACAATCTTACATCGGAATGATTCAATTTGCTGAAACCTTGTGAGAGTAGAGAAACGATAAGGAAACCGTTTCAAGATAGCAGAGAATTGCACATTTATTGAAAGCAAAAGAGCGTTTGTTGATCTATTTTCTTCTTCTTACGCCGCAACTGAGCAATTGATTTTATACATTTTCTAATAGATGTAGTTTCTTTGCCCAACTAACATACTCGTATACTCAAATAATGCGAGAAATGTCGCCATGCAAAAGCATAAATAAATTTATAAATAAAATCTTGTGAGTGTAAGCATTTTCTCCGGAAAAGACAGTTGATCGATCTAGAGAATGTGCTTAGAAATGTTAACAGATACTTGCGGCATCTGACGAGAATATTGATCAACGATACGATCCTGATAACTCTCTCTACGTAGCTGCCATTCGAGATGCGAATACGAAATCGAAACTCTAAATAGATAGTCTTGGAAAATACAATGTAGTGCGATGGTACAAATGCAGGTTGGAAATTGAAAGAGGTAATGATAGAATTTCGTTGCGCTACGAGTATTTGATAAAACTTTATTTGGAATCGTAAATGCATCTATCTGCGTTTTGATTTGGTAAAAACTAAAATTAATATGAGATTTTTCTTTGTAGGAATGTAGTTAGATGTACATTGAACAAATTTCAGTAAATTCTAAAAAGGCATGAAAAGAGATTAAAGTAAGTAGTTTTTTATTACCATTTATATTTTAAAGGTAAGCCACATCTAACCTAGTGCTCTCATTACAAGAGCAATCCACCTTTGAGAAGGAAAATCTACGAAAAAAGGACGACTTCTGTAATAGCCACATGACTTCATGAGAGCATCGGTATAACTAGAGAGGTATAAAAGCCTTTTGAAAGTGGCAGTGAAAAGGGTTGGGTCAGCTAGATAACGCCGGACAGTTGCCAGCGTCATTGCCAGATCGTAATGCCATCGCAAGGCCCCCGTTTTATCGCAATTTCTTCGCAAATTTCAATTTGAAAGGCGATTGGCCTCTGATCGCGGCCACCGTTTAAGGACCCTCATTATCTTAAGTTCTAAGGAATTTGATATCTTACCTTTTATACTTAGATACTCAAAAATTTAGGGATATTTTAGTCTGATTTTGATACGAAATTAAAGGCGTTTCTTTAAACAAGAGACATAATTAAAAAAAAGAAAAGAATATTCAGCACTCAAAGAATCTATAAATGCACATTATGTATTGTGTATGTAATAGTTAGGTACTTTTCGTTTCATCCAAGATTGACCCCGAAAACCTTTGCTCAAGCTACGAGTTCTATTATATCATTTTTGTCATATTTTTATGAATCAAAATAAGTGGCCCACAGGCAGATGGCCCGCCTGATGGTGAAAAAGTTTAAATACTTTTAGAGATTCTCAAAAAACTAACTCGTGCGCAAACCCTTGCATGCGATTACTGAAAATAATTCATAAGGACACGAACAGCTTTTCGTGAGCACAAAAGAAAATAAAGCAACACAATAAAAAGGACGGTTACAATGCCTGAGAAGAGAAAAATATTAGGACAAGAATAGAAGTATATCGTGCAATGTCTAAAGAAACTAAGGTACCGTGATAATGGAATATTAATGAGATCTCAAAAAAAACTTAAGGTATTAAAGGTATATAACTTTTCTAACTAAACCGCCTTCGAACATTACCTATAACTATATAAATGGCATCCTCACATGTAGCAACTGTTCTAGAACATTCACCGCTAAAATAGGGTACTTATATTAGTCACGCATCAGTAACTTACCCGTAGGACATACGTTCGCCGTAGCCGAAATCGGCTTGGAATGCATCATTATCATCAATGACTCGTAGTTGAAATACTGTGTACATTAGTTACGCGTATTTTAGGTTACACAAACACTCCTAAAGCACTTTTCGAATCACTTACTTCAATTTGGTTACGAATTTTTTAAAAACTCTCTCGAATTGGCATGAAGGAAGCGTTAGTAGACGTAAATACAGACTCTTTTGTATCAGATTTAACCTTAAACCAAATTTTATAACGTAAATTGTTTATATCGGTCGATGAGAAAGACGGGAAGCATTTGTAATATCTGGATTTGTTTATGATAATCATGTGGCCGAGATTGGTTTCGTGAAGCTATTAGTGGGCGGTACAACCAGGCCGGCGAATATTATAGCAAGAATTTCACGGATATAACTGTGAATATAAACCTGAACCATTTCATTTCTTTATAGCCTAAGAGCCCACGACGGCCAGGCGTTCGTTATATTAAAAGCTAAAAATTCTTCTGTGCGTGTCCCCTATACAGGTAAGAACGACCAGGGACTATATAGTTTGGGTAGTGGTTACTTGGGCAGGTAACATGTAGTAAAGGTGTATAAAATAGTAGGTACCTTAAATTCGTTAAAGTATAAAGCTCAATTTTTTTATATTTTATTAGGGATAACTTTAGATATCTCGCCATCCACTGCCGGACACTTATGACAGTTGCTACCCCCTGCCAGACACCCCTAAATTTTAATAAATTTTAATTATACTTTCGTATTACCAGATTCGACTTAGTTGAATTCATCATGATTTTAGACAGGTTGAGGAGTCCCTAAAGTGTCCAAATCAAATATCTTAGTATAAGGAATCGGTTCATATCGGGTAAGCACGCTCCATCTTAGGCCATAGCCTTTGCTTGCTATCAGGCAAACAATGGCTAAGTGCAAACCCGTACAAGTTAAGAAAAGGAAAAATACCGACAAAGCCGTAGGTAACAATTAATCTCCAAAATGTAAACCAAATTAAAAGTATACAAACATATGTCTAATAATAATAAACCAAAACGTTTTTAGATTTTACCCCATGAATTACCAACGATATCGAGTTACCTGAACAAAAAACCTTTTACACTGTCGACTGAACGTAACTACAAACGCATTGTGTGTTCTACTTGGGACGTCGATGTGTCGTTTACGTAAGATTTATCGCTCAGGAACAGATATCTCCATGCAGGATAATTAAACGAGCTGTTACAGAACTATGGCGTTGTAACTACTTATTTACTTAGTGAATCTTAGTACTTGAGTGAAGGATGAGAGAGATTGAGCACAAAGGTTTAAAATAGCCTAAATTAGGCATTTAAGATTTTATGTAAGAGATTAATGCAGGAAATAAATTATATAAGAATATACTAAAAGAGACTGGACGAGATTGGCACAGAACCGAGAATGTTGGCATGACAAGAGAGAGGCCTATACCCAGCAGTGGGAAAAATCGGCAATGGATGATGATGATGATACTAAAAGAGTGATTCTCGTCACCCTTGTAAGTAGGTTAATTTGCAAATTCAAACTCCATACATATAATTAAAACTGACTACATACTCGTACGTAGCATTAGCGTAGCATTTGAGAAAATCCGGCACCAAATTTTCAAGTCCGGTTGCAAAGTTGGTCCGCGATACGAATAGCAATAACCATCAGGATTATGAACCTCGGAAGGTTAGTTCCTCGGATTGCACTGGACTAACATTTCATCGCCACCTTTATGAGATAACTTCACGGTTTCGTATTTATTTGCAAACTGTCGCTGAGCACGTATTTGCATGCATTTGAATATAACAGTAACAAAAACCTTTTGCATGTACTCAAATGTATTGTTTTTGTTGATAGTTACTACATGTCAGTTTTGGAACAGGTGGGCCGGAAAACTATAGTTTTCCTTGCGCAGTTTTGCTTGCGTGTTTTTCCGATATGCAAACTTTTAACCATTATTTTTTTCTGTCGTAGGTAAGAACCGTGGAATTTGTCTGTGTGTTAATATTTTGTCAATCTTACTTAAGCTTTTTTTTTTGTTAAGCTTACAATCTTACCTAACATCATATAAATGCGGAAGTGTGTTTGTTACTTTGTTTTTCTTGGTAGGATAGGGTTCCGAGAGTGACATTGTGTACATTTTACCCCGAAATAACACGAGTAAAGCCGCGGGCTTCCACTAGTTTTCTATATAAAGGAGACATTCTATGAAATGAGTAACTTGTCTTATATCGTGTCGTGGTAACGATGTTCATAAAACAAATGCTGCCTGGTCCTGGCATAAAATACAATACACACATGTAGCGATGGACGGTGTTGTTTTATAAAGAAGATCTACTACTCATCTTATTCCCAACTCAGAATTTTAAGTCATATCTAAAGCCTTTTTTCAGATACTAAATGCTGGTACAAGACATACAAATTTGTATTTTTTTGTACAATTATGTACAAATTAGTATTGTGCTCATTAGCTTAGCAGCTCGCTGCTTCAACTTTGCCTTCATTTCCCAAAACTCCATTCACCTAAACTATACGCCTATCAAATCATGGGATGATTTAAAGACTTACTAGTAGGTACGTTATATAATATCAAACTACGGAAAAATTATACAGCTACCAATACAAATCAAATAAATATCTAACACAAAACGTAAAAGACATGAAAACATACGACGATTTGCCAATCAGGCCCCTTAGTGCAAAATATTTTAACGAAGATCGAATAGACTTCAGAGAGTGGAAACAAAATTCAGAAGGTTAAGTTGAAAGGCCAACTGTCTCAAGGGTTGCCTATAAAGGCATGCAAATATCAGGGATCTGTTTAGCAAACAAAGGACACAAAAGAATATAACATTCGTAGAAATTAACTGTAGGTTTATTAGACGTAATGAAGATTAATTGGATGCAATAGGCCGCGGGAATAAATTGTATAAAACTGACACCGGTTGTTCTGACATCATTTGTGTATATTATAAAAATGTATGCTCATTCATTGTTACCAGTATTTATAGACTTTTTTCACATGAGATAGGCTCACGCTTGCCTGATGTTAAGCAACGTTGTAATTTACGATCTTGCGCGCTTACCTAGAAGAAACCGGCTTACTCTCGACTTGAAGACGGACAAATTATAGTTCGAAGGGAATAGAGATTTGGGCAAGGAGTTCCACAGTTCGGCAGTTCGCACGATGAAAGTCGAAGCAAAATTTTCTATTACCTACCTAAAAAGCTGAATTTTAGTAAATTGTCATTCACTTATTGTATTCATTTTATTTTTGCGGTGTGGGATGCATTAATGCAAAGGTAAGGTTAAGCGAAAGCTTTTTACGAGCTTTTATTTCTTGAGCACGGTTAGGAACTCTACGCAATAATTACTAAGCTGTAATTAAGTATACTAAAGGTATTTGTACTTATTCGCATGTGCGAACTAAGAACATGTACCTAACCAGCTGTAACAAAACCACAAAACCAAATTATTCCTCGGAATTTTACGATATTACAATAGGAAGTACCGAAGTACCTAAGTGGCATAAAAAAGGTAATCTAAGCAGTCCCATTACTTTCGGCAAAATAAGGAATCCGGGAAAACTCGGTCGGCAGAAAATGTGCATTGCGGGGAAACAAACATGAAAATTTTATGGGACAGCCCAGTATAACGTCTCTAGCAGGCTTCCTTCCAAGAAAATATAAAATATACGGCTACTATGACTAGACACTTGAATCTGTAACGAGATGAGATTTTATGTCGTGAAATTCGTCTAGCGTTACTGATTTCTAGGTAAGTCTATATTATTTAACTTTATACATATGCCCAAAAATCTGTATAGTGTCTAATGTCTGTACATATTTTAAACAAGAGAAATAAGTTTAGTTGACCTATTGGGTAAACAAAATAAACAAACTCTAATGGCGACAATATCGGCTAATTTGTTAAATTGTTTTGCTTTGATGTCAACCCCAAACAAAATTCGAAAAAAGAATTCATGAGAAAAAAAATCAAAAACATGCTGACTAAAAATCTAACAAGACTAACTTGGCGCACAATTCTCAGAACTCACCGTAATTTTCCCAGAGCACACTCAACAATTTCTGTAATCGTTTGTTAATCGCCGTGGAACTGTTCGTTTGGTACAAATGTCAACACTGCACTGTAACCGCTGATTAGCTTTATTCCCGTGCTCCGAGCACGTGCTGTGCCCGCTAGTACGCTAGCGACTGAGAAAACGGTCCATATTAACTCCATTCATGCCTCGAGTCTTACTGAAATCACTCCGCGTTTCTCGGCCGCGGGTGCCGGCTTGCACCCGTGTTGTCTTCAATACATAAACAAACCTACGAGATGAAGCTAGCAACGGACCGCATCACACCCGTACACTACTTTTATTGCCGATTTAATTACCATCATCAAAGGCAATGATCATTAAAACCAACTAAGGATAAAGGAGAGATTTTAACTTATAGTCAGAGAGGACAGGGTGAAAGAAACGTACACAAAAACAATATAGGAAGGCCGAGCTTAGCGCTAGAGTGACGAAGGGACTTCCGCGTCTGCGCGCTGCGGTTCTATACAATGCAGGGCCAATTTGGACGCTGAGTCCACACGGCAGAGTCTATTGGGGTATTATCACCCTTCAATGCAGCTTATCGGGGAAACTTTGTGCCATTTTCAACCCTAATTCAATACAATAAGAGTGATAATAGTATATCAAGATGTGTGGTGCAGGCGCGCGCATCACGTGTAGGGGCCAGATGATTGCAGTTTGGAGAACGTATGAGTTCACGACCCCTCAAAGTGTGGCTTACAATACAAATAAAGCGAGCTTGATTGGATTTTCGAAGAACAGTTGCTTTTACGATTTGATTGCCTTTTCATACCATATTTTACTAGTTTTACCAACTTAATATAATGCAAACAAAGTATTTGCGTAGTTATTTATATATTATGTATACGATGATGTTATCCTATATCACACGGTTAAAATTGTATCAATGTATTGTCAAATTAATAATAATCAAGTAACGAAACGTAGTCATAAAAGATAAGACATTTTGTACTTGCGTTGATTTATTATCAATCTACTCGTTTATTTTTTAGTCTTATTACTAAAGATAAAAAACAAGAGAACTGACCTTACTCAACAGAATTCACGTTGGTTTCATCTAGACGACCAGCGACACTGAAAAGAAAACACACATTATTGTACCTACTTTAATATTCTAAACATGAATGATGAATAATTTATGTATTGGTTAATTATAATTTATTCCTAGCTTAAGTTAATTACCTTATCATCCATATTAGTTAAGTGATTAGTCTGTAATAAAATCATGCTTAAGTTAAAATCAACTGTTTTCAATAACTAGGTTCAATCATTTCTGTATTATAATTTATTTTTAAAACACAAAAACATTGATGTCTCAATAATTGTTCACAAATTGACACATACTCTACACATTGGCTGTTTGGTCGTGGGTAGATAATATAATAATATATAATAATTTTAATGTAAATATAATAATTATAAATTTTAATAATTAATCAAACATTTATAAGCCAAACGATCACAATACTCCATTTCTCCATATATTTATACAGGGTTAGTGAAAACTAGCGCAAAACCTTATTAAATTAGCTTTGGTACATCACTACCTTACCAACATTTTTCTATTTTACTACCTTTGTAAATTCGTAAACAAAAAAGTTCCATCTCCGTTTGTTTTTATTTATGTATATGGAAAACTAGTGGGTTTTGTGGCTTCGCTCACATTAAGAAGTAAAACTTGCATCCCTTAAATAACCCCTTTAAAGTTGGCATTTCCAAAAATCCTTTTTTAGGGGATGCCTACGTCATGACATCTATATGTATGCTAAATGTCAGGTCGATCCGTCCAGTGGTTTGGGCTGTGCGTTGATAGATCTCTATATGATAGTCAGTCAGTCAGTCACTTTTGAGTTTTATATATTTAGATTTATCGAATCGAAACAAAATATATGAAAGCGCATTAATTCCAAAAAAATCCGGACACAATATCTGTTGGTATTTATGCAGTGAAACTATTCATAAAAGATATTGCGCTAGTTACTGGAAACCCTGTATTTTTTTATTTTGCTTAGCATTATATATTTACATGGTACTAAATTGTTCGTACAACTTCGGACCAACGATGACGTCATAAGAATTGTTAAGGTACCGAGTACCTTCCATTATATTATTCAATTCAATATTTAAATCACTTAAATATAATATAAGCTATAACGTGTATAAATTGTTTACGAGATCAAAACTTGCATTTTTGCTTACAATTAAAACAACGTACCGTTTATTATTCAAATTGTGCAAAATATCCACTCTTGTGCGAAAATCGAGATCAAATTGCAAAAGCAAGAATAATTCAAGCAACAATCAACGCCTTAATTTAAGCATTAGGTCTTTTGACTAGAATACCCTGCACTTAGTAAGGATTTATATAATTATCTTTGGCATATTTACGAAAAAGGACATAGGAATATTCTCCACATTATTGAACAAATTTGCTTACGAAGAAGTTAGTTCAAGCATTCATTATTTCAATTCCGTTTTCACCAGACATCGTTTTAGAATCTGTCTGGTCCCAATTCAATATATTTTCCAAACTAACAAACTTAACCGAACTAATAACATTATATACGCCATTTTGATAACTAAAAATATATTAGAAACTTTCATTTTAATTAAGTAAATATATTTTCAACTAAAAATCAGTCTTTTGAAGACGGAGTCCCAAAGGAGCGATAGTTTTGGTTCCAAAAATTTCAATAATGATATTGTTCATGATATCTCAGTAAAGTTAGTAATATTTGTAAACGTTTAGCAATTAGTTATAGATAAACGTGAGTCAATCGGTTAGTATAAGGAATGTACAATAGTTGCAAATTTTTATAAGCATTCCCAAATTCGAATGACACAGTCAAGAAAGATAAATTTATTCTCTAGTCAGGTGCAGACAGAACAGAAAAATGCTCGTCTAATTTACTGGTTCAATACAAAAAAATATTGTAGGTACTATAAGTCAGTAAGGTAACTCAAGTAAGTATTATTTTTTGGCTTGCTCATACTACTTTAGATTTGGCGCTTGTAATATATCGCTATCATAAACCAGGATACTCTGGTTTATGATAGGTACTAGAAGATGCTAATCATGCTTATACTTATTTATCACTGTGTTTTTTAATGGAACCAGTAAATTTATCGATCATTTTATCTCTCTATCTTAACCATTTCTATGCAACATTTGCGAACATCCAAATGCTCATAAACTTTAGTACGAAGTGTATAATATATATAAAATCACAGACGGTGCTAACATGAACAGAAGTCCCGCTCCTTCTTGGCTTGCAGCTTCTGCAGCGAGTTGCGGCGGCGGCCTGACGCACACAACATGGCGTACTCTACTGAGGACTCCATCCTGCAATTGTATTATAAGAATATATTATTATAGAGGCGAAACTGTGTACTGTATGTTTGTTGCTGAACAGCTGAACCAATTTGGAAGTTTTTTTTTATGAAGGTAGATTACTCTGGATTAACACCATAGTGTACTACTTTTTATTTGGGATCAACTTTAAAACTATCTATAAATATCTCACTTGTATATAATATTTTAAATTTCCTAAGAACTTGGCCCTAAAAAGTTATGGGTTAATGTAACAGGTTTCCTCTCTGCTTTAATTTTATTATAATATTATTAACGTATATTTTTAGTGTACTTAAATTGTGTAAAATTTAAGTTATTTTGCCCGTTCAAACCGTATATAAACTTATTGATACACCAATACTTGAGTAAATTTTAATTTTGAATCGTAATATTATTATTTATTCTGAAAATATTTATTCTGTAAATGAAAGATTTTTTTTTCATTTCGGGGAACATATTCCATACAGGAGGTAACAATAAAATTTTAGGTACCTATGTATTTGCTATCATCTTCCAGTATACGCATGGAACTTCTCTATTAGATCCTCCCTCTACGCTTAATATAGAGCTAGATAAACTAATATATATACCATAAATAAAATATGTACCTACTATAATAATTACGTATACTATACATCAAAAATAAACTTAAGTAAGAACTTAAGACCTTTAAGGTCAAAAAAATCATTTTGCAATACAAACCAAAAACCTAACCAGAGACCTCCGGCATGCAAAGGGAACTTGATTCTAAATAAAAAATAGGGCTAGATGGCATTGTGAAAAATTTCCTGGTGAGTTTATTTATTTATTTACAACAATAATTCAGTCTTTACCTTAGCATCACTTTATCCAGCAGTATTTCTATAGCCCGGTCAATGTTCTGTCCGCTCTTGGCGCTGGTCTCCAAGTAAGGCAGGTTGTAGTTCTTGGCAAACTCCCTCGCTCGGTTCTGGTTGACGAGTCTCTTCTCCTGCAAGTCACACTTGTGGCCACACAGCACTATGTCAGGGTCCTCGTTGAGGCTGTGTGTCTACAAGTGTGGAAAAAAATGGTCTGAATTCGTTCTATTACTGTACATACATAAAAGTCACTTTTCTAGTTAAGTGTATATCCAAAAGTGATGTACAAGTAGTAACAATTACCCATAGTACCCATGATACAAGCATAAGCACTAGATGGTGCTGTGCGATATGTCCAGAAATATTTAAGTATTTTATTTTTTAATTAATTTGTTTGAATGTGGAAATAGAAATCACATAAAAAAGTAGATGAATGTAGAAGTAATAGAACCACATATAAACCTTCTCTAAAATTAAGCTATAATGTGTGTGGCATTACATAAATACAGGCATATAACTACTTAAAAGCTATGTTATACAAAGAACCTTTGCATTGATTGGAAGAGATCACTCAAGGTGATAAGGTCGCCCTCTTAAACATACAATCTAATAGGTAAGTCCTTTTATTATGTTCATTTATATTTGGTATGCAATAAAGTTGTATTGTAATGCAATGCAAATACTACCTTTAACTGCTCAATCCAGTTTCTTACTTCTAAGAATGAAGCCTCATTTGTGAGGTCAAATAATAGCAGGAACCCCATGGCATCCCTGTAGAATGCTGTTGTCAAGCTTCTAAATCTGAAATGTAACATTACATTTTCTTAGAGCAAATTATTTTTGAAAATTGCTGAATAAGCTACATAATGGACATTCATTATAATGTTTGTGTGAATGTAAAAGTATGCTAGTCTAGTTGCCGCGGCTTTGTTTGTGTTCTTCACTATCACTACATAGATGTGACACTTTTAGGTTTTCACACTATGCTATCACCATACAAAAAACTGATGATCCCTTGCTGAGTAGTGGCAAGAAGACAAATAGACCAACAAATATACTAAGTACCTACTTTTGTTTAATGTTGGTTTGTTTTTAGTATATGCAAGATACAGGTATTCGCACACTCGAGCAATACAGAACGTATCGCCGAGTTGCGTGTATGGATCTAGCTATGTCAATAAAAACACCATGTGGAAAGCCTTGGATTCTGTCTAAGATACCTACCGAAATTTAATAAAAAAAAAAAAAAAAAAAAAAAAAAAAAAAAAAAAAAAAGGATACAGGTATGTATTTAACCAGTTAGGATCAAGCAAAATTTATTGATCTTATAATGGTTCTAATATTTATAATTATAACAACTAGTGTGTACTTAGCAGGTGAAATCAAAGGGTGCAGCTAGTATAATAAAATATTCCAGTAAAATAAAGATATCACAGTATCTTGATAAAAATAATTAAGTATATGAATATGTTAAGGACAGGAAACCATTATAATCAACAGTCCTTTAATAATCCTAATGAAATCTAATCACTAGATAATATAGAGCTTTGATAAAAGCTCAATGCCATTTATTGATCCATAAATCTATAGCCAAGGCCAGTGTCAATGTCAATTGAGTTATATTATTCAATTATATTAAATTCAGTTATATTTAGAGTTAATATAAATGAACGGAATAGAACCATTTGTTATAATTTAATATGGGGCTGATCATGTAATCAATAAGTAAAATGCTTTTATTGCAAAAAAAATATTCATATTTAACTACAAAAAAATCAATGTACCTACCCCAAAATATAATCATGCAATGTTTTTTTTTTCGTTATAAATAGGCTTACATTTGACTATAGCCTACCTGATGTGATTCAAGGGTTGACTTCTGTAGGTTGATTAGTAAACATAAAAGTCATTTGGGCCCCAGGAGCCCTAACTAGGTCACTTTAGTAAAAGATCCAACACAGAGCACTCTCTCTCCACCTAGCCTGAAATTGTGGTTGTAGGTGGAGTGAGGGTAGTCATTATAAATTTAAACGTAGGAGCCAGAAACCTCCAAAAAATCTTGAGTAAGTGCATAGTGTATAAGTCAGGTTTTTTATGGAGGTTCGTTGATCAATCCACCAACATGAAGAAGTCAGAGATATTGTCCAACAAATGCTGATCACATCGAAGAATATTATAAAGCAAAACCTAAGTACCTAATATATCAGTAAGTATATAGTCATATAAGTAATGCTAATGCTTGTCTATCAAGTTAAGTCAGGTTTGACCACATAAGCTTCTGGCCAGACATATCTCTGGAAGGTGGGATGGTAGGGATTTTAATAACCAGGTGATGTAAGTTAGACCAGAAAAATAATATTACCGTTCTTGGCCAGCTGTGTCCCACAATTGTAAATGTATTCGATGTTGCCTACCATTCTGCTGATAAATCTGCAACATAAAATGAGTATTAATATACTTATAAAGCTTCAAAGTGTATAAGGAATTTAAAAAGAGTGTTATAAAACAAGCTTCAAAAAAGGATTCGTTCTCAATTTAACTAAGTCTTTTGAATTCAACATAGTTTCTTGTGGGTATCTATAAGACTAAAAACTTAAATTCAGATTATTCAGATTATGATTATTAATTATGATTACTTATACCTGAGTGCCATCAATGGTTCTTTTGCTCAGCTATAGTAGGTAGGTATTCGATATTCAAATTTTCCGACAAAAACTGAACAGCAAAACTTACCACACTCTTTTCCCTGAAGTCAATCCCAACAGTTGATATAAATTGGGTGTGAAAGACTCCATCTGTATACTTATATAGGAAACTGGTTTTCCCAACTCCTGAATCTCCAACACAGAGCAATTTGATGAGATAATCGTAGTCCATAATGTTAGCAGAATGGAAACATCTACGCTAGGACTTTATGAGAAGTCGAATAAAATAGGTGTTTAATGTTACACGAAATGAGATGTAACATTCCGAGAAAGGTTTAGTTAATACTGTATTTTTTAATTAAAAACAGGATATTTTTAGATATAAGCAACAATTTTGCAATCACAGGAATGGAAAGGAAAGTAAGTTAACGATTTTTTGATAACCGCCTGTGTTAGGCTGTGTTGCCATTTATAGCTTATCAATTTCAATTTCTTTATTAGCATACTTAAATGTACCTATTTACATTTACCCTGTTCAGAGGGGAATTAGGGCGTTGCTAAAATTAAAACTAAATATTCTAAAATCAAAAACTTAATATAAAATTTAAAATCTTAAACTAAAACTAGTATGTATGTGTACAATATTTTCTTATATTATCTATTATTAATCTACTTAACATTGAGATCATTATTATAATCCTATTCCTTATTTTCGTCATTAAAATAGTCTTCTATTGTGTAGTAGCATTTCTGTATAAAATATACCTAGTTATAGTTTGGTTTGGAAAGTTTTATTATTTTGTTCTTTTTTTATGAAGTTTGGTAGTTTATTGTATATCCGTATAGACATGTAGTCATACGGATGTATCAAATGTTTCTTCATTATTTATCATCGGGGAGCCGAGGTTATATCTTGCATTAGACATTTCATATTGTTTCCCTAATTTTATTGGTGAACATGAGAGCGAAATACCTGATACAAAAATTACTAGAGTATGTTATAGGTACATATATATGTTAGTCAGAAAGGAAAACCATCGAACAAAAGCTGAACATGGTCCGAAAACACCGCAAAATAATGGAAAACAGAAGAACATATGTAACATAACAACAGTTGGGCACACGAAACATGACAGAGGAACAGAAATGAGGAAAAGCTGGATGCTGAATATTTTTTATAAATATGCAAATTTCACACAAAAATAAAATTTGTATTATTAGCAGAGACGATGCCCAGCATAAACAATGAGAGATGCGTAGTATACTTCCCTTTAGTTTCGACCAATCAGCGCCTTCCTAGTCTCCGCCAATCACAGGTTTCCTTGTCGTCCAATCAGAGCATCTGTCACCAACTTTTCTCTTTGGTCGCAGGAAAGAGAGTGGTGGATCACTTTCCGTCATAGCAGTCTCTCACCAGGAGCCCTTAAGGGGATGCTGGGCATCGTCTCTGCTAGTAATACAAATTTGATTTTTGTGTAAAATTTGCATATTATTAGGCATGTGACGATGCCTAGCAAAAACAATGAGATATGACAATTGTGTTTGTAACTCCTGGTGACCAAAGACGACGCTATGTGAGAAACGTAAATGCTAGCCGATTATTAAAATTATATGAATTTGAAAGTAACTTCAAATATTATAACTTGCCAAATGCGGCCAGCCATTATCATGATTAGCGTGATATGCATGGAGATAATAAACAATAATTCTCTAGAAACCGGTCTGGTCTATCAAGCTTTAAACAAGAAAGGCTTGATATTTTAGATATGTACATAAATCAAATTGGAATGGACTCACCAAATCACTTCCATTTCACCCAGATACTTGAGCCTTCCGACGTTAAAGAAGAGTCCAACTATCTCGTATATATGAAGACCACGGCCGCACAGTACCGCGCCGCTGCCGTTTAGCACGAGCTGCCGCTGCATCAGTGAGCCTGTGCGAAGTAGCACGCAGGCTGTGCGTTTGCTGCCGAAATCTTGATCTGCTGAAGACGACATGATACCATCTTCGCCGACCCGATTATTGATGAGCCACCGGGCCCCGCGAAAACATTGAAAACCCGTATGCTATGTGCAAATAGCACTTATTCACGCACTATGACAGTATCAGGTTTCCCGAAAAAAAAACCGTTGGAATAAATTAAATATTTCAGAAAAGCACTAAATCACTCACTATCACAATCCATTAGGTTTTCTGAACAACCATTGTATTTAAATAACACAAAAATGCACTTAACCCGCACGAATTAGTCCATGAGGTTTTTACGAAAAACCGTTAGAATTAAATATTTCAGAATAGCACTAATTCACACACTATAACAGTCCAATAGGTTTTCTGAAAAACCGTTGGGTTTAAATGACTCAATATTGCACTTTTCACGCACGAAATAGTCCAAAAGGTTTTAACGAAAAACCGTTACATATAAATATTTCAGCATAGCACTAAATCACACGCTTTAATAGTCCATTGGGTTTTTGAAAAACTGTTACATTTAAAAAGACTAACTCTCAAAGACGCACTCAAAGAGTCCATGCGGTTTTTAGAAAACGCTGTTATATTTAAAATTAAAAAATATTGCGGAATAACACTTCATCGCGCACTAAAAATCACTATGCTCGGTCTTTCCGAAAGACCTCTAGAAAGATTGTTCGGATAACAACCGATAAAGATTCTTTAAAACTTGAAATTTAAAAAGAAATTGCTCGAAACACGTTAATTCAAAAACGTGCGTTCAGTTTGAGAGGTAACCCCTTTTTTAAAAGGGTAATAGTATTCTTTGGAGGTAACGACAATATGACGGAAAGTGATCTACATGAAGTTAGAGGTAGAATGGAGAAAACACTCCTAATACCTACTTGATTCAAATACCTACGCATTGCTATCCCACTCTAAGTGGTGGGAAGTCTCTTTCTAGTGTGGTGTTCGGTATTTTTATATAAATACTCAAAACTCCCGAAACTGGGTAAATAACCTATAAAGCTTTAAGTTCATCTATCACCAAATTGTTATTTATATGAGTTTCTGGTGTTTGCAGTTTGAAAAGGAATATAATATAAAAATAGTTAAAGTATAATTTACTTTAACAATTAATTTTATATTAAGTATATAAAAGCAGAAAATAAAAAAGGAACACATATGTTATGATGACAATATATACCAGTAGCAAATTCTTATTATAAAATGTTACAACAAATAATTGAAAATTATTACGAAAACAATTACTAAAGTGTATGTTGAAATTGAAGTAAATCAAAAGATTACCAAATATTTTGGGAGTTTCTTCATGTGGCAACACTTGATCTATCCGCCATCAAAACAATGCTGTCAATTGAACTGCCATGGCAGCAAAACAACAAAAACATTCGTCGACTCGCGCTTTTGAACCTAAAAACTAAGCTTAAAAGCCATTAAAAGGTATGAAAAATGGTGCAACGATGTATTGTGTGTGGTTGTGGAAGCGAGTGATATCCAAGAACACACATATATTACACACGTAAGTCCTTAAATTGGATTTTTATAAACACTAGGTAAGTCTATCGACCGATTTCATGAAAATATCTGGAAAACATTATGATTACTAGTGTGATGTGCCCTTTAACTAGTCTAAATTAGCAAGTAAAATGATTTCTAATTGATGTAACACTTATATTTAATGTTTTATTAAAGTTATGAATAAATCGTAAAAATGGAGTACGGTGACCATAAAATATTTTTTGCGGATATCTCTCGTAGGTATAATAAATGCCATGTTCACAAAATCACAAAGCACTTATATTTCTTATTAGATATAGATATAGGTACTCTGTTAACCTGTTAGATAACAAAATAATTGAATCTCTATTTAAAAAAATATACTTGAAAATATGTTATTGTATTGACTCTTTTTAATGTCATAACATGTTGTGCTATTGTTATTCCTATTGTAAAACTGTGCTCTGCTTTCAGATTCCCCAAGAACAATATACAAAGAACTTTGTGGATTGCAGTTATACCATTGAAATTAAAGTTTTATGAAAGTGCTTGGATATGTAGCCTACACTTTAAAGCATCTGATTATGACTTACCAAGTAAGAGATTGAAGGCTGTACCATACTACAATGAAAATGGGACCGACGAATATAATGTATCGTGTGAATTTATGTACCTATAAATTATTTTCTGTAAATAATTTGTAGATTATGTATTGTTAGATGCTGGCTTCCTCGTACTTTGAATAGAAAAACGAAACATGTCCCTCAACTGTGTTATTTATTTATTTTATTCTTTCTCTTAAACATTTTAGAAGTTAACTAGCTAATGTAAGGCGAACAAAAAAAAAATAAGCTTCCATTCTGTAGTTTCTATAAAAATAATACAGAATAATATTTTTAATTCTATTTTATTTTGACATTTCTTCTTGTACATTTATTATGATGTAAACAGATATAAATTCAAATAACGTCATAGATTGGACCACGAATATTCAATGATAATAATCATAGTACCCAGATAAAGCAAATGATTTTTTTTTTGCTCTACTAATTTTCGAGCAGTTTGCTTTTGTTCTAATGGTTTTGCTATACTATAGGTACTCTATTGTTAGGCTGAACGAAGTTCGCAGGGTCATTTATTTATATCATAAATCAGATCAATCTAGAATATGTACAAAAATAATACAGTTAGCTATTTGGTTGCATTGTGATTACGATTAATTTATGATGTGTCCTGCTTTTATGCATACATGTTGGGTCACCCTATTAGAAAGAGACTTCCCACCACTTAGAGTGGGATAGCAATGCGTAGGTATTTGAATCAAGTAGGTATTAGCGACGCTCACTCCATTCTACCTCTAACTTCATGGTGATCTACCACCCTCTCTGGCGACCATAGAGAAAAGTTGGTGACAGATGCTCTGATTGGACGACAAGGAAACCTGTGATTGGCGGAGACTAGGAAAGCGCTGATTGGTCGAAACTAAAGGGAAGTATACTACGCATCTCTCATTGATTATATGTTTATGCTGGGCATCGTCACATGCCTAATAATAAGGGTATTTTTTATAACTTGGAATCACATAAATCCGTATTGACATTTAATCTACTTATTTGACATTGACAGTAAAAGTTTTGTTTACAAATACTGATTTTGGATAATGGTGGTAATTGCTGAAAATTGAAAATTTATGGTTTTTACATTAATCTCCATCAGGACCTTATGGAGATAAATGGGTTTTTACATGAGACGTGCGTGGAACTAATTCTACGGAAGACATAAACGATGTCGACGGAAAAAAATAAATCTGAACCTGAAAATAATACCATTAAAATTAATGTTGAGTATTGGTAGGTTATGTAATATATACCTACCTTGAAAGCCCTGCTAAGGCCGGGATCAAAAATAAAATAATACACAAAATCTCAATGATATTCTATCAAAATCTGAACTCATTTTCTCATGCTGAAAATATTGAATTGCAGCGGCGCCTGTGACTATGGAGGACATTGTTTGGCTTTGGCACAAACAATAAGATCCAGCACACCTAATGCTATTGTAATGTGTAAGAGAGGAAGGCAAGGTAAGGAAGAAAGTTTTTATTGTATAAACATAAGTATAATATATTATAATAAACTTATTTTCGTATTTGTATTACTCTTTAACTGACTTACTAGGTACTCTAAATAGTCTGTGTTATAAGTACCTACTGTGATCTGAAAGCATGCATTTTCTTTTAAGTAGATTGTGTGTGAGCTAGTGTTTGATAGATCATTGCCTGTTGAAAAGCAATAGTGATGATTTAGCTCGCTTTCCTAGAAGAAACCTATTCAATCTAGGTATTTCAAATATCACTACTAATGATGCAATAGTTCTACAGTTCTATATTTGCTGGAATTGATATATGTAATAGTATTCAAGAACACATTTTCGTCTTGCAATGTGACTAATATTTTTTTTTTTATTACAGGTTCCTTTGAAGTGATTGTAAATGACAAGTTAATATATTCTAAACTACAAACAATGGCATTGCCAGACTATCAAGAAGTGGCTGAAGTTGTCAATGAAGTATCTAAAGGAAGCGAACCTCGGCTTATAAAAGGAGAACAACCCATAGACTGTGTGATATCATAGTATTTATTTATGGTTCTTAGCCAATAAGTTGAACAGTACAGTTATGAAATTTTATAATAAAAGCTGTAAAAATACAATTCTGATTTACATTGTGTATGTATGCTTATAATGTACATAAAGATATTATATAGCTAGTAAGTACTTATTTTATAGTGTGAATAGGATTTTATACAAAAAAATAGAAATGCCAATCCAGTATTTAATAAGTAGGTAATAGTCTCTTTCTCTGTGTTGGTGATATTGTCACTCAGTGGCAAAGCCCCAAATAAATAGAAAAAAGTAATCTCATTGTAAATTGAACATTTATAATTACTTACTTACATTTTTTTTATTTTAGGAGCACAAAATCAGTTTACATTTAAGAATTCTTTTACAATTAATACATACCATAAAAAAGTTTATAAATATATCTTGTTCAAGGTACAAGTTAACATTTTTCATATTTCTTATACATTACAAGCTTATCTCATAAGTAAGAACAAATTCTCAACATTAACAGTAAATATATAATAAATGAATAATATAAAAATATCACTATCTATTATCACATAGTGGCAAGATATAGTTATAAATTTGGAAGACAATAAAGTACTACTTGGTATCAAAATAGTTAATAGAAGTGAATCCATACTATCAACTTTCATGTATATAATATATATATACTTAGTACATATGACTCAATTTTTTACTCCCAATCTGAAGCTCAATTTCACCTGCTGATATCATCATCATTTATGATAGGTTTTACTTTATCTGTGATCTTTATAGCAACCTCTTTTGATCCATCAGTAGTGCCAACATAACTGAGGTAGATGCCGAAACGCATTTTGCCAGCAAAGAGTTCAGATATTGTCCGCAGAGGTTCCACAGTTTTCTCTCCAGTTTGCTGATCAATACACACCATCTGGCAACGAGGACATTGACCTTCCACCTGAAAATATAAAAAAGTGTTGAAATTATGAATTAAAAATTATTCACTTATATGCATGTATAAAAGAATAAAAAAAAGTAGTTTTTCGTACTTTTGAATTAAATTCTGATGCTAATTTGATGGGTTTGATACTTACTAATGTATGTAATTTTTTGTGAAAGTATTTTTAATGCTGATATTTTGTAAGTGGATAACAATGCCAAGTTAAACCTAATTTATTCGTTTTCTCCTTACACTAACAAAGTGGCGCCTTTACATGTGATATCCGAAAAACTAGGTTCTTTTAAAATAAAATGGTGGCGCCACTGTGCGTTCCACTTTCTTACATTCGGCCTACTTTTTACTTGGCACTGAGTCTACAATCTAAATGTTCTAGTTAATTATTTCAGTACACACCTTGAACTCGTGTTTCCCAATAAGAAGCTTGTGCCAATCCAGCTCCGCTAGTTCACTATCCATATCTATAATGATGTTTCCTCTAAATCTGTCAGTTAGTTTGTCCATACTGTCTGTAAACTGCGTATCTTCGATCTTGTTATGCAGCCACCTGACTGTTGCTCTGTTTATGAGGAGATATTGAGCTTGGTTGCTAAGTGACAGTAATTTTTGTCCGGTTTCGTTCTTTTTCTTCAGAGCTCTCGTGTCTTCGCTAGACTGCCTGATCAGCCGGAGGTATGATACTTCGCAAGCTTCTGATATCCAGTCAGCTGCTTCGTCCCCGCAGTCGTAGCCTTTGACTAAATCTGTGCAGATCTTGCTCTGGCATATATTGGTTTCTTTGAGCTTGGTGTGTGTAGGTAAATCTAGAGGCACAGCGATCGGTGGCTTTCCTGAAAATACATAAGAAAAATGTTAAGATTTCTCAATTATATAGAACTTAAAGCTCATTAAGGAATTATCAATGGTCTCAATAAAAATGTAGGAAAAACATTCACAAGAATAAATGTTAGGAATTCTCAATTATATGGAACTTTGAGCTCATTAAGGAATTGTTAAAGGTCTTTATAAAAATGTAGGCGATAATCTTAAGTAATCAGTGCAGTGCCAAGCTAAGCTTTATATTAGGGAGGCCCTGAAATGGTCTAGCATGGACTAGTTGTATTTTACTGCCTAATATTGAAACATACAGCTGTGAACTGGTTTGACATTATTGTTAAATCAGATACCCAGCAGTAGGATAAAGAAGACTGTAGCTGATTACAGCCATAGCAGCTGGCGACAGAGTAACTAAACTAATAGGTAAATTAAAAAAATATTGCAATACCAACCTTTAAAATTGAGTACAAGCATTCTGCTACTCAAATCCACCACAGGCCTGATCATACACATCCTTGTATTCTGTTTCTGCGTCAAACACACACCGTTATCCTTCACTATCATCCATTCTCTATCATATTCAAAGCCTTTGGGGCCAATCTTCCAAGCCGCCCTTACTTTGAAAGCACCACAAGATTTTATCGGAAATATTGCCATTTCTTTGAGCACAATTTCCTCATTGATGTGATTATTGTCCGATATATTGTTCGTGAAGTATTCAAGCTCTTTGTATATGTTATTCACATGTCCATTGGTGACTTTGTTTGTGTGAGACATTGCTTGTATAGTTTTTGAAGGAATCATTTCTCTTTTGGGTCTCCGGTGTTCTGTTTTGACGAAGCAGCGGCAGATCATGTTCATGAGTTTGTCTACATCATTAAAGGTGTTGAAATAGCCGAATGAAGCCCGGACGGCGCCTGTTGGTCTTCCATCAACCAGGTCGAAGTCATCTCCGCATTTGTGTCCAGCTTTGTAGAGGTCTTTCATCTCTTTATTGGTAACTCCGAGGTGTCTCTGACAGGAACCAGAGTTGCAGAAGCATCCTGTTCTTACATTGATGTTGAATAAGTCAGCCATGTGTTGGAACTGAAAATTGAAAAAGTAAATTCTTAGTCAGGTTTAGGGTTGTAAATATTATCTCATCTGGGACTGTCATATGTGCCATTCCTTTCATAAGGAATAACTAGGGCAGTTTGGAAACTCGACAACAAAGTTGGCTACTTTACTATGCACTAACAATACATAAGGAGTTATATTTTCCTCTTTTGATGATACTTATCTTGTGTGGAATTTATGTGTACAACTGTGTGTACTAAACCAAATTGTTAATTTTAGGACTATTTATTTTATCTAATTCAGCACTACAATTTGTTCAAGTCAGTTCAGTTCTTTGGTCATATAGATGCCAAGTGAATACTTTTACGCTTACATTAAAAGTAATGTGACTCATTCATTAATCACTTGAAGTATTAGTGCTTACTACAATATGATGTGATTTCAAAAACATTAGTCTAATAAGTATAATAAAATAGCAGTTAGATTAATTACTAATATGTTACCTCTGCATACCCAATATAAGTTCCATCATGGCGCAGCAAATTGAATGTCACATACGCCCCTTGTTTCTTGACATGTTTGAAGTCAGAGTCCATGTAAAGAACAGTCGCTTTTCTGCCATTTGGATGTCTCAAATCATAAAGTTGGTCAAACAAGTCTTTGGCCAAAAAATATGTGTGGAAACAGATTGTATCCATTATGTGGTTGCTAATTATTTTTGGTATTAGTTTATGCATTGTCTCAAAACAATGTTTCAAGGCTATTATCGAGAGGAATGGCACAGTGCCGTCTTCAAACCTGAAACAGATAAGAAACTCATTAAAGACATGATAGAGTTAATATAATAGTAGTTTATGCAACTGTCATATAATTAAGGGTATTAAAACACGAGTAGTAACGAGTGTTTTAATACCTGTGTTATATGCAGTTGCATACACTACTTTATCTTCACTAATGCAATTAATCAAACAACAAAAGTAAAAGCTGACAATAGTTAATTTTTCATATAATTTTCTAGATTTTTCTGGCAAAAGATTGTGAGTTACTTTTGTTGCCAATTCTAGAATATCCGGAGGCGTACAAATATCATCGTCCCTATCCATTTTTAACTTTTAATTTGTATTAAAAAACAAAACACATTGCGAAACATTAAATTCACGCGTACGTGTATTGTCACAGTGATTTTGCCGCCATTAAAATCTAACCAACGAGAGTGCAGCGCGACCAACCTGATTGGCCCTGCAATCAGGTTGGTCACGCTTTTCCGATGTTATAATGAGCTATTACGATATCGATGTGGATATTATAACATCATGTGAAATTGCTTAAATTGAGTGTTTTGTTGTCTGTGCTATAACAGTAGTAATTATAAGTCAAGTATTGGAAACATAAGTAGAATGTTACAACATTAGTGTAGATAAAGTAAATAATACACTTGATAGCAGAATTAATTGCTCTCTAGATGTTTTTTTTTCTTATTGTATGCAGTTCATATTTACTCATATGTTTTTGTTTTAACTTTCTTTTCAATGTATATCAGTTACTATTTTTCCAGTACATGTATGATTATGAGGTCTTCCTCTCATCATTATCCACTTTCTCACTATCTATCCATGTATTTCAGTCTTTTGGAGGGCCTTTTGGTAGTATATTAAGCTGGCAAAGTGCTGCAGCACCTCTGGAGTTGCAAGTATCCATAGGTGGTGATGACTGCTTACCATCAGGCAGATTGTCTGCCTTTTGCCACTTTTATATAAAAAAATATTATAGGTTTAGCTAAATTGGTATTATTACCTTTCACATAAGTTGCTCCTCTTCACATGGAATGCTTCGCTGGTGAGCACCACATCAACAGTACCACCTCCAAAGTATCTCTTCTGATCTAATACAGCTTCACTACTGTTCCTCACAAGCAAGGCGCCAAGACCAGTTGGGAATCCAAATATTTTGTAAAATGAAAGTGAAATAAAGTCAGGCTGATGCTTCGAAAGGTCCAATCGGTTTGTCGCTACATAGGTAGCTGCATCTAACAAAATGTACCAATTGCAGTTGATCTTGCAAAGCTGTTTCTTCACATATCCATTCAGGCAGCCATCTCTAATTTTATCCATACAATCTATAGGATATTTGTATCCATTGAAGTTGCTTTGAGCTGGGTATGCCAGCAAAGTGTTTCCTTCAATCTCATGCCTATCTTGTCTCGGTGGGACATAGTTTTGTTTGATCGCTGCTTGGAAGTTTTCTGGAGGTATGCTTATCACATCACTAGCTTTCTGTACAGCTATTTCTCTCAGTCCTATCACAGATGTGTGGTTGTCTTGGAGGTATACAAATGATCCACTGTTTGTGTCCTCATCTTTGCAGGAGAACTTAAATGATTCTGTGACCAACTTGAGAGACTGTGTGCATCCCGATGTGAATATGACAGTATAGTTTGACGAATCTGTGTTGAAATGGTTCAGAATGAGACATCTTATTTGCTCGATGCAGTCTCTTGTGTATTTGTCAGAGTGTGGATTCATATAGAAGTTCCTTTCTAAATCCTTGTTGATAGTGGTGACCAGACATTGTGGGTATAATGAGGAACCAGCGTTTTCTAAGTAGCATCTGTCTGTAATACACACATAAACATGGTTTAATAAGTTTATAAGACAAAATTTTATGAAAACATCCATAAATTTAGATTTGTAATGTACTTGTACAAGATAAGGATATATATGTATGTATATCAGTAGAATCTTGAGAAGATATGTAGGTATATGAGTATGTATGTATATGTTTTAATGTGTCTTGAAGGCTATTTAGAAAAAGCAGTCATTAACTATACTTGGCAAATTGTTTGTTTAATTGTTAATTTTGATAACAATTACTGGTTTATTTACATATCTGGTTCAACTAATTTTCTGTTATCTACTTAATTAGTTCTGCTGTTTGCACATATGTGTTTGAAAAGAAAACTATAAGTTCAACTGCTAAAATACTAAAGTTTCACTTGAACATGTTAAACAGGTTTGGCAAAATGTATGTCTGAATAATTGGCTATTACCAAGTACTTCTTGTTGATGCCACTATGACGAAATTGCAATTACTTGGTAGTTTGAAGCATTACTGGAACTTCATGGTCATTCAGCATTATACTTGAATAGAGGGTAATGAGCTTGCATTATAACCAGTTATAAAGCATGACAGATGAATCTGATATTGTAGTAAGTAGGAATATTCCTTGTAATAAGTTCAACTTAGTAAGCTTTGGAAAAAAGAACAAAATGCCTATCAAGTAATTTACACAGGTTACATTTCAGAAGGTATTGGGTAAACATATTTCTACTACGCTTATAACACAAAAAAATGGTTTTTGTAATTTCATGAGTGAAAGTATAATTACAGAGCTTAAGAGAAAGTAGTTATACTACTAACTACCTCTTTATTAAATTAAGAAAGTACATTTATATTAAAAACTTACCTCCTAAACGAGAAAATTGAGCCGTAATCTTTTCCATTTGTTCATTATCAATTATTTGACTGAGTGCGCTCATCTCGGAACTCATTTCTTGCGCTTCTGCTGAGAAAACAAAATAATATAAAATAAGTAAATAATAAGAACTTCCATTCACACAATTCCAATGAACCTGACTAACCTAACTAGACGACAGATAACTTGGCAATTTGACCTTGTATGGAGATATTTGTAACGTAATCATATATAATTATTGCTTGGATCTAATAACATCACGTTATCCGCTTGCGAATATAAACAACACATCCATAGCACACGACGTGCGATGAAAATAAACATATTTCACAGAGCGCGAACATTATTTTATTATTCTCCCGTCACCCGTGTCAGCTGTTTTGAGTGTTGTCATAGGTACTTTACTGATCTTGGTACCAATCTATGAAAAATAATACAATGTTCATCATCATATTAAGCACATACATATTCCGATATCGATTCTAAACTCTTGAAAATAATTTTATTATGCTTATAACAACATTTTCTTGAAAATAAATCAGAACAATTAAGAACAGCAAACAATGACAAAACCTTATGGTATATGTACCTACATATCCAAATAAATAGAACAACATCCACAAAATTCTGAAAATTTCAGATTAAACATAAAAGCCTTTATAAATTATGTAGAATATCTGATGCAATCCAAATATTATTAAAAAATCTTTCCTGAATTATTGGTAAAGTTTAAGTTTAGAGCAACACTGCACAATTTGAAGTTGGCATTGACATTACTGTCGTTTTGACGTTTTTACATCAAATGTTAGACATAAAAAAGTTTCACGCGTTTATTGTAGTCAGCTCAGCCGATTTAATCATTAGCATTATCATAATCATCGATTTTTTTTACAAACTTTTATACGGATTTCTGTTCCAAGCAGAATATTAAAAAACGATTTCGATGCTAATGACCCTGGATAACCCTGTCCAGTGTCTAGCGTTTATTTCAGATAGGCATATAGCGGATTTATTTTACTTTTAAATACGTAGGTACCTCACTAATTTTCAAATGTTGAATCGAGTAGCAATTTTGATGTGTTCACTTGCTCGTAATAGCAATACCTACGGTAGCGTAGATATCAGTCTTATCACAGTTTGTGTAATAAAACAGAGGAACAAGTTTTACTTGCCACTGCCAGGCAATACGAACTAAGCTAAATTTCCTACATCTACTTACTTACTACTACTACTACTTGTACATACTAGTTTCTTGTGTTGTCAAATGAAATCAAAATAATTTTAAGAACTTAATTTTTGAATTACATAATGAACTATGCCAGAAGTCCTTCCACGGAAGCCATGGCCTCGGATATTTGTAGTCCTCAAACATGTCGATTTCTTCACGATGTTTTCCTTCGCCGTTAGGTAAGCGAGTGCAAATCCACACATAACTTGAAAATACATTGGTGTAGAGTTGGATTCGAACCAGGGTGCGTCTGGATGAAAAGCAGGCGCGGAAACCGCCGAGCCTCACTCGCTATAACCGAGCCTAGGTACTTATTAAATGTTCGGTGCCTACGTAAGAAAATAAAATTTCCACAAAGAAGCTCCACTATAATCTACAAACTGTGCCCGTTCTAAATTGCGTTACACCAATTTAATTATTGCTTTTATGGAGGGCTTTTAGTAGCTTTTAGAAGCAAGCGACGGCACATCATCGGTTCCCCTTAAGTGAATTGACGGCCATGAAAGGACTCGGCTTTAGCACTCCCACACTCCACGTCTGAAATTGTCTTGTGAGGAACTCAAATTAACGAAGGTAAATGGCAATATTGACATGTCTCGTTTGTAATAAAATTGATATTAATTTAATATCATCCCACGTCCTACTGAAATTATAAAGACGAATGTAAAAGTGAATATTTGTCTTATTTTTCGCGGTCCAATGGCTAAGTCAAATTGGATAAAATTTACTACGATTGCTAGTGCGAGATTAGACTAGACTGTCTGACTAGACGCTATAAAATGGTAATATTAAAAGACAATTCCATAATGTAATCTTGACCTCGGTATGGTGGAAAGTAAATTTAATAAATCCGATGTCATTCGATTATGTAACAATGCAATACTTGTGATATTTTTTTTTTATTTAAAATTCCGCCAACGTCCCTATTTGATTCTAATTTTTATTAAATATTTTCTAACTAATTATGCTGTCCCAACTGATATTACCTATAATTTAATATTATAGTATTCAGTTAGGTTTATATAATATAAAAAAAAAGATAAAAGAAACAAATAGATATTATCTATTTGTTTCTTTTTATAACTTTTTCAACAATTTTGATACTGAAATTAACAAATACATCTCGTAATTTTTTATCTGCAAATATTTTACTTAAATTTTCCTTACCTATTTTTACACCTATGTATTTCTTGCTCAACATTGAATCTGTCGCGTGCGAACATAGGACATTCTGCGAGTACATGGGCTACAGTCTCATCCTTTGTAGGGTCACAGGGGCAAGATGGACTCGCCTTTATCTTAAAACGGTGCAGATACTCGGAGAATCCACCAAGCCCCGTGAGTACTTGTGTGAGTACACCAGTAGGATCCAGTTCTCTAACAACACTTGTGATATTAGAGCACAACGTTTCCCCTTATTGCATAATCGAGTATTAACTCATCGATATAATATTTCTTACTAAACAACCTCAAGCAGGTTGCATCGACCTGGCATTGGCCTAATGATCACGATCGACTATTCAACTTTGATAAGACACGAGTAGGTATAACAAAATAACCACGTGTCTCGACCCACATTCGAATGGTAATTTAAAGTTTATGAAATCGGACATTAAAGTGGGTAGGTGCGTAAAATGAGTTAAGTACAAGGTCAATGCCATGACCGAAAACCATAGCGTTACTTAATATTAGCTGATTCAAATAATACACTAGAATATGGTTGCTCTAAAATGGTTTTCTCTTTTGGTAGAAAACTGTAGGTAAGAAAACTATGAGAGCAAGGATTTTTTTAAAACTAGAACGGGTTTGCACTTGGCCATAGTTTGCCTGATAGTAAGCAAAGGCTATGGCCTAAAATGGAGCGTGCTTACCCGATAAGAACCGATTCACTCTCGCTTTGAAGAGTAAATCAGCTCTCTTTTTTTATTTGAGCTTACTAACGGCCGCATGGGCTCCAGGAGGGATAAATTTGTACGCATTTGTATTCACAGGTTATGGATCATCATTCGTCTCCCATATAGGAATATACGAACAGCTGGAAACCTTCTTTTGAAGTATCACACGAAACACGGAAGTGATCTATGTTGCCAAGCCATAAGGACACAATATTATGTACAGAAATCGAAAATAGAGCCAAATTTGTCAAACGAAGTGCTACGTCACACAAAAGACTTAAACGCGAATCCCTTTACGAAACGAATTCCAACCAAGAGATATTAAAATCCCATATGTACCGTTTCCTAATACAATTTTAAGAAAAACTAGTGCATGCCAGTGGCTTTACTCGCGCAATGATGAGATAAAAAGTAGCCGTTGTTATTCTCTGCACACAAAACTACCTCCATAACTAAAATTACGAAAATCTATATCTCCGTTGAAATATGAAGAATTATTAACATAAATAAACCAATTAGTAACATATTTCATTTTGTATAATAGTATATTGTACAGCATAAATTATAATATCAAACTAATATATCGATTTATTGTCAACTTGAAGTTATCTTAAGGTCAAGTTTAACACGAGCATTATTTCTATTTCTAATCAATGAAGGAAGTACCTATTAACCTACAAAAATCTACATGATGTAATTTGGGTATAAGCATATGATATCTATATATATCGTGGCTAATTCTACAAGATTTGCATGTTATAGCACATCTGGTTGCGTTTGACAGATACATAACATATGTAGGCTTACAATAATAAAGGCAAATGCTATATAACCGATACTAAATTCACGAGGTCACAAACATAATAGCTTAGTTCGATTAGCGTTGGTATATATCTAGACTTATATTTTGGTATTGATTTTCTTAGCCTTTGTAAATTTCGTACATAATTATGTATCAAACACCATCCCAAAATAATACCTACTTGTACTGAAATAAAAAAAATACCCCTTTCAAATTAATTAGTTGAAATGCATTAAAAATATCTCCTTTTTAATTAAGTCCCCAGTTTATGTTTAACTAGCAGTGTTGACCAAATGGATAATAACCGTACTACCGCAATTTAATTAAATAAAGGAAACAAAATACTAAAACACTACGAACACATGTCATATAAAAATGCACTAACCTTTTCAACTTTGACCCCCTCTTGATTTCATTTTCCTCCGCGGGAGAGTGAGCTCAAACCACGCTTTCCTCTAACTTATATACTTACTAATTAATAATAATCTAAATTATTCCAATAAAATATGAAAATAAACAGGGCAGGCACGTGAAGAGTTACGTTTGTCAATGATGGATTATCTCATCGGCATGAGATTACCGATTGTTTACAAATGTACCTAAAGTACAATGCGAGATTATTTGTCATTGTTTGCATAACTGGGGTCGCGATGTAATAAATACTGGTGCCGCTTTACATCAGGAAATGATTTTATTATGAGATGAACGTTTCCGTTCATCTTGCAGCGGATGTACGTGAATGCAAGCGCGTAGGGAGATATTTAGTAGATACGTGAAATAAGTAGGTAATGATTTGCTAAGCAGAGTATTGAATATAAGATTAAACAAATGTAGTTATTGTTATCCGACCCTACACCAATGACTTGTATTTTCAAGTTATGTGTGGATTTGCACTCGCTTAAGGGTGAAGGAAAACATCGTGAGGAAACCGACATGTTTGAGGACCACAATATCCGAGGACATGTGTCTTCCGTGGAAGGACCTGGGTGCCCACCACGATGTATCTGCCCAAGAGAACTGCCCTAACGAATTAATTCTGATGGGGAGTCACGACCCTCAGTCATGAGGAAATACGACTCAAAGAGAGAGAGAGAGAGAGAGTTATTGTTAATTAATAATACATATAGGTATAATATACGGTATATAATGTGTATATGTGTAGGTATTTCTACTGCTGCTAGAGGCAAGTACTGGTCTTTGAACTACTTATCAAATAAGTGGTCATTTAAAAACATTTACAAATATCAATGTCTCCTCAAAAATGCATGGATTTTTATAAAAAAAAAATAAGTACATTACTGTTATTTTCGAGAATATTATGGAAATCTACCTGCATCCTTACAAACAGACTCCTTACATTTATAACAGTCTCAGAAAACAAATGTGATCGCCATTTTTTTTTAAATATTAGGAATCACACCATAATTACATAATATTTCGTAGGTTACTCGATAGTAAAGTTAAAAAGTTTTTGTACTTAAAGTCACGCATTTAACACCATGCAAGCAATTATTTTTCTCTTTGATCGGTTTAGTATACTAAGCATTGAATTACATAGCTTTTAAAATATATCTTGTCCATTTACAATATACATAATATGTACCTACATAAATGTTACTTCAAACCATATCCGTTGTTTAATAAAATGCATCACGCAAGTTTTCAAAAAGGTTTTGGTTTGTTGGTCCATTTATTCTCTATTCGCTGCCTCAGATTTTAATAGTAAATGAGATACTTTATACCCCAAAAATCGGTCCCTTGGTTTTTGACATCTGTAAAACAAGGGCATATCCGTATTTCCAGACGGATAATTATAAGTGAGTTGCTGAAAAAAATAAGTTACGAAATAAAAATGCTAGTTGCATTGCTATAACGCGAGTGAAACAGCGGGCAGCCAATAGTAACAGTAAGATTTTATTTTTACTACTCATATCAAACAGGTTTTTTTCTTCCGCGTCTTTGACCGTGGTTTTCTGCAGATTCTTGCTTGGACCTTGACTGCTTCTCGTGATTCAGGTGTAAATTAAATAATGTAATATTAAGAATTTAAGATCCAAATCTACGCCTTATGCCGAAACATCATTTTGGGGTTCTGTGGTCATACAGGGTTCCATGTAAATAACGCGTTACCTACTATGCTTTTAGTAAATCAAGATAGTAAACAATTTGTTCTGCAACTTTTCGAATTTGGCAAAAAAATATTGAAATATGTTATAAGTACGAGAGATACCTGTACTAAAAATGCTCATATTACCAACAGTTTAACCTCTCACGAATAATAAAGTAGATAATATTTTTTTTATTTAATATACCTAGCTCTATACTCAGTGTCGATATTATTGGGGTTTAATCATTTTCATAATTCAATGTCAGGCGGCATCCTCGCTAATCTATGCAATATTATGCAGGCAAATATGAAACGATATCAATGCCTCGCGAGAATTTGCATTCAAATATCAATCATTACATCCATATAAAGCTAAACTCAGTAGGTTGGTTTGTTGTCTGTAGTCCCTTCTTTACCGCATCGTTGTCAAAAATTTAGCAATAAATTGTAGTGTTTTTTTTTGTATAATAGTGGTAGTTTGGTATAATACCTAGTAGAGTCCCAAAAGTAACTTGTGCTATAGTCCGGTCATAGAACTTTGCCGCTGCTTCCGGTGCAATTACAGCTGGGTGAGCGTGCCAGCAACATCCGACACACTTGCCTGTCTGTAGGCCGCCGACTCAGCTCTAAGGTCATTGTTACTTTATCCTAGCAGGTTCTTGATACTGGCATTGACGGACACTTTGGGACCAAAACAGCGTAAACTCGCGTGTAAACATGCAGATAAATTTTTGTCACTGCTATGGCGAGACGTTCCGAGCGTAACAATGAACCTTTACGCGAACGTGAACTTGTGTGTGGTAACACTCGTGCTATGTATCGGTTGCGTGCAAAATCGGACGAAATTTGAACATGATATAAGCGATCTAAACTCGGAAATTAATTTAGATTCGCTACAATTAATTGCCAAGTATAAGAAGACTCCTCAGAAGCATTCAGTGGTAACGGAAGATGGATATGTAGTGAACATGTTCCGGATACCCCGGAAAGGACCCGCAGTTCTCATGGTGCATGGAATTGGAGACAGTTCTGACTCCTGGCTAGTGACCAGCCAGGAGTCATCGCTCGCTTACCAGCTAGCAGACCTGGACTACGATATATGGCTCTACAATGCGAGGGGAAACAAATACAGCCAAGGCCACATTAAAAACCTACCAAACAAACAATATTGGGATTTTAGCTTCGAGGAAATGGGTTCTATGGATATGCCAGCCGTAGTGGATTACATCATTTCCATCACAAATCAACCAAAGATATATTACGTCGGATTCTCGCAAGGAACCACGTTGTTTTTCATTATGTGCAGTCTAAGACCAGAATACAACGATAAAATCAGACAAGCTATACTCCTGGCCCCAGTGGCCTGGTTGGATAATACCCGATATCCCTACATGGATTTTTTTGCGTCGAACAGACATCTCCTGAAATCTTTCTTCGATGGAATTGGAGTATATGACTTGTTTCAAAATAATGAGTTCCTGAAATGGTTTCACGCGCGAGTGTGCCAGGACGGAGCACCTGAACGAGTGTTGTGTGAGCTAGAATACGCTCTTCAATACGGAATAAAGAATTTAGGAAACCTTAACCTTATGCAGCTGCCAGTGATAGCCACACACATTCCTTCCGGGGTGTCTACAAGATCGTTCCTACACTTCTTTCAAACATATCTGAGTAAAAGGTTCCAAAGATACGACTTTGGTCCAAAACGAAACTTGGCAATGTATTCTTCGACGAAACCCCCGGAATTTAACATATCGCTTATTACGGCTCCGATAAACGTGTTTTTAAGTGATTCAGATTGGTTTAGCACGGTGAAGGACACGAATAAACTGCGGACAAAGTTGCCAAACATAGTAAGTTACAGGGTGTTTAATCAGTCATTAGATTTTACGCACTTGGAATTTGTGTACGGGTCACGTACGAAAAGCTTTGTAAATGATCCTGTGATAGATATACTTTTAAACGATATATACTAGTACCTGAGTCGACTCCATATTGTTTTATTTATAGGCTATTAATTTAAACATGCAACTAGTGAGGACGTATTTAATTAAGTCTTAGTTTCCTTGTATGTAACTAAAACAATTAATATTAAATATTAATTGTTACATAAATTTTATGACACAAGGTTTTTATAAATGGCTTTACATCTTTATATAAGACTAGTGGATGCTCGTGGCTTCGCTCGCATTAAGAAGTAAAACTTGTATCCCCTACTTCACTCCCTTAAAAGCGGCTTTTCCAAAAATCCTTTCACATCTACCTGCATGCCAAATTTCAGCCCGATCCGTGCAGTGGTTTGGGCTGTTTCACTATATCAGTCAGTCAGTCACCTTTGAGTTTTATATATTTAGAAAACAAAAGAAGTTATATTCTTGTGTAATTATCATCTAGATACAAACACAAAACTTGGATAACTTCTATGACAGCACCGCAGCTAGGCGCGCATAACATTTAATGTAAGTACATAGCTATAATAATGCCTATAATTAAATAAATTTGTCAAGATGATTCAAAAGCATTTTCCAAACTCTATGAGTCTCAATTTGAACTATAATCACAATTTGACCCCAGTGATACAGGAAGGACCTAATAGTGCATACAGCCGTCTAAGTCAGGCCAGAATGGTAAATATTACATGAGGCAATGCAGCGCCGAGCTTTCGGACCAACAGCTTAATTTGGCGATCGACTATGCATACATGGTCTACGGGTCATTGCATTTGATGTAAATTTAGAAAACTGTGGAATTGTTTGCTGGATTGTGTGGTTTGAATTATATAAGTAATCGGTCTTCCGAAAGTTAATCGAATAAAAATTCGGTTAGGTAAGTGCGCTAAAGTGAATTGTAGTCAAACTTGATCTTATGTTGGAGCTAATCACTCAAACACTGTACCTTCTTGTGTGCATTTTATATGACAATAGATAATTTTGCATTTTGAATATTGCATCAAAAATTATTAAACAATGGTTTCTTTTTATTTTTTTGCGTAAAATAAGGCAAGTTCTACTATTTTATAGTTTACATCTCAAGAAAAACTTTGATAAAATTATCTTAGTACGATCAGTTCTTGGTTGAATAACCAAAATGGCATTGTAATTGAATGAATGCAGATGTCATCTATTTGATCCAGAAAAGAAGTACGCACTTGAGTTTTTTTAATCGTGAGTTTTCAATAAAGTTAAACACTAGAATTTGGCAAATTTTATGCGAACATAAAATTTTAATCATTTGAGGATATTCAATCATAATTCACATGATCACTTGAAATTTTACATCATACGCAGAATAGGTATACAAATAGGCAGTTTCTTACAAATGTTTGATTGTTTGTCAACGTTTTATCAAATTATTTTCTAAGTTTAGGCAAACTTGTCGATGGATTCGGTAAACGAATCAAATGTGAAGGTAACTAACTACATATATCATTATTTCGGTGCATTTTTTCGTTATATTTTTACCATTTTAAGGTAAATGTATTATACAATTTATTGTGGAATGGACCAACGATAAATGCTCGCTACAAGTTTTTACAGTTCATAAAAAAATCACATAACCTTGCTGGTTACATTATATCAAGTGAATAATTATGCAGTTCCGCATTTCATTTAAATATGTAGGAAGCTGTCAGATTCAATTTAAATAAGTAAGTTTCCATAAGTTACTATACTGTACTGCTCGTAATTATGCAAAACATGTGTTTTTTTTAAATTCAAATAATTTATTTAAGTGAAACACTTATGAACTATAACAATATGTTCACTGCACTCCACACTAGTGTAACCTGTGTTGTGGAGGGCAGGCTATGTTAAGTATAAATGAATATACAGTTTATTTGCACCAAATAACATGATTAGTGGCTATGTCATATAATTAACCCTTATGTGTAGAAATTCTGAGCAAAGAGTTTTACAAAGATAATGAAAAATACATAGAAAATTCAGGTTCCACTCCTGCCGGTAGTGATGATTTTAATGTAAATGTTTAAATAATTGTACTAGTATGTTTATTGCCATTAACTAACTAATATTTACATATATTTCACAAGTATATACAAAAAAGACTTAAACATACAGAAAAAAAAGATTAATAAGAAAACAGATATTAAGTGATTTATTTATTAATCTAATTATGTAATTAATTTATTATTTAATAATTTAATTTTTATTAATTTTATTAAGTGATATATGAGTTTTATTTTGGTCTAGATATGTCAAATTAATCTGAATACCAATACTGTCATATGTGTCGAGATTTCTACAGAAATATACGTAATAGAAAATGCAAAAGCTCAAAGTGAATCCCACAAAAAGGGAAAACATTTTATAAAATATCAGCAAACCGGAACGAGGCAACATAATTGAAAACCACGCACACGACTCACACATTGACGGGAACTAAAAGTAAAACAAATAATAGGTACATACACACATACAAATGCGTAGGTTGGGTATAACGTATGTCCGTCGACATAAGACTCGCATAGACCAGCCTAAACAGATCATTTTGTAAAAACACCATTTTGGAAAACTTGTATAACTAAATCGATATGTTGCTGTCTGCATAAAACATCACAACTTTGGAACTCTCTACCAATGCCCTGAAAATGATAACCGCTGGATTAAAAGTAAATATGATTCTTCTAAGCTAGCGTGTTAGGTACGTGGTATCTTAGACTATCGTGAACCTTAGCATAATAATACAATGGCTTGCATTTGATTACAGCCTAATTCAGTGTAAGAAAATAGCACACAGAACACTCTCAGATTCGAACAATCAGCTCATCAGTCAGGTACCCTCTAATCAAACTTATAAGTAACTTATTGAGTGTATAAATAAATATTTCAGGACATATCACAAAGCGCCATCTAGCCCCATACTAAGCTTACGCTTGTATCATGGGGACTAGATAACGCATATAATACATATATACTTTTTATCGTAAATAAATACTTAATATACATAAAACCGACCAGATTCAACACATGCTCAACACAAATAAATACTTACAATTTTTTAATTTTTTATTTCTTGTTTCATGCGGGAATCGAACCCGCACCCCGAGATTAGAAGGCAAAGCCACTACCAACTAAGCTATCGGGGCAGGCAAATGCATTGTATTTGTATTTAAATGTAAAAGCAGGGCTTGTCCTTTACTGTTATGTCAATATAGGTCGGCAAGGCCGGGAGCGGAGGCCAAAAATTAAAAAAGTCGGTCTGTCGACGGTGTCGCCAACAGATGCCCTGTTCGAATTGCCTCTCTCCACTCAATTTAACGTGGAAAACACTTAGCTTTGTCCAGGTAATGAACGTCGGCCGGCGAACCAGTCAACAACTCTTCATTGCCGGTCGGAGGATATCGGAGGCAGGAGAGAGCTAGATTGAAAACATTGCCTAAATTAGGTATTTATTAAACGCTTTTGTTTGAATTGTTAATGTGAAGCTGAACTCTGATCTACTTATTTGAACTTTGCCTAAATTAGATAGATTAATACTTTATTGGACACACAAATATTAAACAAAATACAAAGAAGAGAAATACAATTTATATATTATGACCTTTTATACTGGTAACCAACGAATTTTTAAGAATGGTATTCCGAATATCCAAAAGTGCACAAATAAAACTTTTGTTCTTTACGTAGATCACCCTTAAAAAAATATGCTTTAGGTATTTACCAGAAATGCTATATAATAATCTGTGTTTATCGTCACGTTAAACGTCTCTTAAAAATATATCAGATTATGCGAATATGTTAATCACAAGGGCAACAGTCTAGTTTTTGGAATTAATATTTCCAGGGTCATGGTCCTCGCTAGAGGAGAACTTATGATTTATTACAAGTATCTAATGTCTTCATTTTTAGGGTTCCGTACCTCAAAAGGAAAAAACGGAACCCTTATAGGATCACTTTGTTGTCCGTCTGTCCGTCCGTCCGTCCGTCTGTCAAGACCCTTTTTCTCAGGAACGCGTAGAGGTATGAAGCTGAAATTTATATCAATTACTCAAGTCTACTGTCCCTTGAAGCTGTGAAAAAATCAAACTTCTAAGCCAACGCAATCAAAAGATACAGCCATTTATGCCGCAAATTTTCGACACTTGCAAGGGAATCAAAACCTACAGGGTGCTTCCCGTGAACTCAGAATCTTGAAATTTGGTACGAAGCAACGTCTTATAGCATAGATAAAGGAAAAATTACGAAAACCATAAATTTTTAGTTACATCACAAAATATTTAACCTTGCAGGTTTGTACGGAACCCTCGGTGCGCGAGTCCGACTCGCACTTGGCCGGTTTTTTTTTATTATCTTAATAATATGATCAACATTTTATTCCAAATTTTTATATCTATTTCTTGGCACTTATCATTTGAAGGCAAAATCTAGACAAGAACAACATTTATAAGAATAAAATGGGTAGGGCGTAGGTATGCCAGACCTTACATTTTATAGTTACTGACATACATAGATATATTATGACAGTATGTGGATAATAAATAACAAGGGAAGAAAAATTTAACTTACTACTTCTTACTTAAAAAACTTAAAAAAATAATAAATCTTTAGAAAAACCTAAAGATAGTCTAAGTGCCCACTGCCAGAGGGCAGCGTGCCCAGCATACTGGCCGTTACTAACATATAAATGTAGTTGATTTAATGAGCTGATAATGTTTTTTTATAACTAGGGTAATAAATAAAGTGTGCTATATACCTATAGGTATATTATGCCATATAATTTTTATTTTATTTTTTACCATGCTTTTCTCTAATTTAATACGTTTTTTTTTGTGAATAACATGTTATTCTTACCAGACACTCGATGCACAATTAACAAATACTCATCTACTTCTGAGTAAATAAGTATATATGTAAACAAAACAAGAAATAAAACCTCCTATCAGTTTTATTTTATGTATTTGTGAGTTTTCAACATCCTAATGTCGTTAAAATAACAGTTGAATTTGTAATGTTTTTCAGTTTAGTGCCTCATTTTAACTAATTGGTAAAAATATGCCTTGTGATAAAATTAAACGCTGAATATTAAAAAGGTTATATACGGTTCACATACTGCATTGTAAGGAACTGGTGTTTTCTTCGCGAATTCCAAAAGACGTTGTTCAAAAGTAGCTTTTGAAGTCTCGTAAAATAAAATTGTAAAAACATAAAAACTAAATTCTATTAGAAACATCATGGTAAATAAAGTTATCTTTGTACTCGTACCAAAGCCACCCTTACAACGGTATACGTTAGTTATCAGTAACCCAGTATGCAGAGCTATGTTAATTCCTATTATGACAGCTACAAGCAAAAAGACGTCTACCGTTTGATGGGTGCGATATTCAGATGGCGGAGTCTGTACACGGGATAAGCACATTTCCGACGCAGATTTATCTCCCGCTTACGTTTATTTAGTGACATTCACAAGGAGGTTCTAAAATTGGATACTTAGTATTGAAAAGAGAAAGAAGATTGGCCTTACCACATGTACCTATTTTTTTACAAAGTGTGTTTATTTATTTCATATAAATATACTTACTAATTAGTTTGTAAGTGTATTTTTACTATGCGTGTTACGGTTTCAGTATTAACACAAATTGCAGTTATTAGATTTATTCGTACAAACACAATGAAAATGTTTTAAATTGAACCAAAAAATTAGAACGAACGTGAAACTTAGAACACTCCCACTGTTTCTAGAAAATTGGGATACCTGTGTAGAATTTACCTATTACAATCACATTGTAGGTATTTATTTCTAGAACAGTTTTAATCTAGAAAAATGAAACTACATTAAAAATTAACGTGTTCTCAAGCTGAATCTAATGTTTTTTTATATAAAATAATATATAAAAAAAATAAACAAAAAGCTTTAAACTAGTAATACATGTCTTATAGATATGCCTCACTAGACATAACACCCCTAGCCATCCTAATTATGTTAGGACTTGGCAGACGATCGGGAAGAATGGCGCATGCTTCACAGACAAAGGCCTCGCCCATAAATTTGTGATGATGATGATGATGGTTAATTATGTAACTCCCTGTGCCCCTCCCTTGGGCTCACAACGCGCGCGCTGGCATCACTCGCCGCCGTCACCAGCCCAGCAAGGCATTCTCCATTTCCGGCTGTCGCGAGGAAATCCGATACTGGCAATATTTTATTTCCAATATTTCAGTGATGGAAATAGAAATGTAGCTACGTTTGTGAAGCGCGTCCGACAGAGTTTGACCGTCGACCATCGTCCGTCGCCCGTCGAACGTTGTCCGTTGGCGCGCGGTCGCTAACGTTTTTGCAAGGATTTCCAGTTTACCTTTTTTCTGCCTGTTGTTTGGAATACGAATGCAGGTGGTATATCTAGTTGGACATGACGATGAAAAATTCAGTTTGCATATAAAATCATAAACGTTCTGCTTTTATTTGTAAAATTTTAGTTTATTTTCGATCTGTTAGTAAATCATTGTGTGTAGCCTCTTTACTAGACCGCAGTTATGTATAAGATTGGTCAATTAGATAACAGCGAAGAAGAGTTAGTATGTATGTACTATGTAGTAAATAGGTAAGTACATATACAAAATTATTTACCAAATATATTTATGGCTACTATGATAAAGATTGAATTAAAATTAAAAATGGCTCTGTATTTTTACGTTAAGGTTAAGAAATCATACTTTTTCTTTTAAAATATTTTTTAGGTAAGCCTTTTCTTAGCCAAAATTTGTCTCACTGTTTTACTCTGACAACTCTAAGACCTGTATCATTCAAAATCAATCCACTACAGATATAGCTTACCACCAAAATCAATACTCACATATATTTTCATCCCAGACGCAGGCAATACCGCGTGGCGCCACTAGTTTACAATAGAACCGAGTGGAAACAAAGAATGAAGGTAAAAATTAATATGTCCGGTACACACGCCCCGCAGATTGGGTTTCATTCATGTTGTACCGCGTTATACTGACCTATGCCACAGACAGGCTATTAACTCGACCAAGGAATAATCGTTTAGTAGACTAAGGTAGTGGTGGACCAAAGTTAGACTTAGGTCAAAACTTTGTATGTGTTGTTTTGAAAGTAATCTTAACACCAAAATATGACATCGTAAGAATAAAATCGGTCTTTTTCTTCTCATCGAATGAGAGTGGCCTACTCTTGTATCGAGAGTTGATCAAGCCGCCCTAAGGGCCTCTGACATGGCTTAACGACTGCCGTACTATGACAAAAAAACTGGTAAAAAATAGCTAGATTTTGATCACACAATTTGATAACGCGTTGACCGTATTATCGCCATGATGTTATTACTAAATTGAGTTCACTTGTTGTTGATGTTTGATCCTTTTTGTCAATATTTGTGATTTTTAGTGCGTAGGTACTTGTTATCTCAACTTAGCGTACGACAAATTACAGGGATCACTAGCCTACGATTCGGAAGAACATGCAGACAATTATTCTACAAATGTATATAAATAGTCCAAATTCTGTCACACGAATAGATAGATAGATAAATACTTTATTAAACACCATATATAAAAAACAATACAAAAAAAAAAAACATAGAATCATGGTCGTTATCGATAAATGTGAGGTTAAGTTTCTGTTTTCAATTTCAAACCCTGATTTTTCTTTAGAACGTATTGGCAGTGTGATAAAATGTCGAGCGAACTTTTCCTATTTTTAATTAAATCAAATTGAAAAGGTGGCTTTTCTAAAACTTTAAGTGAACCCTTTCAAAAGTCTCTTTATTGCCACGTAGCCACCTATCAAAGAAAAAGGTCAGTTAAATACGCGAAGGAAGTTTGAAAACTGCGCTCGCTTACTCTGCTTTCTGGTTTCTTTTTAGTTTTCACAATTTTTCTAACGTTCTAGAGTAAGAGTAGTTAGGTATAAATTTCCAATGTAGGGTATCTCTAAGTTTATAAGGATTTGTTTTTAATTGTATTTATAAATTCTTAGTAAACAGCTATTCTGAGTAAGTACTTTAAAAAAACGTAAAAATGTAGATATGTAAAACAAAATTAAGTAAATTAAGTAAGTAAATTATACGTTGAAAGTAAATTAGTATTCAAACCGATTGCTTATCAAAAGTCCAACCAAGTATATATCTCGAGTAACATTAGCATACTATTTATAACGTAACACAAATTGTAATTAATTCATCATGCGTTACTTTTGTAGCAACATATTCGTACACCATAGTTGTAGGGACCTGGCTTGCCTATGAAAACCCGAAGTAAAATCGAATAAATTTCACTCGCACATTTACCCCGCGCTCGCGCATCACTAAAAGAATGACATTCGTCAATCGACCGACAGTGCTGCTCCAACCTTTGACCCGAAAGAACGTTATGCAAAAACTATCTAAAATCTCGCGAGTTTAACGTTATCAGTGCTCCCGGACATATATACAGTGTTGGTTACTTGGACCACCTGGATGCCAGGAGACGTTCAGGACTCGCCGGCGACCAGGAGCAGGAGGACTTACTGCAGGCCAGTTTTTTTTGATAAAAGGGGTACGTAAATTTCGCGTGTAGTGTACTTAAAGTGTAGTTTTCAAAAGCCCTGATTACAGGGCTGTCCAATAGTGTACAAACAAACTATGCAGTTTACAAGTTGAGGGCTAGTTCGTGTGGACGTCACCGGTTCAAGCCGATAATCACGGCTCACTGGCCACATGGGGCGACAACTCTACCCTTTCATTTGTTAGGTTTTTTAACAAACAGGGCTGAAATAGGGTAAAATATTTGGGGAGTTTATAATTTGTAGTTAGGGTTTTTTTGCGGCGAGACATGGTATAAGACTATTCACAGATGTATTATATTTCCAAAGAAAAAGACGCTTTCCTTTTTTTTATACGGAACGCTGAGCTTCTCACGATTTCATAGTTTATATTTATTTTGCTACTAATGCTACCCTTAAAAGTTTTTCGTAAAATACGATAGCAGTCTAGTTTCAGTTCTATACAAAAGAATAAAGAAAGTTTTCGGTTAGTTTTCTTCACATTGCAACGGATCTATATTCCACAGATTTTTTAAAAAGAGGTTATAATATGTTTGGATAAATTTATGTATATGATATACACGCTAAAAAATCAGAAGACTGTTACATAATTTAAAGGATAATTTATTTATTTGTGCCACTAATTACGAAACAAGTAAATATATCCCTCTTTCTTTATACTTTCTCAAAACTATGTTATATGTATATTCTGCTACTTCTTCTTCTTATCAAATGAGAGTGGTGTTGGTGAGGCGTCGAGAGTTTATCAAGCCACCCCAAGGGCCTCTGACTTGACTTACCGACTGCCGTACTAGACGAACAGTCGGAATCTACACATTAACGTGACATCCGACCCACGAAAACGCCCATTAAGGAATGACACTTTTTGGTCCCCCATCCAAGGACTGACCGCGTCGACCTTTGCTTAACATTAGTAATCGCATGCGACTGCCTCCGCTAACATCTGCTACTGACATTAGCCTACAAAAGCTACCCATGTGCCTAACAACCATCAAACAGCTGACCTTCCCAGCGATTGAGTTAGCGTCCCCTAACTAACCGCCAGCTCATAGGTGCGGTTACGCTATAGACCTATATATACCTAGGTATACTAGGTACTCTATCCACATTTAGGTCAAATCATTGAGCAATGCTAAAGTTACACCGCAGACTGGCGACTGATGTGGGAACTGGGATAATGGATCGGCGAACATTAATTTGGTAGGTACCTGATCTGATTTCTAGGTGTATATCCACTTGCTCACATTTAGCGACAAAATTATCTAGTTAAAATAGTTAAAAGTTGGCCTCTGTCACAGCTTATTTTAATTCAAGATAATCAAGTTATTGATGATAAATTTTATTGAATATTGTGTCTTTATTGCCGTAATTATAAAAAATACCGGGACATTTAAAAACCTAATATCACTATATGCATGATATAGTTAAGAATGTAACATAGTTTAGATAATAACCAAAACATGAATTGTAATATTATATAGGTTCAGTTTTTCAATTAGTATATAAACATACTTTTACATTTACTTTACTTTTTACTAATATTATTGGCTCAAATACTGCTAATAAATTTAATGCTTAGTTAAAACTAAGCACAATACACACTATAGTGTGTATTGTGAACAGTGATTAAAATTAAGGTATGTAAATATAAGTTTCCATATCTGTACGTATGTATATTGTTGTTTTTTTAAGTTAATTTAAGTACGTTGGTTTAATCAAACACGAAACAGTTTTGCGCTGCCTAAGATTACAAAAGCAGTATTTTGATTCTTTGATAGAGAACTTTAATAGCCTGGCTAGCTAAAAGTGAACTAGCACATACACTTAATATAACAGTCCTCAAATAAAATCCATACATGACACTCATCACTGGCTAACACGGGACTATAACCATCCTCTTTGCTCAATAACACGTACTAATTTGTATAACGCGATCATTCGGCCCAGCGACTCTGGGATCTTTCGCTTAATTAACCCTTTCACAATCTGAGCCACTTCAAAGTGCCATAAATAAAAGCCTGTTCAACCGATATGTTTAGTGGAGTACACTGCTCGCGCTGGAAATATGTGGATCTTAGTAGGTATGTATATGTATTGGGTCGGGAATAACAAATTTGAGACTCCTCACGAACTGGTGTATGAAAATCGTACTAACATAAGATTAAAATGTGTTTGTTTCGTCCGTCTTTCCTATTCTATTCATGCAGCTATAGAGTAGTAGCTTGTAGAATTCAATTAATCGTGATAGGTATTTGGTGTAGTGACAGTAAAGATTTACAATAGGTAATAGGTGAATCGATGTGATTATTAAGACAAGTGTCTTAATAATCACATGTGCTCAAGTGCTATTTAATTTTATTTATTTTTGGCAAAAGTACTGTTTTTATTATTATTACAATGTGGTGTCTACTGGGCATACTGTGGTTACGTACTATCTACTTAAATAGATATTATACATCTGCTCGTGCGCCTGTGAAAATGATGGCGGCAAACCGCTGATGTGCATCGATGAAAAGTAGTAATGGAATTGGTAAAGTATTCATAAATAAATAATATAATATAAGCTTATATATAAAATACTAGCTGGTTCCCGCGACTTCGTCCGCGTGGAATAGTTATTACCATAAAAACGGATCTATTGAGTTATCCTTAAAACATACACATATACATTTTGTTATATCATTTCAAGAGAAATAATTTTTTTGATATCTTGAACCGTTATCGCAGCGCACGCAAGCCCTCAAAGATGAATAATTTTCCCCTTTTTTTCCACATTTTCATTTGTTTCTTCGCTCCTATTAGTTGCAGCGTGATGTTATATAGCCTAAAGCCTTCCTCGATAAATGGTCTACTAAACACAAAACATTTTTTTCTATTCGCACCAGTAGTTTATGAGATTAGCGCGTTCAAACAAACAAACTCTGCAGCTTTATAATATTAGTATATACCTACTAATATAACATTACGGAATCCAAACTTCGTTGTGAAGGAAAATAGATATATGGCATTTGTAGCAAACACTTGTCATTACTTTTTTTTAGTGGTGTATTTACATAGAATAATAGTTCGACCAAAAGTCATAATATGGCACTTTGAGGCGACTCCACTGTACCACAGCATCGACATCCTTCTGTAGAGAAGCACAATCAGCTTCAGATTTGACCTCTGTATAGAGTTTAAGGTCATCCGCATACAATAAAATCCTAATAGCTCAAGTTTAAGTTTCACAGGTTATGTTTTCCTGATGCCACATACTTTCCTGTGTTCTAATACGCCACATGTCCCGATCCGCAGATCGAATGTAGAACTAAATTTGTTTGACACAAAAATTTGTACCAGATACATTAGGTACTTAAAATAACGTCAGTCCATCTCCCTTTATATTTGTACACTTATGGACGCCCGCGGCTTCGCTCGCATTATTTCAGGATAAAAAGTAGCTTATGACATTTCTAAGACCTCACACTACTCTCGTACATACCAAAAATTATGATAATTCGTGCGTGATGAGCGTTTAAATAAACAGACAAAGATAAACAGAGAAACTGACAACATTTCTATAAATTTTTGGAACTTGGTCTGCTATTAAATCAAAGTATCGCTATATAAAACAATTATTACTTGTTTTTATATCTTCATTGTTCAGATTTTCGACCCTCTTCAGCTTTATTATATGTATAGATAGTAGATATAAACCTGAAACAGTCAAAACTCATCGGCCTGAATAACGTATTCACATCCCGAGGCCCATTAAAAACAAGCTTTGTGCCTAAAAATCCTGGTCCCAAACCCACTCGACGTCCAAAAAGAATTTGTAATTGAAAGATCAATGCCGACCTTACAAAAGCTCGGGCATCATTTGTAGCACTTACATTTTCCGGCATATTTCTGCGACTGTGACAAAAAGTGGGGAGAAAAATCAACCGCGCACTTGAAGGGCTCAAAGCGATCTCATAATAAAGGTGCGGGAGCATAGAGGTAGATAATTCTAGAGATGTAATGAGAAGTATGTACTGTTTAAAAAACTACTCGTACTAGTATGTGATATAACTACTACATAGCAACTCTAGCAACAAACTGATACGCGATTGCTATCTGTGTATAAAAAAAACAGTAAGTAAATTTTGACAGTAAAATCATCTTAGAATAAAATAAATTGATAAACATAATACAATATATATCCAGAAGACCCGCCTAGTCAATAATAATTATTATATGTAAACTGTGACTATGAAGTTTATTATGGTTATATTTTTGAAAAAAAAAAACTAACTTTTCATTTTTCATGATAGATACATCAATAAAATTAGACAAAACATTTAAAATTGCCCTACGAGTGCAACCACAGTGAAAAACATCAATTAATTATTTTAATGGTTTGGCTTACGAATTGACCTACTAGTTAATTAACAAAATATTCCATATAGACTATGTAGAATCGTAGACCATGGCAATGGGAGTGATGAGTTTTCCACCATTTTTATTCACCTGGTCTATGGTATTATTTATTGCTATAGATATCTCATCACCGCTTTCTTAGCAAAGTTGCCTTAAGCTGATAAGGCCATACATTTTTTTATAGTTTGTCCTTTTATTATGTTTATTTAAATTTGGTAGTCAATAAAGATTATATTGCATTGAGTATTGTATGGTGACAAGTAGATAAAAATGGTGAAAACCTGGCTCGTAGCTAGCCCTGCCGTAATTCCCTCTACAGCATATCACCTCTAACCCCCGGAGTCATCGGACGTCGCGCCCGTTAATAATTCATGAACATGCTCAGTGCGGCGCGGCTCTCATCAGCCGACGCTTAACCCAGCGATCTACAAGCCCTTTATGCTCGAGCATACAATTCTTTTTAGCTGACTCTGTAGGGGCGTCCAACTACTTGCAGCACGTGGCTTAGCACAATGGATACATTCTGTAAAACGACACTATACGAATAGATTGAGAGGGACTTAAAAAATAAATTGACGATCGGTAATTTAACTCCTGGACTTTTTTTATTGATACGGTGTTAACATAAATGTCTGATTGACAAAATTTGGAAGGCTTTACATTTACATTCACAATAGTACGTACAATAGATTTATAACAGACTATATAGGTTAATAGTAGATTGTGTCACATGTCGAAGTTACGCACAGCTTGCATTTTGCCTCTAATTACTTGCAGTGCGTGCGTAGATGTACACCTGAATGAACAGTTTAAGAGGGAATCGAAAATAAAGTTTTGAAAAAAAAATGAAAATTATTTGAAAATTATTTATTTTGTGACAAGAAATTACATACGAACACATTCAAGAAAGTAAGACAAACACATTTTGCACATACACAATTTTCTGTCACAATCCGGCCTCAACTCAGCATGTGCTGACTGCGAACAGTCAGCGCTGGTCTTCCGTTGAGACCGACGGGTGACGACTCGAACTACGTACAACAAACGAAACAATAAACACATATAACACACGAATATACAACTAAGAACATAAATAAACAAAGACAAATTAAAAAGACGACGGATTAAACAATATAGAATTAATAATAAATTACATAATTTTATTTTAAACTAATCAAATCATATTGCGCTTGTATCATTACGGAGCGATGCCTCAGCTTTTTGATGATCAAAAATAAATAATCTTAGTGTATTTTTGAATGAAACCAAATAATGCAAGTTCCTGATGGGTGGAGGGATATTATTCCAGCACTTCGTCGCAGCATAGCGGAAACTACCCTTAAAGGCAGCTGAGCTATGCCGCTCGGTAGTAAGCTGAGTCGAGCACTGGCGGGAAACATGTGGCCTCTGTTTCCATGTGAATTTTTCATATAAGTAACTCGGTTGTTTATATTTATAAACCCCAAATAACAACCACGCCAGGTGAAACTTACAGCGGTGCTGCATTTTTAAAATTTTAATAATTTCATTTGGTTAAGCACTTGAAAAAATGACCCACACTAATTTATCATCTTTGAATGTTATTATTGTTGGAATTTTATTAAACTTGCGAGAAGATATCTTCTTTTTTAACATCATTTATGTGAATTTGTAAATTTAGTTTATTTTTAGTAGCCTGCCTACCAACAATCAATAATAAAACGCTAGAACTAAAATAGCTCCATACTGAACACATTTTTGCTTTAAAGCGTCCGCGTAAATCATTTAAAATGCTTTTTGCCCAATATTGGAAAAAGACCTAATTGTTTTAAAAGCTTACATAGCCACGGTAGATAATATTTGATAAATATCTCGATATATGTTTATTCAAATCAAGAAAATTTTCTCTTCTGTATTAGCATTTGTGGGTGAAATACGCTTAGAGCATCTGTCCCAATAGCACCCTGTTACTGGTGCCTAAGATCAGCAGTGGGCTTTAACGGAATGGTGAAAGTAAGTAAAGAAAGCGATCTTCAAAGCGAGAGTGAATCGGTTCTTATCGGGTAAGCACGCTTCATCTTAGACCATTGCCTTTGCTTGCTATCAGGTAAACTATGGCCAAGTGCAAACCCGTTCCAGTTAAAAAAGAAGCTCTTTTGTTCTTTACCCATTTTATATAACTCACCAAATGAGATTGACTGCCTGTATAGGAAAATAATATAATCTTAATATGATAATGATACCCACACAACTATACGTAAGCTTAAAACTGCATGAGTTGCAGCTGAATTCATTGCTGACCACTTTTATTTTAGGAAATCATTGTATATTGTATGTTAGTTATTGTTAGGTAAATTTTAGTTGTGATTCGTCTCTCAAATTCAACTATTAATTTTAATGAGCATTAGCGGTCCTCATGTCAATAGAGATCTTACATGTTCAATAATCAAAATCATTTATTTGCAGAATATAGGTTTTACAGAGTTGTTCAAAATAAGATATTGTCCGCTACATTCTCACCCATAGGGCGTGTAAATTGGTTTCACAATGTATGATATTAAATTTAAATTTTAATGTCAAAAAAATCAATTAAAATTAGGTACATAATAAATGGCAAATGGTTTCATCATTCAAAAATAATTTTATGGAATAATAGCACTTTTCCAATAAAAACCCTCTGAGTCGTTTTTGAAATATAGCTTCAGACTTGATTTCTTTGATAAAGTTAAGTATGTTATTTACCAAAAATATTTATTTTATCCAAAGAAGCTCAATCGACTATAGTATATAATGTTCTGCTTTCCTAATAGATCACAATCACATAATACTCAATCGCAAGTTCTAGAAATATTCACAGATTATCTTCCAGTTAGTTCCTAGATGACTCCACAAAAGATAGCTCTGCGCGCGGATAATATAATAACTAAAAATTTACGTCAAATATGTTATGCTGCCGGTATTCTGGGAAAATTTGTACGGGGAGAAAATACGCTAGTAAATTAAATCTAAATTTAAAGTTTTGTTTTGATTTACTTTATTTTACTTAACTTTCCTAGGTTTTTATTTTTAGTTTGTATTTAGATAGCTTTTTATAAGAGTTTAGTATTGATTTTTTAAATTATGAATGTGTATTTTATATGTTGTAATTCATTTTTTAGTTCATGTTATTTACACCAGTTTTAAGCTAAATAATAAAGCGTATTTAATGGAATAAAGCTAAAGTTAATAGAACAAGTGCTGCCACTATTCCCCCGCGGAGTTACTTGGCAACTCAACCCTAGCATCATGTCTCGTCGCCAACAGTCTGTGAAACCATTCTCTACAACCATTAACCTTCGCAATAACATCCTTATTCGAGTCGTAGCCCGTAGTGTAGATCTCGTAGCTCGTAGTGCCTCTACGAGATCTACGGGAGTTGCTACGGATATCATTTGGAGGGATAATAATAAACATTTGTAGGTACATATATACATATTGGTATGTTTAGACTAATTGCTTGATCTTAGACAGTGTTATGGTAGTAGATGTGTTTTTAAATGTATATGGAATCGTTGTAGTTAAGGTTTGTAAAAAACGTGTCCTTGTAAAAAATATAACGGATAATTTAAAATTACATTAATCCTCTTGTTTAGTCCTATGTTAAATCCAATATTTTTTTTATTATTGATTTAAAGAAAACACATTTTTTTAATATCTTCTATGTACAGGTTTCGACCCTTTTCAGCTTTGTTATATACATAGGTATACAGATGAGATATAGAACCTATTCTATCAGTAGCTACTAACTGACATGCCCTATTTGAGTCCTATGAATGTGTATGCAATATCGGCCACAACACAATGTAAAATGGAACACTCATATGATTTCCTGTGACGTTCATGGCGTCCCTGTTCTACCTATGAAGGACGTTATTTAGGCAGTAAGGGAAAATTAGATGTTTGGTCGTCTATTCTTTGTTTATCGAAAATAATAATCACTTGTACAATTATTTAGATATACCCAGTATACACATACACTCACAAACTCTCTCTCTCTCTCTCTCACACACACACACACACACACACACAAATCCAAATGCAAATATACACAGCAGGACAAATATGTATATACAGATAAAAATTATATATTCTTCTATTATTATTATCTTATGATGTCCATAGTTTTAGTTTTATTTACTTTTAATTGTATTTGTGAACCGTCCAAACCACTTGGAAGAACCTGTCTTTTGCAACACAGTTCCAACTAAAGCAAAAGACAGAATCATGTAAATTATACAATAAGGTTGCTCAAATAAAACTTTACTTTACTTTATATATAGTTTAAATCCTTTCATATTGTAATTTATTTATTATGGTGTGCAATAAAGAGATATTGTGTTGTATTGTGTTGTAATAATAATATGGGTATATTTGAAGTGTGGGTGAATTGATCGCGCTTATTCACTGATTATATATTCCTTGCCATGCAAAGCTGTTTTAGTTAAATTAATGCAAAAGATAAAAATAAAGAATAACCTTAGTCTTAAGTGAGTCTTAGTGAGTCTTAGCAGGCATAACTGCGTGCAGGAAATAGGATAACACCAACTAAGGTATATAGTCTGTACATGAAAAAAATCTAACCTTATGTATTGGTATCGTTGCTCACATATAAGATTTAGATATAAGATCGACATCAAGTTTTTTTATTGCATCTTTATGAAAAATAAACAAACACACTCATTACACATTTCGTGGCTTGCGCCATTCATATTTCGGCATAACGCCAAACATCATGTTTTAGCAGGCTTTCGCTGCTTGCTCCATATTATCCACAATAGCATATTTCTCTCGAATAGCGTCATTGCTTCAAACACACTCATTTTACATCGCTTTTTACAATTTTATGACGTTATACAGTTGAGGTTCCTAGGACTCGCACTAAGCGTTTTGCTTCGACTTTCATCGCACGAACTACCAAACTGTAGGACTCATTGCCCGAATCTCTATTCCCCTTCAACTATAATTTGTCGATCTTGGAGTCCAGAATGAACCAGTTTCTTCTAAGTAAGCGCGCAAGATCGTAGATTCCAACGTTGCTTAATATAACGGCGAGTGGTAGTCTCTTACTGTTCTACCTACCCATATAGCATGGAAACTGCAGCATCGCGGAGGAAATAAGACGTCACTCAGCGCTCTGCATCGGCGAGTGGCGGACGTGTCACTCTGTCCCGCTACGACGCTGATACTCCACTTTATTTGTTAGCCTCTAGTCTATGTTTGTAGGTATGCAAACGATGGGAGTCATTTTTCAAACGTCAACGCTTTACTCTGGTTAACGATAAAATTCAAATATGTTTATTGGATTCAGAAAACTTACAGCTAGCTCGGTACTATTTATAAATACATATAAAAAAAAACATTTTATTACTAAACATATTTATAAAATAGAGAAACTTATCATATCAGGTGTATAAAGTGCTTAGTTCTTAACTATGTTGTACAAAATTAAGCGATGGTTTATTGCAACACAAAACAAAATCTGATTATCCCATAGCTATGTCCTGTATTACTCAAACCATTATTTATTATGACACCCCCGACAATGGTAATTCTGTAGAAGCATCATTATTCAAGTCCAAACACTATTGTAGAATGTATAGGTATACCTACATTATTTTCTGTTAGATATCTACTAATCGTTTAGGAAAAGTCATTTTATCTTGTATGGTAGCATAAATGTTACGACTAAGTAATATGTGTTCTTAGTGGAGGAGGATCATATACATATATGTAGAATGTAGATATAAAGACATTTATACTTCAAACTTATTTTATATTTCATAAAATCAACTTTTGGAGTCTTATTTTTTTTTTTTTTTTAATTAATTCTTAATTTCTTCAAGTAGGCACCTCAGTGCACTTTTGAAAGTCAATTTACATAAATAAATAAAAACATATTATGTTACCACTACGGTAAGTTACATTAGTCATTTGCGGAGTTGGAAACAATCCAAATATTTTTGTCTTTCAAAAAAGTGTCACATTTGTAGTAGGCACCCCTACTTAACGACATCTTGATTATGTTTTTGAATCTAGTATCGTTCTGTTCTAAAATCGATTGTGGGATTACATTGTAAAATTCTATGCTTTTTCTAATGAAGGTTTTACTACTTTTACATAGTCTAAGTTTAGGTGTTACAAGTTTTTGTTTATTACGTGTATTCATTTGATTTATTCACAAAAATTGCCAATTTTCACTATATTTTCAGTATCAATATTTTACTTCTTACTATAACATGAAGCGAGTGTGGCTCAGCGGTTCCAGTGTCTGCTTTTCATCCAGACGCACCCTGGTTCGAATCCGCCCTACACCAATGACTTGTATTTTCAAGTTATGTGTAGATTTGCACTCGCTTAGCGGTGAAGGAAAACATCGTGAGGAAACCGACATGTTTGAGGACCACAATATCCGAGGACATGCGTCTTCCGTGGAAGGACCTGGGCGCCCACCACGATGTATCTGCCCAAGAAAACTCCCCTAACGAATTAATTCTGCGGGGGAGTCACGACCCTCAGTCATGAGGAAATACGACTCAAAGAGAGAGACTATAACATAGGTTTTAAAACTTTCAACAACAAATCACAAATAGTAACGCAACACAACCATTGAAAAATCTAAATAAGTTTTATGAGATAGAAACAATGTACATACCTACATACATTAAAATATTCCTTTATACTCTAAATTATGTATTATAACATTCACAAGCGACCCTTCCCAAACCAGCAACATATTCATAGATAACTATCACACATACAATATACATCAGTGAGAGTTTCCAGGATATCGTAATTGACATGTCAAGAGCACGAGCGGTCACAAAAGGGCCGAGATTGTAGAAAATTTGCCGGCCGATAATGTCAAACCACAAATAGCTTCTAACTTGACCATTCCGTCGTGTTTTAGACAACTCAAATTCAGATGTTACAAATATAAAGCAGAGCTTCAAAAGAGAAGAGAAAAGCTTACACCGGACATGTCGAGATAGCGTTGACGGTTGAATATGAGACGGAAATAAATATAATCAGTAGTCGAGTTTTTGAGTTGTGTAAAAATAGACCATATTTTGTTTACTTTTATATAGTTTGTAAACTATACCTCACTTTAAAGAAATATTGAACTAGGGAAACAATAAAAAAAATAATTGACATTATGTAAAAGACATCTAAAAATATCGCTAGCCTCAATAGGTAAACGTGAAGCGTTTAGTGCTGTTTATTTGGAAAACATTGGACATAATTATTGCTTATTTTACTGTGTTATGCATTACTTATCACTAACCCACTAACCCACAATATTCATGAGAAAAAAAGTACGGCAATACAAACCTATTTCTGCAAGTAAATAAGTTCGTATGATTTAAGCGAACTTTGGTATCAAGGGTTGTGAAACCTCTGACGTGATTTCGAGATTTGCTTTAAGATGTGCGATCGGCAACTATATATGTACCTATTTTAAGGCTTTTACCTTATCTATACTAATATTATAAAGCTGAAGAGTTTGTTTGTTTGAACGCGCTAATCTCAGGTACTACTAGAGCGAATTAAAAAAATATTTTTGTGTTGAATAGATCATTTATCGAGAAAGGCTTTAACCTATATAACATCACGCTGCAACTTATAGGAGCGAAGAAATAATGGAAAATCTGAAAAAAAACAGAGAAAAATATTGATCTTTAAGGCCTTCCGTTGCGTGCGCTGCGAAAACGGTTCAAGTCGTGGGTAACAGCTATAATTTATAAAGCTGAAGAGGTTGTTTGCAAAATAAATATGATGCCCAAAATAACTATTCCACGCGGACGAAGTCGCAGGCACAGCTAGTTTTAATATAAAACTGATCATTCGTAGGTAGGTAGGTACATAATGTATTTCAATTGAGACAGATATTATTTTTTTACGTGAAAATTCACTAAGTACTTATACTAGGAATTTTCAGAGCGATTTAAAATTTGAAGGTTAGGTATAAGTACAAAGTATCATTATCGAATTACTAAAGGCGACAATTTGCCATACAATACGGTGGAAACATTTATACATAATAGCACCATTACGTTATTATCTATTTAGCCAGTTTATGAACACTGTAGTCATCTGAAAGCCTTATAAAAGATTTTATTTTATGTATAATTTTGATATTTTGTTAAGTACATTCAGGAATTACTTTGATATAAATATCGAACCAAGCTACACAGTCAAAAATTGTCCAGCAAAAGTAACGAGGAATTAAAACAATAAAATATGAAACAAATGAATCTTTTTCACCTATAATTTATTACTAGGTTCACAAATATATACTAAAAAAATAAGTAGCAAAAGTCATTTACAATGCTTTTTTCACACTATAAGAAAAGATTCTTAATCTATTTAAACAAAGAGAATTTTGATCACATGGAGTGCATAATAGATCCGTTTGAATTCCACAGCGTGTTTTTCATAATGGCAAAATTGTTCAGTGTGATGGATACTAAGACATGCATGTAAGTATTCGCAACCACCGTTTCAGGATTTTATTGAAAAACTAGTGGATTATCGCGGCTTCGCTCTCATTAAGAAGTAAAACTTGCATCCCTTATTTCACCCCTTTAAAAGAGGCTTTTCCAAAAATCCTTTCTTAGCGGATGCCTACGTCATTACATCTACCTGCATGCCAAATGTCAGCCCGATCCGTCTAGTGCTTTGGGCTGTGCGTTAATAGATCACTATATCAGTCAATCAGTCAGTCAGTCACACTTGAGTTTTATATAAGTGTTTCTTATCAAGATGACATAAAATGTATACATTTCTTTCAAGCTTTTCTTTTGTATTCAAAAATTACATGCATATTGAGCAATCGTGTTTAAAAACAAAATAAGCAATATGCAACCAGAACAATTAAATTAAACAAAGTTTTTGCAAGATTCTTCCTACATACAAATACGTATGTATAAATCTATAAAACGCTCCTTAGTATCTGAATTGTTGCATAACATTGTTTTTTATATTGTATACAATTGTTTTAGGTACATCTCACCAATATGCACAGTTTTCAGCGCGCTTCTAGCTGGGACTATTTTCGCCATCTCTAGCACAGAGTACATACGAATATTTAAGATCCATGCCTTGACAGAGTGCGGCTCATACTTTCTGATCATGATGTACAAACTACTTATAGTCTGTTCTATAGTAAGCGGAAAGAAATATTACCATAGTTTATTCCAAGCTTTGAGGGATGACTTTCTTTATATTTGCACAGACGGATTAAAATACAGGTAAATAAAGATTATGCCTTGAAACGATTATTTACATTAAAAGATTATACAAACCTATACCCGGCCAAGAGACTTGTATGGTTCAAGTTTTACTAGTACAGCCCGCTTTATGTTCAGCATTACAGCATCCTAGAGGTTCCTTAAAATTTAATGCTAAATGTTAGTAGTGTTTGTATTTATTTCATCATTCTTATCCATTATCAGTTTTGAAAATTTTGAACTGACTTCTAACAGAAAATTATATCATTTCAGGGAGAGATTCTTCGCCAATCAGCGTGTGACTTTCAAAGTCAGTGTTTTAGTCGCCGTATTCACTGGTAGCATGGGTGCTGGCATGGCCATAGTAGCTTGTATAGCAGTGCTGGTAGCACTCCAGGGAAGAGAAGAAGGAGCAGACCGACCTCTACCTTTCCCTTTCTGGCTCTTTGGCTACGATCTCTATGCTACTCCTGTCTATGAAACCTTGTTCTTTCTCTCTATGGTGTTCACGTTCTTTCATACCTACGTATATGTCTGTAAAGTATTTATTTTTTATTACTTAAATAAATAAATAAATATTTCAGGACATATCACACAGCGCCATCTAGCCCCACACTAAGCAAACGCTTGTGTCGTGGGTACTAGATAACGGATATAATACTTATATACATTTCTTTTGTAAATACATACTTATTATACATACAAACGACCAGACTCAACACAAGTAATTATAAATTTTAAAGTACATAAATACTTGTGTCATGCGGGAATCGAACCCGCGACCTCTAGATTAGAAGGCAGAGCCACTACCAACTAAGCTAACAGGCCAGTCGACTTCGCAGTTATGTTTTTTTTCAATGGTATATATTTGTGATTGCTTGTTTAGAAGTTTATTCAAAACAAGGCTTTTATGTTGATATTTATTGTCCTGTAATTAATCACTTTATTTACATGTAACTTAATTATGCATAATAAACATTCTCACAGACGGCGGTAATCCACAAATATATTATTTGTTTATTTCAGTCATGTTACAAAGTCAAGTGTTATGGATTAGAGAAATTACCTGCAAAGCCGACATGATAAAGTGGAACTTACAAGATTTATTAGTCGACGTAAAACCTGCTCAAAGTAAAGAAGAAGAAAATTACTACAATGGTTTGATAAAGCACAGAATGCGGGGGATTATTAAGATGCATCACGCTATGATAGAACTAACTGAGGATTATGCAGCTGTTTTTAAGAAGTGTCTTCTTTATGAGCAAATGCTTGCTTCTCCTATCATATGCATGACTGCCTATTGTTTTGCTGAGGTAGTAATTCTACGGATGAAATCTCACTAGTTACTTGAAATAAATAAAATCGATTGTTTTCTGATATATGTAATTTTTCTAAACAAATTTGTCTACATTGTAGAAATTCGATGCTGGAGAAATACAGCTAATATTGCTTTTGCTCTGCGTTGCAGTCATTGTAGTGGCTTTCGTACCATGCTATTTATGCACTCATCTGTTGGAAAAGGTAAATAGTTAAGTTGCATTTATTTTACTTCCTTAATATTATGCTATATTGCCTTATACATCAATATCAATTCTATTACTTTAATATAGTTTGTGGCTTTTGGCAAATAATGTTGCCTACAGTATCGTAAACATATTTTTGCTAGTTTACAATCAAACTGATGAACTTCACGACGCTTGGTTCGTTTTATAACTTCCGGATCTCTTTTGAATGGCTTTTATGTATAGGAGAAGACAGAGTTCACAGATTTATGGTACATACTAACACAAGTTTATAAACATATTTTTTCCAGAGTCAGTCAATAAGTGACGCATGTTGGGACATTCCGTTCTGGAACGCAGGTCCGGTGGTGAGGGTCTACCTGGTGCTGATGATGCAGAGGTCCATGAGACCGCTGCCAATCGTGGCTGCTGGCTTCGCCGATATCTCACTGCAGACTTATTCGAATGTAATATTTTTAGTATAAGTATATTTAATGAAATTGTTGTGCCATATTATACCTAGGGGTAAAAGTGTTGGTTATCACTAAAAAACTGTAAATAGCTAATAACCCAAGGACTAGAAACATGACCTTATTCTTGAAATGGAATATTGAATGGAATTGATATGGGTATGGAATATTGAATAACACATTACAGAGACCTTATATGTATCGCATGCATAATATTATCTAATTCGTCGGATTGTTATTATAAAACTATGTGTTAATTCAAGGTGACGTTGATTCATATCAATCTACATATACATACTTTGTCCACTATATGAACCTATGAATATAAAATAGTTTTTATTTGTTTCAGACGATTACCCGTTCGTACTCCTGCTTCAATATGCTACGTCAAGCAGACTTTAATATCTCTTAGATATAACTGACCTAACGCTTTTAGCTATTTATTATTTTAACCATGCAAATAATCAAATTGTTTTTTATATGATAATTGACGTTCACAGCTATAGAATATTTATAATTTATTTATTACAAATAATTTACGTAAATAAATACAAGTTTTTTGTAAGTAAATTGATTATGTGTCATGCAAACTCAACTTAAAGCAAGTCATTGTGTCCTATGGTCTAGCCAGGTCATTGAAAACTTGAATGAACTGAATTTCATAATCCTCTAGGGAATTATGACATTTGAATTTGGAATGCAATCAACATTGAATATATACGAGCTCCTTGCATTCCATGACCAAACGTCAAAATTAGAATATAAACTTTTTATAGAGCCCTACACCAAGAAGAATTTATTCAAAATTAGAATGAAAACTTTTCATAGAGCCCTAAATCAAGGAGAATGTATTAAAAATTAGAATGAAACTTTTCATTGAAACCTGCATGAAGAAGAATTTGCCACTACAAAAAAAAAACAAATAGAACGAAAAGGCACTAAATTGCAAATCTTTGTGTTATTTTGTAACAAACCGAGGTAACAAAATAGCGTATTTTAACAAAAATGTCAACTGACAGTGACGAAAGTGATGTGATACCGGAATGCATACAATCTGAAGCAACTGATATCATTGGAAACTTGCCTCGCTGTGTTTATATAAAGTAGAGTATGCATTTTGGCGATAAAGCAGTGTATTTGTCTCGGGCGTGAGTTAACCCTAGGATCCCTCGTCCTTGGGGTTCAAAATATCGCCCGAGACATAATACACTGCTTTATCCCCCTAATGCATAATCTACTATTGCTTGTTGACTTGGATACTCGTCGCTTACTTCGATTACTCGACTAATTAACGAATCAATTTTTATTATAAGCAACCAGGTGTTTGTATCAAATTATCTACTTATCAATAAAACTCTGTCTCTAATTACAATTAAATATGAAGAACTTTAATATAATGTGCAAAAACAGTACGACAAGAAACATTGTGGTATTAATATTGTTTTATTTAAGTGTCTCGCTCTGATTCTAGCTAGTAGAACGGGAGAGAAGAAAATTTATGAATTGTTTAATCTAAATATATAAAACTCAAAGGACTGACTGATTGACTGACTGATATAGTGATCTATCAACGCACAGCCCAAACCACTGGACGGATTGGGCTGAAATTTGGAATGAAGGTAGATGTTATGACTTAGGCATTCGCTAAGAAAGGATTTTTATAAATGCCATTTTGATAGGGGTGAAAAAGGGGATGCAAGTTTTACTTCTTAATACAAGCGAAACCGCGAGCACCCACTAGTTGTAGTATATAGTAGTATGCACCATAAATAGCCATTTTATATAATCAAGCAATCAGCAACAAATCAAGTCATTAGTGGTTTAGTTTATAAATACAAAACAACGCCCTTATTTTTCATTAATTACTGAGCCTGGAAGGAAGAAAGTGATAAAATGGCGTTGGCAAAATTAAAGAACCGTTTCTTGGTTTACTTCAATAAAGAAGATTTTGACCACACGGTTGGAATAGTGAATCCATTTGAATATCACAGTCTGTTCCTTGTTATGGTAAGGTTGTTTTCCGTCATGGACAATGAAAGGATTCAGAAATGGATGTAAGTATACAATATTAAAAATGATAATTTGGACAGGGAATGTAAATACCACAGTGCAGATTTAGATTCAGATATTAATTCATAACAAACAGCAGTTACATGTCAATTCATAAAATAACGATTCATTGAAAGATGTTTGATTTTTTTACTAATTACTTATACCGTGTCCATTTCACTGGGCCTCCCACTAGTACTCAGCTATCTTCTATACCCATAATGAAGCTGAAAAGGGTCGAAATTCTGAACATTGAAAATATAAAAAAAAAAATGAAGATACTTCGAATTGATACCAGAACACATGCCAACAATTTCTTGAATCCTTGTCTATTTATCTGTGTGTCTGTTTCTATAAACGCTTACTAGCCAAAAACGGCTGAACGGATCATCATGCATTTTGATATGTAGGTAGGATGAGGTCCTAGGCTACTTTTTATCCCAAAATAATGTGAGCCATGCCGCGGACGTCCACTAGTATAAAAATAAAAATCTTTATTCAAGCAGTACCACAGTGTTCGTACAAACAAAACATTGCTTAAGCATATCCTAGAGTTAGCCCGTACGTAACAAAATCCTGTTTTTCACGCTAGCTGCAAGTTGCAAGCTGTCGCTAGCCTGTAATGTGAGGTAGCAGTCATGTAGGTCAGCGGTTCCCGAAAGGTGGTCCGCGGAACCCTGGAGTTCCGTGGAAAAGCCGCAAGGGTTCCGTAAAAAATAATAAAATAAAATTCTATAATAAAAACCTACATAATTACAGTAAATGTAAAAAAAATGTATCATAAAAAAAAGTTTTTCATTTATACCTTTATAAGGTAGGCAAATTCCCATTCCCAGTTATCAACGTAGGGTTCAGTTAGGAAAAGTATAGTCCATTAGGGTTCCTTGCCAAAAATAAATTGGGATCCCCTGATGTAGGTAGGCATACAAACATAGCATAGCACAAGATATAATATTGCCTGGCACTCCACATCCGCGTAGGTAGAGTTCTAAAATGATGTTCAGTATTCGTAAAATGAATAATTCGTTATATTTTGGTTCGATTCGATGAAGGTTGTTCGTGGAACTAATATGAAAGAGTAGGAGGGATGAAATGAAAATCCTTGAAGTTGTTTCTTAGATGTTTTTTTTTAAATTCGATCCAAAACTTTTTGTAAAGAAAAAACAACAAACCAACATATTGATAAAGTTTATGCAAACCAATTAACACATATTTCCAAAACGACGACTCGGATTTTTAATCAGTTTTCTGTGAAATGTTGAGAAATGATTGGTGCATCTTTTTAGCTGTGTATTACGATGACAACTCACCAGAGAGCGCTGCTGTATGCATTATATCTTCTAAATTATTAGCCCGATTTTGATGCGGTTTTCTCCGACAGGCTTAGATATTTTGATTAGTAAATGAATTTATTCAAGTGATTAAAAATGACGCACTTGAGGACGATTTATGCATACTTTTGTTAGCGCCTAAAACTTATAATAATTTCAACATTGAGTTTATTAGTTCGGTGTAGTTGCTAAATTTTATTGACCTGAAGCCGATTTTGTTGTTATTAATAGTATATTACATACCTAGGGCAGTAAAATAAGGAAGGTCTCAGATCACATGTAATTGTCGTCCGAGGCGGAGCCGAGGTCGACAAACATGTGATCTGAGGCTTCCTTATTTATTGCCCGCGGTGTGTACACAAAAAAAAGTAAAGTTGTCACTTTCGGCCCGGAGGTGAAAAAAATATTTTTTATTTTTCAGGTACATCTCACCAATAGCTGTTCTTATAAGCGCGTGGACAGCTTGGACTTTATTCCTCATATCTCTAATAGGATACGTCGGTAAAGCCCAAATCCACGCTATCACGGAGTGCGGAAGTTATTTCATGGTGATGATGGAAAAACTACTCATTTTGTATTCCATACAATTTGGTAAGAAACATTATCATAAGTTACTGCAAGCATTGAGGAATGATTTTCGATATGTTTGCACTAAAGGAGTGAAATACAGGTATGTAGCATAAAGATTATATTTTTGAAGTGTGTGCTCTTTTCCAAACAGCTCATCATTCTCACAGTCATCTTACTGAATTGTATTGGGTAGATCTACATAATAAGTATATGCATGAGAAATCTACACTGACAAAAGATTCCATAATATATAATGTATAAAGCACTGTATGCAAACATTCACTCTGCATGAAAAGTAACTACTGATAAACTAATCCTATCACTAATCCCAGCCTCAGCACCAAATAATCTTCGAATGTTGGATGCTGTACATTTGCTTTATATTCTGCAGGGAAAGATTCTTCGGAAATCAGCTGCTTACATTTAAACTATGCGTCTTAGTTGCCATCTTTACTGGCATCATGGGCGGCGGTATGGCAGTTTTAGCTACTCTTGCATTATTATACGTTCTACTGATAAAGGAAGATACAGTGAGACCTCTGCCTTTTCCTTTCTGGATCTTCGGTTTCAACTTGCATGCTTCTCCGGTCTACGAAATTTTATTCATCGCATCTATCATGTTTACTTTGATACATGTTTACCAGTATATATGTATGTATACTTGTAGACTATATCTTTACATAGTTTTTGAGGACTTTGGTATCTTAATTTTAAAAAAATAATGATCAATATATGTTGACAAATTAGCAGAATAATCGAGTAGCATATCCCCAATAAACATTCGGTATTTTTAAAGTCAGTTAAAAATTTAACAATAAATAACACTTTTAGTGACACAAAACTGTTTGAAAGCACGGGCAAATAATTTCAATATTCCAACATTTCAGTTCAATTGGTAACCCAAGTGTTGTGGGTCCGCCAAATAACTTGCAAGGCTGACATGATCACTTGGCATCTACAAGACCTATTGATTGACGTCACTCCAGCTAAAACCAAGGGAGAACAAGAATACTTTAACGCTTTGATAAAACACAGAATGCGAGCTATTATCAGAATGCACCATTCCATGATAAAATTGACTGAAGAATATAGTGCAATATTTAAAAAGATTTTGCTTTTTCAACAAGTTGTATCTTCGCCTGTGATATGTATGACCGCGTTTTGTTTTACTGAGGTAAGGATGATACTGAAATATTGTATTATGCTTCTCGCTCTTGAGTCAAATTTCCTCATGACTGACGGTCGTGATTCCCCTGTAGAATTAATTCGTTGGGGGAGTTCTCTTGGGCCCTTTCATGGAAGAAACACATGTTTTTGGATATTGGTCCTCAAAAATGTCGGTTTATTCACGATGTTCCTTAACCGCTAAGTATGTGCCTGGATATAAAATGTTCAACTATCATTCTAACAATCTTTTTCACTTGTTTGCCTGTTTGGATCCAACTGTATCATCGGAATATTGTAAAGGGTTTGATTATAATTATGTCATTATAAAACTTTCTTATATTATTTATAAGTAAAGTTTATATTAGTATCCTTTACCTTTCAGAAACTCAAGGTTGGTGAAATAGAACTGCAACTGTTCATGTTATGTGCTACATCCCTTGTGGTGCTTCTAATACCTTGCTACTTGTGCACACATCTGCTAGAAAAGGTAACAGTAAAGTTGTAGGCAGCATAATAAAATTGAATGTACAATGTACATAGTAACCAGTAAACAGTTGACAGTACAGCGACAGTATGGACGGTGTGTTAAGTTTTTTGAAAAATTATCTGTGTTTTGTAAGTTGTTTTTCTTTTGTATATAAATTTCCGCACCAGTAAAATAATTATGGTACTAATATCACTGATTGATTGCCTTTGTGTGTTTAGGTATATTAAATTTAGTCCATTGTGTTAGTGATTATTTGTTAAAAGCAAGTAGTAAACATAGACTAAGCTAACTTAACTAACTTCCTACTGTTCCTACATGATATGTATTGTAAAGGAAGAAGTAGCTATACTACTAGTGGACGCCCGCGGCTGCACACATTTCAGGATAAAAAGAAGCCTATGACACTTCTAAGTCCACATACTACCTACGGCTACGGCTGTACGGATCATCATGTTTTTTTGGTATGTATATACCAAAAAAACATGATGATCCGTACAGCCGTTTTTGAGTGATTAGACAGAGACACAGAGACAAAGAAACAGAACAAAAAGTCTATAAATCGTTGGAACGTGTTCTGTTATCATAATTTCTAAGTATCACCAAACATTTTTTTTATATCTTGAATGTTTAGACTTTCGACCTTCTTTAGCTTTATTATAATATATACACAGAAAATATAGATTTTCCACGTTTGTCTTCGAAATATTCTTCCTTCCAGTGTCAGTCAGTGGCAGACGCATGTTGGGACATCCCGTTCTGGAACGCAGGTCCGGTGGTGAGGGTCTACCTGGTGCTGATGATGCAGAGGTCCATGAGACCGCTGCCCCTAGTTGCGGCTGGCTTTGCTGACATCTCGCTGCAGACGTATTCTACTGTAAGTATTTTTTTAATAAATAATATGGGTAAAGCTGGTCTCCCCCAACTCCCACCATGCGTCCCGGTCGTAGAGCTCCTCACGCCAGGTACCCCGAAACCGGTCGAGATCCCGACGATCTTTGCCCAGAAGCGGGAAAGTACAAGATAACAAAAAACATGCTTATGACCACTAGCAGGGTGCTGACAATAAAATGAAATACTCGAACATAATATATTTGCGAGAATATTGTCATACATTGATCTTAAAATATAATAAGATAAGATAAAAATTATTTATTTCCAAAAACATTAATTCATGGTTTGCACAAATTGATACATAATAATTAAATAATTCATTACATTCTTGTTTGATAAAACCTAATGATTAATTATCTTAAATTATAAATGACGTGATAACTAGTACATAGTATATAAACTCAAATTGTATAAGTATTTATTTACAATAATAAAATATAAAAACAAGTGAAGGAAAACTAAACATACTACTTCTAACTACTACAAAAAGGGGCACTTAGAAAATCTTTAGAAAAGCCTAAAGATAATCTAAGTGCTCCAGCCCACTACCAGAGGGCAGCGTACCCAGCATGCTGGCCGCATTACCACGCTGGATGGCAATGCTGATACGTTGAGCCAGAAAAAGGCCAGCATTTTGGTCACGCGTCGCGTCAACCAAGCGCTCCGAGAGGTTTTGGAAAATAGTATGGGCTCCCGGACCCCACGGCCCCAAAGTCTCGACTCCAAAAGGCTCAAAGATGTAACCTCGGCCGAGGTTAGCATATTTGCGTCTCTTGTGATGCTCGGCAATAATAGCCGCCGCTCCAGCCCGACACCGTGTCATAGACAGATGAGACGGCGCCAATGTGTCGACGCAAGTTGCGTCCCACACAAGGGGCCGACCCAACTTCCATGGCACAAGAGTCATACCGTCAGGTCTTTTTCCATCGTCACGTGCTAGGCCGCTCGGTTCGAGCATAGCTGCAACATTGGCAGTGGAAAAAGCCCGTCGAATGATGTCGTTCAGACTAGCGTGGCGGCTAATTCTACCAGCACTCCTCGAACATGAGAGGCCGTGGTGCCCGAGCTGGTCGACATCAGTACCACACTGGCAGCGATGCGGTTCACAGCTCCTCGCACCCAAGCGCAGGCTAACCGCGAGTCGAAAAGCTGTCGGATCTAAAAGGTTACCTGTATTAAAAGAGGGCATGGCCTGCAGCCAAAGACCGGATTCCCACACACTGACCGCAAGGATGCGGGCGCGATCCGCGAAACTAGTACACGTATCGAGAAGTGATTTCCGTGCTAGTTCGCTGATCGGCCGATCCCACAGTCTCTGGGAACGAGGTGTTGTAGGAAAATCGGTGTTTGGACAGGCCAGGCGCCAAGCATTTTTAGCTTCGTCCGTATGCGCAACTACAACTACGCCAGACGGGCCTAAAGCGGGTGCGAGGATTTTTTGGACCAATTCGTAAGTACCGTGGACAGAAGCCAAAAATGCTGGTAAAGCAACACTTGAAATTTTGCGGACACCCAAACCTCCTAACCGTACAGGTAGGGAAGCTTGCGACCATGTCCTGTCATCCATGTCCACATTCAAAACCGAAACTAGTGTGTCCTTTACGATGTTGTCTAAGCTCGAAAGGAGCCCATTGTGTTGCCACAATGGACAACATCGTAAATAGTAAGTGAATTTTGGAACAAACAAACAATATTTGATAATAGTAAACGCCATATGGGCGTTAATTTTGAGCAAACGGCCTAGAGTGTCCCTGAAATTTTGAATTTTGTCCTCTACGAAAGGAGAAAACGACTCATCTAGAATCGGTGAACCGAGGAGGCGAAGTGAACTTTTGTCTAGAATAGAAATACCCGGTGCCAAATCATTGAATTTAGATATGACTGAATCCTTGTCCGAACATGAATCGCAAACAAAAAGTTCGCACTTTTTTGAATTTAACTCGAGACCAACATGACGAAATTCGTCTACCAAAATTTTGAAATCATCGAGGACGGTGTTCACGTCACCTCCCAAAGTTCCGTCATCCAAGTACCAAACATTAAGTTTGGACTTGAGACGTTGAATTATGGGATGTATGGCCAGGCTAAAAATGGCCGGTCCAAGAGGGTCACCTTGTTGACAACCAACTGAAGAGTCCATAAAATACTTTTTGTAAACCAATTTCGATGACTTACCGTAGCATTGCCAAAGGAAATTATAAAGGTCGGGAATTTTGTCTTTCACTTGGGTCAACAACGCTCCTCTGTCTACCGAATTGAAAGCGTTTTTGACATCCACCTTCAGCAACACATCTCCACAATTTTGGTGAAGAAAAGTCCGAAGAGAGTGGACGGCGGCCTCACACCCGCCTCGCGAACCAAAACCAAGCTGCAGTGGTTGAAAAAGATTGCTCAAAGGAACAACCTCCTTCCTGCAACCTACCTTGGCCGCGAGGCGACGGTATGTGGTCCCGACCGCTATAGGCCTGATGCCACCGTCCTTTTTCAAAAGGGCGCACAAATTGGCACCATACAAAATTTCGGTGATGTTGTCATTAACCCGTCCAGACAACATGAGTTGAACTAATGCAGTTAGATCCTTCAAAAGAGTTTCGCATACCCCACCAGAACTAAAAGATAGAAGATCTTTTAGGTGCTGGGGTGTAAGGCCATCAAGACCTCCAGCTGAACCACTTTGGAAAGATGAAACGGCAGTAGCAACCTGTTGGGTGGACACGTCAAAGTCAACATCAGAGTCCGGTGGATCAGGCAGGTGGAGATCCGCTGAGGAAGGTGGATGTTTGTCACGGAGTGACTGGACCGTATCGGGTGAGTGTGGGGCTATGGTATCGCTGGAGAACAAGACTCGTGCGGCGCCTTTAATATCACCGTCACTAATTTTGTTTTCTACTAAACGGACTGTAGCCAAATCGCCAGTGAATTTAGAATTTTGATTATTCCGCGTGTTAGGCGGAATAATATGAGCTAGGTCTGAAGGGTTCTCTTCCCATGCAGCGTACTTTACGCAATTGTCCTTTACCCGTTGGGTAAAAAAATTGATAAAATAAAACTCAAATTTGATATTATTTATCGTAAATAAATTAATATAAAATTTTGTAACTCGCATAGAATTGATCAATAACTAATTATGTGCATAACAACGGACCCCGAACTAGGCCGAGACCTGTATCTCGGTGATCCAAATTTGAATTTAATTCCATACTTGAAATTCGCGCTTTTCCAGTAGAATAAAATGATTACAATAATTTTATAAAGACATTTGTTGATGTATGATGTGACTACATGAAACTATTCTACCATAGAAAAGTCACAAGGTTAACAATTTACTAAGTAATAATGCTGGCCTTTTTCTGGCTCAAGGTATCAGCATTGCCATCCAGCGTGATAATGCGACCAGTGTGCTGGGCACGCTGTCCTCTGGTAGTGGGCTGGTGCACTTAGATTATGTTTAGGTTTTTCGAAAGATTTTCTAAGTGCCCCTGTTTTGTAGCAGTTAGAAGTAGTATGTATAGTTTTTCATCCCTTGTTTTTATATATTAATATAGTAAATTTTAATATTGAATCATATATTCTGCTGTAAGGCATACAAATTTTATGTGTGATAGTTATTAAACAGATTATTTATTAGACAAATTACTATAACTCTCAAACTCAGATACTCGGTAATGAAACGCCTATCCTGTAAGCCCTTCGAACTTCTATGATTGGTGGATCACTGTCGTTGGTTACCTGCTAATTAGATTCCCTTATTTTTTCAGATGATAACGCGAGCGTACTCCTGCTTCAATATGTTACGACAAGCCGATTTTAACATAACCTAAATACCGGACCTTATAGTATATATTTCACAAATTACATCTTAAACACTTTATGATAAACATTTACATATTTATTTTATTCACATATTCTTCAAACATTCTTTACATAAATAGATCTTTTCCTCATTATGTAAATATTTAGATCTTAACTTTCTTTGATTCACACCATAGCACATTGTCTCTCTATCACCACTAGTCTTTGTTTAAATATTGTAATAAAAGTTTCGTAACTTACAGATTGAAGCAATTGAAGTAACATGGGTAATTCTTTCAGCCCATTATTTTATTTACCCTCGTCCCTCGTCTCTGGTGAAAGTAGTCTGGTCACGTGGTAGAAGCAAACACTTCGGTGTTGCCCGTTAAAGCAATTATTTACCTCTTTTGTTGCCGCTGTTTGCTACTGACGTGATCTTGCCACGGAAATTTTGGTAGTGTTTTGAGCTTTTGTTTGGCAGTTAGAGTATATTTTTTACATGTCAGTTAGACTAAGGTATTTTTTATCAATATTATTTTTAAGTTATTTTTTGCTATTGTAATCAAACTGTAAGTGATTTGAAACTTAATAAATAACCGTATTGATTCACTGGTGTTTTAGTTGCAATTAATAACGGAATAAAAATGGTAAATTAAGTAAGGCCAAATTAAATAATAATAAAATAAAAACTGGCAACCCGCCTTGCGAAACGTCAACATACGCTCCGTAACAAAAGTGATCTAAATAATATTTATTCGACGCCAACTTCAAAAAATCATACAAATAACAATATATAAGTGTATCTGGAAGTGATATTACGTATAATCCAAATAAATCAAGCCCAATAAAGTGAAAAAACATTGAATATTCGTCGAGTGTTAAACAGTTTTATTAACTACCCCAAAAATCAAAATAAAATCATAATATGGCTAATACAATAAATATGAAAGAAATCTTAAAAATTGTGAAATCAATATCGGAAGATTTAAAGCAACAAAACATGAAAATGACAGATATCATCATTGAAAAGTTAAACAATAAAATTGACGAAAAGTTTTCTGTTATTGAGAAAAAGAATACTGAAATAATGGAAAAGATCAAACAACAAGATAAGCGGCTAGATATTCTTGAAAGAAAGGCGAGAAGAAAAAAACATACTTTCATTTGGAGTAGAAGAAAAAGAGCACAGTTACAAGGATTTGGAAAATATAATTATAAACAGTATCTATGAGAACTTTAAAATTAAATACCATTCCCTGGAATTCAGTTGTATAAGAAGACTGGGGAGAAAAAGTGATAAAATAAGACCAATCATCATATCATTCAATTCCATGGGCACAAAGCTGGAAATTAATAAGAACAAAAAGATGTTGGCAAACACTCAATACTATATTACAGAAGACTACCCCCCAAAAATATTAATAAAACGCAAGGAATTACAAGAAGAACTTAAACAACTACGCCAAGAAGGTAAGCAAGCAGTGATTAAATACGACAAGATTATTGTATTAAATGAGGATATGAGTATGACTTCATCGAAAAATAAAATAAAGTTTATTGAAAGTGCTGATCAAAAAAAGGCAAACAAAGTTCAGAAATCATGAAAAAATCTGCTAAAAATGTACATAATGTATCTACAAATGCTGTTTACCAGAACTCTGTGAAGTAAGAACTGGCTGAAGCTACCTACTGGCGGTGCCAGTCCCACAACCATAAACAAGCAATATTTGAAACAAGTATCTACATACATAAATAAGAACCTCCTCCAAGCCAGCTGGTCACTGTGGAGGAGTAGACCAAATTCCCCCCAAGCAAGTGTAAAAATAATAATATATTATTGCTCAAAATATATACTTAAACTGAGTATTTTTAAATAAATTGCAACATATTCTAAAAATGTGTAAGTTTAAATAATTCATAAAAATACATGATTTTGTTTGAGGGAGGCCTCCGCTGAAAAGCGACTATTACCTGAAACTTTGTTTAAAATATCTAACCATGTCACAAATACTATATCATTTAAACAACATATTTGTTAAGATTGTCATGTACATATATTATGTACAGCTACAGTAATATGAATTTGTTACATAAACAAAATTGTAAAGCTTTACTTTATAAAGTAAAATTACCTACGTACTCATTTTGTGTGATTGAATAGGGCTATCTATGTATATAGAAAGTATTTTAATGTTATCGTTGTATACCATGCCAATATGATTTACATGAATTTGTTCAAACATAATATAATTTCAACGATTATGTGATATAGGATAAATACATAGCTATATTATACTTGTAATCATGGTTGTTTTATACAGATATAGATTGGTGTAAAAAGGATTTGTGTGATTATTGTATATCTAATATATCTGGAGCATCAAATATTACTGTAATCAAGGATAAGGTTTAAACCGTTTATTCTACCTACTAATACAAATAAAATTCAAATTTATAGTGTTCATAGTTTAGTACACATTTCTAATATAATATGTAAGAAATGAATTTTTCACCTAATATTAAATAAGTACTGTATTCTCAACTTGATATTTTCATAGTAGTATTTTCAATCTAAATTATGAAATAAAATATGTAAATGTTAAGTGAAGTCTAAAGTATACTCATACTAACAATTCTAATACTGATAACTTCTAAATTTTCAAACATGCATGGATGTATAAAGTTAATTTAAGGAGTAATAGAAATAAAGGTTTTTTTATTTTATTTTATTTTTATTATTGTATACTGCGTGTAAAAAATGAAGCTCAAATAAAATTAGCATTAGCCCGAAACAAAACTAAAAAATATTTGTCTATCGCATTACCCCGTACCTACAGTCTACAACACGTAAATTGTTCCACTCGACTGCGCTGAAAATAGACAAGAAGGAAGGACTTTATCCAATAATAATTCTCACTTGACTCGCTCTATTTGCTCGCCGTCGCGATCTGATATTGAATATGGATAAAGTGAACTATATTCAGAGTGGCTGGCACCGTCGACTCGCAGATCCAGATAAGAGGATTACTTACAACTTATAATTGGTTCTCGCTATTCGAGTGAATAAGAGAAAAACTCAGTGTCCCTTTCAAGCACCTCTTAACTTCTTAGATAAAGGCAGCAATTATATCGTGCGACTTCTGAATTCGTTAACGCGGGCCTTTTATTTCGACGCTGATTGTTTTATTGGACGACAGAGAGTTATCATCTACCTATATTGGAAGACCATTTACTGCCTGTTTTATTTTGTGACGTTTAGGTAAGTGGTTAATAAAAGTGTCTCCCCAGAGACTGTTGAGTATAACTGGTGATTTGTTATTGGTACCTGGAATTTCCTTAATTTAACATAGAAAATAAAAATAATATATCTAATAATAAAAGATTTGTCTGTTAGTATTTTGCAAATAAGTACATTTAACAGTAGTAAAATTTTTAGTTACGTTACATAAAATAAAAAGAAAAAAATATTAGTACTCATAAGATATTGTGGTAAGCTTTTAAGATATAACAACTGAAACAAAAAAATATTTACTCTAAAAGGCTTACTATAGAAATAATTCAAATTCAAATTTAAGTCGTTTCCTGACCTCAAATAAAAAAAAAAATTGTAATAAACAAATAAAAAAACACCCACCAAACTTCTAACTGGAAGTGTACGGGACACTTCCAGTACCTGCATTCATGCACAATAGAAGTTAAAAGCCGATGTTACACTGTTGGCACTGAACTTGGATTTCATGGATGTTTTATGATTCATAGCTCGGTATTTTAATAGTAGTTTATGCAACAGTCATATAATGAAGAGTATTAAAACACGAGTGTGAGTTTATGAAACGAGCGCAGCGAGTTTTATAATAGTAACGAGTGTTTTAATACCCGTGTTATATGCAGTTGCATACACTACTTTATCTTCACTAATGCAATTAATCAAACAACAAGAGTAAAAGCTGACAATAGTTAATTTTTCATATAATTTTCTAGATTTTTCTGGCAAAAGATTGTACTTTTGTTGCCAATTCTAGAATATCCGGAGGCGTACAAATATCATCGTCGCTATCCATTTTTAACTTTTAATTTGTATTTAAAAAACAAAACACATTGCGAAACATTAAATTCACGCGTACGTGTATTGTCACAGTGATTTTGCCGCCATTAAAATCTAACCAACGAGAGTGCAGCGCGACCAACCTGATTCGCCCTGCAATCAGGTTGGTCACGCTTTTCCGATGTTATAATGAGCTATTACGATATCGATGTGGATATTATAACATTATGTGAAATTGCTTAAATTGAGTGTTTTGTTGTCTGTGCTATAACAGTAGTAATTATAAGTCAAGTATTGGAAACATAAGTAGAATGTTACAACATTAGAGTCGATAAAAGAGCATTGCAGTTTCATTAGACTGACGGGTGACGTCCAGCGTCGTTGCTAGCTTATGTGTAAAATATAAGTCTCACCCATGCCAAATTCTATCTAAATAAATCCAGTCGGTAGTGCACCAGCACTTAAAAAACATTATGAACTATAAAACTGCGGGCTCGCGCTATTCAAAAGGGTGTAAGGGTTAACATGTCTGCATTGTGTGCTTAATTGTTTGTGCGTTACTCATATCTTGCGATAATACAGAAACCAACATTGATTAAATACAGTATGCGCTTTGAAGTATTGCCAGCATTATCATAATAAATGAATGAGTGATCGTAACTAAACGAACTAAGTTAACCTCTAATTACTTCAATAAGTATATCAGTCGTCGATTTAAGTTTACAACAATATAATCTCACTAGTCCAATTTTGTCCCAAACAACAACAAAGTCGTCATCTTCCCAAGTTATTTCTCATTCGGTACAAGCGGTCTGTAGTAATAATTACATCTTGCAGGAACATAAAGCCTCGGCTTAATGTACTCAGCTGTGTCCCGGAGTAAACCTGGGACAGTCTGTCCTAACATCCTAACTACTGTGACTACAGTCGCTGCAGATGTGGATGGAACCTTAGTTTTTGGTGAGATTGTTGCTCGAAATAAGATATCTGCGATTTCTTACTAATAATACTAAAAAATAAGTACATAAGTTCGTACAGGCGTGGCCAGGAGCGAGTGTGGCTCAGTGGTGTCTGTGTCTGTGTTTCATCCAGACACACACTTGTTCGAATCTTGTATTTTTAAGTTATGTGTGAATTTACTTGCTGTACGGTGAAGGAAATCATCGTGAGGAAACCGACATGTTTGAGGACCACAATATCCGAGGACATGACGAGTCTTCCGTGAAAGGACCTGGGCGCAGACCACGATGTTTCTGCCGAATAGAACTCCCCTAACGAATTAATTCTGCAGGGGAGTCACGACCCTCAGTCATGAGCAAATACGACTCAAAAGAGAGACGCTAGTCTATTTGTAACAAGCTGTGAGGCAAAAAGTGTCAGATCGAGTAGCACGGCCATGTTAGCTACTCACTCGATTACGTCGCTACCGACGCAGGCTGCAATCTGAGCCGATTCAATTAACATTGGTTCAGTACTTTTTGAGAAAAAACCAATAAACCAACAAATTGATAAAGTTTATGCAAACCAATTTTACCCATATTTACAAGACTTCTAGTCGGATATTGATACAGTTTTCTGTAATGTTTTGAGGTTTAATGGGTGCATCTTTTTAGCTATGTATTACGATGATAACTCATCAGGGGGCGCTGCTGTATACATTATATCTTCTGAATTATGGGCCCGATTTTGATGCGGTTTTCTCTGATAGGCTTAGATTTGTTTGGCAAATCGCCCACGCTTGTTCTCGCTACTAAACCAATATGGATGCTGCTTTCAACATTGAGTTGGTTGTAGATCGGGTGAGTATTGAGGTTTAATGGAAGCATCTTTTTAGCTATGTATTACGACTCACCAGGGGGCGCTGCTGTATTTGCTGCTTTCTCTCTTGAGAAGAGAAAAACTTACACCAGACTTGTTGAGATAGCGTTGACGGTTGAATATGAGACGTAAATAAATATAATCAGTAGTCGAGTTTTTGAGTTGTGTAAAAATAGAATATATTTTGTTTATTTTTACTCTGATTGTGAGGCCCATAGCGCACTAGCGACCTGGCAGCGCGGCTACGACGCGCGGCCCGGCCGTATAGGGGTTACGATTTGCAACGCGGCCAAAACCGCGGCTACGATCGTCAGTTGCACATACAGTGCGCTTCAAAATGGACGTTGAGGAAATAGCAGTGCTTTTGAATCTTATAAGTAAAAAGCGGAAAAAGAAAAGGAAAAAATATTGGGTTCATCAAATCATCACCAAATATTTCTATGATCTCTTCCCACATCATCCTTTTTAAGTCTCGGTTGCCGTAGTCTTCTCAGGACATGTCCCACAACGCCTTCCTAGTCTCAATCTCGGTTATAAATCTCTCCGTGTCGAAAGACATCGAGATGATCACAAATCACGCTGTAGTTCCATAATACGTACGGCCGCCGCGGGTAGTGCGTGCACACTGGTGATTTAACTACAATGCAATTGATCTCAGTGGCCGCAGCGGCCAGCGACTGATCAGCTGATCACGGGCCGCAAATGTGTCCGCTGCGGCTTGGTGTGGCCGCTAGCCGCGTGCGTCCAGGTGCACGTGCTCTATGGCGATTTCATACTAATGTATCTATCTCGATGACCGGAGCGACCTCGCCACTGCGGCCTAGCCGCTAGTGCGCTATTGCTCTTAATTTAACCCTTACTTTTAAGAGATTTATAAAAAATAAAACATGGGTATTCAAATGGGACATTATATATAAAAAAAACAAGCTAAAATATCAAAAGCCTCAATGAGTAAACGTGAAACCTTTTAGTGCTGTTTTTTTGGAAAACATTGGAAATAATTATTGCTCACTGTGTTATATATTACTTATCACAAGTACGGCAATATAAACTAACCTATTACTTTCTGAAAATAAATATGTAAGTTCGTATGATTTAAGCGAACTTTGGTACCAAGGGTTGTGAAACCACACCCGGGGCCTCTGACGTGATTTCGAGATCTGCTTTAAGATGTGCGATCGAGAACTAGGTATGTATATATGAACCAATTTTAAGGTTTTTTTTTAAGTTGAACGGGTTTGCACTTGGCCATAGTTTACTTTATACCAAGCAAAGGTTATGGCCTGAGATGGAGCGTGCTTATACCCGATAAGAACAGATTCACTCTCGCTTTGGAGATCGCTGGATTATATTGCGTGGGGAACAAAGAGTCAGGCAGGGAGTTCCACAACCTTGCGGTACGAACAATGAAGGTAGAAGCGTACCGTTTCGTGCGGGTTTTAGGAACTTCCACCATAAATCGGTGTTGTCCTGCCGTACCTCTACTCGTCCGGTGATAAAAGGGCGCGGGCGGAATTAGTTCGTGCAATTCCGCGGCACACTCTCCAAAATGCAACCGATAGAAAACCGACAAACTGGCAACTTTGCGACGGTGTTCAAGACTTTCACGGTTTTTGAAGGTTTTCACCTCATTTTGTTATAAAACTGATCATTCGTAGGTAGGTACATAATGTATTTCAATTAAGGCAGAAAATTACTTAAATATATTAAGAATTTTCAGAGCGATTTAAAATTTGAAGGTTAGGTATAGTAGTAAAGTATCATTATCGAATTACTAAAGGCGACAATTTGCCATACAATACGGTGGAAACATTTATACATAATAGCACCATTACGTTATTATCTATTTAGCCAGTTTATGAACACTGTAGTCATCTGAAAGCCTTATAAAAGATTTTATATATTATGTATAATTTTGATATTTTGTAAGTACATTCAGGAATTACTTTAATATCAATATCGAACCAAGCTACACAATCAAAAATAGTCCAGCAAAAGTAACGAGGAATTAAAATAATAAAATATGAAATATATAAATCTCTTTCACCTGTAACTTAGGTATTACTAGGTTCATAAATATATACCAAAAATAAGTAGCAAAACTATAGTCATTTACAATGTTTTTTCACACTATAAGAAAAGATTCTTAATCTATTTAAACAAAGAGAATTTTGATCACATGGAGGGAATAAAATAAAATAAAAATAAATAAATAAATAATAGAATAATAGATCCATTTGAATTCCACAGCGTGTTTTTCATTATGGCAAAATTGTTTAGTGCCATGTACATATGTATATTAAGACATGCATGTAAGTAAGAAAAATACTGAGATTTGTATGTTAACTTTAATTTAATTGTAAGTTTTTCTTATCAACATTCACATAATATGTATAAATTTATTTCTATTTGAAGCTTTTCTTCTGTATTCAAAAATTATATACATATTGAGCAAGCGTAATTAAACAAAAAACAAGCAATATGCAACCAGAACAATTAAATAATACAAAGCTTTTGCAAGATCCTTCCTACATACTCCTACGTATAAATCAATAAAACGCTCCTTAGAATCTGCATTGTTACAAAACATAGTTTTTTTTTACATTGTATACAATTGTTTTAGGTACATATGCACAGTTTTCAGCGCGCTTCTAGCTGGGACTATATTTGCCATCTCTAGCACAGAGTACATACAAATATTTAAGATCCATGCCTTGACAGAGTGCGGCTCATACTTTCTGATCATAATGTACATGTACAAAACTACTTATAGCCTATTCTATAATAAGCGGAAAGAAATATTACCATAGTTTATTCCAAGCTTTGAGGGATGACTTTCTTTATGTTTGCACAGACGGATTAAAATACAGGTAAATAAAGATTATGCCTTAAAACGATTATTTACATTAAAAGATTATACAAACCTATACCCGGCCAAGAGACTTGTATGGTTCAAGTTTTACTAGTACAGCCCGCTTTATGTTCAGCATTACAGCATCCTAGAGGTTCCTTAAAATTTAATGCTAAATGTTAGTATATTGCTAAATGTTTGTATTTATTTCATCAATATTATCCATTATCAGTTTTGAAATTTTAATTTATCATCACCAAAAAATTTTAACTGACCTCTAACAGAAAATTATATCATTTCAGGGAGAGATTCTTAACCAACCAGCGTGTGACTTTCAAAGTCAGTGTTTTGGTCGCCGTATTCACTGGTAGCATGGGTGCTGGCATGGCCATAGTAGCTTGTATAGCAGTGCTGGTAGCACTCCAGGGAAGAGAAGAAGGAGCAGACCGACCTCTACCTTTCCCTTTCTGGCTCTTTGGCTACGATCTCTATGCTACTCCTGTCTATGAAACCTTGTTCTTGCTCTCTATGGTGTTCACGTTCTTTCATACCTACATACGTTTATGTCTGTAAAGTATCTAATTTTTATAACTTAGCAGTTATGTTTTTTTTTTTTCAAGTTAATATTTATTTTGCTTGTTTAGAAGTTTTTTTCAAAACAAGGCTTTTATGTTGATATTTATTGTCCTGTAATTGATCACTTTATTTACATGTAACTTAATTACCTATACGAATATTATAACGCTAAAGAGTTTGTTTGATTGTGTGTTTTTTGTTTGTTTGACAGCGATAATCTCAGGATCTACTGGAGCGAATTTAAAAATTCTTTTTGTGTTTAGTAGACCATTTATCGAGAAAGACTTTAGGCTGTATAACACCACGCTGCAACTAATAGGAGCGAAGAAACAATGGAAAATGGCTTCCGTTGCGCGCGCTGCGAAAACGGTTCAAGATATCAAAAATATATGTATGAAAGAATTATTTCTCTTGAAATGATCTAACAAAATATCCACAACAGTATGCGTCTCTATATTTTCAGGTTAACTCAATAGACCCGTTTTTATGGTAACAACAGTTCCACGCGGACGAAGTCGCGGGAACCAGCTAGTGTATAATAAACATTCTCACAGACGGCGGTAATCCACAAATATATTCTTTGTTTATTTCAGTCATGTTACAAAGTCAAGTGTTATGGATTAGAGAAATTACCTGCAAAGCCGACATGATAAAGTGGAACTTACAAGATTTATTAGTCGACGTAAAACCTGCTCAAAGTAAAGAAGAAGAAAATTACTACAATGGTTTGATAAAGCACAGAATGCGGGGGATTATTAAGATGCATCACGCTATGATAGAACTAACTGAGGATTATGCAGCTGTTTTTAAGAAGTGTCTTCTTTATGAGCAAATGCTTGCTTCTCCTATCATATGCATGACTGCCTATTGTTTTGCTGAGGTAGTAATTCTACGGATGAAATCTCACTAGTTACTTGAAGTAAATAAAATCGATTGTTTTCTGATATATGTAATTTTTTTAAACAAACTTGGCTACATTGTAGAAATTCGATGCTGGAGAAATACAGCTAATATTGCTTTTGGTCTGCGTTGCAGTCATTGTAGTGGCTTTCGTATCATGCTATTTATGCACTCATCTGTTGGAAAAGGTAATAAGTTAAGTTACATTTATTTCATTTCCTTAATATATACAAGGTGTAACAGAAGGGTGTGACAATACTTATACTATACATACCTATGTATGTATAGAATACAGCCCACTAGGTTTCAGAATTCTAAGTGTCATAGATTTCGAGTAATCATAAGTTGAACTTTCATTAAAATTTTAAGACTTGCAACCCTACATCTTATCATTTTGAGCGTTTATTGACTTTTGACGCTATCAAATGACACGGCGCGGCGGTGTCTCTCTGAGAGCGCGAGAGAGAGAGAGAGAATACGTTGCGTTAAAACTAATGCTAGAACGGGATGAAAGAATGTGTGCTTATTTCGGTTTCGTTCGGTCAGTGATCACTCGCTAGGGCTGCCACGAAATCAAGTGAAAAATATTATCTAATTTTTGTATGGTAAAAAAAATATGCGATTTAATTTTTCATACTTTGGTATATTACTCCTTACATGATATTTATGTATACTCTTTAATATTGTCACACCCTTCTGTTACACCTTGTATATTGTCTAATTAATACATCAATATGAATTCTATTACAGTAATATCTGTGTATAATATAGTATATGATGTCGTTTTGCAAAAAAATATGGTTAAAGTATCGTAAACATAATTTTGCTAGTTTACAATCAAACTGATGAACTTCACGACGCTTGGTTCGTTTTACAACGTCTGGATCTCTCCTGAATGGCTTTTATGTATAGGAGAAGACAGAGTTCACAGATTTATGGTACATACTAACACAAGTTTATAAACATATTTTTTCCAGTGTCAATCAATAAGTGACGCATGTTGGGACATTCCGTTCTGGAACGCAGGTCCGGTGGTGAGGTTCTATCTGGTGCTGATGATGCAGAGGTCCATGAGACCGCTGCCAAGCGTGGCTGCTGGCTTCGCCGATATCTCACTGCAGACTTATTCGAATGTAATATTTTTAGTGTAAGTATATTTAATGAAATTGTTGTGCCTTATAATACCTAGGGGCAAAAGTGTTGGTTATCACTAAAAAAACTGTAAATAGCTAATAACTCAAGGGCCAGAAACATGACGTTATTCTTGAAATGGAATATTGAATGGAATTGATATGGGTATGGAATATTGAATAACACATTACAGAGACCTTATATGTATTGCATGCATAATATTATCTAATTCGTCGGATTGTTATTATAAAACTATGTGCTTATTCAAGGTGACGTTGATTCATATATCTCTACATATACATACTTTGTCCACAATATGAACCTATCAATATAAAATAGTTTTTATTTGTTTCAGTCGATTACCCGTTCGTACTCCTGCTTCAATATGCTACGTCAAGCAGATTTTAATATATCTTAGATGTAACGCCAGCTACATATATTATATGTTTAATTTATTCATTACAAATAATTTACGTAAATAAATACAAGTTTTAATAAGTAAATATATTCAATAGTAAGAAACAATATTTACACATATTAACACTAATAGAACTAAAAAAGAGTATTTACATCTAAACTAAATTTAAACAATCTGCATGTGGTATGGAGCCAAGAACGCTGGCTGCATTCCCACGCTGGATTGCTATAGAAATCCTTTGCGCAAGGAACCAGCCAGCGTTCTTGTCTCTAGTGATGTCAATCAACATTTTATTTAATTTTTTTATAAAAGTCTTAGTGCTTTTACCCCACGGACCAAAAGTTTCGAAGCCAAGCGGTACGAAAATATAATCAGTCGATAATGATGTATATTTTCGCCGCTCCACGTTAAAGTAAATTGATTCTTTTTACAATTATTTTGTGATTTTACCCGAACGAAATTTGTTTAATTGTAATTTGAGTGCTTCTTAGTAATTACAACTTGAACGACTACTTTAACGGTTTTTAATAAACATACACTTTATGTATGATGATTCTACTAAACTTGGATAAATAGTAAGTAGGTACAATAAGATCATATATTTTGCTTGTTGACTTATATACTCGTCGCTTACTTCGATTACTCGACTAATTAACTAATCAATTTTTATTATAAGCAACCAGGTGTTTGCATCAAATTATCTACGTATCATTAAAACTCTTTCTCTAATTACAATGAAATATGAAGAACTTGAATATAATGGGCAAAAAACAGAAAGACAAGAAACATTGTGGTATTAATATTGTTTTATTTACGTGTCTCGCTCTGGTTCTAGTTAGTAGAACGGGAGAGAAGAAAATTAATGAATTGTTTAATTGTAGCATATAGTAGTATGCACCATAAATAGCCATTTTATATAATCAAGCAATAAACAACAAATCAAGTCATTACATAGTGGTTTAGTTTATAAAAACAAAACAATGCTCTTATTTCTTATTAATTACTGAGCCTGGAAGGAAGAAAGTGATAAAATGGCGTTGGCAAATTTAAAGAACCGTTTCTTGGTTTACTTCAATAAAGAAGATTTTGACCACACGGTTGGAATAGTGAATCCATTTGAATATCACAGTCTGTTCCTTGTAATGGCAAGGTTGTTTTCTGTCATGGATAATGAAAGGATTCAGAAATGGATGTAAGTATACAATATTAAAAATGATAATTTGGACAGGGAATGTAAATACCACAGTGCAGATTTAGATTCAGATTAATTCATAACAAACAGCAGTTACATGTCAATTTATAAAAAAAAACGATTCATTGAAAGATGTTTGATTTTTTTACTAATTACTTATACCGTGTCCATTTCACTGGGCCTCCCACTAATACTCAGCTATCTTCTATACCCACAATGAAGCTGAAAAGGGTCGAAATTCTGAACATTGAAGATAAAAAATCTTTATTAATGTAGTACAACAGTGTTCGTAAGAACAAAACATTGCCTAAGTATATCCTAGAGTTAGCCCGTACGTAACAAAATCCTGTTTCTCACGCTAGCTGCAAGTTGCAAGCTGTCGCTAGCCTGTAATGTGCAGCAGCAGTCATGTAGGTAGGCATGCAAACATGGCATAGCACAAGATATAATATTGGCTGGCACTCTACAGCCGCGTAGCGTTCTAAAATGATGTTCAGTATTCAGTATCAGTGATTCGTAAAAAAACACATCCAGTTTGGTTTATTAACCGACTTCAAAAAAAAGGAGGTTATTATGCTCTCTAATAGTTTTTTTTGTGGGTATGTTACGCCATTACTCCTGTATAAACTAGTTGTAGTTCTCTGGAAAGACATTAGATGGCGCTAGTGGAAATATTAAATCACAGTTATGTGACTGTATATATGTAAAGTAGTTTTAGTTCTTCGAATTGCCAATAGATGGCGCTAGTAGTACAATTAGATCGCAGTTTGGCAACAAAAGTGAATATTAGTAAGTAAATTAAGAATGAAAGTTTATTTGTCTTCTGATCCAGCAGATTGTCGTTTTCTTTACATCAATTCTTGTAAAGTGATCCAGTAGGCAGTACTGGAGATACTGTCATACTGTTGTTACCTCGGGTAGTAGGTAGCAAGGGAGTCCATATTTTTACAACTCCGTTATCCTCTCGTCAGTAGCTATGCTTTTGTGAATCATGCGTTGTCTATGGCACCGCGCCGCGAGCATGCCACACACCGGGCCCCAGGGTGGGTCTTATTAAATTCAGCTCATTTCCAAAAATACTATTCTATAAGTGCCAGCTAAATAGATTGAGGATCCAAACACATTAATTTTCAACTTCGCCGTGCTCATAATACCGCTAGTAAATAGATTTAAAAAAGTGGTAAAATAAAAATTATAATACTTTGAAAAATAAGGTAGGTACTAAGTTTTATGTATTTTTAAAACAATTTACTCCTGTTTATGTACCAATAATAATACAAGTAAAATAATAGTACACTTTTATTACCTATGTATAGAATTACAAACTCATTCGTTGCAAAATATCGTACCTATTGTCGTGCAAAAATTAAAGCAGAAATGACTCTTAAACACCACCACAAAAGAAATACGTCGTAGGTGCCGTGCGTGTATTCGTAACAGAGGAGCTGTATTCGAACAGGATTTGAAATAAAAATAATTTTGATTAATTTCTGTTGTTTGTATTTTAGTTGGTACCTCATTTATTGAACAAGCCGATAAGTATCATAGCATTTTTTTATGTCGTTGTAATAAGTGATAAATGGAGAACTTTTTTAATGCATACTACCTCCAGAATCGCAAGTGGTTTTTTTTAAAATCACTGTGAAAGTTGAACTTAGATGTCAAGCTTAAATTTATTTTTTCACTTTATGAGTTCTACATCAGTTAGGTAGTTCTAATTGTATGTAATTTTGCTTTCCGTGGCTTAAGCATGCATTTGAGATTATAATCACATGAAAACATCCGGTCTAAAACGGATTTTAGAAATGTTATTTAAGTGAATAGGTACAATTTCGGTGAAAAACGTAAAATTTACAAAACAAATCTTTAAAAAAAAATAGGAGGCCAGGGATTTTTTTTGGCCAACTTGTATTCTCTAAATACGTACCTGAACACGCTCACTAAGTTTGTCGGACCCTCTACAGAAAACCCTGTATAAAAATAAATCATTATATAACTAAGTGTAAATCGGGTTTAATATCATGAAAAAACAAAATTGAACTTGTCATCGACGGAAACGAATCCGCTAGCTTTTGGCTCAGGGATCGTTTCCGATTTTTCTGTTAAATAAATTTGTCAAATGAATCGTACGGAATCATTGTGATTTGGAAAAATCCTTTCCATACCGATTGATTTCCGTCTCAATCGAATCGGATTCGTATCCGACTCATTGTGAAACACACCGCTGGAGCGGTAATGCAACCGAAAAAAGTAAGCTTTCCATAGCAACCGTGCTGCGAGCATGCCCCAGATAACGGTCGGATGACATTGCTCGTACTCCACCGTAAGGCAAAAAAAATATTGAAATCGGTACATAATTTCGTGATTATGAACCGATTTATATATATTTTTTTAATTCGATGAAGGTGGTCCGTGGAACTAATATGAGAGAAAGAGAGGGATGAAATGAAAATCCTTGAAGTTGTTTCTTAGATGTTTTTTTTAATTCGAACCAAAACTTTTTGTGAAAAAAAAACAATAAACCAACATGTTGATAAAGTTTATGCAAACCAATTAACATTATATTTCCAAAACGACGACTCGGATTTTGATACAGTTTTCTGTGATATGTTGAGAAATGATTGGTGCATATTTTTAGCGGTGTATTACGATGACAACTCACCAGAGAGCGCTGCTGTATGCATTATATCTTCTAAATTATTAGCTCGATTTTGATGCGGTTTTCTCCGATAGGCTTAGATGTTTTGTTTAGTAAATGAATTTATTCAAGTGATTAATAATGTGGATGACGCACTTGAGGAAGATTTATGCATACATTTGTTAGCGCCTTAAACTTATAATAATTTCTACATTGAGTTTATTAGTTCGGTGTAGTTTATTAAGTTATTAGTGACAGTAGACCTGAAGCCGATTTTGGTTTTATTAAAATATTTTTTATTTTTCAGGTACATCTCACCAATAGCTGTCTTTATAAGCGCGTCGACAGCTTTTACTATACTCCTCATATCTCTAGTAGAATACGTCGGTAAAGCCAAAGTCCACGCTATCACGGAGTGCGGAAGTTATTTCATCGTGATGATGGAAACACTACTCATTTTGTATTCCATACAATTTGGTAAGAAAAAATATCATAAGTTTCTGCAAGCATTGAGGGATGATTTTCGATATGTATGCACTGAAGGAGTCAAATACAGGTATGTAGCATAAATATTATATTTTTGAAGTGTGTACTCTTATACAAAGAGCTCATCATCCCCACAGTCATCTTACTGAATTGTATTGGGTAGATCTACATAATAAGTATATGCATGAGAAATCTACACTGACAAAAGATTCCATAATATATATGTATATTATAGCACTGTATGCAAACATTCACTCTGCATGAAAAGTAACTACTGATAAACTAATCCTATCACTAATCCCAGCCTCAGCACCAAATAATCTTCGAATGTTGGATGCTGTACATTTGCTTTATATTTTGCAGGGAAAGATTCTTCGGAAATCAGCTGCTTACATTTAAACTATGCTTCTTAGCGGCCATTTTTAATGCCATCATGGGCAGTGGTATTGCAGTTTCAGCTACTTTTGCATTATTATACGTTCTACTGATAAAGGAAGATACAGTGAGACCTCTGCCTTTTCCTTTCTGGATCTTCGGTTTCAACTTGCATGCTTCTCCGGTCTACGAAATTGTATTCATCGCATCTATCATGTTTACTTTGATACATGTTTACCAGTATATATGTATGTATACTTGTAGACTATATTTTTACATAGTTTTTGAGGACTTTGGTATCTTAATTTAAAAAACATAATGATCAAAATATGTTGACAAATCAGCAGAATAATTGAGTAGCATATCCCCATAAAATATTCAGTCGGATAAAATATCCCTATAAAATATCGCTGCCAGTGTGGTACTGATGTCGACCAGCTCGGGCACCACGGCCTCTCATGTTCGAGGAGTGCTGGTAGAATTAGCCGCCACGCTAGTCTGAACGACATCATCCACTGGACTTTTTCCACTGCCAATGTTGCAGCTATGCTCGAACCGAGCGGTCTAGCACGTGACGATGGGAAAAGACCTGACGGTATGACTCTTGTGCCATGGAAGTTGGGTCGGCCCCTTGTGTGGGACGCAACTTGCGTCGACACATTGGCGCCGTCTCATCTGTCTTTGACACGGTGTCGGGCTGGAGCGGCGGCTATTATTGCCGAGCAACACAAGAGACGCAAATGTGCTAACCTCGGCCGTTGTTACATATTTGAGCCTTTTGGAGTCGAGACTTTGGGGCCGTGGGGTCCGGGAGCCCATACTATTTTCCAAAACCTCTCGGAGCGCTTGGTTGACGCAACGCGTGGCCAAAATGCTGGCCTTTTTCTGGCTCAACGTATCAGCATTGCCATCCAGCGTGGTAATGCGGCCAGCATGGGCACGCTGCCCTCTGGTAGTGGGCTGGAGTATGTTTAGTATTTTTTTTCCCTTGTTTATATATATTTTTATTGTAAATAAAGTATTAGTCGGATTGAGTCTTTTTAAAGTCAGTTAAAAATTTAACAATAAATAAAACTTTTAGTGAAAGGAAGACAGAAAACTGTTTGAAAGCACGGGCAAATAAATTCAATGTTCCAACATTTCAGTTCAATTGGTAACCCAAGTGTTGTGGGTCCGCCAAATAACTTGCAAGGCTGACATGATCACTTGGCATCTACAAGACCTATTGATTGACGTCACTCCAGCTAAAACCAAGGAAGAACAAGAATACTTTAACGCTTTGATAAAACACAGATTGCGAGCTATTATCAGAATGCACCATTCCATGATAAAATTGACTAAACAATATAGTGCAATATTTAAAAAGATTTTGCTTTTTGAACAAGTTGTATCTTCGCCTATAATATGTATGACCGCGTATTGTTTTACTGAGGTAAGGATGATACTGAAATATTGTATAACGCTTCTCGCTCTTGAGTCGTATTTCCTCATGACTGAGGGTCGTGACTCCGCCGCCGAATCAATTCTATATAAATAAGATAATAATATAAAATAAAATAAAAATATAATAAGATAAATGATCTATACAACACAAAAATAATTTTTAAAATCGCACCAGTAGTTCTTGAGATTAGCGCGTTCAAACAAACAAACAAACAAACTCTTCAGCTTTGTTATATTAGTATAGATTATAAAACTATTCTTATATTATTTATAAGTAAAGTTTATATAAGTATCCTTTACCTTTCAGAAACTCAAAGTTGGTGAAATACAAATGATACTGCTTTTGTTATGTTTTGCAGTCATTGTGGTGGTTCTAATACCTTGCTACTTATGCACACATCTGCTAGAAAAGGTAACAGTAAATTTGTAGGCAGCATAATACAATTGAATGTACAATGTACATAGTAACCAGTAAACAGTACGGCGACAGTAACAGTTTTTCGTAAAATTATCAGTGTTTTGTAAGTTGTTTTTCTTCTGTAGGTATGTTTAAATAAATTTCCGCACCAGTTAAATAATTATGGTACTAATATCACTAAAAGAAAGTATTGACGCGTTCTATAACACACTCAACTAGATTTGAATGATTGCCTTTGTGTGTTTAGGTATATTAAATTCACTGTATTATAGTTCCCGTAAGGTATGTTTTAATTTAGTTGTAATAACCGGCTAGCACTTACGTCGTAAAAAATAGCTCGACAAGTTTCGGAAAACTGAGGTTTCCATCATCAGAAGGACGAGTCAGCACGCGCGTCCCTGTTGGCCGCCTCTTCCAGACTGATTCGTTCGCCGACCCGCTGCCACACCCCCGCGCCTCTGCACCCTCTGCGCTCTCGCAGCCGCTCGCGCACCGCGACGGGTGAGGATAGGCGATCGAGGCGCCACCGGAGGATCGTGTATTTCTTCCTCATCGCTTGAGACCCTTGCACCAACATATTGGGGTCTGCGCACACTATGCTGACCGTGTCTAGTGGCAGATGTTCAGCTTCAACGGCTTCCCGGCCAGAGTTTAAAACAGGTCTCCACACATGTGCCAATGTTCATCCTCGGTCTCGATCCAATCGGACCTTTTAAAAACACATTGTGATCAGGAGATACATACATAGTTAGTCGGGGTGCGGCAGCGGGTCGGCAAATCAGTCTGGACGAGGCGGCCAACCGGGACGCGTGTGTTGAAACCTCAGTTTTCCGAAACTTGTCGAGCTAATTTTTTCGAAGTAATTTTTGACGTAAGTGCTAGCCGGTTATTACAACTAAATTATATTAATTTTAGTCCATCATGTAAGTGATTATTTGTTAAAAGCAAGCAGTAAACATAGACTAAGCTAACTTATCTAATTCCCTACTGCTCCTACATGATATGTATTGTAAAGGAAGAAGTAGCTATACTACTAGTGGACACTCGCAGCTGTACACACTATATTTCAGCATAAAAAGTAGCCTCTAAGTCCACATATACTACCTACATACCAAAAAACGTGACGATCCGTACAGACGTTTTTGAGTGATTAGACAGAGACACAGAGACAGAGAAACAGAACAAAAAGTCTATAACTCGTTGGAACGTGTTCTGTTATAATAATTTCTATGTATCTCCAAACATATTTTTTATATCTTCAATGGTCAGACTTTCGACCTTCTTTGGATTTATTATATGTACACAGAAAATATAGATTTTCCTTGTTTGTCTTTGAAATATTCTTCCTTCCAGTGTCAGTCAGTGGCAGACGCATGTTGGGACATCCCGTTCTGGAACGCAGGTCCGGTGGTGAGGGTCTACCTGGTGCTGATGATGCAGAGGTCCATGAGACCGCTGCCCCTAGTTGCGCCTGGCTTTGCTGACATCTCGCTGCAGACGTATTCTACTGTAAGTATTTTTTTATAAATAATATGGGTAAAGGGCGCTCCTCTCCCTCAACTCCCACCATGCGTCCCGGTCGAAGAGCTCCTCACGCCAGGTACCCCGAAACCGGTCGAGATCCCGACGATCTTTGCCCAGAAGCGGGAGAGTACAAGATAACAAAAAAAAAGTTCATGACCACTAGCAGGGTGCTGACAATAAAATGAAATACTCGAACATAATATATTTGTCAGAATATTGTCTTACATTGATCTTAAAATAAAATTATGCTGGCCTTTTTCTGGCTCAACGTATCAGCATTGCCATCCAGCGTGATAATGCGACCAGTGTGCTGGGCACGCTGTCCTCTGGTAGTGAGCTGGAGCACTTAGATTATGTTTAGGTTTTTCGAAAGATTTTCTAAGTGCCCCTGTTTTGTAGCAGTTAGAAGTAGTATGTATAGTTTTCTTCCCTTGTTTTTATATATTAATATAGTAAATTATAATATTGAATCATATATTCTGCTGTAAGGCATACAAATATTATGTGTGATAGTTATAAAACAGATTATTTTTTAGACAAATTACCATAACTCTCAAACTCAGATACTCGGTAATGAAACGCCACTCCTGTTAGCCCTTCGAACTCCTATGATTGGTGGATCACTGTCGTTAGTTTCCTTCTAATTAGATTCCCTTTTTTTTAGATGATCACGCGAGCGTACTCCTGCTTCACTATGATACGACAAGCCGATTTTCACATATCTTAAATACCGCACCTTATTGTATATTTTTCACAAATTACATCTTCAACACTTAATGATAAACATTCTTTACATAAATAGATCTTTGTAATTATCTAGATCTTATCTTTCTTTGATTCACACCATAGCACATTTTCTCTCTATCACTACTAGTCTTTGTTTATTGGTATCAAATAAAGGTTAAGGTACTAAAACTATATCTTAGTGATACAAGACATACAAATCAATAATATTAATAGGTATTCCACCACACTCCACACAGTGTATGTAATAAAATGTTCGTAACTTACAGATTGAAGCAATTGAAGTAACATGGGTAATTCTTTCAGCCCATTATTTTATTTACCCTCGTCCCTCGTCTGGGGTGAAAGTAGTCTGGTCACGTGGTAGAAGCAAACACTTTGGTGTTGCCCGTTATCGCAATTATTTACCTCTTTTGTTGCCGCTGTTTGCTACTGACGTGATCTTGCCACGGAAATTTTGGTAGTGTTTTAAGCTGTTTGTTTGGCAGTTAGAATATTTTTTTATGTGTCAGTTAGAATATAGGTATTTTTTATTGATATTATTTTTGAGTTATTCTTTGCTATTGTAATCAAACTGTATGTGATTTGAAACTTAATAAATAACCGTATTTATTCACTGGTGTTTTAATTGCAATTAATAACGGAATAAAATAGGTAAATTAGGGAAGGCCAAACAAGGTTCGTATAAATGAAAAAAAAATGTTAGAATTGAATCCATAAGTAAATTTTATGCAAAGAAACGTAAACAAAAAACGTAACATGGTGATTTGCGTTCATCAATTTGTACAAATAAGTCAATTTAATTAAAGACACTGTGCAGTTATACAACTTAATATAAACTACGCGCGTAGTTTATTATTGTATACTGCGTACAAAAAATGAAGCTCAATTAAAATTAGCATTAGCCCGATACAAAACTTAAAAATATTTGTCTAGTGCATTACCCCGTACCTACAGTCTACAACACGTAAATTGTTCCACTCGACTGCGCTGAAAATAGACAAGAAGGAAGGATTTTATCCAATAATAATTCTCACTTGAGTCGCTCTATTTGCTCGCCGTCGCGATCTGATATTGAATATGGATAAAGTGAATTATATTCAGAGTGGCTGCCACCGTCGACTCGCAGATCCAGATAAGAGGATTACTTACAACTTATAATTGGTTCTCGCTATTCGAGTGAATAAGAGAAAAACTCAGTGTCCCTTTCAAGCACCTCTTAACTTCTAAGATAAAGGCAGCAATTATATCGTGCGACTTCTGAATTCGTTAACGCGGGCCTTTTATTTCGACGCTGATTGTTTTATTGGACGACAGAGAGTTATCATCTACCTTTATTGGAAGACCACTTAGGTACTGCCTGTTTTATTTTGTGACGTTTAGGTAAGTGGTTAATAAAAGTGTCTCCCCAGAGACTGTTGAGTATAACTGGTGATTTGTTATTGGTACCTGGAATTTCCTTAATTAACAAATTATAAATATGACATTAATATTATCCAATAATAAAATATATTAGCTTTTTGTTTTTGCCAAACATATAAAAAAAATATCTTAAAAAAATATTTAGTTTTAATGTATTAAAAAAAAACTACATTAACTTGTTTTTATGCTTTTGAGTCGAAACAAATAATATTAAGTAACTCATAAAATTTTACTATAAAAGTTATTGTTTCTGAGTTTATATATAGGTTTATTTCAGTTTTTTCTCAACTTCTAAGAAATAAATTTATTGTAATAAACAAATAAAAATAACACCCACCAACCTTCCAACTGGAAGTGTACGGGACATTTCCAGTACCTGCATTCATGCACAATAGAAGTTAAAAGCCGATGTTAATTGAATCGGCTCAGATTGCAGCCTGCGTCGGTAGCGACGTAATCGAGTTAGTAGCAAACATGGCCGTGCCACTCGATCTGACACTTTTCACCTCACAGCTTGTTACAAATGGACTATCGTCTCTCTTTTGAGTCGTATTTCCTCTAGACTGAGGGTCGTGACTCCCCTGCAGAATTAATTCGTTAGGGGAGTTCTATTCGGCAGAAACATCGTGGTAGGCACCCAGGTCCTTTCACGAAAGACACGTCATGTCCTCGGATATTATGGTCCTCAAACATGTCGGTTTCCTCACGATGATTTCCTTCACCGTACAGCAAGTAAATTCACACATAACTTAAAAATACAAGATTCAAACTAATGTATGTCTGGATGAAACAGACACTGAAACCACTGAGCCACACTCGCTCCTGGCCACGCCTGTACGAACTTATGTACTTATTTTTCAGAATTATTAGTAAGAAATCGCTGATATCTTATTTCGAGCAACAATCTTACCAAAAACTAAGTTTCCATCCACATCTGCAGCGACTGTAGTCACAGTAGTTAGGGCGTTAGGACAGACTGTCCCAGGTTTACTCCGGGACACAGCTGAGTACATTAAGCCGAGGCTTTATGTTCCTGCAAGATGTAATTATTACTACAGACCGCTTGTACCGAATGGGAAATAACTTGGGAAGACGACGACTTTGTTGTTGTTTGGGACAAAATTGGACGAGTGAGATTATATTGTTGTAAACTTAAATCGACGACTGATATACTTATTGAAGTAAATAGAGGTTAACTTAGTTCGTTTAAGTTATGATCACTCATTCATTTATTTTGATAATGCTGGCAATACTTCAAAACGCATACTGTATTTAATCAATGTTGGTTTCTGTATTATCGCAAGATATGAGTAACGCACAATCAATTAAGCACACAATGCAGACATGTTAACCCTTACACCCTTTTGAATAGCGCGAGCCCGCAGTTTTATAGTTCATAATGTTTTTAAGTGCGGGTGCACTACCGACTAGATTTATTTAGATGGAATTTGGCATGGGTGAGACTTATATTTTACACATAAGCTAGCAACGACGCTGGACGTCACCCGTCAGTCTAATGAAACTGCAATGCTTTTTTGCAAAATCTTTTAAAACACCGAGCTCGCAATCATAAAACGTCTATGAAATCCAACTTTAGTGCCAAGCTAAGAAATAGCCAGACGCTTAATTAATAGGTAAATCGCAAGTCATATTTACACAGCACAGATCTTCATCTAGAGAATTTAAAGTATCTAACTGTTTAAATTGAGTCTCAGGGTGGACTGGCTGGCTTATAATATCTACAAAGCGATTTACTTTCATAAATCTGGGCTTCAGGGAGCTGGTACGTAAGTGAATTAATTCCTAGATTACAACCTCATGGCTGAGTCCGGTGAGCAGGAACCAGAACTTACTAAATGCTGATTGAGTAAAATTTGACAAAGTGGTTGGTTTGGACTGCTTCTTGGCAGGAAGTAATTATGTTCATGTATAATATGTTACATGCTCAAAAGGTTGCTTTTTAATTTAAGTTCAGCTTACTTATGTAGTTGTTGTTTCGTTGTTTTTAACCTATAACCTGAAACAAATACAGTAATTTGTATATTTTAGCTTTGCTTATTCCACTTTCAAGCCGTAACGGAGCGATGGATCATCCTAATAATATATGGAGGGTCCGAAGCATAACATACATAGGTGACTTTATAACTAGTAACAACTCGAGCAAATTCACGGGTATCCACTAGCTATCAATAGTAAGAGTATATGCAATTTGGATGCCATCATCATTACAAAAGTGATTCTTATCACTACCTTCCGAAACCTAAATACAGTTTTTACTTATTTTTAACTTATAATAAGTTAGATGGCGTCAGAGGCGACCACTATCCATTTATTTTTAGTAACTAAGTTACTCTGTACCGATGTCCGAAAACAGGCCTTGCAGCCTAGGCTTGGGCTGAGGGTCAACCTCTGGGATGGATCCACTGATGTTTCAAGAACATATTATATTATTTTTTGTATGCACAAAAAATAATGTGCAGGTTTTTTATTTTTTTTTTGTTTTTGTTTACATTATTTTTTGTAAACTTAAATAAAAATAGATTTTTTTGTTTGTTGTTGATAGTTTATTATACCTGGCTGGCTTTGTAGACCACGATAAGACCGCTTTACCGCTAGTAATCCGAGAGCCAGCTCGGTTGATTCGGCTCGTTAATCCTAAGTACTAGTTATTGTCTGTCATAGTCATTTATTCATATTAGATATTTGATACACGTCACAGAAATACAAGTAAAAATAATCAATTAAAATAATAGTATATACAATAAAAAACCGGCCAAGTGCAAGTCGGACTCACGCACCGAGGGTTCCATACAAACCAAGATTCAAGGTCGACTGGAAGTACCCTTTAGGTTTTGATTCCCTTGCAAGTACTTGCGAGTTTCAAAATATGCAGCTTAAATTGCTGTTTCTTTTGATTGCGTTGACATAGAAGTTTGATTTTGCTACAGCTTAAAGGTATTATAGACCTGAGTATTTGGTATGAATTTCAATTTAATACCTCTACGCGTTTATGAGAAAATGGAAGTTTAAGATTATTAAAAAAAAAAATATTTTGTGATGTAACTAAAAATTTATGGTTTTCGTAATTTTTCCTTTATCTATGCTATAAGACGTTGCTTCGTACCAAATTTCAAGATTATGAGTTCACGGGAAGCACCCTGTAGGTTTTGATTCCCTTGCAAGTGTCGAAAATTTGCGGCATAAATGGCTGTATCTTTTGATTGCGTTGGCTTAGAAGTTTGATTTTTTCACAGCTTCAAGGGACAGTAGACCTGAGTAATTGATATAAATTTCAGCTTCATACCTCTACGCGTTCCTGAGAAAAAGGGTCTTGACAGACGGACGGACGGATGGACAGACGGACAACAAAGTGATCCTATAAGGGTTCCGTTTTTTCCTTTTGAGGTACGGAACCCTAATAAAATACAATAACTATTGCGAACAAAAAATATTTAATTAAATTTTTGTACACGGTACTGTTCGACGGTAGTTGCAATATATATATGTACATAGGATGAGTTGTCACTTACACGGAACCTATAAAGAATCGGCTTTTACTTCTATATCTGTTTTAAGTAAGAAAAATAAATTATACATTTTAAAATGACTTATATACTATAGTTTTTAAAATTTACTTCAATATGGACAACTTTTTTTCTACGATTTTTGTGAATTTGCGAAATAATATCAGCTGTAACAAATATAATGTGTTGGTTGAAATTTAGTCTCAAGTCTAACACTAATTAATACGAGATAATCAATTTATTTTTACATTACTGGGCTATAGACCAATAAATCACAGCTTAAAAGATTTCAAAAAGACTTAATTTATTCAAAAAGATTTAATTACTAAATTCCAGATAAATTCAATCTTGTTGGCGCTAAGTAGTTTTTAAATTAATAATGGAAGCCTAAAATTTGATTGAATGTACGTAAACTGTAATCCCACCAAAAACATTCTGTAAAAAATTTGCCAAGTCTCGATAGAGCTGCTTGTTTATCTCTAAAAAGTAATGAAATCTCTAGAATTAGTTAAGCCAAGTCTAAGGTTCCTTACTGCGATTTATTTATTATTATAGTTAATTTTACGTGACTTTGACGTTGTGACGTCGTATGTACTGCGTTGTCATATTTCTCATAAAAACGCTAATTTGGCTGTACTCTTACGTTTTCTCATCAGGGTCACCAGGTAGTCCAGATCTTCTATAAATCTTGTTTTGATAATTTTTCCTTTATGTGGGCACTAAAATCTACCTCTGTACCAAATTTCAGCTCTCTAGGTGTATGGGAAGTACTAGTTATATTTTGATGATCAGTGAGTGAGTCAGTGTCGAAAATGCGAAGCTTTGCATTAGCATAACTTCGGAACTAATTGATCTACCAACTTGAAATTCTGGATTTCAAGTGTGTTATTACGAATTTCTAGATGACGAAAATTTTAAGCGTTTTAATCCTATCCAGAGATTCTCAAATAGGGGGCTGAAAATGCGGCGAAATGGTTCCAGTAAAGGATGGTACGGCAGTTTGCTTCGCGCTCGACTTAGCGGGGGCACTGCCGTGCCCCCAGATTTGTTTTAAACTTAAACGCATTCTGCAATAAAAAAAGATGTACAATTATGTTCTAAATCAAACGTATATTAAATACAAAAGGCCATCAACTGTGACTCGATCACCTATTAGTAGAGGACTTTTTGCCCTCAACACTACTTAGACGGCTTATATGGATTAATGATCTTAGAGCCCACTCAGGAATTGTGTTCTCAATGTCTATTATTTCAACGAGTTGCTATTAGATAATCCTGCTATATCATAGTACTTGTAGGTCGTCTTAGTGCTTTAGGCTTAGTGGTAGGTTTGTAAGAGGATTGGGCAATATTTGCTACAATAATTTAGCGAGATCATTCAATTTTAATCGTTTCTTACAGACAAGAGTCCATTCAATACAATTTCTTGTCATTATTTGATAAAATTAAGTTAAAATGGATACGTGTTTAAGAGTTATTGTTCAAGCAGGTTTTAGTTTTTTTTAGTTTTGTTCTTCTGCAACTCTTACTCTCTCATTTGATATTTTAACCGATTTTAAAAAAGGAGGTTGACAAGTCTTTTGGAAGCTTTTTTGTTTGTATGTCACGCGATTACTCCGTTACTTATGAACCGATTTCAATAAAAAGTTTTAGTCGTTAAATTAATTAACTTCCACCTAGTAAAATGAAAGCACACAAAGCTCATTCCTTGAAACCCAACTCATTAAATCAAAAATATAATTAAAATACGAGTAAATCGACTTCTGGACAATACGTCATCTGCCCAGAACCAGTTTGGGTGAAATATCAAATTACGTAGCCAGCAAGTAATACTCAAGTAATGGCTGTTCACACGGTCGTTGGATAAATTGCAGTTTTAATTAAATTTTGCGGAAGCAGGTACAATAATGCGGGAGTGTGATGAAGCCTTTATTTAACGGGTCGATGATGAATTAATATTTCGGTGAATAAATTACAGGAGAGGCTGTATTACGGCGGGGAAATGTTAAGAGGCCTTTTTAATAAGTGTTTCAGGTATGAGATTTACTGTGACGGTAAAGTTAGCTAAGTTTCTATGGTTTGTACAGATCGGTTTACATGTATTTAAATATTTTATACTAATCGTAGTATTATCATAATTTTAGGTGTCTAAACATAATTTACTTCATATATTTGTATATATACATTAGGATCTATTCTTACAGAAGAGACCAGAGAAGAATAAAGTAACGAGTTACGAGGTTTATTAAGGAACAATACGAGATCACCGACAATATTAAGAGAGCCACTCATAAAGCTCAAGGCTTGCTATTTGGATGTTTTCGTTTTTAACTGAGTACTCTTGGTAATGAGAAAAGATAATGATAAAAGATGATCATTGATCAACGGAAGACCAGCGCTGAATGCTTGCATCCAGTACATGCTGAGCTGTGACATGAAGCTTTTAACTTACTCATAATTTGTAATAATATATTTTTGCTTGTTTTTATTTGTTGATTTCATGTTAAAATAAATGGTTTTTATTCTTATTTTTATTATATTGATGGTAAATACTAGTCCCTCAACTAGAGCAAAACCAGACAGAAGATCACACTACCAAGTGTTATCTTACTTCCTTCTGGTTTTCCTTAATTTGCTCCTTTCCCTCACCAGCACACACAAAACTCCATATTATTTGGTCCACGTTCACACGAGCCGGCCGGAGGTGGGAACGCTCAATTATGTCGGCGACCGGATGTGAAAAATTAATGTGTTCAGTAATGGCCGCGCCGACTGCTGGCAGAGAGTGATCGCTGCAGCCTACAGTATCTTTGCTGCTTTTGGACTGTGATAATAGCGACTACTCGTATGTGTATTTATTTAGTACCTACTAGTAAAACAGAATATTGACTGGCCTGTTAGCTTAGTTGGTAGTGGTTCTGCCTTCTAATCTAGAGGTCGCGGTTTCGATTCCCGCATAACACAAGTATTTATGTACTTTAAAAAATCATAATTCCTTGTGTTGAGTCTGGTCGTTTGTATGTATAATAAGTATGTATTTACAAAAAAAGGATATAAGTATTATATCCGTTATCTAGTACCCACGATACAAGCGTTTGCTTAGTGTGGGGCTAGATGGCACTGTGTGCAATGTTCCAGAATATTAATTTATTATTTATTTAGAAAAGCTAGTAAAGTTGCCTGAAAACATGTTATCTTTCTATACATATAACTAAGCAGGAAGGTTGACAGTCGGGACATTGAAGACATTAAAAAAAATTAGAGATACGAGTACTGTTTAGAATTGATAACACAACACGTTTCATCAATTTACATAATTTTTGAGTGTTTATCTGTGTCTTTGTTTGTCTTTAAAAGCTCATCACTCAGAAACGGCTGAACGGATCATCCTGCTTTTTTGGTATTTATGTACATAGGTATTATGGAAGTCTTGGGGGTTTCATGTAGCGTCTACTAGTTTCTGAATAAATCAATAAGTCATAAAGTTTTTTTTTAAGTTAAAGCCCCTTGGCTCACCTTGTAGTATGCTGATTATTGCTCATGGATGCTAGCAGGTGCTGATGAGACAAGACAATATTGTAGACTTGTGTAAATATAACAAGTAACTTGTACACTATCAAACTTTCAAATTGAATGAGTTAGTTCTTCTTTTATTATATCATATTAAAGTTTAATTTAGATCATGGCTAATGCGTCAAAAGTAATTCGATATTAAGCATTTTGTATAATTTTTATGTTTTATCAAAGTTTGTCGTAGACAAGTCACGTGCTAACTCGGCTCAATGTATGGCATCTAGTGCTGATGCATGTCAGCATGTGCTGACGAGACAAGGACAATATAGGAGACATACATATACTGGGCTGGAGCACTTAGATTATCTTTAGGCTTTTCTAAAGATTTTCTAAGTGCCCCTTTTTGTAGTAGTTAGAAGTAGTATGTTTAGTTTTCCTTCACTTGCTTTTATATTTTATTATTGTTATTAATACATATACCATGTATATTTGGGTAATTAGATGAACTAGTGATTCTACTGGAATATTGTTCATTTGTTTCTTTTTATTGCCAGTAAATAAAAATATATCTTTATGATTTTAGCCGTATTCTACATAACTGTAAGTTACAGTCTGTATGTGAGTGTGCGATACTTTTTTAAAATGGATAGAATTTGAAAGTGACGACCTTCTCGAATTCAATATACACTACACGTGTAAAAATTTCGTTATGTATGTTTGGTGGTTACTGTACGTGATAGAAATATTTTTTTTTGTTTCAAATTAGAAATATTCCAATGTATACAACGTAATGTTTTTGAAAAATGATAAAATAGGCTAAATATTACGAGACCAGGAAAATAATGTTAATCAATAGAATCACTTATTTTAATATATCAAGAATAAGACACGTTTCTTGTACAGAACCTATATGTAGATGGCAGTTTTAAAGATTTTTTATTATTTATAATATTTACCTTCCACACCCTTCTCAACCTTTTCCCATCGTCACGCTTTCCTGTGTCAATAGACAACTCATGAAACCAGGACGAAGACGGCATTAATTAGAACCAGTTAATTATTAATTAACGTCAAATTGGGGTATATGACTACCGTAAGTTTTTTAATGTATAAAACTTTTGTTTTAATGTGTGTGTTATAACAAAAAAGATGCGCGATATTTAAATTATTTTGAGTTACATACTGAATATACGTTTTATCTTATTTTATGAATGTATACCCTACTCTTAAAATATTTTTACTGGGGTTTATACGAGTATGTATCGTAGTCCACGGTAAATGTCTAACAATCTAACAAAATCAAATAACAGACATGTTTAAGTTTTTTTTAAAGATGGTTAACAAGAGCATACCGTTAATTGATTAATAAGTTTTAACAATACTAATTTGAACAAATTTATCATTGTACAAGAGAATCTTTTCCATTCACCCCTAAAGCCTTTATAAGTGGAACAATGCGGCTTTTTAAAGATCAAAGAGTTAATTAATTAAGTAAATAGACAAATGAAATAGATAATTCTTTCATGCATCTTTATTTTCTTATTCAGTAGAAATCTCATTTATCGATATAATCCGTAAGTCGATTTAACTTGAAACAAGTATGAAATAAGTAGCAAGAAATAAGTCTAAAACAAAAGCGTATTCCTTTAGTTTTCTGTTAAAAAGCAATCCACTCGAAATAAAGTTGATGTGCAGACATCTCAACAAGTTTTCGTCTGTCTACGGCTCTTAAATTATTATCTATAGTAATGTATTAATTTATAGGTAACGTTTTTCAATAAACTTTAAAAACCTTTTGAAGTACTTGAGACGTTACAGTATTCATATAAACTCTTGATTACTTAAACGCTTGTGACTTCTTTGAAATCTATATACATAAAACTCAAAGATGACTGACTGATTGACTGACTGACTCATATAGTGTCTATCAACGCACAGTCCAAACCACTGGACAGATTGGGCTGAAATTTGGAATTAATGTAGATGTTTTGACGTACGCATCCGCTAAGAAAAGGATTTTTGGAAATGTCACTTTTAAAGGGGTGAAACAGGGGATGTAAGTTTTCCTTCTTAATGCGAGCGAAGCCGCGAGCACCCACTAGTTCAACATAAAATCTCCATATATTACACATTTTTATTTTGTTTTAATGTATTCAAGATTTGTTCTCAATCAATTTTACAGTTGGAAAGCCTGCATATACGTTGTAATATTACCAATCAACGTTTACTATCATGGTTCAATTATATCAAACATATTTTTTAACCCGTTATACCAGACTTTGTGAACAGTGGCGCGTTTTAGTATCGGAGGCCAGGATCCAGTTGGGTCGCAGCGCCAGCTAAAGTAAGTACGAGTATGTAAGTACACCTGATTAATGCACTATAAGAATAGAAAAAGAATATATATTCCGGGACATTGCACACAGCGCCATCTAGCCCCATACTAAGCAAACGCTTGTGTCGTGGGTACTAGAGAACGAATATAATACTTATATACTTTTCTTTTGTAAATACATACCTACTTAAACTTTTATTGGAAAATGAGCGAAAATAATCACGACCGGCAGGATTCGAACCTGCGTATTTCTGCTACCGTCAGAACGCCTTAACCACTAGGCTACGGTCTACTAACTGCCAGGCGCGAAAATCCACACTCATTTCCATACACTTCAGACTGAGCGGCTGATGGAGCCACTTGTGCTGTCAGAATATGTCTAACATACATCGATATGAGTATATCGATGTACTATGGACACCTGATATGACGAGAAATGGGCCTTTAATTTATTAAACAGGTGCAGGTTAGCACTTAATAAATTAACTCATAATACATACCTACTTATTATACATACAAACGACCAAACTACTATGTTTTACCATTGATGAGAACTATTATAACTAAACTAAACACACTAAAATCTGTCACTCTAATACTCAATAATAATAGTCTGTTTCATTTGAAGCTTATATCCCTGCCAGATTAGTTGTCTGGAAGAGATCGCTCTCAGCGATAAGGCCGCCAATTAAGACGCTAATTTAAATTTATATGAATTTTTGTTATGCTTTAACTGTGGTGTTTTAATAAAGTATATAATCTATCTATCTAATATAAACTCACCTACTTTTCACAAACAATACATACTACAAAGACTACAACCACTCACTGTATAAACTTCACTCGTAAAATTCAATAAAGAATGCACTCAGATATCATGGCAGCGCGTCTTTATCACATCCGAAAGCTTCTTCGAGATCTGTTGCAGCTACTTGGTACCAGAGTCACGTAGGGCCTCTAACCGTCCCGGTGTTACCTAACAAATTGATATTTTCAGATACTTTTGTACAACGACTTTGAAGTATTGAGACACCTACGTTTCATTTTAAAATTGTTCATGTTTTACTTACTGTTCAGACAGCATAAGTAGTGGTATGTGGAAAAAAAATCCATCCACTTTACTGATAAAATTATTTATTATTTAATCGTATGGCATTATCAAGTAGGCTATATAGGTATATTAAGACTGCTTAGCCAGTTAGCTGCGTCAGGTGGAAGATCGAACATATCTCCGGGTGGGCCGTTATAGGAAGTGAGGCGACAGCGTTAGATTAAAAAAAATAAAAAAAGATGACCAATCAATTCTAACGACTTTAAAAAAGTTTTTCTTTACAGGTGATGAATTTTGCAGTCAAGATTTTTATATTTATTCAATCAGGAACATATTTATGGACTTTAATCTGAGTAGTGAAAAAAATTACGCGGGGATAGACTTATATTATTTATCTCTCACGTATTTCATTTATGACCTTTTTCTCTTGTAAATCTTTTTTATTTATTCTTTTAACCCGTTTGATATAGTTGGACATCTATTCCGTATATTGTCGTTATTTCTTTACAAACAAACTCTTTCGCCGCGGAGGTGAACGATTGGAGATTCGATTAGGATTTAGAAGCTTTCCTTTTCGTGCTTAGTTTTGTTTGCTCGGATTGCTGCTGTTTGGTGGCGAAACTACTTCAATAGGCGAGAGAATGCTCCTTCAAGAAATACCTTTTCATTTTCAGAGGGTTTGTGTTTCATTTCTTAACAATATATTTTGCTTTGTTTTTATCAATTTTTTTTTTATTTTGCTGGGCAAAGGTCGCTCCTTCAATTGCTAGATCTTGTTAAAATTAGACCATTCTAAACTGTAGTATGTTTATTTTGCCGGGATATTGTTATTTGTGTAGCATATTCTTTGATATACCTAACTATTTTTATATGAATATTATGTATGTTGCAATTTTACAGTATCCATAAAGATTTATTTATTATTACTAAATGATAAATAAATTATCATTTAGTAGAAATCTGTTTAGTAGTATCATATCAAAATATATCAATCATATGTCAAAACAACCCAGCATTATGAAAACTTCCTTGCCCCTAATTTGCAAGCCTGTAAGTTCAAAAGCTTCTAGGACGCATGCAGAAATTATAGAACTGTCTAAAACTCCATTAGTAGCCAACTTCTGAAACTATGACTTTAATGCACATTCAAGTCTAAAGTTTTCATTGGCCATAGGTGTGTCACACTCACCCGTACAGTTTCACTTTGTAAGCACAACATGCAAGTTACGCTCGAAGTTGCGTCGCTCAGGCTCGCTGCACAAAATCACTTAACAAAGGCATGCTCATAACATCGAGAGTAACAAACCAAAACTTGCTCTGAACGTCCCGAACACAACTTTTCTTTTATTCACTCTCGAGTTTCAGACTAGAGTAGGTATTAACAAATTCATTTCTCGCTGCCGGGACGGTTCTGTTTGCCCTTTTGAACTTGCTGAGATTGGAGCGAAAGTATTTGATGTAACAAAGTGAGAAAAGTGAAGCAACGGTTTATTTCAGCGCCATTATTGAGCGTTCTGTGGCAAATATGACGCGTGGAGGCGGCATGTTTGCTTAACGCTCGACGAGTAACGAGCGAATTAAATGAACAATCCTAAAGCATGATTGGTTGGAATGAGACTGTTGATTTTGAAATAATTGAAATTTATTGAAGGAAATTTAGAACCATGGGTTAGGTATGTTTCTTAAATAATGAAATATTATACAAAATTGTTCAAAAACTCATTACGTAGTAGAAAGTATTGTTTTTAACCAAGCTACATATTATTTAACACTAACTAATTAAGGCAAGATTTGTTGAGATAGCATAGGCTATGAATGTCATACCTCATATTGCAATTAAAATTATGCAAACCAGCTGCTTTGCTTGTACTGAAATGACCTGAGCCCGTAGCTAGCTAATCTTTCGTCCGTTATGAATGTCTCGTAGCCAGGCTTGAAACTAGAGGGGAAAAGCATTTTATTTAGAAACGTTATATTATTGGATAGTAACTGAAAGAAAATTAAACAACTTACATCGCAATATATCCGTACGATTATTTGCTTAAAAATGTTGTTACCAAATGTTATATCAATCCAATCAGTATATATATATATATTTCTTTATTTCTCTTCACAGATTCTCGGGCCTTACGCCCGGTATTTTTAAGGCATCAGTGGGGCCGTAGCCAACACTGAGAGGCCTTTTACAATATTACAGGTACTTAAAATTAAGTAAAAATTACAGATAGAGGATGTTAGGTATATAAAGTAACTATTGCAGACATGGTATTAATATTACAGGCTATTGTGTTGAGTTGTTCATTGACTTAATTAAACTGGTCTATTGTACGAGGAACGGCACCCGCCAGTTATGCTTCATTCATAAAAATTATAGCGGGTGATGACTTGCCACTCACTAAATGGGCCCTCCACAAAAGGCAGCCTAAGATGACGCCGGAAGGGCAACATTGGTGTGAGTGGCTTAGGGTGTCGAGAGGTGTGCTGCGCGTTCTCTGAGCGGTACTAGCGGCGTTATGCCCTTTAACACTTCCACCCTGGAGCTTAGGTACTGAGCTCTTGCGTCTGCCACTCCCGGACGGCCAATCAAGGCAAGCCGGGAGGCAAAGGGTCTCATTTAGCCCCCAGGGAATCGGGGTCCGCGGTGACGCCACTCACATATATATTATTATTAGTTATTTTAATAATGTATTTGATACTTTAACCCTGTGTTCTAAGAAGAACTTACAATAGACTCCAACTAGGTAACTGTAAAATATTTTCATCACCTATTCTACCCCAATTTAAAAACCCTATCCATAGTTCAACAGACGATAGCAGAACAGCATTCGGCCACCTCCTCGAATCACTTGAAATTAGTCACGTATCAATCTCGGAGCCCACGTGAGGGCAAGGCATTTAATTTAATCTCAAACGGTTCGGATTAAACAGCTCAACTGGCATGAATCTTATCTGTTTCGTTGAACGCAGATTGATGCAGAATTAACTGTCTGTTGCTGTTGTAGTTTGCGTCGTTACTCAATACAATTAAATACGTAATCATAATGACGATATTATTATTATGTGGATATGTTTTATGGAATGGCGATGTGATGAATTCTGTTAATAATCGTACTATGGCTGTATTTAATTGTTTACAACTCAAAAAATTCTAAATAAAATAATAATTAATTCGTAAGCTGCAACAATTTTTCAAAACATTCACAACATTCATATGCTGTATCTTATTCAGTCAGTCATAAAAGAAGTTAATTATTACGGAGAATAGTATTAATTTTCAAACCTTTTCAATATTTTGTACTGAAAAAAAAAACAATAAACGTTGCTGTTTATTGTGTTAAAAATGTTAAGAAAAATCCACGTGAAAGTCACATAATACACAAATAGCTTTAGTAATGACGTCAGAATGTTACTGAAAACAATTTTAACATTCTCTTGTAATAAAAGAAGTTGTTGGTAATGTGTTTGCAACTTGTAAAGCCAAGTTGTGTGCGACAATGCTACAAAAATATAAAACTTACAATGTGTTCCTTAATTGAAGAAAACAATGTTCTTGTAAGACGTCTCTTTGGAACTGCTTATGACATCTTTCATTTTGTTCAGATTTATTTTAGTGACTGACAAGTTTTTCTTTAAAAGTGTAAGATAGATAGATAAAACTCTTTATTGTAACACTCATTGAAAAAAAAGAAGAAACACAAAAGACTTAAAAAATAGTGCCACAACTGGCGGCCTTATCGCTAATAGCGATTTCTTCCAGGCAACCGTAAGTGTGTGTGAGTGTGTGTGTGTGTATGTGTGCTATACTCATATGCTTCTATAGTATGATAAATGCTTCTAGTATTTATCACATACTTTGCCGATTGTTCGTGTTTCGTATTTTATCAACGTTTATGTAAAATTTAAATACATAAAAATAACTACTGTCTTTCTTCTTCTTATCGAATGAGAGTGGCCAACTCTGATGTTGAGAGTTTATCAAGCCGCCCGTAGGCCTCTGGCTGGTGGCTTTACGACTGCTGTACTAGACACACAGCCAAACAAACTGTCTTTGTGATAAGTCTATACAACAACGATAAGCCTTATGAACGCTAAAGAACACATGCAAGCAACGTATAAAACGTATTTTATAATAGAAAATAGCGTAAAGTAATATAAGTAATCGTCCGGTCTATTTTATTCCGTGTGTTTATCAAAAAGAGAAATATAACTAGTAAGTACGAGTAGGAAGCAAAAGTTTGTACGACAAACCAAATCGCGATGATCCGTTCTAAACATTTGTAAAAGTTTGTGATATCACACGCAGAGTATCCGATACTAGGTGTACCTACAATGAAAAGATCACGTAGCAAACTTTTAATAAAGTTGCCGGAGTAGGTTTGCTTGGAAGATACCGTTATGTCGGTAAAGTAAGGCTGGATTCACAATGCTTACCTAGGTCAGCATTTAGATAGTTTAATACTTCCTGAAGGTTAGACATTTTACGGTATGGAGTGTATAGTAGTTGTCAAGTTATAACAGAGGTCTTGAGTAGTTTAGTTTTATGGCAAGAAAAAGAAATGCTGGGACACCAAAGTTATTGACAGTTAATGATATGTTTAAATACACAAACCTGGATTAATATTTTTTGGATCATAAATGTTTATGTAATAGATGAAAACATAAAATATTACATAACAGTTGCCATAATTTATTCGTAGATCATGTTCATCAATGCCTTACATCAGGCAGGCTGTAGTCAAATGTAAACCTATCCCACGTAAAAAAAATGTTAATAGAATTTAAAAAAGCAATGGTTAACATGTTTAAAAAATACTTACAATAAAATGTTTTTTTTTTACAAAACAATACTTGGTAAGAGAACTTTTTTCTACCTGTATAAATTCACCTTTACACGACCAGCGAATTGAATACCTCCACTGAATATTAGTTTGCTCCACAATGCTTGTAACTTATTGGTAGCTCCCCTTTCTCGGCTGAAAGGAATTTATAACGTCAAGTTACTTGTTTCAGTTAGCTTATTGATAAAGTTGTTTGGGTTTATCTGTTTACAAGTTTAAAGTTAACTTAGATGGATGTACGTTAATGGTGTATGGAAAGTTATTAAACTAAATTAATTATTGGTTATGGTAACTTATTTACTAAAGTGTGTCGTATAAGAGTTTGTTATTTTTAAAACTGGGGCATTTATCAACGCTTAATAGGCCTACGTTAGACTACCAAACCAACTGATGTTGAGCTTTACTGTAGTGTAAAATAGCCAAGACAAAAACCATTTACTCTGGATTTAAAAACCTTTGGATGGTATTATTTATTTTATTTGTGGTAAGTATTTAGTTTTAGAAGTAGTTTAAGTTTTTATTGTATTGTTAGTATTTAGTTCATTTGGATGGTAATGATATACATAATATACAATTTACTTTATATTGTGAAGCTATATTGGTCACAAAGTATGAATAACCTGGTATAACTGAACAGATAATATTTATAAAAAAATAATGCAGATTCATCTTCATTTTCTTACATCTGCAGTTGAGTACAAATTTAATTACTAAATCGAGAGTAAATATAAATAAACTTCCCTCCATAATAATTTCGTAGATTGCAACAATCGCTTAGCACCAGTCACTTTACCGTCAAAACCTATCAATTTAAGTCTAATTACTATAATAGTGCTATTTAACAGTCTAGTCTGTAAGTTATGCAGCTATACTGAAGCATACCGGCTGCCAGGATCGTCTTTGTGTTCCATTCATCGTTCACAGGGTCCACACTACGATTTAAAATATAATGGAATCAATATTGTTTTCGAAACGTGTCTTGAGGTAAGAGTAACTATTCATATGATTTTACTTCAACTAGTCGTAGATATAGGATATCTATTTAGTAGGTAGATATTGCACGCATCTAAACAAACGAAATCATGAGCAAAGCCGCGGTATATGTAGAACCGACACATATTCAAATTTACCTACAAGCAAACTGCGCACAACACAAAAAATGAGTTAAAAGTCGTATAACCTTCCCACTACTAATAACTCATGTCTTGGGAACCCTGTTGTGGCTTATATAGGTTATGTGTTTCTTTGATGGCCTTTTTCTGGCTCAACGTATAAGCATTGCCATCCAGCGTCGTAATGCGGCCAGTATGCTGGGCACGCTGCCCTCTGTAGTGGGCTTAGATTATCTTTAGGCTTTTCTAAAGACTTTCTAAGTGCACCATTTTGTAGTAGTTAGTAGTAGTATGTTTAGTTTTTTTCCCTTGTTTTTATATTTTATTATTGTAAATAAAGATTCTATACTTTGTCAATAGTAACCCCGTGCCTGACGCGTGTGCCTCCCAGATAACGCACAAAGGCATGCCAGCTACACATCACCCAAACCCAACCTTCTCACTTCTTGATAAGGGAAATTATCAGATACATTTCGTAACAGTTTGAATAAGCAGTAATTTTTCGGTCAGCCTAACTTTTTTATGATAAATTATCAGCTGATTAATTAATGCACAATATCAAATTAAATATGATATATTTATTAGAAGTGGAAAATAGTAACAAGCAGTCAGTATTGTAATGCAATAAAGTTAATTAATTAATCATCGTAATTTATCATCTTACTAACTCTTTATTTTTGATGGCCAAAATGTTTACCGTTCCTTATATTATAATTTCGTTTTGTACTATGCTTGGCACCGAATATATATTTTTCTCATTTTTTTGTCTTGTCGTTGCATGGCTTGGACAACTTGTCGTAATCACGTAACGATTGAGGTATGTTTATTGAGTGGTTGACTTGACTGCCTCCAAATTAATTAGATCAAATTTTACCTAAATATTTATTTCTGTATTATCTGGTTGCAAGCATGAAAATTAATTTGTTGCCCACTAACTCCAGTTTTGTAATAAGCCTGCGCGGAAGCTTTCAGTCGCAAAACTGCGAGTAGCTGAAATGCAAGCTGTCATCGCGTTGCGGGATTAATTCTAGCACCTTGGTTTTATTCCGACTAGCTTTCAGACAGATATTACGTTGAACTCATTTTGATGAAAGTAGGGAAAAAGTATTTATTTTGGAAAGTAAATAGACATAATCACTTGGTTTTTTTTCATTTTTTTATAATGCATATGTTTTATCTAATAAATATACTACAGAATAAGGGTTTGAACTCTCTACACCAAAGTTACGCAGTACACTCTGACAATATGAACTTACTGCTAAGAATAACGTAGGTTAGGTACACTTATATCATAGAAGTAAAATATACAGTAGCCAGAACCATATTCGAAGTAGATGATAATTAAATTAAATAGAACTTTATTATGTATTTAATATTATTCTTACGCTATAAATAAACAATCTCACCATAAGCAAACGCTTATGTGGTGGTTATATTACTTATATACCTTTTTTTGTAAATACATTGAAATGTTATTACACACTTTGTTTTCATTACAATGCTTTATTGATCACTTCAAGTCTATGCAACCGAATGAACCCTCTGAAATTATGACAAATACGAATATCGAATGAATTTTGAACTTGGAATAAACTAGCAATCTAAATTCATGGGACGCTAGATCGGACAGTGGCGGAAGGTTGGTCGGTTTATATTTGTACACTAGTGGACGCCCGTGGCTTCGCTCGCATCATTTCAGGATACATAAAAAGTAGTATATGTTATATATATAGTCTATGTCACTCCTAAGACCTACTACCAAAATCATAATGATTCCGTCCTGACCGTTTGATGATGACTGATGAGCGTTTAAATCAACAGAGACACAGATAAACAGATGAACAGGGAAACAGACTAAATTTCTAGAAAATTGTTGGAACGTGTTCTGCTATCAATTCGAAGTATCTATCTCCAACCATTTTTTTAAACATCTTTAATGTTCAGACTTTCAACCCTCTTCAGTATAGATATTTGCACTACATTTGTTCACTATTTGTAAAGGAAATATTGCAGCTGCCCCTTTACAGGGACGTGACTTCTTTGCTGAACAAATGAAGATCGAAGTACTGAAGATGGCGGAAAGTGAAATCTACAGTTTTTCAGTAGTTTCCAATATACTGCTACAGAATAGATATAGTACAAATATAGATTTTTATGCAATTAATTGAATACTAAAATTTTGATTTTTGCTTTTTTTAAATTAACCTCAAATAGCTGTCCAAATATTGTGACTCAACTAATCTGTGACCCACTAGCTATTTTAAAATGAGGTAGGTAGGTAGATATATATGTGCATCGCTTTATTTTAAGCTATTGTCATGATTTGAATAGTTGTAGATAGCAGCTCGGTATAATAGGCACGCGGCGGACAAAATACGTTGACAATAGCGCGCTATCATATCGCGCCGGTCTGACATGGGCTGGCTTCGTTTTATACTTTGTATGTTTTGTTGTATACTTTGACTCTGTACAAATCAATGTAGTTTATTTTTGTTATGTACCCACATAAAAGTATTACTTAGAAACGACTACATTTCGAAATATTTCTCGTCATTTTTAGGGTTCCGTACCTCAAAAGGAAAAAACGGAACCCTTATAGGATCACTTTGTTGTCCGTCTGTCTGTCCGTCCGTCCGTCCGTCTGTCAAGACCCTTTTTCTCAGGAACTCGTAGAGGTATGAAGCTGAAATTTATATCAATTACTCAGGTCTACTGTCCCTTGAAGCTGTGAAAAAATCAAACTTCTAAGCCAACGCAATCAAAAGATACAGCCATTTATGCCGCAAATTTTCGACACTTGCAAGGGAATCAAAACCTACAGGGTGCTTCCCGTGAACTCAGAATCTTGAAATTTGGTACGAAGCAACGTCTTATAGCATAGATAAAGGAAAAATTACGAAAACCATAAATTTTTAGTTACATCACAAAATATTTAACCTTGCAGGTTTGTACGGAACCCTCGGTGCGCGAGTCCGACTCGCACTTGGCCGGTTTTTTTTTTCCTTATGACAGGTACATATATGAGAGCTGGTATAGCTGTTAGCTCGTACCTCGTTCAAGAAGTTTGGAGATGAGTGTGTTTTTTTCGTCTGGTATTTTGTTGCCGAATACCTGAAAAATATGAATGCTAAGTGTTAAGTCAATGAAATCGGATTATTTTTACAAATAACTGCTTGTTAACATGCTAAGCTGAATCTTCATGTTTACGCTTACATACTCAGGCCTACTTGCTCTATGCTATATTGATTAAAAAAATATCATTAAAAAAAGTGTCGTCACAGTTTGCCTTTAAATATAATTTTAAGAACTTTATTAATATTTCCATCAACACACCAAGAGAAGTATACTGTAATGTGTCAGCCTGTCTCACGTGATTGGCGGAATGTAAACAGCGCCCTACTAAGGATTGTATAGCATTGTGGTAAACACAGGAAATTACCGGTGTGCAAGATTATTGATGTCTTTGGATACAGATATTGAAGTTAATAGGTTAGGACAACGTTAGTTAAAACAGGTTATTTAGATCACAGATAACGAATCACGATTATAATATCTAAGTCTCTACTTCTCTCCCTTCAAACGTATTTCCTCATGACAAAGGGTCATGACTCCCCCAGACAATTGATTCGTTAGGAGAGTTATGTCCGGCAGACACATTGTGGTGGGTGCCTGATATTGTAGTCCTCAAACATGTCGGTTTCCTCACGATGTTTTCCTTCACCGCTAAGCGAATTAAATCCTCACATAATTTGATAATACAAGTTATTAGTTTACTGGATTTGAACCAGTGTACGTCAGGATGAAAATAAGACGCTTAGAAACCGCCGATTCACAATTGATCATTAAACAAAAATTAAAATGTGGAAATAACGGGAAATATTATTCATCCTTGAGAGCTACCGTTGCGTGCGCTGCGAAAACGGTTCAAGATATCAAAAAAATAATATGTATCAAAGAATTATTCCTCTTAAAATGACCTAACAAAATGTCCGCAACAGTCTTTTAAGATTTACACACTAGAACCGTTTTTATGGTAATAACTATTCCACGCGGACGAAGTCGCTGGCTCAGCTAGTAAATAATAATTTTCTAACGTAGTAACATACATTTTATTTCATGAAGTAAAATAAACTAAACGGATGACAGCAAGTAAAGTGCTAAGCAGGCGCGGCTTCTTAGAACTTGTAATGTTTCCTTGCTTCATTCGATCACTCGACTAGTGTGACTGTTCCACTATTTCCATGTTATTTTCCGAGAACCACTAATGCGCTTACCTTTGCTTATGAAGTGATATCAAATGTTTGCTTATTGTACGGTTTGTTGGTTGGATTTCGAGGAAAATATTGAATGTCTATTTTTCAGAATTTGCTTATTAATAACGAAAATTAATGTTATTTGATTTAAAGAAGCAAAACGTGTTTTTTAACAGAACAGAACAGAAGTTACTTAATTAGTTTTTTATTTGAACTGTCTATAAAATTAAGATATTGCATTATGAAATATTTTAGTTTAGCTAGAGATTAAGCTGGTATGACAAACATTTATCTCGCTGTGTGGAAGGTTTTGTAGTTAAAAAAAAACATAATGGAATGTAACCGGTACCAGGTTTAGTCTTTAACATTGGTAATATTAAATTAAAAGCCATTACTGTAAAGATTTTCTAAGTGCTCTCTTAGCATCTTTTTGTTGTAGTCAGAAGTAGTATGTTTAGGTTTTCTTTTCATGTTTTATGTAAGTATTATTATTGTATAAATATTATTGTAAAAGTTATACTTTTTTTACGTATTTATTACATTTAGTAGTAGCCCTCTAAACAGCTAAGTCGGATGTCGATGATAAATCCCGTGAAATGTCTCCTAAAACCATGACTGAAACGAAATGTTACCTCGTCACCTTCATATTTCTTTTTATGTATGAAATAAGAATATTATAGAACAACACTTTTCTTTGGATACATCAACATGTTCTAGACATAAGTAAAGCGCGAATGTAAAAGAAAAATATTTTTCTTTCACATATCCTTCTGATACCAGGAAGATATTGCTTTCAGCCATAAGAACGTATTTTTTACACTATCTACATTCATAATGTGTTTTCTTGTTTTGTGCTGTGTTATTTCATTTCATAAATCAAAATGTATTATAAAATATTATTTTCTGTTGCGTAAGTTGATTATTCAATCTGCACAAGACCAGAACAAGTGGCGTACTAGAAGAGAGGCCTATGCTCAACAGTGGACGATAATGGGCTGATGACGATGATGATGATGGCATAAGTTACTTCTTTGACTTCTTATTGAATGAGAGTGGCGAACTCTGGTGTCGCGAGTTAATCAGGCCGCCCTAAGGGCCTCTGACATGGCTTAACGACTGCCGTAAATTACTAGTAACTCTGTATAAGTCACACAAGTGCATTCCCCTGCATATTTATTCATCTGTAAACAATGCCTTAACTTTTCAGCCACGGCCAGAAACATAAAGGAAATACGATTACAGCAGAACCGGAAGTTAGTTTAACTTTGGGCGGGCAACATCCGCGCAACATCCTGTCTCGGACGGAATTATGCGTGCCCGACTGTTGTTGCGTTATGTTGGCAACTCTGGAGGACGTTATTAACTTCCTGGCCCTATTATATGAGGTATTTAGTTGTAATTTTAAAATTTTGTATGCAATTGAATGATACTCTAATTTTAAATTAAACCTTCCCTTTAACTATAATTTCAAGTCAAGTCGAGAGTGAATCGATTTCTTCTAGGCAAGCGCGCTAGATCGTAGATAACAACGTTGCTTAACATCTGGTGAGTTGTAGTCAAGTTAGACCCTATCTAGTTAAAAAAAAATATCTGATCAAAAATAAATGTTCGTCTGTATGATGATACTAATTTTAGGTACTCTTAATTTACAACTAATTTACTAATTCTAGTGTTTTCCAGAGAAAAAGTATCCACACGTTGTGTTACAAAACTTTTTCTCTACCTTTGACCTATGTGGCATGACCCAAATAAAACGAAGAAAGACACATTAAATGGTAGTTTTATTTTAGAATAGCGGGTAATGCACAAGTAAGTTTTACAAATTCAGGTAGATGGGAAATAGTTGTATACAATTGAAATTTAAGAAATTAATTTAAGATACTTCGGCTCGGAAGGATCCGGAGTAACAGTTTACAGTATTTAAATACATTAAGAAATAGATTTATTAATTATATTAAGGGAAGAAAGTTAAGTTACCTCGGCTCGGAAGGATCCGGGGTAACAATTTACAAGATTCAAATTCACAAACTGCTAAGTACTTAGGGTACCAGTTACCGACTAAGTTACATATGGAACAGACCTAGGGATCACTCAGCGAGGTGAACCTTGGAAATTAAGATGGTTAACATTGGTTGGTTTTTTACACTAGTGACTATGGTATGACCCAATCGCATATTAAATTAACCCGGAGGCTATGAAGGGGTAATTTCTTTACGGTACCGTGAGGGTGGAGCGTTACCACTGGGCTGAATCGCCACGTGGCGCAGGAATTAGCCGGCGCGAACCAGAGGCTGGCGGGTCGCGGCGCCAGCTTTCCGACTCAGGCAGGCGATCAGCGGCAGCGGGGAATCGCGACGCAGTCCAGCCCTCGGCGGGACCGGCGTATGACCGTCGAAGAGGAAGCCTCCTTCTTGAGGTCTAGCCCCCGAGAACAACCCCTGGAATCGAGAAAGGGATACAGTTAGAAAAATGAGGCAAGCACAAGAAGGGGTCAGGCGAAAAAAAAGATGGAGACCGGCAGAGCACGTGCACGGAATGCCAAAAGGGCGCGGTTCGCTGGAACCTCGAGCTTGCCCGCACTTTCAGAGCTCGTGCCACGTCCTGCACGATCACGTCGCGGGCCGTCCCGACAGGATTTATATGCGAACCGGACGCCCCGATAACGAGAAGACAATGGAGTATGCACCACGGAATGGCGAGATTGCGTGACATGCAATCGGAACACAACTCGAGTAATACCGCACTAAATGTAGTAAAAACGACTCACCAGTAGTAATCTGGGGTTGTTCGTAGAATATAAGAACGCGGGCCAACAGGAACGGCGTGTAAGGCCTGGGAGCAGCGTCCGCACGGCTGGTAATGGCGGCTTCCGAGTTTCTCGTCCTAGCTCCTTTTCGCAGCGGCTCCCCTCCGCGTGGTGATTTTCACCAGCAGTCGACCACTGCTGCGAGTTGTTGAATTACGGACGACCGCCGATCGGAGAAAGAGAGCTGTGAACCCCTGCTCCACGCTTTTTATTCCAATCTTTTCGATGTACAAACTCTCCACCTCCACCTGACACGTCCACGTCGATATGCTAGTGAGGGGACGTCATATTCGCCAAAATCGGTAAAATCGAGGGTCGTCATAGACTACAAAACTCTATCGAGTTTTAGTGATGAGATAATTGAAGTAAGACGGTGATACCATACTAATATAAGAAAGCTAAAATGACCGCCAAATTCAAAATGGTAAATACACCAAATATGAATGTTACAGTTGTTAAATTGATTAATTAAGTGTTAAGTTGCTATATGAAATAGTAACAACAGCTTAATTAATTAGTAAAAAAAACACGAACAGCAAAGTACAGAAAAAAAACATTGATTTTACAGAATGTAAAAGTTTTGTATGAATCACAGGCAAAAACTTTTGAAATAACATAAAATATTTACAGTTAAAATTGAAAAACAGTTGCAAAATAGAAGAATTATATTCGCATAGCGCCTACATGATGTTCATCGTATGTTATGTTTTATTATGGACAATATTACCCTTAGACTTCTACATATTGTTTATTCTACAGACAAACCTTGGTTTTGATAATATGTCCTTTATCAATATTTATCTTTGTAAACATAATATATCTGTTACGATTCACACTATTTTATTAAAGCCTGTGCCATAACAAGTGCATAAAATAATGTAAATTAAGTATTTAGTGATTGAAACCTTGATCAAACTGAAAACTTATGTTAATTTAATGCCTTGTAGATTACGCATTGAATTTACATCAGCACAGGTTATAAACATATTGAACACACAGCTGTTACATAATAATCTACCCTGAGAAGAAAGCATTTGCCTACAACACAAGATCTCGGTCTCAGTGTAGGCGATGCGTACCACATTCATGAAATGTACTGTAGATAGCGAATGTGGAGTGAATTCCATCATAAGAACTAAATTTAAGATAAATTAAAGAGTTTATGTACTTACATTTAATATCAGAGTAATAAATGAATTTTAAATTTTAATATGAACATAAGTTTTCACTTTCAGATTAACCAAGTTTTGCAAATTATCAGATAATATCTCGTCACCCATTTAAATTTAAATCGGTTGCGATGTTTGGGAACGTAAAATGGACAAACATACGCTGTGTATGATATGCCCTGAAATAGATTTTTTTCAAGATATTGTCGTATTTATACTGGGTGTGTAAAGTGTCATATCGAAGTGATGGTTGATTGGTTGATTGCCTCCTAGTAATTTAGACATAAATAATAATTATTGTTACATGTAGATAAAATATATTATATGAAAATTACTAACACCACTAACCAGTAATAGAGTAACATGAGTAATAAAAAATATTGGACATATGTGTGTCGTATTTTATTCTCACTCCGAGACATCTATCCGGCAGGGTGTCCTCAAGCTCCATGATGCAATGTTTCTGCATACTTTGCCGCGACTCTGTAACTGGGACCTGGAAATGGAAACAAATTCCTCCTCCTAAGTATAATGGAGATATCGTGCAGAGTGTGTTGGTAACTAGACAATATTTTTAGAGCGTATATGTAAAGAGAAAGCGAGTGTGGCCCAGCGGTTCCAGTGTCTGATTTTCATCCAGACGCACCACGGTTAGATTCCTGCCCTTCACCAATGCTGCTATACTTGTATTTTAAATTTATGTGTGGATTTTCACTTGCTTAGCGGTGAAGGAAAAACATCGTTAGGAAACCGACTTGTTCGAGGACCACAAATATCCGAGCACATTTGTCTTCCGTGGCAAGAGAAATCACTTTTTTTTTTCTTTTACTTGATATAGGCTTACGCTTGACTACAACTTGCCTGATGGTAAGCAATGTTATAGTCTACGATGTAGCGCGCTTGCCTAGAAGAAACCGGTTTACTCTCGACTTAAAGACCGACAAATTATTAAGTTCAAGGAGAATAGAGATTCGGGCAAGGAGTTCCACAGTTTGGCTGTTCGCACGATGAAAGTCGAAGCAAAGCGCTTGGTGCGAGTCTTACAGAACAGAAACACTTACAGAATTAATTCTGCGGAGGAGTTAGGACCCTCAGTCATGAGGAAATACGACTCAAGAGAGAGATATAATAATAGTTTCATGTTATTAAGAACTGAGTTTTTTCGAGGATTGTACTGAAATAATTAGTTTAAATTTTCTTACACATACATACACCCAAACTTCTTAGGAAAAAAGTACACCTGTCAAATGCCACGAGGCCAAGAATACTTATAATGTTTTAACAACAGCTAATAGTACTTGCAGAAATTCTTAGTTTCTTTTGATAAAAAAACAGGCTATATGCTGAAAAAAAACCCCTTCTCATTTATGGGTGGTGGACATTATAATCTTTGGATTTGTTTAAGATTCTTCTGCACATTTTATCTCCAATCCCGATATGTTAAGTAGATAAATCAGACACGTGCTTATCTGCCTATATTATGTAAAAATGTATGTAAATCGGTCCATAAATCATGTGCCTTCGTAATTACCCCTCTTCAGTTTTGAGCATTTCCTGAAACGGAAAATTGTTTTGACATTTCATCTAACCGTAACCTAGTCGAGTGTTTATGTAATGTTAAGTGGATGTTTGTATATACATACATATGTACAAGTACTACGTTATTTCGATAATTTCTCAGAATACACAACATTACTCTACTAGTGGTAGTGCCAAGATAATAATTTTTGTGCAGTAATTTAGTAGTGTCAGACAATTATTCACTTAAGTTTAGTATATTATTTGTAAGGGTGTATATTTTACATTATATAGTTGTTGATTTAGTTGATATTGTCTTTCAAACAATAATGATTTGAGCTTGTGTGCAATTTTATATAACTAAATCAGTTTTTATAATGATAATTTGCGTCATAAAACGTTTAAGATCGAAGTTTATCAGATATGAAAATGCATTTGTTACATGGATTACGTAATTATGATATACGTGCGGACGTAGCCAATTGAGTAAACAAAATAAGTCAGACACTACAAACGGGTAGGTATTACTGTAATATAAGAAAGAAAATTTGAATTGCATTCATCATCATTTTTTCCGAGCCCCACCTACACTCGGTAGTGTCAAACGGTAGTACCAAGACACACACGGATATAGGCAATTGGGTAAATGAATCGGCGATCCATCCATCAAGGCGCGGGTCGATGCTAGACATATTGGAGAGTGTCATGTGGAGTCACGCTCTCCGTCATACGAGAAACATGGCCGTCGAATGTGATAATTTATTATGTCTAATGGCTAGTACAGTACACAGTACGTTCTACTGCAGATGGGAGGGCATTGAACTATTAATTATAAGAGGAAAATGTTTTGAACTTTAGCTAAGTATGATTGTCTTTACTTAAATTATTTTAATTTTTTTCATTTGCGATATTATGTCAAATAGTTACATAGCGATTATTAGTGGATGTTGTAAAACAGTATTAAAAAAAATGTTTGTTTCTTATTTTAGCTCCCTGTTATGATCCAAAGCTAAAATGAAACACAATGAAAGACCAGTCAAATGATGTGAATCAAAACTTTTATTTCACAATTTCAACAAGCCGACCCTTCTCGTTAACAAAACCAACAATGAAACGACCAAAAAGTAAAGAAAAACATTGTTTAAAAAGTTTTGCAAGTTTGAAGCGGACCAACGCACAAAAATCATTATTAGCAGCCCAACGATTGGGTCTATATTGAGCAAAACAAACATCACCCGCCGCTGAAATAGAATTAAAAAAAGTAAAAACAGGAATGGGAAAGTTGGGAATGTTTCGGCTCGGCGCCGCGGCCGCTTCCGGCGAGCGATGCGCGGCAAATATTGCCTTTTCAAGCGTTAACATCATCGACAAATGATATCAAATGAAATATTACATTAGCTTTCGTTCTGTCTGCGGTTTAGTACCCGCTCTCAATGGTCTTACTCATATTCATAGGCAAAGGTAGCTACAACTTACATACAATATCTTTAACCTTCAAATACCATAAAATCCTATGTTATTTATATTCCAATGCCTGTTACAGACTAAAAAAACTATGAGCAAATTTTTAGCGCTTCTCTAGCCTTAGGCATCTCTGTTGGAGTCTACCTAGAGATAACTCTCTGGTTTAACGTTTACGAATTACATACACATTTTGATACTTACAAAATAAGATAAGAAGAAAAGTGTTGTAAAGTCTCCATGCAGCTCACTTCCCGATAGTTCGCAGTCGGCCGCGGAATATCCATCCATCAATCAATTAGCGGTGGTTAGCCAGCTTTATTTATTGAACATGAGCATTGAGCACCTCCGAGAGCGAAATTTATTATTTTCCTAATGTGTTTCAGCGGCAACTTCACTGGCTCAGGAAAAATGGTGCTTGGTAGAGCGTGAACTGAGGGCGGGAGTTGTTTGGGGAGATTTAAAAATGTGTTAGTCTTGTGGAGGTGCTAGGTACTTATGGTTTGACATGCATGAAATGACTTAAAGTAATATTATATTCAGTGGTTTAAAGACAGATGCTAACTTAAAATGTAATGCGATAAATAGTTTCATGAAACTATGGTTTTATGTATGACGGTACGGTGAGGTATGTCGAAAAAATATACATTAATACTCATAGTTAGTTTAAAAACTAATATTATATTTGATAGCAATCTAACAGGCATAAAGAGGGATTATAGTTGTAAACTAAATCATGTAAACATCAAAATGCGTATCTACTAAAAACCATAAACTATATTTTTAAATGTTTTACAATATATCTTTACTAAGTAGTTCACCAAAAACCCAGAGCATAACAATATCAAACATTTTCCTTCCGCCGCCATACCAAAACATAATAATATCATACTCATATCTGAAAGCTAAGGACGAGAAAATTTCATAGTGTACAAGCAGTAACGTTGCATAATATGGCGCGTGTTCAGCCAAAGTATTCGTTATGGTATTTGCTACACCTAGCCAACGAGGGCATACGTTTTTCGATATGACGGGGAACGTCAGGTGTTCATCTCACGGCCACCGTTTCAATTTCCATCTTATTGTAAAGATAAGTGAGTCTGGTTGTGATTGTCGCGTGCATCAGTCGGTTATGTCATTTTGTTTCGGGTTAGCCGGACCCTCCCTCTCGAGCGTCGGCGGGCACTCGAGACTCTGGAGCGAGGCGCCGAGCGGCGATATTGGCAGGCGCGGCGCGGTCGCTGCATCCTTGTCGCGCGGCGCGGCGCGGCGCGGCGTGGGCCTGGGCGGGCGAGCGCGGCACTCACGTCGCCTCGCTCCCGTCGGCCGTGCGTCCGCCCTGTCCCGTCCGCGGCGAGCGATCTCCGACCCCACCGGTACTAATACACCATCATATCACCCTCTCGACAGTGTACTTAGAACTGCCCGTGAGTCTCGAACTTTGGTTTATGTGCGATTGTTTGGATTGCAAGCGGTAGAGCGCGCGCCGCGCCGGCCGGCTCATTTGCATCTGTCAAGCACTAGGTGAGTACCCGCTACGTCTGCTTTTTAAAAATATTCGCTTGCTTTTTTTAAGTGGCGAGATGCTTTCTTTAGATAGCTGTAATATTCACAAAGCTGCTTCATAAATAGAGGGGAAAATATTAATTTACATTTAATTTTCGTTTGCTCTCTTATATTTTAAAATTGCAAACGACAGCCACAACAATTTTTTTCTATCACTACAAACAAAATATAATTACGAGTATGTTATCCTATTTATTTTATAAAGTTGCGTATTAAGAAAGTTTAAAAACTGCGTGTGTTTGTATTTCGTAGTAGGTAAAAGTAATTTCTAGTATTTGTGTTGGACGTTACGTTTCTAATCCATCCGGGTCCCAAGATTGAATACACGAGTACGCAACTTGGCCTCAAGTAAATTGAATTACAGAAGTTCAGCTGATATCTTGCATTTTTGATAACCCGGCCGCGGTCGGGCCTGCGGTCCTACAAATCTATTGTGTAAGAAAGAAAGTTTTGTTTTTCTTTTCTCTAGAGTTGGTTGTATCTGCAAAGCGGAGATTGAATGAGATAAAGAATAATTAATGGGTGAAACAACCGACCGAAAGCCGTAAGTTGCACGTTAATTGCCTTTTAGACGAAAGGGATGAGATTGGGGGAGAGTAGGTAACTCGGCCGCCTCCTGTTTGGACCACTAATTACGTCATGTTATAAGGAAACTCACTCCTAATGGGCTCATAAAAAAATATTACGTTAATTTTGTGCGCAATAAGACAAGTGGCGGGAGGTAATGCAATTGTTGTGTTTCGGGATTTATTCGGTTGGTTACCACATTACGTATTTAGAGAAAAGGGCAGACGTTAAATCAATCACTTTTTTTTTTCCATTTGATCCTAATTAAACACTAAGTACATATTGTAAAAACTAGAAAGATATTTGCAATTAATTTCTAAAATTTACTGGAACAAAATAAATAAGATTAATAGAATACTGTCTAAATCACAAAAAAAAACTGTTTAAATAAAATTAGAGATTAAATAGTAAAGCTTTGTTGCCCTCAACCTATTACAAAGTCATATTCTACTTTAAAAGCTTTCAGTGCCAACTTCAATTCAACGCAACAAGCCAAGGCAAGCATATTCCCAAGAGAAATAAAGTTTTCGACGCCATAAACATAAACAAAATGCCAAAATCAAAACCTCAAACTCGGTGGGAAACGACGTTAAACTAAAAGTACAACATACATTTTGCAAGCGTCAAGAGCAATAAAGTTCAGCGTACAAAATAAAATACCGAGCGTATGAAATAAATATAAGTATAAATACATCGCAAAGTTTCCCCTTTCAGGTTCTTTATGCGTAAATTATATGCGCGGAGGGGCTCCGAATGGAGACATACGCCACTATTGGGACCTCCGAGTTATTGTACCCTAACATGACCATTGCGAGCTCCTATTCATATTTCATACTCCCCAAGTTAGACGGTGAGAGCTCACTTTTATAGCTACAAATGGACTAGAAAGCTTATGCTTTATTTTGCGAAACAAACACCAAATAGTTTCTTATATAGGGTTAATCTGTTGTTAGATGTATTTCAATTTTAAATAAATTACGCAGATTTTAAATTTATTTTTTCTGCAATTTTTAGACATTGATTTAGATAGGTATTGCATTTTTTAATAACCAATATTGCTATATTATGTATGTATTTATGGACTATATATAATGATAAATACTTACTGTATAATATGCTTAGGATATTTTTTGTAATGAATATTTGATACTAAAAGTAATGAGATTCCATACATGGTATAAAAGTGAATCCTGCTAACCCAGATTAAAAATGTTTGCCATCAGCATTTTCAGGAATCAAAAATAGAACTAAATCACTATAAACCACTTACAGGCTCTTTGGCTGTATTTGTTCCATTTTACAGCACTTTTATTTAACAGCGAATTTTGGTTGCTGTTATTTTTTCTGGAACATTCCACGATACAATCTATTAGGGGCACGAAGAAAAATTACTTGCTCATGACATTGGGCTCCCGAGATTGAATTTTGTGGTAAAGATGTATTGAACATGTAAAGATATTTTTCGTAATAGTAAGATCGGAAATATTTTGTAAATCATATGAGTATCAAATCGACATATACCTAAAAGTTTTCATGAGCGATAAGAAACTAAGTTAAATTAACTAAGTTTGCATTTTAATCTTACGATTTAAAATACTAATGTGTGTATCTACATTTTTAGTACACCGCCTGTTAATAATTCATAGTAATGTCCATCCAAAAGTTTGCCTGGAAGAAATCGCCTAAGGCGATAAGGCCGCCCAATGAACAGCACTTTAATAGATTTAAGCTTATTTCCTGTTTTGTTATTTCTATGTTTTATGCTGTACCTTAAAGATATATTCTATTCTATTCCACAAAATAGTTGTATCTGAGACAATTAATGTCTGTGTATAACAGTAGTGCGTGCAAACTACTACTTAGCAGTAAAATATTGAGCTTAAACGAGTAACATACTTAGGCGACTTCTGTTTAGGAGAAAAATAACACGTATTCCTTACCCTGTGCTTTACAAATTGCAGCTCCACAGATTCGCATAAATTATTCAGTGCTTGCGCATTATTTAGATAATCTAGGATGAATTTATAACTAAGTAGCCTGTAACCGCAGGATTAATGTCTTTCATAAAGCTTTCAGCACTAGACAATGTTTCCATTTTCAGTCCCTACAAAGCTTTTATGACTTGACGTGCTTTTAAGCATTTAGCGGGTTTATTACCGTGGCAGAAGAAACTCGGAATTTTAGAAAAATAGTGAAAGTACAGAAGTTTAATGTAACGCATACAAACTTTTTGTACGCAATTAATTTATTTGCAATTTTCATTTGTTATATTATAGTCATATTTCACAAAATATTACTTTACTTATTACTATTTAAACTACAGTTCAATTTTATAAAGCAGAACATTAAATCACATTATTACGTTTTATAAAGTAAATTGTCACACTTATCTACAGAAGTATAATTTTAATTAATCCTGAAAATTAATGATATCATGACCCTAATTAGTGTAGTGATTAATTATCCGCGAGGGAATTATTATTCAAATTTGTTTAAAATCATTTGTTGATAGCTCTGGGCTTATGAATAAATTATACGTAGGATTTTTCACCAGCAAATAGATGTCTCTGTATTATGACGACCTTAATTAACAAAAGATTACACGTCAATTAGAAATATTACAATTTATATGAGACACATTATGAAATTAGATAAGTTAAAACTATTATTTTACTATATCTCTACAATTAATAACTAGGTAGCTTTTTTATTTTTGTTGAAGAACCCGTCTATGGAATATTTTGTTTCTTGAACGAGCCACTTTTACAATTTATTTTTAAATATGTTGTCGGACACGGAATTCTTATAATGACAATATGACATGTCTCTGGAAGTACCTGGACGCCCATCACGATGTATGTACTTGCCCAAGAAAACTCATTCAAAAATTGATTATGCGGAAGAGTTATGACCCTCAGTGCTAAGGAATTGGGCTAGACGACGATGAAGAAGGTTATGCCGTTACATTTTTTTTAGATAAATAATAAAAAAAACAAAAAGCCTATGGCGAGCTACATCTGCCACCCAGAACAATACTACATGTTGACCACGACCACTCTGCCAAGAGTGTTACGACTGAGAATAAGAAGTAAAAACCTATATTTTTTCTACTCTTAATAGATATGACATAACAATAAAGAAAACATAAACACTAAAGTGATTGTATAGATCAAATATTGGTAATATACTTACTAGTACCTCAATTTGTTTGCTTTTTTTATTAGATAAAGCCAAGTATCAGACAAGATACTAAAGCTTATATAGTTGTTTTACATTTGCTGACTTGCGAAGACTGTTTGCTCTTGGAAACACCCACATAGTATATTAAGTTCCATAACAGGAAATCATGATCTCGTCTCGGTCTATTGCACGCAATGTCAGGGCCTTAATGTGGCTACTATGAACTAAAATAATTAGACAACATAAACTATATCATGAATGCTGCTATTTGAAATTCAGATCGGTTTGACAATCTTTATTTGTATCAATAATTAGCCACAGTAAAAGCGTTAAATAATAATAGGCAACGTGTTTCAAATACACAAAGGAAATGTGTCAGTTTTCCTGTAAAACCTCGATGATCACAACAGCATAGTCAGATAACACTCTGAACATTAATAACCAATTATTTTTGCTAGTTATAATATAATAAAATAAATAAAATAAAAAATAAAAATAGCCTTTATTTCCCTATATAAAAATTTTTACATTACAATTTTTTATGTCATTTTGTTTATTAAATTATTATTATTTAAATTTTTATAATATTCCTTTACAAATCATAATGTCAAAAATTTCAATGCCAAATAAAATTTACGATGTCAGAATAGATGTCAAATTTTAATTTTAAATAAAGTTTCTTCTTTTATCTCGGGATCGTCCAGCTTTGGACGTAGGCCTCCTCCAACTCTTGCCATGTGCTCCTCGTCAATGCAGTCCTAGTCCATAATTTTCCCGCCACCAGCTCTATGTCTAGTTATAATTGAACTTATAAAAAAATTCACACAGTTTAGAGTTAATACAAATTTAAACTCTGATTATCATCATTAACTCATAACTCACTACAGAGCATTATGTTTCCATCATACCAACATCAGAGGCCCTTAGGGCGGTTTCATAAACTCTCGACATCAGAGTTGGCCACTCTCATTCGATAAGAAGAAGATACCAACATCATCCCTGTTATGTGCTTCTTTTGCCCAGGCGTCAATTCAATTTAATTCCTCAAACAGCGCAAATATTCTAAGTTAGACAAGGGCTATTTATTTGTACCGTTTGGGGTAGAAACTCTTGGGCCGTGGGGTCAGAGCGCACTTGACCTCTACCAAGATCTGTCGGGGCGTTTGAAACAGGCTTCGCGTGACCAAAATGCTGGCTTGTACTTTGCCCAAAAGATTAGTCTAGCTATTCAACGGGGAAATGCAGCCAGCATTTTGGGTACGCTACCTTTTGAAAATGTAGATTAGTTTTTTTTTTTTTTTTTTTTTAAGATGTATATATAATGTTTATTTTTTTATTATTATTTGGAAGTGTTACTATTAATTTTTGTTGTTTTGAAATAAATATATTACCTATTTAATTCAAATTCAATCGTCATGATGTCGCTAGCAGCCTTTACAAGGCAACTATGATAGTTTTCTCCACAACCTTGTTTCATAGTAACATCCAGAACAGGTATAGCTGGTTTGATCGCGAATACTGGGAGTGAAACCTGGTAAGTTGAATCGAAAGCCGGTACTTTCGCACGGGATTCGTTTTTACTTAAGGCTCTTTATTACCGTTAGCTGAGATCGTAGAGGCTATTACCGTTCTAGCATGGAGTAGGTATAGGTTTGTATATGTGCTGATACGTACAATGCACTTGGAATAGGTAGGTATTCTGGAGTTCAGACTAAATAACAAGAATAAAAGTTCCATTGATGTCTCAAATGTATTTAAAAAACTGGTTGTGTTAATCTTTAATTTGTTCCTGTGAACTAGCGTAATAGCTGTTTTATATATAGCTGGTTTATATAGCTGTGATAAATATTTTTTTTTATTAAATAATTACTAGCAAATAAACCAATATACGTGTTCCTGGGAGCAGGCCGCATAATTTGGTATAACATCTTAGTAATTTATAATATTTCTTATTAGAAAAGATAATTGTACAAGCAAAAATATTTTTTTAAAGTAAATTTCAGTTAGACTAGAGTTAAATTTGAATAAAACACCACAATTCTTGTGACGGAAAGTTAGTTAATAAGCATCCAAAATAGTTGGGTTGAATAACTTAAAGTTTCGAGTACTCCAGACTCTCAAGAGTCGAGATTGACGGAGGTAGATCACTATATACAAATTCTATAGTAGTATATGCTATCTAAGTATTTTTATTACAAAATGTACTATACATTGTAGTTGAAATCATATTTGACAATTGTTTGACGTCTTGTCATAAATTCGTGAAACAGCTGCTCGTTAACAAGGATTTTCATCCTTCTATTACTCTCCATATATTAATTCCACGCTCGCGTCAAATAATGAAAAAGTTAATTGACAATTTATTTTTAAATCTTTTTTTTAATTACAAACAAAGGAAGTATTATTAATAATAAAATTAGTCATGATACATTAAAATACTTTTTAAAAATTTAAAATAAGGTTTAAGTTATCTGTGACCCTTTATATATTGTACATAGATTATACCTATACATATGGCGAGTAGAAATCCTAGTAAAATATAGTTTAACAACCAACCATAAAAGAACTCATAAAATTGCTAACCACTGTAGCATAAACCAAAGTCTTTTATGTTTTAGCCATCCTTCAGACTTATTGTAAAAGGTTTGATTGAAGAATATTTATCAAAAACCATCATTATTATAACTACAAATAGCAATCGTAAATTTAATTCGTTAAACTAAAATTTGGTGTAATTTATCATATTGCTACTCGTTTCAAATATATTTAGATCTTATTACGCATAAAAAAATCATTAATTTATTTAAAACACTTGCTAAATCTTGCTTGCTTATTTTGAGTATGTATTGGTCTTTTAACTAATGTATGTATCTAATTATATTTTTAGTACACCGCCTGTTTACAATTCTTAGTAATGTCCATCCAAAAGGTTGCCTGGAAGAAATCGCCTAAGGCGATAAGGCCGCCCAATGTGTAGCACTTTAATATATTTAAGTTTATTTCCTGTTTTGTAATTTCTATGTTTTATGGTGTACATTAAAGAAATACCTATTCTATTCTAAATCTTGACTTATCCATTCCTAAATTAAACTTATTCGTGGATAGTTTATATTATATGTGCTTGTGAGCCCTGCACAAGGTATGACACCTGTATTACACACATCAAGCTGCGCTTACTAAGTGCGGTGCGAAGATGGAACAATCTCAAACGTGTTCACACAATTTATTTTTACATATAACATATTTAAATATGGGATGGTTAACAAAATATCTCAATTATATACCGTCTTATTACAAAACGCGGTTTAAATATTAGTCCAGGACTTTAATAATCAAAAGTCGGTTCTTCTTGTTCAAACTTCACATACAAACAATCAAATGTCAACTTCAAATTAGAACGTTGATTTTAACAGACAATCATTGGTAACATTTGGCAAATTGATTATTATGACAGTAGACAGACAAATTTCGAACAACAAAAACGGGCTGCGTATTTTCAAAGTTCATGACTATTAGATAAACCCATGGAATTAATAAGAGAAGGATGAAAATAATTAAACCACGTTTCGTAATAAGATCCTTTATGTTTTCTATTCTAACATACTTCACTAAGTAACCAATCAAAGATCTGACGTTAGTATTAAGCGAGTAGGTAGCAAAGTCCGCGTCGGGCCGCGGTCTGTTTGCAGGATTACCTTCATATCGGCGGCACCCGGGGCGGCTGCGACCTGTCTCACATACAACGACATGATTATTTATAGACGAAATATAAAACAACAACAACGAAATATTCAACAACATTTCGTGGCACATAATGCCTTACAAACCGTATCAATCTTGTGTATCCTGTTAAAAATTTAATACCTTCTGTTCCCATTATAAGTTTTCTTCCACGATTTTATGTTCGTGGGATAACCTTGCGATTTAAATATTGAAAAAACAAACGACATACCTGTGTTATATTACGTGATTTTCCTAAACTATGTATATAAGACATATTGTCACTCCAACCTGATCCAGGAAACCGTGGAATGAAGTATATGAAAGAATACCTTTAGATATGTAATTATACAACAATAATCGTCGACGAAAGCGCGCCGGTGTACAGCATAAAATAAATAACTTAAAGTAAAATTAACTCACATTCCGCTGTTTCACAATTGAATGGTATGTCAGGAAACTATTTCGGGCTTGTGTGATATATCATCTACGTACAAGTTTCCACAGAGTACATACTAGAATTAAGGAGTCTTCTTATTAAACAGTCTAATACTAAGAGCCGTCAGGTTGTTGACACTGTAATGTGCTAAGCTGCTCACATTTATGTAGCTCGCGGCAGACAGCAGATACACGGGGAGGATTTGTGGATAGAGTAGCATCTCTAGCAGCTACTACTTGGCAGAACTGGGAGGATCTTATGTATAGGGCTTTGGTTTCTTTGGTGTGTACCTACTTTAAATATATTTAACTAAAAATTAAATATAAAACATATTAATTAAGAGTATCGGATAAAATCAAAGTGATGTGACTGGTTAAAAACAACCTAAATAAAATACAAAAAACAAACAAGCACTTACAAACATGAAAATAATACGTTAAACCTAGTTGGTTTCCAGCACATGTAATTTCAAAACAAAATATTATTTTAATAAACATAAATTATTATGTTACAAATCAACATGCTTCTAAATCGTGTAACTAGCGTAACCTGTCCTGTATTACAAGCCAGCAGATTACTGTACTGCAAGCCTATAAAAAAATAATGAAACACACCATACTACAAACATCAAAAAATTAATTTACTAAGTGTGTTGATAATTAATTTCTTATATAATGTAATTGGTTGTTACCGTTTTAATTAAGTAATCATCATCGTCATGTCAGCCCGTGTTCACCCACTGATGAGCATAGGCCTCCTTTCCAACGTGCCACATAGTACAGTCTCCAGCCTGTCTGATCCATCTCTTACCTACTTGTTTAGAAATGTCATCCGACCATAGGACTGGTCTGCCTCTGGGTCGCATACTGTTTAAATAAATAAATAAATCATAAACAAAATTAACCAAAACTCTTACCATCAGTTCCCAAGCATTGCATTACAGAGTCAATGTCATAGACGGTTTGTGGCGCTTAAACAATATGAACGTACTAACTATACAAGTAAACTTGGCTAGTTAGGCACAAGTTGGGCAGACAAAGCAGTCTACGAAGTTCACTGTCACTGCGACGGCATGAAATATTGTGATACCTCTTTTACTTAAAAGACAAACTTTGCTGAAGATTTAGACTAAGTGGTGTCAATGTAGCTCAATTACTACTTGTAGCGTGAGTTTGAGTTATGTGACTAGATTTGTGAAGTAGATGGAGGACCTAGCAGTTGCTTTAACGGATAATTTAGTTTTCTATGTAGAATAAAAAGGAACTTTTTATTAATATATATTTACTTAAAAATCTTGTTTACTTACGTTGGTATGATTTAGGAACTCATATGTGTTTATTTTCTGTAGGCGATTATTTTAAAGACAATTAGTTTATATTAAAACTTTTGCTTCCGTAAAAGGTAGAAAATAGCAATCATATCCTTTCAGAGCATTTTATTCAAGAATTATGGTTTATAGATTACAACCTTTGATTACAACTAATTATAATAAATGTTCGTTGATTGAAATAAAAACTGATTATAGCAAGCGGAAGTCTTTATGTTTGTTTCAAAGTCCTCCTTTACAATTCCATATTCATACATTTGAAAAGCCAAGTTCTGACTCCACACATCAAGTAGCCACGTGTAGAAACACAAGCAGACCTCCTTTTGTCCATGGTTAGTGTCTGTATCTAAGCTAGCTAAGCTATCGTTTGCGTATAAAAGACTGCACCTAAACCCCTACCAATGGCTTTTATAGCGGACAAATCGTTGTGTACGATCGTACACTTGTATATTGACATAGTATACAAATAGACTGGTCTCACCTGAGCTCTGCTCGCTTGAGCACACACACTAAGTGTAATAAAAGACAGGTTTAAGTGAGTAGAAGTGGAAGTGTGCTTATATTGCATACATGCTGATTTTGACTGGCCTGTTAGCTTAGTTGGTAGTGGCTCTGCCTTTTAATCAAAAGGTTGAGGATTTTTGTACTTTAAAAATTTATAATTACTTGTGTTGAGTCTGGTCGTTTGTATGTATAATACGTATGTATTTACAAAAGAAAAGTATATAAGTATTATATCAGTTATCTAGTACCCACGACAAAAGCGTTTGCTTAGTGTGGGGCTAGATGGCGCTGTGTGCAATGTCCCGGAATATTTATTTTATTATTTTTATGCTACATTCGATACCAGTCTTATAATATTTCTAATGTAACTAATTTGATTCTATATTTTTGACAGAAATTACTAGTAAATAGACAGATAGAGAGATAAATATTTCATTAAAACACCAACATATATACCTATACATACAAGGATAATTATTGGGGACTTTGTTGATCAAAACTATCTCTTCCATCTGGTGGCGAAACGGAGTTCGCGGTGTTTGCTAGGGGATAATATAGTTTTTCAAGTTTAAAGATTTAAATATATTTTGAGGTCCGTAGCTCGTCAGGTAAGTACTAGTATCATATCACTACTATCGTACTTATGGCAAGTCTTGTCTTTTACCACTCTATGTCAATAACTCGCACGATATAAAGGATGGAATAAAACACTTGGAGCGGAAGGACACTAGCCTCAATGAGTTCTCGCATAAAACTGACGTTTATTCCTCTCTCAGTGCCTTTGTGAAACGATACCACTAATAGATAAAAAAATAAACGAGATGTTTGGAAAATAATAAAATTCTTAAATGAAATTCTCGCTTGTGTGATATGAGTGGAAAAGTTTTAAGGATAAATATCTGAACTGACGCTATCAAGCCATATATCATTACTGTCAACTACTATTTCATTCTAGTCGGGTGAATTAAATTAAACTACTTAAGTTATATTTTTTTTTATCTGCTTAAATGATGAGCAATTATTAGAAAATATCACTGACGTCTTCTTAACTGTTGTGATTTTTTTGGTGGTTAGTGGATAGGTTGTAGACCAATAAATTGGACTCTCATAAGCAACAAAATTTGAAATAAGAAGTCGACATTACTTCCTTCTATAAAAAGCATTTTCTAACTAACGAAATACCGAAAGCTTTGTACGGTAGCACTTCGCTCCGGAAAAGCTCAAGATGAAAATGCGTCATATCCGACGACAACGAGTGGCGGAAAACACGTTTATTAGCATTTGTAAAATATGGAATCGTCAGCCCTTAGTATTATAGAAAAGAAGAATTAAGTGGAAATATGAATTCGCTTGCTTTTGAAAGATATTTTCTTATATACGTCCATGATGACTATTTCATATAACTAATAAAAAAATACATATATAAGTATATAACGTTGAAAAAAAAGAAAAAGTCAATTGAAAGCAAATTCATATTACTAACAATTAAAACCTATTTTTGGTAAAACATTTAGGTGTATTCGTAATTACAACTTATAAAACAAAGGTTTTTTTTATAAGCTCCACGTTTCTTATACCAGGTAAAAGTAAGGTACCTACTTATCCAAATCTAGTATACACTACACTAACTACTTCCAAAATTTGCTTGTAGTGCGTTGTAAACTATTTTTTTAAATTTTTCATAAAAAAATATAGGCAGATACTTTGATTATTTTCAGACCTATGTCGTGTAGTGTAGGCGTCACATCTTCCGCCCACGAGGGATTAAGTACCGGTACAAGACATCACACATTTTCACGGAACACGTGGGCGATAAGCAATACTTACATGAATGTTACATAAAAAACAAATTTGTCGTAGTTTTGTAGTGTAAATAAAATAAACTATTATTGTTTTTCTTTTCTTTTTTTACAAGAAATGGGTTTGCACTTGACCGTAACTGGTTACTTACTTAGGTACTTATTAATATGGCGCTGCGACCCAAAGTGGATCCTAGCCTCCGACACAAAGAGACGCCACTCCTCTCGGTTCTGCGCCATCTACCGCCACTCGGTAGCATGGAGTTGTTGCAGATCCTCCTCTATCTGGTCCTTCCAGCGGTACTTGGGACATCCGACTGGCCGTCTGTCGTTGTAACTGGTTATTCCGTGACAATTATAAATAATTAATTAATATATAAAGGTTTTATACTGGTTGTAATAATTTTTTAGCAAGCAAGTGTTGCCAAAAAACCTACCCCATGCAAAAAATATTTATCAACTTTATATACAATACACCATTTAAAACCAAACACATTTCATTGTGCACAAAAATGTCTGGTTCATCGAATCCAACATATTGAATCGCAAACAAAATGAATACTATCAAATATACATTGAATAAACCAAACCGAATTATTGAAAGGCACAGCCATCGAAGTCGGCGCCGTGAAAACTGTGATAAAAACGCGATTGGAAATAACCGCGTTTCCGCATGAGTAAGGCGAATATTGCATTTCCAATGGATGAAGTGTCAACTGCATTTTAAATAACTTAGCCGCCGCTCGCTGTATTGATTTGAGGTATTTCCGGCGGCAACTTTCGGACATCTCGCCTGCAATCTGACTAATTTAGTGGGCATCGGACTGCGCTGGTTGGCTATCATTTTAGACACCGAATCGCGGCCTTTTAAAACTGAATCTGGCCATTCATATTGTATATTTATACGAGTAGATAGATGTGTGTATAAAACCTTTAATATAGTTGTCAATTGTTTTAGGTTATTTTAGTATTTCATTAATAAAAAGTAGTGGTACATAAAATGTGCTTCTTCGCTACATAGTATTACAAACTATTTGAAAAGGTTTAAACACAAGGAAGTGTGAGCTTCGTGATGCTGAGGGTTTATGTAACAACTTTGACATTGATTTCATTACTTACAATATTATACCAATTTTCATGCACTTACCTACATCGATATGATGCCCTCTTATGCTATTTTGTATCTGGAAAATCTATATACAGTAATAGTTATTTGGGAAATGTCATACTTAGCTATAAAAGTTATGAAGATTTTGTTGAAAAATACCCTTAAAATAATATAAAATATCTGTGCTGCTCAACTGAGTATCTTCTTTGACTCAGTGTAACCTCTTTGACTTGATTTAATTTGTCCTCAGTACACATCGGAACGGAATAATGAAATAAGGCCTCGTATTCTACAATAAAGATCATTTCAGAATATAACAGGCTTTTCTTGATTTCAAAATATTTGTTAGAGTGGCACTTCATTTAATATAAGATTTTTTTTTTAATTAACGACTTAGGTATGTAGGTATATCGATCATGTCGTATTGAATTATAATAATTATATTGTCTATATTAGTTACAGATGTTTTATAGCATGAAATATTCCATACAGTTTTATGTTTCTTCAAGTCGAGAGTAAACCGGTTTCTTCTAGGCAAGCGCGCTAGATCGTAGATTACAACGTTGCTTAACATCAGGCAAGTTGTAGTCAAGCGTGAGCCTATCTCATGTAAAAAAATGTAAACAAAAACACTAAAATTAGATATTACATTCAATAGACTGTTATAGCTAGCCATTTATAAAAACAGATATGATTCGTACCCTACCCTAACGGTACATAAACATGGGAAGTATTCAAAAACGCATCAGAGGTTCCGCCCCAAAGATGAATCATCGTGCACGTTTGAACGGATGAAAACTCACTCTCCCTTTATACAATCGTGACGTTTCCATGATTTCCCGTTCCTTGCTCTGTTTGGTATTTTCGTCAGTTGTCAATCTGTCGCGCGTGACTGCGCGCGGGTGGAGGGGCCGATTTGTAGATCGAATTTACTCGGAAAAACGGAAGCGACGCGAGAACCGAAAACAGAATAGATAATATTTGCTATGATTTCATAAATAAAATTTGTATTTACAAGATACGCTGGAAAAATTCGCCAAAAGTCGTCCATCACTGTGACGTCGACATGAGTCGACAACGAGTAAAACTGTGCAACAATGTTTCGTCACTTTATGCGCTGAAAAATTGGAGCCATTTTAGTATTTTGTAAACTGGGCATCAACTGTACTATCACATGACTGTTATTAACATTTAACAAACTATAGCCTTCAGAGAGAGATTACTGCACTCACAATAAATGCTCCACCGTACAAAACGAATTCTGAACCGATTGGATATTTTTGATGTCCGGCCCGGCTTTTACCATGATTAATGTTTTTATATGGCTTTGTACGGGTTTGGTGGAGGTTACAAAAACAGACAATGAACTGATGGTGAGCTCTACCTTACATTTCGCAAGCCGAATTTGTACAAACGATATAAAATTTAAAGCTTGGCCACAGGTCCTTATAATTATGAGAATATTCATCAAAGTGTAATATGCTTGAACCTTGAACCTTCCGTTTATGGAAAATTTTCACGCATAGAATCATTGATGTTTTGCACCGGGATTTGTGTAAACTTGACTGTTTACAAATTATGAATTCAAATGAGGCGACAAATATGAAACTCATCTCATTTACCATATACTAGATATTTTGTACATGTAGGTACGACATGCAAACGTGTATTTCTAGTGTGTTTGAAATTGATACATATATACTATGGCTTATTTAAATGCAACAATTATTTTTGGGTAGTTTACGTTACATTAATACAGTCATTACAACTAACATTAATTTAACATAACTGCATTATTTCAAACAGTTGAAACTGTTCTTATGAATTTTATCGACCAACAAGATATTTTACTCGATTATTATTAAAATAAATATTATCCCGTCTTGTTCATAAAAGCACTTTGTAGAAGAGACGTCGTCGTACGTAGAAAGTACATTCCGAGAGATTAAAGCCCCATAAATGTTCGATAAGCCCCATGTTATTCGTAATGAATCCACATGCGACACCATTGATAAAAACATGGTTCGGCAAACGTTTAACATATTGCGACGGCAATTTGGCATGCTTGTTATGGAAATTCATGTTCTTTTTCAACAAGAAATAAATAAATTTGAATATTTTTCGAAGTTGTAAAAGATGAAATTGAATTTATTTAGTTAACATGTTGTTAGTGTACACTTATACTGGACCTGCCGTTTTTTATTTATTTGCGATACAAATTAGTATTTATCAAATTACGCAATGAATATCATACCTCATACTTTATTACCTAGAAGTAAAATTTACTACAATTTTTTACAATTTTATTTCCATTAAAATGAAAAAATAGTTTTGTAACTTAAAATTGTAATTATGTCACATCTTTTTCTATATACCTAAATACTTTACATACGTCTCTTCTAGTTAAGTAAATACGAAATATATTTATTCAATAATAACAAACAATATTTACACATATTAACACTAATAGAACTAAAAAAGAGTATTTACATCTAAACTAAATTTAAACAATCTACATGTGGTATGGAACCAAGAACGCTGGCTGCATTCCCACGCTGGATTGCTATAGAAATCCTTTGCGCATGGAACCAGCCAGCGTTCTTGTCTCTAGTGATGTCAATCAATATTATAAATACTTGATGTTTTAAATTACTTTTTACTCGCGACTAACAAAACAATGATAAGTTAATCAGCCGCATTGTTTTCATAAAAGTAAAACAAGACATTTAGAAACAATAATAAGCAAATTAAAGTTATACTTTCATTAATAAAGAGTTTATCTATGTATCTTACATTACCTCCAATGTTTCACCTCAAAACGCAGACGTTCCGTCGAAGTGTTTACCTCATTTCTCTAAGTAGATTTTAAAGTTTATTTATGAACGGAATTTCCAATTAAAACATGCTGAGGCCACTTGCGTTCGGATTAACTCAGTTTGCTGTTTGAGATGCAAACGCTCCGGTTAATTTTTAATATTAACTTCTGTACGTATTTTATTAAGTCCATCGGAGCAAAGGAAGCAAAGGTTAGCAGAAAATATCAGCTAATAGATTAGTTAGAATAAATAAACGATCAGAAAACTCTTGCATAATTCTGAGCGTATTACTGTAGGTAAGGTTGAAAGTCAATAATTCAATATGAAATGAAACATGAAATAGACACAAATGTTTTATATAAAACTAAGCCTCATTATTAGGTAAACAACTAACTTTTACGATAAGCCTGCCTGTAACTGGTTTCAGAGTGCTGAATTACACACCCACTCTTTGCACGTACGATTTCATATCTATTATTAAATAATGGAACTCTATCTATTCATGTGTATGGCTTTGCTGATTATGTTGTCTTTATTAGTCAAACAGTCGACAACTTTTAGGCATTAAATCAAGAAAATATTCTTAGTAAGCTGTGTTTACTTTGGTCCTCAAATCCAGGTTTAATAAGTACCTATGTATCTTCTAAGTAAGTTTGTTATACCTTTGGCTGCAGCAATGTTTAATTTCAGATGGGTAATAGAAGCAGTATATATGAGTTAGCATTTGACAAAACTGCCTAACGTTTTTTTTTACAAGTAATGGGTTTGCGCTTAACCGTAATTCGCCTGATGATAAGCAATCATTACGTAGTAGACGAGTAGACCTACTTACTGGGTAGTAAGAACCGATTCACTCTCGCTTTGAAGATCGCAAGGTTATATTCCACGGGGAACAGGGAGTCGGTCAGTAAACTTATATATACTACTTACTCTAATTTAAAATACCGCCTATACTATATAAATTTAATATAGACATTAACATTTATGTCCTCCAATCTGTAACCGTTTGTAGCCTAGTTAGTTATTAGTTTCTTCATTAGGCATATTGTTTGCGTGCGTGCCATGTCACCGTGCATACGACACTAGCTATGATAGATTGCCTAGGCTTATGAATAATCCATTAGTTTGTCTTGTACGCCAATATACGGCTCCGACCTGCGTGACAATCTCGTCTTGATGTTTTAATCAAGTGATTCACTTGACGAAAAGCGAGCTTGATATATTGTGGTAAGGTGTTTTGAGCGAGTAATAAATTAGTGTATACTATGTTTAGCTTAGGAATATGAGGGAATTAATCTGGTTTTTGGGCCAGTAAATAATTTCAAATTATAAACAGCAAGCAAATGTAATGAAGTGCAAATCTAACATTAAACATAAAAAAACTGAGCATGAGCGTATTTTCCGCCAAATATTAGAACCTGTATTTTTATCTTCTTCGTACTTCTAGCAAACAATGAGGAGATGGCTGTATCATTTGTAACAGAATTTGTTTGGTAAAAACTCAGTATCTATGTCAAGAATTAATGAGTCCACAAATAATATAAAAATTAAGAACCGCTCATGCTCGCAAATAAAATTATGTTGGGGGATTTCTAGGAATTCTTTTTTTTTTTTTTAACGTGAAATAGGCTTACGCTTGACTACAACTTGCCTGATGTTAAGCAACGTTATAGTCTACGATGTAGCGCGCTTGCCTAGAAGAAACCGGTTTACTCTCGACTTGAAGACCGACAAATTATAGTTCAAGGTTCGCAATAAAAGTTCTGCTATTTTCTGTAAATTTTCTTGTGGCTGAACAAACTTTGTGAAACACGCCTACATATTTATAATTATTTAGTAAGAAGACGATTGAAAGCTAAATATTTTTTATTAATTAAACCCTTGAGAATTGCTTGAGATAATAACTATGTCTCTGTCCAAAGTCCACCGGAAATGTGGTTATAAGAAAGTAGTTTCTCTCCTTGTTTTATACATAAAATATTATTTTTCTTGCTATATAAAGAAAGCTCATTTAAAAATAGAAGAAGCCACGAATACTCGCTACAAAATACGTAGTACCTACATCATACATAGCCGCCTAATTATCTTGCTTGCGTGGCATAACTGCTTCCAGAACACACGAGCATTATTGTTACTTAATATCCAAACACAGGAATTTGGGCTATGTCTCGCATGACAGCATCACACAATATCAATCATGACATAGTATGTATATATAGTATGATACACCCACGTGACAATGTGTATCTACATCTACACGCACCTTTGTGTAAATACGCACAAATCTATACATGAAGAGGTATAACGAAGCTCAAAAATCTGACCATAGAAGATATTTGTTGTTTGTTTGAAATAAACATTGTTTTTTTTTAATCTATACGTATATAATTAAGCTGTAACGGGTCGGTATCTGTACATTAAAGATAATGGAAAAAAATAGTTTAGGGGTCTTTATTGATGCAATAAAACAAAAAAATCATGTTTCTAAAAAAAAAAACTGTTTGTCTATCGGTATGTTTATTTGTTATAGACACAAAAACGGCTGAATCAATTTGTCTGTGGTGTAGGTGCATTTTTAACTTAACATTAAGTGTTTATTTCATTTCAATCGGTTCGTAAATAAAAAAAACTTATGTTCATTTTAAACCTTTTCATTTCAAAATAATGCGAGCGAAGCCGCGGGCGTCCACTAGTCGATATTAAAACACGTTTCAGCAGTTTTTATATTTTTTGTCTGTGTATCTGTTTATCAGTGTCTATTTATCTGTTTATTTAAACACTCAGCACGCAAATACGGCTGAAGGGATCATCATTATTTTTGGTATGTAGGGAGTATGAGGTTTAATAATGCGAACGAAGCCACGGCCGTCCACTAGTACTAAACTATATGTGAGTGATTATTACAATTACTTGTACTATGTGTGTATAATAATATGTTTCGTTACTTGGAGTTTAATATTTTCCTACCTTAGCTGCTACGCTGCTAGCCATAGTGTAGCAATACAGTCATAACGAAGGCTTCTTTTTCTTCTTTCTTTATTTATTTCTTGCATTCGTTAAGCCTTGTCAAGAGTCTTGATACCAGAGTTGCCCGTTCTTTTTGGTGATTTATCCGAATTTAATCCAAAATTTACGTAAAATTCCAATATTAAAACATAAAATTATTATTATTAAATTTAATGCATTAAACTGAATATCAGTGACGCGACCTAAATTTTGAGAGCCGATCTTGATAAAGTGAATATTAAACAAGGTAAACGTGGCCCGACCTAAATCCTAAGTGAAGTGAACCGATTTTCCATGGGCTTAAAATTCACCTCACGTGATATTTCAAGACCACTTGGCTTTAGAGAGTCTGTGAAGAATGAATGCAGTCTTTTCGATCCGCATCCATTTCACTTTTCCAACCCCTATTGAGACGAATTCCGTTGTGCACGTTATTATACATGCCTATCTATCTATATGTAGTGTGGGGTTGATATGTACCTACTCGAAGAGGTAACCAATCTATGCAATAACGTAGACGTTGGGATAAGAGAAGAAACCGCAAATTATTATAATATATTTATGAATAGGTGTTATTTTCAGGTTATCTTTTTTTTGTTAAAACAGTTATGATACGGTTTAACATTTTGTAAACTTGTGCGGTGTCCAGCTAGTTTGAGACGTAAGTTTCAAGATATTTGCTTATAGCTTGTCAAGAGCCATTCAATTTTGTCTGATTTGATCTCATATCTACAAACGTACAAATTACATAGGTACACATCAAAAACATTTTTAAAGTTAACTAAAATCATGTCATGGGAATGTTTTTTTTTGTTCATAAAAAGACAACAAGACAATAATATTGAGAGCCGATCCCATAATAATATATTCCGATACGACAAATGTAGAAATTTGTTCTTGTTCTTTTTTGAAGTACCATTAAATGGTTCCATTGATGGTAAAAGTGATATTTTGAACGAAAATTTTTGTAAGTAAAACTAAAAAAGATCATATTTAGTGAATTGTATGAAGCACCCGTAGCTCCGCTAGCGGATGCAATCGCATGCGATTACCAATGTTAAGCAAAGGTCGACGCGGTCAGTCTGTAGATGGGAGACCAAAAAATTACATTCCATTTTGGGCGCGTCCGTGACTCGGATGGCACGTTAAATAGTTAGTTTATCTAGTACGGCAGTCGTTAATATCAGTGGCCCTTAGGGCGGCTTGATAAACTCTCGACACCACTCTTATTCGACAAGAAGAAGAAGTGAGATGTAAGTAAAATTTTGTCAACACGAAAATCCTCTTCTTTTAGTATAGTAGGTACTTTTTCTCAGTTCCATGAGTAGATTTCAGCAGACGTGACATCCCCAGAGTGGTCCCCCCGAGTCCCGACGTCGGTCGTCTCTCGAGTGGATTTCATTGTTTTCTAACGACACCCGCCATGGGATCTCATGTTTTATATGCAGCGAGTTGCAGAAGAGTTCTAGTTCTTTGTTTGATAGAGATGCAGTTTTATTTGAGTTAAATGAATGATGCTTAGTCAATCGTTGTCTTCTAGAGATTAAAAGTTGCTTTTCCAGAGCAATATTAATCAATCAATATAGCTTTATTGTACACCAGAAAACAAAAATACAAACCAATTTACAGAAATATTACTTAACCTAGGTACATCGGGCGGACTTATCGCGTAGAGCGAGATCTTTCAGGCAACCTTAGTAAAGATCGCGATCGATTCATGTGCGTTCCAAATATTTAGTCCTGTACCTGTACATAGTACCTGTATTTAAAGTTAAACTTGGGGTTAATCGAATGAGAATTAACTGGTTTCAATCTTTCTCGGGATCGATTTTTGTCTCATTAGTTATGTAAATCCGAAAAGTTGCAATATTAATTAATAGTTCTTTTTAGTGCTATGATCTTTGAACATGTCTTCAGAAAACTTCTTTTTTTGTTACACTATAGTGCAAGAAACACAAAACAATTACCTTAACAAATGCTTACAAAACAGGGGCGAAAAAAATGGAAAGTTTTCATTTGTACCGGGCTTCTTCCAATTAGCTTTAGGCTACGCTTTCGGGAATAATATAGCCCGAGTAGAGGCACTCGGAAAGTAGAGCGGGAGCCAGAGACTATGAAGTTTGGAGACATCTATCTACCTGTCTTTTTTTACGTGGGATAAGTTTTGTTATGTACAGCCTGCCTGATGTTAAGCATTGCTGCAGCCTGGGTATAACCAAACAGGGTGTAACATGCTTACCTAGAAGATACCTTATACATTTGCCTGATTGTGATAGGATTTATTTCTACAAGTGTTCCTATTTCCTAAAATACTTTTGTGTAATTATTAGTGTAACTGTTGCGAATAAATGGCTACAATTATTGAATCAAATAAAGCTAGGTTTTTTATACTAAGGTTATCCAAGTAAATATCATTAATTGACCAGTTAGTCAGGTTTGCTATTTTGGTCTGAAGGGCAGAAATGTAGATTCTGTACAAGTATAATATGCACCTATTTTATAATAAATCTCTGGTGGTACTCTCACTCGTAAAAAAACATAAATAATTAATAATTCTGTTTTTTTTTAAGACTTACTATCAAATACAAATTCAAATCATTTATTGACAACACCACAAGTTACACATCATATTATATTCCCATTCTTCTTCTTCTTCTTATCGAATGAGATTGGCCAACTCTGGTGCCGAAAGTTGGCCACTATCTATTCCTATAATTGACTTCCTATGATTAACTGGCCTTTTAGCTTAGTTGGTAGTGGCTCTGCCTTCTATTCTAGGGGTTGCGGGTTCGATTCCCGCGTGACACAAGTGTATATAAATTTTAAAAATGTATGGTTACTTGGGTTGAGTCTGGTCTTTTGTATGTATAATAAGTATGTAGGTATTTACAAAAGAAAAGACTATAAGTATTATATCCGTTATCTAGTACCCACGAAACAAGCGTTTGCTTAGTGTAGGGCTAGATGGCGCTGTGTGCAATGTCCCAGAATATTTATTTATTTATATAATATCTATGTACTACATGTCAACCATTCCGAAATTCTTAAGAATATGTTGTATTATATTTTATCTATTTACACTTGATATAATGAGGCGTTTATTATTTAAAACATCAGTTACGGGAAGCGAGGCCCAACGTAAACTCATCCTAGACACGCTTGGGAATACATCGCCATACAAAACTACGGATATACATGGAAGAAATAATTGCTTCAACTTCGATGAAACCAGTCAAATGTGAATGTTTCTAGAGGATTGCATTCGTATATATATATACCTATTTTTTGTACATAGGTGGTGAGCATACCAACTTATTTACAGCAAGGAAGAACTATCAATCTCATATAATATTAGTAAAACCGGTCGCGTGAGATGTAGAAAAAAATTACAACATTTCCTGTCGGTCGGATATCGCAAGAAAATGTAGGTCTCAGCTTTTATAATAATGCATCTGTCATTAAAGTAAGTTAAAAGCACATTGGCAGCTTCAAAGTTCTTGACACTAGAGTTAGCTACTCTAATACTATTTTCGAATAAAATTTATATTCGTGCTAAAAATAATATACAACCGTTTGAATACAACCGGACAACGTTTACTTCTAACGAAAATAAAAAAAAATGTTAAGTTAGAAGGGTTAACATAACGTGATAATGATAATACCTATTTATTATATTTCGTTAATCTCATGCTTCAGATATAATGAACATGGTAGAATATATACATGAAACTTTCTCACATAATATTGATCGAACTTCACTTTGCAAGTTCGTTTAATCATATATTATAGCACATAATGGCACGGATAAAATAATAAAATAATAGTTATCAACGTGTGAAAAAATATTTTCATACTTCAAACAAAATCATGCCATATAAAAGAAATACGAAAGCTAAAAATAAAACGCAATTCTCGACATTTTCTAACAGGATAAGCACACATAGTGATGTTTTCTCCCAAGTACTAGCAGTAACAGGTAAGGTATTTATACCTTGCTAGGTACTAGCGATACTAGTCCATGAGATAGCGTATTAAAACGAGTATCGGCACACGACTATCCAGTTACTGACTAACGATGCACTCTAGACGATCTGAGGCGCATAGTTGTAGTGTAGGAGATGTAGGTTTGTCAACCTGTATTGGTGTATTTTAAAAATTAAACATAATTTATTTTGGAAAAAGCAATACTGTATCAACATAATCAAAAAAGACCAGAAAGACAAAGGAAAACACATACCTACATTATTATGTTCTTAAAAAAATCACTTAAAAGCCGGCCTCAACTCCATGACCTTTTATGTGTATGTATGTATATATGTTGAAATTTTGACAAGCAAAATTTTGTATTACATCTTTTGATAATTTTTTGATTTATGTAAAAAGTAGCAAGTAAAAAAAACTTTCAGAAGACTTGATAACCTTTTTTTTTGAAGTCGGTTAAAAATATGAAGCCTAGTGCCTACTGACAGACCATAAGACCATTACATGTTCAGCATGCATCGCAAATATAATTGTTTTTTATTTCTTATGTTTTTTTTATCGTACCTTTTATTTGCGAATATAACGAATTGCATGATTTGCGTCCACCATGATATTTTATCTTTCTCTTTAAAAAAACAAGCTCTTATCCTAGAATGTAGGTCCTAGTCTCTACACAAGGCTTTTTCTCCGCAGGTCGTCAACCTGTCACTGAGAGGAGACGTATCGACTTACAGGAAAAGGATTTTAGACAATTTGTATGCGTAGGTACTGTTATGTTGTTTCATTCTGCCTAGTAGTAGTTATAATTATGATGATAATGCTTGTGTTTTATTTTTTCGCAAAGGTTGTTATAATAATCTAGTTCACAAATGAGAAATACAATTCTATCGTTATTTGCTTACTTGACTTTTTTATTTCAAAGTTATTGATGAGCTTCAAAGTACACGTATGTACCTACATATGTATTACTTTACCTTTTTGCTTTCCAAATTTCACTAACGGTCGTTTGGACAATCAGTCTATCATCCAATCATATGACTCAATAAATCAATAAAAATCATTTTATTAGCAATTTGTAGGTAACTGTTGCGACCATAACCAGAAAATAAATTTAGTACACTTTCGTATATACAAGAAGTGAAGAACAAATGTGAAAAAAGGAGACTGTTTCAAAATATTTGCAACATTAGCATATTTATTGGGCGCCTGAAACAGCCTACCCAGCGGATGACTGATCTGTTGGCATTGAGCAATAACGGCTACGGAATTCTATGGAAGTAATTGTTATACCTAAGTTTAAAAAACATTGTTTTTGTTTTCTTGGCTAGACGGTTGAAATAACAACCGATTAGTTCATGGTACTATCATTACTGTGTTTGTAGTTATATTTCTTCTACCCTTCCTAGAAGTCTGAAGGACGGGCAATCCGCAGAAATCTGACCTACTTAATCATCTGCCAATCACATAGCCAAAGCTTATGTACACGTGAGGTTTGTGACACAAACCGCACAGTCATTAGCTTCACGTTTTGCGTCTCAAACATGTCCCTTCCGATTTAGGATAAAAGAAAAACTTTGCGGCAGCGGCACGTACGTAGCCGTGACGTCACCATGCGGTTACTCCTCACTCCTAAATACACCTCGCTCTGCCCTAACTGCTAACAACATTTGCAATATTAATTATGCGAGCCGCCGGCCTGATGCTCCGCGTAATAACTGACTCACGCAATAGCATCGGGATTAAACAATATAACGTCGCCTAACTATTTGATGAGCCCTTTATGCGTCGCCAAAATCATTTCATATTTGCTCTACTCCCCTTTTATGTGAGTTTCATCGTTACCTTTATGTTCTGGGGGAGTTTTGCGCGCAAATTACAGAGGGAACGGTTCGGGTATAATATCACAAAAACCGAGGCTAAAAATCAAAACGCTCACACTGGCTATCAATTTGAGTGTTGTTGGGTAGATTACTTACTTTGCGCGGAGACACATTAATCAATAGAGGATGATTAATGGAAGCCGGCGCACGATCTCGATCGCTTGATGGATTAGCGCCCATATGGCTCTGCATAATTTGCTGAGTGCCGCCACCTGTGACCTTGTTGGTGGAAGCAAACAACGCTAGCTCAGTTAGGCTTAGTTTCCATAACTGCATTAGAAATCATCGGTGGGGAGCGGAACGGCACGTAGCGTACAAGTTGCTAGCCGAATTATACGAGCACGCCTTTGTATCGTGAATGCGGAGGTTCACCTGTCACATAGCCATTGTTCCTGCGTGCTGACAAAAGGAACTGGAAAATATGTTGTTTTTTTTATATGTTCCCTTAGAAATCTGTTAACAAGGAGTAAGCAGGGCCTTTTATCCGGTCGAAGTATTCAGCCGGCGGCGGTTAAGGCGCACAGATTGCCGACCTCCAAATCCGTACAAATCCCGGAGAGCGAAGCTTTGCACCGACCTAACATACTTGTGTCAAACTTTGGAGGAGATTCCGAAATGAGATAGACATGTTCGTCTCTTTTGGATAATCATTAAATACAACTTTTTTTAGTAAACATTCACAAAATTAACAGTTTGTTTTGGAAAATAAAAGTGATAAGACATTTTTTATCAACGATCACCCGAAAAGTTACGAACACAAGTAATTAACTTACTATGATTATAAAATCGGTAATTACATATTTAACAGATGCTGTAAAATAAAAGGAAAATATGTTACCAAGCTATTTAAAAGCACTTTTGATATTGGAGCTTACCGATTTAAAAGCACTTACAATGAGTAGAGCAGGTACCGAATATTCAAATTGATTTCAATCAGGGTATCGAAAAACAGATTATGGGCGAGCGCTTTGCACTGATTCGCTACAAAATACTGACCGACACAATTTGGGGAACATTTTTATATTACATTTATGTTTTTTACCGTGAACCAGAGGATCTAAATTGTATACGTAAACAATGTTTTCTATTTGCATAAATGATTTTCATAAAATAATTGATTGAAAAGTTAGTAACCAGAGTAATTTAGTGAATGCACATTATGTACATACATACATATATCGTCAAAGAACTAGAACATTAATTTTAGTGAAGGAGGAACCAATAAATAATAGTAAATAATAGACCTATTATTTATTTATTCTATTAATTTATGTATCAGCATAAGCCAACACGTACCTACAACATACAAACATTAAACCAACTAACACAATAATGCTTTACTTAGGTGTCTATACAAATCTTGATTAACCGATATTATAAACATTATTTATCACAATTTTAGTACCAGTCTCGAAATGTAGGTATAAAGTATAGGTATATATCACGTGACAAAGGAGGCATCCATCTCCGGGCAGCTGCCATCGAAAAACAATAGAATGCATTCTCGTCACTCGAAATGGGTATAAAAGTGTAAAACATAAATTTCCCGCGACTTTATGACGACAAATTTCAACGATATTAAATCGTAAAGACACCTTGTTGACTCAATAGTGAAGTGGTCACACGGTCAGCATATTGGACATCATTTTCAATGTAGTAAATATAAATATATTTTTATTAAAATAAAATAATTACTACATCATTACGTAAAAACTTCAACACGACAATTAATAAATCTTCGTAGTACCAGAGATATTCCGAATAATACAAAACACGAGTACATTTCTACTATTTGACGTCCATGGCAATGCAGTAGGTATACGATTTTTTTTCATATGTGCGAGACAGTATTGTATACTAATTGGTCTGTGTATGAAACGATTTTTTTAGTGTAGAAAGATTTCAGGCATATCTTTGTAATAATGTCTATGCACAAGCTACATTGTCTCGGTTTTGTGTATAAATGATTGGAGTCGGATGGGAATTTTATAAGATCGAGCCGTGACGTGTCACTCACGTGTAGTTTTATTATCTACGGACAAGTACATTTCATGTTGCTACACTGTTTGAGAAGCGATGAAATTTTACGCTTTCCTTCTGTGTCAACGAAGCGAAGTTTGTTGCAAGTAACATTTACTTTCTTTGTAATAATGATTTTTAGATTACATAGTTTTTTAATGACTCGATATTTACGTATGTGTAAATTATTGAGTACTTTGTCGTTTTTTATTTCAGAACAAAAAAAACAACAAATGGTCAGATAATGTTATAGGAAACTCACTAAACTATGATCATAAAACCAATTAATAGTCACAAATAAAATATTTTGAAGGGAGCTATCTGTAATGAACCTGTTATAGAGTTAAGGCAGAGAACTAAGCTTTGAAAATGTACATAAACGGTTGTCACTCATGACGTTGCTTTACTGCTGTTTTTTCACTGAAGTTTACAATAACCTTGAGTTATGTAATCATCAAATCAATTTCATATTTATCCAACTAGCAAGTCGTTAGCACTTGTTATCGAGAACGCGACACAATTGTTGCACATTCACAAGTTATATTTTCTTTAAGTTTCCTCAAAGTCTATTTGAAAAACGCCGTCGCAAACCACTTGAAGGTGGAGAGTTGGTGCAAGAAGCAAAGCTTTGACTTATGAGTACGCAATGCCTTTGTGTCGTGGCTCTTGTCAATTATTTTTGCAGACTGTCCCTCGTCTTTGATAGCTTTTCCTTGGAAAATATTGCTCGATTTTTCCGTCACAATATCGCACTCAGCGATGGGAATAAGTAATAGTAATGTAGCACTTTGTTGCTAAAGAAATTTGCTTTGAGCACAATTTTTCACTTTTTGTATTTAAGTTTAAATAATGTTGTATTTTATATGTATTACTTTGTAATTTTAGACTAGGATAGTAGGCTTGTTGATCAGAAAACAAACTATAAACAGTTAGGGATTTTATCATTAGAAAAAAAATACGTTTAAAAAATACGTGTCGTTCGTACACTTTCCAAAAAAGACAAATTAAAGCACCTAAACAACTTTAACACCACAGTATCGAAAAGAAACAAAGCAGCCTACATTAAGTGAGTACTCTGATTACCTTTACGATGTTTCCACAGTTTGGAACTCCCGGGGGTAATTCCAGGTACTGTAATTGTTAGAGAAGTGCCTGGCGATGGCCAACTGTGGCTGGCAGTGGTAGAAAAGACTAAACAACACAAAGACTCCTGTCTCTAATTTATCAGGTTATAAAGATATTAATGAAATATCAGTATTCTCGCTCCATCGTGGATCTTAAATATGGCATTAAAAATTTACTAATATCAGATACAACAGCAACAAAAATATTAGTTGGTTAAAAAAAGTAAAGGACTGACAGTCGTATCAGTGTTGCTACAATCGAAAGGTGTTAAGCGACACATTTATTAGAAGCATCTATAAAAAGGGAAGTCGCTATTATGTCGCCGGTGGTTAAAGATGGCTAGAGGTGGCTAGAGGTGGCTAGAGCTGGCTAGAGCTGGCTAGAGGTGGCTAGAGGTAGGTGTTAAGCGTGCCAGCCTGCGTAACGGCTGTGGCATCGCCCTAACAGCTTGTTTAATTTTGCAAACGTTATTAGTGGGACTGTTTTGGCTAGCTCCAGCTTGCACTCGTTTGGGAAACTGTTAATTGATGTTGATGGCCTGCTTTAATGGCTTTTACTTCGATTTTATTACGTGCAATGGACCGATATCCGGAAGTAAGACTCCAAGCACAATCGGATAGTAATTCAAAGGCAATTATTTTTCCAGGAATTGACTACAAATTGTTTCAATAATGTAAAGTAGATATTTAACTTGAGCTTAACATTACGACGATTTTGTAAAAGGCTGCTTCTTTCTTTGTCATTTAATTGCTTAAATAATGATAGATAGATAGATAGATAGATTAACTCTTTATTGTTGACACATATTAAAAAAAACAGTACATAGAACAAATTGCACCTTAACTAGTGCCACAAGCGGCGGCCTTATCGCTGAAAGCGATCTCTTCCAGGCAACCTTCAGCTGGAGAGAAATAAGCAAAAGAAAAAAAAGAAGAATGTGGTGTACAACAAAAAGAAAAAAAGAAATTTTACTAATATATATACATATATATATATACATATAAATACGCAATACACATACTTAATATAATAAAATTAATGTTTATATACAAATACATATAATACACAACAAAATATTTAAAGGTGATAGTGGTAGAAATAATAACAGCAATTTTCACTGATGGGAAGCGAGATAAAATTCCTTTACTTGTTTTTTAAAGGAATCAATTGTCTGAGCCTTTTGAATGTTGATAGGCAGAGAATTCCATAAAGTAACAGCTTGTAGGTCTGTATTGAAATTAGTTTGCATGTTTAGTTAAATGGTGTTAAATCGTCAATGATTCATGAGAAATTGTAATAGAAAGGTAATGCCGTATCCAGCAAACTTGTTCTAAGTAACTATTATAGAACGGAAGAGACATCTTAGTTTCACTACATTTACATCTTTCTAATTTATGAAATTGAGTATATAGGATGGAATTCATCTTTTCTGATCCATGCTTATTCATGATTGTTTACAAATTTGTATTTACGCAGAGCTTTTTTAATCTCCAAGTGTTTTTTTTTTTCTAGAAATTAGGACAAGGACGCATAATATTTATGCAATACGTTTACAAATATTTATTCTTTACACATTGAACCCTGTCAATCCAATTAGAAGTCGAGCACTGATAGACATGCTAATAAGTCAGTTAGATCACAGAATACACAGCAGTAGTAGAGGTTACCAACACAGCTCAGCCAAGTTTGCGAGGTGCGAAATTAAAGTCTGTTCGTCGCACAAACGGCACTTGAACTCGATCTTAAACCAACTCTGAGGGATGGCGGGCCTCGATAACTTAGGGATTAGTTCCCAACAACAATCCCAGATTGTTGAGCTATTCACTACTATTTCCTAGTTGAACAAGCCCAAGTTTCTACCGATCTGTTTACAAAATTAAGCCCAGTTAAGACCACCAAGTTTTTGCGCCTAAATATGGTGACGATGTGACTTGAAATATTTTCCAACTTAAATTACTTTCATATGCTAATTCTCAGTCCGGCTTGACTGAGTGTTGGCGCTTTGTTTAAGCGCTTCAGTTTGTTGTTTGTGTTGCCGTGTCGGAACAGTTCGTCACCCTCTATACTATAGGTATGTATGAATTCATAGGAAGGGATGGACCTCCAATATCGCAGGTATTGGATCACCTCGGCGTCGCTCGGTCAATATTTAACCCGACACCGTCCCAAAGTTTCCGTTACAAACCAATTCAATAACTTCGCTACTTGTTCAATAAAACAGCGATGTCTTGCTCTGCCTGCATTCGGCTTCTTTGTGTGAAAAGTTTTGATTGGTTTCCATCTCGAGTTATTGCGTTTGTTGATATTTATTGCCAGTGTTTTTTCTTCTGTATTACTTGCTAATGTTTCTCGGTCGTCCGATTAAGTCAACAGGTTTGAAGCACGTTTGAGTAATGGGGAATTCCCTGGATTCCGCGATTTCATTATGTAATCTTTTAAGCACTCTAACGCTTAAGTAATGCTTAGATTACACTAAGTGTTACGGCCCGTTTAGACGGTTATTTGGAAAACAGGGAAGTTTCGGTCAACTGTGATTAATCGCTAATTGATTTTGGGTAGGTATTGAAGTAAATCGATTTTACTTTTCACAATTTACAAAGTAATTACAACTTTTCAGCAGAACTTGTTTGTTTCGATCTAGATTTGTTTATTAGTATTTTCAATACAAAATTCTGTTTATAAATTGAGAAACAATAGCAATAGCATTTGTAAAACAAAAATAGTATTATTTCTGCGCGAAGCTGTTAAAGTTATTAATTTGTTTAGTAGCCAGAAAGCAATACCAGTTACTCTGATTTTAACGCTTTCTTCAAATAGAATGTTAAAGCTATCGTTTCACGAACGCTGTAGCATTTGAACGCATAATTTGTAAGTGTGTACTAAAATATCGCCAGACTATTAATACTCCGCTGTGACTAATTTGTCACTGGAAATGCGTGGAACTTAGACTTGTACATATTCTAACTCCGCTAGTTATAGTTCGATAGAAACTGATAGCTTTTTAAGACATTACTAATAATAAAATTACTATTGTCTAATATAATTACTATCGTGTTTATGCAAATAAACTAACTGAAAATGAAAATGAAAATGTATTTAGTAACGAAATAGGTTTACATGTTAAAGACATATCTATCGGTTGCTTCACTAGGCTAGAAGCCTGTACCGAAGCAACCAGCTACCGGTTTACAAAAAATATTTATTTACGCCACACTAAACAAACTAAACTAAACTGTGAGCTCGTTTAAAATTTTCTGTTTTTGCTATAAACTCATATCCTAATGTATTTTTAATAAAATTTTATCTAGAATTTATATCAGTGCATATAAAATTTTGTTCTCATATTATTAGACACAGTTCTGGGTAAATTATGCCGCGATCACAAATTTATGAAAATAAAATAGAAAGCTTATTAAGATTATGGTATGTATTATTTATGAAAGTATCTCTATCAAAAAAAGTATTTTCGCTTTACCTATTTCAGTATAATGTAATGTTCACATAATGGCAAAAATACTGTAAAAAGGTACGAAAACCGCATTGAAATAATAGTTGATTCAGATCTATTGAACTGTACTGTCAGAGTGTGGGACGTATAATAATTAAACAAACAAATTAAAATGCCACGCAAACAAATCGGTGACTTTAGTGTTTGTTTTAAGACGTAATTGTGAATATGAATATTAAAACAGCACACAACATTTCATATCCATGATATTGTGATATGTGCAATCCCTTTATTTGCATGAACCATACAGAAAACATTTTATTTTAGCATTTAATATCCAGCTTCTTTACCAAAAAATAAATTTTGTAATTTATCTAAACTACCTTACTTTACCTTACCTACAATACCTGATTTGTCCACCACACACTATCCATTTTATAATTAGATATTAAGATGTTTACCAAGCTTATGCAATGTTTATGTTGCTTTTTTTTCACAGTGTTAACTTATAGTCAAGTCAAACCACAAGAACCGTTTAGTAGGCAATTTATGGACAAAAATGTAGCCTCCCCGGCAAAGTAACTTGATAAGATAAAGGAAAATCACGATAACGCGGTTTTGATATAAAAATAATACCTATCATGGGATAAGTTGGCACCCGACTCTATTCGGCGTCAGGTCTGCCCGAACAAATATGGAAATAGCGGATTATGATCGTATTTCTCTTTACAACCCTTCCATCGCTTTATCCTTAGTATAAAAACAAGCAAAGATATAGCAAGGCCGGAAAAGGGTTCTTTTCACATTCATTTTTTAACGAAAAGGGGCATATAGTGACTGAGGATTATAGAATAGCATGATATTGCATGGAAGTAACTTTGCGATGACATGCGAGTAAATATTTCATTTGTGCGATACACATACGAGCTCGGATTGTTTTTTTTCTGTTTTGTATTTTACTCTGAAAGAGAATGGGAAACATGAATTAATAATTGGCAGGCTCGCAGGAATCTGCGTATTATTTATTGGAATTTTCCCTGCCATGGAATCTGATTCACCGGTTGCTTTTTAAAGTTTATTGCAAGTAGAGATAATTTGTAGTGTTTGAAGTCTGTTCGCTACAAAGCTTGTATGATTCCTTTATTACATATTTGGAAATTTGATTTAGATGTAAATTAAAAACGTTTACCACTTAATTTTTTATGACAAAATACCGTAGGTAGGTAAGGTCGAGCGGGGTTATTACGTCGGCGGGGTAATTAAATCAAATGGCAATAACTCCCGAACTTTAAGCTTTTGGTCTATAGTGACATCTTTTGCCGATAAAGGAAGAGCAGATGTGTTCCATAAAATATAGATGGCGCCAGTCGCACGTAAACTGTTTGACTGACAGCCAATTTTGACAAGTCGCCATTTTCTTGAAGGACATGAATACAGACGCTCCGCAAAAATAATAAATTTTCAAGTGATTGTTGTGAGTTTTTGGTGTTTTAATCAAGGTAAGTAGTGAAATTAAAAACTGTAGATTCTTTTCTGCTAATTCGTTTGATCCTATACTTGGTTATTATTGCACTATTGAACTTGACGTTATAACCCGCCAAAATTTTAACGGGGGGCAATTAAGTCGAAAAACACTGACGGAATTGCCCCACCGTTTTTGTATGAATGAGCAAAATGCTAGTGATGTCCATAGTGTCGACATTATTGTCGATGACCATGTTAATTTTTTGTGAGTAGTGACGCGAGTCACGTTTAAACTACTGAAGCCATTCGCTTAAAATTTGGCATAGAAGTCGACTGTTGCTCGCTAGTATAAGCGCAATTTTTGTTACTAAACTAAATATAGACTAGCCTTGTGTTGTGTCCGAATATTTACAAACTTCCAAATAAACATTTTATTTATTATTCAAGCCCCGTATGAAACAGCTTTTTACAATCTTATTATATGTTCATTTTAGTAATTTTAAGAACTTTTTGCTTATAAATCAACTGGGTTTGGCTATGCGTTATAAAGTTTTAAGAATTTTATTAACTATATCTTACATTCTTGTAGATGGTTTGGCATTATATTAGGAAAAAAGAAAAAGCATACACAGACTTAGATCTTCAGAAAGCTATTGATGATGTGAAAAATAACGGAATGAGCAGCAGCCAAGCGGCACTGGTTTATGGAATACCAAGAACTACAATCAACACTAGGCTTCAATGTGTGCATGATACAGTTGGCAGACCAACTGTGTTTTCTGCTGACTTCGAAAAACGAATGGCGGAGAATCTTCATATCATGGAAAAACATGGTTTTCCGTTAAGTAGAAAGGAAGCATCGGTTTTGATTTCGGAATACGTTCGCCGAAATGGAATGACAACACCCTTATAGATTATATTCCTGGCAAATAATAATTTCACGTCCTTTCTATGCTATGCGATCATTGGACTGAATTTTAACGCCTAAGTTATTTCTACAGGGTTAAAAAAAAATAAGACTTAAATATTTTTTTGAGACTGATTTTGCCTCATGATGCAGCTGTTAAGTCATACAGTGTTGTTAGTCATACTTAAACATTATTTTTTTGTAAAAATGAATAAAAATGGACATTCGTGGATAACGGCCATTGCGTCCGCCACGCAAAAAAAATGCCCTGAAGAAGTAACACTTTCTCGAGATCGCATCGAGCACAGCCCAAGAAAAACCACTAAAAGACTTTATTATTACTCTTAAATTCAAATGTTACCTACTATAATTCGTGTACATTTATGTTATGAGGTACTTAAGTTCTTAATTGTTTTTTTTTACTGATAATTTTAGCAAAATAAAATACTATGAAAATTTATGGTTTCATTTATTTATACTTGTTATAGAGTTTAATCCCAACTATAAAATCACCAATAACGTAGTTGCCTTATTTTCGATGAATTATAGCTAGGTACCGTTTATCGACTTTCATGCATCCCAACCCTAGTTTGACAGGATTTAGACGGAATTACCCCACAAAAAAATTAAAGCATGTTTTCTACAAATTGGTACTTCCTACCTGGTCATAAAGCTCAATTTCGCATTCTTAGCAACGTAAAGATTTTCTAGCTTTGAATTTTAACGTCGTAACTTCATAGATGGCGGATATATTGCAAACTGATGTAATAGCCCCGCAGCGGGGTTATTAAGTCAATATGGTATCTTCATAAGATCTTTTCCTTTTTGAGAGTTAAGAAACGAGTTTTTCGCTACAAATGTATGATGAACAGAAAGAGGGATAATGACTTTATTATAAGGATAATTTTATTTTACTGTAACTTTGCAACGGACAATTTTATGGGTTTGTGAAATTTTGGCGTATTTTTTTCTGACGGAATAGCCCCGCTTGACCTTACTAGGGAAATTAGAGAGACTAAAAAAATACATTTTTGATATCATTTTATGTACTAACAATGTATATAATCACCATTAATCTATTTTAATACAATTTAAATTTACACTTCTTTCCCTTCCAAACCAAAGTTTCCAATTTCACCCCATCACATGGACGTTTCATTCCACGCATCAAACTCGCTACATAGACCCATTAGCTTGTCAAATTACGTTCAGAAAACGAGAGCTTCATTAACGACTTAGTACGAGATTACAGCTTATTATTTCCCTTGTTTCTTAACAAGTTTGTTTCGGGTTGTATTTTGATCTGTTCCGTAATGATGGCTCGTAATTTGACTGGAGGGAAGTCGTTTAACTGTAGGAAAAGATTTTTTGGTTTAAATTTAAGTAAATTATTTAATTGCTTATTATATGATTAAGTTATTGATAATCAATCTTTTAGTCTTTCTAAGTAGGCATATAATAAAGAAAAAAATAAACATAAATAATATAAAGGTATGACTTAATTCAATCAGTCAAAAGCAGAATGCTGGTTGCATTGCCCCGTTGAATAGCAAGTCTAATCGTACGGGCAAAGAATAAGCCAGCATTTTGGTCATGCGTAGCCTCTTTAATCACTACCCAATAGTTGATAATATAAAGCAAAGTCTCTTCCCACGTCTGTCTGTCTGTATGAATGTATGCTTAGATCTTTAAAACTACACAACAGATTTTGTTGCATGTTTTAACAGATAGAGTGATTTAAGAAAAAGGTTTATATATACAATAATGCGTGCGAAGCCGCGGGCAAAAGCTAATAATATTTTTTTTTTACTTGAAATAGGCTCACGCTCGACTACAACTTGCCTGATGCTAAGCAACGTTATAATCTACGATCTAGCGCGCTTGCCTAGAAGAAACCGGTTTACTCTCGACTTGAAGACCGACAAATTATAGTTCAAGGGGAATAGATATTCGGGCAAGGAGTTCCACAGTTTGATTGTTCGCACGATGAATATAAGTCAATGTTTTTCTAATACCATATAACTAAACTACTTACACTACACTTACATACACTTGTGGCACTAGTATAAGTATTTTTTTTCTTCTTTCCTTTTAATTTTATCGTGGGTTACAATAAAGAATTTTCTATCTTCTATCTAAACTAACCAACGAAACAAAGGTAAGAAAACTAAGCTGTAACCTCAAGACATTCAATAGCTATAGTTGTCGGCTGTGGTTTGCGGTCGCGGAATATTGCAGCAATATGACGCCTGGCCGTTGCCTTTGTAAACCGACCCTGGCTTGGCTACTTGACACTAGCTGAGGGAAACCTCTGTAGTACAGCCTATGTATATGTAAATACTAGGTATCCATGCGGTTCGCCCTATGGCATCATCATCATCAGCCTGCTATCGCCCATTGCAGAGTTAGGCCTCACATCTTGTAAGCTCTTTGTAATATTAAAAAAAAAACATTAAAATATACTCCTACTAGAGTCCAGCAAAGTATCTGGGCATTCTCTTGTTTCGTGCTCAAGACTTACTTCGGGTCGTTGCGCCAAAGAAGTAATTAAGTAATAAAAACTAATCAGACTTTATTGTCTTAGCACCCATTTTTTCGTAGTGGAAAATTGTCTGAGCACTTACTCAATGTAACAAAAAATAATATTTAAGTAGGATAAAGTCAATAACACGTTTCACTTGTAATATCCTTGTTTGAATTGCAAGTTAAATACGATAACTACATATATCTCTAACTTTAAATTTCTAGTAACTCATAATCAACTTGTAATGATGTTGGGAACGGATTAATTAACCTGAAAATCTAGACTTTACTTATCTCGATATTGATTCTCTGGTACATTTTCTAAAACGTCTCAGATTAGTTCGAAGTTTCACCGATTGCTGCCATCAAATTTGTCATTAAACGTCTTCCAATTATAGGATACGGTTCTGAGAACTGATCGCGAATCCCGAATTAAATTTAATGTTTAGAGAAACTCGAAAACGGTCCATTAAATGGGACTGTCCCGAGCTATAGCAACTTTTACTGCTCCGACCGACTAAGCTGTTACTAAGAATGTTTTAGCCGACTTCTAAATAAGTAAGTTATATGACCAGTGAGTATTGTTAAAAACCATTAAAAAATTTGGTATGATTATGTAGATAAGGAATTTCTTAAAACATACATATATTTTATTTATGTATATCTGAAAAATTTAACTAACTTTTTTTTTAAATCCTTAAATTTCGGTTTAGTAGTTTTTAATGTTGCCTGGAAGAAATCGCTATTAGCGATAAGGCCGCCAGTTGTGGCACTATAATTTTTTTTTTTAAGTCTTGTGTGTTTCTGTTTGTCTTTTTTTGTCAATGTGTGTTACAATAAAGAGTTTATCTATCTATCTATCTATCTAATTTTAATAAACTAACTAGCATTTTTTACATGCAAAACAATTGCATGTTTTTTAAATCACCTCTTGTAATCAAATCAAGGGTCAATGCATTGTAATTTATTCTACGAATAAAAAATACAATATATATTTTCACCAGTTTTCTTAAACAATTGCAACCCGTGTAAATCTGGAAGATCGACTCGACCTATCACATTGTTCGAGTCCTCTGTACACAGCTCTAAAAATAGTCAATATGACTTAGAGACCCCTAATTATTAATTTAAAAAAGATAAAAGGGTAGATATATGTACATTTATGTACATATTAAGCCTTAACACATGTGTATATACCTAAATCAATCTTTTTATCTTTTTTAAAATTATTGAATGTTTACCATCATTATATTATCAAATCATGATAGTATGTTGAAATAAGGTGTTATTTTCAATCCTAACATAAAACCGCCTGCTTAACCTGCTAAAGACTGCTATAGGTAATATTATTGATGCACGTTGTAATAAAAGACAGCCATTGTAACTGTCGTGTTTTTTGTATATGCTTATATTGATATTGGAACAATAAATAAATAAGCAAATATTCCGGAACATTGCACACAAAGCCATCTAGTCCCGCACTAAGCAAACGCTTGTGTCGTGGGTACTAGATAACTATATAATATTTATTTATTTTTTGTATAGTTTAAGACAAAATGTGTAAGGGTTACGTGCCTGATAATAAAGAATTTTTATTATTTATTTATTTATAATACATACATATTTTTTTTTCTAAACATAATGAGAAGTCCGTTAGTTGCAATGTCACTGGGTCAAGGGTTGTTTTATTAAGAGTGACGTAGAAGCTCAACCCGTGAGAGAAAGGCATTTAAGAGGATCAGTTCTCAAAGAAAACACGCTTTACCGGTTCCGTTTGCGGTGGATATGGCCAGGTATGTTGATCCGCGTAACAGGACAAAGGTAAGATTATACCGCCCTGTTTGGATAGACCCAGAGGTTTGTTTGCGAAAAAACCTAACAAAGAAACCGACATTGTTTATCTTAGTCAGTGTGGAGTACTTTCTAAGTTTGTTGTGTCATATTTACCTGGTAATTAAATTGTAGAGCTAAGTTGTGCTCGCAAATAACCAGGTTCGTAATGCTCACATTAAACTCACGTACAAGGTCCCTGCCGCCCCTAATAGTTGTTTTTCCCCCGCGTCGGACTAAGTGCAATTTATATTAATGCCGTCATATTTTCGCGCTGGTTACCCGCATTTCCATATTAACCGTAGTCCGTGGCTCCCATGATAATGTGGGTGTCCCACCTTCATCATTTGTTTGCGACCTGATTAAATTTACACGCTAACGTGGTTAGCTACAAAATTAAGCCCATTAACAGGTGCTGTTGTTTTTGCGCGACCTTCGATGCTGTGTTGTTTAGTTGATGAAGTTCTACACTGGCCGGTTATTGTAAGAGTGAATGAATGGCCGGTGCCGGTGCGCTAACGAACGCTCGCAATCCCAGCTCGGTCATGCAAGCCTACACATTCAGTATAAATCCAGCAAATCTACACAAACAAAGCGTTCCCTGGAATTTGATATTGTAAATGCCATTCTCCAAACAGGTTGATCGTTTTTCCATTTCGTATTATAAAAGCTTTTCGTTTCATTTCGAATGATTAATATTTGATTTATTTAATAGCAGCGAAGCTTTGTTTTTAACGTGCTGTTGCCAAGTTAATTTGAAATAGCATTCAAATGGACGTAATTCGTACTGTTCAATTTATAAGTTTAATTTTGTGGGTCAAATCGTGTGCTGAAGTTGAGAGCTTTGTTTCGCTGGTTAATTACTCGGTTATGATTCTACGAGAACGGGTCGTAGATATCAAACAACCCCGAAATATGTCAGATTGAAAGCAAACTAAATGAATTAGCGAAATGTTTATGTAAGGCGATTGAATACGGTGAAGTCGTTTGGCTTATGCTGATATTTTAAGGATTTCGGTCAGTTTTGTGAATCAAAACAAAGGCTTTTAAGTACTATAAAAATATTATAGAGCCATATAGTTATTTATTTACTTCAATTTATATGCCTGTAAATAAGAAACTAGATAAAATATAATGTTACGAAATCGAGATCAACAGCGCAGCCACTCAAAGTAATTGAAACCGTCTAACCGTGTCGCATTGATGCCTTTAAATCGAGAATTGGGGCAGTTTATCTGGCGGAGTCGTTTCTCAAGTTCCACTGCTCATTCTTTCAGTCTATCAGATATCTGCTCCGCTCGGTGACGTGCGAAGCGAGGAGGTTATTAATTTTCAGGTCGGGCCGAAGTAAGTTTCGCGAGAGGTATTCATTGAGCATTTATTGAAAAGCCGAGTGCAGAAAGCCTTTCAAAAGGCTCTTTTGAATGCCGGTAGTGTGACGTAAGACAACCCGCGTGCTACGGCTTTATTTCATTGTTTGAGACTGTATTGTTGTAATTCGTTGAATAAATAATTCATATAAAATCCATTTTTTTAGTGCTGATAGCATAAAAACCACATTTTTCATATTTGTAAGCTGGTAGGTTATTATACTGACAGATTGGCATAAAAAAATTACCAAACAGCGTACGTTTAAAAACTCAATCAACTTTAACGTCCAATAACTCAGCGATAAAAGTCTGAAAAATAAACGAACACTATAATAAAGTGAAAAATAATTTCAGCACCAAGAGGATTTTTGTCATAGCGTGAAAAGCCAGCGCTATGAACATTCTTTTCAACCCGCGAGTGCCATTTTATTGCTTCAAGCTAGTGAGGAAATTAAATATACTTTAAATTGATGTTATCGTGATCGAAAATATACTGACATAGTTTTTAATCTAAAATTTTGTTGTATACAAAATATCTAAATATATAAAACTCTAAAGTGACTGACCGGACGCAGGTAGATGTTATGACGAAGGCATCCGCTAAAAAAGTATTTTTAGAAATTTCACTTTAAAATGGGTGAAATAGGGGATGCAAGTTTTACTTCTTAATGCGAGCGAAGCCGGGAGCATCCACTAGTTTTTTATAAGAATTATGCCAAAATAATAACAGAAAAAATCAAACAAAACTGAATAAAACTAACATCTCTTATGTAAGTAATATGTATCTTACAAGTATTTTTTGTATCTTAGAAGTGACACTCCAATAAAACTGATTGATATGAATATTTTTTCAAACTAAAGAAGTGCAAACAAATCTGCAAGCTCCCCAACCAAAATAAAACTCCTGTGTAATTCAAGTCGCCTGTATATTTACCAAGATGGCAGTCCCCGTTTAATCGTTTATTGGCCATTATGCCCCTCACCATACCGTACAATGTTAATGCTTTAACCCTTAACTCAAAATAGCCTAATTTTGTGCCACGTAAAATTCATTATCTTACCTCGGAAGTGATTTAAGGGTACCGTACGTAAGATTTAGTAATGTTTTGTGGAATATTAATGTGTTTAATGGACTCCGAAATGGCTCTACTTTTTGTGGCTTATAAAAAAGTCATGCCAAAGATTGTAAAGTGAAGAAAAGTGAGCATTCTTTAAGAATAAAAGTGATAAAATTTAAATTAATTAATAATATTAATGATAAAATAATGAACCAGTAAATAGCATGATTAAAAATCAAAAACAAAATTTACCAAGTTAAGGTATTACTTTTGTTTACCTATTCTTTCAACTAGAGATTTTTCAATGAAATCTACAAATAAAATACCCTTTACATACGGCAGTTAACTATTAAGCTCTCTGATTCGACAAAGCAACGAGCTGTGATCCGATTGGGAGAAATTTGATCAAACGCAAATACAAATTGTAGTGGACTTATTCATCATTCGATACGTATTAGTCTAATAACGTGGTGGTGTATGTACTTTATACACTGAAGCGATAGACTAGTCGTTTGTAGGTACATAATTATGAAGTTGCTTGACTACAAAAGGTGTAGTTTAGAGTGTTAGTCTAGTCTTTGGTTTGAAGGGCCATCAGTGGAATTATAAAGTATGAAGAAACATTGCTGAATTGACTTTGAAAATAGCGCTTACATTACTGCTTACATGCCAAGTAAGCAGCAATGAAGGCTCATGGATTGTATGGTTGATTTTTTGGCATTGCTAAAAGTTGAATAAGGAAAACAAGTCCGCTTTTGTCACAAAAACATTATTTTGTGATCAGTGAATTACTGTACTGTATTAACTCTGATGTGAATACAATATTAGCCTTAACGGTCTGCCATCTGAATGAAAAATAACAAAAATACGATAAACTATAACTTTTCCACTTTGTTGTTCATTAGTATATTTTAATATTATGAAAAACAACAAAAGGAACCTAAATAAATTATTTATTATAATTATTATGTTTATTATCACTTTCACACGTTGTTTATCAAACACTATCCATACAGAACTTCATCTTTTTACCCAGATTAAAGCAGATGAGATAAAAAAAAGTATTTTCACGTGTTGTTCTCATCGCGAGCCACTAATGGAGGCACGTGACAACCCTCAGTTACAGATAATGTCGGTTTAAAGAAGACTTTACACCAGAAAGACGGTTCAACAGTATATAAATTAATAAATATTACAGGATATTTCTCACTGTGTCTTCACTTATCGTTCCGTACAAACAAATTCTTGTGTTATTGACTAATAAATAAATTACATATGACAATTTATAAATTAATTTTAGTAATTAATTTATGCGTCACATATTTTATCCCAAAGACAGAAGTTGGTGTGACTCTCGGAAATAATCATGCGATGTCTTTAAATCCTACAGTATGTTTAGTTTATTTGTCTGTCGCTTTAATGGTTGCGTATTCAGTAAGAGGAATAATATGCAAATGAAATTATACAGAAAATGGATTGATTTTAGAGTATCTGTGTTTATTTAGTCAATGTTTACAGCACACGGAAATTGTAGGAGATTTTAAGACCATTGCCGGACAGTAGTGGGCGGATTATGGCCTCGCGAACATTTGCAGCAATGTACGAGTATATGTTATGCTTGAAGCTTTTAACGGCCACCTACCACGGAATTGGGGAACTTATTTTGGGGCCTCGACTTACAAGATCTTTATGAAGATGAAATTAGGCGACACAATGTAACTATTAGATGAGAAAAGTTTGAGTTCGTTTGTAAATTTTATGTAATTATATTTTTAGGGTTCCGTACCTCAAAAGGAAAAAGCGGAACCCTTATAGGATCACTTTGTTGTCCGTCTGTCCGTCCGTCCGTCCGTCTGTCAAGACCCTTTTTCTCAGGAACGCGTAGAGGTATGAAGCTGAAATTTTTATCAATTACTAAGGTCTACTGTCCCTTGAAGCTGTGAAAAAATCAAACTTCTAAGCCAACGCAATCAAAAGATACAGCCATTTATGCCGCAAATTTTCGACACTTGCAAGGGAATCAAAACCTACAGGGTGCTTCCCGTGAACTCAGAATCTTGAAATTTGGTACGAAGCAACGTCTTATAGCATAGATAAAGGAAAAATTACGAAAACCATACATTTTACGGAACCCTCGGTGCGCGAGTCCGACTCGCACTTGGCCGGTTTTTTAAATAAAAATCCATTCTATAAGAATTTACTTTAATAATTCTAAAATTTATTTTAATCTTGACGAGTTGTGAATTTTTGTTTGACCAAAATATTGGGTCATTAACTAAAAGTTGACTTCTGAATTGAAAAATATTAAGCGTTGTTAGGTACCCATACTTTACATTACTATACAATATACAATCAATTGAAACTTTTATAGAACTCAACACATTTTAAAAACATTGACATACATGCTATAGCAATTTAAATTACCTAAACACATAGCTACACTACCTCTTGTGTAATAATATACCTTCACACCAGAGCTCACCACATAAGTAGGTACTATACATATAGATATAGGTAGGTAGTAAACTATTCATTAGCATCTACAAACTCAACAAACGCGAGCCCGAATAAACCTAGACCTAAGCTAAATAAGCTCGCTGCTGGATCTGAATCCATCGGATAGCTAATCTAAACAACGCTCCGGAATACAGAATGTATTACTGACAACAGTATAATTATACCTACTCTTCAACTAAATACGGTACAAAGGTATTAGAACTCAGCGATCGGTTTTTGTTACAATATATTGGTTTTAGTAGTCATGCTTGAGTTTACTAGATGAAATGTAAATAGTTATTTATAAAGTGTTAGTACCATGTTGATTCCATATATTCAAGACTGTAATATTTTATCTTAAACCTGATTATCAAAGCTTGCATTTATGCATTTAATTTGATACGCAATGACTAATTTATGTAGTTTATATTTTACTATTCGAGCACTTCACAAATATATGGTCGCGAAAAACATTTGAGCGCATCACGTACGTGTATGTTTACGCTAGTTTTCGCCAATTAATAGATTGACGGTCATCTGTACTGGACATTAACGTACTCGGAACGTTAATCACACCCGACAGGGTTAACGTATGCAACAGTTTATAACATCGCTCTATGAATATACTAGTGACACTAAATTTAACATTCGAACGAAGAGCATCAAAATACTGGCACATACGTAGAATGGTCGAGCTGAAATGGAATATTAAATAAGACGCCAGTAAGCATGAAACTGTACCTTCACTCAGAATTGAATCAGTTTATTAAATAAGTGCGCTGCGACGTACGACGTTAGTGCCTCCAACAGATGTATGGCGCTAGAGCAGGCAGTTCTAGAAGAGTCTGTGGAAATGTCATGAGTAATTTCTATTATTTTAGTGCATTACGTAATATAGTATAACTGTTTTGTTGCAATCAGATAAGTTTGTATAATTTCCGTAACCACTTCTAATCTTAGGTAGGTGGTAAGTAACACATTAATGGAATTTCTCCAAAACTAGAAAATTCTATTACACACTACAAAACTTTGCAACAAAATTTCAATTCCAGGTAAAAAATCCGATAACATATTTACAAAATCCGCAGCAACCCCGCAACAAACCTCAAACTGTTAAAAAATAAAATGCGCTGGTCTTTCAAAAGCCATTTCCAGTGGGTGGCAGCGCCGCGTCCGTTGCTAGATAATCCAGTTAGGGGGCAGCTCGGTTTGCAGGACATGAGGGTTCGAGCCATACTCTCTACCCCCGCATGTACAAGTAAACCCAAGTCAGCGAGCATTCATTCAATTGCCAACGTCTCTCAGGTACTCCAAACGAGATTATTTCAAAATAACCGCATCAAAAGGATATAACTATCAAAATTTCAAGCTCTTTCATAATTAATTTGCTAGTTTCAAAACGACGCATCAAAATTATACGCCAGCGTGTATTGCACGCTACACAAACCTGCTTTAAATTCACCGGGTCTTACATTGAGCGCATTAATGTAATCTCTTTGACGTTTTTCGTGAAAAAGGTCGACGAGAGGTTGAATTATGAAATTTTGTATAATTCTCTCACACGTTCGTTACGTAATTTCCTATTAATTAAATCTCTCTTACGCGAAAGCCTAATCCGTTTTGTAGCTAACGTGGAGGGACGTGGACCCCCGTCATACCAGGGCCTGATGAAGGCATGTTGTGCGCCAGTTTGTCTGTGTTAGTGAAAAGTTGGGGAACTTTCTCAGCAGGCCTCATGGAAAGTTTAGTAGAAGATATACGAATTTATTTTGTTTAGCATATTTATTAATTATACTTTTTCATTATTTACATAACCTTCAGACCGAGGAATCAAGCTGTTGAATTAAAGATTGAAATCAATAATCTACTCTATTTGAAGTTAAGTAGCTTCATGTGATAATTTTTTAATTGTACTATTATTATTCGGTACTGTACACGTAAAGTAATATTTAATTAAACTGTGGTTCAAATCACACATTTTAAATATGTTCACTCAATTTTCTATTCCATTAATATTTGAGTATATATGTATCTCACATAGTAGACCGAAAAGTTAACATCCAGAGTGAGCCAAAATGTAGCAAAAAGCCGTGTAATGGCAACGAGTTATTTGCTCTCAATTATAAAGTTGTGAAACGTCTGCCTAAAGCTGAATTTGTGATGCGATAAAAACATGTAACGGAAACTTTTGCTCACATAAAGCGCAACCGACTACTACGGCAAAAAATAATAACATTTTGCTAATTTTTATATTAGAGTTATTTTACAGACATTAATTAATTTTAAATTTTAGACTTATAGTCGCTCAAACCGACGCTTTTACATTTTATTAATTTTAATGAGAAAATTACCACTTAGTTAACAAAAAAATGTCAGCTAAATCTCTCTCTTGAGTCGTGTTTCCTCATGACTGAGGGTCGTGACTCCTTGCAGAATTAATTCGTAAGGGGAGTGCTCTTGGGCAGATACATCAGGGTGGGCGCCCAGTTCGTTTCGTTCCTCCCACGGATCTAATACAGCTACAATTACATCTAATACAGCACAAATAAAAGGTAATCCACAAATACCCCACTGCCTTATAAAATATCCACAATACCAGTTCCCTTAGTATACGCTGGAACTTGTGACTGCTAATACGAATTTACGAGTTATTGGTGTGGGGAATTGAACAATGTCATCGGTTTGGATGTTACTGTTAGCTATACATACAGTACCTATACTGCGTCAGGCCGCGACAAACTTGCGGTTAGCTTTCAATACTGGACAATATGGGTGGTGTTTTTAATTATTTAGATTGATATGAGTTAATCATTCTGTGTTTTGTTTTATAAGTACGACTTGGGTGATATATAATTGTGAAATTTTATTTACAACTGGAAACAACCAGAAATATTACAAAGAAATTCTTTGCTCTTTGCAGCTTTGTAATGTTACTTTTTATCTATTACATATACTTGGGTTTAAGATAAAATTTGATTGTAAGGTGTAACAATACATAAATAATAAATATTCTGGCATATCCAATTATAATATCAGTTTTTAAGACAGATTTTTTGGTAATAATGTAATTATAGTCTAATATTGAATGTTTACATATTATAATCGGTAATGATTATTTCGCTCATTTTACAATAAAAACGTTTACACTATAACATCTATGTAATGTATTGTCCAATATATTTAGAGTCAAAAACCAGTAGTCACCACGACGATACGCTAATACCATAATAAGCCAGCCATAACCCAGACATTCCCAACACAGAGAGTTTTCCATGCCCCGATGTGAAATAGCTCCATTATCATTTGGAATACGGCCGCGATTATAGCAGCGATTACATTCGGGCCAACATAACGAGTCCGCTTTTAAAAATGGAAAAAGTCCATTGGAACTGTACGCCGCTCGCCTCATATAATATTGATGGTATGACAGCAACGGGACATGTGTGCTACCTCTTGACCGGGATGTACCGATATACAGGTCAACTATGTACACATATGTATGTTTGTATGTGCTACACTAAAACCGACCCATGCTCCCTGAAGTCATTCGTTTAATGTAATATTTTGTCATCATCATCATCAGCCTGTTATTGCCCACTGCTGACCATAGCCCTCTCTTCTTATCGTCGGCGTCGTCTCGTCGTTCGTCGTCGTCGTTATACGTGTCGTTGGTTTATTATGTGTGATTTTAATTGTGAATTCACACAAGCGCAGACTCCAGAAATGTCTGATTAATTAATATTTACTTCTATAAATGTTCATTTAGAATATATAAAACAGATGATGCTTTTTCTATTTTTTTTATTTTTTGTTTCGTCTCATTTTTCTGTTTTTGTTCAGCCTAAGTTTTCATAGAAAGCGCAACTTTTGCTTAAACTGATTATATTACTGTTTGATTAACATTTGAAATAGATATTTAATTCAACATAACTCAACCACGTTTTCTCACAAGCTTACAATGTAAGATTGAGAAGGACAAATTGAAATCTGATTTGTTGGAATCCGACCTTAACTCCTACAAACAGATGTTGGGCGGAAGCAATATTGTTTCCATTGCTATTGACTACACATTCGAGAGGTTTGCTCTTCGCTGTAAAGATATTGCAGTGCACCTTATATACCTGTGTTTATACCTTGCTTTGTTATCTTTGATTCTATATTTAGCACCAAAATAATATTATGGAAACTTTTGATTTTGAAAAATATTGTTATATCAAAAATAATAAAGAGCTTGTAAGTGAAATAGTGAATGGAATTGTATTTTTTAGATATCATTTTAGTAATCAATTTCACACGGAAGCAAACACTAGGCAAGCGCATTAGATCGAATAATGAATCAGGCGATTCGTAGACTAGTGTGAATTTATCTTAAAAAAAAATACATCAACCCATTCAAACCCGATCGCATCTCTAATCCGTACATGTAAAACTAGCAACTTTTCCAGCGCAGCTAATCTGGCCGACAAGCCAGATCGGGCCGAGGGACGCAATCCTCTAAATGATTGTTGTGCATCGGCCACGCAGCTGGAAGCCACGTGATATGTGTCACGTCACATATGGAAATGGAAGCTGAAATTTCTGACGGGCTGTGATGGGTTATGGGGAAGGATTAGATTTGAGGTGAGGTTTTGCTGGATTGAAATCGAATTACATGTTGGAGACAGTTTCCTCTTTTTTTCGAATCGGTTAAATAGACAAATATTCCATACTATTACTCCTAATATTTTAAAAAGTGAATAAGCTTCTAAGATAGTTTAAATGCTTATCAAATTTATTTGACAATCTGTGAACTTTGTTTGCGCGATACATATTAATAAATGGTTTAAAATGAAAACAAATACCTACAAACAATAATTATTGGCAATTCTCCGTAGATACGAAAAACCTATCACGATCAAAGCTCGCTCCGTTGTTTTTACATCGCTGGGAAATACGAAAGTTGTGGTTCTTTTTTGCTCGATTTGTGTTGTAGATAAAATCCGGTTAAATGGCTGGAAGCAATATCATCTGCAGATATAATATTAATTTACACATGCTGTGTTTTGAATTTTTATCTCTTAATTTTCAAGGCGTTAAACACGTATATTTTTAATAGAATAATATTTTTTATTGAAAATCTCGTAACCCTACACAATATAGTCCAATTAATTTTCAACAGCACTTTGTTTGTGCCCTTGGTTCTTTTTAGGGATAAGAAAATAACTATCAGCCATAGAAAACACGCGCTGGGTTTTCACGGCATTTTCCTATCCATATTTGATCGGATTTACCGAACAACACTTACTCGCTGGGAACTGGCGCGGAGATGCTTTATGTATCGAAAAATTCTCTTTTAGCGGCTTGCTGTTTATTGACTGTGGAGGCACGCGTAGGACTTGAAAATTTCCTGCTTGAGATAAACTGAGATATTCTAGGGAATCGAGAAAGATGAAACAACAAGATTTATCACAACGGCACGGCAAAGTATTGTACTGATGTTTTTGCGTTAATCTTATTTCGTTTAGACTAGTGTTCTACTAGATACGCTGATACTGTGGCGTAAAAAAGATAGACCGAGTTCAATTAAGCGATTACATAGACCTTTATTAATGTCCTTGTTTCTGGCTTGGTTTGACTTAGGTGTGTATCGAGATATCCGTTTTTTTATTTAATATTTTATTGCATTTAGCCACTGATAAAGAAATCTATCAACAACAAACCACTTTAAATCAATGCAGCCTAACAGCAGATAATAGTCAAAGCCGGCTTGAGACAACTCAATTCTTAGATGTTGAGCTTACAACTTACATTGAGTTAGTAACTTGTGTTACACTGACGGAGGGAACTGACAAGAAGCACTTAAGGAAACGTTTACAACTATTGCACAGCGTTTTAGCTTGGTTAGAACTGCGTTTATCTTCTTAACACGCATGTAGATAAGAACAAAATTTAAGAGTGTAAGTTTTCGTATGAGTTTCCTCCATACAACGTATTCAACTATTTCCTCCTTGGGAAATGAAAGTAAAGCATTTATGTTAATACGTACAAAGGTTTGCTTTAGAATCTATCAAGTTTGCGCCTCCTCTACGGGTTTTTAATAATTTCTTTGATACAACTAACCGGTTTGTCATCATCTTATTAGATCTATGAATAACCTTTATGGCTATATCTTTCCTTTTAAAGTTAGTTGAAAATGAGCCTGCACCTTTTTGTAAATATCAGACGGGAAGACGCTTTCTTGTTTAACTTAGGTTACAGGGAAAAGTAATTGAATATAAATTCTAAAATAGACAAGACACTCAGAAAACAATGGACTCCAAAAATGTCATCCATCTCTGTTGAATGAAATAAATTATTACTATGACGATCAATTCAAATCATTTTATTTCAGACAAACGTCCATTGGTTTCAGTTTCAGTACGCATCTGTGGTTATATTATGACAACGTGAACCAATCATTTATTTGAGCTGTGGTAAGTTGAAGGGTTGAGTGTTGCTGCCCAGTGATGAATTGAATACAATTTTCAGAATTAAAATGTTGTGACACGCGGATTTTTAATTTATAATGTAAACTTATTTGTGGTGAAAGGGCTACTACAACTCAATCCAGGTTAACAATATATATAAATTAGTTATAAAATACATTAACCAACAGCGAAAAAATATCACTTTCATTCTCTAAATCACTTAAAAATTATACGTGGTGTTCGCAACCATCGCGGTGATAAAATAATACGACAAGCTCTCAGGTAATGGGGAAATATTGTCGACATAATTGGAAGAGATGCCATCTACTAACTTTATCCATAAACAAAAATTTAACCGGACATTACGCGGGACAATATCAAATTACCGAAGTTTTTAAGCCGCCATAAAAAATACTTAAGCCACGTTGCCATAACAGCGATTTGTACTAATTAAGCTTGTTTTCTCTAATTATCTTTTTGAGCATTCTGCGGAATCACTTGACCTCAAAATTGTTTAAAATATTGTTTGTTTGTTCTCTAGGGAGGTGAGTAAGGAAACAATGAAACGTTTTTTCAAGCTACGAGGAGCAGGTAATGAATATGCTGAAACAAAGCGCCCAATGCACAGCCTCATTAGCCATTCTGACGGCGCTTCCCTTAAAAATCATTTACGAAGTCTTGATGAATGTTGTCTTGTTTGTTTTCTTTGCGCTTACTCAATTCGACTGTTTTAAGAATATTGTCTGTTGCTTATATATCCGTTATTAACTGAATTTATACGACACAAAAAAAGTAGTGTTTAAAATATATTTATACGGGGTTAAAATAAGTTGCAATAATCTTCAAATCTATGTGGTTATTTAAATATGTTTTGTATGACATTGACTTTTACTTATACATATAAAAAAAATAATAATAAGTAAAATTAAAATGGTATTTGTGTTAATTTACACATTTCCAAAACAAAATTTGCTTTGGATTGACAAAACTCTTAATTTTAACTGCCAGAAAGATTTATTCCCCAACTATCACACGAGTATAACTTGTTCATACGCAAACTACAAAACAGCTCGGCCATTTGAAGGAGTTAAGCTGCCACTACGCAGTTACACATAAATTGACACCAACAATTTAAGTTGTTAGAGCTCGCTCCTGCAGTTTACCCCTCGGGAGGAATGCTCAGTGCGCTAAGTGATTTGTTTATTCGTTCCTATTTACCGTTGTTTGCTGTATTTTAATATCCATTTTATTTGTATTATACTTTTAAGGGTTAAAATGACCAGATAAAGGTATTGTAATTTGTGTAACATATTCTATGATATTAGTACTTAGATATGTATGTTACAACTTTACAGTATCAATATTCTTTAAGAGTGTTCTGTTAGAATGTTAACAATATACTTCTTTTTGTTTTTACACAATGATAACCAGTCTTAAATTGTGTTTAATGATATTTCCTTTCAATTGTTATATTAGACTCAAATAGCTGAACTCTTTTCATTACATAAAAATTAAAGTAAATCACATCATTCATAATTAGTAAGCCATCCAAATGACTACATTGGCACTTTTATCAATAACAATAAAATCATCTCCAAATTCATATTCAAACACGATATCAAATCAGCCCCAATCATTAAGATCCTTAACAAAAATCCTCCTTCTGTTTACTTCATTATACTTTTCCACGGCATTAATTTAATTCAAATTAATTAGCATTCAAACAAGGATTATTGTTCGGCCATGCGTAAATTGAATTTCTCGAATATAAAATTCAAACAATCCAGTGTCTTTATTAAGTTAGTGAAGTTTTACTTGTCTGTCCTTTGTTTTGTCAGTTCTAAATAAGGAGCGGTAATTGACGCTTGTTTTTACTTAGATCGAGCTTAAAAGTAGCCTTGGACTTGAAAAGTTGCGTAATAAGCTTTGGAGGTAAACGTTTGCGTAAACGGTGAGCTGTTTTTAATAGATTTATGAAAATAGGCACATATTTGGACCTGTAATTGAACAATTTGATAAAATTACCGGTTCCTTTAGGTAAGCGCGCAAAATTGTAGATTACAACGTTGCTTAACATCAGGCAAGTTGAAGTCAACTGTGAGCCGAGTGAGTAAAAAAATTAAACATGATATCACTATTGCATAGATTAAGATAAATTAAAGGTATAATAATTTCACAAACATGAAGGAAATTAAGCAATTGAGTGCTTATTTTCTTCTTTTTTCTATTTGCTACCTTTGGATAACTATCAGATTGGATTTTGATTGATTGATTGATCTTTGATTTTAATTTGTGATTGGTTGATGCACACTAGCCTTAAATAAACCAATTAACTCACGAAAGTACACATTTTTATTCTTACTTAATAACTATTTGATTTTTTCCACATTACAACAACACACTTGACTAGTCAAATTGACAACCTCTCTAGAAGTCAGCATAAATTCCTAACTCAGTATAAACAGCAATATACTTATCATGCCGTAAAGCTGAGTACAGTTTATTGACCCTAAAGACATGTTATCGCTATATTTGCATGAAAGCACTCGCTACCACCGCCACTAACCCTTCCTTTTTACGCGCCGGATGCGCCTATACCGTCTAGAAGGATACTCCTGTAAAGAAATATATACATATTTTGTTTCCGTATTTATTTATTTACAACTATTTTTTTTACATAACATATACGTATAAATAACAAATATCATAAATAACTTAAAATTAGTGGCGCCACCGGCATCGGGGCAGGACCCATTTTATGTTTTCCTCCTAGGATCGTATTCCTGATTAATGGGGGTTGTGACTCCCCCGCAGAATTAGTTTTCTGGGAAATTCTGTTGGGCAAGTGCATGGTGGGTATATTCTTCATAGAATAATGATAATTAGTATGACTGTGCTATGTAATTGAATTTTATTTTAGGAGGACGTCCTGAGAATTTGGTTCCAAAGATACGTATTTTACTCAACATGGACAAAAGCAACTAATTGACTGGCTGACTAAAACCTGTGAATGAAATAAATAAATAAATATTCCGGGACATTGCACACAGCGCCATCTAGCCCCACACTAAGCAAACGCTTGTGTCGTGAGTACTAGATAACGGATATAATACTTATATACTTTTCTTTTGTAAATACATACTTATTATACATACAAACGACCAGACTCAACACAAGTAATTATAAATATGTATGTACATGAATTTTTTACTTTTGTAAACTGACTATGCTTGTTTTGTTCCAGATATTGGTTTCATCTTGCTTTTCGCAGAATTAAGGTAAGATACACAACTGACTTCTAGTCAGTTATTTGTATATCACATACTTGTATAATTAATTGCCTTCAATCCAAATAAACGTTACCTAACTCATACTATGGTTCGAAAGAATAAAACTATTTGTAATGCCATATTTACTAAGGCAATAAAAAGTAAAACGGAATTCGTAAAAAGGATATTCCATCACGTATTTTAGTAATGGGTATCATTATGCTTATTGATATCATAAAAATAGTAGTTGAAGCCTACTCGCTACGCCACATTTTGGTTTTTCCTTCTTCATTTTCGTTGAATTAATATACATGGAAATTAAATAAATTGTAGATTTAAGGTATTATTACTGTAGTTGGTATATATTAAATTCTAATAAAAGATTAGGAGTAATAAAACAATAATTTAATATAATATATTTGTAAAAGAACAAAAACCACCTGACCTCATTATCAGATAAAAAAACAGTATAAACCCTGAATCATCTTTTAACAATTCCTAGTTACATAATCTAATACAGAACAGAACACAAACGATCTCCAACTATTGTATAGGGTCAGAATGACTGGCTGGTTAGTAATGAACCCTTATTCCCTTAATTACCTGCGATATTATGATCCCTTGAACAAATACTCTCCAATGACAATGTATTGTGCTGCTTCGTGAGATAATTAGCTCTGTTTACATACGACGAACAATAATAGTGGGAATTGATGACGTATTCGACGTAATATTTGCCTATATTTGTAAGTTTATGTACGTGTGTTATGATTATTTAATTGATGTTATGTAAAACTTAAAACATGAAAGAACCTTCTTACATACATTTTTATAAATTCTTAGCTTATGAGTTAAACAAATAATAGAAAAAACTTGAAATGAAAATAGGCATTGGAGACTAAGACTAAGCTTTTGTCTGCAAATCACGAAAAGCTCTGGCATTTCGTTAAGGCTACGGTGTGATGATTACAAAAATGAAATGCAACTTTCATAAATAATAACAATATTGTCGAAAACAGTCCAACAATATTTAAAATTACTCTAAAATCTCAATTGTATTACTATCATTTACATTACCTCTCCCTCCTTGTCAAGACAATACAACAAGGCAGGTAAATACAAAAGCCGATGATCTAAATAAAGCTTGGTAGCAACATGAACTTGTTCGTAATTATTCGGGCCCATTCCTCTTGAAATGGGGTGATCTATCTTATCGAAATCCATAGAGTTAGAGACGAGACAAACGACTCGATATTGTGAATTACGCCTCAAGTCTTTTAATTAAGGAACTGGACGTTGATTTGCCAATTTATTTTTGTACTACCAAGTAGGATAAAAAGTGAAAAAGAAGCAAATAAAAAAATGTTTTGAAATAATGAAACAGAAAAATAATCCAATAGTGAATGATGTGAAGTCGCATTGTTATAGTATTTTATGTAAGACGTCTTAGTAATAAGATTGATTACGGAGAATCAGATTTTTAATCTAGGTGGGCTCACGATCACTTAAATAATATTAAATTAACAATAATTATTTTATCACTTTTGAGACGACTATTTCCTAAATCACGTACACGACCCACTTGAAGCTAAGCCAAAGCGTAAACTAAATACGCCTGGTATACTTCAGTACACCACTAGGGTGTAACCGAAAGGCGAAGGACAAACACCGCGTCAATCGGGCCTGGCACTGAGATCTCGATTGTCACCTTCACCGCAAACGCAATTCGATTTCAGTTCAATGCATACTGTAAATTAACCGATGTCATGTGGTGGGAATGAATAATTCCTATAGCTTTGATGGGACAATGCTGATATGAGTAATTGTCTAATGCGTTTGTTTGTTTCGTGCGGTTTTACTGGCATATATTTAATAATTGATCTGCAATACTGTTGGGTGACTAAAACATTATATTATATGCTAACAAATTGAATATGTTTTGAAATTTACCACATACATGTTTTATGTAGGTATCCCTTCAGCTTGAAAATAAACGAATTGTTCAGTCTATGATATGCGTAAAGTACTATATTATACATAGGAAATATAGAAATCCTTGAAAGATAACAAGTTCAGTACTAAATGTAATGTCTTGTAGGGCTTTTAAATATTAAAACGTGATGTTTCAAAACGTCACTTTACAAGAGCCACTTACAGAATTCTATGTCGTAAAAATATGCTCGTAAAACATTTTATTGTTTCCACATAGCACGGGTATATAGGTGGTTTATGGCTTAAATATTACGTTTTCGTAGCATGTAGATCAATATTTAAAGAAAATTAAGCTATCATACTTGGGTACACGATTATTATTATTAAAATAAGTTGCTGCAAAACAAAAGGAAATACTTATACAAAACTTATAGGTATTCACAATCCGTTATAGTTTTTCCGATACTAAAACTACATAATATTATAATATATCACCACAGCCTTCAATTTCCTGAAATGATACATGATTGTAACATCCATTGTATAACAAATCGTAAACATACAAAATGAGATAAAACTGTACGATTAAACTTTTGTGTTTATTTATCATCTCCTTTTCATTTTCGTGTAAAGGTGTTTCGAAATTTAAGATAGATAGATAGATAGATAGATAAACTCTTTATTGTAACACACATTGACAAAAAAAGACAAACAGAAACACACAAGACTTAAAAAAAAATATAGTGCCACAACTGGCGGCCTTATCGCTAATAGCGATTTCTTCCAGGCAACCGTAGGATGGACAGGAGTCGAAAGAAATATAAAGGATGAGGTGTTCAAAAAGAGAAAATATATACAAATAATAAAAATATTCAATAATATATATATATACATATACATACAATAACAAATAACACATATTACATATACGTGCAAATAACTATAAATATATAAAACATATACATATTATACCCATATACTATAACGACAAAAGGAGACAACTATAAACACACGAATTCAACAGCAGATTATTGAGCAATTGAGTTTAGGTACCAGTTTCTAACCTTAAGGATTACTTTGGCCTGTGAATATTTTATCAGTCGGCTGTGATAAGAATACTTGAATGAGCTCAGTGAGACGGGGTTGAGAATTATTTGTATCTGATCACCTGCTGTTTAACACTTAGAAGTAACAGATTGGAGGGAAAACAATTTATTAATGAATAAGAATAAAATATATTTATTCTAACATGAAACATAAAATAGACACACAATAAAAAAATAAGAGTACAAATAAGAAGTTTCATGTCACAATCCGGCCCCAACTCAGCATATGCTGGATGCAAGCATCCAGCGCTGATCTTCCGTTGGGACCGGCGGGTGACGTCACGCACGTAGATATATCATAATACACGTAATAACATAAACATAATACAGCGAAGTAGAAATACAAATACTTACAATATAATGAATACAGAAAAATATCACAAACAGGCAATGGATTATAGTAGGTAGGTAACTAACTATATATTTAGTGCATTAACAAATAAACGTATGAAAACAATAGATTAAAAACACGTTAACTAAAGAAAAAAAAACTAATATATTATTATATCTAACTAAACAATCTACAAACTGATTATCCAAGTAATAATAATAATTAACAACTAGATCTAGTTCCACAGAATACATAATACAACTATTATGTGCAGGATAGGTTGCCACCATGACAACACTCTCGCCATAGTACAAGCATATTGTAATATTATTCAGAAAAAACGAACATATTTAACTTAACCAAATATTAATTAACAAATTGTAAAATGGCCTCCAAAGAGACACTAAATATTAAGTGCAGATTAGGCAACAAAAATACACTCTAAATAATATAAAAAATATGCAATAGTAGGTATAATACACGCATATTATTAAGTTCACCAAATAGACTAAAACTAATTACATATGTGCGCTCACGGGACGACGTAAGTAACATTTTATGTAGTGATACTGCGACGAGCCTCCGCACCAAATATCTTTATAAGATCTAGCTCAGATCGCACGCGCAGAGCAGGAGTCCCAGTGTCCCGGCGAACGAAAATAAGTCCTCGTCGGGTCCAGACGTATTTATATCCTTGAGAGGGAGTCTCTTCGCGCGCTTTGAAAAAAATATTTTTGTTGTATCTCGACAAGCGCTCGTGTACGTGGAACTTAACAGGCGGCGAGGCGAGGCCCATGCAATCCGTAGTCAGGCCGCGGCGAACGCGCGCAGCTTGAAGAAGCGAGTCGCGAACCTGCTGGCGGGACACTCTCAATATCAAAGGTCGCGGGCGCGGGCGCATTGCCGCCGCTGATGCTTCCTTCTCGTTCGTAGCGGCGGTGATAGATGGCGCGCGTTTAAAACCAGCTCTTTCTACAGAAATAATTTCATGTTTCGCTAACGACACACCCAACTCAGAAGCAATCTTTTTGACGAGCCGACCCACGTTCTCACCCTGCTCCTCCGGTACACCCGATATCTCGAGGTCATTTGCATATATGACACCTGATCGCGATCATTCAGCTCCAATTTTAGATTATCGACTGTGGCGCGCAGCTGATCTATGATTGTATTATCGCAATGCTCTGGAGTCGGCTTAGCCTCCAAATTTGACAACCTGGATTCTACTGCCTCCAAGCGGCTACCAAACGCAGCGAATTCAGCACGTAATGTTTGTGTTTCTGCTCGGTGCAGACGGACCTCCCGCAACACTTCTCTTATCTCCGCCGACACATCGGGGGTTCCAGGTGAATGGATAAAACCCGCCTCGTCCCCTCGCACTGGTTCCTCTGTGTTGTCCTTCCGCGGAGTGTGCACCTTGCACTCGGGGCACTGCCATGACGTTGAAATGTTAGCATCTTTGGATATGTTGACACAGGCTCGGTGATAAACAGAGGCACATTTTGTACATTTAGCGTTATCTTCACTGCTGGTGAAGCGGCGACGGCAGGCTCTGCACTTAACACTCATTTTATTGATTGTAATTAATGGCGCACTAAGTTCAGTGATACAAGGATTGTTCACGTAGAAATGCGAATGGTACCTACCCTCTTCTTGCTTTGGTAGTGAAAAAAAATTACTGATAAACACTACGTATTTTGGTTACGAATTTAAAGAGTTTTATATGCACTAAAATAGCACTATTTATCGACAAAACAATGCCACACCATGTCAACAATGTTCTAGTTAACGTGCACTAACTGATCCGGGTTTGTAAACAAAGTTATAGAATTTATTTGACGGAGCACAAAAATATACATACTACGATATTGTCGTCCGTGACTTCACCAATGTTCTAGTTTACGCCCACGGCTTTGCTCGCATTGTTTAGAGATAAAATGTAGCTTATGACTCTTCTAATTAATATATCAATGACTCATCTAATACAAATCATGATGGTCTGTTCAGCCGATTTTGCATTATGGTCGTCTAAATAAGCAGACAAACAGACAAAAATTCTAAAAACTGCTGCAACGTGTCCTGTCCTGGATTAAAAGTATAGCCAAACCGTTTTTTTTTCTAATGTCTAGTATATTCAGATTGTTGACCCACTTCAGCTTTATTATATGTATTGATTAACAGGATAAAGCATAAAATAAGACCAATGATTTATCTAGTGTTGTAAAGCATTATATTGTAAAATAAAAATCACTAGTCGGTAAATAAGTATACAAATATTTAGCTGAATAAAAGTTAAAAATTAACTTTAATTTTCAGTAAAATAAAAAATCTCACTGAAAAATTAAATTGCTTTCTTGGGATTAAACTATATTATATAAACCACCGATGAGTAGGAATACAAATAAATATCAAAAGCTGGGCTTTTTCTGGCTCAACGTATCAGCATTGCCATCCAGCGTGCTAATGCGGCCAGTATGCTGGGCACGCTGCCCTCTGGTAGTGGGCTGGAGCACTTAGATTATCTTTAGGCTTTTCTAAAGATTTTCTAAGTGCCTTTTTTGTAGTAGTTAGAAGTAGTATGTTTAGTTTTTCTTCCCTTGTTTTTATATTTTATTATTGTAAATAAAGATATGCAGATTTCATTTCAATAAATTTTAATAATAGCCATCTACATAAAACGTATGTTTGATCTCGTCACGACAGGCGAGTCCGTAAAGATATTTTAGAATACGCGACTCCACTTTGTGATTGTGACGTCGCCTGAACAGATTTAGCTTTTCGTATCCGAGCTTTTATTTTCCTTTTGTTCAATTACGGAAATTGTTTTACGGGACATGAGCAAAGCCACATCTGGTATTGTGTGTGGTTAACACGACGTTTTATGTTTATTATATTGAGTTACGCTTGTCATTTTTCTTATTTGGGATAATGTAGTACCTATCAAGTGGATGAAAGAGAAAATTTATTTTCTGAGGAAAGCGTTAACGTATTTTTTTGCAAAATAAATTATATTATGTAAACAGATTAGCTAACATTACTAAGACACTTAATAAAATAGGTAACACAACAAAAGAAGCTCATATAAAACAAATGGCTCAAATGCTTGTTGTATTTTAGCAATATGAATAAAACCATGATTATCATTAAAATCTTTATTTGTTTTATGAAAAATACTAATATATTAACTATACGGTTTTCACTCACGTGTAAATCGCGTAAAACCGAACGAACGTGAGTGAAAACCGTTTAGTAACCGTTTAATATATTGATAAAATGTCTCACGATAGTTTTAATATTAAAATATGAAAAATACTAGTCCAACTTTTAACAAATAATTCGACAATAAACGCACATTACTTCAAACCGAACTTAATTGTACGCTGCAAAAAAGGTTACGAATCCAACACCGTAATAAAATTTATCGCTTCAAATCGCCCTCTCAGTTTTTGAGCCTCTTTCTATTAAGTATTTATTACCGGCTATTGTAACACGTAATCTCAACTTCATCGGGGTAGTAGTGTGTTGGTAGCTCGGTCACGTCTCAGGGCAGAAGGTCCTGGGTCAGAGAGGAGGCTCCAAACAGTAAATTGTGTGAGAATGTCAGAGCTCGCATTATGCATACGGCACCCTGCCTTCATTATCCTGTTACTGACCTATATACCCACCTGAACTTAACAATTTTATAAAAGGTTCAACAAACAACGCACAAACAAGTTTCCTGTTAGTGGGCTCTTGTTATTTTTCCCGGAATCTTTTCGGCTTATTTGTTTACGGAGTCTGTAACATGGTTTTCTCTTTGACTAATGATTGGGAAATAATTATGTGATACTTATTTTTCGTCTATTTGCAAGTAGTATTTCATCGTGCGAACAGCCCAACTGTGGAACTCCTTGCCCGAATCTCTATTCCCCTTGAACTATAATTTGTCCGTCTTCAAGTCGAGAGTAAACCGGTTTCTTCTAGGCAAGCGTGCTAGATCCTAGATTATAACGTTGCTTAACATCAGGCAAGTTGTTGTCAAGCGTAAGCCTATATCATGTAAAAAAAAGATATTCCTATATTTAAAATTATGACATCCTCATAGAATCTATCGGGGAGTTCATCTGCTCGGATATATCACGACCTACATACAATAATCAGTTATAAACAAAATATTCCCAATATATCATCAATTTGTGTACCAAACTGCACTGTCTAGACGATATCTCCTCCTCATGTTGATATAAAGGGTGCTTCTCACTGAGTCATCCGATCTCCATAAATCTTTCTCATTTGTCATAGTGACAGAGATTTGACGGGCGGCGGCGGATCGACGGATCGATCGACATAGAATTGTGGACTGGCCTAGTTTCACATTTTTTAACATAGATAATACAAATTAATTGATAATTTTAGATAAACTGATGGTGTGTATAACGCTCAAACTTTGTTATTTCCCTCTTCATGTCTGTACATTAATAATAGTAGGAACTAAGCATCTAAAATCTGTCTGGATAGAACATCCACTATCCTTCACAACACAGTTGCACCTAGTACAGAAAAAAAGGTTAAAACAAATACATATATTATAATAAGCTTTGCAAAAATCTCATAGTGCTATTTTAGTTAATTTTTACCATTTAAATGCGTAAAATGTTTAAAATTCTCTAAATTTAATTCTTTTACATGGCTTGTCTTTTATTATTCTATGTCTATGAAGGATCGAGTAAAATGGGGTCGAATTAGAATGATCTGTTGGCCGCGAATTGATTTCATAGCATTGAGAGCTCCCCTGGCCTCCCCTGGCCTCCCCTGGCCTCCCCTGGCTCCGGAGTCGGCTCGTATTTCAAAACGCAGAGTAAACGGGCCGAGTTTCATTTGCCTATTATGAGATGTTTTTGGGTTATTTGATCGAAATGGTATCGCGCTTTTGTTGTGGATTGTAATTTTGAATCATTGAAGATGTTGGGTAAGTTTAATAGGTAGTATATCTGCAATTATTTTTTTTACATCAGTGACGTGTTTTCTCAATGATTTTCTTTTCTTCAAAACATACAGCGCATCGATTTAAACTGAAAAATAAAACATGTTAGAAACAGATAGATACAAGCTGGTGACAGATGATTAAATTAAAGTCTTAGTAATAGGGCTCCTGTTTTTTTTTACATTAAATAGACTTACGTTTGACTATTATAGCCTGCCTGATGTTAAGCACCACTATAGTCTAAGATGTAGCACGCTTGCCTAGAAGAAACCTATTTACTCTAGATTTGAAGACCCCTGGGTTATAATTTTCTAGAAACAGGGGTCCAGGTAGAGAGTTCCAAAGTCTCGCTGTCCTTACTATTACTGTTTATCCCTTGTGAACGAAACCCTGAGTAAAGAAAACACAACACACGTCTTAGTTAAATTTATTTCAAGCGCACAATAACGAGAATATATATAGATAAACAGTAGTGAATCGCACAAAGAGGCAACCGCAAAACAAATAGTTAAAGAAAAGAATGATGAAAAGAGCAAAGTGAATAAATTAAAAGTAAATAAATAGATGGTTTCAGCGAGTGCGGCCAGCCTGCGGTCGGTTCACCGGAGCGAGTAAGGTACGGCGCGAGTAAAGTACGGCTCGAATAAGCCGCACTTACTATGTATGTCATACATGACAATTAATCACACAAGTACACATCTTTCTCATCTCTTTTCAGAGACAGTTAAGTAATTTATTTCCTCCGTTAACTAACATATTTTATTGAAAACTTTTTGTTAAATGTACATAGATTATTATCTGAAATCCAGAAGGATGAGCGCGTTTACCCACGACACAGGGGAACCTAGTGTGGGGAACATAGATCACATCATTTGTAATCGATCCTAACATAGTAATATAAATATAGTACTAACAAACAAATGTTGTAACTTAGTTATAAGGTTTTTGCTGTCCAATAAATAAACATTATTATTATTATTATTATATGTGTGCACAGCGTAAGCTAGTGTGGCTCGGCGGTTCAAGTGTCTGCTTTTCATCCAGACGTCCCCTGGTTCGAATCCGGCCCTACACCAATGACTTGTATTTTCAAGTTAAGTGTGGATTTGCACTCGCTTAGCGGTGAAGGAAAACATCGTGAGGAAACCGACATGTTTGAGGATCACAGTATGCGAAAACATGTGTCTTCCGTGGAAGGACCTGGGCGCGCACTACGATGTATCTGCCGAAGAGAACTCCCCTAACGAATTAATTCTGCGGGGGAGTCACGACCCTCAGTCATGAGAAAATAAGACTATAGAGAGACTTTGTATGTGTTAGTAAGCTGTTAACGGCAAGGTAAGGCACACTTTCACACATACTTTTGAAAAATTCTTACTTGTTAATACAGATTCTTCTTCTTCTTCTTATCGAATGAGAGTGGCCAAATGTCGTCAAGAGTTTATCAGGCCGCCCTAAGGGCCTCTGATATGGCTTGATAACTGCCGTATAGACAAACAGCCGGGACATACAATTCTGAAAGACAGGTTCTGAAAGCACTGAAAATTAATTCATGTTGAATCTTTATTATTTTTGTTAAATTACTTACCAAAATATCTTAAGGACAGTTATGGTGAAACATATAAAATATTTTCAATTTTACAAAAAATGTTTTCAATAGATGGAACATTTTTTTAAATAATAATATTTTTTGTATATTTTTTTATTCTGATCAGTCAAACAGTTGTACACTAGGTTACTCCGACAGACTAGACATAACAGTCCACCTAGATACCTGCTATAAATGCAGGCAATAACACCGACAAGAAGTACGTTCAGGTTCACAAATATAGTGTACAGTGTAAAATGTAGTGCAAATTTCCAATAAGTTCCATCCCATTAAGCTACTTAGTGCCGTTAAGCAGCGACATGGCACTGTAAAAGACAATCCTTTAAAACTAAATAAATATAGTCCTTGTTTGTTAAAGTAGTTCAAATAAAGTAGAAGAAGACGGTCACTAATAGCAGCATGAGTATAATTCATACTTTTAACGTGTTTGAAAGTAATTCCGCTTACACAACACTGACAACTCAGAGGGTGAAAAGCTGACACGGCTTTTTAAAACATTCTAAATAACCCTTGCATTATATTTATGACTAGATGTGCCAGCGACTTCGTCCGCGTGGAATAGTTAGTAACGGAAGCACTCAAAGATGAATAATTTTTTCCATATTTTACACATTTTCCATGGGTTCTTCGATCCTATTAGTTGCAGCGTGATGTTATATAGCTTTAAGCCTTCCTCGATAAATGGTCTATTCAACACAAAAATATTTTTTCAATTCGCAGCAGTGGTTCCTGAGATTAGCGCGTTAAAACAAACAAACAAACTCTTCAGCTTTATAATATTAGTATAAATAAATCTTGTGTTTAGTCAAGTAAAAGGGCCGAAACGCGATGATATACATATTATATGTAAAGTATATGTAGCTCTTTATTCTTATAAAATACAGATACCGGTACGTTGTTATATTTTTGGAAAAACAGACTTTAATTTTTTTATAATGTACTTACCCATGTTTATCAAGAATGTTAAGGCTAGTCTATCAATTCAATGTCGCGAGCCGTTAAGACCTCACGCACGGAGTACTCTCATCTGAATGCTGATCACGGGATTTGTTCTTAGCTGTAACCACGCGGTTTTTGGCCTCTTATTTCACTTGATTTCACTCTTTTTTTAGTAATTACTTTACTGGAAATACTTTAATAAATTCGTGTATTAGTTTTTATCGAGCTGCGGGTATGATTTTTTTTATAATAACAAAGGCAATACAGTTGTATCATAATAAAATATACATTTGTTATTTTTTTTTCTTAGATAAATAAGTCTTAATAGATCCAGTGCCCACCTTGCAGCAATACTTTACATAAGGCAGACTATAATAAATGTAAATCTGTACCTATACTTAGCCTTTCGTGATTTTTATAAACAAAGCAAAAATGTACCTATTTGCAGGATTATGTCCACACTAAGTGAGGCAACAAAATAGAAATACCGGAACACTAATGGGTGTTTCCCATTGCATTATCCTTTACGATCCTTCTTTCAGCCTCGAAAAGAATAAATCCTCTTTGTTTCATTACATACGAGAATGTATCGTTAGATACGTACGAGTAAGTCTTGTACGAAACAGACGCGCAAATTCCAGTATAGGCAAATATCACGAACACTTTATCAAATTATTTATTCCCATTTGCAAAGAATGGCACAGAAAACCGTATTATTTTCATTTCGCTTCCACAGATTTACTTAATGCCTCACCTTTGTGCTGCGTCGAATTTGTTTTATTTTAGTGTATTTTTCTGTATTCAATTGCTATTTTGATACGCTTATTTTATTTGAAGCTGTTTTTTATTTAGTTTGGTTCGGCACAAAGGACACCGACTGTAGAAATTCAATAATAGCGTAATCGATGAGGTCGGAGTATCCTCAGAGCACGTTTGTAATAAATTGTCGCTGAAAAGCCGGAGAATTACTCGAAAACAAATTCTATCACGAAGAGTTTGTCCGCAGGAGGCTGGCGTGAGAAACAATAATATTAGTGCCAGATGTGTAGCGTAATTTAAATTTTAATTGTTTCCCTAACGCGTATTGGATGAAAATGCTCGGTAACGAAGTATGTCAACGTCAGGTAGGTAATTCCCGAGTAATATAATTTGTTCCGCGATTCCGAAACAAAAAGTGGGATGGCGGAGGAAATATAGATTAAATTAATGGTGGAGAATGTTGGTATACATCAAGTTGGACATTTGAGGAGAGTATTCACTCTCATTTAGATAATGGTTTGGCGATCCTGAAACTTGTTGCGAGTTATCATGATTGATGGGAAGTCGGCATTGGTATTTAGGAGGCTTTGTAGCAAACAGACAACTCACTTTCTATACAACATTTTTACGTGAACCATCTCTTGCGCAGATGAATAAGCGTTTAGGGCTCATAGCCTAGAATATGAACTAATTAGCCTGCATACATATATTATCTTGAATCTAATTGACAAACATGTTACTAATGTGCCTTCCCAAACTTCCTTTCTAAAACTAATTCAGTTCTCACGTTGTTTCGATATAAAGTGTAGCTTTATTGCTTACATGGATGTGAAAATCATTTTTACTGATTCACTAATAAACGTTAAAATACAAAAAGCTAAGTACATTTATATTACGAATACTCCTCTGTATGTAATGTGTCAGGATATTTTCTCTTAATCAAATCAATGGAATCAAATAAAATCAAATAAATGGATTTTTGGTGTCCCCCCATCAAGCCAGGACCTTGTGTAGCTAATGTTACTTACAGGACTCAAAAGTCATGATTATTAACACACTCATTAATATTATAAATTGAACATCCAAAAAAGCTTACTATTATAATATGTAACAAATGTGCATATGTGTCGTGTTATTTTCTCTTAATCAGCCTTCTATGGGATCTCCGATTGTATTATCGGTCTGCTCCCATCAAGGCAGGAGCCTGTTTAGCTCTGCCCATTTGTGGTCTTTAGTTCAAATTGATTTCCATTATCTCGAATAGATTCGGATGTAGCGCCGAACCAAAATTGTCGATAAACTAATTTAGACTCCAATTAGAATTAGTAATTATCGCAGTAATTTCGATTTGTTAGACGTGCGAATTTGGCAAAAATACTAAAAAAAATATGTTGTGTAGGAAATTTCATATGCAGTATGAAATATTGCAAAACCATTATTATATTCGTATAATTCCTAAAACAATCATTCACAAAAAAACTAATGGTATTCGGGCTCCAATTATCGTAGTAAAATATACCCAGTGGCGAGTAATTATTTGTATGCTACAAACCACTTAAAACAAAAATATCAAGATATACAATTTTATTACTCATACTACTCAGATGTACAAACATTATACATTATTATTTACCAGTATTTCCAGCTCCCATCATGTCGTAACATTAAATATCCCAAGGAATGACACGCAAGCGGCAGGACGAACAGACAGCGGTTAATGTATCAAGTAGGAAGCTATCTCGGGAAATCATCGCACCCAGTAGATGCCATATCATGATATTATATAGGTATATGCTTTGGAAAGGCTGTAGTATACTGCATTTTGCCTGATACAAGCTAGAATTATGCTCTAGAATGGAGCCCAGTATATATCGAATCACCATTGATTTACAGTCATCATCATCATCATCCACAGCCCTTGGGATCCCACTGCTGGGTATAGTATTGCCCTTTGCATGAGCCATCTGCGTCGATCTTGTGCAGACCTCATCCAGGTTGGACCCTCGACTTTAACGATAAATAAATTTCTCAATTTATGCTGTTTTCATGTTCAATTTCAAATTTCAATCATTGTTGTCTGATGGAGCTAGCTTTGCTTATCCAGCAGGTATGCACTGTACAATTTGTACAGTGGAAAGTTGACATTCGAAACCGAAGGCGCCACCAAAAGACCAATGTATGGGATTGACATCACGATGCGTTCTGTGGGGGGATTTTTTCCGTCAATCCCATATTACGCTGGTCCTTCTATTCCATATAAAAGTTGACTCATACTTTTATATGGAATAGAAGGACCAGCGTACGCTCACTTAAATACGCCTCTTGTCTAAGGGAGCTGTAGTCTATTAGTTAACACGTTTGACAATTAAATTTGAAGCCTCGTAGATTGTAATTATCATGAAAAAGGGCTGTTGATAAAGAGTCTGTGTATTCTATTGTGTATGTGAAAGCAGCGATCCCAGTAATGTGTGTCACTGCCCCAGGGAATGCTACCACTTTTACCCGCTACTTACCGCGACTACTACTAATGGTCAAGGATCAGGTAATCTGACACATTAACACTGTTGTTAAGCTATTAAGGGGGTATTTCTGAAGTAGGAGTAATCACAGAAGAAATATAAGTTAGGTTTTAAACATTATAAAGAAATTAGTGTGATATGGTGAATAAATTTAAATAAAAACAAACAAACGTCAATTATTCAGCTGTAATGGTTTTCTAATAGGGGTGGTTCTTAAATACAACTGCTATTGTTACAACTTAAAATGACAACCGACCTTTATTCACGTCACTTTATACAATTTAAGGGTTTGAGTCTTACTGTATAAGTTTGTATGAAAATAAAATCTAGCTCCCATACCAAAACACCGGCTTTAGTTTCCACTACCAAGCCCCTTCAGTATAAAATTAGCTTAGTTCTGTATAGAAAGGAAATTGAGTTTATAGTCTGGCTGGTGATTTTAATCGACGAGTCGAGTGTCGCATGTCCAGGAGTCAATCAAACCAAATTGGACATGTCATGTCGTCTGCACTTTTTTTTGTTTGTCGCCGAATTTGGAATTACTTCTCTGGGTGGATACGGGTTTTGTAAAATTTTAGGGAATTATTTTTTAATATGTTTTTGTGTTATATTATGATTTATTAAGATAAAAGAAAGATTTTTGTGTTTTGGATTACTTAATGAAAGCAGGAAAGAAATAAAAAAAGTATTTTTTAAAACTCACAGATTTATTGATTTTTTAAATTTGTTTTTGTGTTATATTCTGATAATTATTAAGATAAAAGGAAGATATTTGTGTTTTGGATTACTCAATGAAAGAAGGAAAGAAAGACTTTTTATTTATTTATATGTAGGTACACAAATTTAATGATTAATACAGGTAAAATTTCAAATTCATTGATCTAATAAACTTTGTATACGGCTAGATGGAGCTATGAAAAATGGCCCATTTTTATATATTTCTTTAAATTATAACGTTATTTAAGAATTAATGTTTTTTCGCATTCATCGAAATACGAGCAATCTCTGTATTTTGAATAAATTTTCCCGTGTAAAGACGAGATGTGCTGAGACCGTCGCTAGTAAAACATTAACGCGTAAATATCTCATTAATCATACAAACAAAATGTGACAGTAGTTGTGTTAGCAGTCACAGGATACAACAATAAGTAAGGCCATTAATCTTGCTCCGAAACATGGAGGGGAATGGGAAGTGGCTCAATTTGCTAATGTTTACTAGTTATTAGTTTGTACTACATTATGGGTGTATCTTTTCTTTCAAAAATAAATGATAATGGTTCCTGTGAACTTCAAACGTTCAAACAAAGAAACAAACTCTTCAGCTTTATAATATTAGTATAGATAGTATAGATAAGAACCCGCTATTATCATTAAAATTTAATATTAGTATATATTGAAATTTATTGTACTTTATGCATTGATCATCTGAGAATTAGTAATTTACGAACTCACTATATTACGTGCTTTTCACCCAAGATCGTTCTTTAAGCCCTACCCAATAGCCAAATGTTTGCCATTCGCTTCCCCAGATTTCCACGTTTTCTTTTCTATCACTAATTACGAGTAAGATTACCAACTTGCTTGACTCCAAGCTTGAGAATAACCCCCTTTCGAATTAATTTGGAGGGTACTCAAGCCGTCTCGTATATCAGGGCCAAGTATTTGCCAATACCTTGAAGGTATCATTAGGGCGTACAAATAGGATTTTCCCTCGTAATGTAAGGTACGGTGCAGGTGAAGTATATGTTTTCCGCCGCTTCTAAAAGCCTTGAGATATATTCGTTTTTCAGTGCTGGGAATGTTTTGCAAAAATTGTGCTTATTTTCCTGTATAATATTACATTTATGGGAAAAAGGAGCAAAAACCACTACTGCTGATATTTACAATATTAAAAAGTGGACGGAAAATCTTTAAGAAAACTAAAGCCTACTGCCAGAATACAACATGTACGGGGCTGCATTAATACGATTATATTTTTGAATTTAGTTATATATAAGCATAAATTTGTATGCTGAGCTATGAATAGGTGTTTTCTATCTGTGTTCAAAAAAACGCCTTCAATAGCATTTTTAGCAGTGTTTAATTATATTTGACGTAGGTATATATGTTCTTAATTTCTCTAACTAATTTTTCCATCAAACACCATAAATATGCAAGACAAAGTAAATGAAGCGACACGATGCCTCTATACATAAGTATGTACTTATATATGTATGTTTATGTACGTCTCGTTCCGAGTCCCTTCCTAACAAGATTTACGCAAACAAGTCTCGAATCAGTATGGTGATGATGTATTCCGTATGTAGCTTACTTAGACATTAAAACTTAAAGAATCCTAACCATCAAAACTTATAGAAATGAAAATGTAATAGACTATTTTTTTACATTATATCCCGAAGCCACGCCTATGATGCGCAGGCATTCACAAGATTTTTAATCTATATTTTTTTTTATCGTCTAGTTATGGAAAACTTATCAGCAACCGGATTTAAATAACACCCATTTCACGGGACCATCAAGGTCTAAGCTAAGTATATACTCGTATCTTAAAACTCCATATTTTCCTCCGACTTATTACTTAGTGATTAGTTAATTTTCTGTTGAGATCACCTTTAATTTAGATAGGCTTACCTACAACTCGTTTTGTGTTAATAATTTACAATCCGCAATTTAGCTCACTGGCATAGAAATACCGTTTCATTGACAAGTTACAAGATCTGTTTCCATAGTGAGGTGTTTATGTGTGAAATATCACGTCTCAACGACAAGTCAGGCTGAATGATAACTAGAATGAGAAACTAAAAGAAATCATAAAAATGCATAATATTTCAAGTTCGTGTTTAAGAATTATTAAGTAGGAACTTGCATTTATCGACTTTTTTGCCAGAAGTAATACCTACAAAACATTGGTATTCAGTAAATATCAATGAAACCATTTGTATGATCACAGTGTGTGGTGCTTTAAAAGGTGAATATATTCCCTTACAGTTATTTACGGGAAAATAAGCATAGCATCGTTCGAGATCAAAATAAAACCTCAAATAAATTCTCCACACTGCACCCTTACAAAGTACCCACGGAGGGGAAACATCTTCCCATCATATTATTTTCTATTAAATTGTAAGGAAAAAGAAAACAATCGTGATATTCTCCCCACTGTTACGAAACCTCTGCGCACATCTAAAATAGTCGTATCTTTAAAATACGTAGCATCGGTCGCTGTTCCAGCTCAGTAAATTGAATAAAAAGTATTTGTGTACAAAACGGGCCGATAATCGATGCTCTTGAATATTTCAAACAGACGGGACGTGATCAAAATAAAATACCTTATTTAAGTCGAGCGGGACATTCTCACAAAGATCGACCCGACCGGTCTACTCTCTCGCACCTCGACTGTCGCATTTTAAAAACGGCTCAAGTTTGTTTAAGCGAACGCTAAACGATACCGAGCTCATTTGCATCACTGTCGGACCACGTCGATATCAAACGAAGGGATTGTTTACAGCTCTGTTTAATTTCCACCTCTACTTTGCCACGTGTAAAAATACAATCCACATTTTCAGGTAGTATTGTGCATTGTTTATACTCTCACATGCGATAGCTGTAGACACAATACTTTTTTGATAAGCCGGCTCACGGCCAGGCAAAAAGCCTTTTCTTTTTCAGCTCTCTATTTTCAAATTGGTTTTGCAGCATCCTGAACTGTTTCCCGAAAATATCGAAACATAACAGCGACCCACAGCGGCCCGTCGATTTACCCGCAAATCAAAGGTTGGTAAATGGAATCTGTCAGGATTTATGTAGGACAAGGGATCACCTATTCAAGTTAAACCATTCGCCAGTTTATTGACGCCGAATTGGATATTGAAGTTGGTTAAATAACAGCAACCGACCTGCTTAAGGCTTGGTTAAGTTGGTTTCGTGAATGCTTAGTCGGTCAGAAAAACTGACCTTTTAATGAATTGATAACGCAATCGTTTCCTGAACTGAATTGGTTTGAGCCTCTTGTCTGTCAAGGTATTCATTATAAAAAGCTTTATTATTTACTTTAAGTTTCTAATATAAACCTACTCAAAATAAATATTTAATAATACTGATAGGAACACTTCGAATCTGGAGACCAATGTAAAGAACCAACATTGCATGGTAACGTTTAGATGTGTACAAGAATAACATTGCTTATCTTTTAATTGTTATAATTTTATTACGAGTTAAAGTTTGTTTGCTGTACAAGAAGATAAAAAAGATTAAAAGTACCATAAAAAAGTCCATATACATATAAAATAATTCGTCGAGGTGTTTTTTTTCCTAAGCGTGACCGCAATATACCTTGTAACAAAAGTTTTTATAATTCCACGACTGCACTTTATTTGAACAGTGACATAAAGCTGAATCTACAAGCTGACTATGACAGCGCGATGAAAAACTGAATGAAAAAGAATCCATTATTAGATGATCCGTTTTAATCCGTCTTCCCAGTTTAAGCCAGTTATTCTGTGCTTCGTTTCGGAGTTAATTTGAATTGTATGAAAAAGTAATAGGTTTTTATGAGTGTTTCAGTTTAGTGCTCACTAAGTAGGTGTGTATTATTTTTAAAACTTTTAACATAGAAAATGTTTTTTTAAACTGAAAAATAAGACAACAAGAGATTCTGTCATTGCTTGTTTCCTATTTAATGTGTCGCGATGTGTTTTGTTTATTTTGTTATTTAGTGCTGTATGAAACTAAACTCATAATGAAAACCTTCGGCCACATGATTAAAATCTATGAAGAAATCGGATAAAATTGCTTATCTACTTATTAGAATTCGACAAATGTAAACAATTTGGACATAATTATTAGTTATTTTTTATTATTATTCTCAAGTAAAAAAGAAACAGTCATTAAAGCACGTGAAAAGCAACGGTCAACTTTAAAAGTTATTCTAATGCTTTAAATTTTTCTCCAAAACCACGGTGTAAAAACAATTTAGCGCCATCTATTTCAATTATTAATCGTGATAGCGTGGTTCGTCGGCCGTCGGCCTCAGGAGACGGCCTCCACGTCATCTCTAAACAACCATCCAGCCTGCCGTCAAAATACTACGCTAGAATGCAGTACTACAAGTTTAGGTAATTTCATTTATTGTTGACTAAACACACGTGTTGTGCCTGCTTTTGTTTTTGGCTTGTACTTTCACGCCCATTTTTTGGACTCTGTTACCTCCATAACAAATACAGTTTTTTTATGGTATTTTTCTTTCGCGAAAGGCGTTTTATTGGTGCTAAACGATTGATACCGTCCATGATGGGACGTTTATTTGCGTTTTGAAATAATAATAAACATGCCCACAAATTACACCTTCTTGTTAAGTGAAATAAGATATTTTATCGCTGATGTGTAAAATAGTCAGCTAAATATTTTTTATTAGTAAAGTTGTTCTTGATTTTGGAAATTGTGTATAAATAATTTAGTCCACATGACTTACAAAAACAAAATATGAATCAATAATGACATGTTAATTGCAAGTAAGTAATAAAATAAAACTAAATTATTCTACCTTCATTTTTAGAGAGTAAATTACTGCCACTCATTTAGCTTGTATCTTTTTTAAAGAATCTTATTCTCTGTAAGACGTTACCTACGGTCCGTCTGTGCGTCGTAACCGCCAGCTAACACTGGTGTGGGTGCACCGGGCTATTGATTCATCATTCATGCCGGAATTTATGCCCGCTCCCTTGCTCTTAATCAGGAGCACGTCAGCGGAAAAAGGACGGAGGCTCACCTGCTATAGGCCGAGAGGTAGCTTAGATGAGTAAGATCAGTAATATCACCGGTGCCTTCTAGGTACGCGGTTGGACGTAGATTACAAAGCTGGTAACATACATCATGCCAAAACATGGGAGAATATTAAACTCAGTTATAAAATTATGTCTATCTCATTAATGTTCGTTGGTTATAAATCCACCCATTAAAATTATACTTGTAAATATTTTTTTCATGAATTTGTTCAAGACTGGCCAACTCTAGTGTCAGCTTTCAGACGCTCCAAGTAAAGTCTAATAGTTTCGAATCTGATATAGCTTGACTGACAAGTGCCATAAATATCTTTGTTTCTAAAAAAACTTGAAAGGCTTATTAACTCTAAATCAGTCCATAAATGAAACTTCATCCTAATAATTCTAAGTTTAAATAAATCTTGAAAATTAAACTCAAAAACCATCTATAACTAAACCATCCACCTCCTCCACTACAACTATCCGCGTGTCTGAAATGCCGCCGCAGCCGGAACTTATCCTGTTATGTTGGCGTCAAGCACTCATTAATAACGGGACCGATGTTTTATACAACCTCTATAAGTATATAACGAGGATATAAACAGGCACCGCTATGTGAACTTGTAGGCCCTTATACGGATGCAGTCTAACTGTGCTTGTCTCTATATATGTTCTACAGTTTTTATCCTTGTAGGTACTTTCTTGCGCACAGTTTTCGAACTTCAAGTAAAGATTTAATCAACTATTTCTAGACAAGCGCATCATATGTTTTTTTTACTTGTAATGCAATCTAACATTTGAAAAATTTAAATATCATTAGATGGTTTGTTCTAAATGAAGTAACTTGTAGGATATATTAAATGACTTGCTTAAAACACCAGCAATTAACGTGAATTTTCGCAGTAAACCTCACGTAATTAAGCAAAAATTAGCTTTAAAATGGCAGTCGCAAACATGGCAGCGCGAACAATAGATGGTCGGAGCTCGAATCTATTTGTACCCTGACTATTTGTACTTCGGCCGTAGACAATATTATGCAGAGACACTTTACTATAATGGGGCATGGCTCATCATTCTTCAAGAGGCTTTTCCTCACTGCTAATGGTCGCGGCCCTCGCCATGAGTCATTTTCTCTCTCATAATCTTACGCCATCGACTACGGTCTTCAGTTGTGTGAATGACCTCGTGTTACTTCTCGTCTTATAAATTTATTGCATTGTAAATGTACTTAGTATTTATATTTGAGTGTGATGTGATCTGGTCAGTCCAGCACATTGGGCTTCGCACTGAAGACTTTTACTCTCGATTTTTTTTTTGAGATTGATTTTAGAATATCTTCTACACGATTTAATCCGTGATTTTTCAAGTGGGTTTTATGTACCACGTCATATAGCATGTAATGTAATGTTTTTAATAAAATAAATTAACGAAATTGTAACTGTGCCGAAAAATTATTAAACACACAGATTTTTAGCTAGGTGCTAAAAATCAGTCTACCATTCATAGTTACATCTAAGTTTTGGACATAAATATGTCTATATTTTTTCTCAATAAAGGGGCGTCTATCAGATATAAGCTCGTTGACCCCAGCTAACCCTCGGGCGGTAGACCGTGAACACTGTGAGAGCACTGCTGAGAGTTTTCTACCAAAATATTTGTGACGCTGATTTTTGGTTAGAGATTTTTCGATCGATATGTGGCTCGTTAGACAATTAGTCATGCTGGATGCTTTACCGAAAGTAGTACGTTCATAGGATAATAATGAGCTTTGTTGAAGAGAGTTTTAAATTACTTTATCTACACTAATGTTGTAACATTCTACTTATGTTTCCAATACTTGACTTATAATTACTACTGTTATAGCGCAGACAACAAAACACTCAATTTAAGCAATTTCACATGTTGTTATAATATCCACATCGATATCGTAATAGCTCATTATAACATCGAAAAAGCGTGACCAACCTGATTTCAGGGCCAATCAGGTTGGTCGCGCTGCGCTCTCGTTGGTTAGATTTTAATGGCGGCAAAATCACTGTGACAATACACGTACGCGTGAATGTAATGTTTCGCAATGTGTTTTGTTTTTTAAATACAAATTAAATGTAAAAATGGATAGCGACGATGATATTTGTACGCCTCCGGATATTCTAGAATTGGCAACAAAAGTAACTCACAATCTGTTGCCAGAAAAATCTAGAAAATTATATGAAAAATTAACTATTATCAGCTTTTACTCTTGTTGTTTGATTAATTGCATTAGTGAAGATAAAGTAGTGTATGCAACAGCATATAACACTGGTATTAAAACACGAGTGTGAGTTTATGAAACGAGCGCAGCGAGTTTCATAATAGTAACGAGTGTTCTTCTCGTTTCTCGAGTAACCTTCATAATATGACAGTTGCATAAACTACTATTAGGGTCGTCACACATGATATAAAACTACTGGTTTTTTTATGTAAGGAATGGCTTTGCACTTGTCCGTAATTCGCCTGATGGTAAGCAATCATTACGGTCTAGGATGGAACGTGCTTACCCAGTAAGAACCGATTCACTCCCGCTTTGAAGATCGCAAGGTTATATTCCGCGGGGAACAGGGAGTCAGGCAGGGAGTAATAATGACCAACTGTTGAGACCGTCAATTAAACGTTTCCGATATACGAAAATGCCCAGACGTAATGCAACGATTTACTGGTTAATTCATAAAATAACAACTATGATACTTCCTTCTTTGGTGATCCTGAATCTTGTACATTGAACCACATACTTTGTAGTTTTGGAATGTATAAATAAATAAATGAATATTTCAGGACATATCACACAGCGCCATCTAGCCCCATACTAAGCTTACGCTTATAATTTTAGTAACATTGGGATAAAGCAAATGAAACGTATATCTATATTTTTATATTTTAGGGTAAAGACAAAAACATATAACATAGTGTTCAACGTTATAGCGAAACTTTAAAAAATGTATCTGACTAATATCGAGTATATGGTTCAATTTTGATTTCATTACCTTAAACACTGTTTTGCCAAAGCTTTCATAGAAAGGGAATTAGACGATAATAGGTGGTTTATTAATACATTATCGCCAGTAAATCAATTACGGGTTTATTATAATAATACCTACCTTATTGTACTATGGCTTGCCGCAGAAACCTCAAATACAATGTTAATGATTAATTTAGTTCTGTGGTTACTAGTATGTAAACTAATGTATAGGACCTTTGAATAATTTATAATAACTATTTTATAGATACTAGCTGTGCTCGCGACTTCGTCCGCGTGGGATAGTTATTTTGGGCATCGTATTTATTTTTGCAAACTATCTCTTCAGCTTTATAAATTATAGCTGTTACCCACGACTTGAACCGTTTTCGCAGTTCACGCAACGGAAGCCCGCAAGGTGAATAATTTTCCCCCGTTTTTTTTTCACATTTTCTATTGTTTCTTCGCTAATATTAGTTGCAGTGTGATGTTATATAGCCTAAAGCCTTCCTCGATAAATGGTCTATCCATCACAAAAAGATTTTTCAATTCGCACCAGTAGTTCCTGAGATTAGCGCGTTCAAACAAACAAACAAACAAACTCTTCAGTTTATTATAATACAGTATATAGTATAGATGAAAACGTCAAACATATAAAACTACAGCTAAACATTTTCGTTTCAGAGCGTTTTCATATCTTCTAAAAAATTGCATCACTATATTAGTTTTTTAGTGTCGACGTAGATATTCAGTTGTTTTGTTAAGTACAAAGGAATCTTTTAGGGCTATATCTGTGTATTTTCCTAGAATAAGAACATTTTATTACATTTTCCGCAAACACTACTCAGAAATTGTATCCGATTTTCATGTTCGCGACTTTCTATTAACATTTAATTTCAGTACAAAGAAAGGTTCTTTGGAAAATTGTCGTCAGAACCAGACCTCTGGGCTTCATTAAAAATTCGTAACAAATTAGGTATGCTCAGTGTTGGCTTCATTTCTCAAATTCCTCATTCTAGTAAGTTCCGAGAAGCATTAAATTTTCACGAAATTGCTTCGAAACTTTTCCACCCTCAATAAGCCCCGACTCAATTTCCGAAGGCATGCCTAGTTTTGATCACATGCTCCACTGTTTTGTATTAAATTTACCTTCATAAAACAAACAGTAGGCCAGTGCGGGAGCTGTATACAAATACATATGTAATGGAATCGGTGTTTTACCAACCGCGGCGGGCACGATTCATAACGGTTAAAAGGTTTCAATTGTTGGTCTGCTTTTTTGTATTTGTATTGCCTACTGCGGCTTATATTCATTCGCCGACCACTTTATCCGGGTGTCAGAATTGGAAATGAGCGGGCTCGAAGTGGCTGCTAGTTGTGTTCAGTTGGAGTACGGATATAGCGGCAGCCGAGGCGGCCTTAATAATTCAACATTGCAATGCTTTTACAAAACCTGTCGACGTCAATCCTAATTTAGCGCCGCCGATCGAGCCGCTCTCCGAAAGTGTCGCTAGACAAATGGAACTCTCCTGTTTTAGCCAAATGCCTAATTCTGCAGAGTAGATGTCTGGCCGGTCAACTGCCGCGAGTCTCGAATACATTTGTCTTGTATTCAGTATTTGTATAGTGGGATTATATTAGTAGTTACGAGTATGTGCCCTGAGTGCCTATTGTTTCAAAATACCGATATTAAATTAAATTTACGAGTTGGTTCACATTTCATAGTCAACATAAAGAAACAAAATTTGAAACATTGTTAGTAGGTACTTATATCTAATTTATGGTTATTAAAGAAATAAATTAAGTACAGCTAGTACATTTAAAAACAAAAGTAAAATGTTAGGGTATATGTACAATTGTTTTTATCTATGGAAATATAAAAAAACTCGAAAAGTGACTGACTGATAAATAGTGATTTATCAACACACACCCCAAACCACTGGACGGTTTGGGCCGAAATTTGGCATGAAGGTAAATGTTATAATGTGCGCATCCACTAAAAACAAACAAAAACAAACAAAACTAAGAAAGTATTTTTGGAAATGCCACTTTTAAAATATCAAAATAGGAGATGCAAGTATTACTTTCTAATGCAAGCGAAACACCCACTAGTTTTAAATAAATCATAATATTTGCTATATTTTGCAAAAACCATAACAAATAGCTAATTAAAAATTGCCACTAAAATTCACAAGTCTGCATCCACATGGCGACATGTAAGTAAAGCGAGTGACAATGCGCGCCGAGTGACGTCACAAGTTAATGTAAATGAAGTCAGGCTGCAGGTGCGAACTAACTTCCGCACTCCTGCTGCAAGAAACGGAGCTAGTACCACTGATGTCACATACAAATACTTAAAACATTTCATACAATTGCTCAGTTTTTGTACTGCTCATGAGTGACACATGCAATTTTTAACCGTCTACTAAAGGTAATTAAATGTAGTGGCTGGTATGGTTGTATAATTTTTACGAGATAACTCCATCAATATTGAAACAATTATTTATTTCCAATACTCTTAGATCGTGATCCAGAGTGTTTTTTTTTTACGAAAAGAGATTTATACTTTTTTTCTAGCCTAGTTCTTACATATATGTACCACACTATATTGATAGTAATAAACTAATATGAAACAGTCATTAACCTGTTACGGTATACACAATTGAATACGGGGAACCTAGAACTAATACTGTTTTCAGATTTGATGGAGTAAAAAAAACAATTCAAGGTGTTTAACTCAGTTCAATCAAAGACTAAGTCCTTATAGTGTTCATATACCGTACTACATTCCGTCTGGTCTGGCAACGTGCGGTCGCAACAAGACAGTCTTGACTCCGACTAACTTACACTCGCTCTGTTGCCGTCTTTAAATGCGCATTCGAGAGCTTTGTGTTTTAAAGAAAGTTTGTGGTCGCAATTAGCATCTCAGTAGTCAGCTCGGTTTTATAGACGTAAAATGTAGGCATATGTAAATATTTTTTAATAACTAACTTACTTAAATACTTACTTAGCATTTAACTGGATTCAATCTGCGCAGGAACAGGACGGGTGGCGAACTGGACGATAAGCCTTTGCTCAGCAGTGGCCGAAAACGGACTGAGGATGATGATGATTATACTTAGAAACTATGAAATAATTTATTACGATGTTCTGATGATTCATAAAACGTGAAAAGCGAATTTTAACTGAACTTTATTGTAATTCAAGCTGCTTATTATAAAAATACCACAGAGCTTTGAAGTCCATGCGCGCGCGGGGGCGATGTGGCCCGATCGTTGTTCTGTGAAAAATACCAACTTATAAGAAATAGAAAATAACAATAAGTAAAAGCTTGTTATCTCAAAGCCTTACTTACTTTATAATGTTCATATATGTATTTATTGATTAAGTTAATTAACTTTACAATCCTAATTTAGCCGAAACTTTAGTTAATTAAAAGCAATATTCAAATGAAACTCGTTCAAGGACGCCTTATCGATAATTTGTCTAGAAAGTTAGAACACAATAATGTTTGGAAACTAAATAAAAAGATTTTCAATAGAGGGCGATATTTGAAACAAGATGGAAAGAAATTGATTTAGTTTGGACTTAATCAATGTTATGAAAAATTGCTGAAGAGTTTTAGGAAAATAAAAAATAATAGAGAAAATTAAACCGTTTTGTAAAAAACTTTATCAAATAGGTACGATTTTGTGACTGTTGGTCTTCGTTCTGAAGTTATAAGATATATGAAAAGTCACAAAAAAAATTATTGCAGAAAATTCTCCATAATAATATGTTTAATCTATATAATTATTTCCAAATAAAAATGGCAGCTAATTATGATGACGAGAAATAAATACTATCTTATTTATATTACGTAACGTAAACTCAGAGAAAATAAGCCGAAGGTAAAGTAATACTTAGATCGCAAAAATGAGTATCCAAAACAACTTACTAATTGCCGGCCATTGTTTATAAACAGCTTAATTAATAAGACGAGTACAATATAATTACAGCAGTTTCTAACAAAACAGAAATGTCCACGAATTATATCATTAAAACCTACTGCCTATACAGGGTTCTTATATATCTAACGTCACACTTTTTGCACTGATTGCTTGTCAGACAATAGTCCACCGGGTTACTTGAAGCGACACCGTGATGTATAAATCAAATCTGTACTGATTTGGAACTGCCACTCAAGCGAGACTGCCGTAACACATCAAAATATACCTACTTGACAACAGATATTATATCATGTATGTACATATGTTCATTACAGTACTTAAATAATAAGCTTATCACCTTTACCTTGAACTATCCAAAACTAAATTTATTTTAATACAAACACATTTTAGGTTCGATATTTTGAAAAAAAAAACTTGAAATGGTACTCAAAAATATTGTCATAGATCACAAACATTTTTATAAGATTTTTTGTCATATTAGTTTAAAAGACGAATGACGCTTAGGGGTTTCTTAAAACCTAAGCTTTATTCCCCACTAGCCCAGTATAACAGCAAGTTTAAATTCGAGCAATAATAAATAGCAACAGAGATAAAGAGCCAGAATGAGGGTGCGAACTCCTAAATGTAAACATTAAGTTCGTCTAAAGGGACAATCAAAGGGTCGAGCGTTCTACTGCGAAACTAATTAATTGAAATGTTTATGACATCTGCCCGGGGCTACCGTGTATCCAACTTGGGACTTAGCAAATTGGGAAAGATCAATTAATGTCGTATAAAAGTCGTAGTTGGAAAGTTATTTGTTAATCAAGTCGAGTAATTATTTTATGTGGTTTATTCGGAAACAAGATTTTTTTATATATGTTTAATGTTACGAAATAAATTGTAAGCACATTTTACAGTAAAAACAATTAATAAAAAAAAAACAGAATTAGATTTTACTTAACTAAATAACCCGCCCTTAATCGTTCCCAATGCGTGCTAATCAAGACTGCGTTACCGTGCTCATTGGAAATAGCAAAGTTCCTTGTGTCAAATAACTCCATTCTCCAAGTAGGTAGTTATCCCAGCCAGCGCTGGTTGCTATGCAGCCAGCATTATGCTGAGTTGGGGTTGTATTGTTGCAAATATGTATCTTAATTAAGTAGTTATATATACTATATTATATGTTCATTTCTTGTTTGTACTCATTTGTTTATTATTTGTTAGAGCAAATCATTTTCTTTCTTTCTTTCTATTATACCTACAGAAAGTACTGAATTCATTTACAAATAGATATAATAACACCCTAGGCTGCCGCAATGCTTAACATCAGACAGGCTGTAGTCACACGTAAACCTATCCCAGGAAAAAAAACAATAAACAATAAATTCGGCTATTTGTAATGATGTCTCAGATTAATTTCTACCTCGAAATAATAATCTTGTTACAAAAAATATTGTAGCTTCATATCTCATTGTGGGCGTATTCCGCTAATTCCCACCAAATACTTCCAAGAAACTAAAGAGAAGAATATAAAAATATTCTTAGGAAAATACGAGCGAAATTTTATTCGGAGTTATGATGTTTTATGATACTTTAAAGTAATTTAATCAAAGGAAGTTACCCTGAACATAAAGTTAAATCCCGGGGCTATACAAGGGGTTCTGTTTATAAATTCCCCGCTGTAATAGTTTGAGATTTACTTATTTCACGGAACCTTACTGTGAAACAATATTATGTATGTTGGTACTGGGATAAGAAGTTTAATTCAGGCAAAGTGAATGAGACGCATGCCTAGTGTTGTGTTTAGCTATTTTGTTGATAATATTATGTAAAAAGAAGCCCTGGCCGTCAAAGAATGAAATGGCTAGACGACATCAAGAAATTGACAAAGCTAAGCTACCCGCATCTAAAAGAAGCAGCATGGGATCGCAAGAAGTTTTGCCAACTGACCTCCGAACTTCAATATGAAGATGGCACCCGATGATGATTGGTATAAAATTAAAGATAAAGATACATTTATTGTAAACAAACAATATGTAACACTTTATAAATAGCACTACCTCTTACATTAGTGAAAAACCTGTGTCGTAGAGAGACAGGTTCTTCCGGGGGTTCATGTTTACAACTTAGTATTATATTAACTTAAAATAATGCAGTATGTTAATTAATTGGTGTTTGTTCTGCATCAAAACCAGTTTTGTATGTAGTTTATTTGGGAACACATTCTGTTTTGTGTACCATATAAATAAATAAATAAATTACAAAATAATCTATGTCTAGTTATTGTTTATACAGAATATGATATTACTTCATCTCTTTATATCCTAAATATGAACAGCTATTTAATTAGAATATATTAGTTACTTACATGTCCATCTGCCTGAAATTGAGATATTGTATAGTTTGCGTTTGCAACAAAGAAAATGTTTTACGTGATTTTCGTAGGAGTCAAAGGACATAAATATCAAATACAAAATCTTTTTCAGAACTACTATTAACCCTTATCAATTTGCTCTTTTTCAAAGCATTCTTCTACATTCTTTGTTTATAAAACTGACAAACTTCTCTTTTACCCTATTTCCTTGTCTTACAAAAGGTATCAATATTTTGATATTTATAGTTGGTGGTGGTCAAAAACTTGCTAGTTAGTCCGATTAAACTATACTGTTCTAAACTATATACAAAACAAGAAGACAAGTGTAAATGTTTAGTTTTTCTTCCCTTGTTTTTATATTTTTTATTGTAAATAAAATTCTGTTAGTAAATTAAAAAAAAAGACAATTAAACCTAATAGTTAATTTATTTTTGAGAAATTTTACAATAATAATATATTGAAAATGACACCACTAGAATAAAAAATAACTATTTATGCATGTATCACAATCAAATCTCACGAATTCTAAATAAATATTGAAGTTATGACAAGCATTACATTTAGTTGTTTTAGTTTATTTCACGTTGCAACGTATATATATACCAACGGCTCATTATGAGTTATAGCAGTGTTAGTACGGAGGTAATATTTATATTCCATATATTAAATGTTAATTATTGGAAAACCTTCATAAGATCGGAAAAAATGTGACACACACATTATGCGACATTATGAAAGTGATATCTTCTGGCATTAATTAAGACCAAAGATACAATCGACTACTTCTTATAAAAGTTAACTATCGTTTCAAGAATGTACAAATCATTTAAGATGTAGGTAGGTACCTGTTTTAGTGATATGACATATTTATAGTCCATTTCTATGAGAAACAGCTGGACGTGACATACAATTTACCGTGTCATCTGATCGACAATGGAATAAGTTTAATTTTAGTTGCTATTTTTGTTTCTTAAGCTATTTCGGCTATTTTATCATTAAAATAAAATCCAGAACATTTCACACAACGCCATCTAGCCCCACACTAAGCAAACGCTTGTGTGGGGCTAGATGGGCTATGATTATCTCTTGTTGTTTTTGATTCTGTCTTAGTCAGAAAACATATTCCTTGCGTTGTTTATAACTTTATATCGAAATAAAATCCATTAGCGTCTTCCACCGGTGTCAGCCCGGGTTATATTAATGCGGTCTCCGTTCAACCCCGGCTTTTATACCATTAATAATACTATTGCGCAATCTTGGAGTAACTGTAAATTGCTAAATCAATATTTACATAGCAGATGGAACCGTTTAGTTGGGCTTTAATTGTTGGAGAATATTCTTTGTAGCGATTATGAACAGAGCTTTTTTTACTTAGTACTAATATTAAACCTATTTTATTTAAATGCCTATTCGTAGTAGAACTGTGTTTTATCGGTAGTTCCTATGACAATTGTTCATTAACCAAAATTAAAAGGACAAATACGTACATAGCTCCATATTGCACACCTAATCAAGTTTCTGTTTATCTACATAAATAAAATAAATTAAATAAAAAAGCCTTTATTTCTATTACTCATTAAGGAATAGTTACAAAATAAGTAGGTAATGTACATTATATTAGATACTTAATTCATTTTTTTTATCTACATAAGTAAAAGCTAAAGGGAAACTTTTTCTCCGGAACAATAAAAGTATAACATAAACTCGAATAAACAATAACAAACCCGAGTTCAGGGATGCGGAAACTGATTTGATTGTTTTAGATCTATGAACTACGAGGGACACATAAATCGTGCTTCCACAAAACTTATACAACTTGAAAATAGATTTTTTGTTCCACCTTCACTAACTTTGAAGAAGGTGAAACAAAATATTTTTACTCGTTGAACAATGAAATCTGTTACAACATTAATCTGAATAAACTTCCAATAATTCAGACCACATTGTTTAGAGTTTAAGATCGCCTAAAATATTTAAAGAGACCATGAAATTTCCAAAGTGATTACTCAACTTATTTCTCCGAAGTCTGGGAAGTTGTATCTTCATTACAATATGCAGAAAATATGCTAACTTTCATCTAAGTTATCATCCGATTAAGCTCATACGAGGCGGGCTCGCCTTTGCATGCATAATTAGCATCTCAAGCGCATTTTAATCTTGTATTAGGAATATTTCCAGGACAGGCTTGGGTGCGAATCAATTAAGGTCTTCCTACCCGGTACATATTCAGTGCACAAGTGAATTTATTAGCGAGCACGTTAATAGAATTATTCCCAGGCTTTGTTGTCCGGCTTTGTACTGGGCGCCGCTTACTGACTTTAGCAGGTGTTCTGCACATGATGAAATTAAGGCGTCAAGTTAACGTGTGGCTTTTGAAATTTTATAGTAATAGTAGACTAACTTACTATTAAGTGTATATTACATGTTGGCTATTTTTTATTTTATAAATTGAAGTACTAACTGTATTTTTTATTCTTGCTTAATAAACAATTTGTATTTGTTTTTCATTTAACTGTTTTTACTGCTAACAATACCATCAATGAGAAGTTTTTTCTTAATTATTAACCATTACCAAGTGATAGTGAAAACTAAGTGACTAGCGACATATTTTTGATACTGCATCTTCAATCGCCCATTGTACAATACTATATACTATTATAGTCTGTGTAGGTATATTATCGAGCATGGTTGATTACCACACATGTTTACATGAATACATAACAAATTATTTGGACATAAAGTAGCCTTTCTATAAAAAAACCCCGATACTCACAAATGCACCATCACAGGCACCTCAGGCTCATTCACTCACAGCTCAACCAAAACTACTACACTTGTAACCCGAGGTAACTCCACTTAGAAAGGGTACCCAGTACCTCGTAGTGAGTAAGATGAGGCATAAATTGCTCTCAGCGGTAGCGATGTACTGGTAAACGCATTACCGGGCTGATGGAGCAATCAACCAGACACTCTAACTTAAATGGGCCAGATTAAAAATCGATACGATAAGTGACGGCAGCCATTAAATATTAATTTAAGGGACTCGCACGTGTGAGTGTGAGATGGTTTAAAGTTTTAAGGGTTGGTGATAACTGACGCTTACCTAGACGATACCTATTTACTCTAGATTTGGTTTTAAAAGGATTCGAAAGAAAAAATTGCAAGCAAAATTTTTCTTTCCTCTCACTATAATTGTGGTTTATGGTGGTGAAGTCAGCTTTCTGGAAAACATTGCTTTTGTTGTCTAATTTAGTCACATTGCACTTCCACGCTAACCAAAAAGTATTATATTTTTGTAGAAAAATTCATACAAGTATTAGCTTAGACGTACTAATACGATACACATATATGGTATATTATAGTGATTACATTATGCGTTCTAAGTAGGTTTGTTATAGTTACCTCTAAAGCTGTCTATTTCGCCCTGGAGGCCTAAGTTTACTACTTTTGTTCCGTTCCCATTACCCTCTCTCAACAATACTGCCCTCATAACTCAAAATGCAGTAATCGACATTTTTGGGATTTTTACTTTTTTGCAAAAATGGCATCCTATGAGGCTAATCTATACCTAAAAAAATTAATATCATATATTTTTTAACTGTAAACATGTTTTTTACTCTGTGAAAAACGCAGTACTTGCACAAAAACATTGCTTATGCTAACGCAATCTGCAGTAATCGACGTGTGCTAGAACAAATTGCAGTACTTGCGTCGATTACTGCATTTTTCTTTAGCATAACATTGTATGGCAACGAACGTATACTAAAACCAAACGCAGTATTCTACTATATAATATGAGAAATACCTAATGAATTATCTGAAAATTGCATAACCAAAAAAGAAAATTAGGTATAATAAAAATAGGTGACATTATACCCCGTAACAGAATCCGTTCTAGGAAAAAATCCTGTAAATTAATAATCAATTGATCTGCAGGAGCATGGAGAGATTGAAAGAAAACTAATACATACCTATATATTTGGTTCTTATTTAATATTATAACATTTTTATAAAATAACTAGGTTTTTATAGAGCTATAATATTGAGTTTTAGCAAAAATACTGTTTTTTGTTTGTTTTATGTTTTTTTTAGGGTTCCGTACCTCAAAAGGAAAAAACGGAACCCTTATAGGATCACTTTGTTGTCCGTCTGTCCGTCCGTCCGTCCGTCTGTCAAGACCCTTTTTCTCAGGAACGCGTAGAGGTATGAAGCTGAAATTTATATCAATTACTCAGGTCTACTGTCCCTTGAAGCTGTGAAAAAATCAAACTTCTAAGCCAACGCAATCAAAAGATACAGCCATTTATGCCGCAAATTTTCGACACTTGCAAGGGAATCAAAACCTACAGGGTGCTTCCCGTGAACTCAGAATCTTGAAATTTGGTACGAAGCAACGTCTTATAGCATAGATATATGAAAAATTACGAAAACCATAAATTTTTAGTTACATCACAAAATATTTAACCTTGCAGGTTTGTACGGAACCCTCGGTGCGCGAGTCCGACTCGCACTTGGCCGGTTTTTTAGATTACGTAGTTGTTTTAAAAACTTGTTTTACAAATTTTAAAAAGATACAAAGACAAAATATATATACAGAACATAACACAGACGTATAAATATATTATTATAGAAGTTTTGAAAGGAGAATTTTGTTGGTATTAGCAAAATTGCTGTTTTAGTTGGGTTGGAGATTTCAAAACCTACCTTCATTTAGTGTGATTATTATGACACAGTATTTTTTTGTCTGGAACATTGGTTCTAATAGCGTAGATTTTAAATTTACCAATGCCTAGTTAAACAAAAAGCTTAATAAAATCAAACTCTGCTTTAATTGCGCCTTGTGTAGTTAAAATAACAATAACTTTTTAATTTATGAACTGATTGAAATAAAATAAAGATTTAATGTTAGGTAAAAATATTACAACCTATTAGTAAAACCCCAACCAAATCGGTTGAGCCATTTCTGAAATAAGCTCGCACAAACAAATAGATACACGGTCATTTATTTTAAATTAGTGTATATGATTTCCTCTGCATTGATGCACTTTACTTGTAATCTCTATATAAATTATCTGTCATGTACAAAAACCGATGAATAGACCGATGACCGATGACAGTTTCATTAAATGTAGATATAGATTTGGATATTAAGAGTTATATTAAAATTTCAAAACAAAATCGTCTAAAAAAATATATTTTGTCTTTGCAGCCACCCAACACTGCCTAAGATCAGCTTATTACTTATTTATTGCATCCAAAATATAGGTAACGATACTAACAAAAAACGCAGTATTAAACACGTGCTAGGCAATAACGCAGTAATCGACACAAATACTGCACTTTGTCTTAGCAATCTTTTTTTCTTGATTTTTAGGTTCAATTTAATAGCTTTATAACATGTATTTGATGTCTAGATCACTCAAAATGTTTTAACCGCGTTTTTCTCGAAACCGCCTTTTGTCGATTACTGCATTTTGAGTTATGAGGGCAGAATATTACACTATCAATCGCATGCAATTACTAATGTTAAGCAATGGCCGACGCGGTCAATCTTTGGATGGGTGACCGAAAAGTGGCATTCCATTTAGGGCGCTTCTGTGGGTCAGGTGGCCTAATTACAAAAAAGTGTAATAAATTTGTAAATAGGCATACAAACAAACTAGAAGTCACATATCTCATTCTACCACAGAAGGAATAATAATTTAACAGTGACATTATAAAGTCACTGTTTTCAAAAATTTCATTACACACATACACATACTAACGTGAAAAATTGTCGATTGTAAGAATCCAGTTAATAGAAATTCCTCAATCTGAGAAAATATATTTTGCGTGTTTTAAACAGATACAGCGCCATCTAGGCAGCATAGCGCAAAACGCGGCAGAATAATACATAGTACATAGTCATTGTATGTGAACAACTGAAAGGCAGTGGCTGGAGTGAAGTTATAACATACATACATATTTTGACGTAGTTTTTTTTCGATGAAGTTTTTTAATGACCCAGCGAACTTCGTATTGCCTCAGAAATTGAATTTTTCTTTGAGTTATTACCCCAGTGTGAAAGTGCCAGGTAGAGTAGTGTAGCCGGCGGCCCTACACGGTCCTTCACTCCCACGTCACTACACTCGACACTGCCTCGTGTACCAACATACCAACACACACACGTATGGCCGCCATTGTTCTCTGATACTGTAATTGAAAACATTCAGGTTGTAAATAAAACTAGAAAATGAAAAAGTCTTAAACTTTTAAAAATATGCTACTGGTTGCTTCGTATTTGGCCCATTGATGTGTCAATTATTGTTCTAACACATGGACATCATTTTTCTCATAAACTGGACCGCAAAATGTTGAAATTTCCAATAATATGTCATTTCGTTCTTTGCTTTTTACTTCAAACACTAAAAAGCGGGCATCTTCAAAAGAATCGCTACACTAATATAATCACACCTGTTTCATGCTTCCATACACATTTGCTTTCATTCCCTGTACCTAAACAAACAAACTGCAAAAACAACAGATAAATATGGATAGAGTGGGGGAATACTAAAAGCTTTTTCTATGTCGACAAATCAAGAACGAGTAAAAACGGAGGAGGAAAGATGTAAAAATAAATTAAAAGCAAATGAGAAGACAGATATAAAACAGACAGGGGATAAAATTTGAAGGAAAATGGATAAGACTCGGGAAATAATTACTACGTTTATTGCGTTGCCTGAACTGTTTTAATGAAAACTAAACTATACAGATGCTAAAGAGTTTGTTACCTATCATCTTATTTGCTCTTAATTACATATCTTATATTAAATTTATGCAAGCTGTGCGTAACTTAGACATGTGATACAATCTACTATTTACGCATATTGTCTGTTATATTTTTATTGTATGTACTATTGTGATTACAAACGTAAAGCCTTAATAAAGGAATAAACAAAGAAGCTGTAATACCTGCATACACAGATAAATTAACATAGGTACACTGTTAAGGTTTTTCTTATAATTTGATGTATGTAGGCATAATAATGCAATAAAAAACTTAATACATATGTATTAATTATTGTATGAATAAATAATGTTCAGTGTACATAATACAACTCTTCTGCTATTTGGTGATACCTAGACATTAACAGTCGCACATAACTTACTTTGGAATTTCAGGTTAAAAATTTGCTTTTACTGTCACCTTGTTTCGGCACATCAATTAATTCTTCTTCTTCGGTGGTTCTTCTGGTTCTGTTATTCCACGCTATGTAGTTAACATAATATAATAATTCGCCGGCGATTAGGTTTCGCGGTATTGAAAACTGCCAACTCTCGTTTCATCATTCCTTCGGCGGAAGTTGAAAAGCTCTCAAAAAGGTTTTCCCCAAAGAGGTTTCATAATAAAATTCTTTGGTGTTTGGAAAGGCAGCCTCATTTAAAATTATTCCAAAGTTTTGGCTGATGTTTTAATGCTAGGATAACGACCTCCAACCGACCTTTGTTATCCTTTCACTGAAAGGAAATATATATACCTCGGGCAATTACTGCAGTTAGGTAGAAACAACTTCGAGGGTGAGATTGACAGAAGAATCAGGCTGGGCTGGGCAGCATTTGGCAAACTTCGCCATATCTTCTCCTCGTCTATCCCACAGAGCCTGAAGACGAAAGTCTTTGATCAGTGCGTCCTCCCAGTGCTGACCTACGGAGCCGAAACATGGACTCTGACAGTGAAGCGAATCCACCGATTCAAAGTCACTCAGCGAGCTATGGAACGAGCTATGCTCGGGATTTCTTTGAGGGATAAAATCAGGAATGATGTTATCCGAAAAAGAACCAAGGTTACCGACATAGCCAGCAAAATCAGCAAACTGAAGTGGCAATGGGCTGGCCATGTTTGCAGAAGGACCGATAATCGGTGGAGTAAGCGGATCCTAGAGTGGAGACCGCGTGTCGGTACACGTAGTGTGGGAGGCCAATTGGCCAGATGGAGCGACGACCTGAGGAAGGTGGCTGGGAAGCACTGGATGCGTAAAGCAGGAGACCGTGCAGTGTGGCGATCATTGGGAGAGGCCTATGTCCAACAGTGGACGAATATAAGATAGGCTGATGATGATGATGATGATCCTTTCACTGTGATTAGATAGTTGTTTCTATATTAGTCAAATAATATGTTGATTGATCATGTGAATTTTCTTCTACATTAACGAACAAACGACGTTTATAAAAGTTTATAAGGAATCATCATGATTATTCAACAAAATTAGCATACTTAACTATTGCTAAATTTCTACACATATATTTTTTTGGAATGGATGGATGAATATCAGTATTCAATTTACAAATATTTTCAATTTCGTTCTTAACATTTTTTTTTTACCCAAATATTTTTTTTAAAAACAATTTGGTGTTTTTGGTTTCGTTCTCAACATAAAACAACCCGAATAAATGTTTATAAAAACAGTTTAAAGCTAACATTAATTTCTTGTACAATATCGTATAGGTACGAAGGGATTTCCAGCAGTCAGGGACGTCGAACGTTCCGGAATCCCCATCAAAGGGATAAAACATTTCCGAAACAATAACGGATATTAAACCTGTCAAAGTTCACAAGTTGCCGCCCCTTTCACTGTCACTGCCATTTCTTTTGAGTTAATTGCTACCGCTCTCAGGCAAGATTGTCTCATCTATAAATATATGGATTTTTAATTATATTGCATATACCTACGATGGATGCATAATGTTACAAAAAAACAAAGTATTAAAATAAAACAGAAAATTTTGATCACTAGAAACTCCAATGGCTCTCTCAATTTATTGTTGCCAAGAAAACTCTAGTTAGTTGTATTGTTTCTCTTTAATTAGGTAGGTTTTACTGTAGGTACAGCAAAATGAAATTATTCCATATGTACAAAAATCTACACTACATTCAATTTACCATCAAAATTTATGTATTTACTAACCACAATTAAATTTGTACCACAAATCTCCATCCATATTTATAAAGTGCGATGAGTTTTCGTTCCACTGGCGGCGCCACATTCGCTGGGAGCGGAAGTTCATTGTTTGCTTCTCGACGCTTCTCTCTTATCTGACGGCCTATACTCACAGTATGCGAACACATAGCAAGGACTACATAGTAGTAGACGCCTTTATTTCGCACGAAAATATTTCGATATCACATATTTTCCTGACTGACCTAAGCACAATTTCTGTAGACAACAGAACTTGTAGTTTACTATGTCCAATCTACTCGTATATAACAAAGTAAACGAATTGAGCTTATCATTTGAGAACAACTAGCCTAAATCAAAGTAGACAAGTATATAATTTTTCGTCAATGTCAGTGTAAAATTCCTTGTAGAACAGTGAATCTAAGCTGCTCTGCTCAAAGGATGCTTTAATGCGCTCGCAGTTTCATTAATGTGATATTGACAAAGCTGTATATTTTTTTAGCAAAAACGTTACTCAGTTTAAAACTCAGTTAGAAGTCTATAATGAGAGCATTTTCACCACACACCGTCATTCAGACTAATTTAATATTATTATTTACACCGTGACCAACAATTTGAATAGATTTTTACCTACTTATAGTATACAAAGATTTAAGCTAGACAGGTGCCTCTTCAGTTATTAAGTCTACAACTTGGCTAGTAAGTTACACGTATAGGTATCGCTTGATGTCTGAACCCGAAATGCCGCGTTTAATTCGAAAATGATGATAGAGTTGGCGGCTGCCTCCAACTAAACCAGTACGTTTAGTAAGGATCTACTCGTGTTTTGGTTTGGCTATAATTAAGTTGTATTAATAAGTAAAATTACTGGTTAACACTAAAAGATCTTGCTTTCTGCTGTAACAAAGTTTTAACTACAAGAGAAGACAAATCAATTATTTTTATGTAGGTATATGTTTTAATTTACAGCGCCAAGTTTACACTCTAAAAGAAACTTTTATTTTTATTGGCAAATATCATTGTACTTACTTTATTTACAATAATAAAATATAAAAACAAGGGAAAAATACTAAACATACTACTACTACTAACTACTACAAAAAAGAGGCACTTAGAAAATCTTTAGAAAAAATAAAATATCAATAAAAATAAAAATATCTTTGCGATTTTATCAAATTTATTATGTCATTTTAGGTGTTTTTATTTATTTCCAAATGACAATTTTCCGCCGTGAGAACAGAACATTATTATTTTTTACTGTCCATAAAGTTTTAACATAATACTTATATCCTATAAATTTATTGTATTGAAAATTAAAAGTTATAACAGTAATCTGCTTGCTTATAAATTACCTATTCATCCTGAAATTAGCTACACATTACCTCATAAACAATAAACAACGCTTTCTTTGTGGTTATTTATAAATAAGCAGCTTAAGCTGGCAATATGATCCCTATCACATCATGGGAGCAACTCAGATTTAACAACAAATACAGACTCAAGATTTATCTGATTTCCCGTTGCATTATTTTTTAATACTAGTTGACGCCTCCGGCTTCACTCGTATTATTTCGGGTTAAAAAGTAGCTACCAAAAATCATGAAGATCCGTTTAGCTATGTTTGCGTGATGAGCGTTTTAATAAACAGAGAAACAGACAACATTTCTAGAAATTGTTGAAGCGTTTTCTGCTATCAATTTGAAGTATCTTTATGTTTAGACTTTCGACTCTCTTCAGCTTTATTATATGTTTAGAATTGGGAACGTTGCCTACAGATATACTTTTTTTATAGGTGTTTTAAGTTTATTATAAGTTTTAGTTTATAAGTTAGTTAAGTTTTTTATTTTTAATTAGTAAAATTTGTTTTGTAAGTTTTTTTCAATAAATATATTTTTCTGTATAGAATTCGGTTTAATATTCAGTTTTCCTCTGCCAAAACAATACGGATTAATTTATTCAGTCCTAAATAGTGAGCGAAAGGTCGGCGATATCGTGCGAGTTTAATCACTAGACAGGTGCGTGCGACGCTGGATGCATTCAACCTCGCGTAATCTATTTATTACCCTTGTACATAGCATAGTGTAGGTAGAGACTACTAAAATATCTTTCATAAACAATTATAAGGAAAGTTAATTGGAGTATTCATATTAAAATGTGCGGAAAGGGTTAAAGGCGCAATGTAAATTGATTGAAGTATTTGTTAAAATTTAATGCAGCGTTTTTAATTGTTCGTTACTCAAATGGCTTGCATGTTATAATTAGCATTTTAACCTATGATGCATTCACGGTAAATATATTGTTTGGCTCGCATTATAATATAAAGTCCATCTAAGTATGCACTGAGCACGCTGGACAAAATAAATAACTAAATAATAATTTTAATTTTAAGTTTGAAAAAAAATAAAATACCTGAAAAAATTCCTAACTTTCTTTTTGGTTTCTGTGGGACTTTGACATCTATGACGGGTCTTATGATTGTGATATCGTCGATTACCCTTAACTTTGGTTAACGGCAAGATTAGATTAGAGCTGAGCTTCAACTGCGCATAAATTGAGCTCGTTTATTGCGTGGATGCGATATTGAAACGAGAGTATTGTTTATTGCGACTTCGGGATATTTAAAAGTAAGGTATATATATATATATATACTTTAAGTAACTATTCATCAGTTCTTACAATTAAACGCCGTGGATATTGATATTAAAGTGTAAGTATCTACTCTTCAGTTTTTATATAACTGAAGAACAAAAAATCTTATTGTATGTTAAGTATGTAACAAATGGTTCACTAAAATATTACCTTTTTCTATACAAATAGTAATTCATATTTGATATATTCAACTGAACAAGAAACCATTATAAACTAAATATCATTGTTGAATTAATTGCAAAAATAAGAAATGTGTGACAATATACATTATGTGTAATACGCTATCTGTATTTATTACACACTCATATCCAAAGTCTTGTCTTCTACAAAATGTGTCACAATAATGCTTAATATAATTCAGTTAAAGTGTAGCCCCATCAATCACTGGCTTCTTGCTATTACAAATGCCACTCTATCCTGATATGAATAAAGTTCTAAATCCGTCGTCAGTGTTGTCACTGATTTTAATCACACGTGAATAGATGATTTAATTATTTCGCCGTTGCCAGCGATCGCCGGCGGCGGGCACATGCTAAAAATAATTAGCATTAAACGACTGCGATATAATGATGACGGAGTAATTTTAAGCAACAGTATCACTTTCGTATTTTGGTAAACAATTAATGTGACTGTCAAACATTGACGATAATTTTATGGATGAAGTTTTGCTAACAACTTGATTAGCTTTGGAGTACAAAGCAGAGGACTTAAATAGCTCTGAGTGGTAGTCTTTCTAGTGGAAACTGAACTTTGGAATTTCAATTTAGAATATCTCATAAATAGATTCTTAATACACGATACAATTTCATTTTGGTGTGAAATGTGTCGTGTTACGTCTGTCATAACAGTGAACAGCTAAGTTTGCAGGAGAGTGGCCAACTCTGGTGTAAAGATTCTCGAATCCACCTTAAGCCTAGAAGTCCGATAACTTGTTGAAAATGACATTATGCATTAATATTTTCCTGGAAATGTTGAATAAAATTGCCGCATAACTTACAAAAAGCTCGTATAAAAAGCAAGATACGTCGTAGCACTATTTTAATTGTTGACGTCAAAATAGAGTTGACGTGTCTCATTCCGCGCCTTGCCGCTTGTCAGGCACAAAATGGAGCGGAGACTGAGCCTTTTGTAGCAGTAGGCTTTGTGTGCAAAGTAAGCTTCCTACCCCAGCATCTGCGATGATGAAACTTGCCAGACACCGCTTTCAAGCACGCTTTATGTCTCGAATTAAAACTTTACGAAAGGAAATTAAACGTCGGAAAAATTCAGTGTGTAATGTACACTATATTTGTACTCGCTCTCTCTTTATTTGTGCGATTGCTCGTTCGGGCGCCGGAGAGCAAGCATTGCTCGTCTAATGAACTTACGATGAGTTTCATGCTGCAGTTTTCGCGGAAATGCATTTCTAAAAGCAACCGACATACAAAAAGCAAGTAAGTTACTTGTAGATTTTCTGTAAATTAAGAAAAGTCTTTAATATTAATTTACATGTCTCCTTTGTTTAGACACGAATATGGAATGAAAACACTACGGTGCCGAAATGTAAACTCGATAATTATTTCCAGTCAGTAAATAAAAGCCCCTGTTGCTCGGCGCCGTCACAGCTTAGAGCTTTTAATGGAAGTTGTGTGAAAACGCGCCTTCCCGGCGGCATATTATCGCCGTCGAATATATTTCCTTCTCGCAGAACAAATTCCACTTGTCAAAATGTTCAGTGTCGACGCCATGTTGAGCCTCACAAAGCGCGACGTTTACAAAGAACGGCCCTAACAAATTGTGCCGTCAAGCAGCATGTTTGCGTAACGCGTGGTTGGCCGACACCGCCACTATCAACTGTGATATTATGTGTTTATTTTCACCGCACTAGGAGCGGGGCGGGCACGTGTTTGCCCGACCCGACTATACCCCACTACACCCGACTACCCAACCCCTATGCAAATTAAACAAACTACCTTCACTCAGCCTTCGACGATGCGCGGTCACCTAACAGTTTTCAATTGCCTCAAATCTCCCTCATTAGAATTATTTAACAGCGAGACACTCCATGAAACTTCCCTCACAATATTTTAATTCTGGTTAAACAGTGAAGTGCGCCGACGTACTTAGTAAATAGAAGCCCATTTTTCAAAGGATCATGGATAAAGTCGCAAACTTTATTAAGCTACTAAAACTGCTAGAGCGGAAACTATTTTAATTCACTTTGCAAACGAAAAAAGTTCGCTCATTGTCCGTTTTCTATTCTGGCATCACGTTTTCTTCTACGTGAAGATTAAACCTATTGTGATGTCAGTCAAGGAATCGCGTTTCTGACAAATTTTTGTTCACGTTACGTGAAGCGGTAACCTGAGGTTTCGTGAGTCCTTTTAGTTGTGTATAACACTGCTCAGTCGATTCGGAGCAACCGCCCGCGCCGGTAACCGGAGATTGATTTAGCTGATGGCTCATTGGGACATGCGACACCTTGATCGGGGCCACGGGATAGGACTTTTAGACACGTAACGCGAGAGATTATTTAGAGAAACTGTGTCGATTGACTGAAATATAATTTAACTAATTATAAATTATGAAATTTTAATATCGTTTAAGATGGGACATATTTCACAATTTAACTTTATAACTCATGTTCTTTTAAGTTTAAGTATCACTCAAGCTGCGCGGTAAAAAAATGATTTCAAAAACACACTCTGTATGTTACATCATTTATCAATACGCATTTCAAATAAAAGAAATAATGTGAAAGCACGCATTCATTCCAATACCATTTCTCTATTCACGGCAACAAATTCCAAAACAACGCCAAATATTTGCTTCAAATATTTGCCCAAAAAGATTCCTGTCATGATTGAGCGCGGAAACATCTTCAAAATGCTTTCTAGCGGAGAGAGAGATATTTTATAAGTTATCAGAGGCTTTACTGTTTAGGCCACTATTGGCAAATTATGACGGATGGACCCTACATCATAATATATTGACGTGACGGCTCTCCCCTTCGGAGGAAGTTTGGACTCACCTGTAACACACCCGTAATTTATTGGCCCAGGGAATTAGTGGAAGGTTGTTTTCTTTGAAGTAACGTGGAGTTAGGAAAACTCCGCTGTATTTGTTTGGACGTGTTTTTAATTAAGTGCTGCGAGTTAATTGGGGCTCGGCTCACATTCAGGTGACGTTTTTCGGTTCGCTGAAAGAAATAACAAACTAAATCCACTATTGGATCCAAAGTTTTGTAGTCAAATTTGTATTGGCTTGTGTTTCTTACAATAAAAAAAATGCAAACGCAAAATTTGTTATAAATCATGAAGAATAAACACAGATTACAAGACATACAAGTTTACCGTACATTGGCTATATTTGTATGATCTTTGTGGCCATTCAAACTAACTAGCTCCAAATACACATTCCTGTATTGCCTCTTATTCAAATTACCCAGTGTGGTACATTAGGCAAGTATACGCAGAGCCCCTAGAGGGGTCCGGTTACTAAGATATTCATGCTAGGCCCAGAGGCGAGTTGCCAAAGTTCTGCCAAAGTCTTATGGCCAAGATGATATTTTTGGCAAGGTATCTGGATACAGAACTGTTATTATATTATACGAGTAATGATATTAAAATGTTTGTGCTGGAACTTAGACTGGGTGTAATTTTTGTACTGTAGCCAAAAGTATAATGCTTACAATTGTATAAATAATTATTTGTTTTTCGATTCGCAATATTTCGTTCGTAATCTAGCTCAATATATAGGGTCAATGCAATTATATCAAAATATTTCGGGTCATATAAATGTTGTTCTTAAACATTAATTACAATTTATTCTGACTAAAAACAGCTGGCTAAACATTTGAACATTTATTATGTGACTGAAGTAGCTAACGGTAATCGCCAAGCCTACAGAATATATATCAGGCATAAGAAAGTTTCCTAAGTTTGATTATATTTTTTAAACTATTGTGGTTATAAAGATTTACTGTATTTCCTAGAAGGTTTATTTATTTTTTTCATTACTATGTAGACCTAATGTAATTCGCAAACCACCTTAAAACAAGTTTCATCGCCTTTGTTTAGAATTGCAATCTGATCCCACAAAATTTTACATCTTCCTAGTAAAACATTACTTTTCATCATCATCATTTTCCACTCTTGTCGACCCACTGCTGGGTAAAGGCCTCCTCCCCTAGGTGGCATTGGTGTCGGTCTTGTGCTTTTCTTGTTCAGAAACATACTTAACTATCACGACAAGCCAAGGGCTTCCTAAATAAAGAACTTTCAATAACTCTTTTTAACAGCCTATCACGTAGTGTTTTAGAATACTGTTCTGTAGTGTGGAATCCTGAATACGAAAATCATTCTGAGGATATAGAGAAAGTACAGAAATTATTTTTATACCATTTGGCCTTTATGACATTCAAATGTAAAAAGCTTCGATCCTACCATTCTAGACTTGAACATTTTAAAATCACATCATTGAAAATACGTCGGGAGATGGCCGACGTTCTAATGTTATATAAATTGATAAACGGAATCGTTGATTGTCCAGAGGTATTAGCAAAGATGAACATCAGAGTACCATTGCCTAAGGCAAGGACGCTATGGAAAAATAGTTTCACCCCGGCTAGATGTCGTACTAATCTCTCTCTCTCTCTCTCTAATCTAGTTCTTAAGTTTTCCCCGGTTAACCGTATGTGTGATGTATACAACAGAGATAATATCAGGCTGTTTATTGATGTCTTTAATAAAGGTTAAAAAAAAAACATATTTTATAATATCCAAGTTACCTATGACGTCACACGCCACACCCCTATGTTCTCCTGTGCGCATTACACTCGCTGAAACGTAATAAAGTAAATGGACCCGAAAATGATTATCTTCCGCTCGGTCTCTCGCTGCCATTACCTAACGGCATATTCAGTTGTTACCCAGAATTGTGGCCATTATTTATTGAAAACACAGTTTTATCATGTCTGATTAAGTTGGGAGGGATAATAAATTCATTACCTAGAATAATAGCAGCATTTCAAAAATATCTTGTTTTATGTAGACTTATTTATGTTCAACTTTTATGGCATTATAGGTCCCGGCTGTTTGTCCAGTACGGCAGTCGTAAAGCCATGTCAGAGATCCTTAGGGCGGCTTGATAAACTCTCGACGCCAGAGTTAGCCACTCTCATTCGATAAGAAGAAGAAAATGTCATTATCAGATTTTTGAGAACCGTTAATCTAACACTAAACTTAGAAAATATCAGCCAATCACAGCGCGGATAAATTGTTTGGATGAGGTAATGAAATTGGTCATCGTTCTACTTCTTTAACTATTTTTTTTAATTTCCTTTCTGACTTCTGAACTTCAATTTAAAGATTATGATTAAAACTACTACAGCATCAGAAAAATCAAACACTTAACAACACTGTATTATAGTACCGGTTAATACAACTAAACTTAACAACACTGTTAAAACATAGCTAATTCGGCACTTCCGTCCCACATTCGAGTATTATCTAAGAAAGTACTAAAACAACGGCCGAGGCAAGCTAAGTGATTTGCTATGTTGTGGTCTATCGCACTTAGTGTTAGTTCTTCTAGTTTCTAGACATCTAGACCAAGTGACTTTCAAACTTGATTTGTTAGCAAAGAGCTCTAACTTCTGTTTCGACTTTTTTCCAACGCCAGTATTTTTTCAGAAGCCCTGAAAGTTTTGGTTTTGAGAGGTTAGCAGTACATATTATGTAAGTTAATAATTGGCAAATCTATTACTGAATTTAAGTGCAAAATAAAATGATTATGTATATGGTTTGGTCGTAGGTACTTGTTCTATTTGACAAATAATGTAAATTTATATTTGTAACAAAATATACGCCTAATTTGTCCACATAAAAATACATAAATTTCATTCCCTTTTTCTATAAATTAATAATACCTACGTATTTCTTAGCAATCGGTTTCTTTTGTTTAACATAGCAAAATGTAAAAGCTTATTTGAAAAAAGGTTAACTTTATATTGGCAAAGTAAAATTTCTTTGTTGCTGAATATGAAAAATCAAAAGAATGAATCTAAGAGGAAGTCTGAATCAACTTTCAAAGGGTTCGGGACGTTTAAAATTGAGAAGAAAAATATATCCTTTTATTTCGGATTTTGTCTTATGATATTTCTAACTTTTATTTCTTTTAGTTAACTGAGGGTCATTTTAAGTTGGCAGGTTTTAAGTGTTTTAATTAATTCATTACGGTCTTCAATCAATAACATTTAGGTATACACTTAAAATTACTTCTTTAGTACTGTACTTACTGTACTTACTTACTTACTTACTTACTTACAGTACTGTACTTACTTCTGTACGGGAGGTACTGCAGTCTTGCAATTCAGGACCCTTGAGGTACCTTGTACAAGACTCAGTTAACCATACCAACGTATGACACCGACGTAATTTATGTAAATTTTTATTACTCAAAGCTGTACCTACAACACTGTATTTTATGCACAATAAACAAATTATTTATCTTTAAAATATATATTAGGATGTCTTATCAAAAATATGTTCTCGAAACTAAAATGTTAATGTAAATGATGTTATGATTTATTCCCCTAACGAAGTTTTACATTCTAACGGAAGTATATATAAATAATAAATAAGCAATTCATATTTTTAAATTATGCGAAAAATATAACTACTTTTCTACTGTGAGTAGTATCAACAGGCTTGACGCCAGCAAACAAAGAAAACGGATAATTAAAGTCAAGCAACGAGAAAAAGAGATTTTTAATGAACCTCGACGTTTGCCGCGTAATAAGACTTTATTATACTTAACAGTAAAAACATAATTAAATAATAAAGACTGGAAAAATATCTACGGTTTAGATAAATTCATCACATAAACTTTATGCTGGTATTAAAACGGCTAAGTGTTACTTTTAACAGCAAAAATAAGCAAACTCATTTTGGCAATTACTTGTTTTATATTTTTCTCGGGTTTCCGTTACTAGGCTCTTATTTGGTCAATTATTATATTGTCTTAGGGGAGAAAACAACCGATAATTGGGATTGCACTTAGGAACTCACTTACAGACTATTAAAATCGGAAGATATCACAGTATAAATAAGTAACTTAAATAAGCTTATAACGTTAAGTACTCATCAAAATCTTTTTAGTAGGTAATTGATTTATTAAGTAATAAAGAAGTTATCATTACCCAATAACAAAGGAAAAGTGATTACTTTTTCGCAGATACAACAATAATTAATAAATGAATTGGATAAAAACATGACTGAGATATATTTCAATGTATAAGTATGGCTAATAAACATTATATTAAGTTAATGCATAGTTAATATTAATAGGCTCCACCAATCTCTAATATAATTTTTGGCGCTAAAGCAAAGGCTTGATCCCGTCTCAAAGGCGAACCGTTTCGCATATAAATTGACGAATTTGCCTCCATTTACACCTAGCTGTCATGCAAGATAAACACATGCAGCACTTGAACTTAGACACAGGATGGCAACCGATTTTAGGAAGTTTTCGTTTAATAATTTGGAAGTACCGTTTTAATGATTTCAAAATACATACGTATAGTAGTCAGATTTTATGTGTCTTTCAAGAAGCATGTTAGTCAAAGTTTATTATATCCACTTAATAGGATTAAGTGGATATAATTAACTTGATTGACCCGGAATATTTATATATATATTTATTTTATTTATTTAATTGTTTAACTTAAACTTTTTATTTAAAAATGAGCGAAAATAATCACGACCAGCAAGATGCGAACCTGCGTATTTCTCATGACCAGCCAGAACGCTGTAACCGCAAAGCTACGGTCTACGCGAAATTCACACTAATTTCCAAACACTTCAGACTAAGAATTTATTTTGTAATAACAACCAAAGAGCGGGTTTTGCACTTGACAAAAATAAATCATTAATTGTGTTAAGTTTACACAACTCTGCGCCTTTTTTTGTTTTAAAAATATGTATAGGTATTTGGATAACTTTACGAAATCAGCATTGCATTGAACTACCACTAAATAACGGTGGATTCTATATTTTTCTAAATAACTTTCATAAAAATCCTATCCTGCGAGCAAGTAAGCAGTGAACAAGGCAAGTCTGACCTCGACTCAGCGCGACCCGGACACACACTTAGCGAAAAAAGTAGAAATTAAACGAATGGCGAAATAAAGGATCTTCCAAGATTGTGGCAAGCAAACGTGTTCAAGTGTCGGGCCGTGCGAGCTCATAATAAGAGGCTATGGAGTAGGGAAATACGCCCGCGACACTCACGCCCTTATCTCTTAATCGGGATCTTCATATTGCTTACAGAATCTGTTTTCACTTTCCAGGTAAGACGGAACTTAGATCACGTAGACCAGCTTAGTAAGGTAAGGTACCCTGTAAGATAATAATGCGAGTACATTGTTCGCGACAGGTTCTTGTGTGTACCTACATTGATACTGTGGTTTAAGATTATTCAAATAGCTACCTCAGGCCTATTATTAATAAGTTCAATTTTTTTCGTTTCATAAAAACTAATTATTTAAATGAAAATATGTGGTTTTAGTAATATTAAAAGTCACCTAAAATGAAGTTTTAATAATTCATTGATTCAATCGCATAAAAAAAAAAAAAGACATTCCTAAGTATTAAAATTTGTGTAGCTAATGGGGCATGAAATGTTCACAATCATTTTCCTTGATATGTATGTATTTATAAACCTAAGATATTTTCGTTTTATCATATAGGAATAAAACAATATATAAAACAGAGAAATAAAATCATTTTAGTAATTTAATTCATAATAATAGGTCTTTACCTATAAAATTGCCGTTTTTTTCTTACATTTTAATCTGTTTTTAACTTTTACGTACAGCTATATTTTTTCCAAATATAATTTTTATTGTATCAATTGTTGAATTATGTACCTTTAAGATTAAAAAAAATGTATTACTAGTCCATATTACTTATAGGGAAGTTATTGAAAACACCTCTTTCAATTTGTCGTCGGTTTCACTACTTTAACTATGTATATTTTTATCATATAGGTACTCTGTTTTTGAGAAATTGATATACGCAGTGCATAGCTTTTTTCCATCTAACTATAGTTAATCAATTGCATCTAAATCTGTTCAGACATTTTTCTCATTTTCGTCATACAAATCGGCAATTTCATAGGTAAAGACCTACTACGTATTAATTTATGTATTCATACCGCGCTTCAAATCAAATTCCCGCCAAGATAAAAACATCATTCCGCTTGATTCCGCTGATCGCAATTAAGACAACGTCAGGCGTCAAACTCGATCAATTAAAATTCTGTTTTTAGAAAAAAAACTCATTGAACATTTCGATTAACCGATAGAGATTTCAATTTCCCGTAGTCACGTGCGAGGAATATCGGATACCGCGGTGGCTCAGCCAGTAATGAGTCAACGGATGGCAATTTCGCTAGATGGGCTTTTGGTTACAGGAACGGTTTTTATGTCAATGTGCTTTTAATATGTCTGCCCCGGTCGTGTCAAGGGACTAAAAGATGGCGGATTTTATAGACTTACATCGTGTTCTGTTTGGGATGTAAGTTGACTGTAGTTGAGGGTTTTAGATGTGGATATGATAAGAAGTTATATATGTACATAAACGTTGTGTTTGGGTAGTTTTTTTTAGTTATGATTTTAAGTAATTGCATTTATATCAACTTACATTTGATTCACTACAAAAAAAAAAGATTTGCTCATACTCTTATGTGACGGTCTGTAGGCAAGTATTTCGAAACGTACAAGTTTATTCGACCTACTTTTTACACAGTAACACACATATACAAACACACGTCAGCCTTTTGCAGCTTTATTTCGCAACCTTTCTTCCAAACAAGAAAATACCCAGACTAGGACCAAACCTTTACAATGAATAAATAAGTGGATTTGGAATACCAGAACTTTCAATTTAATATCTAAGTTACCTACGTGGAAAATCCCGCAGGAGGTTCCGGTAGAGACAGATAAACCCACCCAAAATGGCATGAGGGTTGTTATTAAATTGGAATAGTTATAAAGAATTCAAAGGGTTTTTGAGCAAAGAGCATTTTTGTTTCCGTCAAACGGGTTGGCTATGTTTCGGCGAGAGTCTGGGGAAATCTTTCTAACTAAAGATTGTTCTACTTCGTTGCTATGTTAAATAAGCGCTTCAAACTTCTGAATGAATAAGTGTTCTACTATATGGTCTATGTACTGGAGTTGTTATCTACATAATTGTGTGTATTGGTATTTGTTCTTCGAAATATAGTTATATTATTTTTTACTATTTGTATATACAAGAATCACAATTTCAGTATGCGATGAGCTGGTTTTATAATTAGGTATTGTTGTATGTGTAATTGAGAGATGTCAATATAATTATTAGTGTGCCCACATATTCTGAGTCCACATAGGTAAAAATGCAGTTATTTATCTACCCTTGATAAACGACAGTATAGATATAATGGTGGCTTAATTGATGTAAGTGTTCCCTTATTCTTAGATATAATAGGTATCATTAAAAAATCAAGGACAACTTATGTACATACGTTACGAAACAAATCACTATCTGCAAACTATGTTAACATTTGATTTTGGAATACCATCATTTTGTAATTAAAATCAACAACACAATTTCAACTGTCGCCTGTCATTCTAAAATCCTAATTAACACCTACTCGCATAATATGTGCTTTGATAACGACGTAATTTGTGAAAATCGACAATGGCCAGACAGGCATAGACAATATTATATAGAAACGTCTAACTGCATATGTATCGATTCTCTACCAATACAAACATATCCGTTAAAAATTTACTGCATTTTTTTCTTCTTTGTTGGACATATCTATGTATTGTGCCAGTTCTCAAGTTAAATTTACTGCAAAAACCATCCAGCTCGCATTTGATTATGACATTTGTAATCTTGCTAAAAGTTTGCGCGTATGCATGTTTTTGTTTCTTACAACTTTATGTTCAAACGACGAATGAATTTGGATGACATTTTGGTATAAACGTAGATAATACTAAATTAACTTATAAGGTATTTATAACCCGGATTGACGCGGGTGGCACCGCGGGAAGCAAAGAGTTCGATATTTTGATATTAAGTAATAAAATCGCTAGATTTATAAGATGCGCGGTATACATATATATTTATTTCAAATTCCATGTGTGTAAGAATTGATTCGCAATAATGAGGCGTATTTTTGGCGTGATGTCATTAGCTAACCATAATGAAATTTCAGTTCAGTTTAGCTTCAAACCAATTTCAATGAGCTTTAATTATTATTTTGCATCACTTTGCCTGCGATTAGAAATTTGCATGAAGCTGTTCATGTAAATAGTTTTCATAGTTAATAGTTTAATAGTTTTTACGCTAATTATGCTGTTACATATTATATGGTATTATAAGCGCTGCAGTCAACAAATAACATAATATATATTTTTTTATGCAACTTTTCCAAATAAGGTATTTCAAATGTTAAGTTGGATATTTTTGAATTAATTTACTATTCAAGACGAAATAGTTGTCTGAAGTAAACTTGCTTGAGATTTTATTTAATATTTTTGTACATTTAGAAATCGTATTGTGTCAATGTATTCAAATATGACATTTAAATTCATAAAATGATATTGAAAATTTGTTTATATTAACGTTAAAAACGTTAGTATACGTTTGTTAAACTGATTATAACTGGTTAACATATCTAATCAATCAAAAAACAAATTAAATATATTTCAATGACTTTCATAAAGAAAAATGAGTTCACAGTGACTCATTTATAATATTGTTCTAATTGGGCGCCTTCCTTCTCAGAATCAGTTCACAAAACGGGAACAAAGAACAAAACTAATTATTTCCCACAAACTTAACCTGCAAGGAACGAATGAGAAATGAAAGCTACGAGAAATACGAATCCTTAGTCGTACACTCATATTTCTCCACAATTATTATCCTAAATAAATTTGCGTAAACTCATTTTACGGTAAATTGCGCCACAGCCTCCCTACGCTGCCTATTAAAATTAATAAGATAAGTTTGCGAGAAAAATCTGACCTGAAAATGGGCCGAACTCATATTTGTAATGTGGACTGCAAAAAAGTACCACTTGGGAAATAACAACATGAATTATTTATGTATGAGTATGTGTAAATAAATATGTAATCATGTTTGACTTTATTATTAATAAATCTTTTGTTACTCATGCTTCAAAATTATCCAACATAGATAAACCGTCAATTTGTACGAATTCTATGTAGCGAAATATAGTATAGTTTTCTATGTATTATTTTAAAATGAAAACTAATAACAACATTATATTCTTTCTACCAGATACATATGTAAGTTACAGTATTCTAAGAAAATTACAGCAGTCAGCAGTTTGAATGTTGTCATTTTCTTTGTTCATCGAAATGAAATGATTCTGATACAGAAGTGATCAAAACTAGGGCTATATTCTGCGAAGTAGTATCTGCTTGTGAAAGGACCAAAACTCACCTTTGATACCATTTTCTCTAATAGATTTTTGGGGGGGGGGGGGGGGGCAACCACTTGCCCTCGAGTTGGTAATGATATTAAAAATTTGCTACTATCAAATAACTTTAAATGAATATTTTATTTACAGTTTAAATCCTTTTGATTTTGTTAATGTATTTTGGTGTGCAATAAAGATATATCAAATAAAGATATAATAGAAAAAAACGCGGAAAAAATGTCAAAACAAACAGTTCTATTAAAAAACATTGTTGATTCGTATGCATTCCAAACCTATTATATACACATGCACTAACATGGAAGCAGTTTCATTAAATAACACAAATGACAAATGAAAATGACTGCAGATATGCGTGGTAGCCCCTTTCGCTTGTAATGAAGCAGTTACCGCCGAACCTTATTCCAGCAAACGATATACCGGAAACTCATTATCGACGAAACCGACCAAGAAATCTTATAATCTCTTCCCGCTGAAATAAAATCTTGAATAATTGAATATTAAAATTTATGGATCTTTAACGGCTGCATTCCGGAAAATGTTTTCCTAACGCCGCCGTGCTTACCTACTTATTCATTAAACGATTGTTATCTTTAACTGAATGTCCGTTGACAAAGAAGGCAACTTTATTGGTCTTATCGCATTAAGAACAGTATTCATTTGAATCAAATGTAGACATTTAAATTGCGTAAGCATGATCATTAAAATGTAAATTACAGAAACTGAAAAAGTTGCCTTATTAATTATATTTCTCGCGCAATATCTAAAGCGTTGTTAGAACTCAATTAGTTCAGTTTATTCCCTGAGACGATCAGAAACATCCCACGTAAAGTATAGATAAGTAGAACTCAAAGATAGTTCAATACTCGTTTAAGCCCGACCCTCCCACGTCATTACCTGAAAAAGGCCACTCTCGTTAAACTCGTGACCGTTAAAAAGACTCGCTCAAACGCTATAAAAGTCACTTGAGTTCACTTCTACAAGAGCATTAAAAGTGGTTCGAAAATAAAATTTGTCATGCAACTTTTCCGAAAGGATGCACAAAAAGTATCGCATAAATCAGTCTGAGCGAAAGTTTAGCTTACGCCTCACCTCTATTGTCTCTTTATGATTAAAATGTACCCGAAGCGAGGGCAGAGAATTTTAAAATGAGAGTCGAAACTTGCTGAACCTGTTCCAAGGTACGAAACAAACAGACTCCGGCTTGCGACCGCCTAATGTAAAAACTTCTGCGAGGTGCTGATGCTGTTTTGTTTGCTTTCAAAACATCAACAAATTCAGAGGGAGTTCCGTCTCTTGGTTGCTCACGGTTGCGACTTGGGTAATCTAGGCTTTATAGGCAAATTTGTTGTGAAATGTAGTAGTTGAAGGAAATTTTGAGGAACTAACAAATTTGGCCAATGCTATTAGACAAAACATACTCACTCAATCATTAATATTTATTTTTATGGCATTAGGCCACTTTCTGATAACCACGTGATCTATTACCACTCATGTACTGTTATACCAACTTATTTGTGAATAAAACAAATGTAATGTGACAATACTGTATATATATATATACATATTTATTGTTTAATTATTGAATTGAATTATTATCAATTTTTATTGATCTTGTATTATTTTGAATAAAGACAAATTGAAATGACAAATTGTAATGACATGTAATTCTAACAAATTATGAATAAAAATGTTTATCTGTTTATCTGTTTGAATAAAAAAAAAAATGAGTACCTGTAGTTACAGCAAACTTGGTTGCGTATCAGTAAATTTGTCCAGCAAGAGCTGACTCCTCTATTTGTATAGGCCCAAGTAGCACGTATAGGTGTAGTTTAGTTATTTAGCACACTCCTTCTAAGGGCGTAGCCTTTGCTTACTATCAGGCAAACTATGGCCAAGTGCAGAACCGTTCTAGTTAAAAAAAAAGTTTCCATCCACATTCTCCAATGTCTGTTACAAAAAAAAACTTATATATAATTTCCACACTCCGGGTCTAGTAACTCCCGGCAACTCGTATTCCGTAATAAGCAGTTTCCAGGTCATTTCACAAAAATGCACCTCGGCTCGTCCCTATTCCACTGGTACCGTCCATGCAAGGTAACTCTACCGTCAAGTCATTATTCCACGCGCTCAACAGTAACAAGCTGCCTTGCTCTAAGTACTCGTATTTATTCCTTTAAAATGAGTACACAAGAAGGTAGGTATTGTCTTTTGGAGAGCGGCCAACGTTCTCCACTCGGTAATATTTTTTAAATTCAATTTCGGTGAAGCCACACTGGTGTATCCAGTCGGCTTAATGTACACCTGGTGAACATTTAAATGAGATACTACAGGACTATTTGCTTATTTATGTGAGATTTTATTACCTCCGAGATGTTTACGTGCACTGAAGTGACTTATTTCTCTATTGGAAACACGGAACAAGCTGCGAGACCATAAGGTTTTATGTCTTACTCAAGAGAGATGCTGTAGCCTTACGCTAATAAAAAGAAAATGCGATTTCCATCTCTGATTATAAAAAAAAACAGGTAAAATAAACATTAACAAAAATATGTATGTTTTAAGCTGGCCTGTTTTATTTAATTTAACACCACTACAGAGTAAATTAACTTTTTTATCAAGGAGGTTAAGGATATTAAAAAAATTCAAAAATGTTACTTCTTTGTATCTTGAATTCACGCATACGCGGCAGTAATTCGTACTGTAAGAATTCTGTAATATTAATTACATATTTATATATTTAATTAAAACTAACCAGATCCCTAAAATCTCTTACACAAATGAGCAATAAACCCCACACGTGGAGGATTAAGTTCCCCATGTCTCAATAATATAGTGCGAGGGCCTCGTTACAATATTCACTCAAATGTTGCGTCAAAGCGAATTTATAGCGCCAAGTAAGTACTAGCTAACGGCCCCTGGAAAGGCCGCATATAATCACCGATTAGGCGCGCGTGAGATATAGTTGGGGAAACGATTTCTTGTATAATAGACTGGTCATTATTCGGTACAAACAAGTAAACATATGCCAAATAAATCCATTAGTATGTTACAAAACGTCCAGATTCAAATAAGTCCGTGATTTGTTTGTCTTTATTTTGATTGGCTCGCACGTGGCATTATAGTAACAATTTATTTAGTAGAACTCTATTACATGTTACATAAACAAATTTTAACACCAAATTACGGCACTCACATAAGCGTGATACTTGACTGTCATCGATTGTAGGGCATTTTTATACCAGATGAAAATTCAGGTTTTTATTTTCCCACAAGGTCCTACAACTAAAGCAACAAAGTGACACAAGGGGCACTAGAATAGAGTTGGCTCTTATATAAGGCTATCGGAACACACCGTTGTTAACCAATTTTTACAATATGAAGATAATTACAAACTTGAATTATAATGAAACTGTCTGAAAAACCAGACAACAATTACTATAGATTTGATTTAGTTAGAAGTCTCTAGATTATCTAGTCTCAGTCAGCAAAACGAGCATTAAAATGAAGTTAATAAAACACAGTATTCATGCGGTATAAAGGCGAGGCATAATCCCTTAATAACGCGCAGTGCATCGTGGCTTCATTAGAGCGGTTCAGCTCTCACCTGCAAGCGCCTGTTTTCTATCCAGCCACTGAAAAATATACTTTCCGACGGCTGCGATGAATATTTTATTTACGCCTTTAAGTAATCTGAGAGGAATTTTGCTAATGTAATGTTGCAGTATTAGTGTTATGCATGTAGTTTTGTAGATTACTTGAGGTATTTCATGGTTTTACCCATGTTAATTCTGGATAAAAGAAGATGGTAGGGGTTTAGGATGAAATGTAGATGTTGTAGGTTATATGAGTCCTATATAAACTCGATTTAAATACATAATCCATTCTTTTTAAACTAAAACAGGTTTGCATCTTACCTTTGCCTGATGGTAAACAATAGCTGTGATCGATCATGCTTACCCAATAAGAACAAACCAACCATGGAATTGATGGCACTTACGCATTGGTTGAATGATGAATGAATGAATTTAGATGAAGAAGAAGTTATTGCACAAAATATTTTCACACAACCTGTACGAGCTTTAATTTCAAAAGCTCATTGCCTACTTTACCATACAACTGATGAACAAAACATTCAAAGTTCGGTCCAACACGCGCGACAGATAAGCTTGTTTGCGAATTCACACAACAAAAACAGCTCCTATTTTTATTGGGGTAACAATACCGGAGTAGGTGGTGTTCGTCACAACAATCCCACAAGAGGCGCCTCGGTCGCGCTGAAAGGCAGGTTAATTACGACTTTTCACAGCGACCGCGCTCCCCACTTAGAAAATAAACTACCCGCAGGTTTGTGCACCTTTAATGCTTACTTTATCATATAGTTTAACTATCCTCTCTCTCTCTCTCTTGAGTCGTATTTCTCATGACTGAGGGACGTGACTCCCCTGCAGAACTAATTCTTCTTGAGTTCTTTTGGGCAGATTTCACGATGTTCCTTCACCGTTCAGCAAATACAAATCCTCACTTCCCTTGAAGATCTTATATTTGAATACTATCCTATCATTTTCATTCTATTATAAGGTGAAGTATAGTCATCATTATAATCGCTCTTTTTAAATTGCCATAGTTGACAGTCTTGTGCCTTTCTTGTCGAAAAATGATCCTCGATTAAACGAATGTTATTTGTGTACCTGCCTTGCTATGTGGTCGGTCTATAATAAAAAAATAGAAGGTTTTTCTAGCACATTACATCACAATGCGATATCATCATTAGTCTTGGTTAATAAAAGTATTATGACGTTCTCTGCTATTTCAGGTAAAGTAAACTTTCTTTAAAATGTTTTCTATGAGTGTAAAGGAGTCACATATATTTTCCTAATAAATTATATCATTTTAGTTTCTAATGGACGTTACACAGTAAAATTGGTATCTAAAACTAGCCATATTCAATTTTCGTTTCTAGTTTCCTGCTTCAATAGAAAATTGAACGCGAACCACCGGTAGAATTAAATTTATGGATATAGGTACGAGTACATAGATATAGTTAGTATGTACATGTACATATAGCTGCGGCTACATTCTCGTTACAGCAATTTAATTTAATATTTGACTAGTCCAACCACGGTTTGTAACAATTTTAAAGCAATTTTTACAAGGTTTACTAGGATTTATCATATTTCACGTCGATTACTCCCGCTCTGGATCGTTTCTGGTGCAACGGCTAGCTATTACCATTCAGCGCGGAAACGCAGCAAGCTTGATGGGCACATTTGCACCGGGAAAGATTAAGGGCGGGTCATTTAGTTAAGTTGACAAATAATTTAGATTTATTTATGTACCTTTTAATTATTCGTCTATTTCTCGTCTCATATAATTTAAAAAATATATATGTAATTTATTTAATACTATTTAATGATACATAAAAAATATAGGATCAAACACCTGGAGGCTAAAATATACATAATCACGCATAAATATAACTTATTATACCTGATTTATTGATACATTTATTAACCTAGTAGTTATTTAACTTCATAATAATCGTTACATCCTTTGCTATGACGAATATTACACTAAAGAAGGGCTTTTGATTAAATTACTTCTTCTTCTTCTTATCGAATGAGAGTGGCCAACTCTGGTGTCAACAGTTTATCAAGCCACCCTAAGGGCCTCTGATATGGCTTAACGACTGCCGTACTTCACAAACTGCCGGGACCTACAATTTAACGTGTCATACGACCCACGGAAGCGCCCAAAACGGAATGCCATTTTACGGTCACCCATCTAAGGACTGACCGCGTTGACCTTTGCTTAACATTGGTAACCGCATGCGATTGCCTCCGCTAGCTGAGCTACGGGCGCTTCATATCATTACTAAAACTACTAATTTGGTCTAAATATTAAAATTGATGTGTCTCTATTACTAGAAAGATAGATAGAATATAAGTCGCACAAAAATTACACGGTGTCTTAACTACAAACGCCATTTTACTTGCAAGTTTTGTTTGTGTTTCTTCCGCGCAATTTAAGTCAGTTCATCTTGAAAAGTTTTACTTACCATCTCGTGAGAAGAAATCTCAGTCGTGAAGGAAATTAATAACTATTTCTGCAACATAATTGAGTTTATGGTAAAAATTTGAATTTGTTAATGAATTGTTTGGTTTAAAGTTTGTATCACGAGGTTGAATATTCTTAGCTCAAATATTCATAGTCAGGCTTATGTTTAATATTTTCTTAACACAGTCTGAAACAAAATAAAAGTATTAAAAAAGTTGATAAAAAAAATCTAAATTAAGACTTAAAGTTTTAGCTAACTAAAGCTAGAGAATAGTTATCTTCTAGGTAAGCGTGTTACACCCTTGGCTGTAGGTATGCTTAACATCCAGGCAGGCTGTAGTCAAACGTAAACCTATCCCACGTAACAAAAAAAATACGTTTTAGTTCAACTGCCTGCAGTCTTAATCCACTCCATGTATTTCATTTTCCTGTTTGCTCCCATCTCAGATGCTCGGACAATAAAACAGCTTAGCGAGTTAGGTGTTAATACGATTTACTTTTATTAAACTTGTTGTTTCCGCCGCGACCTCAGACATTAGTGTGCGCGTAATGAGAATTATATTACTTACGACTGCAATTCTGTTGTTGGGACACAATTAATTTAGTGGAATTCTTCTCTTATTTTTAGAGAGGGATTTCAAGGGGATAGATTGTTGTGTAGTTTATGATTATAAGGAAGATGTGGTTACAATTATGTGTGATAATCTTAGTGAGATTGAAATGTCATTTAAGCTTTAATCTTAAGTTTGTGTTTGTAAAGGTTATGTTTGTGTGACTCTATATATATATTTCTTTCTTTCTTTCTGTAATCACGTATTTTTTGCGATATTTATGTACAGTAAACAATCCAGACTTTGAAAAGCAGAGTCAAAAACCCAGCTGTTAAAAATAATTGTTATCTTCAAACTTTAATTGATTGAAATTGTGAAACTTGTATTTACCTAAAAAATTGGTAAACGTGTAGGTACGCCATGTATTGAGTACGTCTACATCATGACACACAAATTTCAATTTCAATCGGCTTACTGGAATTTGATCAGTGTTCAGTATATGAAAGATACATTACGCTATTTGCTTGATACATGAACCGTCTCCCTCAGGTATTTGATATTGAATAAACTAAAAAGATCAATATTTCCCCTTTGGTTAGACAGCTCCGTTTTGAATCCAACACAATGTCGGATACTGCACAAGTTTGTTTAGGACGTGGGCTCATTCTCTTTCATCAATCCCTTGTTCCCATTATTTGTTTACGGGGCCAAAAGTTAAAAGGGCACAACTACTAAACTCTCGACACGGTTTAAGCCTTACAGCGCGGTAATAAAGTTAATGTTCCGATCGAATAAACTTAAAATCATTCAGCAAGGATTTTCGGTACTCGAATCCTCTATAAATCGGAGGAAAGATCTCCAATTTTACAAAGGCAAGGGCTTTTGTGCCTACATTGTGTTGTGAAAAGTTTCTTTAGGGACCATAACTAGGCAGGTGAGTCGAGCGGCTCTAATTACACTGGTAGCCATTTAACTTTCTCGGAAACGTTGCTTGGGAATTATTTTCAGAGCTCGTTAATATAGGTTTTGATTATTCACAAATAAAATAAAATACTTATTTAAACGAAAAAAGCTGTAAGTGTTTACTGAACTTTGAAACCTTGTTCTAAAAAAGCGCCTGTAGCGAGATAGCTAAGATGGTCTGAAAGATGAAGTTACTCAAGTATATTTATGTATAATACTGGTTTAAGGCTTTTGTAAAATATACTTCACAACAAAACAAACTTCCTTCTACGGAAAATTCAATAAGCAATAATTTTTCAACGTAACGATTTCTTCATTCAGCTTGCAATCACCAACACAATGCTCTAAAATATTTTTTAAATAAGCGTATTTTTTTCAAATGATAACAAATATACTATGATAATAGGTAATGTATATTAATTTAGATTAGAGAACTAAGTTATGTTAATCATGGAAACTAACAACAACTAACTATGGTTCTCTGATTAACTGAAATTATTGATTTATCAAAAATCCAATTCTAATGATCATCGTCTATATGTCCCGATCTCTAGATATATGTACTAGTAATACCCGATATACTGTCCACTAATCTGCGTCGTGAGCTCTTGATAATTAGGCCTGTCGCCGCCATGCCTCTATCGAGCCTGGCCCCGACGATAGTGCTTCATCAAAACTTCAATTAAATTTCCGTAATACCTTCCGGCTCCATCCTCACTCGCGAGATCCCTCGAATTATTACGTACCGGACAGAATATGTTTTAATTTCAATGTTTCGACGCTCGATGGGGCTTGGTTTACATTACGTCATATTACGAGTTAAATGTTTATTTGCATTCGTGGCCCGATTCAGGTTGATGGTGTAATGCAATGTACTATTTGAGGCTTGCCGGGTCGTTTTAATAATTTCACTTATTTTCAAGAATGGTAATTATTTTAAAGTAGGAATATGTATCTATTAATTTGTAAATATTTTATGTGATTTTGAACTAATAACAATATGATAAAATAGGAAGAAAAATTACATTCAACATATTCTATTAAACACAGTGTATAATCAGTTCTATTTTTTCTGTACATATTATATGATATCATCCTTATTTATAGCAAGGAAAACGTGGAAAAAACATCCCCGTCACCAAAATTCCCAGTTTGATATAATATCAAATAGATTTTATAAACGCCCCACATTTTTCCGGGGCGCGATAAACAAATTAAAAGGCTAACGAAACATAATGGAGAGCAATGATTAATAACAAAGTTAACGCTGTGTTAGAAAAACGATTCGTTTTCGGTTTTCTAGTGTTTTTATTGGTATAAATGATGTTGGCAGGAAGTTTGTTAATACTAATAAACGAGCGACAGACGGAACAACTCTTGGCGGCTCAGCCCATTACTCTCTAGAGTTACGGCTTAATGGGCCTTCCATTCTATCTGCCTACTTTTTATTGAATTGGACAATTGGAAACTTGACTTTACTCAGATAATTTAAAAGCATTTATGTTGTGTAACTGGTATGGACTTATTTTAAACTTTGTAATTACTATCATAAAAAAATTGTAAGCCTAAGTTTTGCTTATTTTATTGTTTGTTAATTTTCACATCGCTAACGCTTACTTTTAAAGTTATCTTGAACTTAATCTAGCAAAAATAATGTTCACAATATTTTATGTCATGAATATGTTTAAAAACTTGTAACAAAATATATCCTGTAAAGATCAGAGTGACCTTCACAATCCCGTAACCCTTCCAAGCCGCTTACATTCCTTCTCAAAGTCAAGATCTTTGTTACTTTTACTAACAAAACCGTACGAGAGGACGTGTCTTCTTTATAGCAAAATATTTGAAGCAGTTGTATGGAATATTTTAGGTATCGTACTATTATAATGATAGCGAAAGAGTGTTTGTTAGTCTCTTTGTTGCTTTTTCATGCCACAACGGATTGAGATAAAAGAGATAAGAGATAAAAGAATTTTCATTTGCCTTAATACATTTGTTAACATTGTAGGTGTCCCTGACAACCGCTGTAGGATTCCCTGTGTCGCGGTGCCAGGGTTCTTCCGTTGAACAAAAATGAAATTATACAATTGTGTTGTTTTCAGTTGAAGACTCAATTGAAAGTTCTTCCAATTTAAATTCACTTCAGCATTGAGTTGTGACAATGATTGTTAGTTATATTAGTAAGTTATTTATGTTAATTGTTTAATAGGTAAGTTAGATATTATAATATTAAATTGATGGTATATGGTCTTAAGAGTTAGGTTACTATTTATTCTAAGATGACCCTAGCTACGCGCCATCTATTTGTACGAACTAAGAAATCTAGTTTTTATGAAAAGGATGTCAATTACTACGCATGGGCAAATTCATAAGTCGTTATTTAAAAGCATAAAACATTTACTTATAGGTATTTCATCAACAGTAACAACCACTTCACTCACATTATTTTAGAAAAAAAATGCATATGACACTTGTTAGACCTCATGCCACCTACACTAGACTAGAATTTCGACCAAAATAACTCAAAATTGATTAACATTGTTGGGGTCAAGAGCCGTAGGTCTATATTTGCCTAGTTTTAATGGTATAGTAATACAGTAAAACAACATATTTACAAAAAAAAACATTCAGAAGACTTGATAACCTCCTTTTTTGGAAGTCGGTTAAAAATAAAAGAACACTTCAACGTACTTTATCTCAACACTGATAAAAGCATACTTATCGCGGGGAGAAAGAAATCAGTACAATAATTGTGGGATCCGCAAACATTCTCAGCTGAAGAGGTTGGTTCAGGACCCTCGATACATCGAGAGACAGACAGATTAACCACTTTGCCATCGTCTTGTGACTGTACTTTATTGTGGGCTTGTAATCTGATTATAGGGTTTATGATAAGAGGTTTTGTGCATTATACGATTATGAACATTAGGCAATATATTAAAAGACATTTTAATTTTACCAAAATCGGTCAAAGTAACTTAACTAAAATCGACAAAAACCCTAAAATAAAATCAAAGCGTAATAAAAACATGCCTTTATTTGTCATAATAGGTATTTGTGTTCAAACATACCTCGCACTGTCATAAATATATTTATTCATTGGTACTATCAGGAATTCAAAAAAAGTTTGAATTGGCTTAATCATTATATTCTAGTGTAAAATAACATTATTAATAATTATTTTTCATTGTTTCAGAATTCTCGCTTCTGTAAAACAATTACGTCTCCTTTTGACCCTGCTTTAAAGGTAAGTTTAGACAGTCACCCTTAGGAATGCATTAAATCATTCATTCATTTTTACTGTAGGTAACTATTTATGTAAAATTATAATATAACTGACATACTATAAAAATATATTTGAATTTGAACAATAACGGTGTATACAAATATACATTTTCAAACTAAACTCTAGCATTCCATTCATCGACATAGCTAAGCTAACACGATGGTATTTCTGCATTCATCAAACAATAACCGAATAATTAATCATCATAATACACCGTCCTGGTCTGTGCTGCTCATAGGTAATCAAACTACGCGTATTCCGTGAAATGCAGTCGAAATGACGTTTAATGATTAACGTGCATCGACGAGAGTAATTACTCCAAGCCTAATGAAATGTGGGACAGATCGTGGGAGCGTGATGCTGGGGCCTTAAATGCTTGTATTTAATACCAGTGGGTGCTCGCGGCTTCGCTCGCATTAAGAAGTAAACCGTGCATCCCCTATTTCAGCCCTTTAAAAGTGGCATTTCCAAAAATCCTTTCTGCGGATGATTCTAGCGGATGCCTACGTCATAAAATCTACCTTCATTCCAAATTTCAGCCCAATCCGTCTAGTGGTTCGGGCTGTGCGTTGATAGATCACTATAACAGTCACCTTTGAGTTTTATATATTTAGATAAATTTATTTATTTACCATAAATAACTTACAAAAGCTTAACATAAGTTACTCCTGTATTTTATTAAGTAATTCGTGATTTTCATTTTATATTTTATACGTGTATGTGACTTTTTAAATGATTTTCTGCTTAAGTCAATAACATGATCAAATTTCCAAGGTCCACTTTTGAACTCAGTGTTGATAGTGTTTAACATTGCTACGATTGTAATTTTTAGGTGACACTGGTATTCAAATTTTTGACTATTTATTGTAAGAAATTCCTTCTTGGTTCTATTCAAGTAAGTGACTTCATTTTTTTCACTCATTTTCTACTGAGTCGTAGAACGAAAAAGAAAAATATGGAACCAGATATATAATTTTCACTTTTAGTTTGGCTGTGTAAATATTTTTTCTTCTGAATTAAGTATCTATTTGTATGTCACGACAAGCAAACCCTTGATACTTATCTATAGATCCTTACCAGTATATCCCTTCATGTATATATAAATATAACATAGCTAACTGACTATCCACATGTTAAGCCTGAATGACTTAGCCATCCCCTTTGTGAGAAGCTTAGAACCAATTGCCTACATTCACACTACAGATAGGTGTATTTGCTTCACTGGGCCCAGATCTTGGAGCGTTTGCTATCTGTGACTTCTTAAACAGGGTTATTAATAACTATTAGGAAAAACATTGCAAATTTAACGTCTTACTTTTAAAAAATGTGTAATTTGTATTATAGGGCGGACTAACATAACTTGATATACGCAACAATAGGTAAAAGTTTACTTTGTTTTTGTCAGTTTCGTTGATTTCTTTATTAAAATATTGTCTTTGCTGAAAAGCAATGATTTATTAACTGCGTGGATAGGTTTTTCTTTTGCTTTTTTGTGAACCTTAACTCTCCTTAACACTCTAGCTAATCATGGTCTGCTGTAAAAATTACCCAACCCAAAAAGTAATGCCTCCCGTAAGTCTTTCGTTTGAAATGGATTAATTATTAATGGACACTAACCCATTATACCTCCGTTTATACGTACGACGTTTCGACTGAGAAGACATCAATTATTTCAGATTCGTGCGATGAAACCAGCCAGCGTGCTGGTTACGATACAATTCAAATGTCGATACTCAAAGTGCCCTGAATGTATGTTGTGTCACAAGTTACTGCTTTGACTTGTTACTTAACTGATCAGGTGAAGACGGTAGTAGCTTTTTGTTGGCATGAATTATGAAAATAGTTTTGCAAAACCGTATACGCTTACCATATGCTTTACGTATAAGCTTTAAAGCTTAGATTAAGGGGATAAGATTTATGCATTTCTTTTTATTCTTCATTAATTTAAAGGCACGTCATTTTATTTAACAATTGTGATTATAATATGTCATATTTTATAAATACGACTACGATGTTATAAATTAATATGTTTAATATAAATAAAAAACTAAGTAAAACTTAATACGATAACTTACATAATTCGATAAAACTACCAAATACATAAAAATAATAAAACAACAGGTGCACTATCTTATTATTTAAGCAGCCCATTTAGCACTTAGCTTTATTCGTCCAGCACTTTACCTGCGGCAATTAAAAATTAAAAGCAAAACTACCATCTCTAAGTTAGCGAAACGAAAGAATACTCTAGAGATGTGACCTCTCAGCGAGATATACCTGTGTTTATACAAAGATTGTATTTTCCTAGTGAAATTAGATCAAAATACAAAGTTTGTACATATGTTTGTATTTCTAACTGATCTTTTGAAGTTTTGAGAAAAGTACTGTAGAAATTACCAAGACATCCTATAACACTAAGCTTTTAACGTTTCTTTGTTGTTTAAAATGAAATAAGTTTTAATCATTAAATGTTCTGAGTGCCATCCCAAAGAAGTTATGCATATTTAGATTTTTGGAACAATTCCTCCCACTTAACCGCTATTTCGAGAATCTGTCACAACATCCATGTTAACACATTTGATTGATGAAGTTTAACCAACTAGCTGTTTGTTATAGTACGACAGTCGTTAAGCCATGTCAGAGGCCCTTAGGGCGGTTTGTAAACTCTCGAGTTGGCCACTCTTATTGGATAAGAAGAAAATGACCAACTAGTTTTTGCAACTGTATGTATAATCAGTGACATTTCACTGTACATACAAAGTTACAGTGAGTTAGTGAGCATTAAACCAGTTTTAACGCACCATATACAAGCAAAGGTGATTACTTGTCGCGTGTAACGCTGAGTACAAAGTTGTGTATGTTAAAACTTATCCACAAGGATGCCTGGACTGTACTAAGCACCACTCTGTTGGCAAGTTAGTTTGCCGCTAAAACAACTTAGTCGGCCGCGACGCAAACATTTATTATTTCGCATGATAATAGAACAAATAGAGCTGGACGTAAGCAAATGTTGGCTTAACCATTGCGTGTACTGAATATAGTAGTAGGACTGTATTGATGTCAAGTTTTGAGTGTCTAGGCTCGTTTTTATATATGTGACACGTTGAAAAGTAAGTTTGATAATAAAACATTTTTCTTTTATCTATATTATCCCACTCCTGGGCAAAGGTCTCCCCCAACTCCCCTATGCGCCCTGGTCGAAGGCCTCCTCACGCCAGGCATCCCAAAACCGGTCGAGATCCTGACTCCAGCGGGTCTTGGGCCAAAAATAATAGTATAAAATATAATTTTACTGTACACCAGAAAAATATATACATAGAACAATCTAGAGACATAACTTAACCTAGGTTCATTGGGCGGCTTTATCGCATAGAATGACCTCTTCTAGGCATAGTAGAATAGAAAAGAAGTGTATTAGAATTGTACCTGTTATCTACTAGTACCCAAAACACAAGTTTTGGCTTAGCATGAGGCTAAAGAATGGTTTGTGCAATATCCCGTAATATTTACTTATAAAAAATATATAAAAATTCTTGTCCTTAATTTTAACATGGTATTAACCTCAAAAATATTTTCATTATATTTCTTTATAAAAAATATGAATTAAAATGTGTTACAAATTCATTGAAATTATTTACGTGTAACAAAATTAGCCGAGGTATAAACCGCTATAGCTTCACGACCTAAAAACGTAAATTCTGGTAAAATTTGTGTTTTACAGAGCAAAAAGTTTGTAGATTGATAAATGAAAAATATATTTCACAAGCCCGTGATGGATTCCATCGTACCGTGAAAACAAACCACACGCTGTTTAATTGGCTTAAAAATAACGATGTAATTGAAATTCACGCATTGGCGAAATTAATATAACCGGCAATGTGAGTTTACAGATATAAGGATCGCGCCCTGAGCTTCATGTGCTCCGCAAATTTGATTTTAAACGAGATTGTTTAATTTAAATACATTGGTTAAATTTATATTGAAACGGCATAAAATTAATAAAACAACAGTCCTTGGTTATGTAGAATGTTGGTAATGTTTTTTTTTTTAAACAGAATATGTCAACTAAGTATGTCATAGTAAATCAATCTAGAGTTAATAGGTATCTTCTAGGTAAGCGCAGTAACAACTGGGCCTGTAGTCAAACGCAAATCTATCCCTTTTAAAAAGATGATTTCAAATTCAATTTAAACTGAATGATGGTTAAAAATAGGAATTTTCTACTAGATATAATAATGTTTTATTCCCGTGATAAGAGACCTCAGATATAACACTATTTTAACGACAACATTAAGCACAAAAGCAAACTACGCTCGTAACTTTCTCCATATTACCCGCACAATATTGAATAGTAAACCGTTCTACGAGTTCGCTCATATAAATAAGCATATTAGCGGAAATATTTTATGTGTCCATTGTACGGAGGAACTTAGCTAGATTTCCCTAGACACCGCAGTTTATAATCAGCGGCATGTTTCATTAATCTACGGCTGGTTCCGATAGCCGGAAGTTTACTTTACGAGGGACTTTTTTACACTGTGTACAATGTATGTACATGTTAGCATGGGCGTATGCCTTTGGGACGTAGCTTAGCGTAGCAGCGGCGTAGCGTTTGTCGTAGCTTCGTAGGCATTCGGCTACGATTGGGTTGATTCGTAGCACCAAAAATGACGATCATATAGCGTAATATTTAAGTGTTTTTTTTTATTTAAATTTCTGATTTTAATTTTGTAATAAAATATTTAACATTGTTAAGTTAAAAAAGTTTAAATAACCACCAATTTTCAATAAACACAAATATTTAATTCAAAAAACTTTAACCGTATTTTTTCCCATTCCTCAAATTTAAGTGACTTTTCCACAATATAAACTAAACGATACGGTCCAATCTTTAAAATAGGATAAAACTGATTATAAATTAACTTGAAAAATTCCACAATTCTCAGTGTTCATTTTCTAAGCTTAATCATAATTTCAATCTAAGGGAGTCCCATTTCATCGCCAGGTCCCAAGATTGCAGCAGTCTTCTTAACAAAAGGAGATGATTCTTACCTTACAAAGAGAATTCTTAAAAGTATTTTAAGTAAGTTTGCATAAAGATTAGCTTAAACTAAAGTCTCGTTTATATAGCTCTTTTTCTAATTTATTTTATACCTTTTAGTTAAAGTTGTGTGTTTTGGCTTAATAAAAAGTTTTTGGTGGAATTTTCGATTATTTTCTACGTAGGTAAAAATGCAGCAAAATAATGTTTTCAGTGCAGTGGACTTTTATTGACATGGTAAAATATAATAAAATCATGGTTTTAACCATGTAGCCAACAAAAACTATTGTTAAATGGCCACAAGACCCATAATATGCAATACAACCTTACTTTAAAAAATAAAATCCAGGTTTCGTATTAATCATCGATTACACTTAGACATTCATCAAAGCGGTTACAAAAAGTGTGTATTTCGTCTATGTTAACTCCCTCAGCGACAGCCTATAGAAGTTGTTAAAATATTTATGAAGAGGTCCTTTTCTCATGGGTTTTATACCCGTATAATGTAAAGAATTTACTGCTTCGGCCCTTTAACGTAATTGAATGTACAAAATCGATTCCATTTCAAACATATTTTGGGGACGGCGTCTTCGGGTCATTTAGTAATTTTATAGTGTGTTTTACGGCACTTTGAGCTTCTGTTAATGTTTCTATTCGTAAAATATTTATCGTAGGAATGGCTATGAGTGGCATCAAATAGGTCATAAAAATCTGCGGACTCGACGGTTTTTTTCTCTTGTGGCTTTAAGACAAAACTGTATTTTTGATATGGATAATAAATCATGGCATGAAGCAGGTATATTGTAATTTTACCTATTTATAAATGTAAAGAGATTATAATTACCTATGTAAATTAAAATCAGACTTAAATAGTCAACGTGATCGTAGTGGATAAAGCATGACACCTAATTACGCTACGCTCACTGCGTTTACTACATTATTTAGTCCACGTATACGAGTAATATGCAGGTATTTGAGCTTGTCCTTAGAATAAATGTTGGTATCTGATAAATTATAATTTAGTGTGGCCTCCACTATATACATATTAGAAGAATAATTCTTATGTATTATTCTTGAATGTGAGCTATTAGGCATTTTTGAACTTGTATAAGTTAATTAAATGTCTAAATTTACCTCAGTGCAATAAGTGCTAGTATAAAGAAAATATGGCTATCATAGTCAAACTGCTAATTACGAGTAGTTTGCTAATTTTCGTTTGAAAACTTCAATGAATTCCGTCAAAACCACCGCCAATCTGTTCCGTCCTTTTGTTGGTGTGAAGAGTCAAAGGAATCACGTAAACGGAGAACTGGAAATCCCAATCAATGAGAGCTTTAGTTTGGGAATTCTTTAATACCAGTCAACCCGATAAATAATATTATATGTTCTAAGAGAAGCCAAAATGTTCTAGCAACGTTTTTTGTTTGGGGCATTTTTTATATTTGGAAGTTTTACATGTGATTATTATTAATAAATATTTGCTATCTTGACGAAACTAATCTATAGGGTCATGATTGGATGGGATTTACTATGAAGCAGACGGAATCCTATTGAATGCTTTATGTAGGGTTGAGATCTCCGTTATTAATAAGAGTCTGTTAGAAAAGGAATCATTCATGAGCCCAAGCCCTCTGATTTCCAACGAAAATGGATATAATATTCAAAATCAGAATATGTCCGACTTAAAACAGCTTTCGAGTAATACGGTATGCGAATTTCGGTGAAGTGTAAAAGAGCTCAACATGTTTACTGAATAAATAATCGATTCGAGTGAGTGTCTGATTAATTATTGCTCTCTGGGTCGAGTGTGACAAAGTTCAGGTGACAATTTACATGAAGAGAGGACTTGTCGAGTTAACTTGCGAAGAATTAATTGCGTCTTCAAGTAATGTATCGAGCCAATTGATGTACGTAAGAAATCACGAGCGAACGACGAAGGCACCAACACGATCGAGAGACGAGTAGCCGACGACAGGATAATCTCATTGAAAGATTTGATTTTCCGCTAAATTTGATAAAAGTAATGAAATACTCCCCCGGGATCTCACCAAACCCGGAAAGGCATTAAAAGAACTTTTACAGAGACACTGATCTGGTAAAATGATGGCATTTTGTAAGTTCGACTTTATTCAGATAAGGAGTTAGCTGTTCGTAATTGTTTTGAAAGGGACTGAAAAAGTTTGTTTCTCTAACCGTTTAGTCACATTTATAAATGCCGGTTTTTACAATACAAAAAGGGCTTTTGTTTATAATGCTTCTAACCTACTTAGCAAGCGGAAACACAATATTGTGTCGTGTCGTATGTCGTCTCATTAACCCAAGTGTCACCAACCGTACGAAACTTGATTCAGGAAGTTAGTCCCGTCTATCAAATAAACTATACACGCGTGGCTAAACTTTAACATTTCATTAGTATATAGGTTGTATGAAGTGTTTCAGTTTAAGCCGCGGATACAGAGCGAGGGTGCCCGCGCGATATCCCCGCCTCTTATTCAATTTGTGAGCGAATCAGTTTTGCCAACCCGATTATCTTTCACGTCGAGATTTATATGCTCACAAGAGAGCTTTTTCAGAAGTTTACTTCGCGAGCGTTTCATAATATTCACGTGAATATTGTTACACATATTTACGGAGACGTTTCGCCTATATTTTCTCTTACGTTTTCCTCTTCATCTTTATTATTTGATTCGCTCGTGTTTTCAATACGGGAAAATTGGTTTTTCGTTGTTTTTTAGAGCTCGCCCGTCTGTGCAGATCACGTCGACATTTAAAGAGAGGCATTAAAGGTTGTTCTTTTACAAGTGGCGCGTAAATGCAGTGGGTATTAGCTGTTAGTGTGTATTTATTGGGTCATTGTGCAGCGAGCGGGCGAGTGAGAGCAACTAGTACTGTGATGGTGCATTGGCACATGTTGGGAGGCCACTCGGCTCGACAAACATTTGCCCAATAATTGCGAGTCCTCAGTTACGCTACAAGAATAAATATTCGCTCTTCCCCGTGGGGCGCGGTACATTCCTTTAATTCAAAGCATTTTCTTATTGGACAAAAGTCATGGGCATATTGTTTTATTAACGAAATGCTCGGACTAGTCGCCGCTCTTGGTCTTTAATTTGTATTTTCCGGTTCGTTTGTTTTATTGAAAGATAATGGGAATTGCCAATGAAGTTGCCAGCAGATGGCCAGCTCATTACTTTCACATGTGGATTTTTGGTGATTTATTTCATTAAATTGTTGAAAAAATTACTTGCATGCTATAAAGTTTTTTTCACATATGTATTAGTGCTTGTTTCGATTTGTTATATTGTTGTACCTGTATCAAATGAGGTTAAAACTGATTATGATACATAAAATTTATTTTCTATTATTTTTTATATCTATTCATATGACTACTACAATAATATTCCTCTAATAACTTAAGTAAATCCTGTTTTAGAACACATGACTTCATAATGGCACCCAACGCGTGTCTCGCTACAAAATGTATGAACCATCATATTACGAATGCATTAAGCGCGCACAATGGCTATGATCGCGAAGCATACATTATTTGTATTGTTAATTAGTGCGCGTCAACATACCTTGTAATGAATCTGCAGTCAAGTATACATAAAACAATAATACATACAACTCTATATAAACTCTAATAATAGTCTTAGTAAGTATACAAAGCCTTTAAGTTTCAAACAAGGTATAAAGTCTTATTTTTAGACTACATTAAACAAAGTGTTTTTTTTACATGTTATATAGGCTAACGCTTGACTACAACTTGCCTGATGTTAAGCAACGTTATAATCTACGATCTAGCGCGCTTGCCTAGAAGATACCGGATCTTTAAGTTAATTTAAGTATTTGATACTTTGGTACGCGTCTAAGATTATATGTAGCTAATCTGTGTTGACGTGATCTATCACTTTGAAGGCGACTCTTAAACGCATTTAGCAACTAAATCACACATAACAATGTATTTAAGAGAGTGAACAAGCTGACTTTATAAAAAATAGTAATAAACATAAAGATATAGTAGACATGTCATACAAAGTATAAATAAACAAATATCAGAAGTGAATAATAACCAGAAAAAACTTGATCCTTATAATACATATTATTAGCAAAGCTTCTCCTTAAAATTAATACGTCTATGCCTTACAATAAACCTACAGAAGTCTAGATGTGCCTAATGTATATCAAACAATCTCAGTCTGCACTTTGAAGGTAGTTTTGATGGCAGCATAGAAATGTCAAAATAATTTCAGTATTTCCGACATCTGTGCTCGTGGCGCCGTGAAGTCAAACGTACTGTCTGTCAACTTATAACAGTCACATGCGGTAGTTAGCAGACGATATAATGATGCTTGCTTGTATAATGTTATGAGTGAGTGAATGAAAAAACTATATTAAAGACGGTACTCGTAACGAACCAAAATATGGGTAGGTAAACGGCGGCTTAAACAGTAAGCGTGTATATATTTGATTATTATGAAATACATTTTTGTTTACAATAAAAATATTTAAAAACAAGGGAAGAAAAGCTAAACATACTTACTCCTCACTACAACATAAAAGGGGGAGGGGGGGGGGAGGGGGGGGGGGGCACTTAGAAAATCATTTATATCATTTTATTTAAGTTTTTCTAGTTGCTTTAAATAACGTGAAATATATTTTATGCGTACGGTATATACATAAATAAGTTGATTTTACACATAACAAGTTACTAGTTTTACTTTAAGTTTTAGTTATTTTAGTGGTACGTATACACTCTGTAGTACATAAATAAAGGATTTTATTATTATGTCTTTATTTCTCTTCACAGATTCTCGGGCCTTACGCCCGGTATTTTTAAGGCATCAGTGGGGCCGTAGCCAACACTGAGAGGCCTTTTACAATATTATAGGTACTTAAAATTAAGTAAAAATTACAGATAGAGGATGTTAGGTATATAAAGTAACTATTGCAGACATGGTATTAATATTACAGGCTATTGTGTTGAGTTGTTCATTGACTTAATTAAACTGGTCTATTGTACGAGGAACGGCACCCGCCAGTTATGCCTCATTCATAAAAATTATAGCGGGTGATGACTTGCCACTCACTAAATGGGCCCTCCACAAAAGGCAGCCTAAGATGACGCCGGAAGGGCAACATTGGTGTGAGTGGCTTAGGGTGTCGAGAGGTGTGCTGCGCGTTCTCTGAGCGGTACTAGCGGCGTTATGCCCTTTAACACTTCCACCCTGGAGCTTAGGTACTGAGCTCTTGCGTCTGCCACTATTATTATTATTATTATATTATAATAAATTCATCACATACTTACTGATAAAATAAATTACTTGATGAAATAATATTTTTCCATGAAAAGGGCCATAACTGTTAATTTACCATTTCTTTGACAGGAAAATATTGCTGTTCTTTCAATTCAATTTACTTAAACGTTCAAAACAACCCAATCTCCCGGACGGCATGTTACCGAACCTACTCAAAATTGAATTAGCATTTAGTAGGTATCAGATCAAATTGTTTCCCATGGGCTCAATACTCCGCTCATGTTTATTTATCAGACCCTTGAAGGATGCCAATAATATAGCTTAAAGAATTTGCATCGCTAACTCTACTCTAAGCTAATGACAACGGTATTACGCGGTATTGGATATTGAAGGGCGAGAAATACAATGGGGATTTGGTGGGTGACGGTTTTGTGTACAATTTCGATTTGGTTTAGTATTTAAAAACAAATGTCGTATAAAATTATACTGATAACTTTATGCAAGGTTTTTTTTTACCGAGTATCTATATAAATAAATTAACTATTCGAATCTAGAGTAAATAGGTTTCTTCTAGGCAAGCGTGCTACATCTTAGACTATAGCGGTGCTTAACATCAGACAGACTATAGTCAAACGTAAGCCTTTTTCGTGTAAAATTTTAAATTAAAAAAACACACACACGTCTTGAACTATGACCCTTGAATCAAAGAGAAAATATTATAAACTACTTACATACATGCGTATCTAAACTACGTAAATAGGAGTACGTATCCCGTCTTCGTCTCATTGGTTTCTTTACTCTGTTGTTTTAATATAAAAATCGTCCTTCTCTTCACGTCATGATCTTTATTACTGAGGGACATAACTTTCTCATTTCTCCATCCTTTGCTATTCTATATGATGTGAATTCGCTAATATCTAACATCAGAACTCGACCATTCTTCTCCCATACCCATCAAGTAATTACAAAATACCCTCAAGAGCATTTCACAGCTGTCTAAGCAAGTACCGGCCACCACATTTATCTGGCGTCGCGCCGTGACAGTGACAGTGACAAGTGCTTCCGTGAGTGTCGACGGTTATGCTTAACAATGGACACCCTACATCTGCCCACTATCGTATTAACTGCGGTGGGAGAGAGTGAACGAGATTTTGTTCTTTTACTTTCGTATGGAGGAATAAATTTATTTTATATTTTATTTATTTATATAAAAGCTCACGCTTATATCTTTGAGAGAAAATTGTTAATAAATATATTAAAAAATGCATTCCGAGCCGTTATGGGTAAACATGACAGTTTTTAATCCGTTATAAATATATTTTAAGGCTATTACACTCTGTTACGCTTTTACACCTCATATTAAGGCGAATAAGAAGTATGATAGTGTGTTTTTCCGTTGCTAAATGGCAAATAGCTAGTAAATAGTTTAAAACTATTAACTTTTAATATAATTCTCTCAAAACAAGAAAACTTAAAAGCTTATTCTCGGACTGTCTCTCTGTCTACACCAGCGGTAGTATTGCCAGTATTTCTACACGGTTTGTAAAGGCTTCCTCCGTCCTACTTAGCACACTATCTGGTTGACGGTTTCAATCACACTGGGTATCGGTATCTGGAGCCTTTGTGGTCGATCTGGAGTCCCATGTCAAGGCATATACTTGGCACTGACAGAAATGTCCGCTGCGGTATGTGTTGTTGAATCTGGGGCTTGGTTATCTTTTCAATTATGTTTCTAAATGCTGTCACATAGTTTGAAACATTTAGAGTGTCATGTTTAGAGACTGATAAGTCTTTAGCCCTTGTCTACCCATTGCTGGGTATAGGCCTAATTATTTAGGTGGCTGGACAAGAACGGCATTGACATTTGGAGCGTAATTATTATGTACATAAATAAATAAAACTTTTATTGATACTGTTCAGGTTCATATAAATACAGGTTCAAAAAAATACTTAATTTTTTGTATTTATTAATTAATCTTTATAAAGCTACAGCTATTTTTCATATACTACCTATTACTTAAATCTTTAGATTATTTTTTTATGTGACGGCCTCATAAAAGTTTCAAATATGCTAATAATGACAGTATTTCTTACAAATTGCCATAACACTTAAACATTATACAACGTTGGAAAGATCAAAATCACGGCGCATAATTTCTGCTTTTAGTTGTGTATGTAAAATGAGATGATAAAATGCAACGAATACATAATTTCAAATTAGTTGGTAGAGACAAACTTTTCTCATCGCACGAAACTAACAAGTTGGTGAATTATTTGTTGGCCCCAGCGCGAAATGGCGCCGCTTTAATTGAAACATAACAACCCAAATGTAAAGTACGCTTGACCTTTCTCTTGGTGTAGTTAATTTACTGCTCTGTTTTGTTTTTACGTGTAGAGGACTGAGATTAAATTCATGGGGAAATATACTACTTTTAAAGTTCCAACATTGAAACACACACCTTAAAGACATGGATACGAGCATGACATTCTACAATCCGATATACATAATTATAGTAACGTATTTTTTGTAACATTCCAATTATTCAGTAAATAAAATAGTATGTACGGTTTCTGGTCATTTTACATAGTGCCATCTAGCCCTATAGGCACTTAGCTGACAGCAAGGAACAGAATCAGAAGGAGACAGGTCTCTTACGAGCAAATCATAACATCTATTACGATGAGGTTAATTTGTTAATAATCTTATTTAATTATGTAAAAAATTAAAAATTCATAACGACAAAACCATCACTAATACTAATACTACGTCTGATATTATCGCCTCAATCACATTCGAATACCTCTACTATCGACAAAATGTAACCGAATCTCCCCGAGCGCTCGATGAATCCGCTAACGACACCGAAAACTATTCCATTACAACTCCATTAAAGTTTGTTATCAAATTACTCGCTCGTTGGTTCGATGGACGTCTCAATTAAAAACTGTCGATTAATTCGTGGAACAATTTAGCTTCGACCGCTCTATGTCGCCAACGTTACCTGCCGATACGGTCTAACGTCGTCAAACTACTGAAAATTAGTTTCCCAATTCCGGTGAAAACTTTAATTGGTTCCAAAAGCCAACATGTGGCTGCTTCTGTTGGCTCAATCGAAAAGTCTACGCCACTTTGCTGAGGACTATCTCCAAGTTTCCAATGGGATGTGACGAATTTGTTTGACATGTTAGTTGTTGACTTTATGCCTGACGCTTTTGTCTCGGGGGAAACAAGAACAACATGAATCTTAAATTGTGTTCGTGGGGTTCTTTTTCATTTCTCGTGAATCCCATTTTTTGGGGAAGAAACAAACAAGTTTAATAAAAAGTTACCGTTCTGCCAGATTTGTTATACAATTTTCACAGTTAAATCGTAACCGTGTGAAGTTGTAAGCATGGTAATTGCACAGCTATTTCATGTTGTTTGCTTAAACTTAGTCCAAGTTCCTATTTGTCTTTCTGTAAACACGTCCGCTTAAAAGATTGCACTAAATATTCACCAGCTTGTTGGCTGCACATTACCATGCTCCTGGCGTCAGGTGCAAACATTTGTAATTCCTGTAAAGTATCGTCCAAATACATACAAATATAAGGTATTTGGCGGGCGAGCTCGGGTCCAAAGGTTAAATAGCTTTAAGACGTCTGACTAGAGTCCAAGCAAGATATTATCATAATATGTGCACGCTTTTTCTGACATCACTTTTTACGACTATACAATATCAAGATTATTTCCCGGTTTAATCTTTAAGAAACTATTTAACTCTGATTTTCTATAAAAACTGTTCCGTTGACCATACATCAATATAATACTTAGACAATCAAAATTACGTACTTATTTATATTTGCTGAAATGTATGTAATTACTCATTAGGAGATTAGTGAGTAATTGAGTACATATCAACAATTAAACCGGTATGCAGATATATCATACCACTTAAGGCACTTAAATTTATTTGTTTTTGTAGTGTTTTTTTGTCTTGTGTGACAGTCTACAATAATATTTCTATCTACATATTTATAAAAAGATCAAATATTTATTTGCAATGTTTCTTTAATAATGTCTCGTCTATGAGTAGACACACCTTGGCCCGTGGGTTATTGTTTGGTGTGCCATTCTTCTTGCCCTCTCGGAATCTGATTAATAGCAGCAATATTCGGGCACGCTATATAGCAGCCGGGATCCGTGGCAACCGCAAGAATGGTTTTCCGGGACAGGTTGGAAACCAGGGATTTTTCAGGTGATTATTTTACTTGCTACTTTTTATTTCGGTAAAATATGATCATATATAATGATTTGATTGAATTGCAATACTATGATTTCGTTTATTATTTTAATATAACGTTTCAGTACTCAAAATTAATTTATGAATTTCTAACTAAATCTAACCTTCATTTTTGTTTACTACGTGTTATTAATATTTAAAAAACTGGCCCACATATTTACAGCCTATCGGATTTTGAGTTAATTAGTAAATCGAATATTTACTAAATCTCATATTACTTAATAAGGTTATTTTTTTTTGCGTGAGATAGGTTTACGTTTGTTTTTCTACAGCCTGCCTGATGTTAAGTAATGCTGCAGCTTAGGGTGTAATCCGCTTACCTAGACGATACGTATTAAATCTAGTTTTGAAGTCACTTTGATTCAACCTTCAACATAATATTTATTTCATACATACCGTGACATAGCAAATGTGGATCAACACAACCGTGTCCTGTGACACATGTTCGATTTGATGCAGTGCGCGGCGTATTTGCTCCAAACGATGCTAATTTACCCTATCTGCTACCAGGCGACAGCTAATCTAATATAATTGACTAGGATGTAAGTTTTGTATGTATTCATTTAACTAATAGAAGGGCCTGCACTCCATAACACATGTTATACTAGAGTGCAGTGCAATGTACATGTATGTAGGTAATATGTCCATAAGTTTTTACTACAATAAATAATTTTAATTTGAAATTCCACTGAATAACAATAAAAAACATATTCTTTCACGTTGCTGTAATGAATTATTTCATCCTAAGTCCGCTCCTTGATGCTCAGCTAAAGTCTGCACATTGCTCAATGCCAAGCAGTTTCGTACCTTGACTATTTTATTTTATTTTATTGTGAACGTTTGCGGAATAGTAATTTTTATGAGCCAAATTAATAGCCACTACTTCGCAAGGAGCAATCTTTAGCTTTAGTTTCCTTAATTAAACTTGTTTTAGTTTTATAGGCCAGTTTTTCTCAAACGGTTTCAATTTATAGATAAAATACACAACAAACTATTAACGTTGTTATATTTGCATTTTTTTAAACTTTTGTAAGTGCCTTAACTTATGCATAAGACTCATAATATTTAATGGTAATGGTTGTACAGAGATATCAAGTAATTTATAAGTAAAACATCTGAAAACGTTATACGACGTATGCACATAGCTTCTTATCAATCGTAGTGAAGTCAACTCAAATACACAGGTATTAAAAAAAAGTGTAAAGCAGATAATATTTACAATAAATGCAAATGAAATATGTGATGTGTGTGTGTGTGATATATAAACTATAAAAAGAACTCTCGTGAAGTCGACTAAGTTAACTCATGTCATGGCTCCGACCGTATACAACAATCTACCGGACAAAGTCACAGCAGCCACTAGTGTTCATGTCTTCAAACATAAATTGAAAGAATGGCTAATAGAACAGGCTTTTTATACATTTGAAGAGTTCTACAAAATAGATAAATAAATTAAACGTACAAAGTACATTGTACTATATATTTATATTAGAATAATTGTATACAAATTGACATTTATAATTATCCAATTTAGTAAGATTGTAATTATGGAATTTGACGTGTAAATAATCTTTACGAATAAATGAACATTGAACATTGAACATATGAATATTTATGGTACCACACCTGAAGCCTAACAATTAAATGAACAATTAAAATTAAAAAGCGCAGATGTCGAGAAATGAAAAACATTCAATCGAGTAAAGATATTTCTGTTTTTTTATGAATCTGTTAAAATACTCTAGGTTCCCCATTATCACTACATGATAAAAAACCCATCACTAATACAAACGAGTTCAATTAGCGATCAGTGAAAACCGCTCACGAGAAATAGGCCTCCATTTTATATTTGTTTATATTGTGGCTGAACCCTGGTTACGGCAAGCAATTATAGCTTAATCGTCAATTTGCATTGATAATGCCCGGTTTGTTTTGTCGATACATAGACTAATAAACACTGAGACACTTAACAAACTGAAAAATATAGGGACCGGGCCGCCAATCACGCATATTTGGTTTTATTAATCTCTTTCTATGTATTTTATTATGTATGTAACAAAAATGAATTTTCTATCTAACTGCATGGAGATAGACCAATCAGCACCTGGATTTTACGTGAGTCCATAGTAACAGTCCAATCAAAATCAATTCAAGTGCAGTTACAGGACATGCAAAATTCAAGAGAAACCATATTGCCACTATCCCTATGCTTTTCATGAATATTTGGCACAAGCCCCCGGGAACAATAGAGATATACTTATAAAAATATTATTCTTAATCAGCGGTCGGACTAAATCAGGTATTTGCGGATTTACGTTTGTATTTTGTATTATTGTTTTGTCATAATGAGGTGTCTACTAAAGTGATGTCTATGTGTCGATATTATGAACATTTGCAGAGGGCCGCGGAAAGCTTCATTTTAGATAATCGGTATTTGGTGGGCGAAATTAACTGGCGATAACATCGATCTGGTATATTGTGGTGTTGAGATTGCAAATTAAATATCAGCGGAATTAATATTTCATTGCATTTAATTTGATGGCCTAGATTTGAATTATTGGCTGTAGTAATAACTTATTTGCTTATGGGTTATATACAGTTGAAGGTATACAAGAGAAATCACTAAACTTGCTTTATCCGCATTTTATATTTGTCAAATTGTGAATGTTAAAAACAATATTCTACCCTAATAAAATCTATTGTATGGCTGCAATATAGACACAATTTTCAAAACTATTTGAGCATTTTGATTACTAACTACATTTTATCAGATTGTGTACTTATTATTTATTTATTTATTATTAATTACACACATACAATTTTTCAAATAAATATTACTTGTGCTCCGATTAACATGTACCTTAAGCTTGGTTTTAATTGTATGCGTAATAATTTAAGAATATTTACTCAATCTTCAATAGATTTTTCGACATATTATACTTTACCTATAAGCATTTAGGTTTTCGAAAGAAGCGATGTAATTCAAATCTTTATTAAAATTAAAATTTTAATCGAACTGTAAAACAGGATCGAAATTGTGGTAAAAGCTTTTATATTAATTTCACTGTTACGCTTTTATAAATTATCGGTTCATTCAGTAAAATTTGCTGATAACCAGCTTTTTAGCGACGCAAACCGCAGACTTCCGATCAAACCAATGCCCACAGGTTATCCCTGTCAGCCATTTAATAGCATTGAAAATATCCCGTCAAAAGTAAAATGTCACAAAATTTTAGAGCATCAATTACATGTTAAATCTATTATTATTTGTAGCACATTATTGATGCTAATTGGTAAATAAGCTATCAATGAACTTGGTGCTCCCGTTTAACGTTTTTCATAGTTAATTTTAATAAATCTGAAGCCATTTAAAATAAATCATCCTCCTGATGATGGAAACCTCAGATTCCCGAAACTTGTCGAGCTAATTTTTGACATAATTATTGACGTAAGTGCTAGCCGGTTATTACAACTAAATTTAAAATATTTTTTGGAAAATTACTCGTATTAAATTAACTTTTGGTATGTTTTCAGTAAAGTCAGTAAAGCAGAGATGACAATCTCTGCTGAAAACTGACTTATTAGTAAAGCTTTGGTTTCCTAGGAAAGCGGTGCCATCGTATAGCGGCCGTGATATTACGGACGCAAAAATAATTAAAGTAAATTACGGTGCAAGTTACCACTCTCCAGGAAACCGCGCCATTTCGTTTACATAGACAACGTTTTAGTGACGTCATTCACCGCTGTATTACGGCCGCTATATGAAGGCACCGCTTTCCTAGGAAATCAAAGCTTAACAGCGATAGTTAGTAAATATTTTTAAATCACATGTAATTATTTTAGATGGTTAAATGGCTTTCTACCTCCTTACTAAAACCTTTACGACTTTGAGTAAGTAATACAAAAGAAAATTAATGTAGCGTCTCATATTTGTATCCGTCTACAAATTGAGCTCGATTACTTCAGTAGCAGAACAGCTGCAAATCCCACAATTAAATTACATCTCCCAGTTTTCTTGAATCATCAAGAGATGCTAATAGCAGATATAAACACGGCTTATCCAAATAATTACTGAGAGACAAAATATTTGAGCTCCGCCGACGAGAGCCACCTCATAACGGCGTCATCAAAGATATTATGCTACATTTTCAAGTATCTTACTTGTCTCCGTTATTATTCCACGTTTCCCTAATTGAAATTTATGATTCACAAACACGCGTACAAAGTATTGGATGATTGAATAACGAGGGAATTGGAGATCAAATTACAATGTTATGAGCTCAAAGGTACAGCTTGAATAAATTCTACGATGAGCCCTCTGTCGTTTTTTGTGAGACCCATTTCAACTTTACCGTCCCAAAATAAATAGGCCCGTTTTGGTCCAGTTTGGATTTTTAATAAGGAATGAACTTATAGAATTGTTTACATGCTGATTATATTAAATAAATATTTAAATAAGTACACATAAATATATCTGGACATATCACACAGCGCCATCTAGCCCCATACTAAGCTTACGCTTGTTTCATGGGTACTAGATAATGGATATAATACATATATATCTTTCGTAAATACATACTTATTATACATAGAAACGACCAGACTCAACACAAGTAATTATTATTGTTTTAAATTCATAATTTTTCGTGTTATACGGGAATCGAACCCACACCCATAGATTAGAAGGCAGAGCCACTACCAATTAAGCTAAGGGCAGTCAGCAGTATTGCCGTTAGTGTCCATGTTTGCCACTTGATAAGAAATATTCCAAGTTCATGAGCTTAGTATCGGTTTCGCTAGTTCGTTTCAGTATTTACTTATCGTATCGAAAGCCAAAACTTTCGAAAAGCACAAACAGCAAACCACAAGCATGCAAAAACCAACTATAAACTATTTTCTTGCATTTTCCGAAGAGCTTTCCGCTCGGTTTGTGTAGCGCATTTTTGCATTTTGTTCCGAAACTTGGGATAGAATTAGCATTTATCGTCTATAGACTGGATTAACTAGGACCGCATATTGCAATTTTATGCGGGAACTGTGACTTCCAACTTTCCACCTTCGTTTCCCAAAGTAAAAAAAGATCTTTGTTATTTATTTGTTAAGTTATCTAAATATATAAAACTCAAAGGTGACTGACTGATTGACTGACTGATATAGTGATCTATCAACGCACAGCCCAAACCGCTGGCCGGATGGGGCTGAAATTTGGAATGAAGGTAGATGTTATGACGTAGGCATCCGCTAAGAAAGGATTTTTGGAAATGCCACTTTTAAAGGGGTGAAATAGGGGTGCAAGTTTTACTTCTTAATGCGAGCGAAGTCGCGAGCACCCACTAGTTATCTATATATATTATACTGCTTATTTGTTTATTTGAACACTCATCACGCAAAGACCGCTATCCGGATCAACATGATTTTTGGCTACTTTTTATCCTGAAATAATGCGAGTGAAGCTGCGGGCGTCCACTTGTATATTAAATTATAGAATACATATGAAAACATTAGCTTTTTCTTATTTTCTAACCATAAATAACAATAATACCATAATTAAAGAATAAGTAAGAGATAAAAACTTCTACAAGCAACGCGCTACAATATTGCACAGATACAGCTATTGAAGCGTAAAATTCAACGTTCACTGTAATGAAATATTTCAATGCAGAGTCAAACAAAAAAAGTAAATGTAGTAAGTAAATAAATAATGAAGAACTTCATATGTTTACTGTACGTATGATAATACGTATTCTCGCTTATAATTGTAAAATGATTGATTAAAAAACTGGTTAAAAATCTCATATTATTAAATATTTGAGAATAAAAATTACTTTTATGGAGGAGGGGGTTTTTGGTATATGGTTTTTATAAAAGACAAAAACTAGTAAATGTTCCTTTCAAAACTCAAATAAACAATCGTGTTTACAAATTGCTATTATAATAACTCTATTATAACTAACGTATATATTACAACTCTTGTAAAAATTTAAAACAATGCGACCGAAGCCGGAGACGTAAAGCTAGTTTAAACTATTTTAAACTATTATATAACGGTTTGAAAGCCGAGTCCACGATCGTGATAATGCAAATATTTTTCTGTTCAGTTTACATCTGTCTTTTCACAGACCCTTGTCTCAACCTTTTCCTCATACCTACGTGAATATTATACAGACTTTCGATTTATTCAATAAGGGGTAAATATTACGAAATATAACATGTTTTTGAAGAAGGTTACAGTTATTCAAGCACGAATGTGTCTCAATATACGGTGAGGTAATATTAAGAGACAACACAATCTTAACGTCTACGAATACTTATAATATACACTAGTGGACAACCGCGGCTTTGCTCGCATTATTTCAGGATAAAAAGTAGCCTAATGACACTTCTAAGACCTCATACTATCTACGAGCTACCTCTCGTATGCTCGGTTTTTGCGTGATGTGCGTTTGAATAAACAGACAAACAGAGATAGATATACAGACAACATTTTTAAAATCTGCAGAAACGTGTTTTAGTATCGATTTAAAGTATACCCAAACCTTCTTTTAATGTCTTCTATGTTCAGATTGTTTTACCCTCTTCAGCTTCATTACATGTATAGAAGATATACAGAACATACTCGTAGTTTGCTTGAAAATAAAATATTAGCAAGCGTAAAACGAAAAAAGACGTATTTCAGATAATTCCTACAATATTTAATTGCTTTAAGGGTTAAAGCATTTCATGCGAAAATTTTGACCCAAACACGAAAAGCTTTTTAATTGTGGTGGTGGTACTTTACTCACGATGTTGGACTTTCAAGTATATGAAAGCTCAGTTCAGTACATTGGAATACACATCATTTCCGATACTTATTTCAGTCCATTCAATATCATATGAACACATACCTACAATGAAACAATAAAAAGGCTGGATATGAGTATGAACCTAAATTTTTAATTTATCTGTGAAACATTTTAATATGATGTAGCAGCAAATTAAAAAAAATACCAGTAACTTTTCTGCTTTTCAAACACACCATTATTGCGCTAAAAGAATATATGAAATTTTAAACCATTATTATTTTACTTGTATAATATTTTCTTATCTCATAAGAGCCTGTTAATAATTTAAATCAAAACCTAAGTTAACGCTTAAACATTTATTCACAATAATATACATAAAAACAAGGGAAGAAAAACTAAACATACTAGGTACTTCTAACTACAACAAAATAGGGAACACTTAATAAATCTTCAGAAAAACCTAAAGATAATCTAAGTGCTCCAGCCAGAAAGCAGCGTGCCTAGCACACTGGCGGCATTAGCCACGCTGGATGGCAGAAAAATCTTAGTACCATTTATTACCATAAAAGCATTTTTAATATGAAAATTCAATTTACTATAAGTAATTGAAAGAGCCCATGTTTTAATAAGAGGCGTGTAGGTACGGAAAAGGGCCTGAGGCGTTTGGGCAAATTACAAGAACAGCGGTCTACCTGCCTTGTGTTATTTAGTGCACTAATTCTCGACTAGTCTGACTTGACTTTATTTCTATACTTTGTCTGGTGTGCGCAATACACTTTTGTAACTAGTGTGCATACAAGATAGATCGTATATCACAATTATACAAGTTTTTTTTTATTTTTTATTCGAAACTAAAGTTTACATAAGAATAAGTCATAAACATTTTATTTTATGGTAATATTTAGGATATGCTAAATAGCAGGTTTCAAGCAAATATTCTATGTCGAATGCCAAGAAATCTTGATTTGGTAAAGTTTATGAGTTCAATAAATAACTCCAGTTCCTAGAACAATACCAAGTGCACAATTATCTCAATTACAATTTTAATTGTAAAACAAGAGTGACTGTTGAATAGGTATTTTAATGAAACATTATGAGATTTTAAACGTATGACAAAGTAACTCGTGACGAAGGTTCTACCTACTTGCCCGAGATTTTCCCCCAGTGACAAAGAAGTAGCCAGTATAGTGAAACAAATTTCCGGCATAAAGCATGCCACCTGATAGCTGTAGTTAACACCTCTTGGACGTTTTAATTAAATTTCCTTCTACATTGTTACAATTTAACACCCGCCGCGTTATAAAAAGTAATGTTAATAAGATCCGGCCGCCGCTTTTACTAAGGTGATAAATCAGCCCGCTTCTCATTTTGGCAGAGGTGTCTGTTCATTTCTTTTACGCTTGCAGGAATTAAACTTGTCTATGGCCAATTGTGCTTCCGCCGTGCCTGAATTAATATGAGTTTTATCAGGTTACCCGTCCGGGAATTTATATTGAGACGGTGATGAAAGACGGATGGAAGTCTCGTAAGATTTCCGGCAATGTTATTAAAGGGTTGGAGTACCTATCCTGCCAAAATTAGACAGTTGAATGTGTCAATGAAGTGCTAAATAGTGACTGAAACATGTAGTCCATCTGTTATATGTATCAAACAAATAAGTACAAGAAAAAAAAACGTATACGCTTATTGTGGTTACCCTTAAATGACAGAAAACGAGTTGTAACTTTAAAAACTTTTCACTGAAATTTCTCACAAATTTCGCCTTGAAATGACTGCGCGCACCGTGTCATTTCTACCTAGCAATAAACCGTCGCTGAGTAATTTTCTCGGCCACAGAATTCTGCCAGCTAAGTTGGCATTCCTCGGTAAATTTCAGTCCTCTCGAATCTTGCTGCACCTCCATCCTACCTACGCGTAACTTGGGGTCACAATTCAATTTTATAGTGGCAATCGTTTACCGGCTCCCCTGAGCTTTAACTTTCAAAAGAAAATCTATAGACTTGAAAGGCGTAAGCATTTGTCTAACTCGCGTCATAGTGATAAAACTTAGTGGACCAAATTGGAATTGAATGGGTATGGTAACTTTGTAGTTTAAAAAACATCTTACAAACAGATGATCCGTTATCTGATATAATCGAATTTAAGGTTTGAAGAGAAAGAAACAGAATGTACAAAAACAAACAATACAAAATTTATTCGCCATTTTTTAATGATAACATAATAACATTATTTCGCCTTTGACCTAACATAAAGTTGACAACTATTGTTACCTAGCCACCAAGAAAGTTAGCAAACTTCATCTCCTGGTAAACTTCCTTTCTGCTCACGCAAAAGTTGCTTAGCACTTAACATCCTGTTACTGTAGTTAAGATATTAAATCAACGAGCAACTTGAGGTAGATACTTTATAACACCGAGATTAACATAAAATGTCTGTCGAGACAGGTGAAATTTCAGCTAAATTGTAAACATTCCGAAAATCCGAGTGTTTACGCCGGCAGCCCTTTTATCATGCATGTTATGAAGTAAGCAGACAGAAACGATTAGTTATACGGGGCCTTTTATTATACCTTCACTGGTTTATGCCAGTATATGTATTCACAAATATGCAATCTCGAAAACCGTGCTTGCTCAAAAATCTAATAACGGCACTTTATCATAAATCTTCATACGTTAGATGTATAACTGTTGTATCGTTGATATATCCGGGGCCGCGCCGCATAAACATTTTCATGTACGTCAGTTGAAATTAAATTCCTTAATTTCTAAGTTTCGTGAACGCGAATACTTGGCAAACGTCTCGGCTTGTTACAGAGCTATAAGACAAGTGTTTACTATGATTTTTGGTAGGCAGTATACAAAATACTACCTTATTAATCTTGTGCTATTATGAGAGCGTGTTTTTTAGCAATGTAAATAATATCTAAATAAGCACTTTTATATTGACAAGTGTCAGATTGATTGTAAATATTGCTCATTAAGTGCTGTAATAGTGAAATTTATATAGAAGTAGGTACACTAACCTAACTGTTTGATAAAAAACCATCATCATCTTCATATCATCCTGCGTTCACCCACTGCTGAGTATAGGCCTCCTCTCCAACGCGCGACGGTCGCCAGCCAGTCTGATCCATCTCCTACATTCAATGACTGCTCCATCTAGAGACTTCCCTACGTTCTAAGTGTCCTGCCTATCTGACTACTTCAACCTGGCAATTCGTATCCCTACGTCGTTGACTTTGGTGCGATGTCGAATTTCGAAGTTTGGGGTACGACTACCAAACGAATTCCTAACATGGCACGTTCTATTGCCCTTTGAGCTACCTTGATCTTGTTGTCCATAAGAGAGAATAAAAACATAAAAATATTAAGTTAATCTGTATTCAAATGATAATTAGTAGGTATGTAGGTAATTAGTTCTCGAGTAAATTTAGCATTTTGTCATCTTTAAAATAGCCATATTTTCGATATTCTGTAACCTTTTCCAAATAGTCCTGTAAGTCGAAATCCGCGAAGACACAAGATTGGCTGCGTGTGAACTACTTGAGAAAACTTGTCAAGGAGAGAGTACGGACACGTTATGAACCCGCCGAGAATCTCAGGAATATCGCGGTTAGCACAGACAATAGCAATATTGTATGGCATCCAAAACTTTAACGCGTCAACCAATAATAGAGAAAAATTTATATATCTATACATTATGTATGCATGTTTTGATTATTTTGCAAAATATCTTGCCTTACTATGATGCATGTTTGTTTTTTTTTAATAAGAAAATGTATTATTGTGCAGATTAAATTGTAAAGGAAACGTCAATGAGTGTAATGAGCGTCTCTCAGCCTGCATCTCTGTATCAATATATATCAAAATTATAGCATGAGTTAGCTAATGATGATGAAGGTGGTTAGAGAACTTGAAATCTGTTCTTCTTCCCTATCTTTGAACAAATTCTGTTTGTCATATTCAAGTGGACCATTCTGGTGACATAAGTTATCATACCGCCAACCAACTTTGATGACATAACGCTTTTTTTTAGCTTTTTATAGACTCACGCTTGACTCTAACTCGCCTTAAGCAACGTTATAATCTACAATCTAGCACGCGTGCCCAGAAGAAACCGATTCACTCTTGCCTTTGAATGAGAATATGCTCCGTGTACTAAAATTATCTTCCCTCGTACTTCGTGACTTCACGGTCTCTTACCAAAACAACACTCATACAAACAAACACTAAGCCGCATTAACGTCCTACCTGGCGACGTGTGTAAGCTAAGCTCCTAAGCACGACAATCCGATTACCGCACTTGGCGATATTAGGGTACCTCCACATGGAAAATATGTCTATGTCTAAACACTGCAATTTAAGGCTGTACCACGATCTCTACCAGCACATTCCAGGAGCATTCAAATCTAGAGATAATAGTTACCTTCTAGGTGTGTTAGGATGGTAATGCCATTGGAACCCTAGGTTGCAGTAATGCTTAACATCAGGCGGGCTGTATACCCAAACCTATCCCACGTAAAAAAACAATAAAACTAAAACTAGTTGAAATATAAATTTCTTGCGTAAAATTGAACTTTGTTGCCTTATGATAGGGTTCATGATAGTACACTAAGTTATGGAACATATCTTGAATGAAATAGACGTTGTACAAGCCTTGTGCTGAAGTCTCCAGCTCAAGATGGCAGGTTTCAACGGAGATCTCTCTTCATTCAGACGTAAGTGGTATAATCGTTGCATTTGAGAATTGAGATACGGAATCCAGCTTGTATTTTAAGCTGAATGCGTGGTGAATTGTTGGTTTGAGTGTATAGTGGCCTTTACTCGTAGTATCACAACAGGCGATTATTATAAGAAGAATATTATAGAGTAGTATTTATACCTACTATCGAGATATCTACAGAATTGTCCACCAACGCCAAAGCACATAATTAATTAAACATCTCATTAACTGTGTGTAATATCTGAGCGCACGAGAGTGAAGACACATTTTTGAGAATGTCGCGGTAGGATTTTACTTTCAAATGTAGCTCTCGGATGCTTGACATAGTGTTTTAATTCTTCAAAGTATGTCAGATGCATAAAGTGGTTCAAAACCTGACACTAGAGCTTAAATACTCATTTGCTTTATTTAACAAATTTAGTTACCTTACCCTTCTAACGATACTTTAAGTAATTACAGACACCGTGATAAGACAAGATTATTGTGTCTCCTGAATTATTTATGTAATTAAGGTAACGCTCTTTGTTTGTGCTAGAGTATAGAGAATGTTATGTTAGATTTAAACCATCATTAATAATTAAAAATGTTTACGTCATCTCTTCCGATTTCATTTCATATGAAGGATACAGAATAATGAGAAGAAAAGATAACAAGACGATTTAAAAAAAATAAAACGTAAATGTCATTGGTTATAAAATAAATTATCTTAATTTTATTATGTAAATTGTGAACATAACACAATCTAAAAATATTTTACATTCACTAAACACCCTTAAAGTAAAAAGTATACGAAGCTTCCTTAAACAACTACTTTAAGAAAACACCCCCAATAATTTCAAATCTCGCACACAACGCGTCATTATACTAAAATATTCCATTGAAAGCCTTCACGTCAACTCTAAGCAATTGAAAAGGCTTCGCGCAGATGCGAATTTTTCCAAGGGGACACAAAGTTGCCAGTGCATCTCTTTTGCTAGAATACGTTCTTTTATCTATGAAGCTACGGCGTAGAGCCGTGAATGCGCGGGCGATTCACACGAAGCAATTAAAACTTGCCACAGTCTAGAATGTTCTATGTGATTATATAATACGCAAAACAAATGCAGAATAATTAGGAAGATAGATATCGGTTGGAAAATGATTGATGGGGCTGGCGTAGCGGTGCTACGAAAAAGCGTAGGGGGTCTACCATATCACTGAAATAACAATTATTTTTATTATGTATATACTAGCAATATTTTAAGGTCAAAAACTTCATACAAACCATTGATTTTAGAATATCCAGACAGTTTGGTGACATGCACTACAATAGTAGAAAAAAATAGATTTCTTCATTTGGCACAATTAAAGCATATCTAATATCATAAATAATTATGCAGCAAGCTCAGTCGAGCTTTCAGGTACACCCCTGCAAACAGCTTCACGTCAATTCATACCCGTTTCAAACACACCCACTTACGTATATCTTGGCACAGGTATACCTTGCTCGACGTTTGCATTTCCCTGTTTGGATATTCTAGGCACTAACATACGTCTAACTATACTGACATATGACTTGGTTACATATTTGAGGACTGAAATATATGACAAGTAGCTGGATAATATGAATTATAGATATTAGATAAGTAATTGTATAAGTTGATAAATAAAATTAAATCTTAACAAAAGTATAAATACAAATGTTTACATAAACAATCACATGTAACCTTATACTATTACATTGCTGTGCAGTTACAGAAAATACGTTTTCAGAGGTCCGTTTTTGCTTTTGTGAGTCCTGCACTAAGTATCAAACTTGAAAGTGCGTTTGGTAGTTTTCAGACTTAGCTCGGACTTAGAGATTGTTATGATTAATCGCGAATCCTACAAATATATCTAAGCTATGTTATTGCTAAGCATTTGATTACCAAAACGGCTAAAATACAATACAAAAAAAAGGACATAAAAAATTCTACGCGAGTCTTTTTGTAACAAAATATCTAAACATTTCAGGTACATACTTTTAAACTCTAAGTTTCTTCATTTAGTCACAAATAAATAGAAAGTCATCTAAAACTGTCAAGGCATGCTGCTTGTATAAAAGAAATGAACAGTGCAATTTTTATATACAAAAAGTGCAAGCCTATATATTAGTAATATAAGCATATATCTACATATATACTAGTAATATGATGTCAGCGACTCAAACGCATCGGTACTCTGTTACCGGCCGTCACAGAAAGATAAATACAAACAAACTATACAAATATTGCTGAACGTTGCATAACAGCTTTGCACATCATGCCTCAATGGACTTGCAATATTCGGAATAAATTTAAATCAGTTCTTGTTTGATAATTATTTTTCCATGGCAAAAAGGCCGATTATTTTGTGTCGGCAAGTGAAATTTCTCGGTTTTGGGTCATTAACGTTTCATTGGTTTATTTATTTAATTTTATTACATGGGATAAGCTCATGCTTGCCTACAGCTTGCCTGATGTTAAGCAACGTTGTAATCTACGATCTTGCGCGCTCACCTAGATGAAACCAGTATTTTTATATTTGAACTACCACTGCCTAATTTCGTTGACAATCTATTTACGTATAGAAACTCTGATCAGTCATGTAATTTTGATCAAAGTTTATATGAATAAAAAGATAAATTGTGTTATTTTAATTGCCATAAATAAAATAAATAAATATTCCGGGACATGGCACACAGCACCATCTAGCCCACACTAAGCAAACGGTTGTGTCCTGGGTACTAGGTAACATAACATAGTAATAATATAATCTACAATATACTGTTTCTAGTTATATTTCTAGTACATTATCATGTCTAGTCAATATTATACTAGATAACAATCAATGATAAGCGATTATCAACATGACTTAGATAATTATCTATGCACTATCGGCAGTTCCAAGATAATGCCCGCCCTGAGGTAACTCCATAATCTATCTATACATAGTTATAATAAAACTGAAGAGAGTCAAAAGGCTGAACCTTAAAGATATTTTAAAAAAATGTTTAGTGGTACTATAAATTTGATAACAGAACACGTTCCAATAATTAATGGATTTTTACTGTTGGTTTATCTTTGTCTCTGTTTATTTAAACGCTCATCACGCAAAAACTCATCCGTTCAGCCGGATCTTCATGATTTTTGGTATGTATGTACTATGAGGTCTCGAAAGTGTCATAGGCTACTTTTTATCCCGAAATAACGCGAGCGAAGCCGTGGGCGTGCCCTACTCTACCAATAAGTCTGAAGAATAAATAAACATACACAACTTACAACGTAATAATCAGTAACTTTTAAATTTAAAAATATAACATACAGTTTATATCCTTAATTGTCAATCCCCCTCTCTTTTCTGAAGTTAATTAATAAATAATCAACTGATTAATAGAAAATTACATTGCATCAATGCTTAAATCCCTAAATCAAAGATAGCCACACAATCTAACCAATATCCTATAGCCTTCAATAGAGCCGTATGGAATGGCAGATATGACACAAGGCATTTAGCTGCCCATACGGATTCTGAGGGCGAGACAATACTGCACAATTATGATGCAACATGATAGCATTCAAGTTAGGCCGGTATTGTTACCATCCTGATATTTGTAGGTGTGATAGAACATTCATTCATTTGTAGGTGTGGTGTAATGGTGTGGTGTGATAGTTTAGTAAGTAAATACGTTAAAGTTTGTGTGTGTCTCGATAGATATATTTTCTTTATTTCTTCTTCTAGAGCTTCGTAAAATAAAGCATCGTTTCTTTCCAAGAACGTTTTTGTTAAATCAGTGTCGTTCATTGGACGAAACTTGTAATAGCACTACCCTATAGCGCTTCCCGTTTTGTGTTCTTACGCCACCCGGTAAGGCTTATTGCGCATCACGGGTTAATGGTAAATAATAAGGATTGCTTAGGATCAAAGATTATGTAGGTACCCATTTATTGCTTGCATTTTTTGAGGATGGCTTCATTTTAAGTTACGGTGAGAGAATAGTGTACAATTATGATGCAACATGATAGCATGAATGCTATCCGATAGAGTAGTATTAGTAGGTCGATGTTGTAACAATCATGAGAGAAGTTCTGTAGAACGTTCCATCCTACGGAATTCCTCTAGAGAAATAGGTTTTGTTGAAGATAATCTTAGATAGAGCTATTGACTTAGGATCAAACAATATGTATAGTAGTGTAGTATAATACTTACTTATTGGTTGGATTAGAGAAGATTTTTTTATTGCAACTGAGGGTAAGATAATAGTGCACAACGATGATGCAACATGAGATATGTAGGTGTGATAGAAAATTCTAGCGTTGTTAGTTAGACGCTTTTGTTGGAGGTAATCTTTGATCTAAGCAATCAATTAGAAGGCAATCAAGTTGGCCACAAGTCCGTTTTGATATAGATTTGACAATATCGCACTTATTTTAATCAATTACTGTCGTTTTTAAACGCCTCGTCGAAAACACTAGGTATTTTTGTTGCAAATCCAATGTATTTAAAATGTATTGCTATTTATAATTTTGAGTTATCCAACAATTCCTATTATTCAGAGAAACACGCATATTATTATTATGTTACAAAATTCAGTCCATTGCTTCACAAATCAAAACAATTTGACATAAACAAACTGCATCATCGTTCCAAATCCTCGGAAGAAAGATAAAACCATCGAAAATACAGCCAGTTTTAAACGACCTCCGTATTCAGAAGGATTATTAACTTTAATTGGTTCCGTGGACCTGCAGCGATCTCTATTGTAACCCGTTCGCAGACTGTTTGCGCTTCTGCAGGGTTATTGTTAATATAAGAGAGTTTTAAATTTAAACTTATATTTATGGAAGATGAGAAAAAATATTCACGACCGGCAGGATTCGAACCTGCGTATTTCTGATGCCGTCAGAACGCCTCAACCAACTAGGCTACGCTACTTAAAATACTAAGCTAGGCTACTTTAAATGTCAGATTTAATATAATAACTAAAAAAAAATATTATTAAAAAAAACTTTATACAGTCATTTACTGTAATAAATAGAAAATAATATTAAAAAACAATATGTGTATAGTATATTCACGCGATCATATAATAACTTATAAAACTTTCAGTAACTAACTAATTAAAAACTTACTTTAAAAAATAAATTCTAACTATTGTCACAAAAACTACTTCTAAAACTAAAAACTTAATCTAAAATGCCTGGAGTAGAAGAAAAGGTCCCCAATATGCTGGTGGCATTTCTGCGTTGTATAGCTATGCTTACCTTTCGAGCAAAGTACCAGCCAGCATTCTGGAGACCTGTTACTTTCGCCAAACGCTTGACCAAGTCCCGATACGTTTTAAATATAATAACTTAAAAAAAACATCCACTGTATCATCACGATTCATAAAGAATCTCGGTCGTTAACCTATGTAGTATTTAATGTTTATTTCTTTCGCTGTCGAGTCAAAATATTGCCTACTATATAGCTTGCCTAAAAGTGACTGTCATGACGATAATGACTAATACGACTAATAAAGTGGTTTTGAGATTTATTTTTTATAAAATGAGTTGTAGTAGCCAGCCCTGTATACTAACTAGTTTTACTAGCATTAGGTTTCCTAACAATCTTGGAAAATTGGAAAGTAACACAAAAATTTTAGATGAACTGAGACTTACTCTGTATTTTATTGTCACTCCAAGGAGTCTCAAGATTTATTAAATGTCAATTCATATTTGGCTTCTTTTTTCTACTTGAATACTTCATTTATTAACGTGGATCACGTATTTCTATTTAATTTGCTGTCAACTCACCTTTGCCTATACATAATATACAAGTACGTACAATACAACATAACCATAGTGAGCTAGATGAGTTCCTATAGTTTCTTAAGAAAGTTTTAAGCACAAAAGATATTAATTAATTTATTTTAATGGTCCCACGTCTGAATTAATTGATCCGCCAAGGGGGCCAAGTTACTTCGCAGCCTACTGATTGTTTCGCATAATTAATTTGACGCAATTTGAATAATTTAGTATGATAATATTGTAAGCTGACTATTATAGACTGTCTCTTCCAGGTTAATGTATGAAAAAGAGTTAAAATATCCGTTTTTGTTACAAAAATAATACTCGTTACAAGAATACTCGTATTATCTCTATAAGTCAATCTAAATAAATGTTAAATTTGTCTACGGCAAAATTATATTTACTTATTTGTAATGGTTACAATGCTGACTTCTAAAACTCTATTTTTACTAGAAATCTAAATAAATTAAACTCAAAGTGACTGACTGACTGATTGACTGACTGACTGACTGATATAGTGATCTATCAACGCACAGCCCAAACCACTGGACGGATCAGGCTGAAATTTGGCATGCAGGTAGATGTTATGACGTAGGCTAAGAAATAATTTTTGTAAAAGCCGCTTTGGGGGGTGAAATAGGGGATGCAAGTTTTACTTCTTAATTCGAGCGAAGCCGCGAGCATCCACTAGTACTTAATAATCTTTTAAACGTAAAAAATGCCTCACATCTACATATATTTATACTCCTCAGCTTAACGCTCTTTTACACGTGTATTTATTCAACCACATAATATAATTATACCTACATAAGGACATTCTACTTAGGTAGAAGCTTGTATTTACAAACAATATCGCTGTAATTGGTTATCGAATATGCCTTACAGTCCTTTCAGAAATATGCTATTACGTTACAGAATTAACGTCACATTTGGAATATAGGCACAAGAAACAACACGGGAATCCTATTAGGGGCGAATATACTTTTCGTCAATATAATGTTGTCGGTATTAGTAGTAATGCCTGAATCACTACAGTGCTTATTGGCCTAAATACTTACTAAATAAACCAGTCTCGTAAAAATGTATGTCTCGTAGTATGTAATCAAACAATTGTTTAGAGAAAAAATAACTCCCTATCTTAACTAATATTTATAATTATGAGCGTTACAGTGGCTCAATGTTATACTTGCAATTACATATTTTTTGATTACTCAGTACCTTTGTAAAAGTAGTGTGTTTAGTATCCTGTCTTGAATTTTCGTTTTGTTTGTTTCAGATTAATACTAAAGGTGAAAGATCTCGTAAGTGTCAAAGGATTCCAATTTAACATGTAAGTACAAGTAAAGGTAGTGAATAGATCATATGATTACTGATGCTTATTAGAGTCAAATACCTACATACGAGCATTGTGGTAAGCGTAACGGGTAGGTAGGCATAGTACAGACACAAATGGGGTAAACGGCGTTTGAGGATTATAGATGCATTAATTAAGCTAGTATAATTAACAAAAATAATGAAACTTTCGTAATTATTTATCATGAGACTTAGGTACCTATATCAATATTTCTCGAGTTTGAAGAAAGTTCTCAAATAAAAAAATATAAATTAATTCTCCATGTACCTATACAAAAAAACAGACACAAAAAGACTGTAACAAATGAAAAAATGCATTTATTTTGGCACACAGGACACAACAATATATGCATAAAAAAGAAGAAAGACAGGTAGAATACTAAGGTGATAATATATGGGTTACATTGATGTATGTAAAAAAGGTCATACCTCAGCGTTAATGCTGCAGATTGCTCTACAGCGCTGTGTTCAGTTCATATATCTATCCATTTGCTAGGCATTTATTTGCCAAGATATCTTGCAACAATAACTCATGTTTCCTGAGATACACCCACTCCACCTAGGTCGTTGAATTATGTACTAAGGTATAATATACTGAACCTCGTCTGGGCGAGATATGCTGAGACCGTCTGAGTACATTCTTTTGATAAAATAAAACACACACACACACACTAACTAGATCACAGGAATAAAAATGAACGAATATTTTGACTATGTGTGTGAGTTTGCGTATTGCAGATGCATACTCAAATAGCAGTAAATATGGATATTGAAACAGAATCGATCGAGAAATTGTGAATAGAAAGTAATAAGAGTACTACGATACAACTATAAACTTTATAATACTATACTACGTAACATGATAAATAAAATCATTTATTATTCTGAGTTAAAACTTCATAAAACACTACTTTTATTAAAAAAAAGTTATTAACAATAATTCATCATTTGTAACAAATTATGTATAGGCCCTATATACCTGTTTGGTGCATGTATAATAGTAAATATTTCTATCTGTAAACTAACACGAAGAGTAGTATTAGGCCTTTATGATCAGATCACTCTCGTTAACAACAAGATTTTAACATAATCGTAGTTAATATATATGTAATTATGTATGTATATTATGTATGTGTACTACATTGAATGCTTGCTTTAATCATAAGGGGGAAAGTAATGATAGTTGCCAAGGAAACCGCAGTGGGAATAGTCTGTGGCAATAACTTATACAGATAAAATATTAAAAATAACCACATGAAGAAGAAATGGCAGCTTTATAGAGAAATGGCTTCGTATGCAGGTATTAGGTTTGTACTCACTGGGGATGAGATTGCTAATATCTACTATCAAATGAAATAAATTATAGTTAGGATTTTTCACAAAACAAGGACTTTATTAATTGTCTTTATTAACCCCTAAGAAGGTCTCTGGCAAATCATGTGGCAATAGACTTGTAGGAATTCGTATCCCCATTTTCTTGTTATATATTGACTTCTATATGTTTATAAATAATAGTTAAAAAAAATAAAAAGAGAAAAGAAGAATGAAACATTTTTAATTCGCTGAAAAGACTAAATTTTGTTTTCACTTGTACTATTTACTTGTACACAAACACACACACAATTTATATCTATGTTCGCGGCAACCGTTCGCTTTACTCCACTGTGTAGGCAAGTAATCAAAGGATAATCTGAACAAATGCCAAGGAAGCTCGCCTGAGGTCCCCTGGCTGGGATTATCTACTGGTCTCCTCATATCCTATTGACCTGCTCGTTCTACGTTCAGCTTTGTTTAGTTTAATTTGGGCAGACTTTATTTACAGTTTGTTAACGAAGCATCTTGCTTTAGTTTGTCTTTCTGAAAAGACAACGTTATTATTTCTGTAATCGAAACGTTGCATTTAAAGAGAAAAATGGTAATTAATTTGGTTTTGTTTCCCTTTTGTAATGTTATCCATCTTATATTCATGTCTTTGACAAGGTTTTTAGATGAATTAACTAAATTAAAGTAAACGTTTTAATACATTAAGTACAATTACATCTAAGTACACAAATTTAATGCACTAAAACTGTGTCACGTTAATATTACTTCAGAAAAATAGCCTAAAACTTTAGTCATCTAATATTCATTTCCATTTGTAAATTACGAGTATTTGCATTTTGCACAGTTCATCTGGCTAGTCCAGTACCAATACACATAATACCTGTATAATGAAATCATTAATACAACGAACACAAATTAAACACTCATGTTAAACATTAATTACGTCCACTCGCATTTTCACGTCATGCTTGACGTGAAAATGCGAGTGGACGTAAAAGGAGCTCTTGTTAAATAAATAGCCTCGCCGGCCTGTCATGAGGATTTCGACCTTATTCGAGGGCTAATTCATTCCAACTACGAACCATTGATAATGTAGAAACGTAATTGACCTATTGTGCCACTGATCCGGTTGAGTTGCTGGACAGAAACACGAGATGATTTACCGCTGTCACCTCAGTTATTTATTATTTATTTATTTCAAATTAGCACCGTACGCTTGTACGGTGCTCACTAATGATATGCTATTATTACAATAGTATATCATGGTGAATTATTTAATAGGCGGTGCTAAGCCTTTAGCAGCCAAATGCGACCAAATGTTTGACAGCATTCGACTATTTCCCGCATCATATTCAATCAGAAACAAAGAAAATTTTTGCTCTGGCAGATTTAACAGAGAAACAAACACAAGTATGTGAAAGATATTTTCTTGTGTTCATCAGGCAGGTTGTAGTCAAACGCAAACTTATCCCATGTAAAAAAAAGTTTGACGCGACTTTTGCAAGGAGTTACAATTCTATAGTGTCAATTGTTCGTAGATTCCCGCCATGAGCTATCGTTTCCATGACACTTCTTGTGTATATTTTGAGCGGTTTTATAACGCATTATTTGGGGTTTTACATATTTACAGTCCACATTTTCTATTCTTTTGACGCCGGGATGATGGTGTATTATTGTTACCTGTAGAGATAACACCTCGATAAATACTCTATAGTTATTATGAAGTTATGATCAAATTATAATGAATTCTAACTTTGACCTAAAAGTCGGCCTTGATATCTAAAAATTGATAAAGACTCAAAAAAATTGATAATTGTGATCTTTTGGCAGTTCTCAGCTACCAAAAGTTTTCTAACTTACTAATGCTATTTTTAAGCTGTTTTATTATACTTATACAACAATATTTATATTTTTTTTAATTCACTTTAAGTCGATGAAAGATTACAATTACGAGGCAAACAAAGATTTTCAATAAATGTTCTTTGCTTTTCCTTCAATTGACATCTAAACATAACCTAGTTTCAAATAACCACTTATACTAGGTATCATGTTATTACAGCTAAGCAGCTAGTTAGCGGCATCAAGTGGTCGTGCTCATAAAGGTGAATGTTCACTAACCATCATTGTATGGCACTAGTTGTCGTTCCGTGGTGAGCACAATGTTGACATAAAAGTGTTTTAGACCGGTCTAAGTGTGCCTTTTGTGCGCGTGGAACGTTTTTTTAAAAGAACCTTTTTGCACTTGACTATATATGGTCCAAACAGTCCTGATGGTTAGCAATAGCTTTGGCTTAAGATGGAACGTTCACCTGATAAGACAAAACACAGACAATTAACAGAAGTTTAAAGAATAATCATGTTTCATTCAGTATCTGTTTTTTTAACATAGTAGATACTTATAAGTATAGTATAATAGTAATCTTACTGTTGACCTATTTTTAACTATGCTATATTTTTTGTCTAAAATTTAGGCTAGAACAATTTATTCACATAAAGTGTATAAAACGTAATCTACGATTTAGCGTGCTCGCCTTGAAAGAAACCTCGATTTCACTCTCGACTTGAAGATCGGTAAATCAGTGTTAACTTTTTTCGACGATAATGTGTTCACAAGGCTTGTCCTTTGCTAATACTATGTTGACGAAGCAAACACGACAGTGCAGTCCATTAGTGTAGAATCTCTGAAGAAAACACTGGAAAATTCTGTCCTGTACGGTGCCGTGTTTTAATAAAAATAGCAGCGTGAAACTCTTTATAAATTTTATCCTGTATTTTCTGTGCTCTGTGTTGTGTATTTATTATTAGATGCCTATTTTCTATGCACTTAGTCAGCCTCTCAAACTTTAGAAGTGCCTATTTTAAAACTAAAAGGTGACTGACTAACTGACATAGTGATCTATCAACGCAAAGCCAAAGCCACTGAACTTCAACTTCAACTTTTTTTTTATTATGGCTTCTGCAGCGTTACCGCAATTTTGCCAAAAGCCACTGAAAGGATCAGACTTAAATTTGGCATGCAGGTATGACGTAGGCATCCGCTAAGAAAGGATTTTTGGAAATGCCACTTTTAAAGGGGTGAAATAGGAGATGCAAGTTTAACTTCTTAATGCGAGTGAAACCGCTAGCACCCACTAGTGTATCATAATTATTTAACACAAAATATTAAAACGTAGCAATGTTTATTTAATTTCTTTAACCTTGCTATTAAAATTTCTACACTAAGCAATAATGACGAAACTTACTACAGATAACAAAGTTTTTGACCAAAAAGAACTGTAGTTACAACAAACGAGGTATATAAAACAAATAGCCCTTTCAACAAAGCCGATAAGCTGTCTAAAAAAAGCCAATAGGCCCCTACGCGACTATATTAAAGTTGGACGCCCTGTCCCATGCAAATGCGTTTCATTTTATTGCCTAGCTCAATCGACCGAACACTTCACGTAAATGTTGGACGGTAAAGCTGTTTCTATTATGTTTGCAGACACCGCCCGAGTACTTTGCTCACTGTTTCACACCTGAAAGGGTAACGTACAGTTAATTGACTTTGGCAGGGTGGGAGCTGGAGATTACAGTCGGTACAGGTTTATAAAGTAGAGGTAGGTATGGAACGGTATATGTACCTATAGTGTGTATTTTATATACTCACGCTACCTTGATGAAATCAGTTTCACTAATTACTAGATACTAAATAGAAACACTCCTATGGTAGATACTTGAATAATAGAAATCTCTCAAGACATTAATACAATTGTAATCTTTTTTCTATCTTTACGAGATTTTCTTGACGACTATGTTGACATGTGTACGACCGTAAGCTGATGATAATGATGTCATATATAATTGCCTAAAACAAAATGTTCTTCTTATAAAAGTTAGAAAACTTGTTACCGTAATATGGTAATGTGTTGATTGGGAAGGGAAGAAACATGTCTCAGTAAAGTTCGGCGATTCGCTAATTTATTCAGCTCAAATCAATTTAATTTACTAGAAATATGTATAAACTATTCAAATATTTTGCCGCCAAAGTTAGTTTGTTATCCTCGCCAATCACACGCTGCCGTGACCTGCTTTACCTACAATGCCTTGCAAAGTGACGTAAAATAGTTCTCTATTTCCGCCAGTGGCGCTGCAGTTGTACTATGCTGTCAAAATCAAAATATATTTTGACATTCAAACTTCAGCTCCGACGCGTCACCGTCGGAATAATTATATTTTTTATTTTTATGTGACAAAGAATTTGTGATATGTGTGATTTTTATACAAATCTGGGTGATATTTAGTGTTAAGATTTGTTATGTCACTGTTCACTGTTGCAAAGTGGAAAATCAATCGAGGTAAGAGCGACATAACCGGGACGGCACCCGCGTTATTGTTTGGGATCCGCGGGATCGATAACCTGGCTCGGCTAGCCATGAGGCGCGTCGCTGAGGTTATGTCTCGAGCCGCGAACTGGTCTGGGAGTTCAAGTAACGGTCCCTCGGCCGGAGCCGCCCGCTCGCGTTACAGCGCACGATCCGGTCGGACCCGACTAGTTAGTTTATTATAGCGTCTAGATCCTCACTCGCCGCCCTCATTCCGTTACGCTTGCCGCCGACGCTCTCTGTAAATAAATATTCGGTAATCGGCTTCGCTTTGAACAAGGACGAGTGCCCATGTCCCCGACCTTTAGTTGGCTCGAGCCCTCCGGACTCCCTTCTGAGATGTGCGCCTGTTTCCAGCTTACCCTGCCTGCAGTGCGTGCCACGAGCCCCAGAAACCCAGCCATTAGATTGAGTGGAGTGTCCCTTGTGTCCGCCCACACGTAGCCCCGTACGCAGACAAAATTCCGCGAGACACGGACAACTCCTCCAGCATGGAACTGGAGAAAGCCCCCACTCTCCATGAGGAGGACTCCAAAGTCACCCTCACTATCAGACTGATTATGCAGGGGAAGGTAAGACATCACACTCTATATCATGCAATTGGCAACATTCCTGTGTTGATGTGAACTCATTGTGAAAGTGTACACTTTACCTTCTTCTAAATACATTCCGTGTCTAAACTCATACCTTCTCACCTTAACACATTCATATCTGGATTTCACCCTAGTTTGTAATGTGGTTCTAGATAAAAAATAGTGGCTATCTAAGTATTATTTCCTTACAATATTTATGCAATGAGATTAAAATAGCATTCATACTAATGCACACCTCAGATATAATTTCATTAATAGTACCTAGGATTTATAAACTTGCATGCTTACTAGAGCAGTTAGTTTTTGATTTGACATATTAATCACATCAGTCAAGTGTGTAAATAACTAAATCAAATGATGCTGTTAATGATTTGCATAACTCAGTAAGCAAGCTTAAATAAGTAAGTAATATTTGTTTACCTTACATTCATTTATCTTATAGCCTCACCTACATAGATTTCAGATAGAAATATTATAATATTGAAACTTTTGTCTAAGTACTTACATACATAAAAAAATATTCATATGAAGTAAAAATTATATGGTACATGTTTACCTATGTATTAATATTTGTTTAATTTATATTCATTTATCTACCCTCGCTTAAGTACCTCCTAGATTTCAATCGGAAACATTCAACGTTTCTAATGTTTTTTGATTAAAATCTAAGCCCAGGCTCACTTACATATTAATATGTCCATTGTAAGTAACATAAAGAGTTGTACTCATTTATGTATTCACATATTATGCTAAGTAATCTAATATGACTTTGGTATTTAAATCTTGTTAGAATAAACACACTTGTATGGCCTCAGCTGTAGATCCTGTTTCCAACTACTGTAGGCTTGCTCATTGCCTAGGCTTTCATTGTTAAGTATTCACTTTCATTATACCTTTATTGTTGGGTACTTATTTATGTAAGCATGTTACAAGAATTGGATACATTTTGTTAGCAAATGCTAACAAAATGTATCAAAAAGTGTGAAAAAGAAAGGTATGATAAAGAATTCAAATAATGTATTTAATTAAAATGAATTAAAAATGATTTTTCCCAGCATACACAGTACTTAGGTACTTGATCTAATGAACTTTACATACCTAACATAGTTAAGTACCTAGTTAGGTCATTAAACTAGTCTATTTTATCCTAAATATCATTTTACTGTGGCAATTAGTTATTCATATTGAAAGCAAAACCCTGTAGGACAGCTGTAAATAATATTTTAGAAGTTTTTACAATGAATCATAAACTAACATACTAAACTGCTGAATTAATAAAATCCTAACTTTATGTTTACTTCAACATTTAGTTAGGAATGGAAACATGTAGCATTGTTACTTGTTAGTTGTATCTGGCAGACAGACAGAATTGTTGTGCCCAATGTGTTTTATTGGTGTGATAACACATTCTGTACATTTACCTGAAATGTTTGCTTGTGGATGAGTAAAGTAACTCCTACGCAATAATTGATGCATTGTGTCACATTAAATCTTGCTGTTCTGTATGTCTTGTGATTGTACAAGTATTTGTTTTCACTTGCAAATAAATTTTTATGATTATATTTTAGCCTAATGTATTATTATGATTAACTGCTACTACTTACATATATTAATTTAGTGGTCTGTATAAGTAATTAGAATCAAAACAGAATACTATATCAACTATAACTATATTTACTATTTATATGTACTTATTATATGAGTTGTAATTTTTGTTAGAAACACACACATACAGCTAGAAGTTTATGGCTCATACAAAAGACACTTACAGAAATAATTAAAGGATATTATGTATTCAATTATCTTAACATACAGACAATTTGTACATATGATAAAATTATTCTTAATCATATTATTTTACTAACTAAGAAGTTATATAGGAAGGCCATTATTTTAGATAGTAGAGTAACAGTCTGGCGAGATATTTAACCTAATACACATAACCACCTCTATTACAATCACATTTAATTTAATGGCCACAGATTTACTTTCATTATAAATGTTGACCAATCTCTAATTTAGCTCACCTAGACGTACATAGGCCTGACAAGAGAAATGTACTGATGCTATCCTCCTGCCTAGGTACTTTTAATTGGCTGTAATCCAGAACAAAGTACATCTGGCCGCCTGCCAACTATTGGCACTCGCCCTGTTCATCAAATATGTCGATTTGTATCTTTTTCTTAATTGAAATACTGTTTGCTCTATGCTGTCCGCTTTTAAACACTTCCTTAATCATGTCTAGACATAATGTACTGACACTCTTTGTTGGTTTATTTAGTAAGTATATAGGTATTTAACTATGATTTTTTATAGTGTAAATTGCTTTTTAGTACAAATTAAAAGTACCTAAGTAAATATGGCAGCTGTGGTCATAGTGTTAGAACCAAATAATGTTGTTTGAAATGTATTTGGATGTATTTCTTAGAAATTCAGTGTATGTCACAAAGTATAATTTCTATAATATGTTACCACTGATCTAAATCCCTACTATAATAGCATGCCATCATAAGCCTTTGGACAGATACTAAACTTTAATTTAAAAGTACATTTTTAATTCTGTGTATTTGAAAATGTTGCAAAAGCAGAACAAAAGTTGTTCAGGCTTATTTTTTTTTCTTTTATTATAATTAAATAATAAATTATATTTAATTATAAATAAAAGAAAAAAATAAAAGATTTTATTTTTTGATTTAGATAAATACTAACATATTAGGACAAACTTACTTATACATGGTTTGAATGCCTGTGTGCTTAGGTCCAGTTAATTCACAACAGATTGTTCAACAAACCACACAACCAATGCATACAACACCAAAACCCATATATTATTATAACAGTTCAGTAAAGGAAACATATTTACTCAACAGCACCAACTTTAATTATCGACATATTTGCCTGATACAACACACATCGCATGCTTGTGATTTTCCGTTCAATTCATAACAGTGTGTACAATGTTTGAATGAATCAACTATTCATATTCTAGTTTTTTTTTTATTAACATCCATATCTCATAAATTCTACATTCATAAAATGTGAAATCAATTTGCAGTAATTCAATCCATTACGATTGAGATGATTGACACTGGCTATTAATAATTCATTAGTCCGCTATCAGATGGTGTTCTACGCAGAGTTCTTTGAACTAAAGTCGCAACATCAATCAAGTTGTCTATTTGCGTTGTAAGCGCGGTGTTGCAAGTGCATTGTTCGAATGCTGCAGGAGTCAGCGTGGTTGGCAGGAGTGAACCGTTTCTCGCCTCTAAAACCGTCTTGCAGCAGCCCCGTTGCGTCGGCAGCAAAGAATCGCCGCGACATCTATTATTGGCGGCCAGACGGGAAATCTTTTGTACCCACTATAAATCTACTGGTTGCATTAATTACGCTAGCGGCTTGCACAATACGTGCCAATGCGTTCTAACATGCGCTATTTCAGTGCAACAAGTATGTGCAGGGGAAAATAACGCGCCGTGTTTTGTTGTTTACAGGAAGTCGGCAGTATTATTGGCAAAAAAGGAGAGATTGTCAAGAGATTTAGGGAAGAAGTAAGTTTGGACATTTTTATACCTTTTCAGTCAAATTAAGTGGTATCAGTGGATGATCAAGAATAAAGTAGGTTTAATAATAGCCTAGATCAATCCTAGATGTCGATCTATTGGAAAGTAGATGTTAAATTTTTTGGTCTCTAAACTCTGTTTGAAATTCGGATGTCAAGGAAATGAAAGATTTTTTCCTTTTTTACTAAAGTAATTTAGTCGATATATCAGCCATATAAGACAGTTTGTGAACTCTTAAAGCAAAGCCGAATTCTTCAATATATATATTTATCTTTAAAATACCTAAAGTAATATTATTTTCTTCTTCCAGTCGGGAGCTAAGATCAATATATCCGATGGATCGTGCCCGGAGCGCATCGTCACCGTCACCGGCAACACCAGCGCCATCTTCAAAGCATTCACACTCATATGCAAAAAGTTTGAGGAGGTGAGACTTTTTTGTATTACCGAATGATTTGACATAGTAGGTATATATATACAAGGTGTAACAGAAGGGTGTGACAATATTAAAGAGTATACATATATATCATGTAAGGAGTCATATACCAAAATATGAAAAATTAAATCGCATATGTATATTTTTTACCATACAAAAATTAGATAATATTTTTCACTTGATTTCGTGGCAGCCCTAGCGAGTGATCACTGACCGCTTATTCGATTAGACATTAGATATTAGTTAGTCCTTGTCAAAAGTCAATGAACGCTCAAAATGATAAGATGTAGGGTTGCAAGTCTTAAAGTTTTAATGAAAGTTCAACTTATGATTACTCGAAATCTATGAAACTTAGAATTCTGAAACCTAGTGGGCTGTATTCTATATATACATAGGTATGTATAGTATAAGTATTGTCACACCCTTCTGTTACACCTTGTATATATATACAGTAGTCCAATTTGAGGACAAACTGTGTCAATTTCCTGAAATTTTTACATGAGTTTGTCATATTAATAAATTCTAATTCTAAAGAGAAGAGGCTAATGTATATTATTTTCCCACAAAATTAAACTTTAAATAGTTCACAAATATTATACATATACCTATATCTCATTCAACGCACCAGTAGCTTAAAAGACAACAGGGGAATTTATACAACGCTGCAAACTTTACCGCGCAATAAAAAACACAGCGCGACACAATCTAGACAGTATAGCTTGCTCAACATTTAACATTACTAAGAGAAACATAGTTTAAGAACTATTTTTGACAAGATGGCTCCAACTAATGCAAGTCGAGTATTAAACCCGCTAACGACGACCATGACTGTTGAATTGCGGACACTCAATTACCAAAAACCATTTCGTGCATCGAGCAGGTGGTAACTAATCTAAAAATACCGAGCATACTACAAAAATGTTTGCGGAAATCTTCTAAAACTTTTAGACGGCTTGGAAACAATAAAATCAGCAAGTTATTAGGTCGGACGGTCCCGGTTCAGAGAAATTTCAAATATTCTATTTCAGATTGGAATCGGTGATAGCAATTCGTTCACAATGGATCGCATTACGACATTTGTAAAAAAGTTTTGTATGTTTTATTCGAGTAGGGTAATTTAATGGTTCCGGCCTGTTATTTCGTGAGCTGATACCATATTGTTAGGTAGTAATGTGCTGTGACGAAGCGCAATTACAAATTGATGCTAATGTCGATCGAAATAATGGTTGGAAGTTGATTTCAGAAGCTAAATTAACTTTCTCCTATATGTATAAAAGAATTAAGCACCAACCTTTTAGTTACTTTTGATTAACAGTGAGTAATTGTAATTATAGAATTCATAAGCTTTCGAGTAATGAGTTAAGGCCAAGGTGTAGTCAAAATTTAATTTGTAAATTCTGTAATGTTACGACATCGTTCATGAAACGAGGTTCAGAAGACTATACTAGACTATAGCGATAAATAATCAAAGTTCAACTTTTTTCTAACGTGACTTATATCATTCCATACCAAAAACAAATAGTTTTTTTTCCAAGCCAGCATGGTATATCATGAAACAAATAACACATCTTAACACAAACTGAGTAGCATCTATTTGTCGACCAATTTTATCTATCTCCCTTTGTCAAGAATAATAAAGTTCTCTCCAATTACCTTGTCCTTATATATGAAGCCGTTAAGAATTAAATTTGTTTTAACAACTATCTGCCAATCACTTCCAGTGGTGCTCGCAGTTCAACGAAGGCGGCGGCGGCGGGTCTCGCGCGCCCATCACGCTGCGACTCATCGTGCCGGCGTCCCAGTGCGGCTCTCTCATCGGGAAGGGAGGCTCCAAGATCAAGGAGATCCGTGACGTCACCGGAGCTAACATACAGGTAAGAAAATATTATGCACAAGTAGGCTACGTTATCTCTATACACAAATACCTCCCCAAAGGAGTAGTTTATGGGCTAGTATAGATCTGTATTAATACATATCTGCCACAGGTCAAATCTGGATGAGGCCGGCTAAAGATAGAAGCCAATGGCATATTATGAGAGAGGCCTACACCCAGCAGTGAGATGAAACCAGATGTGATGAATAATCTGCATGTAACTGATAAACCAGCTATTTGTATCAACACTGTATCATATCATTACACGAGTAAAACGACCAGCAGGGCTAGCACGGGCAGAAGACAATATATCCCGAGGGAAAGAAAAGAATTTGTTTCCTCGCTGTCAATTTTGGCACGGAGTAGCCGGGGAAAGTCAAACTGGGATAGATATACGGCGGGAGTAGCATTATAATATTTTATTCCTATTTGGTTGCCATAATTACGAAATCAAATTAAAATGAATACAATGTTTGAATTATGCTTCAAACGTTGTATCAATTCATCTAACCTTCAGAAATGTTCATTCTTTTTATTTTTATTTTATATTTACAGCGGGGAGTGGCGTGATAAAATTTCATGAATATTCCACCATAAACGTCAATGGGATAAATTATATTTCTTTCCACTTTTGTCATAGGTTGTCATGATAAGAAAGGTGGGAATGACACTGTCAGGTGGATAAAATGGGGGAAAGACTATTTATCCTCATGCCGTGCTTGCCCTGCAGTTTTTATTTCGCTTTCACAACCGACGAATCATCGTGATTTTTGGTGTAGTGGTAGAGTCCTGACAGTAACATAGGCTACTTTTTATCCAACACAACGTGAGTGAAGCCGCGGGCGTCCACAAGTATGCGATAAAATGAACGTTTCCTTTTAATACATTTCAGGTGGCGAGTGAAATGCTGCCCAACTCGACCGAGCGAGCGGTGACCATCAGCGGGACGTGCGATGCCATCACACAGTGCATTTATCACATCTGCTGTGTTATGCTAGAGGTAAGCACTAAATTATATATAAATAACATTCTTTAGATTGGGTTGAAAAGTGGTTCTGGAAAAAATGCTATACATGACCTTATTTTAAGATTTTATACAAAACAGATGCGAATGCGAGAATCGCCCCCATTAGTCTATTGTCATAAGCAGGCTGTATCTCATTTACCGTGATAGTTTTATAAACAGTTAAAATGGTTATCCAATTAATAATTTATCGTTGTTGTCGCTATAATGAGAACAAACAGTGACAGGAGGCTTCTATGCAATTTTGGATGGTTAATGTATGGCGAACAGAAGACATTAGTGGTATAGCTAAATTAAACTCTGAATCACACACAATCAGCCTATCCCGGGTTAACACACCGTTGTGCTACTAATAAAAATATTCGGTTCTTAGTGAAAAATCAAATACGTTATAATATTATTTTTTTAATTCCAGAGCCCACCGAAAGGCGCGACGATCCCGTACCGGCCCAAGCCGAACGTGGCCGGACCAGTCATTCTGGCCGGCGGACAGGCCTACACCATACAGGGGAACTACGCGGTGCCGGCGCAGGATGTAAGTACTCATATACTTAAAGAGAAAGTAAAAAAGCAGATTTAATTTTGCGAGGAATCGGTATGAGTTGTCTTGCAAAATAATGCAAAAAAATATATAATATGAAATTTCAATTAAAATTATTAGGATGTAATTGTGTTAGGAATTAGTATAGATTATACGTTCTTATTATATAGTTCTTATAAAAGAATAACTACGTTACAGTAAACGTATTATCCCAATAGGTACACATGGTTATGTATTAGGTTACGCACTATAATCCAGCGATCTTCAAAGCGAGAGTGAATCGGTTCTTATCGGGTAAGCACGCTCCATCTTAGGCCATAGCCTTTGCTTAATATCAGGTAAACTATGGCCAAGTGCAATCCCGTAAAAGATAAAAAAATCTAATACTTCTTTAAAACGCGTAGGATAAATTTATCATTGTACCCACACTGTTAGATGTTGACAAAAAATTTACACCAACAACATCATCGCGATGTGAACAGCGTCGATATAGAAGCACGCAATGATCTAGCTTCGATAAAGTAGCCTATAATGGCGTAAGGTACATATTTAGTTTCGACATAACTACACGAAAAGTGTCGCACATATTTATACCAAGTACATTAAATGTGGATAAAGCAGGACGCAATGTCGTCGCACATAAATATATCTAGGGTCGATAAAGCAGCTCATAAAGGCGTCAGGTAACATCTTCGAGCATCAATCACGTCAATGGCTAACATATAATATTATGACTTAAATTTTTAGGCTATTACTTACTGTCGGTAAAACAGCCCATAATGGCGTCAGGTATATATAAGACTTAGGCTAGTGTCGATAAAGCAGCACACAATGGCGTCCATATACCTATACTGTGGGTTGGGCAGGGCGTGTGCGCGCCCGTTTACCCGCTGCTGGAAATGAAGCCGCCTCTAGTGGGCGCGCTGCCGCCGCACCACCTGCTGGCGCCGCTGCACGACCACCACATTGTGAGTCACCGCCACCAGCCTCATAGAGACCCTCGATCAACCTGACAATTGTTTATTTGTCTTTCTTGAAATAAAGTTTTAATATAAATCATCATCATCATCTTGAGCTCATATAGATACAAACAGTTCAGTAGATAAAAACACCGTACAAAAGTGTCTGTAAGGCGTAATTAATTTTTGGTTTTTAGTTATTTTAGTCCGAAACATGACGAGATAATTTTGCCATCATATTTGACGTGTCATAGCTGGTATAAAAACAAGTATGTAGTATTTGAAAAAACCCATAATTATATTCGATATGTCAACTAGAGTTTCAAAGTATTTGGACAATCACATTTCATTTTTTATCAGGCTGGTGAGTAAAATATATTGTTTATAAATGAAAATAGTCAATTATATAAAATATGTACGTTTTTACATGATATTCCTCTAACTTTATTTCAAGAAAGGACTTCAAAAATTCCAAGCATACAAGTATAATATGAATGAATACCACACAAATATATTCTTAATATAACCGTCTTACTATAATCTGCCTTACCGAATAGAACCATCTTTCGTATTTCTTCTTTTCTCGAACTATTACAACGTTAGTGACCTATCCAGTATACATATTATATAATCTGACTCCAATGCATATTATAGACTCCTAAAACTATACATATCCCAAACTTTGAGTAAATTACATATGTACGTCGCCAAATAAACAATCTATTTACATTACACTGTATTTTTCACTTAATTTATTTTTGTGAAATTTATAAAATACAAATTTAACTCGAATATTACGTATAATTATGTTATTGGTTACACTAACAAGACAAAAAAAAACTAGATCATTCAGTAAAGATCAAAATAGTATGTGTTGTAATGAGAGATTAACTTAATTTATTAAAATAATAAAACTTAGAACAAGGCGTGATTGTATCCACTGTATGCTTCTCTTCTCTATGAGGTTGTTTGGTACTTGGAGTGATGTGAATGGTGCTGCCCCAGTGTCCCCGACTTGGTTTGGATGTGGCGACCCCTGTAGCGGCGTAGCGATAACATTGTACCCCCTAGATAATAGTACCCCGGTGGATTTCTCTATATACCCCCCTTTTTATGCTTCGGATCCAATGTTACCTCTTATTTGCACGAACCCCCTTTAAATCTCGTAGCGTACCCCCGTAGCGTCCTGTGTTAATAAAATATACGAACCTTACAATTAATATTTTTTATTTGTATGTAGCGATGTACTTTTTTAATAGACGTTCAAATGTGTAGACACATTGACAGTTGAAGCTTTATCTGTTTGTTTTCTGGCATCGCCGAGATGAGCCTTTTGTACTGCAAATGCTCGCGCATATTTCAGCGATTTGGAATAAACTACCCCGTATTTGCGCCTCTCCTTATTTTTGCCTTTGAATTGCCTCTCCGACATTTCTCGTTTTTATTTTATTTCACTCTGTCACCAGAAATAATGATGATTAACCATGTAAGCATGGCTTAAGGTTGATACTATTTGTTTTTAGAGTTCAGTAAATGCCTACTTTTGTATTTAACGCGGTGCGTACATGGGCAGCACCAGTCGATAGCTCACAATGTGGAGTTTTGTTCACTTTCTGATATTTGTAGAAGGCTCGGTAGCGAGCATCGTATGTTTAATTCAGACTGGTAAGTTGACTAAAGGCGTGAGCAGACGAGAGCAGTTTGTCTTTCAACTTGCAGTGTCAATATCTGGTTCATTTGTTTTGAAAATGGCCGAAACATTGTCATTGTAAAGCGCAACTGCTTTACCGACGAAGGAGTCTGTTCAAACCTTTTCGTCCGAGTCAAACATACAGCGTTGCTACGAGTGTTCTCATCAATGTAAAGTTTAGTTTGTCTAATGTAGTTTGTACCCAGGTAACCCTATCCAGCGATCCCCTCCCGGCCATGTCAGAGAAGACGAAAACAAGCAGCTGGAGCTACAAATTATTGCATTTTCTTATGTATTCAAGTTGTGTGATTATGAAGGCGCAATTTTATTATGATTAGAACATAAATCTAAAAAAACGAACCGTTTCTAATCGAGGTCGAAAAATACAATATTTAGATCAGTGTTTTTGCACCCATTGAGAATTTATCTATATCAACTATTTGTATAAAAATTTAAAGAAATTAAATAAATATGCGCTTTCCAAATCACGCAACTTACATAACCTAATATCGTTCAATACATACTACGTACAAGTTAGCAAAGACGTTATAACATTATAGATGGGTGGTCTGGCGAAATCCCCGCTAGCCGGCCTGGCGGCGCTCGGTCTCGGCGGCCTCGGGCCTGCTAACACCACGGGACTCAATCCTGCAGGTAAACCACACAAATAAATTGAAATATAAGTGTATGTGATTTAAAAAACATGACGGTTGCCTCATTATCTAAGGTGTGAAAGAAAAACATGTCCTTACTAGTAACAACAGTAAAATAATTTTAGAGCTTTCTACCCTGGGCCTGAGAACTTTCCGAACTAGTTTCCTTTAGGCAAGCGTGCTCCGTTGGGCTATACTCATATTTAATCATAATCAAATTGACCTTCATAATTAAAATAGAAAAATTAAAAACGCACATTCGCTATACCATGTTTTTGGCAAATGATTTCTTCATGTGCCGTTTTTAATAAAATAAACAAATGACAAGGCGTATGGGAAACGTACGCGTGCGTCACTATTACGTTCTGACACGCGTCATGGGCACTGAAATCGTTAATAAATTCACAAGCAATACACAGTTAATGTTGCACCTGTATATTAAGTTATATTTTCAATGACGTTGAGTTGCGCCTGTATCCAGCAGCGCTGGCGGCGCTGGCGGGCTCGCAGCTGCGCACGAGCAGCGCGGCGCGCTCGCAGCCCGCCGCGCAGCAGTCGCACGAGATGACCGTGCCCAACGAGCTCATTGGCTGCATCATTGGGAAGGTAAATATATAGTAAATAGGTTTCTTCTAGGCAAACGTGTTACATCTTAGACTATAGCTTAACATCAGGCAGGCTATATAGTCAAACGTAAGCCTTTGTCGTGTTAAAAAAGAAAAGGTAACTTGAAAATATATATTCTTGGACATTTTACATCAGCGTCATCTACGGGTATCATAGATAAAGATAGTTTGTGATTGTTAGAGTATCTATGTGTCGTGTTAATTTATTCCACGGATATCTCTCATTCTCATTCTCACTCCGAAACCTCATTGGACCACTGAAATCGAGATGGTCATGACATCAACATCGCCACGCTATATATCGCGCCAAAAGCACAAGCAACAAGAACCATTCTTAAAAACTTGTTAGTTTCCAGGCATATTTATAAAGATCAAAGCCAAGGCCGATCTGTTTTAAAAAAACTTTCAATTATGGCATAAAATAGTATGCAATAATACCTAAATTGTTACCTTCGCACTTTCCAGGGCGGCACTAAGATCGCAGAGATCCGCCAGATCTCGGGCGCCATGATCCGGATATCGAACTGCGAGGAGCGCGAGGGGGGCAGCACCGACCGCACCATCACCATCTCCGGCAACCCGGACGCGGTGGCGCTCGCGCAGTACCTCATCAACATGAGGTGAGTGCACTCTATACCTTGTATACTCTATGGACACGCGCGTGGGATGATGTGCGATCACGTTTTTTATTATGTTTTTAAAATTCTAAAACTTCTTTTGTATAGTTTCTTTTCATCTGTCTATTAAACTAAATTCAATCTTATTGACAATGTCAGTATATGATTTCGTCGAAAAGCTCATACCACAAATGTTGATCATATTGAAGTTAGATTAGAAGTTTCTAATCTTACTTCGATTTTATCGACATTTGTGGATGAAATAGATGAATGGATATCTGTGGTATGAGCTATTTGACGAAATCACATACTGACATTGTTGATGAGATTGAATTTAGTTTGGTGCGGCTATCGATCAGGCTGTTTTGTTTATTTCGATAATGTCGTGAGGAAAAAGCGAAACTGTTATTTCCTTAGCATGAGTGAATCAATTAAAACTGACGTATCGCATATCATCACGTAGCAAACATTCATAAACTCACAAGTAACAAGTACCATGACCCTCCCGTACCTTGCCCGAAGTTATTTTGCCAATCTCCAGTCAATACCTTGTGCAATCTCTTTATATGAACTCCCCCACAAATATCCCTCTGATTTTAAACCTTTCGTATGAATTTTGACCAAATATATAGCGACGACTGACCTGAGGTGACAATGGCGACTGTAAAGGTAATATTTGTATTCAATTGTCGAGGAAATTAGAGTTCTATCGCGTTCGTAAAAGGGTTGTATTTCCCTCGCCTCGATTCCTTTACCTAATGAAACTTGTCCCGAGTCCTTCCGACGCTATCGCCTCAATCGCCCTTCACTCGCACTTCACTCGCACCACAAGAGAATGTTTTCACGGACGATTTTAATTTGATAGTTGAATATGTAAAAAAGTTCGAAATTCGCCATGTGCACCTTAATATATTAATTTGGGTACCTATATATATATAAGTAAATTAAAAAAAAAGTTAATTCTCAATAGTCTCGAATGAGAGTAAGGAATCAAATCTATTTCATCTTGTACATAACTTTCTAAGTATTCCAAATCGTTGTGAAAACGTTTTCGTGTGCGGTGTGTTGTGTTGCGTCGCGCGCCTCAGGTCAGCGCGACCCCTCCCGCTCCGTCCTGAGACCGGTCCCTGTCCCAGCGTGGAGCTGCAGAAGGCCAACCTGGAGGGCGGCGCGGGGGGCGCGGGCGCGGGCGCCGGCAGCTCGGGCTCCAGCTCGCCCCTCGCCTCCGCTATCCCCCTGGCGCAGCTGCTCAGCAAGTCCGGGGCGCTGGGCGCGCTGTCCTCCCTGTCCGCGCTGGGCGGGCTGACGGACCTGCTGGGCGGCGCCGCGCCCGCCCCCGTGCAGACCACGGGCGTGCATCGCTCGCACAAGTCCTTCGCCGCGCGGCGCCAGGACGACGACTCGCCTGCCAAGTCGGCCAAGGAGCGCAACAAGTACAACCCGTACTAGACACTTGCGTCGGCGATCTATCGACTAGTCGTATAATGTTCTGTCGGGTCGAGGCGGCGCTCCCCTCGCCGTCTCGCGAACTGATTTCCCAAAGAGCGGCCGACGCCCGCCGGTGGCTCGCTCGCACACGATATAAGCATCATACGTCGTGCTGTTTACTCATTTCACTGGCACATTACATGGCGATGTTAGCGTTATGCAAAAATAACGAAACTTTTCTACAAATTACTTACTGACTAATACAAAAATTAAATTGCAATCGAAGCAATTGAATACAACGTCTGTGAGCGGGTTCACAATTTTAATCGAGACTTCTCTTAGATTTTAAGTCACGTTCGTTTAAGTGATAATTTTAATCATTTCGTTTTTTGAATATTTAAAAATATCTGACATTTAAGTTATCATCAAATCATGTATGTTTAGGTATCATAGTGTTGTAACGATGGGGAGTCGTAGGAGTTGTATAGAAGTAGTCTCGTCGCATTTAATTATATGTAGGCGCCATGTTTAATACAAGGGGGCGAGAATTTGGTGACTCTGAGATCCCTGATCCTATAAACTGGCTCCGATCCTCACCAATTCTCCTCGTCCTTTCAAACCTTTGTATTCTATTGTCTGAAAGCCTTGTGCTAACTAATTGTGTTTATTACTCACTTGCCATGGAGTGTTTAGTTATGGCATTATTTATACACTTTATAATTTGACTATGTTACTTTTATCAAATCAATATTTAATCACTTTGGAGTACTCTGTGTAAGTAACTGTCAGTTGCTTTTCCAGTATATTTACCCACACGAGTTTTACTATTTTTAATGTGTTACAGTTTATCAGCTCTAATCTTTGATAAGTATAACGTATAATCTCAAGGTTTTGGTAAATAAACTTACATTTGTATAAATTTTGAGGCTATCCTTACCCCAAACCCTGTCCTTTCCTACATTTATCCTCTAAGCTAATTATGACAGGACTTTCGATTAGAATTAATTTAGTTCAGCCTCGGAACGAAGTTTTTTTTCTATGAGATTAGCGTGAAAGAATTGGGTGTTTGATGTATTTATATTTATTTGGACGAGTTTTCAGAATTTATTAGTAAGTATCAAATATCCAAAACTTATTTATAAGAATATGATTTAAGAAATATTTAGAAGAAAAAGCCTAAGAGGGTGGGACTGATTTATTTTGTTGCTCGATAGACTGCGGCGAGATCTATTAGATTTTAATAAAAAATACCATCAAATGTGTATTTTCATTTTAAAGTTGGAGTATAGTAGTATACGATCAGATATTTAGGCAAAAAAGCAAAAAGTCGGTTTAGAAATATAAATTTTAGGTTTTCATTCATTTTTAAAACAGGAAAGCATTCGAGTAATTATATGTGTTAAGCATTTTAAACAATATAAATTATCTGCAGGGTGGTTTCACGAATTCAACTATACTCAAAAATTATCTCGAAAATGAATAGCCAATCATGACGTCTTCACTGACGTATTTTAACCAATGAGAGTGGTTTATTATTCAAAGAAGTTCCAAGAACATCTATGATTGGCTTCACGTTTTCTAAAGTATAACCGAATACTACGAATTTGTGAAACATACCGCTAAAGGGTTAAAGAAGCCAAACAGTTATCTAATCCAAAATTCGTAAAGTCAAACGTTTACGATTTAAACCAGAGTAAGAAATTTAACACGGTTCTTCGAGAGATTTAGAAAGTGCGATTTCGACTAGAAATCTTGACAATAGTAGGATACATAGAAGCTTTATTCTGCTGTAGACAGTCGCTTCGCGTGTGAATATTGTAAGGTTTTAATTAATTACTACACAGGGTGTGTTTAAAAAAAAACATTTTTAATACTGCTCTGATGACGGTGTCACATGAATCTGCGTTTTAGTATAAGTATTGCTTTCTTACTTATATTTTCCTTTTCTAAATCGTAGTTTTAACAAAGTGTCGTAAATTATGGTAATATATAAGGTTAGGCATTTCAATTATATAAATGACTACAGAGAAATCGGAAATCAAATATGATTCATGTGACAATATAGATATTAAAAAAATCAATTGCGAAGTTGTTTTATGTAAGATTAATTGATCAAGTTGAATACCAGTTTGACTTAAAAGCTCTCTGAAAATTTTATAAGTATTCACGAAGGACGTACGTTTATTGTAGATAATTGATTGTGAAGTTGACGAAGATAAAATTTACAAACATTAGTCTAATAGGAAAAACATCTTATTTCTCAACGTAGTTGGTGCATCTAAACCGCTAAGATATAATGGATAGTTGCCATAATATATCTTATCATTAATTAAAAAACTAACTAGATTAAGAATTTACTTGATTTATATATATTTTATACATTATATCATGGCATGATTAAACAGCTGTATTTATTTCATATTTCAAATATCTTTTTACAACTGTTAGTGTTAGTTCGACTTCTACAAAACGTGTATTGTCTTTATAACTAAGTTTTTAAAGTAGTCTTGAATGGATAGAAAATAACTCTTTTTTTAATTCGATGACACGGAAACAAGTGCTTAAAACTTTTGAGAATACTACTACCTATTTACTGAATAAGTTTTTTAAACAGTTCAGGAATTATTTAAGCACTTTTTAAACAAAATTAGGTTCGTTCGACTAGAAATGCAATGAAGATTGTCATAGTCTTGTAGACATTTAAATTTTTAACAAAGTCAGTATTGCAGTTCAATACAAATTTAAGACTATTTGTTACTATATGTACCATAGTATGTTCATGGAGTTCTCAGCTAAGATATCCGATAATAAAATTTTATAATGATGTCTTATTCGAAGATGTATCTCTTAAATTGGGTGTTAAACTTGTGTGTATAGTTGCATACACAATGGTACAAATAAGAGTTTTGAAATAGTTTTCCATTTTATGTATTGCGATAAGAATTCGAGCGTTTTAAATGAGTAGGAGATTAATTATAGGCTTGAAATGACTCATCTTTGGTAAAATGGAGTTTTACCGCCATCTGTTGAGCGCATAGCGGATTGTTACAGCGTGAAGTATAATAGTCAGCTAAGTTTTACGTATTTCGTATGTTTGGACTGTTTGTATTTAGTGATACTTTAGAGAAGACACGTGACCGTCTTAGTTTAGTGAGCGACATAGTCAAGTAGACGGCGGGCACGCAACAAGACATTTTAATTAGTGCGAATTTAAAATTGAGGTCCAATTCGTATGTTTCTAAAAGATAGGCCCTTAAGACGCAACAATGTAACTTTATCATTTTAATCATGTTATTTTCTAATTCTAGACATACAGTGTCGTATTGTTTCCGGTTTCACATTAATCGCTAGAAGTTTTAAGCAAAAGTGTATTGTTTAATGTACGTCTTAATAAAATAATAGTTTAAATCGGTTTTTCATTTAGTCCGTGTGTATCTGAACTAACATTGTATTTGCGCCTCAAGCACAGGTAAATGAGGCATAGATCCAAGTCCTAGTGCGCACCTACACCCTACCCAGGCCATATCCTGCGATACCTGTATCGATGTCTGCTCCGCGACCTTCCCACAGCTCACCGGATCATCCAATCTCCCGGTAAGACTTCCTTTACATTACTTTGAGCCCCTACAGTCCGCCTGGACCCATACACGTCTACTAATATATCTGCTTTGATTTCACCTGAGACTTGTTCCTTCCATTTCCAAGTGGTCCAGTGTCCGTGCAGTATACAGTCGCGCTGCGGTCAGACCGGTGCAGTACTCTGTGTGGTGTTGCAGGATCACCATGGAGACGGCGGGGCTGCCGCTGCCGGGCTACCACTACATCGCGCCCAACCACATCGTGAAGGCGCCGATCCATTGAAGCGCGGCGGGCGGCGGGCCGCGGCCGCTGCTCTGCCGAGCCCTGGCGCCCGTCTACTTCCTCAAGTGACGCCTCGCCGCGCCTCCGCGCGCTCTCGCCGGACGTATGTTTACATTTGTTACGAGTTTATAAGTATTTTAGATATTCTTATATTTATTCTCCGCTGTACGTACGTATTCGATTGATCGGTGCGATGTCGCACGTATCCGAGGGGCTTAGGGACTTTATGAATATTGTGAAAAATTGAATGACTGAGATTTTAAAATTTTGAACCACGCGCGGGCGGCGCCGTGCCGCCGTCGGCCGCGCGCGCCGCTCGCGCGACTAGCGTCGGGGAGCCGAGCTGATCGAATTTATTATGGAAGTAAGCGATCGAGTATATCAATTGTGGATTTATTTTTGAATGACATCAGTACTGATCACAAATGTTCAAAGTATATAAAGGAGCGTGTATGCACATAGCAGTAGTCGCGTACGGAGCTCGGGCCGCTGCGTAGTATTAGTGTAGCGAACAGAGTGAGAGGGTTAAAGACAATATTTGTAAATAAATAATCGTAATGACCTGGCGTATAGGTGTTACAGTAAGAGCCGCACGGCGATACGAAACCGGTGGGATCAAATCCTTTAAGAAACTTACATTAAACGGAGACAGAGGCGAACGTGGACATTTCATATTAAACAAAAGTCGAGGTAAGAATACAAAAAGACGTTAGTTGTAAAATAGTGTTGCTAAATGTGATAGTCTTCTAATTTATTTTACTTTGAACTGTGGAGATCTCTCCGAGGACACATTGTGTGACGTCGGCTGCTAGAGAAATTGACTCGAACAATATATAAATATACAAATGGGAGCAAAACCAAAGATTGTTGAAGTTTGTTTAACATTAATAATGTTGTGGATTTATGCTAAATTATTGTCAGAGTAGTTAATGTTTAGTCATTTAATGTGAAACGGTTTATTTTGAATTATTTTATTACCCTCTCCGGACTGCTCATCGTATTTAGTCTAGATGGTCGTATAGATAGTCCTGTGCTAATCTACAAACAATATTTCAAAAAATAATAAAAAAAACTAGGCTCGGTAAGTAGTGTAAGGTAATATAGGAGCGGCAGCTCAGTAGCTCGCTGCGAGTTGTAGCCACGGGTCGTGAGTTGCTGTGAGTCACGAGTCGAGAGTCACAGCTACGAGTCGTGAGTCATAGCTGCGAGTCGCGAGTCATCACCGCGAGTCGCGAGCAAGTGCCAACGAGAGCTTCAAGATACTCGTGTCGCTCGTACGGTTAACGTTTTATCTCTTGTATTTTTTAAATACGATTTTAAAGTCGATTAAGATCTGGCGTGTCAAATTTTGAAATCATTAATATTATCCACTATTTACTTAGGTATTAATTTTGCACCCTAGTTATAAGATATTGCAATTAGATTTTGAATAGTCGAGACATATCCCTTTACACGAATATCCTCAAGTCTTCCCCTTCTGTATTTTCTGTAATGACGGAATGAATGTGCCAAATTGTATAACGTGGAGTGAATGAATCTGTTTTGTGCAGAATTGGAAACGTATGTGTATTTAATCTTTTCGTGTATAAAATTATGCTAGTCAAATTTTTCTAAAAGACATTATTGAAATTATATTAATTCTAGTCAAAATTTTATTTGAATCGTTTTGCTTTTACTTAGAAAATTACTCGTTCGAATATTTTATTTTAACCTATCTCGTTTCAAAGTTCTAAATTATGTTTGTGTGGTCTCGCTTATTAAAATTAAAATAGCAATAAAATTTTGATAAAATCAATTATTTATAGTCGTAAATTGCAATTAAGAGGATGTATAGAGCTTTGTAAAGTAAGTACCACACAGGTTTAGAGGTATTCGATAGTGTAACTGACAAAGTTTCAAGTATATAGTAGGTATACATTATACTAAAGAGAAGAGATTAAATAGCTGTGATTCATGTTGGGAGTGCACTTTTATGCACGTGTCGAAATGCTATTTTGTGAAGACTCCCGCGCTGGTACTTCTTAACACTGAACTTAACGTTATGTAACTATATCTATTCTTCATTAAATTTTAAATATAATATAGTTTGTGTAAGAAGTTCCTGCGCCAGAGTCATTGCTTTGCCAATAGACGCGGGATTTGTTAGAAACGGCATAGCGTAGATGCTTGTAGATGGACTCTGCTACACGGTAGAGCAAGAGGTAGACAGACGGGCCATATTTCAGAGTATCTAACCGGAACAAAATATTTGAAATTCAAACTTAACGGTCGCAAATGTATAGATAGTAGCGCCATCTCTTGGCCTTGCAACAAAACTAACCTATACATTTACTACCTACCGTACAAAGTGACTATTTATTTTCGTAATCCGCTTAGATACTCTGAGCAAAAAACTATATATTATAAAAAAAAGTATTAGATCATCGGTGTCGTCAATATTAAAACTTAGTACAATGCAATTAAAAAAATACTTAAAAATAAATTAGCTAATAAAGTAGAATTAATTTTTTCTCGTGTATTTCGTTCGTTTATATTTTATGATAATCACAGCAAACAATATTAATCTTTATTGTACTTGTATTTAGAAGATATAGTTGATTGTTCATTATTGTTACTGTTTTGATTTGCTCAATTTTCTGAATGTTAACGTAAGCTAGGCTTCGGAAAATATGTTTAGTTTGTTATGTTGTTTCGATAAGCAATATTTGTTGTGTACAAACCGCCCTCGCAACCGAAGGCAGAACATAGTTCGTATCTATCATTTATTTCATATATTTCTTCATTTTATCTTAAGTTGCTGGCCATAATCATATATTGTAAGCATATTATTGTATAAGTAAGCAGCAAATACTATCGAGTATGCTTGTAACAATCAAATCATTTATTTTATAATAATTTAGATCTAGAAAATATATCTACAAGTTGTATGTTAATAAGAGAATGCTATTATAATCCGGCAGTGCAGTGCATATAACTCGACCACTGAACCACCAAGCTTATTAAACAACACTATTTACTTATTTTCTATTTAATTTCATATATATAATCATTATTAGCCTTTATTGACAGGGTCGATTATATTGAGATGTGTATAAAGATTTCAAATTTTAGCAAATTATACACTTTATGTATTGCACCCTTTCTCAATAACGATATTACAAAAGTAAAATTCGAACATATTTTATCTGCACTAGTAAAAATATAAGCTGCTGATCAAAATATAGTTTCTATGACAGGTTTTATTTGAAAACATACAGGTTTTGAAAAAATGGGTAAAAAAAAGGGTTGTGTAGTTAACTAGGCAATATACATTATGTATAACTCATTTTATTTTATCTACAATCTACACACTCAATTATGTAGATATTTATATATTTTTCCCATTAAAGAATCAGGGTAAGCTGTATAGTTACAACAAACATTTACTGAATTATTTAAAGCAAGTGCACATTTTGTTAGTGCAACTCTATAATACATTCTAAAAACAATATTTTATCGTGATCGAATGTGTAAAAAAGTTATATGGACCTAAAATATGCGGTCCACAATTCTATCACACAACCATTATAAGATCATCGATTACTAATAAAATTATATTCCATCACTGCACAGTATAAATAATATAAATCATTATGTGCAACTTTTGTAAAATATTTCATCTGAAACAAACTTATAACTTATCCATTTTATAGCATTAAGCCTGTATTCATTTCACATCTTATTTAGTGTTAAAATTAGTAATAATTGACTGAGTATAGTTAAGAATACAATCTCGAAAGTCAAGTTCTGATACACTGCTGCAATTTCAATAAGCATTTATTTTTTAATTTGAATATTTTTCATTGCATAAAAATCATTATCAACATATAAAGCACATATCTGACTCGCAAAGAGTAACATTGGATTGATTTGTATAAATAACAATAGAGTTACTAATGTGTATTTCAATCGTATTATATTCAATGTTTGGTCGATGATTGCACAGTTTATTCAATGGGTTAAAGGTGTATTGCTGTTTGCCACCGCGCTGCATAGATGGCGCTGAAGTATCATATTGACAGCGTTGGTAAAACAGTTTATTTCTGCACTGCGACGTCATATTTAACTCTTAGTTGCGGATCATGTCATAGTAATGCAGCCTTTACAATCGGATTCTACAATCTAAGAGCTTATTAATCTTTATTAAATTGTTATCAAAGTTTTGTATTATTAAGTAGATATCTGTGCCCCCTGCAAGCTCTCAGCTTTATCTACCGTAGATATTCGCGGCACGTTATCATTTCTTTGTAGGGGGTTCTACAATAGCTAGCATAAAATATATGTTATTCTACAATAATATAATTATGTCATTAATGTGTTTGTGTGACATGAAAAGAATCATTTTATTGGACCACTTTAGCCTGGATACTCAAATGTGCATAGTTGTAAGCTCTGGATTAAAAAACAAGAGGTTTTCGAATTAGTTTCGAAGTATTAAGTGTGTTTGTTTTATTAATAAACTAATTTGTATCAGTTTTAGACCACAAATAATTTGGCTTTATTTTTATAGCTAATTACTATGCACAATTTTGTCAATTACCAAGAATTAGGACACACGTCATATCTTGCAAATATCACTGTAATGTCGACATATCTTATCATTTGTGAATTGATTAAATGTTATATTTCTTATAAATGTTGTACTATGGTTACAGTATGTAGGAACTGCAATCCAAATTCATTTACATATGATATGACTTAATGTTTGTTTTCATTATGTTAATTCAATAAAGTGTGTAAATAACATGTGAGTTTTATTTTATTTACTTACCTGTTAAGAGTACAGCCCCTAAAAGAGTAGCAAATTTCGTATAACGTTACCTATGCACCTATAGAATTACGTGACAGATCGCTCCGCGGATCAAATCTCATAGGTACATTAGTCTTTCTATTCTATTGGTATCCATCATGAAAGTAAAACGAGACATAAAAAAAACATTAATCTAGCTGTCGATTAGCGCGCTACCAAAATTTGTTATTTTTCTAAAGGTCAGTTCAGATCTCTTCATAATTATAAAGGAAAGAGATTAAGAAACTTGGCAACATTTTTATGATCTTTCGTGACCACCTAAGTAATTCCCGTCGCGGTTAGATCGTCGATCCTATGTATAGGTGCTTCCCTAGGTTGGTAGACGTGATGAAGACCCTAAATGGTTTGAGGTACAGAGGTTACAAGGAACCATTTTCCCGTGCAAAGTACATTTAATAAATAATGTTGCTAAGAGATGGCGCCACTAAACTGTAAGTCCCAACTGTTTCTGTACGGCAGATGCCTTTAGTGCAGTTTGAAAACTTTAACGTATTGTTGGATAGGTAATTACTCTTATTATGCAGGCATATTTATAAGAAAAGATGTCTTACAGTTGTAATGTATATATCATATAAGTCCGTAACATTTAAATTTGATAACAATAATTGCCCTTGAGTCGTTACAGTAGTTTCGTTGATATTTACTGCTAGAAATGGTGTAAGCAAGTCCAAAAGTATTACTTGCTAGAATCTAAGTTAATTTAATCCAGGCTTATTTATAGTTTAGTAATATTTTATGTGTCTAATATTTCTGAGGAATGCCGCACATTAAGTACCTAGGTAACAGTGCCAGTTTTACTAGAAATTAATGCAATTATTTCTTTTAGAATTTTATTGTACTTATTTTTAACACTATTTTAGTACGCACCTACATATATTAAAATAACTTGTTTGTCTATTGCATCAGTAGCTATCAATAGGTATTAACGTTCAGGCTACCTATGCGAGCCATGCTAAACTATGCAATACCTATCGAGGGCATTGTGCTATGGTGTTGGCGCCATAAAAACTCGGTCAGTAGGATCCTTTGGCCATAATAGCTGCGCGACACTTCTAGGGCTGTTCCTGTTAACCCTAGTATACCTACCCTGGAAATTAAAAAATCGACCATGAGTGAGTTTTTAATTACTAAGTTTTCTTTTTTATACAATTTTTTTTTATTACTAGCTAGTAAATTGACCAGATAGTTGTGTATTGATATCTCAAAAGCTTCACCAAATGATAAACAAGAATTATAATAATTAAACAACATAAACAAGAATTCTGCGTTAGAGCGTCTTTACGTCGTATGGTGGGTACATGGTAGCTAAAAGCTTGCTTTTGGCGACGAAGGAAAATAAAAACTGCATACTTACCTACTAACAAACAAACTCACACCTTATGATAAGAGTCACGATGATCCACTCCGCATCATCTAAATTAGATAAGAAGTAAGAGAAAAGTAAAAACCTAAGACGTATACGCAAAGTAATAGCATAAAATAGTTGCATGTCTGCATATTTGCCTGCGTTATTTAATTGTAGACGTTTATTTAATGTCATTCGAGATGTAAGTACTTCTCTATCCCATACAATATCCATAAATTGAATTTAAGAGTGTAGGTAGGTATTGAGGTTTCGAACTTAGGATTTCATACCAAGGACATTTATTTAGTTCTAGGACTGAAATAAGCCTACATAGGAACAAACAGAATTCCTCCAGCTATTCCTAGACTGTGGTTCGATATCGATAAATATTTCAATAGCCATCGCTCGATACCTACGTGGAAGCTTGTTCGTATAATCTTAGCATGGGTATTAGCAAATCTTCAAATAATTATATATCATTAAACTCGTAAGCTCTTAAAGTCATTTATTAAAATTTTGAAACTACGGTGTTTTTTATTACAATACCGCCAGGGCACATTTTACCATGTGTCAGATTTAATAAAATAGGTGTATTGTATTGTATACCGTTTTCTTACCAATATTAACATTAATTAATGTTCCAATTTACCTTCTTTACATTCATTCATCCAACTCAGTGCTACACTGACTCTAATAAGACTAAATTCTATTCTTGACGCCTGATGGATTTGTAATAAAAAGCATTTTCGGTATCTTAAAAAAGATTAGATTTTTACTAAGAACTGAGTTATCTAAGTATCGCATTATGTTTAACAAACGTTGTGCAAGTGCGCCTCATAGTTTGTGTTGAATTATAATAATTGTAAATATATTGAGACATATTCTATGTCTATGTTTGGGTAACAATGCTCACATCCATGTGTGCTTTGTGGGTCTAAAACATCATTGTGTTCTCTCAGGAATACGACTGTGTTTACGCATGACAATGTCTCAACCCTTTGATGGAGGGCTAAACATAAAAAAGTGCGCCTCAGATTCACACCGTGAATCTGTTGTGTCCATGCTAACCCCAGCATATACTGACGTCGATGAACTTCTCATTTCGATCAACTGTCGCACTATTTTTAACCATTTGGTTAGGCTTAAACCAGACTAGTTAAATTAAAGGCTTTGGTTTGTAATGGTTTGGTTTAACAAGTTCCACTGATTTACTTGTAAAGAAAAAGGTTATCTGTACATTCATATATAGTTTCTGAATAATGTTACGTGCGTTATAAGTTAATTCCAATAAATAGTAATGTTTTATAAACAAATATATAGACAGATTTAAAAGCGAGTGTGGCTCAGCGGTTCCAGTGGTTGCTTTTCATTCAGACGCATCCTGGCTCGAATCCGGCCCTACACCATTGACTTGTACTGTCAAGTTAAGTATAGATTTTCACTCGCTTAATGGTGAAGGAAAACATAGTGATCGTGACATGGTGTCTTCCGTGGAAGGACCTGGGCGCCTACCACGATGTTTCTGCCAATGAGAACTCCCCTAACGAATTAATTCTGTGGGGGAGTCACGACCCTCAGTCATGAGGAAATTCGACTTAACTCTCTTTTGGCACAAAATATATATGTAATCGTTTATTTTGCATTATACTTATTGCACAACATCATAGTTACAAGGAACATGAAAATTTTCACAAGTATATACAGCTTTTTATATATGTTTACAAGCCAATACAATCATATTAATATATATATTGTCATACGGTGTCTGCAATAAGTAGGACATGTGCCCTGAAAAAGAGCAAGTAAATACTCTGATTGGATCCTGCCATGAACAAAGAGAAGTGTAATAGTTAAGTGGTCACTTTTATAATCGAGATCGAAGATATGGTTGCTTGGCAGCTTGATATTATCGCAGTTCACGCGATTCCATGACCTCCGCTAAATTGAAGAATGAAGCATTAAATTAGAAAAATAATCGGTGATAATTATAGGTATATTTGTGATGTAAGAGTACCTAATTAAATATCGTTGTATTGATGTCTGATTATATTAACAGCACATGATTGACATGAGTGTTGCAAACTCAAATGTTGTCAATTTTCAAAGCATTGGACTCTGTGATATATTTTAATGTCTGCTGCTGAGAAATACGTGTTATTTGTCTCATGGAAGCGTTCAGAAGTAGGCACATATGTATATGCTCCGTTTCATTTCGATGGTTGTCCCATCGATCATTAACTACGGCGGCAGTTGCTTGATTTTGATTATCGTAAACGAATGTGTCATTCCGCCGAGGCAATGACTTAGTGAATGCAAGTGATGCTCGCTCGCAGCTGACGTCAGGCCAGGCTGGCACTGAGCGTGCATGGATCGCGGCGGGCGAGCGTCGCAGCGCGCATGCTCGCCACTGCGCCACTCGCGAGCGCTGCCCCCTGGCGGAGCGCCGCCGCAGTGAGTTGCGTAACCGAGCCACACTCGCCTCTCGACGCTCGCCGAAAACTTTCTCCCCGCGCTCACGCCATGAAGGGACGAAAACCGACATAAACTTTCCCGCCGACCTTTTTGTTTGGGATATTTTTTTATCGCTTGCCTTTTGTTTAGTTAGTAAGTTCGGGAAGTGCTCGGATGTCGCCGGCCGTGCCTCGCTGTGGACGTCCAGTGGAGTGTTAGTTTGCTTTGTTTTGCTTTGCGAGTGGTACCTACCGGCGCTGTGGGACTGCTCGTGGGACAATCGATACCGCACCACCACTATGTAAGTCACTTCTCCTACCTACTCTAGTATTAAATATTCAAATACGGAGCCTCTAGTCTCTACTTTGTTAAAGTTTTATGTAACTGCATAGACATTTGTCAAGAAAAGCTTCAACCAAAGTTTTATTGAGGAAGATTGTCATATGAATACTGTCATCAAAGCAACGGTTTTTTCAAGGTGTTTTTCTACTGCGCGTCCGCGCATATTTGAAGACGTTTGAATTAGTCGCGAGAAATTTGAATGCTATGTGTTTTTTGTAATATTTTTAGTCCCATGTTGTTTGCATAATATCTAAGTAGGTATACACATTTTTTTCATTAAAGTTATGTAAGTCAGAAGCCAAAAAGGCAGTTTTTACTTTTTCTTTGTTGACGTAACAGTGATCCTTGTTACACAATCGACCGTACTATGTAAGCGGCAATACTTTAAGCTCACAACGACATCAAGAAGGACAAAAGGTTACATAAAACATCACATACTCTCCTTGCCTACTTATTTATGTCCGTAGACAGCTTACGGCCGGCTACGAAATTCGTAGACAGGGTGGCGTAGCTGCTAATGCTACGCCGTAGGAGACTTTACAAAAATTGGTATTTGGCCAAAGTGTGACGTAGGTTCTTTAGAAAACTAGGTCAAATAAATAGGTCTGGAGCCGGTTCACTAAATGCTTACGTCATCGTCTGTAACATTACATTAGGTAGGTACATTGTAAATGTTAATAAGGTACCTAATATTCTGGTACTGTTAACACAAAGGCTTCGATTTGATTGTTCTTTTTCAAATTAGTTTTATCTAAATGGAATAGTATTATATAGGCCATTTGCTGTATATATATGTGTGTGTCTCTATCAATCCTTGTATGATGGAACGTATGAATAAATGATGTTGAACATAAAATATGGCCAAGTAGTCACGCAGCTGTTTTCATTATTTTCTTTTTATGACTTCCGCACAAAATTCACATTCAATATGGTTTAATACATATCTGACTGTCGTTTGATTTTGGTGATATGCGATTTTTATGTGCAGAATACTCCGTATTGTAAAATGTCTTTGTGCCTTATAAATAAATTATCATAAACGGTTTTACTTTTTTAATCTTAAATTTACATCAAATAAAAATACGACGTTAATTTATTATTCTTATGCACCTAAATATTACAATATAAAACATACTTCTATAGTTAATGAAGGTCTCTTAATGATTGCTAAATGTATAAATAAATAAAACGCTAAAGCCCCTTTTATTCCAATCACCGGTGGTGGTTTAACGACATCTAACATCGCCGACCACATCATAAAAACACTAGTTTGCTTTTCATTAGCAATACGTTTTGACATTACATTGGGTGAATTGTGTTGCCAGCAACTAAAACATTTGATTTGTGTGTGTGTGTGATCGAATGCTACTTTATTTCATTATAATTATGTACTTATATAAACTCTTGTTTAAAATGTAGATATTCGGACCAAACACATTTAAATACATAGTTTTCTGACATTATTAGAGTAAATCGCAAACTCACAAATTATGAGTTTTGAGACCACTCTATAAGCTTTGTCCAGATGTTATCACCTATACATATATTATAACTGATTGCCAAAGTTGTCAATTTAACACATACAAGGATATTTGTAGAGATTAGATCAAATCATTTCCATAATCACTGTAAATAGGTAAATGAAAATATATAGTGAATAAATAATCCCCAATCAAAAATAATTTTCAACCACAATCTCAGATTTTCTTATTTTTACATTTTTTCAATTTCTTTAAAGAAGAATTGAGTGTCTAATTCTATTATTAAGGTGTAACTGGTCACACTGGTGAAGAACCTCTTGTTTGATGAAGGCCTCGTAAAGTCAAAATAGGCCATCGCCAGCTATGGATCAGGCTTGTCCGCTGTCGTTATAAGCTTTATGTTGATTAAAACGCGAACGGCAGTGTTAAAATTACAGCTATGAGTGCTGAACAAGAGACATTCATTTATTTTGTTTATGTCTAATTTTTTTTAGAAGCAACTTTGTACGGAAGTATAAAAAAATACAAAAATAATGTATGATTTGTTTGAGACCTTATAATACCAGTATATTGAACTAGTGGGTGCTCGCGGATTCGCTCGCATTGAGAAGTAAATCTTGCATCCCCTATTGTACCCCTTTAAAAGTGGCATGTCCAAAAATTCTTTCTTAGTTGATGCCTACGTCATATCATCTATCTTCATTCCAAATTTCAGCCCAATCCGTCCAGTGGTTTGGGATGTGCGTTGAAAGATTACTATATCAGTCAGTCAGTCAGTCACCTTTTAGTTTTACATGTTTAGATAGATGAACGCCATGATGGTCTGTCGAAGAGTACAAAAATATTTACTTCTAATTTATTTTTGTTTAAGTATCATTTCCAATCACAATCTATTATTTATTACATCGCTAACTTAGCTTAAGTTAGCGATGTTAGTTTGTAATACAGATAATAAAAAAAAAATATACAACGTCAGTCATATTCTGTATGCTAAACTCTCACTAAAAATATCTAGGTATCTTATATATCAGTTCACCATCATACATCTTCAAAATATGATACCAATGTTATTTGTTACTCTTTTGCAGGAAACACTGAGATGACATTAATCCTCTAAACACATTAATGTACCTATGTAACTTCAATGATTGACTAATTATGTAACTCTCGAATAAGTCTAATCAGAAGCCTAATTCCCTGCATAAGTTTTAATCAGCCCAGTTAGGCTGTATTGTGAGATTGTTTGCACAAAGAGCTTAAATTCGTGACGCCAGTGCCTGGTTCAGGTGAATCTCGACCTAGGAATTACAATGAAGAGACTCGCTTTTGTAAACCAGTTTATTTAGCTTGAAAATAAGATTTTGCTTGCAAATAAAACAGTGGTTTTACAAATGAGAATAGTTATTAAATTCCGCTTTAAAAAGTTTAATTGATGTACCTTTTCAATTTATATTATGAAACATTTTCTTTTTTAAGTTTTAGACTACATAGACTACGGCATAGTTAGAAGAGATTTTGGTGATATTTTTGTTTGTAAATTGTACATAGTTTAATCATTGTTATTTAATAAAGATATTTTGAAATTGAATTGAATTTGGTGATAAAGTCTTCAGTGGATATTAAAGTTTATTGTAATTATATATTTTAATTCGATAAAGATATGTTTGCAAAGTTATTTTATAGGCATAAATATACTTACTTTCCAGCATCCAATAAACAATAATTGCGTTGACACTCTCACGCTAAGTTCATCAAAACAAGCATAATCACGTGTAAATTAATTTTTTTCATAAAGTTGCGGATCGAGTACCCAATCTACTCTGTTAGAAAAGCTTTCAAAAATTCCCCACTGAAAAAGCCAACAAGCTTACGAGGCGTGAATATTTCCGCAGGTATCTTGAACCAAGCGATAGTACCACTTCTGATGCTTCAGTATTTTCATGATTCTCTTCCGGAAGAGCTGAAAAGCTATTGTGTGTATACGATTCGTTTTTGTATTTAAATGTGCGTGTTGCTTACTGCGCATAGTGTTTAATAAACAGTTCATATACTTATCTTATTACCTACCAATTCACATCCTACAACTTTTGTGTTATTTATTTTATCTCTTCTATTTCTTTTGTAAACCACGTCCTCCGTTATCCTTTATTCATTTCCCTCCATCCAATGGTTGTCTGGAAGAGATCGCTTTTAGCGATAAGGCCGCCACTTGTGGCACTAGTATAAGTTATGTTTAATCTATTTCTTTGTATTTTATTTATGTTTCGTGTGTTACAATAAAGAATATTCTATCTATCTAAAACATTATAATATCACAATGGATATAAGCTGTCCAAACAAAGATGGTATAACACTACTTATTTCAATTGTGTCCCTGTTGCTACAATATTAGGTATAAATAGTTGCGCATATTAAAGACAATGTACGTTTTAAGCCTAAATCATACTGTGAATCAAATAGAGATTCACCGTTCCCAACCCAAGGGCCCAGTTTCCTCTGGGACGAGTTTCATCGCATTCAATTACGTCCATCCACGGCCTCAAGAGACATCCCTAATCTTGTTTAGGCACTTGATCAATCTTGTACTCGATTACTTCAACTTCCGGTTAATGTAAGAGGTTCTGTAGGCGATAATATTGATGAATTGTCTCGGTAATAAAATTGTAAAATACCCTTCCACTTAAAATATCAATTTTGTGAGTAAACCTTTAAATTTATCAATGTCTCAACAATTTTTTTCACATTATCTCATATAAAATTACTTATGTCTGTCGTTGCATCTTTAATTAAGTTGTACCATTAAACCTAGCAATCGGTTTTTGGGTAAATTTTAATCCTAAAAGCTACAAGTTTATATCACAAATTTTCAACGACAATCCTCTATTCACCGATTTATTTCATCCTATCAAAATATTGTCAGTTAAAATGTATCTCATAAATAGAAAGATAATTCTTTATTGTCACACCACTTAGAAAACAAAAATAATAAAATTACATACAGAAACTACTCTAGTGCCACAAGTAAACTTATTGCCAAAATCAATCTCTTCCAGGCAACCATTGGATAAAGAGGAATTAATAAACCATGAGCAAGAATGTCAAAAACAATTCTATTCCCTACAGCCCAACGTGTCTGTGTATTGACTTTGTTTTGGCTCTATTTAAAAATACACTACAGCGCACATGTATGCTGGCACCGCGCTCAACACGACAATTACTCATGAACAGTTGTATCACTGACTCATTGGATACTCGATATAACTAGAATGTGTTTGTATGGAAGTTTTATTTATCAAACTACCAATAGTTTAAGCTCTTCGTAAGGAATGCTTGATCTTTACATATAGATAGTTTATAAAATCTTTATTCTGTAAAATCAAGGAAATTATGAGACAACTAGTGGGTGCTCGCGGCTTCGCTCGGATTAAGAAGTAAAACTTGCATCCCATATTTAAACGCCTTTAAAAGAGGCATTTCCAAAAATCCTTTCTTAGCGGATGCCTACGACACAGCATCTACCTTCATTCCAAATTTCAGCCCAATCCGTCCAGTGGTTTGGGCTGTACGTTGATAGATCACTATACCAGTCAATCAGTCAGTCACCTTTGAGTTTTATATAAATAGATTTAGATAGATATGTCTTAAATTTAGCTAAAAATATAGCTACGAACACTAAAAACACTGGTTTATTTTTATTGATTGCTCGCATTAATAAGTCTCTACAACTTTTCTACTTTTTGGGTGAGCTCAATGTAAGTCCCTATTTTATATTTTGCAGCTATCAAAACCTACAATACCTAACCCAATAGGTCACAAGCTAGGTCACAGATAATCAATTCAGTTACCAAACGAATCCATCAATAAACTGAACAAACGAGAGCTTTTAACAACTCGTTAAAACTGAATTTTGATATTCAGCAATCAAGCTTCAAATTTAACAGCCGGTCGTTGCTACTGTTTCAAAATGGGCGATTAAATAGGATTGATTTTACTTTCATTCTATGAATAAGGTCCAATTGCTTGGAGTAAAATATTCAGGTACAAATTGTGAAAAAAAGAATTTAAATCAACTTAGTAATGTGCATTATACAATTTTATTACCTTTTTTTTGGTGACGAGGGGGAAATCCTCAGAAAGATACCCGACCACAATGAGGTGCAGTCAAGTTATGTAGGATTTTTACCCACTAAAACCCCCCCGGTGGCCAGCCTCATATGGTCTTGTGAAGAAGAGCTCCGGGTACTTCGGAGGGAACTCGCCAAATCCCCTCTAACACGTTATGGTTTATGTTACCCGTATGTCATATGACATCTTGAACTAGATAGTTCCACTTCTCCCACTCGACAGCTAAGACCACTTTAGCTGTGGACTATCCCGAGCGCATAAACAATTACCTAACATTTATTATAATTATTGGATATTTATGTAGATATTTACACATAACCATCTAAAAATGTTTTTACCTACTTGCTTGTATATCTGAACGTGGCATTGGGGGGTTCATATACGTTTTTAAATGGGTTACTTCACTTCCTTACACTTCAGGGTTACAATTTTACTTTTAAATATAAAAAGGATGAAAGCAACCTCTATTCCGCATTGTTTTATGTCCTATTGTAGTATAATAGTGTCCTATATATAATAATGTCCTAGGGCACAAATAATTGGCGTGGCTGAGCACAATTTGCTTGGCACCGGATCATCCGGATCATAAGATTACCGACCGACAATTACGAAAGCGAGATTCGACAATGCTTTATGGATAATACTGCGATATTGGTGGTATTACAATGAAGCTTAATATTGCCTCCGTTCCGTATTAATTGTAACGATGCATTTTCAATAACGATGCCACTTAAATTTATAGCCTTAATTACTTATCAACAAAGTATTATGAATCTCTAAAGCTATTTATTATTTTATGCATTTGTAAATCTCAATTATGCTAGATGCCAGCAACTTGTAATGGATAAACTGTAACACTTCGAAACCTTAACAATTCCCTTTGTTACTGAACAAGGTCTAAGTCCAATCGATACTTTATTGTTTTGCGCAACATTCTCAAAATCAAATCAGCCGCTAACTTAACAAAATGGGTCGAAATTAAACTCAAATAAAACTCCAATTAAGGCCGAGTTCCAAACGTCCGACCGTAACAAAATGGATCGATTAATCCGCGACAAAAGGGCCCGGATTAAGGTTCTATTTCTTCCGGCTGACCGATAAATTCAGGTATTTCCGACACCTTTCTAAAAGCTTTTCGGTCCGCTGAAACTGAGAACAAATTTAGCGCCAGAACGTTTGTATGATGGAATTTTGCAGCTTAGAACTTTGATTCTTGATTATAATATGTTCAGTACCAACAAAAACATATATCCGTAATACGTTTGTGTTCAATTTGGATTTCCACCTTTAAGAAATTAAGTTAATACGCTAAGCTCCTTAATGATGTAATTTTGACTTAGTTACTAATAAAAGTTTATCATCAATATCTCGATTTATCTCAAACTTTTCATAATAAGGGGTGTCTTTAGATTTAGAACTTGTAAAGCTAAAAATAAATTCGTTAACATTTAACTGCGCGGACATAAAAATGCCAAAACAAATTATCCAGTTGATCGCTCATGAGATAAGCGACACTGATGTCATTCTGCAAAGGCGATATAATCGTGTAATCGTACGACGAATCTTTTACACGGCGATATGTTTAGCTCTGGACAAAATCTTTGCAGATAAACAAGTAAGTTATTGGTAAGAAACTTTGGTGTCGAGAGTTTATCAAATCATCAATCACCTCTGGCATGGCTTTACGACTGCCATACTAGACAAACAGTGAATGAGTGAGTGATGTGCTTGAATGTAGAAATCTTTTATATAATTTCTGTGATGACCGTGATGCAGTTATATACAGCAAAATCATCATGTTTACGGACCGATGTCAGTCTACAATATCAAAGAAAAATTTCGGTATGGTGATACAAGGTTCTAGGAGTAACATGTGCCACTTTTATCTAAATGCCATGCGGGCGAAGTCACGGACATCTACTGTTTTGCTTAATTTAAGATGAGAATAATGAAATTGACTTTATTAATAAAACTCAATCTCTCCAACTTAGTCTTAGATTAATAAAATACAATTTGTTTTAAGCCAGGTAAACTTTTCCTTGTTTTATAACTTTGTAACTTGGTCGCAAACGGGTTCTTTCCAAAGCAGAAGTTTCTTTCCATTTGCCGGGAAAATAATTTTAAACTTTGATAAAACGAACAAAAGTGACTTAAGTCTGGTGAGATTGTATGAAATTAATCTGTATGGCTTTGTGGTATTATATTTATTGTCTGGAGACTAGAATGATTTAAATAAAAAAAAACTAGGTAGGTATTCCCAAAAAGCGTGAAATCAAAAGTAAGATTTAATCAATGATAAACGGATACCATACATCTATTTGTAGTAGTATTCCACATTATATAAAAATAAAAAAAAACATTTGAGAGCTGTGTTCAATATTTTAGAGACAATTCGCCATTTCTTTCAAATCTAGCAACGCCTTTACTTTCTCAATGTCATCGGATGAATAAGTGACATGGAATAACACAGGTATACTTCAATACACACGCATTTCCCGTCGTTTGTATTCGGCGTGCCGGGAGCGCCACATGTGCATGTAAATAGAACTCGGGAAAGGATGTAGCGCTTTGAAGGGTATTGGAAAGGATGGGGTACAATACTCTACTTACCGTGAATCGCATCTATTTTGTACAATGTTTTAGAGCTATACAGTACTTATATAGCTTGCTATTACGAGTAGTATATTTACAAAAACGTACGGCAACGGCAGTGTTGGGTTAAATTTAATTGCAATTTACTATTGATCAAAAAAGTAAGTAATAGTAGTTTTACAATAACAATTGAACAATTGTAAATTGCAATTAAATTTTGCCCAACACTGGGCAACGGAGAGCACTGTCATTTGACTGCGTATTTTTACCAATATTTATGTATACTTGATTCTAGAAGAACTCATCACATGTCATTCCACCATTTTCTTTTTTGAAATGATGTTTGTTTCGTTATTTCTTATGCTAATTATTATATTGTGTTGCAATTCATTTGGTTGCTTACTTGGATTTAGAGCTATAGTATAGCACACAAAACTACTTATCTAAGACTAAAACAAAACTAAACTCGCCTAACACGCATCACATATTTTGTTAAAAATGCCCTATATGTACTTAAATAATTATTTCATTAACAAATTATATAATTAAATAAGTAATAATTACAAAAAAAAATATTTTAACCACAAATAAAACTTGTTTAAGAAAGAATTTTCCACAAGCCTTGTCTTGAAAACTGCGTATTTTCTCTATTCTATAGAATCTCGGCTGGTCTTTTATTAAAACGTACATTAGAGCTGTGAATACGGCATAACGAGTTGTATGATGAAAGGTCGCTGCGGATCGAGTAATGAATAATTATTGTCGAGCCAAGCAATGTCAGGCGAGACAAACTGGCCTGTATTATACGCTACGTTGGGACATAAAGTAGACAATACAAAGTTGACGCTGTATTCTGTGCATTAATAACGTTTATTAGTTGTAGCGCTAGGTTTTGAAGAAAACTTGTTACTGTGAAGCTTGAAATCAAATGCAATTGCTTACCATTACGCTAACTATGGTCAAGTACAAACTTGTTAAATTTGAAAAATGATGTATTTGAATAGTGATGATTCGATTTGCTAGATCATTTTCTCTTGACACGCAGGGTTGTAAAAAAAACTTTTCACACAATAAAATACAAGTTAGCTATTACTCGCAATGATTTCTCTAATAAATTGTTAAAAAATATTAAAATGAATGAGACAAGTCGATTTATTTAGTAATACATAAATAGGATAAAACAGACAAGTTGCCACATTGAGTCAGAAAATGTCTAGTCACCATCCGCACTCCGCACCGAAATATCCAAAACGGAAATACCAAATAGACCGGATCCGTGCGAGTCAGGCCGGATCAATAGTAAAATCTATTTTCGAATATCTATCGACGTCGAACTGATCCCGTTTTCAGCCGTCGTTTGCCTAACAAGTCCACTTGGTATTCAAGAAGTGGACTGTTCCATGTAAAAACTTCTAACTTGTAACTTATGTGGCGGATGTGAAACTAAAAGCCTGAGTTAAACACAATATAGACAGTTTAATTTCAAGTTGTTTCTAGATTTATTTGACACTAGTTGTCTGTGTTTTTTCGACATGAAATGTAGGTAATAAATAACCTTCCCAATAAATAAGTACGAATTTTTTTTCCGTATCTTAATTCAGCGTGGCACCAAGAATAAAAAACCACGATAACTAAGTGATCCAAAAGTGAGTAATTGGAGAGCCAATAAATGAGACCAATTGAAGGTACAAACTATACATATGCGATATACTCCTAAATACGAAATGCAAACAAAACGTTAAGCTTTAGCTCAACCATCCTGTCTCTCAAGATAATTTATTTGATATATCCTACTATTAAATGTTTTATTACGCGTCGTTTTCGCAATAGTTTTGTAAAACAAACAGTAGTTGCCCTGGCCAGTAAATCCTGTTAGATTTACCGCCATATCCTCGTATGTTCTCGCTTCCGTGGAAAAGCTCTTGAGTGCGGTTTATGTTTGAATTTCACTACATTTTACGAGCTAGTGCTGAATAAAATCGCAAATACTGATGTTGCTGCGCTCATATTACAGGGTGGCTGTATTTTGTTGGTCTTGGTCGTATGATATAACGATACTTTATAACATACATATCAATAACGATTAGTGTTGATGATGACAGGACTAGTAGCATCAAATGACTTTATGACGTGAACTTTCCGTACAAATTCAAACCGAAATTAGTATCTGTGTTGGTACTTGGTAGTATTGGTATTAATAAGATTTTACCAATTAATTATCTAGAGTCAAATTTATGGAGACGGGTCCTATTATATGCTGGTCTTTTTAAGTACATACGAGTACATGAATAAACGAAATGTCACTCTTTCTCCGAAATCCCTTTGCATCTCCCGTCCAATCAGCAACCTTTGTCGACGTGATGTGACTCGTTAGTTCAGTAAAGACTGACGTCAGCACACCTGCAAGACACCTCAAAAACACAGATACCTACCAGTTAAAAACACATTTTACGTCCTGAAGTTAACCAATATTACACGATATGATGGAAAATTGGTAGAGAGATCGCATTCAATGATGTTTGCCGCATGTGACATTTCTACAACTTTGTACCCTACAGTCTAATATAGACACATTTTTTTGAATAATTATCGAAATTCCACTAATCCCTACTTGCAAGAAGATTGGATCGGTCTCACCTATCCAATCTTTAGTATCCGAGGACATATGTTTTCCGTGTGGAAGGACCTGGGCGCCCACTACCATGTAGAATAAGAGCTCCACTGATAAACTAATCCTTCAGGGGAGTCACATCTCTCAGTCATGAGGAAATAAGATTGACGGTGATACATAAGTTTTATAGAAGAAAAATATAGATAAGACATCTCAGATTCCCATTGTCTACGGTAAGGACGGCTGAGCATGTTTGATGAATGCAACTCGTCAGCTATTCAGCACAGCACCGGTAATACTCCGCAGTATCACGGGCTCAAGTCAAGAGATGTTTTCGTGAGTATAAATTGCAGCGTAGTCTGAGATATCCGAATCTGAGAGCTTGTTTAACTCAAAGTAGGCCCACATTCAACTAAAATCTGCATGATGGGAAACATCACTGTAGTGTAGATATAAACTAAAATTTTTAAGATATTTAATCAGGCGTTACTTTGCGGAAATCCATTGTGAATAAAACTCTGGAGATATGTATAGTGTAGTGTGTAGTGCGAATGTCTTGCCGAAGGAGAACTACAAAACTTGAAAACACGAGGTGTGGTGTTGGTGAGATCTTAAGAGCCGCGGAGGCCACTTTGGTTAGGAGGAGAGGTGTAGCGGAGGAATATGGAGGAACACAACTAAAAACCACTAAGTTTGTTGTTTGATGCCGGTTAAGGAGCAGTTGCAGCGGAAAAACAGTAAGTATATATTTCTCCAGAGTGTCATTAATATTTTTTGTAAAATATGCAGCTAAATAAATTAAGACAACAATATATATATGTACCTCATTCAATAGATGGCATACATAATATACACTTACTTATCTTAATTTATTTTTTTTATTTGACCTTTAACCATTTGTTTTCCTTAAGCTTTATTCATGCATTTAAAGATTGCAACAAGCCCGAAAAAATTTTAACGCTGTAGAACACAGACTAATATCTTTAATAATTCCATACAGTATATACAGTATTTCACCAAACTGTAACAAAAACTAAAACACGCCAAAGATAACTGCGGCGGTGTGAGCGTTAATTACAGTCCGACTAACTAACCCAGCTGAATAACCAACCACAGTATAACTACGTGGCTGTAGACAAACCACAGTTTATTAGTGCCTGGATTGGTTAGTCGTTTATCTGGGTAAATACTGTTCAGCTCAATAAACTTACATAGATGGTAATAACTATGTTCCACTTTGAAAGGTAATGTTATCATACAAAAGCAGCGTATCGGAACAGTATAACTTTATCTTGCCGTGATGAATATTGTAGGTTTTCTAAGTCCTGAACTCAGGGTTCCACGGGAGTTGACCAATTTGAGGCTTACTATCGGTAACGCAATTCACTCACATCAATAATTTGATTTAAACGAAACCAACCACCAACCACACATAATAATAATGGACTCTGTAGACTAACTACAAAATATCTTTTCAGTAGTCCCCACCACAGTATATCAAAGAGTCAGAAGTAAAACCACAGCATATGTGCCAGTTAGTAGTACAGTTATTTAACTACCGGCACCGGGTACACCGTAATTAACTGGTTGTTAGTTCAACAGTTCGCTTGTAAACGGCCGCGACTATTATCTGATTTGCTTGATTAAAATTGGAATAGGATTAATTTAGAGATAAGTAAGATAGATTAACATAAGTAACGTTAAATGAAAAGCGCTAGGCATGAAACTCGAATATGTACGAATAAACAAAGAACTACTCAGTACAGCAAGAGTATATTTAATTTAAGCATACAAATTTACAACAAGCTTCCACCGTCAATAAAAGAAGCTAACTCGCTTGGTGTGTTTAAGAATAAACTTAAATCATTTTTATTAGATAAGGCCTACTACTCAATAAAATTATTTTTGGACGATAAGACAATTTGAAATGTGTTATTGAGTATTTTTATTGACATATTTAAATAATTGATATAAGTGTAATATTCTAAAAACTAAATTGTTAATTATAATTTGTACGCCCTGTGGGTGGAAATATAGCGCACTCATATGTACATAATACCACCTTTGTAAATACCTATATTTCGCAATGAATAAATGATTTTTGAATTTTATGGAACATTCACATTTTCTCATAGACAGAATATATAGGTAGACAATATTCTAAATAAAGATACATAGTTTTGAAAAGGAGAGTCCATGGTTCGGCGGAAAACCATTTTTTAATGCGCCAACCAAAACCAAAGGATTGTTGTTGCAGTCTGTCCTTGTAGGTACCTAGATTTATTTAAGTTAACATATTGTACGATTACATACCTATTATTATGTTTGACATGATTTTAATAACAAAAATTTCATTATGTTATTAAAAAAATTGACATTGTAATTTCTAAAATTTTATTAAAACTACTTAAATGTTATAAATTCAATTTGACGAGATATTGTAATTTGTGTAGCATATTTTATGATATTAGTACTTATACCTATGTTACAACTTTACATTATCAATAAAGATTCTTTATCTTTTTTTTTATCTTTTATGGGCAACCCGTACTTTCTTGCTTTCGTGAGTCGAATGTTAGGTAGAATTGTGAAACCGGATTTCTGCCACGTCATAGTAAAAAAATCGTTAAACCATGTCAAAGGATTCTCCGCTCTAATTTCCTAGTTATACCTTATATTTTGCTTTACGAAGTAAATGTAGCTAAATACATAGTTGCGCCAAGCATGACCTAGGCACTTTACCTCAGGGAAAAATAAACTTGGACGCCATTTCCCCGCAAGCGGATTGGTTACATTCTCTTTGTTTTCAAACTCCGTAAAGGGCTTGTAAAAACGTTACTGAAATAAGGCCAAGGTCTTTACACAGAGGTTTTATTACTGAGGTTGGTTAGCGTTTCGAAAGAAGTCTGCATTATACTCGTATTATTCTGAATTGTTTATGGATTTTAGTGCTTTGCTTTGTACTATAATCACGTTACCTTTGAACAATACTTTTTCACAAGAACAGAAATACTACAGACATTTTATAAAGGTATGTAGTTTGCTAATTGTAAGTATTAAATGTTTAAGGTGATATTATGATAATCCGTTTAGATATAATCACGATGGTACATATATTTGTACATAAGTAACAAAATAAAATCTTCGTAATATATCACTAATTTTGTAATTTCTAATTTTAGATTGTCTTATTTGCTAACTAACCCATTTGTTTAGTTTTTTAAATTAATTATGCTTTAATAGTCTTGGGTATAGTAGCTAGTTTGTATCTAAGTTACTGAGGCTAGCTTTTTTCAGTCATAATTTTTTTATGACTGGGCTGAAACTTTATGGGAGGTAATTAAGGTAAGGTTCAGGTATTAAAAGTAAAGTTTGTTGAGAAATACTTGCTTCAAACCTAATTATGAATGATTGAATTAATCTTTAAAGTACAAAATAATATTGATGAAATAAATCCCTTATTATATCGTAAAAAAAAACACTTTTTTGTATTCAGCATACAGTTGGGAGAGCTGGCTTGAAAAGGGAGGGGTTAATACCCAACAGTGGAAAAAAATTGAATGGGGTACGAATCCTTAACTATGAAACCTTAAAAAATATATCCATACCAAACATAAAACCATACCTACCACATAACACAAGCGTTTGCTTAGTGTGGGGCTAGATGGCGTTGTGAGCATTGTCCCGGAATATTTATTTTTATACTACATCAGGCAAGTTGTAATCAAGCGTGAGCCTTTCTAACAACAAAAAAACATTAAAGCATCAAGAACAACACAACTAAAAACGTTTACATTTATTCAAACATACGTACATACTAATACCTAGCCTGCTACTATCTATACTATAATAGTATTACTGTTATAGGCACATATAACGTTTCATTTGTAACCATTTCGATTAGCCGTGAACTCTGAAAGGTTTCAAGAGCTCGGTAATTCAGGAAAAAGGTTCTCCAAAGATTTAACGAACATTAGGAGTAAATTATTGCATTTGGAACCACCTTTTTCCTTTACTGGAATAAAAATGAAATCATTAATTTAACCCCATGCCGCTTAATGTGGTACTCGAACACTATAGCCAGGCCTTAGTTGTGTTTCGAGGTGGCTTTTATTATGCCTTTATCGTTATTAATTTATGTCTTTATTTATTTTACTTCACTTATTCACCATACATATTATACACTTCACCATACATATTATACACTTGTACTTTTTGCTAACTCACTCTACACTCACTCACTCAAGAGTAAAAAAAACCCCAGGAACATAAAATAAACTCTAAATTCGGCAAGGTTTACCCTAACCCCATATAACTTCCATCACTATGATTGGTAGGCATGATTTTGAGTGACCCTACAGAAGCCTATCATAGGTCAAGGGTCCGCATTCTATCCTCGCCTCTTATCTTTGAAAGGGCTCGCTGGAATCCGTAACAGGACCCGGGCGCTGACGATGGAACTGTCAGATTAATTAAACTCAATTACATTTAACAAGGCGCTTTAATTATTCAGATTTAATGCTGATGCTCCACGTCTGGTTTCATTTACGTCGCTGGATGCTTGTGATTTTACTTACGAAATTGAAAAGATGATCGAAGAAGACATAATCTATGGATCAATGATTCAACCACTAATAAATCTACCATTTATTTTCCTTTTTCGACCTCTTAACTAATTGTAAAAACTGTAGTATAATATAATACATATAAGTTTTATTATGAGACATTGTCTTCCCTTTTTATCTAGCACTTGACATAAAGCGCATAGGGCTGACATTGCGTGTGGCCAGGCCACGGTCGCAGCCAACTTGGCAGCACAGACCGGTTAATTATATCGATCTATCGACTACTCTCTGTGCTCTAGGACACATGCGTTTCCTGCTTATAATGTTTACTAATTCTCTCTTGGGTCGTATTTCCTCATGACTGAGGGTCGTGACTCCTCTGCAGAACTAATTCATTCGGGGAGTTTTCTTAGGCTGATATAACGTGAAGGTGAAAGTATTGTTTACTAATAAATTGGTGAATTTATCTTTGAATTAAGTAATGTTATCCTTTTTGATGGGATTTCCACCTTCTTACATGAATTTCGCAAGTAAATTACAATCCAGCGTGAAAGGCAAGTTTGCTACAACTTAGTAAAACGGGAGCCAATTATACTTTGGAAAAATAGCGCTCTCATAACTCTTGGCATAATTACACAGGGCAATATTCTATGTTGTCCTTTATTCTTAAATATCTTTTCAGCTAGGCTTTAGTACTTCTAGCTTGAATTCTCCGCTATAACGGCTGATATAGGTACAATAAAAGTAAATAATGGAATATTTGGCAGGATACTACCATTAACAGACGTTTCTATACTATCATTATAAGCCACATTAAAAAAGACGTACATCATGACACTTCATCGCGTCATATAAAGCAGCGATGAACATTATCCCCGAGGCGCGTTAATCAGCAGTCAGTTAAGCGTTCAGACTACACCCGAGGCACCGCAAGGGGTATAAATAGCCTATTTGGGCAGATTTATCCCCAGAAACCGCGGGTAATTGGGACCGGCAGACCGACACTAACGTGTTGTGTATTGACAGTAGGCTACGTCTTTTTTATCTAGGCAAGAACCTAGGTATGTAGCTGTAAATAAATCATGTGAGTGTTAGATAGAGTTTGACATTTCACTAATAATACCAGAGGCCACAGAAGATAATCTCTCGTAGCTGGTATTCGCTGGGCAGTGATAAAGATAAGGACCGTATATATTATATTCAAGAAAAAATTAGAAAGCTATATTAAGTTCCCTCATAAACCACCTGAGGATTTAGAAGTTTTCATACAATAAAAAAACAATTAGTCCACTTACTCCGTTGCCTTTGTAGCTAAATTGAGAATATCAAACTGATCTCTTTCACCGCTTTCTTTCTAAGGTTGCCTGGAAGAGATCACTTAAGGTAATAAGGCCGCCCACTTGTACATATATTTATAGTATGCTTTTGTTATGTTTGTTTATAATTTACTGTAAAATAAAGATATATTGTTCTTTAGTCATGTTCTCATACTGATCATTTGGGGCGAAACATGGGGTGCTGGTAAAGATAGATTTGACACTGTGCTTATACCTTTCTTTGTAAATGAATACTTAAACATCGATACCTATTCACAATGTAACTCATGTAACACTCATGTATTTTTTTATTTTTTTTTATTTTTTACGTGGGATAGGTTTACGTTTGACTACAGCCTGCCTGATGTTAAGCATTTTTAGGCAATATCAATAATAAATAAATTTATACACTTCACAAAGGTCCCATACTGTTAATTCGCTGCCTCAATAACGGAAGCGAGTCACGACTTTGGGCGGCTGCTCACAATCAATGTCATTTGCAGTCGCGTCCAATAGACAATAGTCTACATTTATGTTGCGGCTGTGGTTGACATATTGGGGAAATACGCTGTCTGCGAACTAGATATTAATGCATGTTGGTTTATTGGACATACAGCACTCATGAGTTAAGAAATGTATTTATTGCACTAGACTGGTAGGATTTATGTCCTTCAAATACACTTATTTAAAAAAAAAACATCCTATGGTACCTTGTGCTCGTGTAAAAAAGTACGGGCAAATACGCTTTTAAGTTGAGATTTTTCATCAATCAGTTTAGCTTGAATGGAATGTTGATAATTTTAATTAGATTTTTTTTTATTCCTTTTGAGAATTCTCAACCTCATTTTCTCAGCAACATACCAACCTTTTTTAATAGCCACAGTGTATATAATAATTATTAACATAAAGTTTGTTTGTTCAGGTTACATAACCTAACACCAGCCAGAGTTAACTGGCCCGACACAAACAAGGCTATAAAGTATCAAAGTTACTCGGTAGAGACCTAGAAAATAAAGTAATAGGAACAATGAAAACCACTATTTTTTGCACGAGAAAAAGCTTTTATTGTTACAGATAAGTTTATTAACAACCGAAAATAAGTACCTACTAATTTTGAGTATCCATAGTGTCTAGTCTTCAAAACTAGAGTTAATAGGTATCTTCTATGTAAGCGTGTTACCCTAGACTGCAGCAATGCTTAACATCAGGCAGGCTGTAGTCAAACGCAAACATAACCCACGTAAAAACAACTGTACTTACTTATTATAATATTAAATTTGAGCAAAAGCAGACTGTAGTTCTTTGGGTATAACAGGGCATTATGGTTTTGACCACAAATAGGTTTAATTGGATCCTGACAGTCACAAATGTAATATTCACCTATTGAATAAAAACTAGTAATGGTAAGCACTTAATATTGCAAATAAACCCTTCCTTTTGTACAACGCCTCGAACCCGTTGCCAAGCAATCCCCAATATGCAAAGAATTCAAATAGTGAGAGACCCGGAGCATTCCCGGGGAAACCATATCCGGGAACATGGCATAGAAATAAAACTTAAATAGAAGGTTACATTAAAAAAAAAGATTTTGTGTTTTAATGTAGTTTCAGTTCTTCTTTTCTTTACTTGACTTGACTCCCTTTATTTAATGTGTAGGTGACACGATGCTAGCAATTCAAGCTAGGTTGATAACAAGTTAGTGCTAGTAAACTAGCATGCTAGTGTTCCTGGCTTCATGTTAACAAGTCTAGCTTTATTTCGAAAAGATAGAACTAGCATTTTCACTTGCTTGCTAGATAACTGGCTCATGTTTTCGGCCATAACTTTTGAAGAGATGCTTTTTAAAAAGGAACAACTACTTTTAATACTACAAATCTCAGTTTTTAAATAGATCGTCCAAACAGAGCACAGATAAAACCACCTAGAATGCATCATCAGATCGTTAATAGAGCTTCCATCCAACCGTGGCGAGGCTGTGAACCGTAAACGTGGTTCATTGTAACTCGCTTTTAACGATGAGCGACAGTGGTGAGCTTTGTCGATTCACTTTACGCCTCACAAGCTTACCTGAAATTTATGGTTACTGAAAAAAGCTCCTGTGTTTAGGAGTATATTGAGATGCTTGTTTATATTTTATTACTTTGTTTTTGAGTAAAATGGGTATATTACGGAACATATATAATAAGGGTGACTGTTTGATCTACGTTTTTTTTGTGTACTTTAAATGTTACCTCTAAGTATTTAGTTTTTTTGTTTATTCAGCATTATGCTGAGTTGGGGCTGTGTTGTGGCAGATTTTATGTTTGTTTATTATCTTTTTACTCGTGTTTGTTTTTCTGTTAAATCTAAATCTGTCACAATAAATGTTTTCTTTCTTTCTTTATTTGGTCGCTTTGTTTAAGGATTTTAGATTTAATCACCTATTTTCAATAATCGTTAAAAAATAGATAGTAATCGAAGATTATAATGATTGATTTATCAAAACCACTCCTAACATGTATTAAAAATTTAAATAAGAGTAACCCTGAAGTGTTTTGTAAAGCTGCCGAGCTTTCCCTGTGCGAGAGCTTTCGACGAAGACATAAAATGTGACGCGCCAGTGTTGCGTGGAATTAACTGATATATTATGCAATTTGAACCTCGTAAACGTGGAGTATTCTGATCAAAACGCTTCTTTCTTGGTTCGGTAAAAATGATATGCTGAGGTAATTTTGTTAACATCAGTTAATATAAGGCCGCTTTTACAAAGAAATAGCTATTAAACTATGCAGATACAGATACGAGTTTATACATACATATACCTATATGTAGGTACGTTGAAATGGGTATTTTAATAGACTAGCCCAGCAAGTGATTTCTAAAGATACATTATTTGTATTGCTTTCTTGGAGAAGACTTTCAAGTAAACAAGCCAGAAGTCAACGGGGCTTCACCGATATCAAAGTACCAAAGACAAGCTCAAAGCGCTTTGCTTCTACATACTTTCGTAGTAAGGACAGCTTTATGGAAAACTCTTCTAAATTATATAAATCTAAATTGGTTTCTCCTAGGTAAACGTGCAACATCTTAGTCTACAGCGGTGCTTAACATCAGACAGGATGCTGTTAAACGTTAGCCTTTTCAATGTTATAAAAACAGAAGTGGCAGCTCATCTTAACGATTAAATGTTACACTGTATCCTATTCAATTAAATTACATAATCCAATCTGTATAGTGCAAAGTTTGAATGTTTTATGTAAAATGCTTTTATAACAAGGCTCCTGATTGGCGGTAAGGTGGGATCTGACTGCATTATGTATGTAGGTTGTGGTGTTTGCCCTTATAATAGAGCCAGTGTTGCCCTTCGCATATCTCACATTGTTGCCAGAATAATACCTCAATTAACATATTAAATGGGTTAGCAAATACATGACCTAGTAGCCTTGTTAAACATTATTTTACATTTAAAAACTTTTTAACCCATTGATGGTGAGAAACTAGTAACTATCACGGAAGCTAGATATAGAATTGAATAAATTTTGAAATGGGTCAACGAAACATTGAATATTTAAAGGCCACACATAAAAGTTAGATGCCTTTCGATTGTGGTGAGGTACGAGAATTTATTTAGGAAACTGTTGGAAGAGCATGCTGCTTGTCAGAATAGGCGGATATCACGCTACGTACACACTGCCCATAAATATAAACAGCCGTTTAAGTTTCTTGAAAGCCGCGATGTCTGTGAAGCTATAAGTGCAAATGGGAGCAACACGTTACCTATATAGACATAAACTACATTGAAAAATAAAAAATTGTTTACTGTCACTTCTTTTTAGGTACGAGTATAACGTGTTTTGTTTTTTAGAAATCACAACTAACTGTTATTTTTGCACAGCATACATTTTTGTTTTCCTCGTTACATAAATTGATGAAATGATAGAAAAAAATAGATATCTAATGACAAAGAATTAATAAGTAACACCATGTATTAAGTAAATATTACTTCATTTTTTTTTGCTACAAACCCAGTCCCACTAATTGACCAGTGCGCGGTATTGCCCGGCAGGCCGGTAATAGCGGATGCTGTTTACGGGCGCCTAAAAGTGTTGCCAGCTAAATTATTCAGCGCTTCCGTTCGCATGCCATCTCTCGGGACTTCCCTGGATTCACCTGTACTTTTCCATGTTTATGACGATTTTTGAGGTCCTACACGGTTTGTGTCGTCAAGACAAAGGAAAGTTGGTACAAATATTTTTGTGTATACTTGTTGTGAAATAGAAGAAAAATACGTTACGTAAACGTTTTGATGTTTAAAAAGAAAAATAGGTAACTTAGCAACTTAGTTTGGTAGGTTAATTAGTATTTTTCTTTTCTTTTTACTAATAATAGGTATAAAAGAAGATTTTCCTTTTTTTAAAGTGGGCATTTATAATTGAACTAAAGCCTGAGCAAATAAAAATCTTGACCAGACATACATCCATATAATTATCATGCTAGTGTGGCGTTTTAAAATATGTAATAACAAAGTTATGCATGAAACAAGCAAACGTGCAATCCTTTAGTAATTCTTCAGCTGCAACTTACAGACAAAATGCGCAAGATGGCGCTTTTCTACAATTCTTATTCAACTCTCGGACATCTGAAAAGGCTTTCGGAACTGAAATTGCTTATTCAGGGCGTGTAACTCTTTGTTCTATTTAGGTAAAGATCTGGATCTTTCTTTCATAAATGCAATTTTACTTTTCAGTTCACACGTTTTCAGCTACAGTGTATTTGTACACCACAGATTTTTTTTCTTCAATGACACACATTACTTGTTTTAGTTTCATCACTAAGAAGAAATGATTCGAATAAAAGTTAATCAGTCAATCAAAATGTCTTTATTACTCACTGGAAATATACGAAAAATATCATGAATAATCCCTGCCAGGATTTTCAGGTATAAATAATATATTTATTGAAACGATATTGTTACCTTATAACATACAGCTACATTTAAAACCAAGTACACGCCACGAGACGCTAAAAGAATTAAGATACTTAAATTATTATTTACCAAACGTCTTATCTAAATATACGAGTATAAGACTCAAAGTTGACTGACTAACATAGTGCTCTATCAACACACAGCCCAAACCACTGAACGGATCATATTGGCTTACAGGTAGATGTTATAACATAGGCCTCCGCTAAGAAAGGAATTTAAGAAATGCCACTTTTAAAGGGGGAAAAAAGTAAAGCTTGCATCCCCTGGATGCAAGTTTTACTTCTTAATGCGAGCGAATCCGCGAGCACCTATTAGTTTACTATAAAAGGGAACTGAAACGTCTTAATCCACAAAGTCTTAAGTATCCATTAATCCTGTGGTTTAGTTCTATTAAACACACACTAATCGCTTGGACGAGCAGCCAAAGTGGGTCTTACTCAAATGTCTTCAGCCACTAATCTAAATTAGACAGAAACAATCGAAAATAACTTGTATTTCAGAGTATTAAGGTTCTTTATAAAACTACATAATAACAATGTTGTGTTTTTTTGCCTATTGTACAGTGTTTATTTTTGGTTACGTCAGATTGACATCTCTTTATTTTTAAGTGGTTCAATGTTCCTATTTTGTGTGTACCTACAATCTTCAATTTGTCGTTTAGTGTTATTACTGAGGATTGTTTCCTTTAATGATTTAGAAAAAAAGTGGATAAATAAAATAAAAAAAAACCTTTATTTGCCTTGACCTAAATAGATAGATAGATAGATAATACTTTATTGTCACACACTTATAAAACAAAAAATAAAAAAAAAAAAAAAAAATACGATAATAATTAACTGAATTTAAAAAAAAATAATTAATACTAATATATAACAATTTGAAAGTGCGTTGTCAGGGCACCCAGAGACGGAAAAAGTGGATAAGTAAAAGTAAATAAATCGTGAATAATATATGTTCGTTTCATCATTTTTTAAAGTTTGATTTTGTTGGTAAGTAATTAAAATCTACTCATGAAACTAGTCGATGCTTGTGTATGAAACAGCCTAGTTTATTTATTTTTTAAAACTAGATAGTCTCACGCTTGATTACAACTCGCCTGATGTTAAGCAGCGTTATAATCTACGATAATCTAAATCGAAAGATAATTTCGATTACAAAATATACAATACTGCATGTTTTCCCAACCAAAAATTTTAATAATTCATATTAACTGACAGCACAAAAATATAAAATACACTGACAGTAATATATGAGTCTATAAAATAATTGTTTTTCATGTACGTGTATATAAATAGGTGAGTTAACCAAGCACTAGTTGTTTAGTTAGTGTAGACCGTAGCTCGATCGATACTGGTTGCGACTCGCCACATTCGTGTTAAAAATACATTGCCCTCTGTGACATGGACGTAATAATAGACACTAGTAGAGTTTAATATATGTACTTTGATATCTAATTGGTGTGTCTCATATTAGTTGTCTTCTGAATAGGGAATATGCACAACTTGTTTTTTATTACTTCAATGAAAGCTTTTTAATAGACAATCAGCATAGTGAAATTATTTTTCAATTAGCTTTAACAGCAACGCATTTATACATGTTTTATTTTACGATTAGACAGGGAGAATCGACATGCCATGTAACGTCACATGGCACTAACGCCATACAAAATACATAGAAAATTCTGTTTTGAAAGAAAAAGATAGAATGAAATCTTCAATTGGTCATAACTTCTTTAGTTTTCAGTCGACATAAATGGGGTTTGCACAGTTCTTTTAGTATTTTGATATATATTTATAGTTTATTTACAAAAATCAAATTTCAGTTACATGTTATTGCTGTGCCTAGGAAATTCTATGAATACCACCAACTACTAATCCGAGAACATGTGTCTTCCGTGGAAGGACCTGGGCGCCCACCACGTTGTATCTGCCCCAACGAATCACGACCCTCAGTCATGAGGAATACGATTCAAGAGAGATAACAATAATCAATATTTTATAAGTGAATTTGTTGAGATATACTACGTTTGTAAACGTTTAACTTTCCTTTACGTTAGTATGAACTGAGGTATCACCATGATTTTACACAAATAAGTAGTATAGGAACATAAAACATAGGTATCCAAAAGTATAATCAACAAATTCATAACTCTGTCAGTAGATTCACTAAAATAACTAGTTTCTTTAGCATCAACTCTGAAGTAGATTTAAGGATAAGAAAAGTATATTATCTCAGTTACTACAAAACAAAGTTTGTTCATAAAGAAGCAGTTTTAAGGCTAATAAAAACAAAACAACTTCATCAATCAGAGAACCAAATCTCAAACTTCACTTCATCCGCCCGCTACAGAGTTTTCTCATTTTATGTATACAGGCTTATTAATAACCATTGTATACCAGATTTGTTGAAATATTTGTTAAAGCCTGTAGTATGTTCGTTATAGAGTGACCAACGTGGTGCCAGTTTTCAAATCACCTTAAACCCTTTTGACACGGTTTAACGACTGAATACTAAGGCAAACAGGTGAGACCTAGAATTTAATGTGTTATCCAACCCACGGAAGCCCCTCCCTTGATACATAGTTTTTAAAGTCACTGTGGAGTAAACTACTTAGTCGGTCGTTGCATGCATGTAACCCGGTATACATACAAGCGTAATACTAAGTCATAATCATAACTTTTAATGTAAATTAGAGTGGCGTTGAGTTCCTACTCCTACAAGCCTTGACATATATTCAAGCTGTCAATGTCAATCTGACACTTGACACACACGTAGCCTCATAATTCTTTTTAACGGTGACTATTGGGAACACGGTGGGATTCATAAAGATGTTAATTGTAGAGAAAGTGTGGCAATATAGTACTTCAGGATACCATTTGTGTCCTTGTATTGAAGTGTTAGTGAAAGCCAAAAAAATAACTCCATGTAAAACCATGATAATGATCAGATATTTTTAAAAATGATACCTAATATAGACATGTCGATTGGTAATTTTTTGACCTAAAAATCACATTATTGGAATTATAAGGTAATCAAGAGTATGTTTGAGGGGTGACGATAAAGCAAGTTTATGGTCACCCCTCAAAGATACTCAAAAACTTGGATTATATGTCAAAAATATTGTTCTTAAAGCGCCATAACTTTTTTTTAAGACGTAAGGTATGCATCGTGCAACAATTTTACTATACGGGTTTGATATAGGTCTATAGCACATTTAAACATACATAAAAAGAACGCGGTTCGTTCGTAAATCAGATGCCTCCACGAAATCACGTTCCAGCGAGATTAGTTCCATGCCGCCACATTCCGCAGATTTTCCTCCGAGCCTCGCTCTTTGCACGACTTACCTATTTACTCGTACAAAGGATGTTTCATCACCAATAAATTGGATTATAATATGGCTGTGCAAACGTCACCTTAATTAATTCTATGTGAAATCAACGCTACAAAAATATTAAATGTATTAGTCATATACTCGAAACCACTCCATCTGCTTAAAAACGACATGAACTATACCCATATATTTTTTTTGACAAACGTTACCTAAATAACCCCTTACATAACAGTCGACATACTAATAGTCAAAATAACAAAAGAAATGAACATCATACGAGATGCGAACAAATGAATGTCACTCCATCTTGTAATGTTACACATAATGTTTTGAGCCCCAATAAAAGTGAAGTAGCATGTTACCGCTACGCTACATACATTTTTATTCACCACATGTATTCGTCCAGTTATAGCAGTAGGTACATCTACCTACAATGTTGTACCCGCCATGGTTCGCTGACTTTTCCTTCGTTTACTTAGTGTGGTTTGTTTCGAGCGGTCGGCAAATATTTTTCTTTCTATACATACATACTTGGCCGCAACTTGTGTATGTAGTGGTGTATTTATTTATTCTACCTAACCACTTACTTTACTTTACCCATCTCGGTCGATCGATTGTTTGTGGCTATTAATACTGGCACGCGAAATTGTTGATGTTTCTACAGGCTATGAGAATTTAATCAAAATATTTTTTGCAGAACATAATGTGAGCTTAATAACATTCTCAAAAGAAATATTTTTTTTTTTATTTTTGAAGGAAAGAACGGCTACAGTTAAAACAGAGTATGTGAGTTTTACAATATTCTAGCAAATTTGCCAATCAATTAAGGATGTGAGAGAATCTATTTTATATTATCTTCTAATGTAGTCTGAAATAATAAATGATGTACGTAGATAGATAGCTTATAGATAGCTTTGAAAAAATATGTACCGACGGTTTAGGTTTAGGTCCAAACCATCGCAGTCGCTTCTATGCGTAGCACCTCTACGACATCTATAAGTGTAGGTACATAAAGTATTTCACAAAACACCTAAATTCCATTTTCTCTAGTCTTACTACAGTAAGTGATAGCATGGAGGCAACCTATCCAATTCATTTTGAGCGAGCAAAACAAGACAAAAGGCGATGTGTAAAAAGTAATAGATGACTCCTTACTCCTCTCTGCAGACTTGAAAATCGAGCAAAAAGACTGATGTGAGAGATACTTACAAGCTAGCTGCTTTAGATTAAGTTTCCTTGATATTTTGCAGCATTTGAAATAGTGCAATGTTTGCAAAAAGGAAGCGTGTAGATAAACGGTTTTCAATAATAACGATGTGGTTGCAAATTCCTATATTTGTTTTTCACTATAAGTTGTTTATAAAGCCAAAACAAATATTTTAATGTAAGTGACAGCACAATAAAATTACATGTAAGTACGTTTTAACTAAGGCTTGCAATAAAAAAAATGATTTTTAAAATAATTTATGAAACAGATTATGTATTTCCTTTAGAAGTCGGTATATTTAAAGTAAATTGGGCGCCAATTACGTATGACCGAAATCAATAAGGATAATAAAACTTTCAAATTGGTTTGTAAAATGTATTTTGTGTAGATGCATCAATATAAAAAGTACGGTTTCAACGTTCACCCCGCCACCATGAACGATCTAATTCGATGGGCACCTCAGGTTAGCAGTAATTTAGTAAATGGCGAAAGTAATTCGGACGAATAACCGCTACAAGGAAACGCCATAACTATTCAAGGTTACGACATTGCTTAGGAATTAAGCTTATACAGAGGTATAACTGATAAATATTATAATAAAAAACGTGAATTATATTCAAAAATATATAATTATTATTGTTATGTTGTACTTTAAATACGTTTTATTAAGTACTGAGAAATATGTACTGTTATTTTGTCCAAAGTTTCATCTGCAATGGATTTCCGCAAAGTAACGCCTGATTCAATATCTTAGCTATTTATGTTTTATAACAAAATGTAAACCAAATGTTTATAGGAGTATAGTTTGAATTAGGCAATGACCCACTACAGCTTGATTAAAATTTAAAAGACATAACCTCAGGTAGCACTGACGTCTTCGTAAAAAAAACTATATCAAGATCCAGTCCGTGGTTTCGAACCTTAAACTTTACAGACAGTCAATAAGAAAAACAAAAACTTTGATTTAGGAAGAACGTGGTCGTGCTGGAGAAGAGTTCCCTCAGTCAAGGCGCCATAACCGCATGATTATATCATCTAATAACTATAAAATGTTAGTTCCAAACTTTTCCGTGGGACTTATTTCGTGAAACAGTCTCAAATAACCTTGTATCCGACTAAAGCTTGGTTCCAAAACGTTTTTATTTTTAATCTCCTTAGTGTAGCTACTCTGAGCCTTTGAGTATTACATGTTTTAAAAGGCTTCTGCTATTACTCGGTAACCTGGTTGTTATAATATGCTTGGTGTTATGAAAAACTGCTATAAGATTTAGGTTGCATATTTAGAACTATACCAACTTTATAACTAGCATTGCCATGTAATTTTTTATTACTTTTGAAATATGAATTTTTCGTTAAATTTTGGTTTTGTATTACTTAGGTTGGCTGAAACACCGGAAATCCTAGAGCATATGCTGAATAAATTGGATAGCGAGAGCAAAAATATTGGTCTTCATATAAACCTTTCTAAAACAAAAATAATGACAAACGGTACTCAGACTCCTATAAAACTTCAAGACACATTCATCGAGTATGTAAGCGAATACATATACCTGGGACGTATTATTTCCTTTCAAGATGCAGATAGCAAAGAAATTGACAGAAGGATAGCCACAGCATGGAGAAAATACTGGGCTAACAAGGATGTCTTCAAGAGCCGTATGCCTATATACTTGAAAAAACGACTAATGGACAATACAATCCTGCCTTCTTTGCTGTATGGATGCCAAACATGGGCGCTAACACAAGACTCTGTTGACAAAATTGCCAAGTTCCAAAGAGCAGCCGAGCGTTCTATGCTTGGACTCACCCTCATGGACAAAGTAAGGAACACAGAAATAAGACAGCGGACCAAAGTTATAGACGCAGTGGCGGGACACCTAGCCCGCTCTACCGACGGCAGATGGAGCGAGCGCATCGTGCACTGGTGCCCGCGGGACGCCACGCGCACGCGCGGCCGACAGAAGAAGAGGTGGAGAGACGACATCGTGGAGGTGGCTGGAGTCACGTGGACCAGACTAGCCCAGGACCGCAACGCCTGGGCCAGCAAGGAGGAGGCCTTTACCCGCTTTTGGGTGCCCTAATATCAACTATAAAAATCTTCATAATTAAAATTCAATATTAAACAGAATTTGAAACAACCTAATTAAGAAGTGAATGAAATGTAATTTTATAAAGAACGAGGGAAATAAAGGCTATTTTATTTTATTTTATTTTATTTTATTTTATTTTATTTTATTTTATTTTATTTTATTTTATTTTATTTTATTTTATTTTATTTTATTTTATTTTATTTTATTTTATTTTATTTTATTTTATTTTATTTTATTTTATTTTATTTTATTTTATTTTATTTTATTTTATTTTATTTTATTTTATTTTATTTTATTTTATTTTATTTTATTTTATTTTATTTTATTTTATTTTATTTTATTTATTTTATTTTATTTATTTATTATTACATAGGTTTTAAAATGTACAATTTCAGATGTTGCCAATTATTATACCCAGAATTAATAAGATATGACAATTCACACATAACTAACTGTTCTATCAATCTAACCAAAAAACTTGAAATTTAATTATTATAAAGATGGTACTCGATTATTACCATAATCTCTTTATTTAGGGTTAAAAGCAGATTCCATCTTTAGGATAATATCTTTTTTGCTTTCACATCCCAGCTACGAGGCACTCTACAAAACGAGAAAGTTTTATTCATGGCCCTTGTAATGCAAAGAGGTCAATGTTTACTTTCAATGTTTGTATCTGAGGAAAGACAACACAGTTAATAGACTCCTTGTAAACGCGAAATAATTCCGACACAATAATGCATAACAAATTATCATATCAGCCGCAATTATTACCAGAATAGAAGTGCTGATCGGTATTACTTAATTTTACTTATTCCATTATTTGATAAAGATCTCAGTGTCACAAATTGAGTAGCATAATAATAAAAAACTCGTGTTTCTACTATTCTCGTTGAAATCGGTTCAGTACTTGAATTGTAAGCATACAAGTTAGCAATCATACAAACGTAGACTAACATCCAATGCCTTATAGAATTTTGAATTTGAATTTGTATGTACACTGTATGCCAGCTGATTGGCCCTTTTCGTCATGAGCGCGTTATAGGATTGGTTGATCTCGCAGGATAGTTGACCATATGGTTTACTCACAGAATTTGTATGTGTAATAAGGTGTCTCCAGCTAATACTGTCTATGTTACAGAGTGAAGCGTCCATCTCGGCCCATTTTGGCTAAAAGGCTTGGAAGGCGCTTTTTCACAAGGGCAAGCTTTCAAAGCTTTGCCGCCTCGACAAGGCCTCAACCTGATTTATTAAAATAAAGCCATAATATTATGAAAATATTCGGCTTTATTTATAAACTATGTCAAAAAGTTGCAAATCTCGCCGTACTATGCCGACAACGTTGAATAAAGATCAATTATGGATTTGTATGTGTTACATAAGTTATTACTGGTCCTATTTAATACATATGATAAAATACTTACATATTTACCAAACTACAGTCTCAAGTTCAGCGTATTTTAAAATTTAATCTATCTACCATTAGACCAGTTTTTATACACCAAAAACAACACACTTTAGACTGATGAAAGTTCATTGAAATAATTTTCTTCCCCTGTCAAAACACCAGCACTAAAAATGGATAAATAATAGAATTTAATAATGCGGTAGTGTGATCCATTATAGCATTAGAGGCAGCTCTGTTAAATGAAATATCATGAGCTGACATTTACGACTGCTCGTGACTGCTGCATTGTCCTTGACTGCAGGGAACAGAATATAATGAACTTCTTCAAACTTTATACGTCCTTTTCTACTCACTAGATTAGAACATTTACAGTTTTGGATGATGGATATAGTAAGTAGCCAGTTTTTCTTAAAATTTTCTCTTTAAATTTTTAAAAGATGATATATCAATTATTATATGATTAAAATAATAAAGTAGCCATAATAATAAGGACATGGAGTAAAAAATAATGAGCATAAAGTAGGTACCTATAATATATAAACTGCACTTAATTTTAATCTAATTAATTTTTGTTTGTTTTATTTTACTTCATATTTTATTTTAGGTATATTATATATTTTAATATTATGTTTAGGACTTGTAAATATATACTATTAGTCAATTAAAACTTAACTTCAACCAATATAATCCTATTCTTCCCTTAGATTATTACGAGAAGTTTAATTTAGTAAGTGTTTTGAAATATAGATATTTTACTATTATTTTCCCGCCGCTCACCACAAATTAAACATCAACTAACACCACAGTTCCAACTAAATCAAAGGACAGAATCATGTAAATAATACAATAAAGTTCTTTAAATAAAAAAATACATTAATGCTATTAACGTAAAAAGGTGTGTTTATCGATGACTCGTCGGAGTGACATCGCTGATACCGTTTTTAGGCCGCGCCGTATTGCACTAAGCGGAAGACCCGCCCTAACCGGTTAGGGGTAATCATGTTTTTAGGAAAGGACTTTTTTATTGAAATTCGGAATATTAAAGGTGACTTGTTTGTTATCATTTATAGTGTGCAATTTTCTTAGTAGTAGTCATATAATCATAAGCAATTTGTTACGTATGTTGGGTACACACAATAAATTTTATCAATAACTTGAATTTAAAAAGAAATAATCATTATTTTTTTTTGACAGCAATTTAAAAAGTATTTACTTATATTGCAAATCACAATGACTTTTTTATGATTATAAATTTAAAATTAACGTTCGAAACCATTACCCACCAAAAATTACATTGTTTAAAAAAGCCATGGAAAAACGAGTAGGTATAAGTAATAAAATTAGAACTCCACTAACTTTGTCCAAATTTTATGGAGGCCGTTTTTACAACCCTTTACTACCGAGTAAGGGAAAAATATCGCCAATCCGTACATTTTTAATGACGGCCAAGAATCAATCCCCACCCATGTCCCAAAACTTGGGCCATTCCTTCTTTTATAGGACAAACCTTCCAATTGACACGGATTGCCCCGGCAAACTTCAGAACTATTGAATCTGGCAATTTTTCTCCCTCGGGGTAAGATTAGGTTTATGCGTCACATACGTATTACATATTAGTATTTACTACAATTTGGTACTACACTATATTTAAATCAAAAATATATATGACGTATTTTAGTGAGCGTTCTGATGCATACTTATGAAATAATAAGATAAATGTATGGGATTGACATAAAATTTCCCCCCGTGGAATGCATCGTGATGTCAATCCCATCCGTATTTGTCTTACTATTCCGTAAGAATACCAGTATGCTCACTCAAATATGCTTCTTGTCTAAGAAGGCAAGTAAGCCTCGTTCCCGTTTTGTTGTAGTAGCTTGGAGTACATTGCATGTATTTCTTGTAAACTAATATTTGAATACCACTACCATTTCTGTTTTTATCCCTTCTTATTCCGTTCCCCAAAATAGTGCACAATTTCGTAATAAATTCGCGGCGAGCGTTTCCAATTGGAATGCATTCGTCGGCGGTTCTTTTGAAGCCTGAACGGCATTTCAATTCTAGCAGATTGAAGTTTTCAGCTTTCGCTTGATCGAGAACTGTTTGCTTTAGTTCGGAAATTGTATCGCGATAATATAGATTACTACTACTATTATAACTACTTGATTTTGGCAATATATATATATAAAACTCAAAGATGACTGACTAACATAGTGATCTATTAACGCACAGCCCAAACCACTGGACGGATCGGGCTGGAATTTGGCATACAGGTAAATGTTATGACGTAGGCATCCGCTAAGAGGGGTTTTTGTGTATGCCACTTTTGAAATAGGGGATGCAAGTTATACTTCTTAATGCGAACGAAGCTGCGACCACCCACTAGTTTACCATGTAATTACTAGAAAGCTAACTTACATTCAACGCGAAAATGCGGCCAGCAAACTGGACATATTGTTCTTATAAATACTAAACAAAACAACTTCATTCCAACAGCTGAATTAAAACTATGTAAATGATCTAATAATTAGGTACATATGGGTAACAAATTGTGGAGTGTAATAATTTCTTCATTAGAATAGTTTTTATTACACAGCTACGAAGTTACAATCAATACGAATCAATTACGGTATTACGTAATTTGAAACTAAACACACAACTCAAATATTGTTAGGAAATTCTGACTATCTGTTTAAGTTTATTGTATCAAAGACTATACTGTATTTATCGTATAATACTTGTAGTAAACGAAGATAATTTTGGTGTGCCCGTTCAGGTTAAATTATTATGTATTCAGTACAACCTCTCTAACTCCAGTCTTATTGTGAAAAACCGCAGACAGACCAATAAATAAACAATATTATAAATGTTTGATAAACCTTCTACTGCAGTCACCGAAAATATAATAATACTGCAATAATCACGTTGATTGTATAATGGCGATCATGAACATACTCGTATCATTATTAATATTTTATTAAGCGAGTGTGGCTCAGCGGTTCCAGTGTCCGGTTTTCATCCAGACGCACACTGGTTTGAATCCGGCCCTACACCAATGACTTGTATTTACAAGTAATGTTTGGATTTCACTCGCTTAGCGGCGAAGGAAAACATCGTGAGGAAACCAAAATTTTTGAGGACCATAATATCCGAGGTCATGTGGAAGGACCTGGGCGCCCACCACGATGTATCTATCCAAAGGAACTCCCCTAACGAATTAATTCTGCGGGGAAGTCACGGCCCCCAGTCATGAAGACAAACGACTCAAGAGAGATATGACTATATCAACCCTTGTCGGAACATTTTTACCTATTACTTGTCATTCAAAAGCATCATGCTATTCCATCCCTGCATTACGCCTCTATACATAAAAAGACATACCATACAGTTACAACACCACATATGTATATATGTGGTGTAAGTAGGCACATACGGTCATGATGTAGAAGCTTTATAAAGCATTCATAGTTCAATTAGCTAGCACATCTCGTCGAACCAATCTGGATACTACTAAACAAGGGCGGTTTGCTAGAGGGAATACGACACCTGACATAGTATAGTATTGTAAAAGATGGGCCGTGTTAACCAAAATCAAGAGTTACGAAATACAGCCTTATACGATGTATAAGTCCGGTTTCTTCTAGGTAAGCGCTCAAGATTACAACGTTGCTTAACATTAAGCGAGTTGTAGTCAAGCGTGAACCTATCACTTGTAAAATGAAAGCAATATGTGATTTATTCAATGTACAATAAGCCCCGGTTTCTAGAAAAAACGATCTCTGTTATTCTCCTATAGAATTCAATTCTATGCATTGTTTTTTAACCGACTTCGATAAATTGAGGTTATCAAGTCTTCTGTGAGTTTTTCTTTTCTCTTTTTTGCTGATTTCAAATTGTCAGCCAACCACAGCGCGTATAAACTGACTTAAAGTGAAAATTAATTTGATCTTTGTTTTAAAAACCAAGGTAAACGTTACATGGCTTAAAAGAGAGAACTTACTACTCTTTCTGAGCGTGATAGGTAATCACTGCGTTTTAAAAAATAAGTGTTTCAGTGCGCTTTCAAAATTGTGCACTAAGCCAGTCCATGTCTGTTCTATGTCGTTGAAAACGACACCAGTCTGGTAGCTAATGGCTTGGGGAATTAATTAACGTAGATTTTAATGGCTCCTTGCATTCAAACAACATGCACTGTATACATATAATATGTAAGTGTATTTGTGTATATAAATTCAGTATTTACTGCTCGCAAGACAAAGAAGTCGCTAAACTTTCATTTTGTTTTGAATACTTTTAAGACAAACCTGAAACAGATAACATTCTTTGCTCTGCGCCAAAATATTGTACTTACGTTACAAACGTGAGGATAAAGGTAAATCCATGTTCTCGCCAACTTTATAAAATCTCACCTGTCATCTTACTTTAATATACATATTTATGTGTGTTCTTTCTTGTGAAAATGAAAAATCGACAAACATTTGTAGATACTCACACACTAAAAAAAAACTTTTAGAAGACTTGATAACCTTCTTTTTTTGGAAGTCGGTTAGTAAAAAATCACAAACATAATGTACGTAGATACTCACACACATTAACTTTAGAAGTGTGATTATCCGCAATCCCAACACCAATATATTTATAAAACAAGCTTAGCAAACATACAACTTGCACTAAAACTACAAAAGCTGGTCAAGGCGTTACAAACGCGACAAGAACCTTCAAGTAAATGCGTGGTTATTTGCTTAATGGCCCCTCCGTATACAATGCAAAACAACTCTATTCATGCCATTATTCGGCTAAGTAACGCATAAATTATTTCGGCTAACATTCCTTCTGGAATTGAGATGGCTTACGAGGGACTACGGTTTACATGGATGTTACGACACAGGGTAATGTAATGTGGAGATATGGATCACATTATTAATTCGAATTTTATGTTGTTAGAAATAAAATGATAAAGACGGTGGTGGAAAATGAAGATTTTGTACAGAAAATTAACAACATTGTCTCTGTATCTATGTCTTGTAATATTATATTATACTACATATAGCCTACAATTGATTATTTTTATCAAATTCATCTGAACAAGATCAAGCAACAATATTTTTAATAGCTGAAAATACTCATAACTTAGTCCATCGTAACCAACACTATATGGTTACTTATACTTTGATTTTAACTTTCCGTCGTTTTTTATAACTTATAATAATATCTAAAAAGTTACTTGAAAATTCTTATTAACAATTATACCTATAACGCCAAAAATGAGACGTTTAATAAATTTCTCTATCTATACTGTATGTACACCACCATTTTGTCTGTAGAACGTATGTCGTAGTTTACAGACAAAAGTTTCGACTCAAGCGCCCTCCGGACAAAGATAAGACGTCGGAGAAGTGGTTTCATCATAGACAATAGAAATCAGATATCTAACTACCTTTTTATATATCAAACCAGGATATATCTATTACCTACATAGAATGTTCAATCAACCATGTATCTTGCACCGACGCGTTTAAGCGACAGACCAAGATGTATCGAGTTATATTTGTACTTACCTATGGTAGTAATCCTAATAGACTTTTTTACTTTAAAAGAATATCGCTTATCTTAGAAATACTCGTATAACTATGATTAGCGATATTGTATCAGACTTGGCAATAATCAATATCATAGATCAAAATATGTCCCGGAATATTTATTTAATTCTACTGTTTCTACCATCCAATTTTTTTTTATAAGAGGTACACGTCATTGCTTGGTTTACATTTTGTGCATTCAAAGTCATTATAACTGCTTCCTCCGTGAGAATCCTTTGCGACCACAGAAATCTAAATAAACAGGTACTACGCTGAATGACGTCATTCGTCGGGCATTTGTCACTGCAAACGTCGCAGCAATTTTAGAGCCGAATGGTTTGTTTCGCGACGACGGCAAAAGACCAGATGGGATGACGCTTATTCCCTGGAAGTTGGGTCGTTCGCTGGTGTGGGATGCAACTTGTGTCGACACATTGGCGCCCTCCCATCTTGAAAAATCTTCCAAACAGGCTGGCGGTGCTGCTTCATCTGCAGAGCTTCTCAAACAGCGCAAATATTCTAAGTTAGACAAGGGCTATTTATTTGTACCGTTTGGGGTAGAAACTCTTGGGCCGTGGGGTCAGAGCGCACTTGACCTCTACCAAGATCTGTCGGGGCGTTTGAAACAGGCTTCGCGTGACCAAAATGCTGGCTTGTACTTTGCCCAAAAGATTAGTCTAGCTATTCAACGGGGAAATGCAGCCAGCATTTTGGGTACGCTACCTTTTGAAAATGTAGATTAGTTTTTTTTTTTAATATGTATATATAATGTTTATTTTTTATTATTATTTGGAAGTGTTACTATTAATTTTTGTTGTTTTGAAACAGGTACTTAGATTTCTGTGCTTGCGACCAAAGTGTTTTTTTTTTAAATTATATTAATAACTTTTACCTGCGGTGTAGCACGCGTTATTATACATATAAACATTCCTCTTGAATCATTCTACCTATTTAAAAAATCTGCACCGAAATCCGTTGTGTAGTTTAAAAAACCTAACCATATACATATATACAGACATGGGGACAGGATCGGGAAGCAATTTTGCTACTTTGCTTTATAATAATAGTGTAGTGATAGTGAAGTTTTTGCTGTAATTTGACGTCCATTAAATATGATGTCGTTAGGTTCTAGCTAAAAGGGCTGGAGTGGATCCACAGTGGGTCGTTACCGCGGGTGTATTCTGAAATAGGCCTCTTGGCGACCGGATTAAGCGTTTGTGATAAATTGTAAACAAAGCTGTATATGTTGTGACTGGCTCTGAGATTTGATTTTATATATACTGACTACCTATTAAAATATGTGTAGGTACATGAGAGAACTCAACCTAAAAGTTTGTATAGTTCGAAACATGAAGGATTTATGTTTACTGAGTTGGAAGAAATCGTGGTAAATTTTTAAAAATACAAGTTTGATTATTTCTGCACAAACGGATTACTATATGAGTATGAATATTTTGTATGGATAAAGAGAAGAATAGGCTATTTATTGTTTCTATTTTTTAAGGGAGGTAATACTAAGGGACTTCTATCGATTTGGTCTTTTTCACAAAAAAAAATATGTTAAACTCTCAGAATCCAACAAGAGTGTTGAGTACGGACTTAATTGAACTGTAGGTTTAGTCTTATGCGTCACAGTGTTATTTGTTTATAATCTTTTAGCCTGCATTTTGTGTCTGTACCTTTTGTAAATAAATAAATAAATAAAAGGGGCAACCCTAGTTATTACATAATAATAAATGATCTCGATCTATGTACATTCTCACTAAAATATACTGAACTACTGAAAGCATTCAGTTCTTCTTTGTCTATCATTCCTGATGGGAAAGAGATGAAGAGGATGCTCTCAGTCTGTCTATAAAGCCTGCAAAGATTAATAGTCATGGCGGATACTCAATGTCTCTGGTGTCTCGTTGGGAAGATTAGTGCCGTAAATTAGGCGATTCGACGGTAGATGGCAGTGAGTAACTTGAGTTTGATATTGTACTCTGTAAAAAAGCTTTGAAATAAGTTTTCTTTTAAACAAATTATTATTTTATTTGCCTATTTAATCCCACTGCTAGGCAAAGGCATCCCTTCGCTCTTTCTAGGCAGCCCGATCTTCGGCTCCAGTCCTTATCAAAATTGTCTGGGTCTTCATCATCCACCTTTTTCTAGGTCTTCCTCTAGGCCTTTCTTTTTAATTGAATTACACCATTCCCTATCATATATTAATTATATATATGTAGATAAAAAATAATTGCCTATGAAGGAAAGGTCTGATTTCCAATTATAACCAAATTAAAAGCCTTCGATAAAGAATAGTCGACTGGTTTGCCTTTTTTTGCCATTTATAAAAAAAAACTTTGTCACAAAAGAGATTATTATAGGCTATTTATTGTTTCTATTTTTTAAGGGAGGTAATACTAAGGGACTTCTATCGATTTGGTCTTTTTCACAAAAAAAAATATGTTAAACTCTCAGAATCCAACAAGAGTGTTGAGTACGGACTTAATTGAACTGTAGGTTTAGTCTTATGCGTCACAGTGTTATTTGTTTATAATCTTTTAGCCTGCATTTTGTGTCTGTACCTTTTGTAAATAAATAAATAAATAAAAGGGGCAACCCTAGTTATTACATAATAATAAATGATCTCGATCTATGTACATTCTCACTAAAATATACTGAACTACTGAAAGCATTCAGTTCTTCTTTGTCTATCATTCCTGATGGGAAAGAGATGAAGAGGATGCTCTCAGTCTGTCTATAAAGCCTGCAAAGATTAATAGTCATGGCGGATACTCAATGTCTCTGGTGTCTCGTTGGGAAGATTAGTGCCGTAAATTAGGCGATTCGACGGTAGATGGCAGTGAGTAACTTGAGTTTGATATTGTACTCTGTAAAAAAGCTTTGAAATAAGTTTTCTTTTAAACAAATTATTATTTTATTTGCCTATTTAATCCCACTGCTAGGCAAAGGCATCCCTTCGCTCTTTCTAGGCAGCCCGATCTTCGGCTCCAGTCCTTATCAAAATTGTCTGGGTCTTCATCATCCACCTTTTTCTAGGTCTTCCTCTAGGCCTTTCTTTTTAATTGAATTACACCATTCCCTATCATATATTAATTATATATATGTAGATAAAAAATAATTGCCTATGAAGGAAAGGTCTGATTTCCAATTATAACCAAATTAAAAGCCTTCGATAAAGAATAGTCGACTGGTTTGCCTTTTTTTGCCATTTATAAAAAAAAACTTTGTCACAAAAGAGATAAGTAATCACGCCTAGGAACCATCACAAAACACATAAATCATCAGCATGTGACTCCCGAAAATAGAACAACAAAAATTCTATATATACAAACGTCTGTCCTTTTGTCAGCACGTACGGTGATAAATCTTCCGATGGACATGTTTTCATAAACCTCCAGGCTCTTGGGAACGAGCAAAAGAGTAAAAACAAATCCCGACAAAGATAAAAAACGCTCTTTTAAGTTATTCCGGCAGAGCGCACACCTTCTTTGTTTTAGAAAGAAAGGAAGACAAGGGTCGCCACTACTCATTTGCATTTTTACCTCATAAGTAATGGAAAAAGGTCGGTAGTCCACGTATAAAATAGGAGCTGATACCGTACTGATACAAATCTGAGTTAAATGCTCACGATTTTGCGCTTCATAATGATTTAGTGCCACGTATCTGATGCTCGTATTTCAAAGCTTTATTTATCTGCATACATTTGACATCAGACGTGTTTTTTATAGATTTAAAGGTTTGTTCAACATAAAAAAAATATTATTTAGGTACAATTTTTATACAAGCAACGACATCACTCCCTATCTGTAAACTGGTTGTTTTAACAGGGTTTAGGCATCAACTGCAGTCATTAGGGGATAGTCAATACAACAATCGAAAGGTTATAATGGTCTAAATATCACTAACAATATAAAATGACATTTCTCCCTATCCTCAAATGCTAGCTGGGTTCATAAAGCGCGAAAGAATCTCAATCTTGCCGCCGTAAAAGTGATTTACGCTCCAATCGCTATAAACTTAATTCCCAGACAGTTATCATATCAATAAATAATGAAGGAAGATATTGCCTTTCGTAAAGAGAGCCGGAGGCAACCCTGGGCTTGATTGATGGAGGATATAAATAAGCTGTGACCTGAATAAGTCTTTCCTAAAAGTGAGAAGTTTTTGTCGTTGTCTTTACGAGTATGTTTGTCTAGAACTTATCTTAAACTAGAATATATATTATGTTATATCTACTTATTTGTCATCGCACGACGATTTGTTTCATTTCTTCAGCATCCTGAAAATATTCATACATCTTTGGTTCAAAAGCGAATAGAGAAACTTTAGCGTATACTTGGCCCGTTAGATCCCCATTATACTCAAAACCAAATTGTATATTTGAAAATATGTTAATAACTCTATTAATTTACCGTTATTTTTTCATCACATCGGGTGACATCGGCCAAGATTTTTCAGCCCCGTATTCAAGTATTTGAGACCATTCCTAGATTCAATACCTCTATTCATTTCTGAGAAAACTTGTATTGAGAGACAGTCATACAAACAGATATACGGACAACATAGACCGGATTAGCCGGTAAGAAGCAGTCGCGACGGAAAAACACTACCTACATATTTCTCCAGAGATCTGCAATGGAGTTCGCAAAGTAACGCCTGATTCAATACAGACAAGTTAACCTATGTATATGTAAATAACTGATTTTGTGATATGAGATACGGCACAAAAAACTGAAGATTTCCCTGTAAAAGTACAGAACTCCAATAAATAGGATTCCTAGTATAGAAAATCGGTGTCAGCATAAATTCCCCGGTTAAATCTGTTTAAAAGCCTCGAGATCCAGCGTAGTAAGCCGGCTACGTAACAAGAGCAAGACGCTACAGCACTCGATCGATATCCAGCTAACCTATACCTAGCTTAGGTACTTGTACGCAGCGACATAGTACTAAGGGACAAGCCTTGCCGATACATTTCCTATATAAAAAAACTATTATTAGCACTGTCAGAAGTCGAGAGTGGATAATAGAGATACATCAACTTACCATAATAAATAAATTAGTGACATACTTTAAAGGTTTTGTAAGACATTATTTTTCTTAATCTAACAATAGCAAAGCGAAACGTGCGTGGGTGTGACTCTTTATACTCAAAATTTTAAATTTAAGCCTCTTTAGTTGAATAGACACTAATGTAATGGAAAGTACAATTTTTTTTTTTAACTAAAACGGATTGGCATTTGACCATAGTTTGCCTGATAGTAAGCAAAGGCTTTGGCCTAAGATGGAACGGTTTTTTTAAGATCGCTGGATTATAGCTTATAATTACGTGCCGTCCTTAAATTTAAATCTAACGGAAAGAGCCTACATTTCACGACACAAGTCTTGGACTTAGTGTGGAATGTAGTGCACCCAGTGTTTAATATCTATGTTGTACCAATGTAACCTATCTCGTAAACCATGTTAAATATTTTTAAGTATACTATATATAGAATTAACATATGTAACTAGTTTTTAAGTGCTAAATAAATAAATTATTATTATTATTATTATAGTGCGTGTGGAACAGGGAGTCAGGCAGATAGTTCCACAACATTGCGCTACGTACAATATAAACGTTTCTTGCAACTCACTTTACCAACATGAAACTGATTTCCTTCACTTACAAAATACTTAATCCAGTCTATTTCTGTTTTGTGTCGATACCTTCAGGTATGTTACACGGTCAACGAACCTGAGTTACTCAGCTTGTGTACTGACCTTTACAGCGATGTTATTTGCAGATACCGCCAGTATGGCAATATGACGGTACCTGGATTATGCCATGAAGGTTCTATGTAGTATGCAGATTAGCTAGAAGGTATGGAGAGGGTCTGGTTAATGGGGTTAAGTCAGTGAACCAGGAAAAGTTAGTCAATTTAACTGCATATAAGGCAATTTACTGATGATGAACAGTGACCACGGATTCACCAGCGTTGTTATGAAATACTCGTATAAGGTAGCCTATATAGATCTCCCTACATTACGTCACGTTTGCGTATAAAATGACAATGTTCTGTAACTTTTTTGCAGCGAAAACTGTAAACATAAGTACATATACGTACCTTAACGTTAATTTAACTGTAAGAAATAATTACATTTATTTTGTTAATATTGAACTGAATTGTTTTTATCTTCTGAATTATATTCTAACAAGAATGGTAATTGTAACGCAAAACATAACTGATCCTCTTCCTCTTTAGTCGTATTCCTTTTTACTGAGGGTCATGATTTCCCCGCAGAATCGTTGGAGGAGTGTTTTTGTGCAGATACGGTGTGGTAGGCTCCCAGGTCAAAGATTCAAAGATATGTAATGACCTTATAACATTGCGCTACAATAGGTACGGCACATATTACAATAATCATTTATATAACTTAAGGTCCTTCCACGGATGAGGCATGTCCTTGGATTTTGTCCGCAGTCCTTAAACTTGTCTACAGCTGATATTAATTTCAATTTATCTTCAAACATCTATTTTCATAACAAAGGTTCGTCTCAATCTCCATCTTGCGGCAGTCCCAACAATTATATTGTAGTTTGTATTTTGATTAGATCATGAGTCGGCCGCAGCCTTGACATCTGCAAATGGTCCACATTAACCGTGCCTTAATCAAGATGGACGCCTCACATCTACTACACAGGACACAGGACAGGACAGGAGCTGGTAATATAGGTATTATAAAAGTACATCTTATATGTATGCATTATCTTTTATAAGATAGTGTTAACATCATATTTTACAGAGAGACAAACGATTTCAAGGGGACTCTAGATGTAACTAATGCTACAACACTAATAAAACCATACATTTTGGCACAGGTTTATGAACATTTGTTTTGGAACAGCTGAGTTTTTTGTGCAAATTTCCAAAATCTGTTGATATTATTATATTTAATTATTTATTCTTAGTTTTGCGGTAATTACCTGTATCACATCTTGTATTTGCATAATTCTCAATGTTAGCTTGAAATCATTCTCTGTAACTCTGTAGAGTGTAGATCTATATTAGTGATGACATTATTTACAAGATATTTATCTACTATTGGTTAATTGGTCATTCATAAATTATCACAACAAAGTTTCTGCAAATGATACCTTACCACATTGTAATAAAGTCATATTTAAGATCCCTTTAAATTAATTTAAACCATGTTATAAGGTCTATATTTGCCTTACGATTGTCTATTTTTAGCTCATAGTTATTGAGCTAATTATTGGTAGTAAAGAGGCACAATTACGTTTCTGCCACGTAAATAGAGTACAACGTCAAAGCTAAATTTAAATAATAAGTTTGCGAAGCGAATCTTGATTTGTAGGAACATTTAAGTAAAGCAATTTATACATGAAATTTTATTTATATCTGCTATAATATCATACACGAAGGTTAGGTAAAAATTAAATGAGAACTTTGTAGGGCAAGGTTATTTAAAAGGTTAGACTATAATGTCTACCGGGACCTCTAATTTGTTACTGAAAATTTAATTTATCAAATTTCTGTGTTCTTTACTAATAAACGTTGACCAGGTTTAAGTTTCAAGGTAAGAATCCATAGAATATTAATACATAGAATACTATGACAACAAAATTAATAGGTATGTAGTAATTAAAGGAATTAAAGAAGCTGTATTTATTAGTTAATGTAATGATAAAATCTTTAGTAACTATATTATTTCTATGTTACAGCTGCACAACTAGGCGTTACAAAATGTTTTTTTCACTCTATTATCTGAGTAAAAATTTACCCTATTTCGTTTGTCTCAAGTTTCAAGTCAATTTGCATATTTCGTCAGCGTCAAAGAAAATAAGACGGAATATTAATCCAAAATATTAATATTCAATTTTTTCTTCGTTATTAATTCGTGCATTTATTAGAGTAAGCCACTCCTTCAAGGTTTGCTATAACTAAGGAGTCCAAACATAGCTCGCAAATGGCTACGGTCACGCAACATGTCGAGTTTCACTTAAACTCGCACCACGGCTTCTCGTCCCATTTTCATTTAAAGTAGTCCCAAACTAAGGCGAAAGACATAATCATTTTTAGATTTATTTTTCCCTACTTACTTTATGCTGTTTTCTTCTTCTTCTGTAAACCGATAACTTATTATAGCTCTCAAGTTAGCATAATTATCTGCTAGAGAGATATCCCCAGCACCCATATGATAAGAGCTGAATAACTACTAATTAATACTACTATAATACCTATATATTGTAATAACTAATAACTATACGTGTGCAACGTAACTAGAAATCTAACACGACAAAAAAATATTATTCCGTTTTCGTTCAACCGTATAATTTAATGCAATAGATATACCTACCAGTTGAAGCCCGCAGCTTCGTTCGCAATGTACCTACTTATGTAGATAAGAAGTAGTTTATGTCAATTACAGGATTCAAATTACGATGATTCGACGATGCGTTATCCTGGCGTGAAAGCAAAACACAAAGACAAGCGTACAAACACACGATCGCTTATACATATACATATGTATAGTGGTATGATTTATGTATTTGGGACGAGCATGTCAGTGGTGCGAGTTAATAAAGCACCAATCCAGCGGATCACAAGCTTTGCTGAACGCTGTGCACATTTACATACTGCGGGGATATACCGGCATGATGGGGGTATAAGTTATGGTTTATTGTTATTTGTTATGTCTATCTGAGCTTGTGGTTTTGTAGTTTAACTTGTTGGGGTGATCTTTAATATTCATGGAAATGAAATCGACAAAGCCCAATTCATACAGTGACACACTGATGGCTATCTACTTTTAATATTATTGACACTACAATACTAATGATATTAAGACCTGTATCTATATTAGTAAGTACATACATTGTATGAGTTTCATTGTTTCTTCAGCACTTTCCTTTATATTACCGGTTTCTTCAAAACCAGCTTATTACCACTAATGCAGGTTAATATTAAGCCAGTCGTAGTCAAACGTAAGCAATTCATACAAAATAAAATCTGTAGCTAGATGTTCGTGGCTTTTTTTTTTTTTAACTTGAACGGGTTTGCACTTGGCCATAGTTTACCTGATAGCAAGTAAGGCTATGGCCTAAGATGGAGCGTCCTTACCCGATAAGAACCGATTCACTCTCGCTTTGAAGATCGCTGGATTATAGTGCGTGGGGAACAAAGAGCCAGGCAGGGAGTTCCACAACCTAGCGGTACGAACAATAAAGGTGGAAGCGTACCGTTTCGTGCGGGTCTTAGGAACTTCCACCATAAACCGGTGTCGTCCTGCCGTACCTCTGAAACACCACTCGTCCGGTGAAAGAAGGGCGCGGGCGGAGTTAGTCCGTGCAATTCCGCGGCACACTCTCCGAAATGCAACCGATAGAAAACCGACAAACTGGCGACTTTGCGACGGTGTTCAAGACTTTGAAGTTTCGCTCGGCACAGTTTATTATTACCAATGATCTTCTTGGCTCGACTCTCAATGGCTTCTAGTGCCTCAAGTTGGTACTTGGCTGATCCATCCCAAAGATGCGAACAGTACTCCATGCACGACCGAACTTGTGCTTGATACAAAGTAAGCAGCTGTTCCGGCTTGAAGTACTTTCGCACCTTCGAGAGGATACCCAACTTTTTGGCTGCAACTTCGGCTTTAGACTTAATGTGAGAGCCAAAATTAAGAGTAGGGGACAATGTAATACCAAGAAGATCAAGGTGGTCAGTTATCGGCACAGTCGAATTTCGGAAAGTGGGGGCCAGCTCGAATGGCCTCTTTTTAGCGGTGAAAAGACACGCCTGGGTCTTCGCAGCATTAAACCTGAATAGATTGGCATCACCCCAATCGGAGACTGCCTTGAGAGCCAGGTTTATACGCTCGACCATCGCCTCCCTGAGCCACTGGATCTCGGCCGCACTGGCCCGCGCTGTGGATGTATGACAGCTCTACAACGGTGCTGTCGTCTGCGTACCCAAAGGTTCCGGGTTTCAGCAGATCGTTAATATGCAGCAGGAAAAGAGTTGCAGAGAGCACCGACCCTTGAGGGACTCCGGCATTGATAGCCATTAGATCTGAGGAGCAGCCATCAACGACTACTCGAATAGACCTATCCCTCAAAAAGTCCGAAATCCAAGCACGAAGCCCAGCGGGCAGGCCGTAAGAGGAAAGCTTGCTAATAAGGCCATCGTGCCAAACCCTGTCAAAAGCCTTAGAAATATCCAGGGAAACCGCCAGGGCTTCCCCGTATTTCTCAATGGCTTCACTCCATATGTGAGTGGCGTACACTAGAATGTCTCCAGTGGACCGATTCTGGCGAAAGCCATATTGTCGGTCACTGAATAGGTCATGCGATTCAAGGTACGCCAGGAGCCTGCGGTTCAGGACACGTTCCATACTCTTGCAGAGCACGGACGTGACTGAAATGGGCCGGTAGTTAGAAGGGTCAGCACGACTACCTTTTTTGGGCACGGGCTGCACGTTAGCAAGTTTCCATGAAATCGGCACTTTGCCAGTCTCAAGAGAAAGCTGAAAGAGGCGCGTCAACACAGGAGCCAGCTCAGGCGCACATGTCCTCAGTACTATAACTGGAATACCGTCAGGACCACTGGCCTTGTTCACGTCCAGATCGCGTAGCACTTTACGGACCTCCGTTTGGCGAATCTTGAAATCCGACATGGCAGTCGGACATTCAAGAGGAGGAGGAGGCGAAGCACCACAAGCATCAAGACGCGAAGATTGCTAAAATAATAATAATAAATATTTCCGGACATTGCACACAGCGCCATCTGGTCCCACACTAACTTGTGTCACTATAATAAATGAAAACAATTTCATAAATAAATGATTTAGTTTTACACCTCCAACCGCAAACTACACGAAAATGGAATGTGTTTTTTCCATCGGTTTTGTTTAGTTACGAAAACAATGCTCGCGCCAAAAATACATAGAATTTTAGTAACATTTTGTGGCACCTGTGAAAATGCTTTCATGTACCCACCGCCGGTGGAGAGTGGGAAAACATCCACGAATGTTGGAATGCCTCTAAAGCCTGGCTTTCACAGTACGAGTTTGTTTCCAGTGCATTCTGACGTTTACTCGAATATAACCTCAAGTTGAAGTGACCTCGTGGAGTGGGAATAATTTCAAGTCTATGGGCAATATGATAAAAAATAAATTGGTACTTTTGAATTGCATGCATACTACAATATCTCGTCAGATTTAATTTGCTACATGTAGTTCAAATATAATTTATAATTTTTCAAGGTTACAATGCCAAGTTTTATTGTCAAAATAATGTTATTTTTTGTCAAACTTAATTGTTTTTATGTTAATGTCTTAACCTTAATCAATCTACTGTCATTATTAAATCAGAAGAAATAGGGACAAGCATGGAAGTTATTGTAAATGCAATAGTATATAGTTTTCAAATGTTTATACAGTATATACATTTGAAAACGGGAGTAAAATAAGATAAGATTTACTCTATTATATGTAATATATGTATATTAGATATGACTTATAACGTAGGTACTTATTCATATATTGTAGGTTCTTTGCTAGGTTTTTTTTTTAACTTGAAGTGGTTTGCACTTGACCATAGTTTACCTGATAGCAAGCAAAGGCTATGGCCTAAGTTGGAGCGTGCTTTTACGATAAGAACCGATTCACTCTCGCTTTGAAGATCGCTGGATTATAGTGCGTGGGGAACAGAGAGGTTAAACAGGACGGAAAACGTCAAAGAGGAGAGCCGTTTTTGAGATATAAAGATGTGCTTAAGAGGCATATGAAGGCGTGTGCATGCAACTATTACATAAAAACTTCACTTAGAAAATCTTTAGAAAAGCCTAAAGATAATCTAAGTGCTATAGCCCACTACCAGAAGGCAGCGTGCCCAGCATACTGGCAGCTATTACTTGAAATTTAAAAAATTAATTCAACCAAACAATAATATAACTAATTTCATGCAAACCCAGCTCATAAACAGAATAGATCCACTATTCCACAGACCCGTTATGAAGAGGATCCTCTCTTCACTACAAATTGGATGAAAAACTTCACTGTCTAGTTAACTAGGCACTTGATAAAACTCCTGATCCCACAGGATGTATAGGACTTCTAACGCCAAAGGTAATTAAATAAAAAGTCATTTAGTACTAACATAATACATTTTATGCTTAGTAAAACTTTACTTAATAACTTAAAAAAAATACTTCAAACAATCGAAATTAAAACTTGTAATACCAGCTACGTATAGGTATATACATAAGCATAAGTTTTTGATAAAAGCAGCAGTCAAACACGTGCCGATCTGATACGGGCTTTGCGTTAACTTTATATTGAACAAACTTCTGACTCATGTAGACAACAGGTGAAAATATGTGCCAGGGAAGTTAAATTGATTATATTTATGGTTGTTGCTGTGTTTTAATGGAACTTATGTAAACGTTAACCAATATCTCATCATTTATAGAATGATTTTTAAAATTAAAACAATTTCTCATTAGAAATCACAAATTTTTCCATTGTAATATGGAAAAGATTCTTGTTTTATTTAATTAGAAAATACTTTCAAGTATGACTTTCTTCTTTTCTGGTATTTAAAGTCCTTTCTTAAATAAAATAATAAAAATAATAATTGTTAAAATCTTTAAAAGTTATATCAACATTAAACGGATAATAGGGTTAGGTTATGGTTAAGATTATTAACGCATTATCCCATCGAGAAAGTTTAGCAACTACAGCACTAGGTATGTGAGAACGCGCGCCGCACACCGATCTGCCGCAATCAATACCGCAATCACGTTCTATAGACACCTCATTATAGCAAATAAAGTAGCAGATTCTGTGTGCTTTAAACTATACATCTTGTCGGTCCTCAAGTCGACATTTTTTTAACTAGATCGGGTTTGCACTTTGCCATCGCTTGCCTGATGGTAAGCAAAGGCTATGGCCTAAGATGGAGAGTGCTTACCCGATAATTAGTCAATAGCTTCGTCTATTTTGGCAAATGCGATATATTGATTGCAAAATAGCTAAAAATCATGCAAGTTGTAGTAAAGTATAAACCAGTATTGCTTGAAAAACTTTTTGATCCACATATACGCATTTAATTAACTGTATGCTGGTTCAGAGGTCACCATGAAAGATCTTGTTGTTAATTGGCCAAAATCTTCAGAAAAAAGTGTCAAGTAAATAGATTTTTTCTATGCTTCGGGATAAGATAAATTTCAGTGCTAAATTATCAAAGTCATCTATGGAATCGTTTGTCAACAATACCGTATTATATATGTAGTTTGCTAACAATTAGACATATCTGTGTAATATTGTCTAGTTCCCAATCAATACGTCCATCAGTATTCAGCATGCAAAAGGCCGCCGGGTTCAGCCCGAAAAATATTACACAGAGAACACGCTTTAATTTATTTAAATTCCACGGGAATTCTGTAACTTTTACCTTTCGCACATTCGTAAGTAGCTTGAACGTAAGATATTGTTACCGGTCAATCACACTAATATTATAAGGTTTGTGAAAAAGTGTGTGTTTATTGCTTCTTCACCCTCAAATATCAGAGCTGATTTGGAAGAAATTTAATATGGAATTAGATCAGACCCAATGACCCGAATGAACAAGCCGGTACTGCTTGCTAGTAATGGACAAGTGAACTGGTTTCTTCTAGGCAAGCGTGCTAGATCGTAGATTATAACGTTGCTTAACATCAGGCAAGTTGTAGTCAAGCGTAAGCCTATATCATATAAAAAAAAACAAATGTTTTTGTCTACAATTGTTTAAAATAGAACTAAATCTCTCTTTAATAAATATAGGAATCAAGCTATGATTCCTATATTTATTTAAGAGCACGTGTCTACCAAACTGACATAAATGTACACCATCTACAAACTCAACAAAATGTTATTCCCAAATTGTCAGAGGCGCTCGGATAAGTTAAAACAAATTATAAATAATAGCTCTTTGTCCGGTTTGTCTCAACGGGCTCCGTTTTAGTCTAAAGTGGTGTTATCCACTGATGGAACTGTTTTACTTAGATCTGGTTACCCTATTGTTTATTGTTTTTGTCACTTTGTTCAACAGCTTTTTACTCAGGACGCTTACTATAGTAATTTTGTTTTTATAGCAATAATCATTGACAACCAATCAATCAATCAAAGAATCAATTTTTGAATTTGTATTTGACCGAATCAAAGTATTTTCACATTGTATAAATGAGTGAATCCTTTCTTCAAAATTAGCTTAACCGTAAACTGTACATGGTTTATCTTCGGGCGAGTTCTGAGTAATTGCAAACCTTTACAATGGTATAAAATGAAACCTTTTTGTCTACCGTCACCAGAACTTCGACTGTTTCGGAAAGGTTGGTGTTCCTTCGATTGAAATATGCGTTTACTTGAGTCACTGTTGCCAGTCGGGGGTCCATTCTCATAGTACAGTAACAGCTTGTGGCTAATGGTGGCCATTCCCTTTTAATATTGTTCGTTCTGTTGCCACGCGAAAGGGTACGAATATTAAATATTTTGTTCGTTATGTTGGCAACAAAATGTCGCGATGAAAATTAAGTGTCTCACTTACAATTGCGAAATGAAACTCGTGAAAGAAACAATTGAATATTTTGAATGAACGAATGATTATTTGTAGTTGGTTGGGAATTCATTTCATTATTGTATTAGGTACTTTATACATTACATATATAGTAGGTATAGGAAAATAGTATAACTTAATATATCAATACTGTTAATATTGATTTTATATTTGTAATATTATGTCGATGACCAAAAATAATTATCCGAAAAAAATACTACGAAGTGTAATTTTCTATTGATTTAAAAAAACGTTTATTTAATTTACTATCGTTAAGTTCAAGTTCAAGTTCATTTATTCATAATATTAATTACATGTCACAAACTTAATATAAATAATTGCTAGTACATTTGATGTGCGAACAATATACAAGTACATTATGTTATCATAATCTTTATAAGATAAATAAACACCATAATCAAATCTTTCTTCTATTAATCAATTAAAATTAATAAATCAATAAATAATCAAACAATTAATAATACAATAACAAATTCCCACATCATCAAAACTAATACATTTCAGAGATAAATCACCGAATATTGGAAATGAATTCATCAAACTTATAAAAAGCTTGGTCAATAAGCCATTTTTTCAATTTTCTTTTGAACCCTTGAAGACTTACAGCCTCAATAATTTCACTGGGTAGCTTATTATATACTGCCGGACCCATGACGTGCGTTAACTTGGCCGACTTCTCTAGCCTGCGCGATATGTTAGCGAGCTTGAGACCGTGGCGAGTACAGTAATCGTGCCTCGAGGCTAGCTCGGTGTACTCGGCCAGATGGACGCGCGTGTACACGGCCACCTGGTAGATCAAGATGGTCGGTAGCGTCATCACACCAAGCTCTTGGAAATGGGGGCGAGCCGGAGTATCCCAGGCGACGCCAGCTACACATCTGACAGCCTTATCTCAGACAAAACGAGCAGCCGAACTATTTAAGCGGTATCTAATCTTACATCGCGATATAGGGAAGTTTCCGGGAATAGCTGAAACTTTCTGAAATCCGAGAACGAAGGGATAGAAGGATTACACGCACTTTGGGAGCGAAACCACTGGAGAAATTGTGTATCAGGTAAGTTAGGTATACGTACACTTTACCTGAGTGATAGCGGGTAAAGATACAAGATTTACTGCTAAGGCAAATAAAATTGGGGATAGTTAACGTAACTCCAAGCTGATCCAGTACAGGCAAAATTAAACAAATCACAGAAAAGAGTTACTATTGTAAAATTAAATAGTAGGAATTTAATAATTTTGATAAAACTTGTTCAATAGTTAAAACTTAAACTTTTTTTTATCTTACTGCAGGTATCTTGTCATAATATTATAAGTTTTACATCAAAGTTATTTATTGGTAAAGGTCTTCATCATCTTCATTCATTTCATAAATTTTAACTATTCGTTCAATGTTTTGTAATAATAACTTACCGGTTAACATTTTATAATCAAACATGTAAAAATACATCATCATCATCCACAGCCCTTGGGATCCCACTGCTGGCTATATATAAAAATACAAATTTCATATATTATTAGGCATTTATTTACCCTCGTTTCCGCAGGTTTATCTTGTAATCATTCGACTGGGTTTGCGCCAGTAGTCGTAAGGTCTGGCTTGTTTCACAGACTATCGACCCACGCTCTCAATACTCGACGCTTTGTTTGGTATAAGAACACACGATAGTTGATCTATAGCTCGGAGTTTCGTGCAATAACGTAGCACACCTGCTTTGTTGAAGGCTTTGAAATGTTTGGAACAATGAAAGTACTCCATAATATGCTGGCAACGGAATTACTAGTATAATACTTAAATAGGTTAGATACTAAAAATAAATATTACAGGGTTTTATTTCAATCAAAGGATATAATCATTGAAAAACCGATACATTCACAAAAAGTAACTGGTGTGCTGTGTTGTTTTTTTTTTGTTTGGTCATCATCGGGTTACATTTCGTTTAAAAAAATGGATCGACCAAGTAGTTAATCACGAGATTATAACGGACTTTTTGTTACATGAAATTGAGGATGTAGATTTGTATGATACCTACATGGTTCCAACAGGATGGAGTCACTTGCCACATAACCAATGAAATAATGACTATTTTGAGCAAGAAATTGCCGAGTTTATCTCACGTCCCACGTTGCGATTTTAGTTGGCCGCCACAAAGACGTGATTTGACACATTTGGCTAAAACATGTGATTTGGCAAAGAAAATGTATGATTAAATAATATCAACAGCTAAAAGTACACATTAACGACACCGAAACTCAAATTACGACTCAGTGCCATTAAAATAAGGATAAGGTATGTTATTAAAGCAGTGTATCATTGTAAAAAATATTAAGATAGTCTAATAGTCTTTGTTTTCAACATCGAGGGTTATAATTGTACTGTTTTTCAGACTATTAATAAATAAATAAATATACAATTTAGCAAACAGAAGACCCATCCTGAAGTGTTTCCAGCCATCTACATTGTCACGCTCCTAGCAGTTACCAGCTTGTCACAACAATAAGCCCAACGATATTGCCTTTTAGCACAGGCCTAATAACGAAGTTTTCGAGGCAAAATGACGTGAACATTAAAGGGTAACCAACGAGCCTTCTTACACACGCCCAATAAACTCGCCGACCTCTGAAAACCTTTTTCTGGGCCTTTACTTGTTCAAGACGTATAATATTAGAAGAATCGATGCCTTATGTCGTAAAAAGAGGCTTTGGCTAGTCAATGGTCGAGTAATAAGGAAAGCTCTTGGAAAATAAGTTGTTACAAAAAGCTCGCGTCATCGTGATATGTTAGGATGTTGAAGTTTGACATGTGATGGGCAAATACGTGGGAGTACGATTTTAATAGGCATGAAAAAATAAAGCTATTTAATAAAAATGATGTTGGGGTATATTTTAAATTCCATTTCAGAACCGGTTTCAGCAGTTTTTAAGAAATTTTGACCGATTATGTGTTTATTTAATTAAACACTCATAACTCAATAACGGCTTAACGGATCATCATGAATTTTGGTATATTAGTAGTATGAGGTCTTATAAGTGTTACAGGCTACTTTTTATCTCAAAATAATGAGAGCAAAGCCGCAGGCGACCACTGGTATTAAAAAAATAAAGAAGTATTTATGCCCCAATATGAATAATTTACATTAAAACATAGCTTAGTGTTATGAATATCAGTAGATTCGTTGTGTAATTAAATGCGTATTTAAACTTTCTCATCAGGTATTTAAGCATTTTTAGCGTATAATTTACCTACGTCTAATGAATAGTATACCAATATGTAAGTCAAGGTTGGAAATGAAAATATACTGCGAATTCCCACCTCACTTTCCCGTATCATAATTTACTGCAAATATTTCACTGAAATGCTCGCGTATGTATCAAGTTTTACCTACTTTACCAGAATATTCCTTCAGGGTTACTTAATACTAATGTATATTATTTAAGGGCAATGACATAGATTTATCAATTTTAATTCAATATTGACAGAAAACCTCTAACATTTTGATCATTTAATAGAAAATTAATTAATCAAAATTTCTTTATTGAACAGATTCTTTGTTTTTCAGTTAAAGTTGGCTAATTTGCTTTTTAAAATTATTTGTATAATACAAATTTAAAAAGCAAATTAGCCAATTTGTTTCAGCCACATTTTTCACTACGCTCGTAAATTTTAGTCAGCTTATTATATAACCCTGTGTATGAAGGTTTTGTAGTGCGAAATTTTAGTGCGCGTAAAATTTTCATGAGATATTTAGGTACCGTTGCGTGATACTTGCTACGTCAGATTTATGCCCCGAGTACTAGATATATGTAGTTACGCTTATCGTCCTAGTCAGTATTGATATTTTATTTTCCGGTCTATAAACATATGTATATACACATAACATTTAATCTTTAAGTATTTGATGTATATAAGTTTACTTTAAAAAAGAGTTTTAACTAGTTTCACTCGCTCGAGATGATTTGCTTAATAATTTTATGCGTAAACCATAGGCTACATATTGTTGCAGCCAGTTTCCACTAATATCAAAATGATTTTATTACTAGTGGATACTCGCGGCTTAACTTGCGTTTTATTACGACTAAAAGATGATAAACTACTACTAACTAATCATTCTTAGCACACTATCACCGCAAACCATGATTAACCGATTTTTTTTTATTTAAAGCTAACACGTTTTCATCTACATGTTATAAACACTAACATTAAAAAGTTAGCATGATTGTTGGCGTGTCTTTGATCAACAAAGATACACAACGGGTTAAATTACAATACTCTGAAAATATATTTTATCTCAAATTAAAATCAAAATCAATATCTTTATAAACAATTATATTATCTAATATATAAAAAAAAAGATATTTAGCCATTCATAAATTTACATCTATATGTTACAGATTGACGGTAACATATACACAAAGCTCGGTGTGAATGTAACCCCAGCTTCGTTCCTCGGAAGCCACGCCGGGGACCGGACGCGAGCCCAGGATTAGTTAGGCGGGCGACGTGACCGGAGCCCCGGAAACGGCCGACGGATCGACTAATGCAGCAGCTTTGTTGCCTGTTAACGAAACCACTGATTTATGCCGCAAATAATCTCTGTGATGACACTGACTTGGCAAATTAAGTTGGTAACAATTCATGTTTTGCAATACCTTGAATTTTTAAATGACCAAGGCGAAATATCACTTTCATAACACAGATACACACATTTTAAATTTGCACATAATAAATAATTACACTAAAGACATCGTGCAGCTGAAATATAAACTTTCTTTCACCTGAAACACGGCAAATCATAGGTTGTGTCCGACCAAAGATTACAATATTTGGCCATAATATTGTATTGTTATAAAATATATGTCGTATATACATTATTTTTCTGTTTGTCTTGAAGACATTAGTATTGTTTTATTACAAATACTTACTTATAAAATAAAATAAAAGTAAATCTTAAATATTGTCACAAAAATGAAGCAATTGAGTCTGTGCTATGAATAATCAAGGCACAAGTTCAATGTCCATGGAACAGAATGAAATGGCGACGACAATAAGAAATGACCAAAACTGAGCTACCTGCATCTAAAAGTAACAGCATGGGATCGCAGAAAATTTTGCCAATTGACCTCCAAACTTCTATATGAACATGGCACCCAATGATGATGATGATTGAACAGATAATCCCCAAATCAAGGACGTTTGAATACCCAACGCATGGCTCAGCTGAGCAAATTCCGTATGCACTGCACTCGTAACTTTTAGTTAGCGACCGTTATACAGCCCATTAACTGAATGCGACCGTTAAAACCAGGAAATGTAGCCGCATCGAAATATAGCTTGTTTATATGCAGATAGTAACGTGAAATTATTCTTATTTTGTTACTTTTATTTTCAGAGTGCTTCATTTTCATCTTAAGTCTTAGCGTCGACACTAAGGGCAGATACAAAATAGTTTGTTAAGTGTTATTACATTATTTAAAAGGCAAAAGTGAAAGTGTAAGTGATGTACGACTAGAAAATTTCAAGAATTTTCTGGTCAAAAATTGTCTATATCCCTGCAATGCCCGGTTTCTTTTTTTGTTTTTTTTTTGTATACATTGCATTCATCTTACTTAAAATAACATTAATAACGAGAAAAACTAGTTGTTTTGAAAATATTTTTTTTATTTCGAGAGAAATCACACGTGTCCATATGGACACGCTAAGCACTGAGGTGTACAAATTGGATGAAATCGTCACTAAATTAAATTACAAACAGACACGAGAAAAACATAGAAGAACTAGTTCTTCCTGATCCTTTGGGTATAGAGTTATATTTGTTCAAATAATGTAACACAATCACCCTTCAAAAATCAAGTTGTGCCCTTTTAGAGCCTGCTTTCCGTCGTAGTTTCCAAGCATTGCGAATACAAGCATCCAGCATCCAGCTCAACAGGGCCCAATACCATATTTTGCTTCTAATGTATATTCGATTTATATTTATATTCTCGTTTATACGATCGACGCCTCCCATGAACCGATTGTATTCACCAAAAAGATGAGGACGTGGGACCTGTACATTTGTTTTATCTTTCTGTGAATAACGCTTCACAGTACTTATGGGTTGAATCCTCACATTATTGGAAGCAATAGACACTATAGAATTGTCCATCCATTTTATTCAAAGTATCGATACGTCCACCTGCATCTTCATCTCCAGAATCTTCATCAGCCAATACAGAAGGTTCTGGAGGAGCGACATATAAGCGAGCGATATATAATTGCATCAAGGACTGCCCTCTTTCCTTCACATTCTTCATCACTGATTTCTTTCTACGCATTCAGAATATCAGTCAATGTTCTTTTGTTTTTTAATACGCCATAATCCATGTACAGTCAAGAAGGCGTTAGCTGAGCTTTGCATTTGTGTGAGTGATCACCAAAAGTACACTCTGACAATAAAATCCTAAAACAAATTTTATTTATATTATTTAATACAAAATTCACAAATAAAAAATATATTACCAATTCTTTTACAGCGGAAATTGCACCGTCATAATTTTCCTTATCACAATCGTTTTAATTTTCACTCTCGTCTTATGTGTCGTTTGTGTTAATAATGAATCGTTATATTATTATTATCAACAGCGGCGTCGTATCCATGAAACTTTTTTTCCTTCTTTTATTGCGTGGTCACATACATATTTCCATTCTTTTATAGTGATAGTTTCATTTTTTTTCTTTCGCTAACCTCATTATTGTATCCATATTCATTGATACGTTTTTTTCGCTACGTATTGAATTTATATTTTTTTTACTTTTATTTTGTTTAAATAGGTATTTAAAATGAAACACGTAACGGTGCTATCAGTACAAGAGGTGAAGTATGGCAGGTGGGCGGGGGAGTGAGATGGCGCTATCGCACGATGGAGAAGCCGGTTGTCTCACCTACACTATCTATGTACACCCACACAAATGCAAAGCTCAGCTTACGCCTTCTTGACTGTACCTACCTGTTAACAAAAAAGCACAAAGTAATGTCAGCTCATGCAAGTGCTTAGCGTGTCCATATGGACACGCGGACAAATTTGTTGTAAAACTCGATTGAAACAAAGTTTTCACTTTGTTTATAATTTAAAAGTCAGATAACACTATTGACAACAGTCCTATGCAAAAAGCTGTTAACTTTTAGTATAATTTATAAGAAAAAATACTTACTCTTTACCGCCATTCATGTTTTTTCCAAATATCAAAATCAAACTCAAATAAAAACCTTATTTAGCACACAATACTCATATGCGCTAAAAATAAATTTCATTTGACATTTTGACAGTAGCTACATAGTGTTTTCAAATTATAAAAACAGTTACAGTGACCACAATCAACGTTTACATTTTATACTAACTGCGTGTCCATATGGACACGCTAGGCATTGCTGGGATATATTATGTATCACAAGCTTACTGTTCACAGTTAAATAAGGGGTAAAATAGTTGTCCATACTGCCCAAGACCAACATCAATTGAATGGTCGCCGCCGTACGTTTTGAATGACTAAACTCCCACATCCAAGAACATATTATCTCATTCATATCTAGCAAATATTACACCTCTACAAGTGATCCGATGTATTTGTCTACGCACTTGCAAATAAGAATGCAAGATCACGGCACATGTTGGAGACTAGCCAGGACTTCCTGCGTGCCAAATAGAGGGCAGCATTGAAAGAACAATGTCAACTATCACATGAATTTATGTATGTATTCTCTCTCTATGAGTCGTATTTCCTCCCAACTCAGGGTCGTGAATCCCGGTCGAATCACAACGTTAGAGGAGTTATCTTGGGCAGATACATCGTGGTGGGCACCCAGCTCTTTCCACGGAAGACACATGTCCTCGGATGTATGTATGTATTAGGTCTATTGCGTATTTGCTATGAGAATAAAAAAATAATTTAATTGATTAGGAAGTAGATTTACACAAGAAAAAAATACATGCTCTTGATAATGGTTTACATATCTTATCATTTTAAAAGGCTTTACACCTCACGACACTAGCTAAGCACACAGAGCTTTACTTAAAAATTGAAATCTAATCTGATTCAATAGAAAATTTATCAGCAATGATGATGACTTATCCCTAGATTGATTAGTCATGCACGTATCTATCTGAGAAGCTAAATCCGATCTGGTTGAGTATCCGTAAAGTTTTAGTACAAACAGAATCCACGTTTTTCCAAAGTTTTACTTTTTCGGGTGCCGTTTAAGCCTCGTAGTTAAATGTCTGGCCATTAGCTCCCTTTATACATTTAATATTTTTGAGTTTATCTAATACAAGGTTTTGTAGTAAAACATCACTCAAAACTAAATAACAAAATCATAACGTAGTTCTAGCAAAATGTTACAGCCTTCAAGAAATAAAACGAAAGTAGGTTTATCTTAGAGTTTACTATTTCTTCAGATTTTTCTAGAGCAGACAAATAAAACGGAGAAAATGTAACCGACAAGAGTGTATGGAGCTTATCGCTGTAAAAAACACCTTACTTTTTATAGAGCTGAAGTAAAACCGCTGTAAGTATCTTACATTTTAAATATACTGTTCCATGGCGTAATTGTGTGGTATAGAGGATAAAAATGGCTACATGCTTTTTGCTTTTGTGCTCTATGTACCTGTTTTGTACAATTGATGAACAATCCTACAAATGCTACCAGAACAAATCTACCGCTCAATTGTATATCCATTAAGTGGGATAACTGATTTGTGACACCAAGATTGTCAATTTGAGTTGTTATTATTTTCGTTTAGTCATGTAAGTGAATTCAATTTGTTATGAATCACCTATCGCTTGTTTTTAATTGCTTGTTTTGTCAAATACAAGTTGTCAATTAATTTATTTGTTTGTTAGGGTAATTCAATACAATATACGCAAATTTCTATATATACTACAGCCCTTATACACCGTGTTACGTAACAAATCTTAAGCGAAGTCTCGTCACGTTATCGCTACGCCGCGTAAAATTAAATCACTCCGCTGCGTAGCGCCCCCCAGCCGCCCACCAAGCACTGCGGCTTCCACACTAATTGCATTAGTTGTATACGCAGACCAAATTATTTAGAGAACTAACTGTTTATAAATCTAAAGAACTGCTGATCACTACAAAAAAAGCGAAAATACAGTAAAAACAGAACACTCAATATTATATATATATACATTCGACTGGCCTGTTAGCTTAGTTGGTAGTGGCTCTGCCTTCTAATCTAGGGGTTGCGGGTTCGATTCCCGCGTGACACAAGTATTTATGCATTGTAAAATGTATAATTACTTGTGTTCAAAAATGTATAATTACTTGTGTTCAGTCTGGTCGTTTGTATGTATAATAAGTATGTATTTACAAAAGAAAAGTATATAAGTATTATATCCGTTATCTAGTCCAGCGGTTCCCGTAAGGTGGTCCGCGGAACCCTGGGGTTCCGTGGGAAGGCCGCAAGGGTTCCGTAAAAAATAATAAAATTAAATTCCATAATAAAAACCTACATATTTGCGTTAAATGTACAAAAAATATTTCATAAAAATAATAATATTGTTTTTGATTTCCATGATTTCCAAAAACCTAAACTATTTTCCAAATTATATCAATAGAACAGCAATAAACAGTTAAACAAACAACTACTCCTAAAACAAACTCAATTTATACACCAAAGCAACCTCTAAAAGGTAGGCAAATTCCCATTCCCAGTTATCAACGTAGGGTTCCGCTAGGAAAAATATAGTCCATTAGGGTTCCTTGCCAAAAATAAATCGGGAACCCCTGATCTAGTCCCACGTCACAAGCGTTTGCTTAGCGTGGGGCTAGATGGCGCTGTGTGCAAAGTCCCGGAATATTTATTTTTAATAATGTGAATGTATTTTTACCGAATAGAAAGATGAAGAGGTTCTCTAATTGGCTGAATGTTTTTTTTTGTTAATACACAGTTCACAGATTTATAAATATTCTATTATATAATACTAATAAAACTGACCAAAACAATTCCATACAATGTGATACACTCAGAGTATAATAACGACAATGAAGTGGTCAAAATAAAATTAATATTTTTCACTTCAATTAAGGGTCTATTGTGTGTAAGGGTAGTGTACCTGATAAGCCTCGAAACAATACCCTTAATTTGCATCAATGGCGCGCGCAATTAGCTGGAGTTTTAACAGCATTGTTCCTTCAGGGGGACATTATTACGGCAACTATTTTTGGCGAGATATGTAAATGAGGTGATGGTTTTTATGTTTTCAAATTATGTAAGAGATGGTTCTTATAGGATGCAGATATTTGGGCAGTGTCAAGCCCAACAATGAGACGATATAATATATGTAGGTAAGTTATAAATAAAGTAATGTCGGCAGTTCAAATAAGCTAAATTCGTTAACATAAGTTACAAATAATCAGAATTCGTCGTTTTCTAGCAAAGAACTTTAAAAAATATTGAAAGTGAACCTAAGAATCTCAAGCATAAAGAATAGCTACCATATTTTCCTAATTAACAATTTGTTTTTACATGTATCGAGTAGAAGACGGATAAAAGAATGTCAAAAGTTGCCGTCATTTAATTCTTGCCATTTAATGTTTTACAATGTTATTTACATTCGAAACCGCGAAAACAATTGTTGTTAAAACTAGAACCGAAATGATTCCATCAATTTCGCGCCGCTATGTTGCATTTTAATACCGCAAACCGGACATCTGTTTAAATATTTATTGGTAAAACCACAACGGTACAATATTACTAACGTTTGTGTCGTTTACTAAATATTTGCATTGAATTATTCAAATGATAGAATTTTGGTAGTCGTTATTTTGAAGTAACGTGCATAGATATCTAATAACACAATTATAACCATGTGTATATGATATCTATGCATAATGATAAAAGTCGCACAAACAAATATTAGAACATTCGGACGCCATCTAGTTTTGCAAGAATGCTGGTATTTTAAGTCACCAATATGAACGTATACACTACTGATACTATAACTTAATTTGAATGCAAATTACATGGAAGTAACACCATTACCACTTCAATATGACCATAAACGTTACGCTATTAGAAAAATAAAATAATACATTGAAACATAATGGAAACTTAATAAAATTTTCTTTTTTAATTAGGTCACAGTCAATTCGTCACTAGCTGCTTCAGTTAGCGTGTGATGTGTGAAATAACAATTAAATTATGTAAGTACCTACATTGAGAGTTTACTTTTCAACCCGTGGGGAAAATATTTCTAGCCCTCAACGCGCTTTGAAAAAACTTCGGGCCTCGGCCTATTTTATACCACATTTTATGTTGGGATTTATTTGGCAGCATTTATTTTTATAGAACTATTCTTTTTATTCAATTAGACATAAATTTATTGTTTGATTGAATTGCACATATATCAACAAAAAAATTGTTGGCATCTCAATATAAAAATTCGGCCTAAATTTACGTTTTAAATTTTAACTAATGCATACCTCGGATACTCTAAAGGATATAATTTAAAGTATTATTATTAAAATAGGCACAACTTTATTTATGACATGAAAATATAATATAAGAAAACACCAAACCAAACTACGATATTTATGATAAGCCCGATTTTATGCATAACGATACAAAACAAATCTTACATTAGCATAATCGTCTTTGCTCCGAAACCTTTTTATGAAAATGTTTTTCCCACAAATCGTTTTACATAAAACAACAACATACAATATTATTTTTACTTACTTGTTTATACCAAAGTATTTTTTAAAATATTTCAATCAAATAAATTTTCAGTAGGTAATTTCTTTCGATATTGATTATTTTAAAATAAATAAATAAATATTCCGGGACATTGCACACAGCGCCATCTAGCCCCACACTATGCGAACGCTTGTGTCGTGGGTACCAGATAACGGATATAATACTTATATACTTTTTTTTTGTAAATACATACTTATTATACATACAAACGACCACAGGTAATTATATTTTTTTTAATTCATAAATACTTGTGTCACGAGGAAATCGAACCCGGAACCCCTAGATTAAAAGGCAGAGATACTACCAACTAAAGTAACAGGTCAGTCAAAATATTTCATAAAATAAAAAATATTTCATAAGGCTTAGCATTTCATGAAATTTATTAAACATTGTAGGTAGATCAGATCTCATCGTCTGCTGAAAAGGTTAGTTTGAACGATGTATTTCGGAACTAACTTTTGGGAAATATGCACTTGACTCAGAAGTGCGGGTTAATCGAATTTTGTCTACTATCATCACAGACAAGATATTTTTCTAAAATATCATAGTGATAGGACCTTTTTGATAGTCAATATATATAGAAGTCAGTCACTCAGAAATTAATATACTCGCACTCGTTGTCACCTACCGAGTTTATATTGGTTACTATTTAGGATTCGTAGTCGGATGACCATTTTTATTGAATAAGTAGAATCATTATATGACCCGTAAACCTGATAAATGCAAAATATGTTCTTCACCGCAAAAAATATACTTCCTCAGTTCGTTTCATTATGCTTTGCATGACTTGAACGTAAAAACAGATGAAAGGGTGAAATGGGGAAAAATATCCGGTTAAACGGGCGTGGCGAATTTAATACTGAAATAATATCATAGCTACAGAAATGGGATATTACCTGTTCATATTTTTTCTTTAAATTTAGAATATGTGAGCTTTTTTGTATTTTTCTCACCTCCGGGCCCAAAAGTAACAACTTTCGTCCCCCTACGCGGGACGAAGTTGTCGCTTTTCGGCTCCGTCGATGAGAAAAATTGTATACACACCGCGGGCAGTAAATAAGGAAGCCTCAGATCACATGTAATTGTCGTCCGAGGCGGAGCCGAGGTCGACAAACAGAGACCTTTCTTATTTTACTGCCCTAGGTATGTAATATACTATTTATTGAGTGTAGCTAAACATCAGGAATTTTAATAAAATCAGCACTCGCTTTTCAAATCCATACGAAAACCTACCTCAAGGGGTGTATCCAAAATTGATTAAACCAAATCTATCATGTCTTTTATTTAGCAGGTACAGTAATTTAAATGAACCAAATGCAAAGGCAAGTAAAGCTAAGCGCATCACTAAATTCAAATGATATTATCGTCGAAATATTAATATCACTTTACAATATGCAAAATGATATTTGTTCATAACCACAACGTTACAACCAAATTACGCAAATTTTAATTTCCGTTTCCGACCTCGCAATAAAAGGAGATAAAGAAAGGTGCGGCAGTTAACTTTATCTATATGAATGCTATAAGCAAGATATATTGTTCAGATCATTGCCAGTATAAAATTACTGGCGGTTATTTGGTCCTAAAAGCAGACCCAGATTATGATTATATTTAAAATAATGTGTCCTTAGAGCTTCCTTCTACGAATATGGTCTTTTAGATAGAGACAATATCCGAAGTACATAGTTAATTTGAAGTTACTACAAGAACGATTTTTTTACGTATAATCAAAATTCTGTTACTAGTTATTGATTATTGCTAATTTTACTATTTTATCCTAACGATCTAAGCAAATTTTTATTCGAGCAATTTCAGACATTTACATAGTTACAGGAGATAAGACTCCATTTAAAAACATTTTAAACATTAATATTCAGTTTGTCGATTCATTGTACATTATTTTTACATGTCGGTGTGAGCACTTTTCATAACATCAGTTAATCTACATAAATCCATCTATATATCTAAACATATAATAAAGCTGAAGAGAGCCGAAAGTCTCAACATCAAAGATTAAAAAAAAATGTTTAGAGATACTTCGAATTGATAGCAGAGCACGTTCCAACAATTTCTCGAAATTTGGCGGTTTATCTGTGTCTTTGTTTGCCTGTTTATTTAAACGCTCATCACGCAAAAACGACTGAACGGATCATCATGATTTTTGGTATGTAGGTAGTATGAGCTCTTAATAGTGTTTATAGGCTACTTTTTATTCTTAACTAATGCGAGCGAAGCCGCTGTCGTCTTGTAAAGTGTATATCGTATGTGTTGTGTTATCTATAAGGTACATGTCAATTGCTTCAGATCGGGGCCATGTTGAGTCGGCGGGCGCGAGGGCAGGCCAGCTGAACCACATGCCGTCAACACTCTGCAGTCAGCAGAAAGGTTGGTTTCTATCTCTTGTATCATCAGGCAAGATGTTCAGGTTGTGGTGCCTTTCATAGCTGCTATGACGTCTTTGGATTACCATACTGCACTCAATGAGCATGGTGCGATAGGTCATGCATGGGCAACCCACTTGGAGCGTTTTGTGCAATTAAACATTGTTGGTTATGCAATTTAATATTACTATATTGTATACAAAAAAATATAAACATACATACTAAAGAACTTAAACTATATATATATATATATATATATGTTTAGTACAGTTGTGTCAAGTGATTATTAAGTGTGTTTTTATTTTATGATATATATTTTTATTATTTACATTTTTTTATTATATATCTTTATTTCTTTTCACAGATTCTCGGGCCTTACGCCCGGTATTTTTAAGGCATCAGTGGGGCCGTAGCCAACACTGAGAGGCCTTTTACATATAGGTACTTAAAATTAAGTAAAAATTACAGATAGAGGATGTTAGGTATATAAAGTAACTATTGCAGACATGGTATTAATATTACAGGCTATTGTGTTGAGTTGTTCATTGACTTAATTAAACTGGTCTATTGTACGAGGAACGGCACCCGCCAGTTATGCCTCATTCATAAAAATTATAGCGGGTGATGACTTGCCACTCACTAAATGGGCCCTCCACAAAAGGCAGCCTAAGATGACGCCGGAAGAGCAACATTGGTGTGAGTGGCTTAGGGTGTCGAGAGGTGTGCTGCGCGTTCTCTGAGCGGTACTAGCGGCGTTATGCCCTTCCCCCCTGGAGCTTAGGTACTGAGCTCTTGCGTCTGCCACTCCCGGACGGCCAATCAAGGCAAGCCGGGAGGCAGGGGGTCTCATTTAGCCCCCAGGGAATCGGGGTCCGCGGTGACGCCACTCACCGACGACTCGCCATGAAGTCGCCCCTGCGTGCGTTATTATATATATTATTAATGCAAAAAATTCTAACTAAGGTTATTACTACTCTAAAATAATTTCGACAAATAGGTATAAGTACAAGGCTTTCAATGGAATTAAAATTCGAATTGAATAAACTTAAAGAAAAAATTATTATCCTCCTACAGTAATATTCGTAGTATCGTGTTCATTTGCATTTTTGCATTATATGGCTAAAGGGCTTATTGAGGAAAATGTAAACCAGCAAGGGACATCTATGGGTTGTGATGTTAATTATTTGGAAAAGCCATGGTTAATGTCCTATTCTGTCTGCTGGTTTTATGCACAATTTGAGGCTTTGTTCCCAACCTTTCTTGCCATTTGTGTTGTAAGAAAAATGGTTTCATTTGTGTCTCTCGAAATTCAAAATTTCTACGTTGGGTATCAGCCATCGGCCATAATAGCCTTATTCTATTACTAGAGAACGCCCGCTGCTTCGCTTGCACTATTTCAGGATAAAAAGTAGCCTATGACACTCCAAAGACCTCAAACTACCTACATACCAAAAATCATAATGATTCGTTCAGCCGTTATTTGCTTGATGAGCGTTTAAATAAAATGAGAAACAGACACAATTTCTAGAAATTGTTGGAACGTCTGCTATCAATTCGAAGTATCTCCAAACATTTTTTTTTTAAATTACATATCTTCAATGTTCAGACTTTCGACCCTCTTCAGCTTTGTTAAGTATATGTATAGATAATTACATATTCGCAGATAGTTAAACAAATATATCAAGGCTTCTGGTAGAAATAGATAAAAAACAAATACGGTACACGATCCACATAAATTTTAATGTAAGCATTGTATTTTTACAATGCTTGCATGTATAATAAGTATGTATTTACAAAAGAAAACTATATATGTATTATATCCGTTATCTAGTACCCATGATACAAGCGTAAGCTTAGTATGGGGCTAGATGGCGCTGTGTGATATGTCCTGAAATATTTTTTTTTTTTTTTTTTTTTTTTTTTACCCGAACACGAAATAATAATGGCGGTTCAATTTTCAACCCCAAGGATCGTTTGAGTAAATCGCACCTGCGAGTTTATGTGCCAAGATAGAAATGATATTATAATAAAGCCAGAAAGAGGTCGTGAAAGAAGATATTTTCAGAACCTATATGTAGTGGCTGGAAATAGGTCATCTGTGCGCATTTTTCGTGACCACTTTCAATGGCCCTTACAAATGAAATGGTGTAGTAACTTGTATATAGAATTGCTTCATGAAACTGGGGGCTGGGATATTTCTCGGTACCTAAATTTATTTATTTTGTTAAATTCATGTTTCTTTAATACATATATAAAACATTATATTAAGATCAGTCACATCTAGCGAGTTGTAGTCACACGTTAGCCTTATCTTTTTTAAAGTATTCTTTATAAATTTTAGAGTTTTAGTTTAGTACCTAATACAAGACGTAATATAATATAAACCTTACAATTGGGAGAAGACACTGGCCTTGTAACACAGTCTCACGACTAGCACAAGGCCAGAGGTTTCACGAAATTTATTGTTACCCGTTTTTATTATGTAAATAAATAGTTTTGTATTTGTATTTTGTATTCCGAAACTAAGCAGATATCATTCGCCATTGTTATGATCAGCTCTTAGATTAATGACCAAATAAAGATAGTTCCATTTAATTTATCGCTGTATTTCAGTCATCAAATAAACTAATAAACTTTTGACACCAGAGTTGGCCACTCTCATTCGATAAGAAGAAGAAGTTATCAAATCATATCAAAAGCACCCAGAACAGTTTGTAAGCTATCAAATCCGATTAAACTCAACTCATAGGTATAAAAAGCGGTTGGTTTAGATTAATACGCCATTTGTTATAAGTTTATTACATACAACACGTCAACCAGTTATTTACATGAATGATTCTCATGTCCTCTAACCATTGACGTCACACTCATAACAGCTTTCAAAGTAGGTCACGTGATGTGGTTTACCTATTCAATTCACAGTTCTATGTAAACCTATTCTAAAAAATATATTTCGATGAATAATTGAGGTCGGGAAAACTTTGGAATAATTTAGATTGGTTTGTATTGAAACCAATTTAAACTAAAGGGAGATGCAATCAACACAATATGTCTAGTCTATGACAGAACATGCTTGACTTTATTGCTACTTTGAAAATAGCTCGATTCCAATCAGCCCCCTTAGACAAGAGCCGTATTTTAGTGAGCGTACTGACGCTCGCCTAATGAATAGAAATACCAATGTATGGGTGTGACGTAGCATGTCAATCGTCGCGATGTCAATCCCTTATGCATCCCATTGCTTTTTCTATTCTATAAGTGAGCGTATTGTCGCTCACTTATCTAATGGCTCTGGTCTAATGGGGCTGTAGAGAACAAGACACGAAAATCCTTTTTGAAACCGTTAACTGCAACTACTGCAAGTAATAAACTACTGCTTAACATACATATTTATTTACATAAATACATGTATAAAGTACTACCTACTACTATGCGGTACAAACAAAAATAAATTATGCAAAGACAGAAAACTTACTGCGTTATTTAATCCGGCTTAAAAAATATATCACGTATGAACTGTTTACCTATGGCCTTGCCACACGATAACCAGTGCGCTTTGCATGTGTTAAAACTACTTACTGCTTTAAAAACATATTCGTCATAATTATGTAAATTTTTTGCATTAAATATTGTGCAGAAACCGCAGTGTTTGAAAAGGTTAAATAAAAGCTCATTATTGGGTAAATAACATATACATATGTATGTGCAGAACAAATTGTAATTTTTTAAATCATTTACATTCGTAACGTTTTCTGTTATAATTTTACTTAATCTTTACGAAGCCGGAATATATGTTTTTTATTACGAAACTTGCGTAAGTAACTAATAGATAAATAAAGATTTCTGCCTCTCTGGGTGTAAATTTCTTGAAGTTATATATTGGTTTATGCTGTAAGAAAATTATATTATAATCTCTATCAGGATTAGTAACATAATATTCATAATTAAATGTTTTCATTCATATTACAATTCACTTAAGTAGGTAAATTTAGTTTAGCCTTTATTCTACCATGTACTATGGTTAAATAAATATAAAGAATAGTAACTTAAACTGGCTTTAGTCAAACGCAAACCTAACTCACGTTATAAAACTTAATAAAATTAATATCACAACATGATCTAATAAAAAAAACTAGTAAAATTGAAACATACAAATAAAATTATGGTACAAACATTACAAGTATATTAGTTCTATAAATAGCCCAACAGCCTTGGACCACCCTTTGAGTGAGTTTAATTTCCACGTGTCAACCCCTAGGCCGGCCATTTCAAATGTATTTGTAATAATTATGCTAATATGTAGATTTATGGTGCTGTCAGGGCTTTTTTGGCACTGGAAAAGGAACTTGGATTCAAAAGTTTTAGTGCAACAATAGCATTGATATTTACCTATACGCATAACATGACTTTAGATTTGTGACAGTAAATTTTGCCTATATATATAGGTAAGTATAAAAGCGGTTTGCTCGTTTTATTTCAAAGAGATGCCGACTTTTTAGAAATAAGTCCAATCCAGTTTCATATATTACACAGTATATATACACCTACTTAGTATTGTCTTTCTAACTGTAACATATATCACCAAATACCTCGGAACTAATTAGGTTATGTCGCCATAAACTGACATTCTAATTAGCCAATATATGTAGGTGATTAAACTACGAACGCAATATAATATTAAGCACTTCGGCTACTAAATAAGCAATTGGTTATTTGCACGGCTTCATATGTTCGTATTCATATTATATTATAGTTTAATACACAGTTGCATTTTAACTAGAATCTACAACTACATATGTTTTAAGGCTTTAGTGATGATCCCAGACTTTTTGTTTCTAAGTAAATTCAAATTACTAATATTTTAAAAAGTGTATGGGACAATTACGCTCCGGGCGTTTATGTGTATAAGATGTGTATAAAGAAGGACTTGTTTTCACAGAACCTAATTATGCATTTATTCATTTTTATATAGAAGTATTCCTTCTTTGAGAATCACTGATTGATATTAAAGTGTAAAATTGTGGCTAAAGTGAATTCTTATTGCATTTCCAGATGTCCTAATATGGGTTGGACATGCGTCGTGGCGCGCGCTGTGGCCTTCATACTCATGCTCAGCGGAGTATCAGCTCTCACTTCCGACATGTAAGTGTATTATGTCAGCTAAAAGCCTACATTATTAGTTGTTCATAGGACGAGGGCGGCGAGCGACCGAGCGCACCTAACGTGCCGGCGCTGGCTCAGCCAACCGTGAACACACCATGCCATTTATAGACACAGATACACCTTCAAACTGCCGGACGGTGTAAACCACCAGCTCCGTATCATCCTAGCTCCATTTATCACTTTCAGTTACGGAACTCGCGCCTTAATGGTGAAAGTTTTGACGATTATGAATCTCCTTACCTGCGAATAGGTTCTGTTTTGTTGCGGAAACAAAGGAAATACGAAACATTTTTTAACTTGTAAAGCTTTGTTATGAGTTTAATTTACCACTCTCGAAAGTAGAACGCGATCGCTGCTAGGTACACGAAATATCTACGTTTTCAACATCAAAGAGCTCTCGCGAACTATACCTGCGTACAATTTACTCCATCTTGTTAACCTTTGATACAACAATCAAGACTTGACTTTGCCCTGATTTAATTAATTCTACACACACAAGGTTTGCTACGGCAGAAACTTTGAAACAGTTTTCGTAATGACGTCATCCGAGCGGGCGAAGGTGGCGGCTGGAAACTCTAACAAATATTCAGCGACGTTCAACTCGCGCATACACTGTAATAATAAATGACAATTGCGAAAGTTCTATTTATTAGATCGCCTGAAAGTAATACTTTCTAGTTAAGTAATAGCGCTAATCTAAAATCGATAGTCGCAAGCCCGCGGTTCTCACACGGCTAATTTGCTGCGAAGCGATTTCACGCTCCTATAAATTTTCTTTCTCCAGAAAAATGGCCATGTATTTGGAGAAAAATCGAATACAGACGTCGGAAAATGCGAAAATGTGGATGAGTGGGTGTAATGCGGGGAAATGGGCGGGAAACTTTGTTCACATCACAAGGGCAACATCGCGGTATTTCGCTTATCTCATAACATTTTCAATGGGTCGTACAAAGTTATGTGACCTCTTCGAAATTACTACGCCATTCAGGTGCGTGCTCTACGCGAGTACCTACTTACCTATAGTGCGGCGTCCTGCGGGATATATTCTGCTCTAAACGACAACATAACTATCATCCAATAACTCACAACGAAAAACAGCAACTTTAGACTTGAAATATTGCCCCTTTTTAAACAAGTTTTCCTCAAATATTGCGACACCGCCCCGCAGAAGTAATTTAGCCGATGCCTCAGGGCGCCATACTCCGCTGAAAGGTTGTTATTAAAAGTTGTCTAATATGAAACTTGTTCTTTCTAGTTTTGCAGCGGGGAAGTCGGACAAAGAGATATTAGACAATCTACTGAAAAATTCCCGCTATGACAAAAGACTGCTCCCACCAGTTGATGGTAAGAACTTCATTATATAATTACATCGCTCCGTGTGTGTTTGTAGCTGGTTTATTCAATATCTGATTTCACTTACTGTTGACTTGAACTAGGCAGTAGTGTGTAGGATGCATCTATAGGTCATACAAGATTGATATAATATTGCAGATCCAGAATTCTGTTGTGGTCTAACTTCGCCCAACGACTCTTTGGCACATAATAAGGTCGGATTCTCGTCGCTCCGGCCTCGCTCGCACAACCGTGGTGCGTTGTGTTCATGTTTATGAAAAGAGAAACATCCTTTTTGTATTTTTATGTAAATCGTAGCTTCCCTCGATTTATTTTCTCGAGTACTGCAACCAACTATTTGCACGCAATCTTATTTACGTTTTACCACACGCAACAGTAGTCACCTATATTTTTTATCTCCCTCGCTTTAGATAAGATACGATGACGATATTTTCCACGTTTGCCTTAATGTTTTGTTTTAAAGTCCATTTAAATGCACCTTTTGATGTTTAGCTGGTAGACATTACACACCATGCAAATGTATCGAATGAACATTGTATATAATATGGGATATATATGTAAGTATTAAAAATTATGGCAAATTGGCTAGTTTAGGTCTAAAATTATATCAGGGTCTAATTCATTTCAATAACATGTTTGAATTATATACGATTATGATATTTTTCGATCTATCAAATATATTTCAGCGTAACATGCTTTTTTAACATGAATATTTTTCTCTTTTCACAAACATTAGACACAAGAAGTTCTTTCATGTTCACATTTTCATATTCCTTTCTATGAGCCGGATCTGCCTTTCTGTAGTTTCAAGATGATTATTGCAAATTTTGCTGAAACTTGATTTTTGCAGTTTCATTAATTTTCAAACATAACGCTTGCTCAATCAATATAATAAATTTAAGAACCCCCAAAGGAATATTACGTAACGTTTCTTAATTTATAAAAATATTTTTGGCTAGGTACCAGGTATAACAATATAGGACAGACAAATAAATACAAAACCCACTGTATATTTACTTAAACTTGCTGAGCTGAGCACAATGTATAGCATGTGTAAATGTGGTTCTGTTCGTGTGTTTTCGATTCTTTAGTTCTAACGACATACAATAGATGTCGCTGTTATTCATGTACCATCATTCATGTATTCTGTCTCTATTTTCAGGTGTCCTCACCGTAAATGTTAGCGTGCTACTTCTTAGCTTAGCATCTCCTGATGAATCTAGTCTTGTAAGTTTCTTTCCTTTTTCTTCTATTGTCCGGTTATGGAACAGGAAGAATTTGTCTTTACAGGTATATAAAATAAAAACATACATATAGCGACCAGAAATTTTAAAACAAATATAATATATTGAAGATACACACATAGTGCATCATCGCAATGATGGCTACCACTTATGCAATCGTGAGGTCTAAATGTTTTTATGATTGGCAAAGCTTACCAATTAGCCGCTATGTTTGTTAGTGAATCGTAAGGTTTGAAATGTCAAATTTCATAAACGGTAGCTCTCATTGCACCGACCGACACATTCTTTATGTTCCGCAAGCGGACACGATCACAATAATAACATTATTAGTCGTGTCGTGTTGTGAGTGACGAGTGGTTGTTTCCAGAAATACGAGGTGGAGTTCCTGCTGCAGCAGCAGTGGTACGACCCGCGGCTGCGCTACTCCAACCAGTCGCACTACGACTTCCTGAACGCCATCCACCACCACGAGGACATATGGCTCCCGGACACATACTTCATCATGCACGGAGACTTCAAGGTCAGTCCTCAGCGCAATCGACCGCTCTCGACACATTTACGGTAACATCTAACTTTATACATAATTGTTTCCACCATGCTTGCGTCCGAAGGAGTTTGCCGAACACTCATCGGTATTTATAACTACATAATGCTTCTTGAACCTCAAATGGACTTTGTACTTAAAAGTTTTTTTAATAGCTCGCACATTACTTTATTGGCCTGTATTTTTTGGCGGATTTTTCTTCCTATACTCACTTTCCGGTCCGGAGGTGGCAAGACGCGGCAGTTGCAAAGACATGAGTGTACTAGCGTTGGCACATTGGTACTAGTTGATAGGGGATTAGTTAGACCAGTAGATGCTTCTTTTGACATAGGCTGTGTAGTAGGTTAACCAGTAAACGTAGTTGTTGCATTTCAGGATCCGATAATACCGATGCATTTTGCGTTGCGCATATACCGCAACGGAACTATAAATTACTTGATGCGGCGGCATCTTATCCTGTCCTGTCAGGGACGGCTCAACATTTTTCCATTTGACGACCCATTGTGTTCATTTGCCTTAGAAAGTAGTAAGTAAACCGTTTAGATGTTTCAATTTATGCGCTATGATGGTAATAGATTTGGTTGCATTTTCTTTTTTTCTCTATATTAACACGGTTTATGCAATTTCAGTATCGTATGAGCAATCAGCCATAACTTATGTATGGAAAAATGATGAGGACACTCTGAGGAAGTCGCCCTCTCTGACGACTCTAAACGCGTACCTGATTCAGAATCAGACGATCCCGTGCCCCATCAAGGCCAGCTGGAGAGGTAAATAACGTTACGCTAAACTGTACCCTATCTACATGACAATAACATCGCTTTTTGAAGCATTCGAGACAGATATTTAAGTTCCGAATTTAACCGAAGTATGTAGATTAGACTCCAAAAAACCTTTTCTTTTTATTTTCAAGCACATCCTTATACGTTGCACAGAGGAACAATGATGATTTCGTAATTGAAATTCTGATTAACTCTTTTCAGCTTGGTCTTGATTTCTAAGAAGTAATTTGTTTATATGTTTTCCTTTTCATCGGTATAGAAGTAGTTGGCTTCCTAGAGGTCCTGTGTTGTTATGAATGTGTGAGTTGCGTAGAGTAGGTTCCGATATAACGCTAGCTGTATCCGTACCGCATGTTCATTAGTTAGTTGGTCATATCGTGGTACCTAACCGCCCTTGTCTCACGACCTAATAGAGTTTGCTACTCGAGTACTCGTATCGTCCGTTAGTTCTCCCACCGAGAATGTTTGTTCAGTAACTGTAGAATGTAAGAGTTTATTAACGTCTTTGCAAGCAGCTGAGGGTAATTCACTTTACGAGGAAGATGAAGAGCTGACATGTAATCTTTGCCAGAGACGCTTTGAGGAGCAAGGTACTAGTACACCGGATAGCTCCGGTGTCGTGGTATTTCACATATTTTCCGCTTATGTGTGAGTAAGTGCGTTATTGTGTTATACGATCCGACGTGCGAGTCAAACCGCCGGAAGGTATTCAGGCCTTTGATTCATGCCACGTCCACCCGCAGATAAAACTGTCATCTTTTCATCTTTGCCATGCATGAAACTATCTCTATGTGAAAGCACGTGTGAATAGTGTAATTATTATCTTGTTTTGGAACTTCATGTGCTACAATCTATGTTCATGAACACTATGACACAACACGCATTACTCATACATACAGGATTGTAGTTAGAGTATTAGAAGTCCTTCTTTTTGCCGCTAAATTTTATGAACCTTAGTAACGAACAAGGCCTCTGAATGGAGTTACTTGGAATTTTATATCCACGCCTTCTCACCTGGAATCCAATCTTTTTTTATTTTGTTTGAGAACAAAGCACAACATTCGCTTACATTGGCCGTGTTGTGCGGTGTTCGGATATTATCTAACAATTCACTTCGCAGGTAACTACAGCTGTTTAAAGGTCGACTTAATATTTACTAGAGACCGAGCGTTCTACTTTACCACTGTATTTATCCCCGGGATAATCCTGGTGACCTCCTCCTTCATCACGTTCTGGCTGGAGTGGAACGCAGTGCCAGCCCGGTCCATGATAGGTAATCCCGGCTGCAGTCGGTCTCGGTCTGCGATACTGCATCTCTCTATCTTTTACTCTCTCTCTCTTCGTAGATGTGGCTGGGGCTGTTAATACAACACGCTATCTAATTACTTTCGCAGGTTCCGCTTTATGGTCTTGTAAATAATGAGCATTGCAAGTACTGTAGCTGAGGAGACCACGAACGCTCTATAATTTTATTATTTTTAGATTTTGCTTGATATTTTTAGGTAATTACAGCTGCCTCAGGGTGGATCTCATCTTCACGCGGGATAGATCATTTTACTTCACCACAGTTTTCATTCCGGGCATCATTTTGGTGACGTCATCGTTTATTACTTTTTGGCTGGAATGGAATGCAGTGCCTGCTAGAGTAATGATAGGTTGGTCTTTTTATTTGCTTTAACTGTTTCTGTGAATAACTCTGTTTGCGTTTAATTAACATTCAGCTCTTGTAAGAAGCGCTGGAGACAATAATTGGCTTATTGAAGTGAGTACTTACATGCTTGTTTTACGAGCTTTGTTTCTACGAATTAATCTGCAGTTTATTTGAAGATTTAGATGTTAGCCGCATGCTAATAGATGGCGCTTATGCTATTAAGTAACGCTTATTATGTATAGCAATACTTTAACATACATCATTACTTCTAATCATTTTAATAGTTTCTATATTAGTACATACTAGTTACTACATAGTTGCCTACTAAAACTTATGTAGATATATGTACATAATTTGTTTAAACTAAATGCCCGCAAACTAATCTTATTTATTTTGGGTGCAGGTGTGACTACGATGTTGAATTTTTTCACAACATCGAATGGGTTCCGCTCCACGCTGCCAGTCGTGTCCAACCTGACTGCGATGAATGTGTGGGATGGAGTGTGTATGTGTTTTATATACGCATCACTACTCGAGTTCGTGTGTGTCAACTATGTTGGGAGAAAACGGCCTTTACACAACGTGGTATATCGGCCGGGAGAGAATCCAGTCACTCAGGTAAGAAATATTATAAGCAGAGTCCTTAGCGTGAAATCTGTGTCTATCTATGTCTCAAACCTATATGTACCTATACTTATGTCATCGGATGTCTGTGTATCCAAATGTTTGTGATTAAATGTCGTCTCGTAGCCGCCTTGAAAAAAGCACTGTTTTGAAAGTTTTCTAGAAGTTCTATAAGCATTTCTCCCTTTACTAAATACCTAACGAGTTTGTAAATACACTGTTGTTGTGCTACTGAACTGTTTCCTAGTTGTGGTCTAGACGAATTGCAATTTTGATGATGAAGCACTAAATTCTAGTTAATTATGACGAAATTTTAAATAGGCATTTACAAAGAACCGTCAAGTTTCTCTACAATTTTGAAATATTCCGCGAAACTCTTTGTAATTGCTTATGACTTTTGTACCTTTACTCTTTGCAATGTTTTCTGTGAACCTTTTACTGATAGCATGGATCCTGTATATTTATGTAAATGTATCTATATTTCCTACACACGATCGGCGATGTCACTTTATACTCCTTTCACAGCATGCTTTAATATCTTTTATTACCGATTCCTGCATGTTCCTTTACCAATCAATATGAACCGACTACTAGGTAAGCCAAATTCGAAGCCACCACATATATTTCATTAACATTGAATCACTCCACATGAATAACTGAGACTATTTTGTGTGGCCATAATTCATTTACTAAATTTCGAATTCAATTTGAGTACATTCGTTTCACAGAACCGAATATTGCATACTGTATACCTATGGAGCGTTGTGCTCGTAAGAAAACATTGCAAAGACGGTGTCCAGACTGCGTCTGTAATTGGCAAGGTTATGATAGTGTGGCCACAACAAGCTAGTCCGCGTTCACTGCACTGTCAGACCATCTGTCACGAGTGAACAAGTGTGTGTGGTGTGTTCGCAGCGTCTGCCCGCTGTCCTGAGCAGGATTGGCATTATACTGGCCAGCCCCTTGGTAAGAACGTCCGCCGCATTCATTGGCACTATTCGAACATTATCATGTTTAATTTTACTTTCCTTTTGTTTCTATTTGTGTTTGAGCGGCTGTAAATACACAGAACATGGGTGGCGATCAGTAGACTGCCACCATCATGGAGCTACTGACTACAGTCGATATCGTGATGTCAGAGTAGAGATACCCTGGGCCTAGAATACCAACGACACTTTTAACCATGCGTGAACGCAATACAAAACAAAATATACAAGATTGTTGCGTACACGTAAACACAAAGTTGTCTGTAGACCAATATTAGAGTACCCAGTAAATTAGAATCCCGTTTCACTAATAGAACCCTCCCAAATACTAAACTTAACATGTTTGAGCAAGACGGCACGCAACAACCCTTCTAAACTTACAGCATGCCGTATGATGTACACTTTCAAAAAGCTTCTTGAGAACGAACACCTTTGAGCCACTTATTTTTTACATTTCTGTTAAATATTTTCTAGGTTCCACTTCTAGGTATCTTGAATCACATTCTTTTAAGTTACTTTGCATGCTTCCTGCGCTTAACTTAATCGATTCAGATTTCCAGATATATGACCGATGTACATTTGTACAATATACTTGAATGAATTGAAACTGGTGGGTATTGGAGAAAGTAAGTTAAGTTGTTGCTCTATATACTGCAAAGGCTTCAGCAATGAGCAAAGAAAGAGCACATCAAAGAACCAACTCTAAGAGCGCTTGCGCTTCGCACCAAATTGCCAAAATACGCGATCATGCTTAGCTTGTACCTAAATCTGTGTCCATATTTGCGTAGGAGGCGATCGCTTTCATTCAATGGGCCAAGTCCGACAGCCCTCGGCCCGAAAGAAGCGGTGCAGTAAGTGATATCTCGACTCCATCATTAGGCCCATCATTCGACGAATGTGGTTTCACGAAACTAACACATTTACTTTCTTAACGCTGCCTTGGATCGCTACAGCCTGTGAGTACAATACATTGTCATTTGAGAACCCCTTTCGGATTTTCCTATTTTATATAGGTATTTCGTACGTTTGCAGTTTATATCTTGCCGCTTAATTGAATGATCAAATTTCTAATCGCGTAATGACTATTTCCTATATTAACTCTTTCTAGTCCTATTCACATATATTTGTTAAGATAAAAAAGATGACACTAGTGAAGAATAAATTAATCGTTACCTTATTTCATAGTACATGAATACAGTGGTGACGTTAGATTTTTTTTCTAAAACAATAGCATTTAAAATGCTCTATAAAATTGATGTCGCCATTGATTATTTTTTGTTTAAAAAGCTAAAATAACAAACGAGCATATCCATCTACCGTCATCACTATACCTTACCTTCAGCATACCAACTAGAAAAAATATTATATAGTAGGTACTCACTTTTTGAATGTTATACATTTAGTGTCAACTTCCTATATTCACAATACATATTACGACAACATCAAGTAGATTATTTCCAGTTCTTAGTCAGTAGATTAGACTGAATTTATTAAAAAACCATTTATTTACCGTTACTCATTCGTGCACACGGACGCACGCTGTCAAGACGAGCCGCGAAACGTTCGGGCGCACGACCTACCCTTTCTTGCAACTTCAAGAGTTTTGGACCTATATTATAATATTCTATATATATTTGCAGGGTGACAAGAAGCGGGAGTCCACGGGTGGGGCAGACCTGGTGACGTGTGCGTCGTGCACAGGCCCGCCCGGCACCTGCACGCACACCGCCAACAACGGCGGGGTCACGGAGGTAATACACAACGACATTATTGGTAATACATACCTTATTTATGTCAAAAAAGAAACTGTCACTCTAAACCACATGGACGAAAGGGCAGCTATGATAAGCCACATCAATGTAGAGAGGTTATGAAACTCTCTACCTGGAGTTTTTTTGCCAGAAAATTATAACCCCAGCATCTTCAAATCTAGAGTAAATAGGTTTCTCCTAGGCAAACTTGGAACATCTTAGACCTTAGACTACAGTGGTGCTTAACAGCAGGCAGGCTGTAGTCAAACGTTGGCCTATTCCGTGTAAAAAAAGAGATTTCCCAAACGTGGAAACTTTTCACTTGAAAATGAAAGTCATAATAAAAAGGATGTCAATCATGTATTTATGCAGCGAATGAAAGACTTCTAAATATAAGACAGCAAATAAATAATAAATAAATAAATATTCCGGGACATTGCACACAGCGCCATCTAGCCCCACACTAAGCAAACGCTTGTGTCGTGGGTACAAGATAACGGATATAATACTTATATACTTTTCTTTTGTAAATACATACTTATTATACATACAAACGACCAGACTCAACACAAGTAATTATAGATTTTTTTAAAGTACATAAATACTTGTGTCATGCGGGAATCGAACCCGCGACCTCTATATTAGAAGGCAGAGCCACTACCAACTAAGCTAACAGGCCAGTCAATAAATAGTAGTCAGTTAATAGTAAATACATATAATATATGCTTAATGAATAAATAAAACGTCTCGACTGGCCGCGGTTTTGCTTGGCGCGGCCTCGGGAGGCTACGAAGCCAGTTAACACAAGGCTAGTGACATATTGACAGTGATTCACCAATCATAGATGTTCTAATGGCTTTATAGAAGCTATATGACTGGATTGGCGTTTTGTTTTCGAGTGGAATTTTCTGGTTTTATAAAACACTTGCAAAGGCCCTTAGGGCGGCATGAAAACTCAATACTTAAGTAAGCCACTCTTATCTGATAAAAAAAAATCTGTAACTGTTAGAGCCAAACGAAAACTTTATACATACATATTTGGCTAAGTCTTAGCCGGCTAGAACTACTGTATTAAAGATGTTTCATTACACATACTACAAGCGAACAAATACATAAATCAATAAAACTAGCTTTATATATATAAACTTACTAGCTGACGCGGCCAACTCTGTTCCGCCTTGGAGGCAATAAATAAGCAGATTTTGGATTTTAATAAATTCAATTTATAATGGGATAAAAAGTATCCTATGTCCGTCTCCTGGTTGTAAGCTATCTCCCCACCAATTTTCAGCTAGATCCGTTCAGCCGCTCTTGAGTTATAAATGGTGTAACTAGCACCACTTTCTTTTATATATATACATAGATATGTTGTTATTAGAACGTATGTTCACAACTTTCAATTAACTATGAGTAATATGTATAATATGTAATTGATAATCCATATCCATTTGACAGACGCAAAGGTCAGAACAGACTTAAAACAACAAATCAATCACAGAAACATCAGCTTACATAAGTAGATATCAAATATTTGAAACACACATTTCGTGCTAATTTGCTGAAACGCTTAGCAAAATCATTTTCTATCACATTGAAAATAAATAAATAAATAAGGTAAGGTGTAGTAAGGTGAACATTCATACATTATATTTACTGTTATTCACAGCACCAGTGTTTAAACACCTTAACATTGCCCGGAACATTGTGTAGTATTAAACTAAAAATAGTGTTGTAGTCACCGCAACTTGAGTTGCGCTTTAAATAGAGAGTAGCTCCATCTAGTATTCGCTTACAGTATCATCATTCATTTGCCAATTAATCTCTTTCAGCCATGTTTCGTCCAGGTTCGCAAAAAAGAACCGCCGCACCCGATCCGAGTGGCGAAGACGATCGACGTGATCGCCAGGATTACATTCCCCACTGCCTACGCCGTGTTCCTCATCTTCTTCTTTATCCACTACAAGGCGTTCTCTTAATACTGCCTGCACGTCTGCCGCTGGCTGCTTCCTGTGAACGAACTATTGCCCTGTGTTCTCTCTGTGACGTCACGTTGCCTAGCAGTGAGCGGACGCATCCGAGCGCGGAAAGCTATCGACGCAGCTTTCTAGGAATAATTGTAAGATAAAATGAACATTTTCTACGGGTTTTGAAATAGTTTTCAATGGAAGTTCTTGAAACGATGTAATATACTGAGTAAGTTTTACACGACATATTGTGAATACAGAAAATACTTATGATAGAATAAAGAGGGATCAATACCATATTTGTACGATGTAGACGAACGAGGGAGATGGGTGGAGTGCGAGAAGGATACACGACCTTCTTTTGACGAAGAAATCTATTTCAAAACTAAAGACCAGTCCAGTTGAAATGCTTTTAATTTATTAAATTATTGTATCTACGTTCTAAACTAGTAAAGACATGAATACTTTTATAATGTAAGTAGATTAATATCAACCACGTTACTAGAGCTGCTATTATACTATTTGATGAAAGTTGCAAATGTACACAATGAAATTACTTTATCACTTCACTTCACAGTGACATCTGCTAATAGTTATATTTACCAGAGTTTTGTATAATTTTCATCCACAATGATGCGTATATGTGATATATGGTTACCTGCTGCTTATATTATATGATTCTTAGCCATATTTAAATGAATAGATGAACACGGAATACGTAGAATAAGTAGGTAAAGCTCAAGTTGTGTGTAACGTTTCATTACCGGATATTTATTTTAATTTAACTCAGTGTTTGTTTGTTATATCCTAGAGTTTAGTCCTAGTTTTTAATTGAACACCTGCTGTGTTTTCATACTTGTACCATGAACATGCCTTCTGACACGTTTAACTTATTTTGCCTACCTTAATATTAAGCCAGGTTATGGTCGTTTGATTGCTGTGTAAATACATAATGTATTATAAATACCTTTCCATACGTAAGGTATATGTGTAACAAAAACGTGGAAAACGTGTTTATTGAAATCGAGGAAATTAATTGTTGAACTGAACATTTTTTTACTGGAGTTATGTTCATAATTTATAGATTAATTTAATCTATGTGAATTATGATATTGTTGCGTTGTTGAGTCTTAAAATTTTATAATGTTTTTACTTTTCATACAGAGTAATATATAATTTTAAAATCTTTTATGTAACATTAATTTCGGTTTACCTCCTTGATCATAAACTAATTAAAAATACCAACACGATAGATAAAAAAAATAATACTGGTCAACAATTAGTTTGTTTGTACACAAGTAAAACGTAAGTAAATATTGTGCTGTGAAACCATACCGTCATCTACTTTGTTGCGTATGTATCTAGTACTTTAATTTATTATAACTAAGACTATTTATATGAAAACTATTCATATTTCTCGGAAATCACCTCATTTGTAGTTTAGTGTTCAAAGACACTAGTGGCTAGCTATTTTATAATCTAGAAAGTAGCCTTATTATTGCAATAACTTAAATAAATTCCGTGGCTTGTCGACAATTACATATTATCTGACCATATACACTAGGTTCCTTATTGCAAGTTAGATCGGTAACAAGCTATTAATTCAATCCATATATTAACATTGTTCAATTCGATTTAAAACACCATCGATACTATTGCCTTTTGCTTAATTATTGAGCGGACCAACGAGTCAAATGTTTTGGAAATAGATTTTATAATAAATTGATAATATCTAGTAAGGGACGCGTTTTGGCTGTGCTTTTACTCAAAATTGACTATTGTAAGTAGAGATGCCGCATGTAAACCGGTTCAGTTTGAGTGTGGGTTCCAAATATTAAAGTAAGTTGTGAAGTAGGTACCTTCAGAAGCTCGTAGCACTGTAGCACCGCTACGCACTCTCGTAGCACTGCTACGGATATAAATATTCGTCAATTTTGAATACTCATTTATATAAAATTATACTATAAAAAACAATTCGATTTCTAACTTTTTGAAAGTAATAACGTAATTGATGATCTCGATATGGCTACATAAAGTATACATATGTAACAAAAAATATCGTTAACAAACCAAAGAGATGCCATTTTGAATGCCAATCTAAACCAAAAGTTTTAATCGTGTTTTAATTGTTTAAACTATATAGATCTCTATTTATTAACCTAATGATCAATTTATTTCACGTTGTTATATTTTATAGTCTATCTCATCCAAAGCAAATCATTCCCAAAGATTCAAAGTAGGTACACAAAGTGTTATATTTTTGCTTCTACATATTTGCAAATAAAATAATCCTTATCTTACGAGTTAAAATATTATGTACCTGTAAGGTGTAAACAACATATCATTCGCTTTATAAGATATCTGCCTATCTATTCTAACCTATTATTAAAGTTTGAATATTATATTCTACGTTGCATATATACATGAATATAATTGTTACAATTTTGATATTTAATTATAGTACATACTATATATTTAATTATTTTAGTAAGGATGTATTTTGTAAGCTATGTTACGCCACGCTTTGGCTAAGCCCTGATTATAGAAACCATTACCTACTTTTGAGTCCTATTTGATGAATAAATAATTCATCTGAGTAAACTTAAAGATGTACATAATAATGCTATTATAAAAATGCCGTTATTTTGACATGTATAAATTGAATTGAATATGTTGACAACTGTTGAGAGTTGTATGTTTGTGATGTTTTATTTATTGGATAACTTATATTGATTTAGTATACATATAAATAAAATATAATAGGTACAAAGTTCATATTGCAATGATTTTATCGCGTTAGCGTGGTGGTAGAGTGGTTAAATCTTTTGCCATTTATTGACCAATATTATCAAATAAATATTGAAGATTGAAATTCAAAAATTGAAGCCCATGGTATTCATAGAGCACACGATGATGGTTAAATTATGTCCATATAATTATACAAATTATTGTTATTGATTTTCAACAATTAGTCATTGCAAAGCATAGCACTTATTTCTTTAATTAGTAATCAACAAGCTTTCTCTTATAAAGTTTCTTTTGACATTACAAAAAAATCTATCATCACATTAAAAAAAAAGTTATAATTATTTTGCCATCGTAGAATATAACTATATGTCAATATAACAATGAAGAGTGCTATTTGAATAATATCCTGTAATATTTTGTAAAATTTTAAGGACATTATTAATAAGCTTAAGCCCTACACTTAGTTACCTGATGTTATAAAAAATATTAAGCATAATGATTAATTCAAAGTCCTATAGAACTTAAAACATTAGTAAGCCTTACAATGCCTGATTTTATAAGATTTTACGAACATCTAATTGGAAAAACAAGAAAAGAGTAAAAAGAGATTCCTAAATTAAATTAAACGCCTGTATTAAAGTCTATATATTAATAACTAATCATTATTTCAAATGTAATTTCACCCCCTGATTGATGCACATTTTATAAAATGTCTAAAAACATCAGACAAGCTGTATTTCAAACAAATTCACTATTTCATAAAATTGTCGTCCAGTGTACCTACTTGAGTAATAAATCACTCCATACTTAGGCAGGTACCTACTTTACTTAAGATATTATTTTATTTCAAGGTGCAAAGGCAATGTGTAGATACAAAATATATAATAATATTTAGCTTAATTTAAGTATCTAGGTAATAAGGCAGTCGACATAACGATGCATGCATGGAAAAGACATTAGTGAGATTAATTAATTTGAAGAGTTGCTATATTTTATCACCAACTCAAAACACATAATGATTTGTACAGTTTTTAATATCTACCTACACGGTTTTTTAGTCTCACTACATAGGTATTTCCACAGTAAATAAATAGAGTAGGTACCTACTTATATACCTGCCACGAAATTCTCTCCCTCAAAAAGAAAATATTTTTCTAAACTGGTATTTTTGGATCAAATATATCGACGCAAAGTCCTGATGAAATTTCTATCAAAACTCGTTTGAAATTGAATATCTTTCACATATAACGTACCCTACACAATATATAGAGTTACATGTAACTTACGCGTACCTTTATAACGATAGCACTTTTGTTTTATGACTATTGGATATTGGTAAAAAATTTGCTGGTCCATACAAAAAATTCGTTAAGTGACAACTAAATTTGAGTAGAATTCTCTTGAGCAGATACATCGTGGTGGGCGCCGAGATCCTTGCAGTAGTATCCTTTTGTAATTTTTAAAAGTCAGTTCAGGAGTACTTTGTATTAATGTACTGAAAGCCTCCATAAGGTTTTGCATAGCCCTGTAAAAGGTACCGAACAATACCTAACATGACTCGCTACATTCGTTCTTCAAGTATGACGTAGAGGACCTACACTATCTACGTTGTAGCGAGTGTAGTACTGCTACGCATGCAGAGCAAAAGTTTGAAACCAAAAACTGATTTCAAGTTTCTGATAGTTATCAATAACTAAACATCAGTTGAGTCCCCAAAGCTTTCATAACTTCGCAAGTACCGTGTTTAATATCTTCCCTTTTTGAAAAAAATATTAATAATTAAAAAGCAATAAAATAAACAAAAATGAGATAGGATACATTCTTATCAATAAATATTTGTCGATACATATACTAACTGTACCCAAGCTAAAAACCAGTGTACTGAGAAAAGTCCAATTAACAAGAAACAAATTATCACAAATGTCTAGATCCATTTTACAGCAAAATTATGACTGATGGAAATACTCGTAACAAAATTCTGATCCCTCTCGGATCTCATAGTACCTTTTGTATAAATAGTAGGTATCCAAAGCTAGTAATTGCACTGATTAGGTAGGACTTAAATACTTAGAAATGCGTCAATGATTATAATGAAACAGGCTTGGATGTATACAATTTTGTCGAATTTGTTGCTTGAACGACTGTCATTGTTTATGTTGAACACTTTTTCAATATCACAATCTTTTATAATATGAATCACCCTGTGTCGCCTTTGTAAATATGAATTGTCAGCTCGCTGGCCGCCCGTTCGTGATATACCTATATAAAAATTATGGCATTGTAAATAATTTTAAATGAAATTTATTAATTACAATTTTCATCAAATAAAACACAAATTCGATCTAAACTGGTGTTTGATTTTATTTTTTATGGATGGATAACGTATCTTTACCCAAACTAACCTGTTAAAATTTCTTATTTCAAAAGAGTGAAGCGAGAGTGAATCGGTTCGTATCGGGTAAGCACGCTCCATCTTAGGCCATAGCCTTTGCTTGCTTTCAAGTAAACTAGGGCCAAGTGCAAACCCGTTATAGTTTAAAAAAGAACCTGTATTCTGGAATAAAAAGTAAGTAATCTAAATACATAAGTGGCATACAAGAAGAGAGGCCAGCAGCGGGCGATACAGGATGATGATGATGAATCTATATAAGTAGGTAAGTAATTTAGAGTAGGTAGGTACGTAGGTATAATGTAAAGTAATGAAAACGTGCAAATGTTTTCCTATTCTCCTGTGGTTTTGAATGAGGTATAGATTCAGAAACTTATGACGGTATTCTGAACATTTTAGGCATAGACGTAGATACTATGCTTTGCTGATAACTTAATTAGGCATTAGAGTTAGAAAATATTGACGGCATTTCGATACTGTCTTTAAAAGTTTAACATTTCGGTTCAACTAAGTAATACATAAAATTGGAATAAATCACAACAATACACAATCTACCGATGTTTAAAATATTATATTTTTGCCATTATCGTTAAGTAGCACCTACATTATTATACGATAATGAGAAGAGACATGCTAAACCAAAAAAAAGATAAAGTCACCTTGACATTGACAGTGACATAGAACGGTCGATGACCCAGGTGTTGACGGTGGCCATGACAACAATATTTTACCAAAAGTATAGATTTTTAATTTCTTTACAAAGAATTATCTGATATTCGTGATAAATTCTCAATGTTAGTAACTTGTGGCTAAAATGATAATGTTCAATTTGTGGTCCGCATTTCAGTGGTACCTCAGACCGTTCCTAAAATGGTTCCTGAGAAAAACGACACGACTATGCGAATTACAAAGAATTTGCTATGGTGATAAGCCTGGAGCAGCCAGGACATGCAATGTAGAGAAATCCCTATTGCTATCTCGTACGAAAGATGTACAAGAGGTGGTTTCATTCCTGGACACCGTAGTTTACGACCGTCGGTTCATACCTACTAACTTTCGCGACGTACTGAATCCTGCCGTGGGAATAGTGCTAAGAGTGAAAAAAATCAATCCAAAACTCCATGGAGCATTCGTGGTATCTTTTAGAAAATGTCTCGAACAAATATGGAGTTACAAGAGCTTATTGCATGAAGTAGAGGACCTACGCAAAACTCAGTATGACTCGAACAATCCAGACCATGAAGAAAAATTACTAAATCTGTGGGCGCTGCTAGTACCTAATGAAGAATTAGAAAACAGAGTAACTAAACAATGGCAATACATAGGATTTCAGGTAATGTATTTACTGATTACAATAAAAATTATCAATAAAAAGTTCACATTAGACAACAACCTTGCATTGTGTTAAATATATCTTTATTAATCAAACTAGATAGATACCTAACTTAATATTAACATCAGATACCTTTGTACGGTTATTCACATGATTATGTAAAATTTCATTATTTTTTGTATTGTTTCAGGGTGATGATCCAAAGACAGATTTCAGAGGAATGGGTTTGCTTGGATTAGAAAATTTACTGTACTTTGCAATGGAATACCCACAAGCTGCCAGTCATGTTCTGAGCCACTCACACCATCCTCGTTATGGGTACACATATGCTATTGTAGGCATCAACCTCACATCTATGGCTTACTACCTTCTGAAGGATGGATCTGCCAAAACTTACATGTTCAATGCTAAAAGATCCTTACCAAACCTAAAACTATTCCACAAGTTCTACTGCTATCTTTTCTATGAGTTTGATAAAATGTGGCTCGAATCAAAACCAAAGGACATGATGGATTTCTCTATGATATTCAAGAGATTTGAGATGTCAATAAGAACTGAACTTGCAGACCCCGCTTCGGTGTTTAGAATAAATATACAAGTTGATACTATATAACTAAAATAAGTAGGTGTTTTTTCCTAAAGCAATCTCAGATTTGCTACTCACTTTTGCATCACAAACCTGCAAAAAACAATTTATGAGCTCTTCACTGTAAACATAGCTAAAGTAAGATTTATTTATTTTCACCTTATTTTTTTGTACCTACACTAGACACATTTGTGTATTAGATTCTTGAAATCTTTACATATTTCATGAATTGTTGTTAATAACTGTCTTCTAGGATTTGTTGTTGTTTTAAAAAACATGTATAATGAACTCATCTGATAGATTAATCCCACTTTATTGCTATTTTATTCATTGATAGCAAGGAATTGATGACTCAAATGTTTATTTTTGGTTCACAAAAGTCACAACTATAGCCTATATAAAACTTGACCACTGAATATAAGAAACCTAAAGTATTTTGAGTACATTCCTAGATATAAATTAGTGTTTAACCAGTGTGCATTTGAATATTTTAACATAATAAATCTCACTTAGTCCATTGATATTATAGAGTGCAATGTTTTCATGTTGTGTGTATTCTAGTTGCTTCAGAAATAATCATTTTGAAGCAAGCTCTCTATTTGCTGTAATATTTCAGATTCTGAGCATTAATAAAATTACATGTGTGTGTTATTGAACTGTTATCTATAACTTTTGTTTTAAGCTATATAAAACATGTGCAATTTTTACATAATAAAACTATTTATATTTAATAAAGTTATTTTATTTTATAGCAATACATACTGCAGGACGGTCACTATTATATAAAAAAAAAGAATAAAATAGTTCTCATATCACAAATGTATAAATTAAACTGCACAACCACATTACAAAATGTTAATTAAAAAAATCCTTACTCTTCTACCTAAGTTCAATGAGAATACTCAATGTTATGTAAGTACTTAAATCAAAATATACAAAAATAAATGCAAAAGTTAGGTAATTAAAATGTCATGAATATAAAAATAGGAATATTTATTTGGGCTGCCCTTTGGGCTTCTTGATATGAAATGTTATTTTCGACAGAATTTTTGATAGATCTTTTAGGTTCACTCCATCATCACTGAGTTAACAATTTTATAAGAAAGTATAAAATATTTTAGCATCTATTTGCGTTTCTTTTCTTTCTTAGTGTCCTTGGGAGGTCTAGATCGGCCAGCTTTGACAAGGGCTATTAGAGCAGTGATAGCCACAAGGCCGAAGCCTGCCACTCCAATCTGCCAGATCCAGGGATGCTGGGCAAGAATCTCAAGACCATAGGCGATGAGAATCTTCAGAGTCGCCACACACCAGTCCACGGTTTCATCACTGAAATAAACAATGACAAAGATAATCAAAGAACTACTTACCATGTTTATACATAGGTAACCTATTTACAGAAATTGTCACTTTTACTTTTAGGAAACAAATTCAAGTTCTCATCAGATTCTACCAGCAATCTTCAAAGAGTGAACCAATTCTTAAGGCTAAGTAGATCTTTTCAACTTAATGACTAGAATTAAATCGCTAAACATCAGATAAATTATTTTAAGTAAGTTTGTATAGGAACGGTAGACTGCTGGACTTTGATAAGCATATGAAATCTACATTTAAGATGTTATGAAAAATCTAAAATCTGTTATCTCAAAGTGTTAACTTACAATGGCGAAGCAAGCAGTGGCACAGGTTCTCCTTTAGCATTCTTATACCAGTCTTGTGCAAATGTCACAAATGACTTCACATCAGTCTTGGGAAGATCATAGCGGTAAACTTTGCCGAGCCGGAAGCTGGAATAGAAGAGAAATTGTTCATTAGTGCAAAGTAGGTAGTTGTGTTTCATCTTAAAAACAAGTAAGCATGAAAGTAAATATTAAAATGAGTAGGTATATTGTTTTTTTATTATACTCTATTAGGTAATAATTAGTTACCAGAATAAAATAAAAATGGAGAAGACAAAAGAATTGAAATATGAAGGAATAGAATACTAGCCATATATTATTTCCATTCTTTACAAATTAAAAGTTTATACACCATTAAATTTTCTATAAGTAGGAAAACAGATAACTTAGGAGTTTCTTTTTTTGTAATAAAAATGAAAAAAACTTAAAACTTATAGAGTAATAAATTCAAACCATATTTATCTATGACATACAAATGAAATAGAAAAACTACTCACAATAGGAAGGCAGGTAACTTGGCAACATGGAACCTCTTGGCTGTGTTCTCCCCAGCCAAGGTAGCATCCATTCTTGCCACATTGATCCTGTTCTTCAAGGTAGCACCAACTCCCTCCCACACTGCATGGAGCCTCTGGCACTCCACACAGGAAGCTCCATAGCTGAAACATTGTAGGTTTGTAAGGAATTGGCTTTAGAAAGGATCCTTAATGTAGAAAATAAAAATATTCTCATGAGGCTAAATTATTTAGTTATTTCTATTAACTTTGTGAACATCAAAGTCATATATACTTGACCAGCACTTTTATAGAATTTCAGTTGAGGTATAAGACCTATGATATTCAATGAAAAAGTTGTAAATACAATATGTAGGTAAAAACTTAAAAATACCAGTCAAAACTGACTAGCCTAGAGGTTCTATTGGTTTAATGATTGTTGTTTCGATTATGAACGAACAATCTGAATCAGAAACATCAGGTTAAACAGGTTTATGGCGATGATACTCACAACATAACAAACCAGTCCCCAGTAGTGGCTCCCGTGGCCGCCTGTGTGATGTGCTCAAATATCTTGTCTGTCAGCTCCTTTACAGCTGGAGCCTGGTTCTTCTCAAAGAAACCATATATCTCATTCTCATCTGGTTCTCCTGAAAAAAAAAATTATCAAGTGTGACCTGCACTTGGATTATACATAAGGATATTCTCACAACAGAATATTTATAACTTCAAAAATTCTTAATGTGAGAAGGATTTTGTAAAGGTTCCTTAGGTAAACATAAATTTTTACTTCAACATCGGTCTTGGCACATACATAATATTTATAATTATTAGCAGGTGTCTTATCATGTAATTTGGTAAAGATAGGTATTATTCATATAATTCATAGGAATCTACAAGTATATTGTAACTTACCACTGAACAACAATGGCACACCATGCCGGAAGAATACCAGCGCTGGTTCCTTGGCAGGATTGTAGAGTCGAGCCATATGACTGTTGAGTGCCTTTACACTGATAGCTTCTAAGTGCTTTCTGAAGTCATCTTGCAAGCTCTCCACATGTCTCTCTAGCGCATCACATGATTTGCAGTTCTCCTTAGCTGGAAAAGTGATAATTTAATAAGAAAGTTATGCACTGTATTTTCCTGAGCTTTGTAATAAATTCCTTGATGTCTTCAGCTCTGCTGCCCTTATCCAATAGACAACAGTGAAAAGCAATGATATCAGAAACTTCTTAGATGGTATTTTTGTGTCTGAGAAGACCACTGTTTTACTTAGAAATTTAACAGTAAGTAAATTAAGATTATTCACACAGCACACTCTCAGAAATATTTAAAAGTAATCTATAGCTTGTTAGTAGCTTTGGCTTATGTTAGCTTTTGTTAAAATCCGGACCAAAACGCTAGCTGGTTTGTAAAGGTTGAGGTTAGATATTTCATGTAACTTAACTATAACACTAATAATAGTACTTACAAAAGAGAACTATGAGTTTTTCTCGGTCCCGAATAAGTTCCAGTAGTTCATCGTCGCTAACACTTTGTAAAGATGCACTATCTACTTTCACAGCGGCGATTAGGCAAACTATCAATGGTAATAGAGGTTTCATTTTTATATTTTAGTAATGAGTATGAAAGCAGTAGTTGAATAAACAAGGTAACACGCAAATACACAAGAACGTATCAAAGTTTCATCGATAACGAAAGTTTCCTTGATGCATCAAGGAAATCAAGAACTTTTTTGAAATATAATAAAATTCGTGTGTTGTCGTGTTGTGTTGTTGCCTGATTGTGACACTGACAAGTGACAATCTATACCGAAGCGATCGTTGATATTCTACTTTTTTATTAGTAGGTATGGCAACTGGTTTGGTGCACAGTAATTATTCTATGTCATGAAGTTAGCTAACTTCATATTAATAGGCATGTGACGATGCCCAGCATAAACAATGAGAGATGCGTAGTATACTTCCGTTTAGTTTCGACCAATCAGCGCCTTCCTAGTCTCCGCCAATCACAGGTTTCCTTGTCGTCCAATCAGAGCATCTGTCACCAACTTTTCTCTTTGGTCGCCAGAGAGGGTGGTGGATCACTTTCCGTCACATAGCGTCGTTACTTCTCAAACTGAACGCACGTTTTTGAATTAACGTGTTTCGAGCAATTACTTTTTAATTTTCAAGTTTTAAAGAATCTCTGTCGGTTGTTATCCGAACAATCTTTCTAGAGGTCTTTCGGAGAGACCGAGCATAGTGATTTTTAGTGCGCGATGAAGTGTTATTCCGCAATATTTTTGAATTTTAAATATAACAGCGTTTTCTAAAAACCGCATGGACTCTTTGAGTGCCTCTATTTAAATGTAACGGTTTTTCAAAAACCCAATGGACTATCAAAGCGTGTGATTTAGTGCTATGCTGATATATTTAAATGTAACGGTTTTTCGTTAAAACCTTATGGACTATTTCGTGCGTGAAAAGTGCAATATTGAGTCATTTAAACCCAACGGTTTTTCAGAAAACCTATTGGACTGTTATAGTGTGTGAATTAGTGCTATTCTGAAATATTTAATACCAACGGTTTTTCGTAAAACCTCATGGACTTTTTCGTACGTGTTAAGTGCATTTTTGTGTTATTTAAATACAACGGTTGTTCTGAAAACCTAATGGATTGTGATAGTGAGTGATTTAGTGTTTTTCTGAAATATTTAATTTATTCCAACGCTTTTTTTTTGGGAAACCTGATACTGTCATATTGCGTGAATAAGTGCTATTTGCACATAGCATACGGGTTTTCAATGTTTTCGCGGGGCCCGGTGGCTCATCGATAATCGGGTCGGCGAAGATCGTATCATGTCGTCCTCAGCAGATCAAGATTGCGGCAGCAAGCGCACAGCCTGCGTGCTACTTCACACAGGCTCACTGATGCAGCGGCAGCTCGTATTAAACGGCAGCGGCGCGGTACTGAGCGGCCGTGGTCTTCATATATACGAGATAGTTGGACTCTTCTTTAACGTCGGAAGGCTCAAGTATCTGGGTGAAATGGAAGTGATTTGGTGGGTCCATTCCAATTTGATTTATGTATATATCTAAAATATCAAGCCTTTCTTGTTTAAAGCTTGATAGACCAGACCGGTTTCTAGAGAATTATTGTTTATTATCTCCAAGCATATCACGCTAATCATGATAATGGCTGGCCGCATTTGGCAAGTTATAATTTTTGCAGTTACTTTCAAATTCATTTAATTTTTATAAACGGCTAGCATTTACGTCAGTAATTGCGTCGAAAAGTAGCTCGACATGTGCTTTAGTACAGTTACTTTCAAATTATTCGTGAAATTTCGATCATCCTATACTGGTGTCGTTTCTTTGCGCAAGGCCCAACGGTTGAGGTTGCATTAAATCACCTTGCACTGGGTGATATACAATGGCTCATTTTGACACTTTAATGTTCACACTGTACTGCATTATAAAACCTTAGCATTATACGTCATTGTAAAGCCCCAACAACAACAAGCCTCAATCTGTTCCCTGAACATAATGGACAACTCACGTGTTGCACAAGGTCAAACATTTGGACGGAGAAATACAATATTCAACACAGGACTAACCCGCGCTCGCCTCACACAACGCTATGGGGCAGATGTTGCAGTACACACGTGCGAATACAATACATCTTTATTGTGCACTTGAGACAGGGCAATGCAACGCTAGCTACAGTAGTATACATAACTTAGCTGCATTACGTGGCATTACGTAAACGAACGTTATACGGGCGCTCTTATAGCTCTATAGATCGTCAGTGGGGATCACAAATGTTATCAATGAACTATGATAATTTCAATGAGTTGTTTGCTCAGCGCCTGCCAGGCCTGAAACAGCTGTCTACACAACCTTGTCAGTTAAACCAGTTTGTCATCTTTTCAAGTTGGATTTAAGAATCCTTGTAAAATCTTCGACAAATACGTCGAAATTCTGCTATACTCATCCGTGTTAATAAGTTTATTGAATAAATTATACTGTTACTGATACAGGGCTTGCGGAAAACCTAGAATCCACTGGGAGCGTATCCTGGCTGGATCACAGCATAAGAAGTTAAGGAAGGATCTGCGAAAGATACCCCCTAATTATGAGCACCTTTCCTAGAGGTGCACGTCCGCGATTACATCCGGACAGGGCACTGAATAAGTATGAATATGTGGATAAGCCTACGCTACAATAACGAAAATAACGAAAGTTAATTGCGTTTCATGTCCAGTGAGGAGTGAGGGCCTTAAATCACTGAACAAGTAACTACAATCAGCCTGGAAGAAATCGCTATTAGCGATAAGGCCGCCAGTTGTGGCACTATTTTTTTTTTAAGTCTTGTGTGTTTCTGTTTGTCTTTTTTTGTCAATGTGTGTTACAATAAAGAGTTTATCTATCTATCTACAATCTCGGATTTATCGAAGATGTTCTTAATAATGACAGAGATGTAAGATAAACCGACCAATCTCCTACGGGAATCGTCTGAACCAGAACTTATTTTCAAATCCATTGAAGCTGGCCCTCGCATTCTTAATCTTTGGATTTCCTGCAAAGAAAGGACTATAGTCAAGCTGGATCTCTTGTCAACCTACTTCCAGATCAGTTCAGGAGTACCATCGTCGCTCCGTGCGCATGGTCTAGTTGGTGGATGATATAATTGCAAAGCCGATCAGGAAAGATGCCATGGTAACCCCGATGAATAATGTCGACAGCTGTGAACCGCTTTAAGAAATAGCTACAGGGGCGCCATTTTGTACAACATATTGAAAACAAAGGTCGTTGCGTGAAGAATGGAATAAAGAGGAAAAGCGGATTAAATTCTATATCTGTATATTTTTGTTTTCTAGACAAGTGAAGGAATAGAGTTACAGCAGAGTATCTACAGGGGAGTGACAGACTGGTATTATCAGCGAAAGTGGTCAGCAGAATAAAGGATCAGACATAGTTTTAGGCATGTATTTGTCGAGTTTGTGATCCCTCATATAGACTTGCTTTGGCAGAAACATGAGGGGGAGGGTAGTGAACTACACACGTGATGCAACTCTAACAACCTGGTAGTAGCCGAACAGCGAAAGAAAGCATTTTGTACGCCCGACTTTAAACGTCGTTGATCTCTATACAAACAAACCCATGTGAATCAATATAGAAAACTTTCTAGTTCCGGTGGATTGGACGACAGAATCCCACTGCCTCAGATCGAATACAAAGAACTTTAAATTTGAAAAATTGTTGGTGAGATGAAATCACTAGAAACGGGTCTCAAGCATAAAAGGGCCCTAAATTGGGATCAAATTGGAGATCTTCCTTCTTGGAGCCGCAGTAGGCGTGGGAAATTTACTATTTGAAAAAAATGTATATTAGCATGGTATCCGGCTTAAAGTATGAAGGAAATTTCAAAACCAAAATCTCTACTGTATAAAGTATCATCATAATATCACATAAGTTTATTAATTTAGCATAGTTTTGATATCTTGAGAAGGAATCATGCATAGTTTAATGGCGTTATCTTTTGGAAAGCCATATTGAAGTTAAATTCACTTGTGTTAATATGATATGATTTAAGTATGAATATTAATTTACCTTTACAGATTCTCGGGTCTTACGCCCGGTATTTTTAAGGTATCAGTGGGGCCGTAGCCTATACAGAGACGCCTTTTACAATATACCTAATACACATAATTTAAGTAAAACAATTACATTAAGTGAATGTAAGGGTGCCAAAATAACTTTTGCAGACATGGTGTTAATGCAGGCTTTTTGGTGTTGAGTTATTTATTGTCTTAATTTAACTAGTCTTTGAGACGGAAAGGCACCTACTGGTTGTGCCTCATTTATATAAAAATGTGGCGGATGATGCCCTATATTTTATATGTAATCTAGTATTGTTTATTTGATGTATAAATTGCTCCATATTAGGCTAATTATAAGAGCAATTTTTTTTTGCATAATCCAAGAGCAGAGAAGCCCTTGGTTCTTGCATTGGATGAACCTTATTGGACCATGGGCTGGGTATCCGAAAAGTTTTATTCGGGAGAAAGTATAATTTTAGCAATACGCCTTCGATTCAATCAGGAAGGAAGGTGTTAAAAGATACGGATAAGATGTATGCCCGGAATACTGAATCTGAGAAGTTGACCAGCTTGGTACCGATATGCACACGGTAGATTTTGATTGTAACTATGCTCTAGGTGTCACAATTAGAAACAACTCTATGGCAGCGTCGCTCCTGGTAGTAAGTAAACGGATTAAGTCCACGAGTTTAAAGAACGCGGGTTACTTCTATTAGTTGGTTTGTTTGGTACAATAATTTCACTATCGAGGATATATTAACTCTGAGAAAGTGCCGAAGGGAAAGTATATATTCTAGTATTTCAATTTTATTACTGCAGGAGAGCAGGTAAACTAGTCTTCCCCAGGTAACGTGACTTTTACGAGTAATTTCGAGTATCAGATGATGGAGTATCTATTTTAATACTCGTGTTTGTCTAGTTGTAGTCAAAAAGCTTCGATAGCTAATTGATGAAGACGTTCGAAAATCAAGACAGGAATAATTTGCATAATAATTATTTCTTCTATTGATCTTATAAATGTAACTATTAACCAAGTATTCAATCCTTGATCGGATAAATCGTCCTTCATTTCATGAACCAACTCAATTCTCACATAGCATCGTCTTTGGTCACCAGGAGCTACAAACACATCTCTCATTGTTTATGCTGGGCATCGTCACATGCCTAATAATATGCAAATTTTACACAAAAATAAAATTTGTATTATTAGCAGAGACGCTGCCCAGCATCCCCTTAAGGGCTCCTGCGGTGTGTTTCACAATGAGTCGGATACGGATCCGATTCGATTGAGACGGAAATCAATCGGCAAGGAAAGGATTTTTCCAAATCACAATGCTTCCATACGATTCTATTGACAAATTAATTCAACAGAAAAATTGGAAACGTTCCGTGAGCCAAAAGCTAGCGGATTCGTTTCCGTCGATGATAAGTTCAATTTTGTTTTTTCATGATATTAAACCCGATTTAGACTTAATTATATATTCATTTATTTTTATATATAATTATTCAAATCAAATCTACAGTAAAAGTGGTAATATTAGCCTTAAATATGTTTTTTATATTTCTACCATAGTATTTAATTTCTACTACGAGCGGATCGGATCATATCCGACTCATTGTGAAACACCATGCTGGTGAGGGACTGCTATGACGGAAAGTGATCCACCACCCTCTCTGGCGACCAAAGAGAAAAGTTGGTGACAGATGCTCTGATTGGACGACAAGGAAACCTGTGATTGGCGGAGACTAGGAAGGCGCTGATTGGTCGAAACTAAAGGGAAGTATACTACGCATCTCTCATTGTTTATGCTGGGCATCGTCTCTGCTAATAATACAAATTTTATTTTTGTGTAAAATTTGCATATTCTATGTGATATGCACAATTTCTCAGATCAAATATCGTAGATTAATTTGAATGTTAACTGATTCAAAAAGTTGTGGATATATTATGTGAAGACATCCAGAATATAATATATTTTTTTTGTACGACTGTCCTCCACCTCCGCGAAAAATACTAAGCTGTCAACGGTTCTGACATTACATATTGAACTGCCATACTATCATTAATTTACGTTTATGTACAGAAATAAAAATAAAAAACCATTCCCAATGTGTGGGTCGTGGTATATAATTATATGCCACCGAAATATAACAAGATCCGTACGTTTATAAATTGCCTAAGAAATTTCAGAAATTTAATTTTATAAAAACGTCGGTACCTATTTAATAATTTTAATATTCAGCACTTTATAAACCAATAAACTATTTATTTTTTATAACAAAAAGGTCAGGCGGTCATCAAAATGTATATTATAACTTGAGAAAAAACAATCATAAGTACTTACCTATAATGTTTTCTTCTAACAGTCCCCTAGTCGCAGTCGCCTCGCCTAGTGACGTGACATTACTACCTATGCGTTGCGTTTCAATTGCGGTTCGTTTGTGATTCATTAGCGCGATCGGCCTGCTGGTGATCCTAGCCCGATTATGTTAAAACAAAACTTTTACTACCCATAGCTGCTACCACAGAGCTTTGAAGTCCATGCTTGTCGCCCTGTGACAATTACAATTTTTAACTTGACACCAAGACATATTTAATAGTTTTTTATGTTGTAATACCGAGTAAAACGACCGAAAACTCTCTCTCGCTCGGACTTTGACATCAGACTTCGACAACAGTTTGACAAGCGCTGTCGTAGGTTAGGTTGGCCTGTATACTGGTCCAGGTATTGTTCTGTGGCTGCTACCTTACCTTACCTTTGAATAGATACGCGCTGTAACTAAAATTAATATTATATTACGACTTTATTACGACGTTATTCTAATGCGATATCTGGCAACATTACCTCGATAAATTGATATTCCTCTGCGGTTACATACGTTTTCTTTCAATTTTCATTTTTGAAAATTGGTGAGTAAATAAACAAGAAAATTTCATCGTCTATGTATCTCTTTTGCAATTGAAAACTATTTTCAAAATTATTTTTGCTGAGTTTTAAAGATATCTATATCACGCCCTATCTTTTATACGAGAGCAGGTGAAGGTGAACAACAATATTCTAATGTCAGGCAATTACTGACCTACCGTGTGCTTTACAAGCAGGATTACCTTGCAAACATTGATCTAACAACAGTCCTTTTCCCGCGGCCCTTTGACTCGAGTCCTTCGACTTGCTTCGCGCCTAAACAGGCTGCTATCGCGTGAGTTCACAGTTAAAAAAAGATGTTATGATTCTGAGAGGGTGAGTCATAGATGACCACTGTTTCTTATTGACACGGATTTGTTTAATTTCTCAGATTCGGCACGATGGCCGATACAGTGGAAGAGAAGGTCATTATGACCCCCAAGTGTAAAACAGCTACTTCTACTACCCTGGTGATAGAAAGGAAGGCTGTGGAGCCCGAAGCAAGTGACAAGATACATGTAGCTGGCGGTGATCACACTGGCATTATCATCAACAAAGAAAATGTTTATGGTAAGTTATTGTTTATGTTAATTTAGCTTGATTTTCCTATATATGAATTGTCGCTGAACAACAGCTAGCAAAATAGTTCATTAAAATTAATGAAAAAATGCAAAATAGTTCATTAATAATTATGAAATCTTATTATTTAATAAAGATTTCATAATTATTTGCCCAACCCTGGCCTTACAAGATACTATAGTTGAGTCATAAACACAGTTGTAGTTTTTTATTTACCACTTTTGACTACTTTCCTAAGAATCCATCTAAATAATCAGCTTGACAATAGAATATTAGCTATTTGAGTATTAATAAATATATAGAATTTATTGCACTTTAACTAACATCTAATACAGACAAAATATATTAATATATTTATATGTTATATTTCATTAACTAAGTACCTACACAAGTTATTTAGTTGACTAATCTGATTTGTGTTCCCGAAATAGTTTAATCCACTTGACACAAATGTTTCTTATCGGATTCTGATAGATGTTTGCTACACCCATAAAGAAGTTTTGGAAATAGGAGCATAAATGTTGTGTTACGAAATCTTTGAATAAATCTTTCATGAATTTTCACAAGCTGTATAAAAAAGTAAGTAAGTAGTTGTTTTTTTATTGTACTTAAACCAATCTTAAAAAGTTATGCATTAGTTACCAATGAGTAACTTTAAGTTTGGTACTCTGACACCAGATTCGGCCACTCTCATACAAACTATAGTTTTTTAGTTTGTATGGGACTGGCCAATTCCGGGTTTAATTTTCAAACCACCCTAAGGGCCTGTGACATGACTTAACTTACTAGTAACCCTGAATATTGGTGTACTTACCTATAAAACAATCTATTCTGTATTACTATCCATATTAGTATGTCCTGACTAATGTTTCATAAACACTATTAGATTTCACTTGCCTAGCCCATTGCCACTCCCACTAGTTCTATTTACCTATTTATTGCCATTGTAGCACCATTATGTCATTTGATAAGCTATTCAGGGGGGTGGCAACACCCTAAGTAGCTTGACTATTAATTAAGTAGTAACAGTTCCAAAGGACTGGGTTAGTTCAATAAAAAAAAATGCATAAAGGTGGTATTGACATGTTAGCATCAACTGTTTGCCTTGCCATGTCAGTTTTAGATTATGAATAAAAATATTTATTTATTGGATTAAAGGCTATTTCATAAATACATTCACCATGAAAATCATTGGCTTTAAAAGTACTACTACTTACTTACTTAATTTAACATCTGGGGGCATGGCAGTGCCCCCGCCAAGTCGAGCGCGAAGCAATACCTATTTTCCAACATTATTTTATGAAGTTTCATCAAGATAAAAATCTAACCCACACAAGCAATTCTGTTTTTGTACCACCTCATTAAAATATTTGTATTTGTTTGTGACTGAAAAACATATGGTCTGAACTAAAATAGCTGTGTTATCACCAAATTGACCTTGCTCTTATATCCTTATGTACAAAATGAATAGGTACCTACAAACTGGCCACATTATTATTTATTTATATTGAATGTCTGCATATAAATTCCAGCTTAAATATAATACAATTTTCCTGTTAGGTACATTCAAATTATTTCCGAAAAACCTTTTTTACTTTAAAATAATAAACTATTATGTTAAAAATAATGTAAATGAATTTCCTACTTAGAAAATCATTTCAATGCCCATCATTGAGTTTTGTGATGTTAGTAATGTCTATTTTATAGATACAAGAAATATATCTAGTATGTCCATACATACTAGATATATTTCTTGTATCTATATTAAAAAAATTATAAAATATAATATACTTATATAAAATCTATGTTATATAAAAGTTATCTTACTCACTATTACAAATGATTACTATTCAATCATGCTAAACTATAAATAGATTTGCGTCATTTTGCTAAGATGGAGTGTATGATTAAGCCTAGACAATGGTCACTGTGTACCATAAGGTATGTCCTATTGGTCTCATCAAATCATTAAGGACGATATAATCAACCATATTCTGTAGTACTTTGTCAATTTGATAAGGTAAAGGTAGGAACAAACTGGCGCTCGTATTTAGCGATGGCGGTTCGTGTAACTTACTCGTAGTTAGTTTAACTTTTTAAGTTGTATAAATAAATAATTGGGTTAAACTATTGAAAACTTGGTTAACCAATAATAATACAGCAATTTTTACTGACCTACTCGCCAGCAAAACAGAATTAGTTGAACTTTTTTATGACAATATATTTAATTCTGTATCAACAATTTATTTTTTACCTTATTAATTACCACTTCCTTTGCTTTTCAGTAAAATTTTTGTCATCCCTTATGGCAAGTATCACCAAAAAGATTAATAATAAAAATTATTATTTCATATTTAATATGAATTCTTCTGCGACCGCCGTCGCGTACTCGCCACACTAATTTGTTCATACTCTAATTGCTAATGAGTACATTACCCTCCAGTTATAATCATGTTATTATTAACTACACTACATGTGTGATTAATGGTAACAAGATTAACAGCAGCTATTATTTAATGAAGTTGTAACATTGAATCATGAGAACGTTTATTATCTCACTGGTAGTAAGTTTTTATAAGGAGATAAGTATTACTATTACATTACAACCTATCATGTTTTCAAACAATCAATCTTAACTCTCTTGAGAGATTGAATCAAAATAAAGTGTAATAAATGCAGTTTGCATTTGATTCACTCCAAAAGAAATGCCTACAACACACATAATACAAAAAAAAAATGTTTATAAATTAAAAACTTGAAGGATAGACTACTAACTTCTGAAGGTTGGTACTACCTCTACCTTCATGACATTTAATATTATTTTAGCTTATGCAGCAGACTTTGCCCATATCTTAATATTTAACTAATAATGAAAAGATACTTAATTAGTACTTTTTGATAATTGACAGTCAGCCATTACACCACTAGGGCCCCTGAAGAGACAATAACACAAGTAAACACTGTGGTCCAATGTAATAGGATGCTGTACTGGATTGAAACTGACACTCAAACACTTATTATCCAAATATTGATTCCAACCATTTCTTACTTTCCAGAAAATGAAGTCACAGAACCCTGTCATGCTCAGTTGGAGTTCTGTGTATACCTGGTCTCGGCTGCTACAGGGTCCCATACAAGAGAAGCACGAGCTCTTCGATTCTGGTTCAAACCTCAAGTGCCTCCAGATGAGAGGTTCCATGAAACTCAGGCCTTCTTTAGAGAGCTGGTCAGTCCACAGGACTTTCCTAAAGGTGTGTAATAGTTTAATATACTTGTTCTATATATATTTTGTATCTGCAATAGATAGGGTTTTAGACAAGGAAAGCATAAGCTCACCGACTCTGGTTCAAACCTCTAGTACCCCGGAATTAGAGATTTATTGTGACACAGACATTCTTTAGAAAGCTGGTTAGCCCACAGGACTTTCCTAAAGGTGTGTACTTACTTATCTGTAGTCTTAAAAACTAGTTCTATGTATATTTAGTGTCTGCAATAGATAAGGTCTTATATAAAACAAGCGCGTGCCTTCCGGTATTGTGGACATATACATACATACTATTCTTATACCTATTTTTTTGGTAGGAAAATTATAGACTAATGTCGGGGCAATTGTCGTCAAGGCCAATGTCTGAGGACAGACATCGTCAAGTATGATATAGAACTAGTTAGTTAGTAAATTATTTCTTAACATTAATTTGATTTATCATAATTAATGGTAGATATGTGTTAATAACAAGATTTTTGATAAATGTAGGTAAATTTAGTTGTATTAACCGGCTAGCACTTACGTCAAAAATTACGTCGAAAAATTAGCTCGACAAGTTTCGGAAATCTGAGGTTTCCATCATCAGGAGGACGAGTCAGCACGCGCGTCCCGGTTGGCCGCCTCGTCCAGACTGGTTCGCCGACTCACTGCCGCACCCCCCCGCTTCTGCGCCCGCTCCGCTCTCGCAACCGCTCGCGCACCGCGACGGGTGAGGATAGGCGATCGAGGCGCCACCGGCGGATCGTGTATTTCTTCCTCATCGCTTGAGATCCGTTGCACCAAGATATTGGGGTCCGCGCACACTATGCTGACCGTGTCTAGTGGCAGATGTTCAGCTACATCGTCCTCCCGGCCAGAGTTTAAAACAGGTCTCCACGCAGGTGCCAATGTCCATCCTCGGTCACGATTAAAGTTTGGATGTCGACCTATTTCTATTGCTTCCCGAACTTTCCTTGGTACTAGGAACTTCTCCTTGGCCAAGACCGACACCAGTCTGGACGAGGCGGCCAACCGGGACGCGCGTGCTGACTCGTCCTCCTGATGATGGAAACCTCAGATTTCCGAAACTTGTCGACGTAATTTTTGACGTAAGTGCTAGCCGGTTAATACAACTAAATTTAATCATGCCTTACGGGAACTATAATACAGTGAAATGTAGGTAATGCTTTTATTCATATAATTTCTCTTGCGCGTTCTGTCTTTTGATATCATGCACCTTACATGTTTCAGATTATGTAGGCTTCATCAAGAAGATCATGAAACTAATGCAGCACAAGTATCATCAGCTGAAACTGTTGGAAATAGAGCTGAGGCAAGAGGAATGTGGTCCACCGCCTCCAGGTAACATGCCAGCACTTCTTATAGTCGGCCGCCACCAATGCGGTGGGTTGACGACATTAGAATAACCGCAGGGAGCACCTGGATTATATCTGCGCAGGACCGGGACGAGTGGCGTACAAGAGAGGCCTATGCTCAGCAGTGGGCGATAACAGGCTGATGATGATGATGATAGTCTTTTAATTTAAAAAGTATTAAAAATGGAAGTAAAAGAAACAAGATGAAAAGTAGTCTATAATATGTTCAATACATATGTAATTCTTCTCTTGCTTTATTGAAAGATAAAATAAAGTTGTAGTCAAAACTACATAGTTTAGACCGAAAAAATCGATTCACAATTTAAATCGAATTTTCGAAATGAATCATCGTTTGTGTCGGTCAGTTCAACAGTAACATTATATTCTTACAGACTCGTAAGCTAGTGTGATATCTAGCAGAATGTTTTGAGCAAATGAAAATTGACTTACCTGAAAATTTAAGATTGTGACTGACTTTATTAATTTGTTAATTATAAATGTGAGTTGTTGCTCTGATTTTTGGTGAAAGCTATCTTAATTTTAATATCTTTGGGTTCTTTCTTACAAAAGTCTTCTTTGACTTGAAATATTTTTCGATTTTATGCAGAATCGAACGGCGTTCTTTCCAGTAAGCGCATAATATACAACTTTAGTAATGGCTGTATGTATTATACCTACTGTATAAGTATACTATGTATATCTTTGCATGTTTGCGTGTTTAGATGTTTTGTCTTTATTCTTCACTTTACTTTCAAACTTTTTCATCCTTTTGGTTAATTGAAATTCATGTCAGTTTTATTTTTAAATTTTATCCAAATATAAGTACATTTTAATATGTAGGTGTAAATAATTGATTTAATATATTATGTAAATACATGTAGTTTGTCGTAATATGTACATATGAAGTAAGAGATTAACTAAACGGTTTTCACTCACGTGTACTAACTCTTCTACTGTGCAGGGACTTAAGTGTACCTGTTACAAGTATGAAACCCTGGAACTTCTCTACTCTGCCAAGACGAATAACGAGACTTATCCGACGTAAAAATCGGCTTCGTAGGTATCTTCTGGTAGAATCTAGCGCTAGAGTGCGCCGGGATCTGTTGCATAGTATCAACCATCTTAAATGGACTATTAAATCCACCATTGAATCCTACAATGATGCCGAATGGAATCGTAAACTGAGAAGAGTCGACAACCCCAGCTCGGATATTTGGAGACTAGCCCGTACTGTTCGAGCGTCCTCTAATTCCACCATACCGGCACTTAAACGTAATAATGGCACTATGACGACCTGCCAACAGGAACAGTGTGAAGCACTTGCTGAAGGGTTCCTTAATAACCTACAACTGACGAACCACTGGTGTAGCGATGAAAGCCATAGAGTAGCTCGCTCAATGTCCTCCTTAGATTCCCCATCAACACTTGATTATTCCCTACTTGTGCGACCTCTTGAAATTGTTAAGCTCATCAAATCCCTAAAACCCCGTAAAGCCCCCGGTCTAGACCAGATTTCAAACATTTTGATAAAAAAATTGCCCAGAAAATGTATCATACTTTTGACCAAAATCTTCAACTCATGCCTTCTTTTGCATTACTTCCCTAAAACATGGAAGTCGGCTAAAGTTATACCAATCCACAAGCCTGGTAAAGTCTCTTCAGATCCAGTTTCATATCGGCCTATTAGCCTACTTCCATGCATAGGCAAACTTTTCGAAAAAATCATTTATGTCCGACTCAAGCAAGCATCTCAGAATCTCCTTATAAACGAGCAGTTTGGTTTTCGCCAGGGACATTCCACAGTGCAGCAGCTTGTGAGAGTGGCAGAGGCGGTGTCAATGGGCCTAAATGTAAAGGAATCTACCGGAATGTTCCTGCTAGATATAGAAAAAGCTTTTGACAGCGTTTGGGCTGAAGCACTGCTCCACAAGCTGGTGCTGCTTGGAATCCCTAAACCACTTACAAAGCTGGTGCACTCCTACCTGTCATCCAGAAACTTCCAAGTTCAAATCAAAGAAACTACATCATCTTTTAAACCGGTTCCCGCAGGAGTTCCACAGGGCTCTATACTGGGGCCATACCTCTTCCTGCTGTATATTAATGACATCCCGGTACAGCCCAGGACTCACCTGGCCTGTTTCGCCGATGACACGGCCTGCTACACCAGTTCCTCTGACATAGACTTAATTATAAGTAGACTTCAACTATCAGTTGACACACTATGTGAATATTTTGATAGATGGAAGCTAAAAATAAACGCATCGAAAACTGAGGCCATCATTTTCACCAGACAGCGTAAAGTCCCGACACGGCAGTTAAAAGTTGCAAATTGTTCTATCCCCTGGAGCCGCTCAGTTAAATATCTGGGTACTTTTCTCGATTCAAAACTCAATTGGACTGAAAACACGTCCAGGCTTGTGGTCAAAAGTTCAAAAGCATTAAATGCCTTATCTCCTATACTCAATCGTAAGTCCATACTTAGTAGTAGGACCAAGCTACGAATATACTCAACCCTGGTTCGGCCCGTCATTACCTACGCATGCCCGGTATGGAGCAGTACTTGCCGTACTAACTTAAATAAATTACAGATTGTTCAAAATAAAGCACTAAAAATTGCTTTTAATACCCCATTCCGAACTAACTTAACTAAACTACATTTACAAATACACTATCCTACCTTAGATGTGTATATTTACAAATTATCAGAAAAGTTTTACTTATTAACAAACCCTAATAACAAAAATAAATTAATACAAAACCTATGTAAAACTCGAATGAAAGATCTCAAGTTTATCGATACGTACAAAACGTATCGGTTACCTCACCATTTCATATTAATCCGCGATGAATAGACCGCGCGTTGACGTCACTCGTGCGCCGCGAGCTCGGTCGAGTCGAGCGAGCGCGAGCCGCGTACACGGCAATCTCGCCCCTGTTACCTGTGGTATCGGGTCGCAGTGCGCTGGCCGGTCGGCCGTGCTTGTGTGCGTGAGTACCTACACGACGGCCCCTGTTGCTTGCAGTGAATGTTACCTACACTTCCAACTACCTAGTTAGTTTCTACCCACTTTTTGGCTGTTTAATTATAATTAGCCTTCTTTTGTTTTATCTTATATCCAATGTTGTCAAAATGTAATGCTGTGCTAAAGCTTGCATAATGGAAATATGTACTTATGTAAGTATCACGATATTAGTGTTAAATTCAACCTCTCAATGTTTAATTATCAGTATTCTCATCGCTAAAAGTTTTATATGAGTGGTATTCCAACTCGAAAACGCTCCGAATTCCATGTCAAAACATGTTAGGAAACTAGTTCATAACTATATCTAATGTACACTAGCATATTTTAATTGTAAATTACTTATGTGAAATAAAGACTTTTTGAAATTAAACTCACGTGTAAATCGCGTAAATCGTTAACGCGAAACGATTTACGCGATTTACACGTGAGTGAAAACCGTTTAGTTAATCTTTTGACATATGAAGTACTTATACGTATTTTAATTCGACTGCCCTTTGTTTCTTTGTAAATAACATATTAGGTACATAAGTAATGTAATTTTTCTTTTATGTTTCATAGACCGTTATTTTGCTATTTTTTATATAAAACATAACTAATATATAATATTGTGTTCGTTTATGTAAGTCATTTATGTTTGTGCATATACTCAATAACTTACAGTAGATGTAGGTATAGGAAGGCTCAGTTCATTTTAGAAAGCATTAGATAATATTAGTATAATTTTCATTTTGAAGCTAGAAGATGAAAAGTCAAAATGAGTACATAATTCGTTATAATATTTCACCTATTTCATTTCTAATATTTCAACCACCAGGTACAAATAGAGTAAGAATAATACCGAAATACTGAACAAAATACTACTGTATTAACGGGAGGTGTTATATTTTCTACATCGGCTATTAAATGGCTCTCATTCTTAAAAGACGTGGATTTCTTATAAATCTATTCTGTCTTTAATTTCTTACAAATCTATTTTGTGCACACTTTGAGCACCCACAGTTTCATAAATCTAAAAGTTTGAAAAAAACACGAGAATGTTGTAAATAAGCACATCACTTAAATTTTTATATGACCCTGAAAATACCAACAAAACTTGTGCAAAATTCGTCTTGTCAGTTATTCAAATTTCAACTAATAAAATTTTACTTATAACATTTCTTGTAAATTTTCAGCATACATTGATGACAGTATTTTGAACCAAACGACAGTTATATCTGAGCAAAGAGTGTTGGATATGATAGAAAATGCTTACCCCAACCCTATGGCTTTGGACGATTTTGTCAGGTAAGCATATTATACCTAATTTTTTTTTGCTGACCTGCTGTATCCCTGCTCGTTCGATGGTAAAAAGGGGCGGGTGGAATTAGATCGTGCAATTCCGCTGCACACTCTCCAAAGTGTACCTAATCGATAGAAGATCGATAGACAGGCAACTTTGCGACGGTGCTCGAGACTCTGGAGTCTCGCCTCGCACAAAGCGTCGTTCCCAATGATCTTCTGAGCTCGCTTCTCAATTGTCTCTAACGCCTTTAACTGGTACTTGGCTGATCCATCCCAGAGATGCGCACAGTACTCTATGCATGACCACACTTGTGCTTGGTAGGAACAATGTAAGCAACTGTTCTGGCATGAAGTACTTTCGCACCAAATCTTAATATTTTAAAACCTTTAGTTTTTAACCGACTTAAAAAATGTGCTATTCTATTTTGGGCTGTGTATATTCTCTTCTACAATTTTTTAAGTTTTAATTAAACTGAAACTGAGCTCATTCTTTATAAAAATATCATTAACTATCCGAATCAATTTTTGTTAATTATTCCTTATTAAATTTTCTAGTGCTGGCGCCGGTAAGTGGTCGAAAGCGGAGGTGCGTGACGCGCTGGAGTCGCTGGAAGAGAAGGGACTCACGCGAGCCATGTCAGATGGAATATACGTCAGGCAACATAGTGTCGATACTCAGGTACATCATACTCTTTGATTATTTATTAGAGGAAAAATGAAATAAACCTAGTTTTATAAAGAAAGAAAGAAGACATTTATTGTAGCAGATTTAACAGAAAAACAAACACAAGTAAGTACATAATAAACAAACACAACACAGCCCCAACTCAGCGTAATGCTGGTTGTGTGCAAGCAACCAGCGCTGGTCTTATACCCAAATCAACTGTAAAAAGGTCATGTATGTTTTAGAAAACCTGCCCTACTCATAAGTAATCAAGCATGTGCCTTATCGATTAAAGTTTACCAAAAAGAGAACTTGGCGTTTACCTGCTTGCATCTGAGCCTGGTTACATGTTAAGTGGCAGGTTTTAGCTGTGATCAGCAACTCTAAATTTTACTACTCACATACAAACTAACTTGTTTATTTTCTACAAAAATCTGTCGGGTATCAGAAAGTTATTTTAATGCTAGACACGGCTGCACAAGTTTGGGTTCTGATTCTCATGAACCATGTCCTGAGATTTTAGAGTCTAAGTTATTAAGCCAGGTTTCTCCTTTTTTATGAGACTACTAATGAATTAACTGATATGTTTATGCTGATTTGTATTGAAAGGATTACTTAGTAAATTAAAATTTTAAAATCGTACAAATTCTTACAATGAAATTAAGACAATTCTAATAGATTAATAAGATAAAACAGGAAGTTTTATATAAATGAGAACGCATCGAATTGAATAATAAAAATGACATGCCAATATGCCATATATCATTATCTGATCTGACTTTGTAGTAATCGCTGGTGAATTAAATAATCTGAATCTTATCTGAAATCTATCGTGAATTTCCGAGTGAACCGAAATAATCGTATTTCTTTATTTGTAGGTGGTGAAGCAGATGCCCACCCTGTGTTCGTCCCGCCAGCCCAGCATCGCGGTGATCACGGCGCTGTACTGCGAGAAGCAGGCTGTGGACGCCATGATGGACAACCAGGAGACGTACGTGCGGTACACTACTGTCGGTGAGTCACTTTATTATGACAGATCTCTCTCTCTCTCTCTTAACGCATTCGCTGCCGTCTTATTTTATACATGCCCCCTTTTTGAATTTCAGTTTACGATGCGTTTACATATGTGTGGTATTCTTGCGTTCCGGGTAAGTTGTTAATTCTCCGAAAACGTCTACGTGCTATGAGCAGTCAAAACGTTAAGTCGTATTTCCTCATGACTGGGGGTCGTGAATCCCGAGCAGAAGACACATGTCCTCGGACATTTGTGGTCCTCAAATAATCAGTTCCTCACAATGTTTTCCATCGCCGCTAAGCGAGGGCAAATCCACATTTACCTTGAAAATACAAGTCATTGGTGTAGGGCCGGATTCGAACCAGCGTGCGTCTGGTTGATAAGCAGACACTGGAACCACTGAGCCCCACTCGCTTCAAATTACAGATAGTTTATGGTGATAATAAGTCAAATTGGCTTGTGTGAGTGTGACATTCTGACGAATCTTGGTTCAAGTCCGGCCTTACATGAATGTCTTGGCTTTTCAAGTTACTTATATGTGGATTTGCACTCGCTTAGCGGTGATGGAAAACATTGTGGGGAAACTGCCCCCTTAGATAAGAGCCGTATTTTAGTGAGGTTACTGTCGCTCACTTATAGAATAGAAAGAGCAATGTATGGGAGTGACATCGCGACGATTGACATGCTACGTCACTCCCATACATTGGAATTTCTATTCCTTAGGCGAGCGGCAGTACGCTCACTAAAATATGGCTCTTGTCTAAGGGGGCTGATTATATGAGGACCACAAAATCCGAGAACATGTGTCTAAATGGATCTTGGAATTAGTATCCGACGTGCGCCATTTGTAACGTCATCTCTGATTGGCCAATCACAGTACAGCGTAGTACGGTTTCCTACCCCGTGACTATAGTGATGACACGTGTTAATTAGTATTTAGATGGGCCATCAATCGGTTTTTATAGTCATTGGCGTTGGTCAACAAAATGACTTGTACATTATGTGCTAAACAATAAGCCTACTTCTATTTTACATCACTAGGAAAACCTGATATACTCATAACCAGATATGTACACTGAATCAATCTATGTACTTTTATTTGTTTTATACGACGGTACGGCATTTGACCACCGTTGAAATTGAAAGGACCCTAGCAAAGCCCTAAAGTGTGGGTACTTTGATCGAAGATAGAGGTCAGTATTGCAATGAAATTGGCTCTCAAACGAGGCTGCCAGTATACATATTAAATTGCCAATATAAAGGTATACAATTTTTAACGTACATTTATCATATGTAAAATATTAGAAGAAAGTTAGAAGGAAACATCTGGGCAAGAACAGCGCAAGACAGGGGGGAGTATTGGCGTAAGAGGGAAGAGGCCTATACCCTGCAGAGGGTGCCATTAGGCTGATGATGATGTAAAATATTTCCTAACCTTTTTTATTTATTTATCTTACGCTTTTAGTCTTACAATATAATGTTTATGAAACTACATAAGCTCAAGCAATTGCACTATTTTATTTGTAAAGAAAAAAAAATATGTTTCATAAAAACAAAATTTATTTTACTTCAATTCCAGCATTACAGTTCTTAATTTGATAATAAGACACATTATTAGCTTACATTATATATAATATACAAAGTAGATGCTTATATACTGTATTTCTACTACTTTTCTTACTAAGAGGTGGGGTGTCGAATTATGTGAAAATAAATACCTATACATACATGTAACATTAAAGAATCTACAATACAACAACGACAATATTAGTTTAATATATTTATCCAAACTTTATTATAAGAATAAAATGCCGTAACTAACTTGAATTTATAATTACTTTTTGATTCGTAACTTGCGAGATTTCATTCAAATTGTGATGTTAAAAATAAATTTAAAAGTATAATCATACCATAAATTCTGCCTATCAGAAGTATTATAAGCGTCCCACGGTTTTAACCAACTTAATCCAGGATAAGTCTAAGTCAAAGCATTTGCAGAGTACAGGTAAAGATGGTACATTCCATTACATAAGAACACCATACTCAACCCACAAGGTATGCAAATATACATATATTATAACAAATTTTGCAAACATTAACAGATAAGAAGTAGCCTATTTGTTTGTCCAGGGTCTAATATAGGTACCTAATTTGTTTCAGTGTGAAATAGTTACAAATATGTACACACACACTCACCCACAAACTTTCGGCTTTATAATAATTAGTGTGGATTCAGTCATTATATTTCTTAATTTGTAATTCAAAAATATGAAAAAAGCAACATTATTGGGGCAACCATAACAAAATTACTCGATGAATATTACAATACTCTAAAATACTGATAGTGTGGACGTTTTAAATGCACTAATATAACTTAAACCTAAAATATTTTAATATTTAAATTTTAAAACAAGATTTATGTGTTTTATATTATTCTATGTACTTATTACATGATATTTCACTTGATTGATCAACAATAAGTTTCGACCAGCGATACCTTTTACAAATTTATTTTCTGCCACTCTTTCACAATAGCAATCCATATTTTAGTCATTCTAGAGCATAAATTCCCCCTATTTTGCCACATAAGTTTACAACAGATTAGTATAATACATTACAGAATGGTTTCTTTTAATCATTCATTTAGTTTTTTGTCAACCTGATTGTGTAATTCTGATGCATCAGAATTAGGGTCTATAACACAGTTACATTGAATATGAAAAATAATAGACAAATATATTGTCTTAACATACTAAACATGTAGTAATGACACATTAAATTCAACTAGTATAGGACACATGACTTCAATTATCTTCAAACCATCATTAATAATATGCAGATTGCTGATGGAATTTAAATATCAATTCATTCACCTCTCCAACTACTGACATGTACCTTACATCACTCATATTATATATTGGTACAGTATCACTTATTTCTGATTCACCTATCATAATTCTTAGGCTGTCTGATTCTATAAGTATAGTGATAATAAACGACGTATCTGATGGATCTGGAAAAGAGAGCAAAACATTGTGTGTTATTTTTTTCTCTTAATTAAATTTGAAGCTTAGGTTTGCAACGTTTCCGTTGATAGATATGTATCTAATATCATCTGTGGTATGCTGCAGGGGCTGGTCATTCAACTCAGACTGGCCCAGGATCACTCGAATGGCCTCTGACATTATAATGAAAACAACCTCAAAGGTCTCATCTGCAAGGAAACAATGAAATATCAGTTGGAAGGGCTAATTTGCTGATATGAATATTTATTATTATTAATCTTAATTACCAATGTTAATTTATATTATGGAAAGGAAAATTAGTTGTCAGACTTCAAGATATTGATAAATATTGTGCAAAAATAGTCAAAGACTGCAAATATTGCAAGAGAATATTAGCCCAAACCAACCATATAAGAACCATTGTATCCACAATAACACTTTTAAAATGTTCATGCTATCTCAACGAGATGAAAGATTTCAAGAGAAATATTTATAAAAAGCTTTGTGAATTAATGTAAAGTGTAGAAATTCTATAAATAATATCAGTCCACACTCACCATTAAAATATGAGCTAGCTGTGTACTCTCCAATAGTGTTGCTAGCACCATTTACAACATTTCTGAGCACTATTTGATTGCGGGATTCATCTTCTGGATGAATAACACTCAATTGACACACAATGTTGGATTGGTCTGTGCTGTTTGGTCTCAAGCCAATGTCTAATCTGAAAATTTAAAAGAGAAATTAAACTAAATACAGAATTTCTAGTCAACAGTCACAATCTAAACACCCATAATTTTTCATGATTTCTGACTTGATGTGATGGAATGTCATCATTTCATTTTGCTGAAGCCAGGTAATTATGTAGGCTATTATGTAACCAGGAAAAAAAAAAAAATAATAATGTTATTGATTTTTTCACATATTCATGTTTGCTTATTCATTTATTTAAATATCTCTCTATTCAGACAAAATTAACTTACACTCCATCTGCCAAGTTGCCTTTGATTATGATCTCATCATTTTCTTTCAGCTGTGTTGGTATGGCAAACATTTTTCCGTACTGTGTTGATGTCTGCCAAGGTGTAGTGTTGGAGTTACCATTCATATGTACCCCGTAATGGTCCTCCGTTGACCTCTGTGCCTCACTATAAACAACACATGCTATTAAAGAAACAATATTCATCAAGTAATTGGTCTGCATCCTGAAGCGTTTCAATAATGAATAAACCCCAAAATTGAATTTGTCAATATTATTAGGCAATAAATCTAAACCACAATTGTAATTATAATGTACTCATAATATTAGTAGGCATAATCTGGCTCATATGGTAATGAACAATTACCATTTACCTATTATAAAAGTTACTAATTGAAATACGTCAAAATGTTACTGTATTGTAACATATTTCCATATTTTTAATAATAATAATAAATAAACAAAACCATTATTGGTAAGCAAGAGTAAAAATATTATCTGACATATTCTTGATCAACTAAATGTATTGATAAGAATGATTGTTGGAGCAATTAAAATGCTGTTTATCATAATTATTTTACCTATTAGTCGAATTTGAAAATAATAAACATTTTGTCAAAAAATCAGGAAGAGCCATGATATGATTAATTACACCCAATAGCTTTCATTGATAAGTCAACTAACTAAGGCTTGTCTATTACATCAATTTTGCAAACTACTCTTACTTTCTATACATTAACTGTTAGCTTTAGAGAATAGATAAGCTATACCTAGGTATATCATGAATGATAGCTTTGTCAAAACTTCTAATTAAATCAAAATACAGCACTTTGTTCAACTAAACCATTAAAACATTTAAATTTTCATTTGTTTTTATCAAGAACATTGCAGTTTTTTCACTTACTCACAAGTTTAGCTTTGAATATTATTTTTCTAAAGATTCTTTGAGCAAATACTTACTTAACACAATGAATGTTAGTTTATGTACATTTCGAACATCATAATAATGTAGGTTTTGAATGTAAATAGTTTCCAATCGAAGTTTTTATTTGGTAATTGGTTAGCTCAACTATGGTTCTGTCGGCCGGTTGTATTTTGATAATATTTGAACAGGTGTTATTAAATATCACACAAGTATTTTACCTCAACTATGTTTCATATTAATTAAACGGCATTTCTCGAATATTTATAGTCGTTTTTTCAATTATTTCTCGAAAATGAATCGGACGAGCTTTCTTTCTACTTCTTTCGATGTGACGTTTGTGTTTGTTTTTGTTTGACATTTCTCTCAGCTGTTTCCCGAGACGTAAGACAGTGACATTGGCACAAATATACCTTGTTGCAGAATAAAGCCGAGTTCTCACTAAAGCTAATCGCGATAACGATAAAATAAAACAGTCTTTACCTAGGTACCGTTACAAATAAGTCAGGTAGGTAATATAGTAATAACTGTAATACATTGTAAGAACTTTAATATTATGCACTTTAGAAATATTTTATGTATGTCTAAGTATAGAAATAACTGCACGGAAATATTCACTTCACTGCCACCAGTAAACACCCACGAACATTTCTAGACTAATCCTTTCGTGGACTAAAAGTTGGTTGAACTGGTTCCAAAGAGACGAAAAGGCGATACTATCACGCGATGGAGTGAGAAATCATCCTGTTTTTTTATCTTATTCTTTATTAAGTAGATTGGGTTTGACATCCACAAAACGATTACACGCACTCTCCGATCTCTACGAACTACTACGCTATTAGGTACATCAACAACGGTCGACGACTCATGACATTTAGTATGCCTCATGCATCGTGTTAAGTAGGTACAGAACTACAGAATTTTCCCATGGAAATTCCTCGCACGTTAACGTGATAGTCACGACTCAAATTCCTCTAACAATAAGAAACCTATGAAAATCATACCCTGCCAGGCAGTCCCAGCAAGCCTTTAGCATTTTGTTGTTTTTTTCGAGTGCACTTTCACTGGCCACGTAGAGCGCACGCGCAGTCCGCTCGCTGTCGACAGACACGTCTCGGCTACTAAAGGCATTTTGTGAGATGGAGCCGTTTGGAGCCTCTGAAGGTGACGTAAGATGAAAACAAACACGCCTTTGCTCGTTCACGGTCGCGTCGCGGATTGACTGGCCTCTTCTGACATACTGAATCCAGAGCATGTACAAATGTACCTACATGTACCTACATAGGTAATAGGGTTTGTTATTATAACCATCTTAACGATGTGCTATTTCCAACCTACGTGCGTTATTATCGTAATTATTATCGCTCAGATTTATTCAATGTCAGCAAGTTAGTGTTTGGTTAAAATAATATGCAGCGCTCTTTACTACTCAAAACAACGTAGTACTTATAAACAAAACTAAACTTTAAACGGTTCTGATTGTCTTGTATTTTTAACCGACTTCAAAAAAAGGAGGTTATCAAGTCTTCTGAAAGTTTTTGTTTCATTAGTCAATGAAAGACTTACAAATATTAGGTACATTTGTGGAATATAATGAAATACCTAATGTTTTTTGTATTGTCCTGTTTTACGTAAATATAACAATAGCAAGATCAATGGTAAATTTAGTAATATGGCGTAATACGGATACGTTCATCAAATTAAAATAAATATTAGGTAAGATACGTACGATGTATCCGTTGCATTCCATTCCTACGAAATGAGGTGTGAATGTGTGAATCATGCTACAAAAATAGACGTGCATAATTTGTATAATGGTCTCAAATCAAATTAGGAAAACTGTGACAAGATACGAACCTTGAAGGTAGAGCTAGAAGGTTACGATTCTCTGTATCGAATACGTAACTAATTTCCTTTTGTTTAAATTCTGGGTACGATATTTTACGGCTAGCGTCACGCACTGTTAATTTTATGTTCTCTATGGAATATGTTCCTCGGTTCGATCTCAGGGCTAGACTATCGGAACTTTCGCAATGTGGAGTGGGTGTACAAAGCGGACGCAAAGATCTTACAACTAAACTAATACCACTTGAACATGTTGTGATACTCACTTATCAATTAATCATTATACTTATGTATTATAAAATGTGGATCACCTTCTTGATGCTTCTAGTCATGTAGGTACCTATATTTCTAATATTTCCATAAGATAACTATTAATTATATTGATAGAGTTTACTTGATAGGCTTATGTAGGTTTAGTTGAAATCATTATAGATCGATAAAGGGCATCCCGCCGATAAAAGCCGGTCCCAATAAAGTATAGAGCTATGATTATATTGTAACTTTCCAGTTATGATTTATATCGCACATTTTTCATAAATTTTGGATCACTGCACAGCACTGACTTGTATAATTTCGCACCACTTACTTTTTAGAACTGGCAGCTGCAGAAACTTTGTTCTTCACTGTTTTCATTGTTTATTTAAATATTAATACATTGAAAATAAACAAAAGTATGCCTGCACGAGATACATGCCACAACTGGTCGATAAATTTCAATGATAGTAAACACTTCTGTTATCTTTGTAGTTTATCTTTGAGATAGCTTTTCCTTATTCGGTTCATTTTCGAGAAAATGGTTTGTCATTTAGGTAAGAATAGACGTAATGTTATTTTTGTTATAAGTACATGTATTATAATTCTGGATGTAATATTAGAACATTTAGCTGTACATTTTTATTGTGATTGAGGAGAAAAAATACCGACATTAGCGACACTGACCTACAAATATACTGCTAATATTACGATGATCTGTCAACTATCAGAATAAAAGGAGGAATGCATTTTCAAGCTTCAAAATATCTCGCAAAACTTGACATTTAAAATGCTAATACATTTTGTACTTAGTAGAAAATTAAGTCCTGTTGAGGAGGTTAAGTGCTCATGACCGCGCTGAGTTAAGAGCACTCTTAATCAAATTAACTCGTCTCGCCCATATTACCATTTATTTTTCATTAGATATCAAGTAACATTTGAAGGAAAAAATCTCCCCTAGAATAAAAAAATAAAATAAATGAAATGAGATAATCGTAGCCTAATACGTATGTATATGCTATATGCTGTATTATATTTTATTCATACATTACCTACATACTATATAATCATTATCTATTATCTTATCTGTTTAAACAATAAATACATAAAGTAATTTTATATTAACACTATGGTTTTACAAAATGTATACACATATGCATAATCTATTATAAAGAGTTTCTACTGTCATCTTGCTTATACCGGACAAAAGATCTTAAGATGCGTGTTACATGCAGTATGTACCTATTTACATATAAGTACTTGATTAATTTATCTACACTGTGCACAGTAAAATTAATTAAGTGTTAAGTGAGAGAACAACAAGACTGCAAGATGTAATAAATGATAAGAGAAGCATTTTCTGTTTACCTCAATATAAGTGAAATATATTTTATACAAGCACTTGTATGTGGGATTATAAGATACATGTAAATACATATAGGTACCTATGTAATTGTCATTGTAACATGCAACACAATTTTTAAAGGCATTTACCATTTTTGAAGTCCTCCTTAGAATTATGTTTAATTATCCATATGCTTTGTCACTTTTAGGTTTGAAATCTATGACACTAACTATTTTAAACCTACAGAGAAAATGCATTCACAAGCTCACGTCCATTCAATTAGAAAACTAGAACGGTACTAAGTTTGCAACAGCTATAACTATGTCAGTAAAATTAGTAACGCTTTAGGAAGCGTTTGTTATTATTTGAAATAGTGTTTTGATGGTAGTTACCCTAGTTACAGTTTGGTGGACTCTGGTGCCAAGTCTTGGAATAGTATTGGTTTGACTGCTTAGAATTTATTGTAATACTTGTACCACCTCGGCAAAAATGACTATTGTGTGTTCGATCTTGATTTTTATAATATGTAAATTATAAATAATCTGTAAATTATGCATCGTTTTTTTGTTTTGGTTGCTTCTTTTTTGTTCATACATATTTGTTCCGGAATGTAGTTCTTTGAATCTTGTATTGATTTTGTATATGCAAGATATCAGCATAGATAGTTGGGATATAAACACATGTTTAGTATTTGCGGAATTCGCAACGTTTTGATAAAATTGTAAGATTAGGTTATCAAGGTATATCAATAGTCCTTACGATTTGAATACTTGCCTCTAGGATAATCTCCTATATATCTATACACTAGCAGTGCCAGCGACTTCGTCCGCATGGAATAGTTATTCCCATAAAAACGGTTCTAGTGAGTTAATCTTAAAACATAGACATATACTGTTGCAGACATTTTGCTAGATCATTTCAAGAGGAATAATTCTTTTATACATATTTTTTTGATATCTTGAACCGTTTTCGCAACACTGCACGCAGCGGAAGCTCTGAAAGATGAATATATGCTCCTGTTTTTTCACATTTTCCATTGTTTCTTCGCTCATATTAGTTGCAGCGTGTATTTATAGCCTAAAGCCTTCCTCGATAAATGGTCTATCCAACACAAAAATATTTTTTCAATTCGCACCAGTAGTTCCTGAGATTAGCGCGTTCAAACAAAAAAAACTCTTCAGCTGTATAATATTAGTATAGATAAATTTCGTAGGCTAGAATAAGCCTCTCTTTCTCACACTTTCATATATTTCATATGTGAAGTTATGTCTGTTGCGTGTCTATCAATACAATTTATGTATGTAACTAGGTATCGAGGGGTCACGCTTCGATGCGTCACTTACAAAATGAGGCACGTATGACTTTCTGTCGAAACACATAATGTATAATAATTATGCTTTAATAAGTGCATATAAGTGCACTGATTAGTACATTATGACTAATAATAAAATTGGAACAGACAAGGGCTAAATATTTGTTTTAGGTACTTAGGTGTATTAACTAAACTCGTGTACCTATGTGTAATGTGTGTTGATTTGTATATCTATGTGTGTTTTATCGTATGGCTATTTTGATAGTGTGTCGCTAATTGTAAAGATTACTCCAATATTTACAACTAGCTATCATTAATCAATTAATAAACAATCATCCGTTATTTTAAACACTATTTTTATTATCAGGTATAATAATCGTAAGACAATAAATAGACATTTACGAAAGGTCCAGCCCCTGTAAATTTACTTTCATGACTAGAGGTTTAAAATCTCAATATCAATGTATAAAAAAATCATACAACTAAATACTAATCTATATATTTAAATGCTAATAGGCGATATAAGGCTGACAATTTGGCTTCAGTTTTTAGAAGTTCTCAAACTCGCTTTCCTCACAATTAAATCATCGACCCGCGAGAATATGTAAGTCCAGTATCGCTGTTGGTACAAAGAATTATTTAATTGAAAACTTAATTCAACTAATAATTCTAATGTTACCTTTTTAAACTTTGCAGTCAGGCATTTATTTGACCACTAGGTCAGGCCTGAAACGATACCTGCACAAGCACTTATGCATTACCTATTTGAGAACCTTACATAGCTGTAATCAATATCGGTTCTTTAGTGTTCTACCGTAGTTTTTCGTGATTTGATTTCGGTTTGTGAACTTATCGCTCGCTTATGTTGTATTGCATAATCTCTCTCAATCCTTCACCTTCATCAGTAAGCTTGTAATAGACTCCAGGCCCTTTCCAAACTCTATGCGATCGAAATCTTCGATTTCTGTCACGTTGTCGATTGTCGTAATGATTTCTCCAGCACCGTTCACATTGAGGTTTACTATGAATTCGTCCTTCCTTCCTTCAATATCCAATCTGAACGGTGGATTATCTGAAAATAAACAAATACGAGCAAACATTATTTTAAACAGTTACGCATTGTTATACATTCAGATAAGAAAATTTAGGAAACAATCAGATAATATAGGTTAAAAAACGTGTAGCGATTATGTTATGTATCTAAATATATAAAACTCACAGGTGACTGACTGTCTGACTGACATAGTGATCTATCAACGCACAGCCCAACCCACTGGATGGATTGGGCTGAAATTTGGAATGAAGGCAGATGTTATAACGTAGGCATCCGCTAAGAAAGGATTTTTGGAAATGCCACTTTTAAAGGGGTGAAATAGGGGATGCAAGTTTTACTTCTTAATGCGAGCGAGGCCGCGAGCACCCACTAGTATCGTATAAATAAGTACCTAATTCTGATGGGTTTTCCGTCTCACTAGTTAACGAGTATCCCTGTTCTTCTGTTGTCTCATTGTAAACGTGTATTCTGTAAGTTTCGTCTTTGTAGTCGTATGTAAATGTCCAATAATCTTTCTTGCCACTCTTCGATGGGAAAACAATATCTAAGCTGTAATAAATAAGGAAAACATGTTAGTTTTTTGCAGAGAGTTTTCGAGCGTCATAGAGCACTTCTTTATGTAATTTGTAGTGGTTGTATGTGGCTATCCTGGATCAGCACAACTGTGTCTTGCGACACAGGTTCGACCTAGTGCAGAGCGCGGCGTGTTTGTTCCGCACGATTGCAAGTTAATTTCATCTGTTACCAGGCGTCAGCTCATCTTATATATATTTTATGGACTAGTACGTAAGCTTTGATTGTATCCTTTCATTTAACTTAAGGAAGAGCCTGCACTTCATAACACAGGTTATCCTAGTGTGGAGTGCAGTGAACATGTAATAATAGTTCATAAGTTATTTACTTAAATAAATAATTTGAATTTGAATTTTGAATTTGATTCCTCTCGTGTGTCGGGAACTCTAGTTAACTAGTGTTAACTAGTTTCTTAGGAGTTTATTTTATTGAATAAGTAAGGATTGCATTGTTGAACTGTCTAGCCTAGCGGTTCCAGTTATGAATTGGAAAGCGTGAGATCTTATCCCCGCGCCCCGGATCAAAATATATACTAATACTTTCGAATTTATGGAGGATTCATAGCATTCGCTCTGTGTAAGAACTTGTATCTATTCTGTCAATTCAGGTGCATCGATAGCTGACCCCATAAATTAAGAAAATGGCTACTGGAAACAAAGTTTGTTGTTACACTTATAACAGCTCACCTTGGATGTGCAAGGTTTAGTCTTCCAGTTATATTCATAATCCAGCCTTCTTGCAATGGGATTGGTAATCTCATTGTTGGACTCCAGAATCCTGACGGCTTTATGTCATCAGTAGCCCTGAAAAAATATCATCGTACATTAAATATCTACGTACTCATATTTATATTTTTTTTATTTTTTTTTGTATGTTCTTCGATTAATCCACCAACATAAAGAAGTCGGAGATGTTGTCCAACAAACACTGATCACATCAAACAAATTTTGAAGCGAAGTTTAATCTATAGGTAAAGTAGCAGTATTGTTAAATAAGTTTGTTTGCTATGGGATTAACTATTGAATAGTTTTGTCTTGTTTGGCAAGATCTGTCTATACCGATTTTGTACATTTTATTACAAGATATGGGTTGTGCTAGAATAACTAGTCAATCAGAATAAGATCATATAAATGCTAGTTAAAGTCGGACAAAACTTAGGTATACTCAGTAGTTGTTCTCTATAAGTATAACACGTGGAGTATTCAATGCTCCATCGAATAAAGTGCATAATGTAAAAAGGTTTATTTTCATAGATATTTACAATTAATTTTAGTCTAAATTAAATGCACTCTGAGCTTATTTATACAGTCAAAATTAAGCATTATTTTTGATATTTTAAAAATTTTACAAGTTTTTTTTTAATGTTAAAGTAAAGTAAATAATGTTAAATATTTCGAACGTGTTAGTAAATAAATATGTATTATTTGCTCCTGATCACGTCATGGTTAAGTGGCAATTGTTTGGTAACTGGGTATTGTATTCACAAAAGATTTGCACGTTGCAGCTGATGTTGCAATATTCGTATTATGTATATACAAAAATAACTATTATAAAAAGAAACTTTAGACTAGTGGTGCCGCCGGCATTGGGGCAGGGCCCAAGCCACTGGTAGTAGAACAATACATTTATTATTATAAAGTAAATACATAAACAAAACCACGCGGATGTTTCCATTGCGGTTTAATACAATTTAATTTATAACGCCATACAATTGCAGTAAGAAAGTGTCCTTACCTTATTTTTCTAGATACAGCTTCCTTAGGACGTGCTAACACCACGTTCAGCGTTATCACCAATACAATAACTAACACATGCAACTCCATATTGTATTTAATTATTAATTTGAACGCACATATATTTTATATCAATCACAACGTTTTATTGTCACCGTCGTCAGCGGATCGACTGTCACTGCGGTAATACTTTTTGTTGTAATTAATTAATTAATGTTGAACCCCATTAGAGGGATGCCAGACACCGGTTACCGATTTACGGTTATTTGGTATACTGTGTTCATCAATACTGGTCCCTTGGCTTAAATGAATGAATTTAATGAATCACAATAACGTCATATGAGGATAAATTTACCTTACAGTAGTATTTTGCCATCAATGGGAATGGGAACGTAGGAACGGTCCCGTTAGTACCTCAGGGCTGGATATGGTATTTAATACCTGTGATGTAACATTATCCTCAGTAACAAAATATAATGACGTAGCAAGTGTCATGATACAGCGCGGAAATGTAACTTTATCTAAGACAAGTTAGAATTACGCTAATTTGATTGTATTGTTTATGTTAGAAATCGTATCATACCACCATTTAAAAGCGAAAATGGGTTTTTTCGTCTGCTGGTTTCGATCGGTCATGGTCATTTTTGGTACGGTCGGTGGTTGGTGAGGAAAACCATGGGCATCCACTAGTCCCTTGCCGAATTTTCAGTTTCCCTAGAATTATAATACAATATATATCGGTCTTCCAATCGAGAGTTAAACGGTTTCTTCTAGGCAAACGTGCTAGATTGTAGACTGCAACGACGCTTAACATCGGGCGTGTAGTGGCGTCTGTGTTACATTAAAAAAAATGAAAACCTCACCGTATAGGGTTCAGTATCTTTCCTATAAGGTGGTAGCACATATGCCTCTGTACATATTCGGTCAACGGTCAAAGGCAATAAAAAATAGCCTACAAAAAATTTCATTGAAAAAATTGGAAAATGAGCGAAAATAATCACGACCGGCAGGATTCAAACCTGCGTATCATCGTCCAGTCGTCCATCGTCCTGATCACCGTCCAGAACGCCTTAACCAACTAGGCTACGGTCTACTACCCATAGTGCGGGTTTAGCACTTGATAACTTAACACTAAAAAAAAGACTCTCAAAAGAATGAAATCCATCTTACATATGACTTGTTTCAGGTGAATCAAATGTATACACGCTGGGTAATATCGGCGGGCACCGCGTAGTCACCACCAAGCTTCCCTCCGTGGGCAGGACGAGGGAGGCCATGACTGCTGCCGGCAACACCACCACCAGACTGCTGGGGATCTTCCAGAAGGTTCGTGTTAATAAGAATAAAATACATGTATTGTCACATCAAACATTAAACTAAAACGGCAATAAATAAGATACAAAATTATGAATACAAGAGAAGATTCATCTCACAACTCGGCCCCAACTCAGCATGCGCCGGATGCATGCATCCAGCGCTGGTCTTCCGTTAGGACCGACACACATGGAAGTGTGTACTCCTTTTAACCGACTTCTAAAAACAGGGCTATTAATTCGCTTGTAATAATGTCAAAAGTAGATAATAGGAACATACTGCATACCTATGCAGTATGTACTTGATTTTCCTTCTTGGCACCTGCCAAGAAGGAAAATCAAGTGATTTTACTTATCCAAATAACCACTTGTATCATTAGTATTTAATAATAAAATAATAAGTTATGTTGGTGTTACCAAAACTTTTTGCCATAAAATGTGGCATTTTATCTCTATCACTGACACAAACAATAATTTACTGTTAACAATTCGGAATGTCGTATGGAAATACAATCTAAAAATACTTAATCTAAATGGGCACCAATTTAAGAAAAAAAACTACACCACCGATAAATACTTAATGAAGTTAGGAAATAAGAAGCTTTAATAATGCGAAAGCTCGTTACGCAAATTATGGCTATAAGTAACTAATTGTTAACTTGCAGACCATTGATAGAAAAGACACAAGCTATGCTAACTTTGGAGGTGCAGGCACACATACTAGTATGACTATTAATATTTTGCTGAGACACAAGCATTCTTGCTTAGTTCAGAAGAACCGGTTCTATTCATTGTACAAATAAAAATGTACTTTACACATATTTTCTAATATTATATTATAGGCTACTATTGTATATTTTAAAATGTTGTTTGTGTTAATAAATGATTTTATTATTTATTTATTTATATTAGTATTACTTACTTAATTATTATCTGACAAGTATTATGTGTTCTAATGTCTACCTATTTTGCTTAAAAGTCGTAGATATATGTATTTGAGTTTGTAATATAATAGAGAGAGCGCAACCATCTGGTCTTTTTATCGTGTCTATGATTGATAAAAACCTATTTAATCATATATCGCCTGATGGAAATAAGCTACTTCATCCTATAAAACATTTCTAATAATCGGAGCAGTAGAATTTTATCCCACTCATATGATGTTGTGTTTTTTTACGTTACTTATATAGTTTTACGTTTGACTACAGAACGTCTAATATTAATCAAGTCTGCAGCCGACTATGTACCTACTCGGTAACATGCTTACACAAAACATTTATATTTACTTTTGATTATAGTGGTGCTTAACATCAGGCAGGCTATAGTCAAACGTAAGACTATTTAATGTAAAAAAAAAAACTTTAGATTCGAAGTCCCCTGCGTTGTAGTTCGCTGAAAATAGCTTCCGGTAGTGTTCCGAACTTTTGCCATCCTTGCAATAAATGTTGAAGCAAAACGTATGTTGATTACTTGCCCACAATCAAACACCTGCACTAGATTAAACAGGTAATTACCGCGGGCGCCGCTATTAGTTAGTCATGCATATGGATACAATACCAGATCTTGAGGTAAAGAGGTTTTTCACATTCTTCGAACTTTGATTCCCGCTTGTGAATCAGGTCGCAGCGGTGCCTAAATGGCGGTAGATGGACGTCAATTGACGTCAGGTGTGCGTGTGAATGACATAGCTGATGCTCTTCTAGGTAATTCCTTCACACCATAATGATTGTACTATGCATTTCGCAAAATAAAATTATCTTGCGAAACATTTTATCACGCAAAACGAGGAGCAATAAAAATCTTGAGCACATGCACAGCGTGATGAATAATCAATCGATTTGTAAACTTCGTAAGTGCTAAAAACGCAAATAACTCGAGAATTTCGTACCTACTAGGTTGTGTGTATTGAAGATTTGAGCGCAATCGGTCGCTAATAAAATTCCAAACGGTGCTATGTAGTGACTAAGTCTGCTGTGGTTTCGCATGCCACAGGTAATGGGATTTCAGCGCCCATGAGAGTTGAAATGATTACGTAAAATATTTACCTAGTTTTTTATAGGTTGTCCGAAATGTAGGCGCCTTGCTTCTAGCTCTTTGTAGCCACTTTTTCAGGTTTATTGTGTATCTAATATTTCAAACAGTTACCATTTTTGCACTAAATGTTTGTTGACAATATTTGTGACTCACAAAAAAGGAATTACACGTAGTTCCATTTTTAAACAAGTTGTCCAACCTGTAGACTCTTGGAAGCTGGTTTCATTTATATGTACTATCTAGGTATAACTAACCGGCTTCGGGTCTAAAATTAACATCCACCGTGTGCCTGCATCAAGTGAATCCAATATTTATACATACGTTACTGAACAACCGCAGTATTATTACAATATATCTCAAACCGTGTGCTAAGTTTAATGATCGCATTGTGTTAAATCTTTGCAATAAGGACTTTATCTATTTTGTTTATAAATGTTGTATTTGTTTTGTGTTACTCTGATGAAACATTGCACAACTAGGCAGCATTCTCATATGACATACGGTGTGCACAGATACTTTATCTCCATAGTTTTTCGAACTCGTTTCACAGCGTTTCAGAACCATCGGTACAAAATCTCTACTTCTATGAACTCTATAGTTCTGTATCTATCTATATATCGCCGCCTTACGAACCATAGCCTGATCGCCCTTGGTCTCTGTTTTGTATCCAACCATGAAAAAGACGTGATTGCACCCGACCGGCATGCTGGGTTCATTCACAGACGGAATTAGATCGCTTTTCGTATTATTATAATGTTGCATACCTACCGTTCAAATGTTCTGAGTTGCCTTGCCAGATGCTCGATTTCATTTCAGTTATTGCTTTCTTTAAGTTCTTGCCACGCCTCAAGCCCATTACGGCCCGATAAATAGTGTAGTGGTATTTTTATATATGTCGTAGGATAATTCGATACTTCGAATCTTCGCGGAAATCCTAGGGGTTTTGCGAAAACGCGGATAATTAGACATAGGCGAAAAATTATCTGTCCTGTTGTAGTGCTAGTGTTGGACTCGAAGTCACTTGTCTGTGACAGAAGGTAGATTAGGTTCGTTAGGTTGCTTTCTACCACGCACATGCGACGACGAGCGAAGCGAGGAGGAGCCAAGTCCTGTTGTAGTGCAAGTGGTGGGGCAAAAATCCTGACTTTGTCCAGTAAGATTTGATAATTTTTCGCCTATGTCTAATTATCCGCGTTTTCGCAAAACCCCTAGGATTTCCGCGAAGATTCGAAGTATCGAATTATCCTACGACATATACATATAATAAAGCTGTAACCGTTTGTCTGTAGGTATATAGGTGTATACTTATAGACTCGAAAACGGCTGAACCGATTTGTCTACGGTTTTTACTAACCTGTTGGTGCATTTTTAACTTAACATTTAGTGTTTATTTCATTTCGCTTTGTTTCGCTTACAGTACCTATATGTTTTAAGTAGGTACATATGTATAGTTATTTTATTATACTAGGTAGTTATTATTACGTGTATTGATCTATTCAATACCAATAACTGTGCATATATACTTATGACGTATACTGTAAGCAAAGTACAAATCAATATAAAAATTACTTAAGTGTTACATTGATTGTTACCCTAGAGGTGTGGTATATTTTCTTGAAACACACATCGGCAAGCGTAAACATCTACACAGTTATCAGTTTCCTTTTCAACATTTTGATCTTGAGATCTCTCTGATTAGATCATAAAAATAGACACTTCAATAGACTACCCAACCTATAAATTATAAAAAACTCGTAAAATAGTCACTTCACTGTTTCCTCGCGGGACGAATGCCAACACTGACAGTGGAATCTGATGGCTGTAAAAATAAATCAATCCCTGTGACTAATGGAAACTGAGGTGGCATTGATATTTCAATCTATTTTACTGACTTAGCGAAGCGAGCTGTCGGGTTATAAGATAAGATAAGATATTTCTTTAATGCACACCAAAAAATTACATAATGAAAGAAATTTAAAAACTAATCTAATGTACATTGGGCGGCCTTATCGCCTTAGGCGATTTCTTCCAGGCAACCTTTGGATGGACAGGATTTAGAATTATAAATAATTATACCAGTAATATTTTTTTTTATTTATATAGCAAATATCAGTTAGTTCTCCCATCATATCAATTTCTACGCGCTGCCGTTGCCTGAAAATTTTAAATGTACCAATTACAGCGCAAAGGAATTGATTTGGTGAACAAAATCTAATCATATCAATTTCTACGCGCTGCCGTTGCCTGAAAATTTTAAATGTACCAATTACAGCGCAAAGGAATTGATTTGGTGAACAAAATCTAAAACTGTCTTTTAGTTTTCAAATTTTCAGGCAAAGGCAGCGAGTAGACATTGATTTGATGCGAGAACTAACTGATCTTTGCTATAGAGATCAGTTGAAATCACAACATTTATACAAAAGAGAATAGTATTACTGGTAGACAGACCTATACCCAGCAGTGAGCTAAGATAAGCTGTAAATAATGATGATGAAAACATAACATTGAAACATAAACATAATATTTTTAATATGAATGTATATTTAGTTTATTTGGGAACACATTCTGTTTTGTGTACCATTATAAATAAATAAATATATAAATAATAAATAATCAGTCCGTTACTGTTTAATGAGTGTGATATGTTTGCTTCCGCAGGTGGAGTACGTGTTCCTGGTGGGGGTGGGGGGCGGAGTCCCTCACTACACGGACTACTCGCGACACGTGCGTCTCGGAGACGTCGTGGTCTCCACGCCCGCGCCCGACTTGCCCGACAAGTGAGTATTAAAGTCTTCAGTCTGGTAACCGAATGAAAATAAAATATGGGACCAGCCTGAAAACAATCCCAATCGAATAAAAAATAATTATTGAAATCGGTAAATAAATAACGGAGTAGTAACCGTTACATATCTGCAAAAAAAGAAGAATAGAGGACTTCATAACCTCCTTTTTTAAAGTCGTTTAAATACAGCTCACCCACTAAACATTATGCGACAGTCGTAAAACTGTTACAATAGGATCGAATATAGATTAACATTACAAATCTAGGTCGACGCACAAACGATACTCATAAATTATTGCCGGCAAATATACTTTGGTAGTAGAATATTCTAAATAAAAAACAGATGCCGCATAGCATACTGAGCAAATGCATTCAGAGATTTTCTTATATTCAAAATCAGGCTCAAAATAATATTTGCTCCAAGTGCATAATACCAAAACATTATTCCTTACGGGTTTTCCCCAAGGTTCATCATTACAAACTGAGTACCGACACTTGAAACAAACAAGGAAGCTGATTTTTTCATTCTGGGGAGAACCTTTTCCAGGGTAAGTATAAGAATAGAAATAGCGAATGTGGCGATCTGGTTTGAGCTCAGTTCTACTGAAATGGTTTGTTTTTCAAGTGTTCTGTCACAATTTTGCCGTGAAATGATTAATTTTACCTGCATCACTAGGAAGAGTACTCTTATAGAAAGAAAGAAAGAATTATATTTATTGGGATACACCAACTTAAAGTTCAATAAAGCCGCAATTCATGCCAATTCAAAATTATGTATTGTATGTGCTATGTTGGGATTGAGTTCGAATAAAACATGGGATATATTTGCTTCCAGCACGTGCTAAATTTGGTACGTGAATATTTGTATGCATTGTGTACGGATTTCTCGAAAGCTATAAGTGTTATCAACTTTAACTAACTGGCCAAGATTTATTCAAATCAATTTTATGCATATAATAAGGGAGGAAGCCCATGCATAGACGCTAAAGTTGGTTTACCTATATTTTGACATTATCCGTAATAGACATATTAGTAACTAACTAATAAACATATTAGTTATGCAATAATACCTTTAGAATTGTCCAAGAGTTTACTTGTATTGTATGCTAGTGAAATTTAGACATTGATCGACCAAAGGTAATGTCTCAATGGGAATTCATCTGCGTTTTTATGTCATAATTATATGTAACAATATAATATAGGTGTGTTTTGTACCGAATAGCGAGTGTGGCTCAGCGGTAGCGAGTGTGGCTCAGCGGTTCCAGTGTCTGCTTTTCATCCAGACGAATGGTTCGAATACGCCCTACACCAGTGACTTGTATTTTTCAAGTTATGTGTAGATTTGCACTCGCTTAGCGGTGAAGGAAAACATCGTGAGGAAACCGACATGTTTGAGGACCACAATATCCGAGGACATGCGTCTTCCGTGGAAGGACCTGGGCGCCCACCACGATGTATCTGCCCAAGAAAACTCCCCTAACGAATTAATTCTGCGGGGGAGTCACGACCCTCAGTCATGAGGAAATACGACTCAAAGAAAGAGATTGTACCGAATAGCCGTAGATTTTTTATACAGCGATCAGTTTCGTACAGTACCCGTTTAATACAAGTAATAGTAGTTTCACCTACTACGGGAGCAACTGCGTCTAAACTCGTCAGTATATTAAACACTGGAAAACGAAAGCTAAACTTCCATTCTTGGTATTGAAAATAATTTTTCCTCAAATGAATCTGCGAAAATCAGAAGTAATACAATTCACCTGACTAAATGTATGTATTGGGTCAAAGGGTATAGTTAAAATACATAAACCTAAATGATTCTTCGTGCAAGTCATGTTGTGACGTCTGGGTAATTAGTTTTCTGACATGCAAAGGATTTGATATTGAATCAGGCGTTACTTTGCGGATATGACCATTGTTAATGAAACTCTGGAGAAATATATGTTTATAGTGTTTTTCCGCTGCGACTGCTCCTTAACTGGCTTCATTCAAACAATAAACTTGGAGGTTTTTAGGTGTGTTCCTCCATATACCACCGCCACACCGTCACCTCTTAACCAACGTGGCCTCCGTGGCTCTTAAGATCTTACCTACTCCGCACCTTGTGTCTTCAAGTTTTGTAGTTCTCCGAGGCATCTTCAGGACGTGTCACCAAGTTTGTTGTTTGAAGCCGGTTAAGGAGCAGTCGCAGCGGAAAAACACTACATATTTCTCCAGAGTTTCATAGAAATGTTTTGGTAGGTACATACCTAATATAGGTGCTAAGTGCCCGCAGGTATCCTGTGTTGTTATCCAATATATTGCACCACACATTTTTTTATACGTGAGATAGGTTTTCGTTTGTCTACAGCCTACCTAATAATAAGCATTGCAGCAGGTGTAATTAACACGCTTACCTAGAAGATACCTATTAACTCTAGATTTGAAAACACAGCTTCTGGTAAAGTGTTACAAAGTTGCGCCGTCCGTACAATAAACGTAGAGGCAAAGCCCTGTGTTCGACACATCGGCACTTCCACCATAAAACGGTGTCTACCTGCGGACTTTCTGCTATAGTTAGTTCGGTTATAGAAAGGAGCTGAGGGAATCAATTCATGTAGCTCCGCTGCACACTCAAGTATATGAGTGATGAATGAATACAAAATAACTACATGGTATAAAGCTAAGTTGCTTCCCGCGTCTGTCCCTATGTCTGTATCCCTCCTCCTTGCGTCGTAGTCCTCATTACTGAGGGTCGTGAAACCCCCCACGGGATATTAGTTTTTCTTTAATGATGTTCTTCCATCTGCACCTGTCCTTAGCGACGTGAAGAGCATCATACAGCTTGGTGTCCAGCGTTGAGCGTATTTGGTCGGACCACCTGGTTGGGCTACGGCCTCTCGGCCTTCTGCCATCGACCTTACCAGTGAGCATCAGCTGTTCGAGGTTATGGCCTTCTTTCCGGTCAATGTGGCCAAAGAATTCCAGGACCCTTCGCAGGCATAAGGTGGAAAGCCTGGTTTTGACATTGAGCTCACGAAGGATCGATACATTTGTACGGAACGCTGTCCACGGGATTTGGAGCATCTTGCGCCAGCACCACATCTCAAAGGCATCAATACCATCTCGATCGGCTTTCTTTAGTGTCCATGTTTCCGATCCGTAGCTAAAGATGGAAAAAACTAAAGAGTTCACCAGTTTCGTCTTTGTCCTTCTTGATATGTTGCGGTCTTTCCATATGCGCTCCAGTTGGGACATTGCGGATTTAGCCATTCCGATATGTCTTCTTATGTCACTTTCGCAAGAGCCTGTGTTATTAATCGTAGCGCCAAGGTAAATGAAATTATCTACCTTCTGTAGTGCCAGGGACTTCTGTATGTACAATAATTTAATTTAATATTTTTTGTTTTGCAATAATTATTGTATTTTATTTTATTGTACTATTATTTTAATTTGATTATTATTTTTAGAGTATTTCTGTGACGTGTATCAAATATTTGATATTAATAAATTACTATGACTATGACTATGACTATGTATGCGTATAATTTGAAAGCTACACAACGGATTTTGATGCAGTTTTTTTATAGAGTGATTCAAAAGGAAAGTTTATATGTATCAACTAAATGAAAGACTATCAAGTAATTGTGTCTCTTTTCCTTTTGATAAAGTTTTACCTCGATATATCAGCCCAGGATTAGATTTGTAAGCTAAAATTAAATATACCTAATGAAACCAGAAATGACGTCATCAAACACTGAGACTTTGTATTCTAATCAGCTCAAACCAAATATCAATGGCTGGTCATTATGGCCAAAAGACCTCGTATTTTTCCATAAATTCCGAATAAGGATTACTGTGCGGTTTGGCGCCTACCCACATGTTAGTCTTTTTATAGCTATGTAGCTGACTTCTTAAAAAAGAGGTTATGAATACGACCTATATGCATTATGTATGTGATTTTGGGGACAAAGCTTAAATTTTAGATAATCTATTTAAGCCTAACGTATCTTTACATTACACATATGTACGTATGCTAGTATTTCGTGTGTGTTTGATTGTATGTTTGTCTACAGATCTATCAAAAACTGTACGCGATTTCGTTTAGATTATGTTACGTTAGTTAGATAATAATAATAAATATTTCGGGACATTGCACACAGCGCCATCTAGCCCCACACTAAGCAAACGCTTGTGTCGTGGGGTACTAGATAACGGATATAATACTTATATACTTTTCTTTTGTAAATACATACTTATTATACATACAAACAACCAGACTCAACACAAGAAATTATACATTTTTAAAATGCATAAATACTTGTGTCAGGCGGGAATCGAACCCGCAACCCCTAGATTTGAAGGCAGAGCCACTACCAACTAAGCTAACAGGCCAGTCTAAATGCCAGACCAGATATGTTTCAAGTTATGTAACAATATACAATTTAGCATAATCGGCACAATAGCTTTTGATATGTGGTTATTCACGAACGAATATGAGAAGCCAAGTGCATTGCATTAGAGTTAACGGCACCGCGAAAGAGAGGCGTTGAAGTCTCATGTTTTAAAGAGTACTTGTTACTTGCGTATATAGAAATACATATACACTGTACAATGTACATATGCATGTAGATGTATAACAAAAAAAAACTTTCAGAAGACTTGATAAACTCCTTTTTTGGGCAATCGGGTAAAAATGTCTAGTCTAAACCACGAATGACGACAATTAACTAACAGTGATACGTTGTACTTTGACGGCCTCAGGACTATCAATAGTCTGTCGTTATGGGGAAAAGCAATCGTTCTTCTCTTTCCTGATTTAAATTCCATTTAGAATTGAGTCGGTTGACGTTGAATTGAATGAACAATTTCAAGTAGATAAGGATAGCGATAATATGTTTGCTCTAGAACCGTTACAAAGAGCAGGAGAAGCAAATGAAAGCAGCTCCCGCCCGTGGTACTTTTTGTTGCCAAAGACTCTGAAAGTCTCGTTTTTTGTGGTACGTTTTGTAGCTACAGGACATCGAATCCAAAAAAACTCGCATGAGTTGAGTGCAGCAAGCGGATAAGGATTGTTTCCATGCCATGTACCAATAAGGAAGCGCCGAAACGCCTATTTATAGGATAATCCTTTTTTAGACATTACTTTGTAGTAGATACAGTTAACTCAAATGTACCTTAATCAATAAGCCAAAGATATGTATATCTCAACTGCAGACACTGTTCTTTACTTTCACCCAAGATTTTTTTCTGAACTGAACACAGTAATGGCACATTTGACTTAAAATATTTACTCTTTTTTTTCAGATCAGTGTACGTTTTCTGCGAGAAAGCGGAACGCAACGACAAAGGAGGTTGGGACTATGAAGTGAAACCTTACAAGCCTGATAACTTCTTGCTGCAAGATATCGCGATACGACTGGCTCGGTCACCCGCGCTTTGGAACACATATGTGAACGAAGGTAGGTAGAATCTTCGTTCATGCATACTTTTTAGTTTTTATACTATAGCATAGTGTTAGATACTTTGTAGTAGTATGGCTAGGTCTCCTCTAAGTAGTACCGGTGTGTGTTTTTAAGTTATTTTCGTCGAATAATTTGAGTATTACCATTACCTTGCAATAAATCGCATACATTTTCATATTTAGGTATTACATTCATTCATTCATAAAATCTTTGGCCTACATAATAATATACTTACATAAATAGGTATTATTAAATATATCACAAATTCTGAACTTTGCATTATCCTGTGACGTGCATAGATAAATACATTGTAATAATTCATTCATATACAGATAATATTCTAGGGAAAAATAGGAATTGCCTAGAAAATCCTATTTTCCTGTTTTCTTAGACAATAAAACAATATGAATTAAAATTAGCATAATTTCTTAGACACATATATTAATACCAATAAATTAAGTAAACCTTGTTGTTTTCATTTTATAAACTTGCGGAAAATTATTCTGGCGTCTAAGTTATATTTACGTATGTTTTATCATATTTAACATTAAAACTCCTGTGTAAATATTTAATACATAAATAGACATATTTTGCGAAATGTAATGTAACGTATAATTTGAGACAATATTTTGCCTTAAGAACCAACAGCTTTTGTTAATGCAGGAAAAAATGCATTTTTTCATAAAAAGAAATGTATGAATAATTTTTTTAATAAAATTAAATTATTGAAATTAAATCTTTTTATTACTTACTTCTATCACAGAATAATGCCTCTATTTTGTGCCAGTAGAAACAAGAATGCGCCAAGGCCTATAAAAAAATGTAGTCTTTAATTTCTTGCTACTCCCAGAATTGTACCGTAAATATTATGCAAATTCAGACAAGATCTTGTGGAGAAAACAAATAAATTCAACAATATTTATTCATGTACTTTATTTTATTACCTAATATATTTCTCCTAAATCAAATATGTTTATTCATAATTATTATAACTTAGCCTCGTTAAAAAGAAATAACGTAACTTAACGTTGGCATAGTTCGGTCTAGGAAGTACCTAAGTTTATTTGCTAACTAACATTATTCTCCGTGTGAGAGTGGCTAACTCTGGTGTCAAATAACATTAGGAAATAGTTCAATAAGGTGCAATATATTTATTGGTAATGTAATTGTTTACAATATTTATTCATAACTTATAAAACATAAAGTAACTGACTAATATATACAAGTCCTAAACATAATATTAAAATATATAATATACCTAAAATAAAAATATAGGTGCAATTATGTGATAATAGTGAAATTTGAACGTGACGATGATTTTTAATTATTAGTTTCATGTATTGTCCAGGTTTAGACCGGCTGAAGAGTATCCCCGGTCGCTGGGAGCCGCCAGAGGGCGCTGCGGACAGACTCACCATGGAGGTGGGGGAAGGAGCCTACATAGAGGTCTCACACCCCGCGCCGCACGGAGATCAAATGTAAGTTATAAATTATTTCAGAGAATCTGTGTCTATAGACTAGAATGGAGTAATTAATGGTACCGTGTACCGTTTTATTCATTTTACACTTCAAACCTTACGCTACACTAGCTATTCCAGCGGAAATTTAGTGACGTTTGCTAAATATGACATTTGAGATTTCGCAGACCTCACGATACACGTAAGATGATAATACATATATACCTCACGATACACTATCGTCTAAGATATTTTATATAGAGAAAGCTTAGTGAGATTGAGGAGTGAATCCTACTTTATTTTTGTAAACTGAAGTCATACATATTTGCCAAACATTACTGTAAATATTGACTGAAAATATCAAGAAAGTAAATTAGTTTAGCAAGCATGATTGTATCTACCTATTTCATGTAGGGACAATAAGCTAAGCCTACGTCATAAAGTGCGGTTTCAACTTTAAGTTTTATGGTTTAGTCACTAGGCTCCATAAACGTAGGTATGTATTATATAATTTAGTGAGTCCCACGGTACTTCCCGCGTTAATCAAGGAATAAATTTGCATTAGTCCAAGCTTTCCGAGGAGTAAATTAATTCCACGCAGAATTGCCTTCGCTAAAATATTGGCCTTTTGTATGAAACAACGGCTTTTTTATTTGAAAATTTCCAATAGTTGTCGCTTGACTAAAGGTTATGCGTTAGTTGACAATAATTCTGAATCAAGTTAGCAACTATGATTGCATTACTCGTCAACCTATATACATAGAGGAAGTCGGGAAAACGGCCACAATCATTCAACCACTGAAATTAGTCAAGAATTAAGTAACAATTTAAATAATGGGAAACCCGTTAAATGAGCATCGAATTAAATTATAGGTAACTAACTACCTATAGAATAATTAAAATCAAATAGTGCCTAATTATTGGGCGCGTGGCTATATACGGGGCTAGTGGCAACAAATGCTTTAGCACATGAAAACCAAAGTAGCAACAGCCGTTTGCCAAAAAGGGCAATGATACCAAAACAGAAATGATAATACAAATTTTAAATGTTTCTGTATTGAATTGTCGTTGTGAATGTCTCGTAAAAATGTATCCTATAAATATCATATGAATTGCTGCGATTGCCTTACTAATGCTGCGATTACTAATGTTAAGCAAAGGTCGACGCGGTCAGTCCTTGGATGGATGACCGAAAACTGGCACTCCATTTTGGGCGCTTCCGTGGGTCGGATGACACGTGAAATTGTAGGTCCCGGCTGTTTAGTACGGCAGTCGATAAGCCACGTCGAAGGCCCTGAGGGCGGCTTGATAAACTCTCGACACCAGAGTTGGCCACTCTCATTCGATGAGAAGAAGAATAAGAATGTCCTCTTCATTTTTGTTTACATCTGTTCAAAATAACTTGTATTGTATTTGTAGAGACACGTGTGGCGGTCTCCGCGTGCACTGCGCGCCGGTGGCGGGCGGGCGCGCGGTGGCGTGCTCGGGCGAGGCGCGCGCCGCGTTCGCCTCCGTGCACCGCGCGCGGGCCTACGACTGCGAGCTAGACGCAGTGCTGGACAGCGTCGTCGGGAACAGGAAGGACTGCTTCGTGTCTATCAGAGGTACACTTTAAATAAATAAATGAAACAATATGTCAACTATACGGTTTTCACTCCCTTGTAATTCGCGTGTGTTGTTTACGCGTTTCGAACGTTATGTTCTGAAGATGGATGTCATAACACCCGAAACGCGTAAACAATATACGCGAATTACACGTGAGTGAAAACCGTTTAGTCAACATATTGATAAAATTTATCACGAAAGTTTTAATATTCAAATAAATATAACGTAGATATACCTATTTGATCTTTCACAAGGTTAGGTAAGTTAGTGGCTTTTGTAAAGCGAAAATTATGCTATGAACTAGGGCTTTTAGGTTACTATACAGTAACAGATGAACTCTGGACGACAAACTAAGTCAGCACCTGTGTGATGCCGTCCACTTTGTTATCATAGAATCGCCCGTAGCTCAGCTGGCGGAAGTAATCGAAATCGATTGGTATGTTAAGCGGCAGGCGACGCGATCAGTTCATGGATGGGACACCAAAAAGTGGCATTCCATTTTAGGCGCTTCCGTGTTCTAATTGAACAAAAAAGACGAAAATTATACTATGTCACAGCAGCCAACAAAACACACTTATGCTGTACTAGTGGGTGCTCGCGGCTTCGCTCGCATTAAGAAGTAAAACTTGCATCCCTTTCAAAGTGGCATTTCCAAAATCCTTTCTTAGCGGATGCATACGTCGTAACATCTACCTTTATTCCAAATTTCAGCCCAATCCGTCCAGTGGTTTGGGCTGTGCGTTGATAGATCACTGTATCAGTCAGTCAGTCACCTTTGAGTTTTATATATTTAGACTAGTTTGATTAATCAATATAAATAAAACATTATAAATTTATATGTCAAATTAACTAAATAACCCGCCCTTAATCGTTCCCGGTGCAAATGTGCCCAGCAACCTCGCTGCGTTTCTGCGCTGGATGGCAACAGCTAGCCGTTGCACCAGAAACGATCCAGAGCGGGAGTCAATTAATTTATGTTAAAATTCTGTATAAATATATTTCATATTCCATATATGTACATCTGCAGGTATCTCAGACTACCGCGACGGCACGCGCGGCAAGGAGTGGCAGCCCCACGCGGCGCTCGCAGCCGCCGCCGTCATGAAGGCCATCGTTGCCGCGCTCGACCCGCCCGCGGACTAACACCTCTGAGCACACGGAATAAGGGCTGGAATAGCGTGACACTTGTTGTTTGAGAACTTGTTGATAATCCTCATCATCAGCCTGTTTGAGCCACGTCTGGAAATAGGCTGTCAATGACCAAATTGAAGCACCAATTATTTATTATTTATTTACCAGGCGGGCTGTATTATATAGTCTTATCCCATGTAAAAAACATTGATCCAATTTTAGGATTTCGTAATATGACTTGTGTCGAATCGTAACAAAAAGTGGTTGTATGACTACATAAAAAATCTGAATCAAGAACTTCTGAAACAAAAAAGCCTCGCGATAAAAAAAATTGATCCACTGTCGAGCAAAACGCCAATTTGTGCTCAATGCTCACTACACTAGTTGAAATAATACGTAGAGTTATATATATATACAAAACATTATACACACTACTTATAAAACTTTTGGTATTTAAAACCATGTCTTGGATGTCAACGTAGTTTACTCAAAGCCTAAAATTGTTATAGGATAGGTCGAACCACTTTTTATTCAGAATATAGTTTTATTTATACAGTGATATATGGATAAGTAGATTAGTCACAAAGCCAATTCAACGGTCCATTGGAACCTGATCTGACTTTCTTAAAGCACTTTCTGACAATATTGTGTATGTTCTGCCTTATGGGAATTTAAAATTGTTGTACTTTACATTTAGACCTTGAAAATCTTGTAAGTGACTATAAATGGTATAAAATCCATTTGTCCTAAATCATTGACCAATTTAAGTAACTCGATATACATAGGTGACAAGTAATTTCTCATGTGGAAATGTAAAAAAAATATAATGCATGGGACTACAGCATTGCTCAACATCAAGCAAGCTGTATAAACTTGAACTTGTTCCGTGAATGAATATTCGTGTGCACTCTTTTTATCTAATTTACAAGACTTACTTGCCTTGAAATCGGCTGTTATACATTTAAAAGTTTATTGCAATCGTGTAAGAGCATTGAGCTAGGATTATACAGTCATAAACGCTCGAAAAAATGTCCGAGCCAAAACTCTGCCCACACTACTCGTTGAGCAGACTTTTTGATAACCTATCTCTTTTGCACGTTCTTAAAATATGTAAGAGCGAAAGAGACAAGCAGTCTTTTGTTTGCGCTTGCTGACGATGTAGCGTTCGGACACTTTCCTGCGTTTTCAGTTTGAGATTGTGTCTCTGTATAATCCTAGTTCAATGTGTAAGAGTTATTTACACTTTGTATTAGTGTAGTATATATGCATGTTAGTGAGATATTATGTAGACTATACATTCGTTTTTGCAATAATCTCAATTTAATATATGTACTTCGTAGAGCAAGCTCAAATAGTCTTCCGGCTTGCTGGCCAAATGTCAGCCAAAATGTAAGTACCTATGTATAATTTTATGCAACTATTGAAATAATCCTAAAAACATAAATTAATGTATCCAAATTAATCAAGGACTGTTACATCATTCCATTATTTAAAAATATATTGAATTCCAAATCAAAATTTAAAAAAAAACTAGTGAATAATAATAATTGAGCTTAGAATGTACCTTAGTTATATTGTTAACTTATTTATATACTAATACACTGCCATAAATGGCCTATTAATATTTAAATTATTGAAATTAAACAATTATATTGTTGTCATAAAACTGTTGTGAATATAAACCAAAGTGTGGACTTTTGGCTGTTTTTTGAACAACCAGTCTAGTCGCTTCAAATGTGAAAAAATGTTTATAAAGATTTTTTATTTACAATAATCTATTAATACTGACTTTTTCTACTTTAGTGACTGCCATGTTAATAGAAATTATGGGACACATTGTTAATTTAACAAAGATATTTTCAATAGTATTATAATGGTTTTGTACAAGTTACTATTTTATAATAGTTTTAAATGTATTATTATTGCTTTTTTTGTATTATTATCCTTGCGTTTTATTTGTACTATTATAAACCCACTGTGCACAAATAAAGAATTCTCAAAAATCATCTGAGTTTTACTTCTTTCTTAACAAACTTAGTGCAAATAAATAAATATTCTGTAAATCAAATAATAAATTATAAATTCCTAATCAAAGGTAAGTAGCACAGTAAAAACAATACAAGTGATTTTTAATTAAAACTTTATTACAACCTTACTATCTAACTAGATTCAAATGGAATTTCTGCATAGACAATAATACATGAATCATTACATTTTCACAAACGAGTCTTCCTTCCTGAGCTAGAGGAAGTCATTTTCTTCACTTTAATTCATTTCCATCAACTGATAGTTGTTTTGGTCCAGATTTGTTTTATTCTGAAATAATGTTGCAATGTTAATTCTGTTCCAAGTATGTTATAGAAATACTTATCCCAAATCTACATATCATTTATTGGTTTAGTGTAAAATAATATTACTATGAACATTCAATATAATGGTTAGCCCAGACAGGTATACATTTGAGTTGGTTGTAGTTGACCGGTGGTCACAAATAGATTTTTATCACATGAGTGCAAATGAAAACAAATGGCCCTTGAACTAAACACAAAAAGTTTTACATAATGTTGGTTTTAAAATGGCTAAAGGACATAATATGTTGTCAATTTCAGTATCAACCCAATGAACTGTAGAAATAATTTGCTTGTGGTGTAACTTTTATCTGTAATCTGATGATATTTATTAAGATACCTGCATATAATGCCCCATATACTTGACAAACAGATATTCCACAGCCCACTTTAGCCCGACAACAAAAGAGTAGGTACCTATATAAAGTATCATTTGAATAACAGCTAATCTACCAATCACAATGTTTTTAAGGAGCATTAAAATTATTAATTGGTTGTTTCACTTGGTTGATACTGGAGCAACACCCACATTTCAGACCACATAATAAACTAACAAATAAAACATGAGATGTGCCAAAATGTCTACATTACATGGGGTTAGTAACAATTAACAAAGCACACATCAATCTGTCCAATTACTTTTTTTGATGATACATGTTGGTATGTTTTTTTAACACAGTTACTTTGTTGTTTGAGAAAACAATGAAACAAAATGAATGAAGATGATAACAAACTCAAAAAGAAATGGTATTTTATGCAGCTAGCTCCCCTATCTTCATTTGCCTTTATTTCACCAAGATGTCTTTTGTAGATTAGACAATATATAGGTACTAGTATAGCTCTACTACTGGTATCAATGAAAAATTCGGCCTCTGGTGGATCAAAATGTATCACAATCAGGACAGAATACCCTGACATGGCTTACAATGTAGCATTAGTCCAGTGCAAAAAAGCTGTAATTCATAAATTCTGTTACTTGCATCAGTCTTAGAAGCATGGTGGTCCATTGGCCATCAAGTTACTGTTGATCTTCTATAAGTTTACAAAAACATCATTATACATTCACAACATAAAACAATACCTAATTAAAAGAAGTAGTATTCACACATATAACAACATTATTTCTTTTAAAGCAGTTAATATAAGAATCATTGCAATTTGTGTTATTGTGAGAGCAACTCATAATAAATGTGTTGTAAAGATCAAATTATAAAGCAAGACTAGATGTAGAAAAATTAATAAATAATTATTTGAACTCATTCAACCACTACATTACTTACCAACATATTTAACTTCATCAAAAGCTTTTCTAGCTTTCTTCAGTTCTTCATTCATTGTCAGTAGATCTTTCACACGGGCATACTTTCTAGGGTCTTTACGAACTAGGAAAATAATATCTTCTACTTGGACTCTGCCAGTTCTACCAACTTCCATAGCTCTGTAAACAATGTGGGCAATAGTGGTAATATATGGACGACAAACAAGATTAAAATACCTGGGTAGCAACAATACTTAACATCTGGTGGGTTGTAGTCAAACACAATTCTATGACATAATAAAAAAACGAAAAGTTTGGTACATAACTCAAATTATTATCAATTATAGAATATTAAGTTTTGATGATTTGAATAGAGTCAGCGTTTTTTAAGAGAATAGATGGAATTTCTCTTACTTGTGAGTGGTTTCTGTAATAAACTCAATAACCAGATCTTCTAGAAAGTCCACGCTTTCGGTGTATGGATTCTGGTCATCACCGAAACCATACATCATACACCTGAGTTCTTTGCTGAATAGCCTTTTACGGCCACTTGCTGTTGCACCCAACTGTTGTTCTGCCTCTTCATCATCAAACTGAAAACAAATGTGGAAGTATTTTTCGTGACATGGATATAACAAATCTTTGCGCATAGATATTAGACAGTTTATGAAACATACCTGGTCATAATTTTCCGGATTATCTGGTGTAGGAGTCGTCATATTTTAATTAATTCCAAACAAGAAAACAAAATAAATAAAGCTAAGCTTTTCTTTTCTTAAAGTCAAGCCTACCTTTAACTTCATGAGTCAAGCAGAAGCAGCAAATTGACTTGACTTGATAATGACATTCTTTTGACACAGGCAAAGAGTAGAGTAATTATACCATAGAGGAAAAGAGATCCCCCTCGTCGAGTTTTTTGATATTTCAATTTGAATAGTGGCGACATCTATTTTTCTGTTCCAGAACTATTACGTCAAACTGTTGGCCTATACATATATTATGTATATATATATATGTTACGGTAAATGTAGATAATCGGGAATTATGCATAATTACCAACGCACTCGGTAAATGTTGAGAATTATCCACATTTGGTTAATGTACAAAATAATGAAATCAAACATTAGAATCAATATCAAATATATATTTGATATATATATTTTATTATTGTAAATAAATATCGATTCAAAAAAAAAAAATATCAAACCAAAATCAAATCAAATCATTTTTCAAATCAAATTATTTTTTTACTAGAGTTTTTTTACATGAAATAGGCTCACGCTTGACTGCAACTGGCCTGGTGTTAAACAACGTTATAATCTACGATCCAGCGCACTTGCCTAGAAGAAACCAGTTTGCTTTCGCCTTGAAGACCGACAAATTATAATTCAGTGCGGTGCCTCCTTGCCTGTTTTGTTTTTTGCCATGTTTGATTTCATTATTATCTACATTTACCAAAGGGGTATGGTTATTATGTATAACTACCGGTAAATGTGATTAATTCGAATGTTTTTCTCACTTTTACCAAGAGCACTGGTAATTATGCATAATTCCCGCATTATCCACATTAACCGTAACATATATATTGTTTGTTGCCTATAGCTTTACTTGCGTATTATTCCTATCCTATCCTATAGTCCAGTACCTACGAAATAACTTGACTTCGCTGGAATGCGACATGACAGTAGGTAAAGCTACAAAAAAGATAATCTGAAATCAATATAAAGTAATAAAGTAGCACATGTCATGTAATTTTACACACGGTATATTAAAATACTCCTAGGCCTTAATTGAATAACCTAGCCTTATAAAAACCAATGAAAACTAATGTATAGTTCATTTATTTATTTTATTATTTTTGTGCTTATTGTAGTACATTTGTGCAGCATTCTTTATTTCATCATCTCCTACCTACATGTACATTTTTCAGATAGTATTCGGTTAACACTTTTACACCAACTGTTTATTAAAATATTAATAGTTGTTGTCATAAATAAATCCTTCACCATGTCATTGTGTTGAGTACTTACAATTTAAAGAAAAATTTGAAAACGTTTTTGTAATGGCTATTATATTTTGTCTAATTTGAGCTTTAGGAACATTTCTTTTTAGGCATACCTAACACAGTGTTGTTTTGAATTTCGTAAAAGAAATCTACCACTTCTGCAGAAGGGTATGTTAGCCATTTTTTATATTTATTATACTCTTTTGATTTAATGAAGTCGTTATCAGCGTTAAATTTTTTGCATATTATTTTTTTCCTGCAAGTTGAACATTTAATTTTTTTCAGGCATTTCGTTACGGCCCACCCGCATACATAATTTCGCTGTCCCAAATCAATTTCTTTTATTAAATCAGTTTCTGTCAAATCTCTTCATTTATGATAATTTTTTCTTCAGGAGTATCCTTGCTGACTTCTTTTTCTGTCAAAAAAAAATTACATTTTGTAATCAAACGTTACCATCTTCTTCGCAGTTTGCGCTGATCGAATGGGGCGAGTTAAAACTATTGAGCAACAGAGCTTTATAAGCAAGCACCTTCAAATGCTACAACATTTGGTGAATTATTCCTCGTCCCATAGCTTCGGATACTCCCGAGAAAATTTTCGAGCGGGTCTTGATTGAAATGCCTGGTCAACATTGAATCAAAACCGTATTTATTATTTAAAATGTTCCACAAAGCTTGAAATTCTTCAATGGTTTTGACAATTTTTTTTGTTGATGGAATAGTGTTTATTACCAAACGAACTTTGTTGTTTGTTTTTTTTTGAGAATGAATTTAATAGATTTTAACACACTTAGGTATAGCCTTGTCCATAGTTTATGATGAGGCGAAGATTTTTTTACACACGCTTTATAAATTTTTCCATTAGGAATAAGAAATGTGTTTGCATTACAGGAATCAAATAATTTATCTATCAAAGAAACTAGCGGTATTACATGGCGACATTCTTCTGATAAAATACCCCTCGCGGTCAAATGTTCAGCCACTACAGCAACACTGTGGCTAAAAATTTGAGCTGCTTTCTTCACGCGCATTTTTTTATTTTTTCCGGATTTAGTATATGCTCCTCTGTCAGTTTGTGAAGAAGTCTGAGCTCCCCAAATGTTTTATCGGCCTCGTAAATATCCTGAAAATGTCTCCATTTTACATTTTTTTCTTGGTTATCTTCGGGATCAATATAAATCAAATCCTTAGTGAGCAAATTGTTTCGAAGGCCTTTTAACAAATGAGGAACGTCAAACAGGGGTATAATTTTTTGTTTCTTCACCTCATAGAAGTCGTATCGCCATTCTTTACCTTTTCTCAAAATCTTGGCCTTCGATTCTAGGACTAGATCAGTTATTGCACCTACATTTACAGTGCTTTGATCGCATACTGAGCACAAAGGAATCAAACCAGTAATATATAATAATAATATATATAATATAATATAATAATAATAAAATCATTTATTGACACAAATAACATTTTAAAATATACAATAGTTGTAGCCTGTAATATAATCTTATAAAATATGTGTAAAGTAGGTACATTTTATTTGTGCAATGAATTGGACCGGTTCTTCTGAACTAAGCAAGAATGCTTGTGTCTCAGGAGAACCGCACCCCCAGGTGAGTTTACAATAGGTGTGCTAGTTAGGCTTCATCCATAATCTAAAAGTATCAAAGTTAACATTAAATTTTTTATCTATTATTATCAGTCTGTTAATTATATAAATATGATATAGATATATATGTATGTACTTATATTAATATTTTTATTAATTTTGTTAAAAGTACCTTTGTAAGTGCGTACGTGTGTGTGTGTGTGTGTGTGTGTGTGTATGTGTGTGTGTGTAGTGTTTGTGTATGCGTGTAGGTATAAGTGTACATCAAATCTATGAAGGGTCTGAACATACGAGTATACCAGCATCAATGAAGATGTGGTGTGGTGACAAACCCATAAAAGGTAGGTCAGGTAGCATCACTGGATTTCTAACTATAGTGTTATTTAGGTACACATAGAAGTTCTTCTGTTTCATTGTATGACATATTTTTAAGAAATTTCGTAATTTCTGTCTTTAAGGCATGAGTATTTAATTTTCTTATTTCAATTTTCTTTGATATTTTGTTGTAGATAAACCCTCCTAAGAAGCAACTGAAACCTTTGATAAAACTTGTATTAAATTTAGTACATTTTAGGACAATATCTTTACGTCGTTTATCAACTTCAGGTAGACGAAGGCAAGTCTTATGTGTGACCAAAATTAACTTCAGGATAAATAGTTGTCTTACAGTAAGTAAATCAGTCTTTTTGTAAAGTTCTACAGTAGGGAATCTAAAAGGAAGAAAATTGCTTACTTTCAGAATAGCCCGTTGTGCTTTTTCTATTTGTATTATATTGGTTTTTGCTGCACCACCCCAACTTTCTATGCAGTAAGTGATTAGTGACTGGCAGAGTGCGAAATATGTAATTTTAAGTGTTTTTATATCAGCCACATGGCGTATATTTTTAAACACAGCAATTAGTTTTCGCACTCTGCCAGTCAAACTCTGAACATGAGATTTAAACTTCAAATGTCTGTCGATTATAACTCCCAGATATTTTAAACTTTCCATCCTTTCCAAACTGTTGCAACTACAACTGTTATTTGGGCATTTGTTGATGTCAAAACTAGTGTGTGCAAAGATTTTTAAGGTGGTAGGAGGTTGCGTCCGTTTACTGATAGAACCAGTCTCCTGTACTTTTTAATGACTTCCACAATAGTTTTTTTTAATGACAATTTCTTTAAACAGCTGGTAAAGTAATAGGCCACTGGTTGTTTAAAATTAGATTTTAAACCTTTAACCATAAAAACTAGAACGTGGTCTGGAATGGAATTTCCCTGTCCTTCATTTTTTGTTGCATCACTTACAAAACCTTTCAAGCAATCGTTTGATATGTCGTAGGTAATTTAAGTTTGGTGTAAGAGCCATTTCGTCAAATATTATTGAACAAAGCCGATCTGAAGTGCTCATCGTCTTAACAGTGTCTTTGATTTTATCTAAAACTTTCATGTTCAGACCAGGTCCTAGTTTTACCTGAGCCAATATTCCTTTTAGAGTTTTTTTGGATGGAAGTGTGAAACAATGTGCTAACAGGGAGTAACACTTCGGGCTCTTTTTGTACAACGAGAGTGATAAAATCTTTTCTTCTAAACTGAATCTGCGGCCAGGTGGTTTTTTCTTTGTTTCTGTGAACTGCATTTTTGTAAACAATTTAGCAGAGGATGTCATACTTTTGGTGATTATCTTGAAAGCTGCATCATTGCTCATTTTCGTAGCCATTATTAGTCTATTTTTAAGAGATGCACTTCGCTTACGTAGAGAGTATATTTTTTGCTTCAAACTCCTTATCTGACGCTGCTCGGCTTTGTACTTTTTTATTGATAAAGAAGGCCCCCTGAATGACCCTGAAAAATATTTATGAAAATATTAATATTTTTTCAGATCAGTTGCGAAAATAGTATGGTAATGAATAAATATAATAATAAATCATCTAAATGATTATAAAAAATAAAATACTATAAAAAATCTCATTTTCTAATAAGTTTATAACTAGTGGTAGGTTTAGAAGGTAACATTTATGTTTGTAGGTAGTATTACTTTGAGCACAATGTATGAATTCTCAGATGCTAATAGAGAGTGCATTTAACTTTTGAATCACATAGAAGATAACTATACGATTAAAATAAACTCAAATTCTTAACAGATACAGTTTTGAATGCACAAATTTGTTTACGAAAAATGACAGGGTAAAATTACCAAAATATAACTTACCAATAGCAGCCACATTGTATTTTTCAGGCACCAAAATTTGCTATAATTATGCTCTATCATTATGGATGTGTCAGTGTCTGAAAAGAAAATAATGTAACATCAGCTATATTTTTAATTTATAAAATGTAAGTAGTAAGTATGCTATTTTGTGTAAAGTTGTTAAAGGTTTCTTGTTAATTTTTTTAACATTTAAATATGTATATTACCTGCAATGGGTCTCGTCGTCGTCATCATCATCGTCCAATGATTACTAGCTTCAATATTAGCAGTAACATTGCTAGTAGCGGCACTAGCAGTAGGGAATGTAGGGATTCCAGAATTGGTTAAGTTATCTGTAAACACAATGACATCTTAAAATGGTCTAATTGTGAAAAGTTAGCAAAGTGCAAGTCCACATCGAAAGTCACTCACGAAAAGTTCCGTGTTAAAACTAATTTTTAGGGTTCTGTAGCAAAAAAGTAAAAATGGAAGCCTATTACTATGACGGGACTGCCTTTCTGTCACCAGACTGTATCTCATGAATCGTAATGGGTATACCTAAAGCTGATCAAACAGTATCCAGGTTTTATTTCTCGTTTCAGACAAGACTGTGGCTCACTCTATCAAAAAGCTATTAGATCTTCTAAGTGGCCAAGTTTCTAATCATAGAAGGTAGAAGTTAATATAATTATCAAGTTTAACTTGATTAAGATGCATGGCTTGTCCATTTTGAGGCTGAGTACTAATGTTTTTACAGCATTAAAATATTTAGTTGTGCATATATAATGATTGAATCCCGTATCAATACAAAGAGTGTAACAAGTAACAGTTTCATCTTGGAGCCATTTTAGATGGAAATGTTTTGGTGGGATTGTACAATTAGAAAAGTGACATTTATTTACCTGTAGAGGTATTATCTCCAGCTTGTAATTGCCACTGTAGCAAAGGAACATCAATTCTCTGAGAGAAAATGCTTCTGACGCCGAAAAATCTGAAATAAGTGATAAATATATAAATAAGTGATACTTATTCATAATATTGTACAAATGTAAATGATTTTGGAGTATGTAATATATACCTAAAGATAAATAAAACAATACATTAACATTTTGAATAAGGTTTCTTTCTTACCTTCTGAGCCAATCAGTGTTGTTATTTGTAGTAGTGGTATGTCATACATTGTTGTATGGGCAGGTTCTGCTGTAAGTAAATAAATGTCAATAAATATTTGAATTATGTACATAAAGTAATTAAGTTTAGAAATTAAACTTTTATTGGAAAATGAGCGAAAATAATCACGACCGGCAGGATTCGAACCTGCGTATTTCTGCTACCGTCAGAACGCCTTAACCACTAGGCTACGGTCTACGGTGGGGCTAGTGGTTAAGGCGTTCTGACGGTAGCAGAAATACGCAGGTTCGAATCCTGCCGGTCGTGATTATTTTCGCTCATTTTCCAATAAAAGTTTAATTTAAAAACAACCATAGTGCAGGTTAGCACTTAATAAATTAACTCATAATTAAGTTTAGTATATTAACTTAGAAAATTAAATGGAAACTAGGTAACAAACTTACCTTTCAAAAATTGTGTCGGAATCGCAAGTCCATGTAATCTATTATTTAGGTGACCGAGCCTTCGCTTGACCCACTTATTGAGATAACACCTTGGATTTTACGTGTGGCAACACTATTTAGCTCTATGGCGCCCCTTCCATGCGATGAGTCATCGGTATCGATCGGCTCCCCCCCTCCCGCACATAGCTCGCGCAGCGCCGGGCGGACTCGCTTCCTCAGTACGTCTTGGATTTTTGACGTGTTAACACTACTGTGACTCCTACGAAAATGTAAGTGAACATTTGTTTTTATAACCTTATTTTTTGACGTAACAACGTCTTATAATTCGATGAAGCCGGCTGCACGCACGAAAAAACATGACTCATGCGGCGTTACGTCGCTCTGAGGCGTTCCAACAGTGCAATTTCATTGTGATTTCCAATTACCTCCTTCTCTATATACATACAAATCTATTAAACAAAGAAAAATTAAAATTTTCTTTTGAAAAATGCTACCATTCCATCAGTATTTTCTTAAGACGTTGTCACGTTCAACTACAACCAATTTTTTTACTAAAGCAGGAAAGCCCTGTTAAAGTGCATTATGCACTTCTAAATGCGCAGGACAGCCCTGTATAAACGCATTTGCACCTTTTAACGCACAGGAAATCCCTGTCTGAATGCGTGGTGCACCTTCTAACGCACAGGAAAGCCCTGTCTTAGAATTATGGTGCTAGTTAGACTTCTCAGGAAAGCCCTGAGTCTAATCTAACGTTTGCTATCAGGAAAGCCCTGTATAAATGCATTGTGCACTTCCCCGTGGCGGTTAGAAATCTCAGGAAAGCCCTGAGTCTAATCTAACGTTTTTTAAAAGAGTTGTCTCAGAGGCTCAGACGACATGTCGTCTGTTCGCAGACGTCATGTCGCCTGGGAAACAATGTACGTCGTCTGCGCAGACGACATGTCGTCTGAGCCTCTGAGAAAACTCTAATCAGATTGCAAAGTAGGTATGTAAAGTATAAGTACTCGTGTATAGAATTTTAAGCTTATTAGCTAATTTTGTCGTAGGCAACAACTTTACCGTTGATCGTAGTACTATAAAGCTATCCTGCGATAGTAGACAGATGGAGGCGAAAACTCTCCGCACGCTACCTCGTTCATCATCATCAGCCTAATGAGACCCACTGCATAGCCCTCCTCCCTGTTACGCCAATACCTCCCGTTTTGCAGACGTTTATATATGTTTATGCTACCACCTTTCGTTGGTGGAAAGAGGCGCAACAATCTCAGTTTTAATCAAGAACTTGTTAAGATGGGGCTCTGTTGATAAAAATATTCGAGTATGCAATATATGGGCCTGGAACTCAGATCAAAAACGATCATGACCCAGACGGACACAAAAATAGTCATCTACATTAAATTTGGTAGCCTACAAAAACATTAGCAAATGCGCCCATATGCGCGCTACATTCCAAATCGATAGGTATAGCTTTTCCTTAGCCTAATTGCTTTTTAAATGGCCACTAATAGAAGACAAAATATTGAGAATGACGTCTCTGACACTGGAGACTCTTTCAATAGACCGCTTTGCGAGTGGAATTTGCATTCTGTTGAGTGCTTAAATAAAATATAGTTTAGATATTTTCTTTCACCATAACTAGTTCCTTGCATCCTACATCATTTAGAGATGATTAGAGGATTCTACCTATTTGTTGTAAAGGAAAACGAGGAAAAGACCATCTTCAATGCATTATAGATAGACAACAATGTATCTATTTATATTATATCAATATTTTTATAGCTATCTTCGCTTGTCTGAAAGATTCGGGCTGAGACGGTCTGACGAATTTTGATCAGCAGAAAACAGGCCTCTTATCTTCTGGAAACCTCGCGGTAAAGTCGACCTTACGGACTGACAAATTCACGTGAAAGAGATGGATAGACTCATCTGGACAAAAGACTAGCCTTGTCTAATACAGCAGCTAATCAATTCCTTATTAGGACTTTTAATAATTCTGTCTTTGTAAGTTAACTCAACGAACACCCATTGATTTGCCCTTCAAGCCGGCGTACTTGCCGAACAAGTTCAATCCGGGAAATAAATCTGTAAAGATAACAAATATATACTTAAACTGCAGTATTATGCAAAAAGCTGTAGATTTCGCATTGATCCTTTTGACTTTGGGCATAGCGTGAGAATAATAATTTAACGTTAATATAATACGGCAAAATGATTAATGTAATAGGTGTCGATTTGACGAAAATCTGCGTTATAGTTTTCCTTATCTCATCATGGAGCAGAGATAACTGGCTGAAATAACGCTGGTTGGTAAAATTCATACCGAGATATACGTCGGTTTTGGTTTAGATTTAGATTACGTTGAAAAGTCGACATGTCATCTAAACTCGCAAAATGTATTTTTCTTTAATGAATTAATCAGTATCGTGAGTATCTTACCGCTAGTATCTTAAAGACCTTCCAGCTCATGGTTGGTCGTGACAGGAATAACTTTAGCATTTGGTGCAAGCCATCAATTTAATTTTCTGAAATATGAAAGGTAAAAGTGTGACGCACAATCTCGGCCTTGGACATCGAAACAGAGGTCCTTGAAATATACAATACGCTCCAAATAATACGCTCCAAATTCAGTTCCAGAACCGACGGTGTGACCGTCTTATATATTGTCAATCGGGACAGAAACTCGCCTCTAATGAAAAGTTATAATCCAACCAGATTTAAATTGTAAACGATTAATCGATATCACAAAGATCTTCCAGAATCAATCTGACTAGTTACAACTTGTGCCAGTATCACGCAATTATGTCTAGATGAATACATTAATTAAACATCCTCATTAATTAAAGACGCTGGTATTAGAAACTTGCCTGGTTACTATGGATCCGCTGGTGTAACATCGTAATGCGACGTGCGTAAATAACATTGATTGAGATAAAGTCCTAAATTGATGTATCTGGAATAGTATATACTTTCTCAAACTCTACTTCAAAGAAACTAATAGGGCTAGAACTAGCATAGTAATCAAAATCAAAATATTCATTTATACATAAGTACATCACTTTTTTACTTATGATTCATATTCAATATAAATTCATGTAAATAAATTTATAAAACCAACTCCACTATTTGAAAATTACATTTATGTTTAGTAATAGTAGCTGATCCTTTCAGTATTCAAGTAATTGTAACTGGGTTCCACCTAAGTTTTAATAATAAGCAGATTGTGCTAACTGTATGAAGTTGTTAATTTGGTAACCATTTGTTTGTTTAAAACAAATATTTGTTTTTTGTTTAATTATATACTCTTACCTATACATACATATGACTGTGGCTGAAATATTATTTTGTTATATTATATTGTTTAATTCCCATGAGTTTCTGTTCACTTACTAAAATTCCAAATTACTTTATAGGTTTAATTCAGGAATGTTCGTCACAGCATTTAAGCGCCCCTGGCTCTATTCCGCACAGTACGTCCCGCAAGCGCAGCGCCAGCAGAAAATAAGCACTTCTCAATAAGTGGGTCAAGCGAAGGCTCGGACACCTAAATAGCAACGTTTTTCCCCCGAAGGGTAAAAAACGTATATTTAGGTTCCAGCCGGAGCTTGACCCACTAAGATTTAACAATCTTGCTGGCTTGATAGTACTGAGGAAGCGAGTCCGCCCGGCGCTGCGCGAGCGTTGTGCGGGAGGGGGGGGGGGGGGGGGGAGCCGATCGATACCGATGACTCATCGCACGGAAGGGGCGCCATAGAGCTAAATAGTGTTGCCACACGTAAAATCCAAGGTGTTATCTCAATAAGTGGGTCAAGCTCCGGCTGGCCTAAATATACGTTTTTTACCCTTCGGGGGAAAAACGTTGCTATTTCTATTATAATCACTATTGATGACAACATATATGTATAGTATAAAAGTGTTGTAGTGTTGCATAATGCATACATTTATTTATTTTGTAATGTATATGATTTCAATAAATAATGTTTTCTTTCTTTCTAAGAATAATAAAAATGTGTTTAAATAAAAGGAGGAGTAATCGGGAATCATACAAAATAAAGTAAAATTGAGAACCCTATTTCTTTTTAGTGGTTTGTAAATGAATAAAATAATAAGTAATAGTAATTATGTATAAGTACAAAACTATTATATCTTCAACAATATAGATCGATGCTTTACTGTGCTTCTATTGTCAATGGAAGACCTAATACTAACCAATCATAATCTAGAAGCCTGATTGTTGGAAAATATAAGATTAAATATGAATCAACAAAATGACATTAATATTTGAATATTGATTGTCAAACAACAGACTTATGTAATATTTTCTTTCAGAATGATGATTTTTTATCTATTTATCACCACATCAATGACTTTTTATGATCTTTAATTACCTAGTAGGTAGGTATAATTGTACAAAACGAGTTTGACTCGGTGTTTTTTTATTTAATTGAAATTTAGGGGCTTTAAACTAAACATTTATTACAGACCTATGGTAGCCTATAAGAGTTGCACAAACAATAAATATTACGGATTTCAAACAATAATTTAAAACCCTCGACTACAATTAAGTATATTAAAACTGAACTTTCTCAGAACGTTTTAATTCCTTACCCATGATACGAGCGTAAGCTTAGTATAGGGCTAGATGGCGCTGTGTGATATGTCGTGAAATTAATTATCTAAGAAAACCATGGAGCATAATCTAGTTGAATTATACATAAGTGATACTACTATAGCTGGCAGACGATATTGTTATCATGTCATAGTGTTTAGGAGTGAATCGCAAATTCAATTTTGTAGTCAAATAATTTCGCATGTCATGGTGACTAGTCTAAATGGTCATAGTTTGGTTGGCGTTTACCGATTTATTTAAATTATTGTACCATAGATTGTAGGCTTACAATACTTAACATCAGGCGAGTTTTGGGCAAGCGTCAGCTTACATAAAAAATATCTCAATATTTTAAGTGTAGGCATATTAGTATTTATTATATAATAAAATAATAGACTTGCGGTAAAAAATTAACTTATATTTAACACTATTATTAAACAATACCTTTCCTGATCTGATTATTTTATCATGAAAAATGTAGAAGTTACCTCAAGAAATTAGTAATTATTATTAATCAGTCACTAGATGAGCTTGAATCTGAGCTCCTACTTCGTTTCTTCTTCTTTTTCTTGCTCTTCTTTTCTTTCTTTTTCTTTTTTGGCTTAGATTCCTCCTGAAAACGAAAAGTATTCATTTTATTCATGTATTTAGGCAATAACAGCTGTTGTATGAACAAACTTTGAAAAGATAATGAGAAATATAATTTAAATTCAAGATTGTATTACAAAATCTTACTAAATAGTGTTGCCATATCAAGTTGTATTATAGGTACTACATCACAGTATAATTTAATTTACTTTTACTAGAAGTGGTTTTTCTTTCACTCAAATAAGAAGAAAACAAACTACATTAAGCTTCAATGTTAAAGTTTCATCTTCAAATAATTCTTCTTCTTATCTAATGAGAGTGGCCAACTCTAGTGTCGAGAGTTTATCAAGCTGTCCGAAGGGCCTCTGACAAATGATTATTTTTTTCATTATTATTTAATCTAGTGATACAATTGAGGGTTTTGTAATTGCCAAAGGAATTAGAAAAGAAATATTATGTGTATAAATGTTTTACATGTTTGAAATCTTCTATCGTCACAGCCGTTGGCTCAGGGTTGCTCGGAACAGCAGGAAGACATCCCTCAAACCTGACGGCAGCGGTCACCTCATCTATTTTACTGACGTCTGCATTTGGCACTTTGTACTGCTCACAGTGGTCCACTCTAATTGTTCTACTGAGTATCTGAAATGTAGAGTAGGTAAACTACTTAATGCAATGTAAAATGTCAAAAATAATTTTATAACTTAAATAGAATATAGGCTAAAATATGTTACCAATTAATCAATTAATTAATTTGATAATCCTCCGTAAGTAACGAATTTTGCATGTCTTGAAGGCAGAATGTGGAGCACTTTTTAAATTAATTATATATTAAAGATCTTGTAAATACCTATGTTCACAAAAGAATAAATGAATTATGAATTAACAGTGAAACCAAACAGATCAGCCCATTTACCTACAACTGATAACTTATTATAATACCACAAGTGGCAGCTTTATTTCTAAGAGTGATCTCTTTCAGACAACCATTTATAACTTACTTTGATTCCGTTTAAATTATCCACAGCAAGTATTGTGGAGCGCTGGTCCTCGTAGCAAATGAAGGCAAACCCTCTAGATTTGCCAGTAGCTTTATCCCTCACTAAATTTATATTCACTATTTCACCATACCTGAAACATGAATGCATCATAAAGTTATACCTATTAACATGTAAAGAATATGGTCACATGCCCTACACAGAATCAATTCATGGGGAAGCACTGTGGGGTGGGGTCAGTGGTGGATACATTTACGGAAAGGCAAATTTTCTCAGATTTTATGGACCTCAAACATGTCGTTTTCTTAACCATGTTTTCCTTCACTGCTAAGCGATTGATGATACTACTTACTGCGAGAAAACACATATAACATCTCCTTCAGTGAGGTCATATGGTAAGCCCCCTACGAAGATCCAAGCACTATCTTTGTACTGATCGTGCCATGAGCTCTTGGAATTGTTTGCGAGCTCCCGCTCACTTAGCTTGAGGACGTTTTTCACATTTCTGAAAAGAAAGGATTTATTGTAGGTAAACCAAAACGAAACACAAAAGTTGCAGTAAAAATTGCCTTGTGTACAAAAACTCACGTCATAGGATTCATTTTTGAGGAGTTATTATAATATTTCTAGATAAATAATTACATTTCACACAAGCAACCAGTGTCTCCAATCTCCAACTGACGCATGTCAAACTACGGTATTACAAGATAAAAAATACGGTATACTACGGTGTGACCATTATGAAAACTACAGTAGAATTACGTTATAACTATATTAATTAAATAAAAGCCATTCATATACGTAGGTATTTATTTTTCGTTTAGGTATATTTTTTACATTGAAGCGTTCATCATATTCATAATTTTATCCTGTGGCTCAAAATCAACACAATTTTTGCCTTGTCTTACTTGCTACTTAACAAAAATATAAGTTTTAATTTAATTGAAAGGTACGACACTTTTACAGAACCAACACAAACAATTAAAGTACAATTGTACTGTACGTCAAACGAAAATAATGAACTTTATCTACAATTACAATTTATCTTTATCTTTTCTGAATAAATAAATAAATCTTAAGCAATGTTTGTACGTGTGTAGCTTGGGTATGGCTGATGGCTCCACTGAGTACTTTTTTATAATACGGGATGGCTCGAACTACTTTAGCCAGCAAATGAAAAATAGAATTCTAGGTTAAATGGCTGTGTCATGTGTCCTTACGCTTAGATTCCTTCCTCTTTTGGTGCCTTGTAGTGCCACCTATTTTCTTGTACGGAAACTAATAATGCGTAAACAGTTCTATAAATGGTCACTAGATGGCAGTTACAGGTAAGTTTTACCAAGTAAACACTAGTTTTATCAATAAAATCAGTTGACAAATATTAGATTAATTTATTAGACAACATTATTATACAAATATTAAATTAGTTAATATTGGTAAAAATATTTGTATTGGAAATACCAAGGATTTTTTATATCATCCCTCTCTTTCCCTCTGGATTGTTCTCTCTTTGGTTTTATGAAATAGATTTTATATGAATAGAAACCTTATTGTCTTACACTTGAAGTTCATTTTCTAAAAATGGTAAATCGGTCAAAAATGAAAGGCATATATAGAAGGCTGTTGTCTTGCTACAACAGCTTGCCAGTTTGAAATATTTAGCAATAAATAATATTATTTAATTTTATTTATTATAAATCTTACTTGACACATAGAACATAGACACATAGACTGGCCTGTTAGCTTAGTTGGTAGTGGCTCTGCCTTCTAATCTAGAGGTCGCGGGTTCGATTCCCGCATGACACAAGTATTTATGCACTTTAAAAATTTATAATTACTTGTGTTGAGTCTGGTCGTTTGTATGTATTTACAAAAGAAAAGTATATATAAGTATTATATCCGTTATCTAGTACCCACGACACAAGCGTTTGCTTAGTGTGGGGCTAGATGGCGCTGTGTGCAATGTCCCAGGATATTTATTTATTTATTTAGAAATCTGAGTTAAATTGTGAAATTAACACAAAAAAAAATAAGTAACCAATTAATATTATATTATTTTTCACACAAGCAACATTAAATTATGATGACATTATATGACAAAAGATGGCGGGAAAATAATAATTTCATAATGTCATTTGTAAAAATAATTTAAATGTATTTTATTGTAAAAATAACTAAATGGTAAGAACTTGTAGTGTTCCGGGATGCAGAAATGAAACTTATAGTGGTTGCAATATATCTTTCTACAGGTATGCTAAAGTTTAAGTAAGATTACATTATTGGGACTAAGGTGACCATATTTTTCTCGTGCTTGAAATAATTTGTGCAATATGATATTTTTTCAGTTTTCCTAAAAATGAAAACATCAAAATAAATTGGCAAAAGAACTTAAATATTACACGACCTATTACAAAATTCTCCAAAGTTTGCAGTCTACACTTTGATCTTTTAATACTCCAAATTCTCTCCGTTTGTTAAAAAAAGACGCTATCCCAATTCCTGCCGTGGTGAGAAAATTTTTGTAATTGATTTGTAGTTTTAGTAGTAGTGCTGATAAAAAGTAGCCAAGTCATATATTCTTATACCATGGTTTCACATACGATTCCTTAGTATTGTATACAGTTTGCTTTATATTGGTGTACATAGTTTAAACCATCACTCGTTTCAGTTAGAATTTGAAACACAAGGAAAACGATAGTGTAAAAAATATAGGATATAGGCAACTACCTACATGCAATTCAAATGTGAACTTGTAAATAATTATTATAATTGCTGCAATATGTTTATGATTTTGATCACATTGCCTCCCTGTCAATTAACCGAATCGATACTATTATAAGTTACGAACTAAAGTGCATTTTAATTTGTAAGTAAGTTTGTTGGTGTTTGTTACTTAACGCGTCAATAGAGCTAGGGATCATCATGACTCGCAAGATGCAGGTAAAATAGGACCGCAAAAGAGACTGCTCCCGATTTAATAATAATAATAATAATCATTTGTTTACACTTAATAACTAGGTACAGATTGTGGCGGACACAAGCGCGCACGGTGTGGCGCCGTGCCCCTGGGTGGGTGGACGGCTCGCGGTTCTCGTCTTGAGAAAGACGTCTGCGCCGGTGCGAACCGTCCCTACGTCGCGAAACTTAAACTTGTGTGCGAGATGCCTTGAGGAGGCCTAATCGTAAGAGATGCCTAGATAGGGTACTAAGTCTATTGTGGGTTGAAAGCGAAACCAATGGTGTTGAGTGAAGGAAACTATGAAACGAGGAACGGTACCACTATCTAACACCCCCTACGCTCGCGACCCCAGTCCAGGTTCACAGCAGCTGCCCGCGGTGCGGCTTCTTGTCAGCCCCTCGATGTCGCCGCGGTGCTCACTTCTTCGAGCAATCTGCAGGCTGGAATCCTTCTTGGCTGGGGTCTTGAGGGCACTTCTTCTTTCTTGATTTAGACGTCGGCTGGAACTACTACATAACATTCGACCGATCTTCAACCGCGGCACTGGAATTTATCGTTACCGCAAAGAGAGCCCCATTAAATTCTCTACATTTTGAAGCAATTTCATTATGAGTGGCACCATTTCCCGTCCATATCTTTATTGATCTTAAAGTTACACACATAATATTTACACCATTAGAAAGCCCTTACAAAACTCTATTTATACATATAAAATTTACACAGATCAACCAAGGACTTTAGACACAATCAGCAAAAAATGGTGAATATTTACACAAAACGCAACTTTCATCATACATTTTCGTTAATTACAAACTAACTACGGTCGTGATCCGCGAGTATCATACCATTCTAATTAGATCTCTTCACGCAGCATCTGTTTCACTAATGATACTCGCGAAACGTGTACGAAAATGATACATTCTATTAGTTTGTTACGCGCACTCACTTTCACTAATTGAACTCGAACAAGGCATGCGTCGCTGCCTTCACTGTTCATATTAGTTCTTTCATACATTGTCCACATGTCAGTGCATGCATCGCCGACATCCTCCCCCTCGTGCGAAAGCACATCTCCTGACTCGGCGATGTGCAGTCTACAGGAGCGGGCGACGGCTGCCTCTGTTGTTTGTGACCGTCCTCATCGGTCTGCTGTCACCCGGCGCCTGTCCCGCCGTCCCGTTGCAAGGCGTCTCGCAAACGGGCGTGCTCTCGAAGTGGTGAGGGCTACCGCTCGGCAGCCCTGCGCAGCGCGATGTCTTGGTGCGGAGCGCCCTGTCGACCGTGAGGTGGCCGACAGACGCTCTCTCGTAGTGGTGAGGACCGTCGCCTGGCGGCCCCACGCAGCGCAATGATGCGGTGCGGAGCGCCCCGTCGACCGTGAGGTGGCCGACAGACGCTCCCTCGTAGTGGTGAGGACCGCCGCCTGGCGGCCCCACGCAACGCGATGATGCGGTGCGGAGCGCCCTGTCGACCGTGAGGTGGCCGACAGACGCTCCCTCGTAGTGGTGAGGACCGCCGCCTGGCGGCCCCACGCAGCGCGATGATGCGGTGCGGAGCGCCCTGTCGACCGTGAGGTGGCCGACAGACGCTCCCTCGTAGTGGTGAGGGCCGCCGCCTGGCGGCCTCACGCAGCGCGATGATGCGGTGCGGAGCGCCCTGTCGACCGTGAGGTGGCCGACAGACGCTCCCTCGTAGTGGTGAGGACCGCCGCCTGGCGGCCCCACGCGGTGCGATGACTCGGAGCTTCGCGTCTCGTGGGGAGATGCGCCGCCGCTGCAGTGGTCGCTCTCGTGCGACCCGACGTCCGGCGCCTTAGCGCCTCTCGGCGCTCCGGAGTTGCGTGGCTCGTCTGTAGTTGGCTGCCCCTCTTCGTTGCGACAGTCGTTGTTGAGCGCCTCGGCGCTACTGAGCGCGTCTGCAAGCGCCTTGTCGTCTTGCCTTGGTACTAGCAGCACCGTCTTGGAGCTCGGTCGCTTCAGGACTCCACCGTTGGTACGCACTTCTACAATGCGTGTGCGCCCATCAGGACCTGGATAGGTCGCCACGACCTCTCCTCGCGGCCATGTATTTCTCGGTAGAGTGGAGTCTACTATGAGGACGACATCCCCACATCGCAGGTCTCGAGACGCGTCGCTCTGGTTCAATTTCCTGGGGATTAGAGTTGGTAAGTACTCTCTTACCCACCTACTCCAGAAGTGGTCGGCGAGTCGTTGCGCCGCTCTCCACGCCCGCCGCCCCTTGATCTCGTCGTCGTTGAAGACGCCTATACGAGGCGCGCCGCAGGACCTCCCGATGAGGAAGTGGTTCGGAGTGAGCGCCTCTTCTTCGTCCATGACGGCTTCGACGAGTGGTCTGGAGTTGACGATGTGCTCGGCTTCCAATAATAGCGTGTGGAGTACCTCTTCTTTCGGGTGCCTTTCCTTGAGCGTTATGGCCAACGCTGTCTTGATCGACCTAACTAGTCGCTCCCAGGCACCTCCCATGTTCGGCGCGCCTGGTGGTATAAACTTCCAACGCACGCCTATTTTCTCAGCTTCTCTTACGGCGTCATCTTGCTTCAATTCTGTAAGGGCGTCTTGTAGATCCTTGTTGGCTTTCACGAAGTTGGTTCCGTTGTCGCTGAAGATGACTTTGGGCGATCCTCGTCTCGCTGCCATCCGTCGTAGTGCCAGGATCATTGAGTCGGCCGACAGGGATGCTGCCAACTCAACATGCACTGCCCTTGTAGTGAGGCATGTGAACAGTGCGCCCCACCTTTTCTCGTGTCGTCGTCCCACGGTGACGCTCATCGGGCCGAAGTAGTCGACCGCCGTACAAGTGAATGGTGGCTCGTTTTTCCGTAGGCGCTCTCTCGGTAGATTGCCTGTAGGCGGTGTCTGTGGCGTGCTCTTGTGGACGCGACACCACTGACATTCATGCGCCGTTGCTCTGACTGCTGCCCGCAGTCCCAGGATCCATAAACGCTGCCTCACCTCATTCATCACCGTAGCGTGGTTACCGTGGTTAAACTTCTCGTGATAGTGTTTGACTATCAACCTCGCGACCGGGTGCTTGCTATCCAATAGTACCGGTCGTTTGAAGCTCTGCTGGACATCTGCAGCCGCATCGATTCTTCCTCGAAGTCGCAGTAGGTCGTCCTCTAGGACAACGTCTAAATTCTTCAACTTACTCGATCGGTCCAGCGCCTTGCCTTTTCCAATAGCGTTCAGCTCCTCTCGAAAGCTCTCACGTTGGCTGCCTTGTAGTAGCAGCTCCTCTGCTCGTGCCAGATGAGCGGGATCGAGCGGTGACAGTCTTCTCTCTGGCGCCGCTTGCGGGGTCGGAGCCTGCTTTGATGACGCCTTCTTGTTTATTACCTTCCAAGTGGGATCTTTCTTTAGTTCCTTCTTAGTGAGGTGTACCGATGCTTTCTTGGGCCTGATCAAGTCGATGAATTGAAGGACTCGAGCTGTCGTTCGCAGCAGCCGGTTCCAACTGGAGAATCTCGTCCAGTCTGGTGTCGAAACTTGCTCGTTCATACGCAGAGAAGCGAGAGTATTTGTACTCACCCGCTCCTCGTCTCGGTCGGCGCTTGAGTTCTGACGACACGGCTTGCGCTCCTGTTCCGTACGGTCTCGGTGCTCGGGGTCGTTCGCATCTCGTCTGGCCGGCTTAGGCCATCGCTCTTCGTCTTCTGTCAGGAACTCAGGCCCGGTGAACCACCTGTGGTCTCCGTTGAAGTCCTTCGGGATGCCGCGTGTCGCATCATCTGCAGGGTTCTGCGCTGTCGGAACCCAACGCCATTGTTGCGGTTTAGTCGTGTCCTCGATCTCGGCGAGACGGTGTGCGACGAAAGTTTTAAAACTCCTCGGGTCGGCTTTGATCCAAGACAGTACAGTGCTTGAATCGCTCCAATAAAACTTACGCGTCGGCTTGATGTCCAACTCCGTCTCGACTGTATGCGCCATCCGTGTCCCGAGCAGCGCAGCTTGTAGCTCCAGGCGTGGAATAGATACCGGCTTCAACGGCGCCACCCGTGCTTTGCCCGCTAATAGTGAAACTTTGTACCTTCCTTGTTGATCCCGCTGTCGCCAGTAGACAGCGCAAGCGTACGCAGTCTCGCTGGCGTCGGTGAAGACGTGTAGCTCCCCCTCGGTACCGGAGTGTGTAGCGCACCGCGGCACGCGCAGCTCTCGCAGGATCTGCAGGCTCTCGAGGTAGTCTCTCCACGCCGCCTCGTTCTCTGGGACGATGACTTCGTCCCAGCCGACGCCGCTCCTCCAGATATCTTGTAACAGCTTTTTGCCCTGGATCAGCACCGGGCACGCCAAGCCCAACGGGTCGAAGGTAGACATCACGGCGCTGGTCACTTCTCTCTTGGTCGGGACGCTTTGTCTAGTGACAACATTCTGCACGTTCCGAAGGCAAGTTCTGAAACCAATTTCATCGCTTTGAGTGAACCAGCGCAAACCCAAAGTTTTCTCTTCGTTGCTCCCCAGGTCGACCTCTTCCTTGGTCTCTTCCTGGGTGAGCGCTGCGGTAACCTCTGGCTGGTTGGACGCCCAGCCTCGCAGCTCAAAGCACGCTCTCTTGTGCACCGTGTCTACCTCGCGTGCGACTTGGATGGCTCGTTCCGTAGTCTCGAAACTGTGGAGATAATCATCCATATAATGATTGCGTTCAATAGCTCTTACCGCGTCCGGATATTCATGTGCAAACTCTGTTGCGTTCATGTTCTTGACGTAGATTGCGGTGCTGGGTGAACACGCGGCGCCGAAGATGACTGATGTCATCCGATACTCCTTCGGCGCTCCGGTGCGTCTGTCTCCTCTCCACAGAAACCGCAGGCTATCGCGATCCTCTTCCCGGATCTTTATCTGTAAGAACATCTCCTTAATATCCGCCACCACAGCAATCGGATGTTGGCGGAATCTCATCAGTACTCCTAACAGCGATTGAAGTAGGTCCGGACCCGGTAGCAGCGCGTCGTTGAGACTCTTCCCCTCGTACTTAGCCGCAGCGTCGAACACGAGGCGCAGCTTCTTCTTAGTTGGATGAACAACAGCAAAATGAGGTAAGTACCACTTACGGTTCGAAGAGCTGTGATGCTGTACCTCCTCGGCGTAACCCTTATCCAGCAGGTTCTGGATCTGTGCCTTGTATTCATCCTTCAGCTGCTCGTTCTTGTCCAACTTTCGTTCTATAGTCTTGAGACGCCTCTCTGTAGACTCAAAGTTATCGGGCATCGTTTCTTGGTCGCTTTTCCACAAAAGCCCGGACTCATAGCGACCACCTTCAATTCTCCTGGACGTTTTCTTCAGGATTTCCAACGCTTTTCCGTCAGCGTCGGTACTCGGCAGGCGAGGTTGCACACCCAAAGATTCGATGGCGAAATGTTCCTTGATGAGCCGCTCGATATCTTCCTCGCTCGACGTACCATGCATTTGAGCGTGCGTACAAGTAGCAAAATTTACTCGCCTTGTAGCTGCTCCTCCGTTGGTGCCGTGTAGCACCCATCCAAGCTGCGTGAGGGACGCGACAGGTTGATGTTTCCTGCCTCTCCTTGTGGCTCTCGAGACGATGAGCTCCCAGTTGTCTTGACCAATGGGCAGCTTCGGGGGTTCGTCCTCGTAGTGAAGCTGATCGGCAAGCCGTCTCAAGTGCGGATATTCAATAATAAATTTATAGTCAATACCTTGCGGAGTTAACTTTAGTCCCTGGATTGTGCGGACGCCCTCGATGGTCCGCTTCGCAGCTTGGTAGACTCCTTTGATTTTCATGGCGATCTTCATGGAGTCCCTCTCGACGATGTTCCCTCCGCCGACAGTCTCGATACGGAGTGTCTCGTTCGGTCCGCTGAGCCCGATCTGTCTTGCCACCGAAGCGTCTAGAAGGGTTATGGTCGAACCCTCGTCCAGCAGTGCCAGCACCCTGGCTTTCCCGCCAGGGCCGTAGAGCTCCACCGGCACCATCTTCAGGTAGGCGCGCGCTGTCTGGGCTGCGTTCACCGGGACCGCGTTGTTGGTGGCCGCTTCTGTCTCGGCCTCGGGTTTCCGTTGCTTTTCTGAGTGCAACAGAATGTGGTGCTTGCGTCTGCAGCTCCTGCACGGTGGGCGTTTACAAGTATCATTACGATGTCGACTTTGTAGGCACTTAAAACACATGCGGTACTTACGCGCCATTTCCCACCGCTGTTCGATCGACGCTTGAAGGAATTTCTTACATTCGCGCAAGTAGTGTGCCTCCTCGCAGTGCGGGCACTTTACTGGCTGTTGAGTTTGCTTCTGTTGCGGGTGCTCAGCAGGTTGATCGGCCGCGCTGTGCGCGGCTTGCCGCGGAATTCTCCTCGCGGCGGCTGGTCCCGCTTCTTGCAGTGCGTACGGCCCGCAGCGGTCCGCCTCCCGTTCCAGGAACCTGCTTAGTAACACAAGGTCCGCGTCTTCCCGGTCCGCCGCGTAATCAAACCATCGGTAACGCAAAACAGCAGGCATTTTATCTACGATAATCTTTATCATTTCAGGCGAATGCAAGTACTGAGGCCTCTTCAGGCCTTTAATAGTAGCGACAGTGTTACTCACGTGGCTGGCAAATATACAGACTTCCTTGGCACCTTCTGTGATCCTGGGCAGCTGGCGCAGCTTGTCGAGCTCGGCGAGGACAAGCGCCTCCGGGCGCCCGAAACGTCTGCGTAACGCTTCCATCACTTCACTCGCTTTCACGTCGGAGTACAACAGGCTTTTGATCGCTTCTCGTGCCGAGCCTCTCACTGCGCGTCGCAGTCGCGCCAAGTTCTGTACACTGTTAAACAAAGGAGCACTGTCTTCATACACTGTTTTAAATGCCAGCCACTCACCACTATTTCCGTCGAAGGCAGGCAGCTCGTGCAGGTAGGCGGGCGGCGGTGCCGCCGGCCTTGCAGAATGTTCGATTGCGCGCAGTATTGCGCCCGCGAGGTCCACCGGCTCTCCTTTGACGTCCGCTGGAGTCGTCTGCTCCTTTGGTGCAGCGCCTTGTTCCCGGGTCGACTGCACCCAACTCTGGACATCTTCCTCGTTGTTGGCCGGGTCCTCGATGATGGAGTCTCCATCCTCTTCTTCGCTCGCCTCAAGCTGCAGCAGCTCCAGCTGCACCTTGGCGAGATGTGTGGCCGCCTTTGCTTCCTCGACCACCCTTCGTGAGTGCTCTGCACGCGCCTCCAGCAGGCGGCGCAGCTTGGCCGCGTCCAAAGTCTTCGACGCAGCACGCAGAGTCTTCGTTGGTTGCTCGACGGCGGGCCCCGCAGTGCCGGACGGGCAGCGCCCTCGGGTCCGGTCCTCCTCTGTGATGCGGGTCGCTGTCGAACTTCCCGTTGTCGCGTCGCTCGATGTACCGGTAGTCGCGCCCGCGGGCGCGGCCTCGGTCGGTGCGACGGTGCTCGATGTAGTAGTGGCCGGTGTGGTGGCGGCCGGCAGCACGTCGCCACGTGTGTGCGGCGGCTGCGCGGCGTCACCCGGGCCGGGCGGCGACGGGGGCGGACTTTGCCCTCGTGCCCGGCGTTGTCCCTCGTTGCTCCTGGTGACTGGCATCTCGACGTAGCTTCGCGACGTCTTCAAATCCGGCTCGAAGGACCAGCTGTGGCGGACACAAGCGCGCACGGTGTGGCGCCGTGCCCCTGGGTGGGTGGACGGCTCGCGGTTCTCGTCTTGAGAAAGACGTCTGCGCCGGTGCGAACCGTCCCTACGTCGCGAAACTTAAACTTGTGTGCGAGATGCCTTGAGGAGGCCTAATCGTAAGAGATGCCTAGATAGGGTACTAAGTCTATTGTGGGTTGAAAGCGAAACCAATGGTGTTGAGTGAAGGAAACTATGAAACGAGGAACGGTACCACTATCTAACACCCCCTACGCTCGCGACCCCAGTCCAGGTTCACAGCAGCTGCCCGCGGTGCGGCTTCTTGTCAGCCCCTCGATGTCGCCGCGGTGCTCACTTCTTCGAGCAATCTGCAGGCTGGAATCCTTCTTGGCTGGGGTCTTGAGGGCACTTCTTCTTTCTTGATTTAGACGTCGGCTGGAACTACTACATAACATTCGACCGATCTTCAACCGCGGCACTGGAATTTATCGTTACCGCAAAGAGAGCCCCATTAAATTCTCTACATTTTGAAGCAATTTCATTATGAGTGGCACCATTTCCCGTCCATATCTTTATTGATCTTAAAGTTACACACATAATATTTACACCATTAGAAAGCCCTTACAAAACTCTATTTATACATATAAAATTTACACAGATCAACCAAGGACTTTAGACACAATCAGCAAAAAATGGTGAATATTTACACAAAACGCAACTTTCATCATACATTTTCGTTAATTACAAACTAACTACGGTCGTGATCCGCGAGTATCATACCATTCTAATTAGATCTCTTCACGCAGCATCTGTTTCACTAATGATACTCGCGAAACGTGTACGAAAATGATACATTCTATTAGTTTGTTACGCGCACTCACTTTCACTAATTGAACTCGAACAAGGCATGCGTCGCTGCCTTCACTGTTCATATTAGTTCTTTCATACATTGTCCACATGTCAGTGCATGCATCGCCGACACAGATCTTAATGCTATGTAGGTACCTGCTTAAAGTAGGACAAGTACAATATTTAACTAATATAATATAAGTACAATAATACTACATAGACATTAAGCACTGGGTGCACTACATTGCACACTAAGTCGAAACTTGTGTCGTGCAACGTAGGCTCTTTCCATTCATGCATAGTATGAAATAAAATAAAAAAAAACACAACAAGATAACTTAAATACACATTTATGATAATTTGTTTTATTATCCAAGACATCTCAAAACAAATACAAATAAAAGCACATCTGCACAAAATTCATGACATTACATTAAGTACATCAAATTCTAAGATCTTTTCAAGTGTCTACATATTATTATGTTCCTTCCAAGGTATTTTATTTTTGTTTTTTTTGTGGGTATACCTATCCTATGATAACGCGGTACGCGTATTGTGTGTACCTATACAATGTGTTATGATTGGGGCCTGCATTTCAAAACTAAATTGTCCGGTAAACATGCGTGGTATTGCAAGTTAATGTTGCGCACGCACCTTGTATAATATATGAGGACACATGCTAATAATAATGTAAAAGTAATTCATCCCGACCCGATCATATTTTCGGCAAGCGTTTCGCGCGCTGAAAAGGAGCTGATAAACTCGTGGCATGCGCCGGATTTGGTAAGAAGATGAATTGGTATATCCTAATTATATAATTTATTGTCAGGCCCTTATCTCTTCCCACGCAAGCCGTAACGCCTGGCGTAAATCTTTGCGACAGGTGCTGCGGGTCCCACATAAACGATCAAAACACTAAACTTGTTCGGTATTGGGATTTGATGTAAAAAAAATATACAAAGTTTTTTTCTTAATTTCAACGGGATAAGGAATAATCAGGAAAATTGTAGTTTCCATTGCGTGCCGGTAAGATTCGTTGTAATCGTCGATTGAAGACAACTGTTGTTATAAGAATGACTGTTGTTGTAAGATTATGCAGTTTCTTTATTGACGTAGGACGTCAATTTAGGAGCCTGTTTGCCTCCAAATCTGATAAAAATACCTCAATCTATACTAATTACGTCACGCATGAGCATGTTTCTAAATTAAACAAAATTAATGATAATATCAACATTTAAACACTAACACAACACAAAAGTGTATAACTTGTAAGTCACAAATTATACAAACCTTTCACTTTTTTTAATAGCCTATCCACTTCACTTCAGGGCAAAGGTTTCCCCAACGCCCACGCCCAGGAAAAGCACTCAAAAGATCAAAATACTTAGTTTAAAGCTAATTTTAAGACTTCAAAGTAGGCACAGATTTGCTAATGAAGGATGAATAAAATTATTATAACTTGTGCAATTATTTTAAAATAAAAATCTTAAAAGTCCATGCAAAACACAAGCCAAAACCCGGACAGTGACTTCTACATGCGCCGACCTCACCTGTTACCACGCACTATACCTACTGATGAAGCCCTATTTCACCATCGTACGAGTAGAGGTACGGCAAAGAGGCACCGTTATACAGTTGAAGTTCCAAAGACTCGCACCAAGCGTTTTGCTTCGACTTTCATCGTGTGAACAGCCCAACTGTGGAACTCCTTGCCCGAATCTCTATTCCCCTTGAACTATAATTGGTCGGTCTTCAAGTCGAGAGTAAACCGGTTTCTTCTAGGTAAGCGCGCTAGATCGTACATTGTAACGTTGCTTAACATCAGGCAAGTTGTAGTCAAGCGTAAGCCTATCTCATATAAAAAAGACCTTCATGTCCACAATAATCCGATTAAAATAAAAATATTCACTAACAACGTTTTTTACGCAATGCCCACAAGTAAATCATTCTATTCCATGTCTACAATATAAAACGCTGAGACAATAAAATAGTTTGTGATTCAAACTATTTTTAACCGACTTCAAAAAAGGCTAATGTGTTCTGCGCGAATTTCGAAAGAAGTTCGTTAATTACGCTGTAACCCTGTATATTTTTTATTACGACCAGCCGCAGCCGGCGCTCGAGCGCGCCGTCTGGTGGACGGAACATGTACTACGACATAAGAACTCCAAGCACCTCCTCGGGCGCGCCGCGCAGACATCTTACAGAGAATACATCATGTTAGACTTCTTTATTGCACTGGCAATAGAGGTCACAGTCGCAGCAAGCCTCGCTGCAGCAGCACTCGTATATCTCGTCAAATTGTTGAGCGGAACCTCGCGGGTAAAAGTTAAGAAGCATTGATTGCTTTTCGAAATAGTCAAAATATGTTTAAATTATTATTGATTGGATAAAAAATGTGTACCTATACCTACAATATACTTCATTTAAAACACCTCGTCTACCATTATACTTGTCTACCTGGAAGAGATAGCTCTTAGCGATAAGGTCAGTTAAGACACCAGACTTAAATTTTCATATTTTATGAAAATTTCTGTATTGTGGTGGTTTTTTTTTAATAAAGTGTAGGTATATCTATCTATCGGGGTATATCTATCTATCGGGGTATATCTATGGGTTCGATTCCCGCATGACACAAGTATTTATGCATTTTAAAAATGTATAATTACTTGTGTTGAGTCTGGTCGTTTGTATGTATAATAAGTATGTATTTACAAAAGAAAAGTATATAAGTATTATATCCGTTATCTAGTACCCACGACACAAGCGTTTGCTTAGTGTGGGGCTAGATGGCGCTGTGTGCAATGTCCCGGAATATTTATTATTATTATTATTATTATATCTATTTACATACTGTCTGTCTAATTAGTATGTGATAATTGCTAGGAATAAATAAAAAAGTTCTTTACACAATTCCTGTTTTTTATTTTACGCAACATATAACGCTCTAGACACTCATAAAACTTTTATAGACGTTGAGTAAAGAGATAGTAATTAATAAAATTCATTGAAACACAACCACAATTATTATAATTAACAACTAATATGAGATTGAAACCACTCAACTTAGATATTAAAATATGAATAAGAGAACCCAATAAATAGTATTATCATTAGGTACCAGCAACGACATTAATAATACTTAATGGACCGGCCTTTTTTTTTTTTTTTTTTTGTGCCAGGGGGAAATCTTCTTAGATCCCCGACCATGGGAATATGGTCAGGGTATGTGAGATTCTTACTCACTAAAACCCCCTCTAACCCATCCCTTGTGCTTTGTTCTAGAGGCTCTGGGACTTCTGCAGGGAATACAACCAGAAAACCACCAGCACATCGTAATTGAAAACACTTCTCTGGGTTTCTCTTCCAGGCTTACAGTGTCTGGCACTGCTTTCACCTCTGGGCTCGCTTGTATCTTGGTGACCATATCCCTTAGGACCTAAGGACTTTGGCTTATCAGTCTACCAGCGAAGCCCTGGCTCCTCCTTTTAGTCGGCTCTTACGACAGGCAGGGGCTACCGGAACAGTATTCTATTCTACCCCGGTTCCAGGGTCAAGGGGGCAATCTCCTTCACCACCCTCTTGTCGTCTCATTGAAGCATTGTTAGCTCTATCTCTTTCTCGACCGGCAATTTCTTTTTTCGAAATCACTTCGTCACAGAACTCTACCACTGCTTTCCAGGCTGATTTATCTGCCAACATTTTCACTATTAGTGTGCTCGGAGTCAAGTCTTGTCCAGTAACACTTACCAGAGCTTGTCGTTCCATCCTCCATGCTGGGCATTCCTCCAGAGTATGTTGCGCGCAATCCGCAGCCACCTCACAATGTTGACAAAGAGAGGTGGTCGCTCGCTTTATTTTATGTAGAAATGCACCAAAACATCCGTGTCCAGTCAGAATCTGAGTGAAATGAAACGTGACTCGCTCTTTTCTGCCTAACCATGAGTGAAAACTCGGCAGAATAGCTTCTACTGCCCTCTGTTGTGAGACCTGTGGCACGACTAGACTCTGCCGCCATCTTTCTAGGGCATTATCGTTTTCATCTTTGCGCATCTGTGACCAAGAAAGAGGATCGCTGTCTCCTTGATGCATCCGCTGGTATATACGAGCATCCATATCTGCAAGGATATCCATAGGAGGAAATCTTGCAATGAGTGTTGCTGCCTCAAAAGAGATGGTGCGATATCCCCTTGCTATTCTGATAGCCACCAATCTTTGAACACTCCTAAGTTTGGCTTGGTTGCGTTTAATTTGCAGCCTTGATGACCATACTGGGGCACCGTAGAGGGCCATAGACCGTATCACACCTGCGTATAACCGACGAACTTCCTCGTTTGGTCCTCCAAGATTTGGAAGCAGCCTTTGCAATGCACCTGCTACTTTTTTGATTCGGGGGACAATGCGCGTAAAGTGTTCATCGAATCTCCAGTGGCTATCCAGGGTAAGTCCAAGATATTTTAGAAATTTCCCAACCTCCACTTCAGTATCTCCGACTCTTATCACGGCTGTACCAGGGTCATTTCCTCGCCTATGCTTGTGGAACCACAGTGCTTCTGTTTTATGAGGAGCCGTCTGGAGACCCATCGCGTGGATGTGGCCAACGACACTCACTACTCCAGTCTCGGCGAGTTGAAGTGTCTCGCTAAAGGTTTGCCCTTCGGCTAATACCAAGGTATCGTCACAATAACAAACCAAGTTAACACCTTTGGGCAGCTCCTTTCTGAGAACCGTGTCGTAGGCCAGGTTCCAAAGAAGAGGACCCAGAACAGACCCCTGCGGTACCCCGCAGAACATTTCTCTAGTGTGAAGGACACCGTCTTTGCCAATATACTGTATGGATCTGTCCTTGAAATATTCTTCCACGATTTGTCGCAAGTAAGTAGGAATATCGTGATACACGAGCGCTTCCTGTATTGTGTGCCATGGGAGTGAATTGAAAGCGTTCACGATATCAAGACTCACTGCAATTGATTTCCTTCCCTTTGCCGTTGCATTTTCACACAGCTCACGTACGCGTAGAATTGCGTCTACTGTTGATCTACCACGTCTGAATCCAAATTGGTGCTCAGAAATGTTTGGCCCTTTTTGTTGTAAGTGCCTAGTGATGCGACCAGCTATTACCCTTTCGAATAACTTTCCGGATTCATCCAAAAGGCAAATGGGGCGGTAGGCAGAGGGAGAGTCTGCAGGCCTTCCTGCTTTCTTCAGTAGCACCAATTTAGCTTTTTTCCAATTTTTTGGGAAGACAGCGTTACGGAGACAACTCGTAAACAATGCTTTAAGTCTGTCCCTGAGTTTAACAGAGAGCGCAATTCCCAAAACTTTGCCCGAAATTCCATCTGGCCCTGGGGCCGTATTACGTGATTTCAGTTTCTTGATGGCAATACTGAGCTCATCGTCCGACACTTCATACTCGTTTGACCACTCCACAATTTCGTTTTGGACAGTAGTTGGAACTCTATTAACATCTTTAGGGAAGAGAGCATCGACCACCGTTTTGACAAAAGTTATGTCTAATGTCTCAGTTAGGGGAGGCACCCATGGGCGTAGCTTTCCTAGGACGGTTTTATAGGGCCTTCCCCAGGGGTCTCTGTTTAGGCTATCGAGCAACTCTATATGAGATCGAGTTCGTGCTTCGCTCATCGAAATGGACCGGCCTAGGCGAGCAAAAAGTATAAGCATGTACTTTTTACAAAAAGTGAGAGACGTCTCTCACTTGGTACTTCATTCTGTGTTTGGCCAATTTCACTTGATTTTGACATGATTTTGACTAATAAAATGTTTGTATTGTTTTCTCATTTTCTCTTGCAACTTTTTGTAGTGCCTATCTCGTTTTAACAATTATGCTACGATGTTTACTTAGAACTTCGTAACATGTAAATCTAACAGATGTCGACTTATATTTTTGGATGAGTACTGAGAAGGCCAGTCCATTTAGGTATTATTAATGTCGTTGGGTACCAGACATGATCTGTATGGTTGTATATAAATTGGTTGATTTGTATTTAATATCCACCATCAAGCTAGGATTATATTGTATTTAATATCCACCATCAAGCTAGGATTATATAGCTCGATGACCTTATTTTTTTCAATAAAGATGCAGATATTTATTCCGATTGATTGAGATCTGTGATTGGTTCTTCAACTGTTCAAAAGAAGCTAAAATGAATTTATTAATCAAGTAAAGTTGTAAATTAGTTTCTATTTCATATTTCTATGATAAATACACATTTCTGGGTAATTCTGGGTACACTTATATAGATAAATACATAACTTTGCTTACATATAGCTGACTTGAAATATTTTCTAAATAAAATAGGTTGGTATTTCATATTATATAAAAAAATAGTGTGCCAAGTATTCAATACTTCTCGAACAATCAGAGAAAATATTTATTAAAGCTTCATAACTCAGGTTTCTAAAACCTGAAAATATCTTGTATACTGAATACTTGGCTAGTGAAAATGGACTCGGACATTATTCAAATAAATTCGATATTTTTAAGGTTACATAATGTTGTTTGTAACTTCCAATTTGGTTTAAGGACTCTGGGAGACATATTATGAGGTTTGAAATACTCCACATTCACATTACTTAATATATTTGCTTCAGCACAATCACATTACTGAAACATTATCTGATTCTGACTGTGATTTGATAGTTTAGTGAGAGATTCATATTTTGGTTGTAATTTGTCTGCCAAGAGATTCACGATTCAGTTTACTAGCTATACTTTATATGCTGTATTCAACCCAGCTTGTATAATACTATGACGGTAGATGTATAACTCACCAGTTAGTTAAAAATACTGGCCATCTTCTCATAGACAGTTTGGTCAGCGTAAGCTATGACTCCACCAGAGTTGCGGTACTCCTTAGTTTGTGAGTCTTCAGGGTCGTTGTATGTGATGGGTGTTTTTGTGGTGTATTTGATGACGTCACCGCCCTTAGCGCGCAGGATAGCGTGCGGAGCGCACGTGTCCCAACGATATGTGGTGCCTTGCGATACTATGTAGGCTGCTGCTTCACCTGTAAAACAATATGTAAGCAAGGTTTACAAACTGTTCTCATGTACATGACAGTGAGGCAATATTATAGTTTGAATTATAATTATGCTCTTATAATATTTTTTGCTATTGGGACAAAAGTTCACAAGTATTTATGAGCTAGTTAAGCATTACATGGACAAAATACAACAGTTTATACTAGTTTTCAGCACCAAGTTGAGAAGGCAACTATTTTCAGGCTTAAACTTTTATTGGAAAATCAGTGAAAATAATCATGACCGGCTGGACTCGAACCTGCGTATTTCTGCTACCGTCAGAACACCTAAACCGCTAGGTTACGGTCTTTTAACTGCCAGTTGCGAAAATCCACTAATTTTCAAACACTTCAGAATAATAAGTGGCTAATGATTTTCAGGCTGTTTCAAAACACTTAAATGCCATCACAATTCTTAATCAAGGCCACTTTAAGCTTGACTGCAGGTCGAAGAACAATAACTAAACTTATTATATGTAGAATAAAGAAATTTTTACCCAATGCAACTTTCAGCAGTTTATGCCCAGCACCAGGGGTAGCCTCCATCTCCCATCCTAAACCTTTGATCTTGTCAATAACTGCTGGCTTCTCCACAGCACTCATGAGAATGTAATTGCTGTTCACTTCAGCAGTATTTGCAGTAGAACTGTATTTATTCACTCCTTTATAACTGATGCCCCAAACAATGCGGCCTTTTCCACTGGAAACGGATAATATTTACTATCAGAATAATATAATATACATGTACGTGAAATTATTTCAAAATGTGAACATACATATTTAACTTGTATGGATTAACTTTTTATGGTAAAAGCCATAAAAAAAGAAAAGTTAATAAAATGAAGAAAGTAAAAAGCCATCCACTAAGTATAAAAACCATAATAACTAGTAACAGTTATTGGTGTTTCTTATCACAACAATAATGAACATAAACTTAATCAAATAAATAACAAAATAGAACACTTCAAAACTTATAACTGCACCATATTTAATTTTCATTCAAATTTCAAATTTAAATTCAAAATGATTTATTTCGGACTACAATTGATTGATTGATCCATATTTTGTTAGTAACATATAACTATTCTTACAGGCTAGGGTTAGTATAATTAACAAGTAGTTACATTATTTAATACACCATGTACTTAGGAGGCATTCTTGCGGAAGCATAGTCCGCACAAAATGTCTCAGTACAGACACATGTGGGTCTGCCGCTACAGCTTTCAAAAAGAAACTTCATTGAGTAACTTAAACAGTGACCTACGTAAATTTGAATATTTTTGTGATTCTACAGTAAACGATCAACAGTTATGTATCTATGAAATTCCACAATTCAAGCAATGGCTGGAAATGTTTTCAAGACATTCTTAAAAAGAAAAGAGAGTATTCAATTATTGACTAGATATAATGTCAACCTTCACCTAAATGAATAAGATGTCTTACTTGTCAAAGAAAGGTTGGTTAATGACTCCGGCGACAGGTTCCCCGGTAGACCTCAGGTATGCTCCAATGAGCACAGTGACACATGGGAGACCACGGCCAGCCTCTGCAGTGCCTTGCGCTCCAGCTATGAACTCGGCTGTGGCATCTGTGGGGAAAACGGAAATATATGTGATAAGACATTTTGTTAATGAAAGAGAAAAAAAAATGAGGGTAGATTTGGAATGTAGGTTGTTGTTAAGATAAATGTGTGAGAAAGTAGGTACATTATTATTTTTTGCTTGTTTTTCACAGTGACATCCGCAAAATGATGGTAACGTACAATCATTTTGCAGATTAAGTATAAGTAATAATTCATGAAGTTACTAATTGATAAAGTGTTTGCAAAGGCTTACATAATGCATAATTTCTGAAAATTACCAGGTATAAATAGTACTTAGTTGTTTGAAAGTTAAAGACAAAATATGCTTTAGATGAGTAAAGATTTTGCATACCTAGGTATTTACATACTTATAGTGAAATTAAGTTGTAGCACATATGTTACCTATGGGATCAATCCACACTCCTACTTCTGAGGGATTTATCTCGGGGATATCATCAGGCAGGCTTAATTCGAGGTCTATCTTGCAATGCACTGCCTCCGCCATGCGTGTGGCCGCATTAGGCGGTACCAGATAGTTGAGTAATTCGGCAGTTCTTTCCACGCTCTCCTGGACAGCTATATTCACTCCGCCTATCTCTGAACACTCCTCACCCCGCACTTTATCACTGAGTTCAGGAATTAAAGCACTTATTTCAGTTTTAGCTGATTCCTGAGCCAAAACATCGGCAATGGTTTTGAAATCTTTGTAGAATCGAGCGTTGGCTTCCACCTCGGCTTTTTCAGCGACGCACAATGCTTCCTTGGTAGAGTCGGAACAACACGCTCTAGCGATACAAGCAGCCCTTTCTGACGCTAAAACGAGAGCCTTTAATAAATCTGCCATGATTTGAGAGTAAATAACTATAGAAGACAAGCCGCGCCCAACAAAAATCGATAAACAAACAACAGCTGACTTTGACAGATCCTCTTTGGATGCAAGCAAGTGACATTGACCTTGACTTATCATAATTGAATCTACTTTTATTTACCTAACGCCTTCTTCCTTGCTTTCTTGATCTCAGATTAGAACATGAAGTACCTAGGTATGTAAGTACTGAAATGTAGCATTTTTTAGTAATTACTTAATTCTCGGATAAAATAGAGATACAACCCAATCTGCGAATAATTTGAAGATTTTAGATTTTTATTCCAAGGCTTGCTAAACTTTAACGCCTGCTCTATCAGGTATAGCAAGGTACCTTAGTTGCCTTTATCAAATACCTAGAATACCTAGATAAATATATAAATAACTATAAGGGTTAGAAAAGTAGGGTACCTAGTTTTTAATGGTATGTTAAAGGATGTTATTTCTATGTTTCGGTTTTTTGCAATCTGTTGTTAGCACTGGTAGGTACTACTACCTACTACCTAATAAGTTATTGTTATCTACCTTTTTTATACATAGAACTTGATCTACTTATATAAGTATAGATAGGTACTTACACACGAAATAACTTATCTTCGTTTTTACAGAAGTAATAGGTATTTTAAATAGGTAAGTATGTAAAAAACCTTGTGTTACCTACAGATAATTTTCAACCTTGGGTTTTCTTTACCTACCAATTAAATCTTTATAAAATGTTACTTTTATGTTTGTGGTTTATTGTTAGTCACTTCTGTAGATCAACAGATACAGATCCGCCGTTGTACGATTAAAAAAATGAGCATAATATTATATGGAATGATTTATCTATACCTATACAGTGTAGGTACCTAACTGGTGTATTTTTGGACGGATGCTAAAACGATGTTTATGAAATAAACGAGATCCGAAAGCAGTGCCACCTTTCTATATTTTGCTGCCTATAAGTTAACACGTAACACTTTTCAGTTTAAAACTGCTGCTACTTATTAAAATAATTTCATATTTGTGCAATCATGGTCAGAAATCAGACCAAGCGCATTCGAGGTCAATGTCAAAGTAGGTACTGCACCAATATTCGTGATCCGAAATGCATAGATCACAATCAGTGGCGAAAGTATTATTATTGGCACTTTAGCCTTCCTTGTCATAGGCCTGAATAAAAACGAGACTTAACTTGCATACTATAGCAGGTTGCATGTCTTTAAAATTAATTTCAAAGGACACATATTCCTATCAACATACATGCGTACCTCATAGTGTACAGGTAGGTGGGTACCTACCTATATCCTATATATACAGGTACAGGTATGTATATGTACTTATAGGCAATTTATTCCGAACTTTGGCCATATCTACTGTGTTTGCCAAATCCACGACAACATCCGTCCGAAGGAAAGGTGCATTATCCTTTAGCGGGGCTTTCCACACGCGTGTGGCAACCGTGTGACCTTGCACCACATTAATTTGTGGACAATTTGCGAAAGTGGTTTGGGTTCACAGTCGCACGACATGGAAAGTTGCGCAAGTAATACTTAGCCAAAATTATCTATAGAGTTTTAGCGCCCTGCGGTGCTACAATCTAGATGTAACCAAGTCCACCTCAGTGTGTGTACATTTTCAGTAAGTATGTTATACTTGATACTGTTATATAAAACCGAAAGAGCGACAACGAAGCAATGTCTTCTGATGGAGATGAGCGTATCATTATGATCGAGCGCTCGAGTTAGCGATATCGCTCGAAACTGTGGTCGGAGATAGTTGACTGATTTATTTTATTATATATTTATTGATTAAGTGTTAATGTATATTTGAAAGTATTCTGTCTGTTGCATGAAGCAAGTTCCGGGAGCAGCGGCGCCGGCGCAGCTAGCGCAGATACCGTGCATTTTGTCGGAAACGTAGGTAAGTAAATATGTATGTAGTTGTACATTTTTGACAAATGAAACCGAAGCTGTTCACTCGTCAAGCGAAACTATCCTCTGAAACTTGTCACTTGTCACCTTAGGAGACAATAGAAGGGTTGTTCTTGTTCTGACAGCTACTTTACAAAGTAAAAAGAAACTAGCTCATTGAGCAATTAGCTTTTAAATTCTACTTACTCGCCTACTTACTCTATGTTTCACAGTTCTAGAGGTACTTAGGTAGATAAGTCTCGTAAGTGATTTGAACTTCAATAGAGCCTTCGTTAGAACAAGAGATGTTAATATTCAGCAGTTAGCGGTAACGTTTATGTTGTTGTTACGCAGGGTTGTAATAAGTTTTATTTCGATTAGGTGCGTAGATTCATACTTCGATATTCGCAATGACGCACTCTTAAACCTTACAGACTGATTGAATTCAGTGATGGTAATTTGGGAAAAATCATTGTCATCTTTATTATATCATAATATTATCTCAAAATTTGGTCGACCGGATTAGACCAATGGATTAGATTGATCGTCCATAAACTTTAATTTATTTGCCCAGCTCCATACAATATTTTCTGGCAGGCTCATTTGAGATCCAGTTCCATTCCAACATACCTACAAACTTGATTAGTTTAAACTTAATTGAAGTAATTTATGTTAACATAATGCATAGATTCATTATTAAATAGGTGTACCAAACCTACGTGTCAAAGATAAGATAAGATAAGATAACATTCATAATTATTTAAATGAAAAATATTGATCTCCAATAAAGCCAAAGTTATATAAAATAGATATTATGTTAAGTTTAAAAAAAAAAAATAACATACATATAAGTAAAGTATAGTAGACTATTAGATGTAAGCAAATGAAGACACTGGCTGGCTAGATTGTCTCTTGCTGCGCCCCAATACCTCGGGGCAAATGCATTTTTTTTGAAAAATTGTATGTGTGCATGTATGAATAAATAAATACCCTACGGAGAGCGAAAGAGCCCGTCATAGAGGCGGCATTCCAGCGCTGAAATTTTGATTTAAATGAGACCTTCTTTTTCCTGCTAGCCCTACCAAACCAACGTTACTGAGTTCTCCTGCCTGTCATGCAAGATGCCTGTGACACACCAATGATAACTTTGATAACAATGGCGTGACCGTGCAAGTATTGTCTGAGACTAATTATGGACCACCTCTCAAGGTCCCAATTAATCAAGCCATACCGTGACAGATTCTTTTATAAAATAGCTTAGTTAGGTTTTTCATGGGAAAATCATGACAAATCGTTACATAATATTATTACTTAGTATATAAAAACTATCGTAGATACTTTATAGCACTTTGTTTTCTGACAGTCGGATATAGTAGCTGCGGTAACTTCAAAGACTGTATACATATATGCAGCCTTCGATGCAACGTAGATATTATCTACTAAACTATAGAGAATTTTCCCTAATTATACGTATGTGTGGGGGACTCACAACCCTCAGTAAAGAGTAAACACGAGTTAAGGAGAAAAATGAGGACTTAAGTAGAATAATATATTATACCGAAGGTTTTAGACATATTCATGTAAAGGTATCTATTTGTAACTATGTGTTAATAGGCAAGTACCCAACTACCCAAGAAATTTGTGGTTTTGTCAGAAACCAAACAGTAAGTATTTATTATGTACCATAACAATACGTGTTGAGATCTCACGTGACTTCCACAACTGCTTTTGCAATTTCATGTTTACTTTTACTTACTTACTAAGTTTTTTCTATGACTTGAAATATGTAGTTTCACATTTATGGATATATTGTGAAAATTCTTAGTGCCATAGATGATACGAAAAAATGTTATGAGCTTCTTCTTTTTCTTATCGAATGAGAGTCGCCAACTCTGGTGTCGAGAGTTTATCATCAACAAGGATATTATGAATCGAGAACGATTCATTATATCCTTGTTTGAGTAGCCTCAGAATTTTGATTATGGCTTGTTGATTGTTACAGTAATTTTTATTTTTTATTTATTGTCATAAGTTCACTAAACTAAAAATGTACTTATACTTACTTAAAATAATAATATAGCTAAAGTTACGGACGTACATTTCCTTCTAAAAGTGATGCTAACATACAATAATGTAATATATTATTATTACACATCAATAGGTAGGTTACAATGTTAAACATTGGGGCACTGATTTCATATAAACGTAACAAGTATACCATTATATTCAATTTTATTACGATTTGTGTGGTTTTATTGGTATCTGCTGTTAATTGAAGTTAAGCTAATGTCCACAGTCGTGAAATATAACTCACAATTTTGTGTTTTTTTTTCTAGTTTGCGCTAAATCACTGTTTTACTTCGAAATACAACCTTAAAATAAGTTTTATTGATGACACGTAAATTAGAAAATGAAATAAGTTATTGACCTACCTAGTTAGTCTAAGATTGTACCTATGCAAGTAAACCGCTGGTTTCTCACGTGGCAGCAAATATACAAACATACACAGAAATAAAGGTCCGATCATTAATCAGATCTCTCTTTGAGTAGTATTTCCTCATGAATGAGGGTTGTGACTCCCATTAACTGTTTATTATTTTGTAAACCACTTGTAATGAAATATCACATAACTGACAATAAATGAATCTGAATCTGAATCATTCTTATATACTTAACACAACTTGAAAATTGGTGTGGGGCCGGATTCGAACCCAGGTGCACCAGGATGAAAAGCCGACGCTTAAACCGCAGAGCCACACTCGCTTTTTCGTCAGATCTAGGTTTCACATTTATGCTATTAAAATAATGTTCCACTTTTGAAATGAAATGACCAAACTTCTACATTCTCGATTCCGATATTCGCAACAAAGCGGCTCGATTAGCGCACAGTAAACCCATATTGGGAGTCGATTCCACAACACTAAAGAAAAGATGTTGTCGAGAGCGTCTGAAATTGGAAGAGTATACGTAACTGACCGACATTTGATATTAAATTGCTTAAATGCGAACAAAAGAATCTCAGAACACAGATAAGTATCGTTGTTAGCAATAAAATCAATGAGGTGAGGTGCTTGTAATTGTTGGATTTCGGTAGGTTACTGAAATGCACCGTGATGCAGCAATTCTCAAAATAACTGGGTGCCTATAGTATTTTAAATTACTTTGTAATTTGGCTTCCAAAAAATAGTAGGTACGGTACTTACTAAAAGCACATACTTAGTAAGGGAATGGAACATGCTTTTGACTAAGATTTTTGAAACCTTAATTATTCTGTTAGGTAAGAATAGTGTCTAGATAAGATGTCACTAGTGTTTTATATTTTAAATTTGTGCACACTATTCGTTCAAATACAATACATAAGCAATAGCAATTTATGCTTACGTTTCATCACGAGTCTATGTACCTACATATTGTATGGAACAGCTAATGTGTTCTGCGCGACTTTCGAAAGAAGTTTGTCAATTATGCTGTAACCCTGTAAGTATATTTTGAAGGGTTGCTTATATTCGATTATAATAGACCGTTAACTTATAGTTAAATACTAATAACCTTTCTATACCTATCTAAGTCGTGCCCTAGCTAGAGTCTACAAAAACTAACGCGTGAATGATGGCAGCACTTTCTTCTACGCATAGGTCTACAAAAAAAAAATTGTAGAACTTTTTAGTTCCTATTTTAGCCGCACGCTGAGTACCTATACTTTACTAACCTACTTTATCATTTATTAGTGGTTACTCTGTAGGTAATTGTATTTTATAGATAACGAAAATACGTTCTATTGTATTGCTTGAAAGATCTGGCCGACCTACCGGAGTTGGGCTGATAGTAATGGAACCAAAGTTCAGCTGTTGTCTTGTGTTCACTTATAATAATAACGGTGTTGCAAAATACCAAGGTAATAAAGCTAATAAATGTAACTTAACATTTCCTAAATATCACACTGACTCCATAAGTACCTATAACTATTCAAATCTCGCATATAATAATCGCAAGCGCAATGTCGACACGGTCAGTCTTTGGATAGGTGACCCTTTTTTTTTGAAAGGACTATGCAGCTGGTTGCTATGAGCTACCTTTGCTGCGTCACCGGACAATAAAGATGGGCGACCAAAAAGTGATGTGATGTGTGTTATTAAATGTTGGTCTTGCGTTGCTGATAATAAGTACGGTAGTCGTTAAGCCTATCAGAGAACCTTAAAGTGGTTTGAAAACTCTCGACACCAGAGTTGGCCACTCTCATACGAAGTTCCCATATATGTCATAATAGGTCACATTATCTTCCATTAATTACGAAAAGCTATGTTTTTCTAATCCATCATTTTATAAATTATTTTTTAGTCAAGATTCGATAATCGAGATAGCCACGATTAAACAAAATGGTAACGTTTCATGAAGTATCTATGGAAATTTGATTTTATACTTATCGATCGAATATATTATCAGGCACCTAAAATTCTTTGTCCATAAACTTGTACATAACAATATTTTCCTTTATAGTTGGGTAAGTATGAATAAACTTGTTTATTTATTTATTTATTTATTCTCACAATTAGAACCGCTTAAAGCGAATTACTCTAATGATAAATAATCTAATCACAATAATAAAGTTAATTCTAATAGTGACATACAAAAGTACAAATTAAATCATTATACAATACAAAAATAAAACTAAAAGTCAATAAATATACATAGTATCAAATTAAAATTCAAATTAAAAAAAAACACAAATATCAAGTTATTAAATGGCTACAGTTGACTCCCGATAGCATGCTTTTTCACTATAGAGCAAACATTTTCCCAATAATTCTCTCCAAGCATCACTGAAAATGTCCACATCAGAGTTAGCGCCAATAAGCTCGTTAAATGCGCCTAGGGAGCGCGGTATCGGGGACATTCTGTGAGCAACTGTACTACTCCACGGGACTGAAAACAGTTTGTGGCTCCTGGCCCGCAAGTAGTGGCTGGGTACAAATAAACGACACAAGCTGTTACTGAGATCAGATGCATCCACCTTGCCTCGCAAAATTTTAACCATCATAACCATCTGGTCGTATGACCTCCGCACTTCTAGGGAGTTGTACCCGAGGGAACCGAGCAGATAGTTAGTAGGGTAAAGGTAAGGGTAATAAGAATGTACTCGTTTGTACAGATATCTCAGGAATGCCTTTTGAACCCTCTCCAGCATTAAAGTGTACTTGTCCTCATGTGGATGCCAAACACAGGCACTAGCCTCTAGCTTGTTGTATTGTAGATTGGCGCTTAGATATAGAAATATCTTGTAAAATTATGTCGTGAACACATTTACTTAAATAGTATGCTACCGTTTACTTTCGCAACAAAAAATTACATTTTGATTTCAAATGACTTGATTTACGAACACTCTTGACTCTGTGGAGTAAAAGAATGGCCGTGACTTTGCACTATATTGCAGATAGCTGTATAAACTAGTTTAATCTCGTTCGCAACTTCATATAACAATAAGAAAAACACTTCCGCTCTTTCTACCAGTCTTTTGCTAAAGGAATTCTATTCCAAATTAAAATTTCCTTCCATTCGGCAATAGTAATATCTAATAATCACACGAATGAAGTATAAATAGTAAAAGTTTAGTGGAACAAGGTCTATTTCAATGCTTTTGTTATCAAATCTTGTCACTTTGTTTACGTAACTGTGGTATAGAGGCTTGCACGCGAGACCGCTTGGACCTACCGAATGCAGTAGGTACCAGTTAAAATCAGTAATGTTCTAGCTATAGGCTGTACAGACACGTAGTTTATACAGAGCTACTAGTTAGAGATATCAAAGTACTAACAGTAATAAGTACCTAAACTTAATAGTACCTAATAGTAGTAAGTAGTGGTATTATATAAAATCGCGGAACACGAAGAATTTTCTGCCATTATTTTTATGACACTGTATCTGACTGGCGAGTGAATGTAGAGTTAAGCGAGTGTGGCTCAGCGGTTTCAGTGTCTGCTTTTCATCCAGACGCACCCTGGTTCGAATCCGCTCTACACCAATGACTTGTATTTTAAAGTTATGTGTGGATTTGCACTCGCTTAACGGTGAAGGAAAGGCAACCGACATGTTTGAGGACCATAATATCCGAGGACATGTGTCTTCCGTGGAAGGACCTGGGCGCCCACCACGATGTATCTGCCCAAGAAAACTCCCCTAACGAATTAATTCTGCGGGGGAGTCACGACCCTCAGTCATGAGGAAATACGACTCAAAGAGAGATCTGACTGGCACCTCAGCGATCTAGACAGCGACAGAATTACGTTTGTTAAATATGTCATAAGGAAAATAATATGTTGTTTAAAGTTACCTACTATCCAGAAGTCTTTAAAGTCAAATTGTATAGATTTCTTCAAGGTAAGCGTACTACATCTTAGACTACAGTGTTGCTTAACATCAGGCAGCCTGTTGTCCAACGTAAGCCTTTTTTTATCAACCTATGCTATCCCACTCCTGGGCAAAGGGCTCCCCCAACTCCCTCAATGAATTTCGGTCAACAGCCGCTTCACTCCAGTCACTCCGACCCTGGTCGAAATCGCGACGCCAGCGGGATTTGGGTCATACGCAAGTCTAATATGTAGGCAGTAAAAAGATAATAATGATGAGAATTCTATTTCTAGATAACCCAGAACTTCCTTGGTCCACGGCGCATAGCATGCGTACACTTGTACTCTGTATTCTGTACGCGTACACAGATTTTCACCTAGACATTACATTTGAAGGCTTTACACATAAACGTAGAACCTTCAAACATTTTATCAGTCCTATCACAATAATAGTGTACAAAGTTTGTGAGTAGATTATGTATGTTTTTCTTCACTTTTAAATAATGAATAAAAAAATAAAAAAATAAAATAAATAAATATTCCGGGACATTGCACACAGCGCCATCTAGCCCCACACTAAGCAAACGCTTGTGTCGTGGGTACTAGATAACGGATATAATACTTATATACTTTTTTTTTCGTAAATACATACTTATTATATATAGAAACGACCAGACTCGACACAAGTAATTACAAATTTTAGTATTCATAATTACTTGTCTCATGCGGGAATCGAACCCACAACCCCTAGATTAGAAGGCAGAGTCACTACCAACTAAGCTAACAGAGCAGTTATTTGGGGGACAGGAAACAATAACTCATTGGTTTGAATACAATTTAGGTTAGGTGCTACTTTTAGATAACTTCTCCTAAGTAACAATTTTCTTTTAATAATCAACTGTCACTAATGCAATTTTTCCGGTAGGTATGAGCCTCGAGTTAGAGCTTGATGTTTTTGTCAGATTTGAACATTATAAAAGATTATGTACTACTTCCGCTTTCGTCCTTCCTCTACATTAACTCTATATTTCAACTGATAAAAAACTTAAAACTAAACCAAAACTAATACTGAAAACACACACGAGTCCAAACAAGCATTTCATTGACTAATATTTCAATACCACGGCCTTGGTTAATTCACACTCAGATTATATGCCCAGTTGATGTCTGAATTTTAGTCCTCGAGTCTTGTCGAGCGGAGACGCGCGTATCGGACCTCCTAGAGAGGTTAACTCGGGTGCGACAGCTAGTCATATTCAGTGCCCACTTTTATGTGTTAGTGATTTTTTGTCTGTGAAAATGGTCGGAAATTGTAGTTGGTTAGTATATTTTTGGGCTATTTTTTATTTCCTTTGACCCTTCTAAATTGTAGCAATATTTCAAACGTGAATATAGCCTAGGTCACATTCATTTCTTAAAAAAGTAAATGAGAACTTACCTGTTAACACAAGATATAGAAGTAATTAAGTTAATATATAGATACTTTCAGTGATTAAATTTAATTATACATCCGTTTTTATATTTTATTTTACGAAAACTTATTGATAGGTATGCCGTCATATTACCGAATGAACTAAGAAACACCCCGCTGGATATAATTTACGCCGTATTGGCGGAACCACTTTGTTAGAGATAATGTAAACCTTACATCTAAAATTGCGATTACCATAATATGCATTACGGTTTTGATATGGATTTAACCTTTAATTTTTTTTACGTATCTAAACTCAAATTCCTTGTGTAGTGCGAAGGGTCTTTGCTTTTCCTGAAATTGTAGCAATTATGAATAAAATATTTAGTTATCAAGATACATTCTAAAGGAATGGACATATATATCATATATGTAGCGAAAGTCACATAATAAAAGAACTCCAAAACAGTGAAGAAACACTATTTTTCTACACTACTGGGGTGTAAAAAAATAGTGTTTCTTCACTGTCTCATAAGCATTAGTTATACTGTAAGCATTAGTTAGTTGCTACTGTTGATTTATTTGTTAATTTTTAGTGCAACCAAAATGAAGACTAAAAGGTTTTATTTCTATGTATATTATGCGTAAATATGGATTTGCACTCGCTTAACGATGAAGGAAAACATCGTGAGGAAAACGACATGATTGAGGACCACAATATCCGAGGACATGTGTCTTCCGTGGGAACTGGGCGCCCACCACGATGTATCTGCCCAAGAGAACTCCCCTAACGAATTAATTCCGCGGGGAAGTCACGACCCTCAGTCATGAGGAAATACGACTCAAGAGAGATTGTATAAAAGTAGTAGTGCTGCCCTAAAAAGTTTTGCATAAAATACTTAATTTTTCAGTCCACGGATTGTTTTTTAATTGTATTATTTTTATCTATTTTGTTTATATTCCAGGAAGCAATGGTGGATGATCCTGGGAATGGTGGCAGTGTCAGCCTACCCTCAGCAGCAACAACCATCCAATGTTGTCTTCATAATGGTTGATGATATGGTAAGTCAACATTATTTTTCTTCTTATCGAATGAGAGTGGCTAACTCTGGTGTCGAGAGTTTATCAAGCCAAGTTTTTAAGGCTCTCACACAAGGCTTAACGACTGGGGTACTACACAAACAGTCGGGACATACAATTTAACGAGTAATAATAATTTCATTTAGTCTACAAATTGAAAATCAATCCATCAAAAATCTATAAATTAAATATATAATATAAATATGAAAGCTTACTCACAGCCTCCATTTTTCCTTAAATTTTCTCCCGTATCTAAGCATTATTTGTATTCCATAACCTCTGATCCGATGTTTAAAACCACACCACAGTATTCGATGCAGTCAGTTTTTTTTAATAAATAGAGTGTTTCAAGAGGAAGATTTTTATGTATAAAAATGAATGCAAAGCCACTGGCAAAAGCTAGTTATTTATATATGCTCATTCCATACATAGTATATATTCCAATAGTAGGTATGGTATGTTGTGAAATACAGATATATGCTATTTTTTTGTGTAGTTAGCCTTTATCTTTTCATACATAATGTCTAGTCGATAACACAACCAATTAATTAACAGTTTAACAACCTTAGCTATCAAAACGTTAATTATTTGATGCATTGCTTATGTATTAAGAATTTAGGCCTTTTGCCTAAAGTACATTAGTACAGTGTTGGATAAAAAGAAATATTTTTCATTCTGGTACTAAATATTAATGACTATTTAAATCCTTAAAAAAAACGACTAAACACATGCTAACAAAAAAAACTTAAAAGGTTATTTCATGTGACAGATTCGTTCACCCGGTCCCAGGCTTCTTAGTTCAAGGCATTGAATAGACAAAACCTAAAATTCCTATAACACAATTTGTTCAAAGAAGATGTCAATACCAATTGTTAGTAGTTAAACTTGACACAAATCTAGCTGTAATTATCGTTATTACATCGGAATAAGCCGTCATGGCGTTAAATTCGCACGCGAAAACCCGTAATCGATTGTAACTATTATTTATTGTGAAATTATTACTCGATTCTTGTCTGTCAACTTTCTGTGACACGCAATGTCAAGGTTCTTGAGGCAATATTATTTATTGGATCGAAGCAGCTCTATTTTGACCATGATTTGGTTTGAGTTAATTTATTTTGAAACTTTTTTCAATTGGGTAGTAGTTTATATTCTATGTTAGAAATTTTGGAATACGCCCTCGTTCTCAATATATGTTTGAGATTAGCTACAGAACCATCTATTGTTCAATGTGATAGTTATAATAGGTACTTCGTTAACCATCCAGGGACTAAAATGTGGCGTAAATATTATATATTGTGATTACTGAAGTATTTTGTAACGATCATTACAATTACACTCGAAGATAATATATAACTCTTAAAATTATTTCTTGAAATATTTAGTTGAATACTAAAAAACGTAATATAATATGATCACAATATCTCGATTACAGTGTAAAACTTCAGGAAATAAACAAAAACCTGAACAAATACTACAAACGTTGCGACCCCATTATTTTCTGTAAATACATAATGTGAACAAAATATAGTCTATAGTTTTCTAAATAAATTGCTCAAAATATTTTTCCGATTTCAGAAGGCTACTTAGGTTCTTTCGTTATTTGAATTTGTTACCTCTCTGAGTCACACCTCAAACAGTTCATTAAATAGTTATAAAGTTTATACCGCGTTGCCAAACTGATTCTGAAACTGATAATTAACATTTCTCAATACCTTGATAAAATAACTCTCTTACACAAACAAATATAAAATGTACATTATTAATTACAGATTCAATAAAATTAAACGCCTGTATCTTAATGTGGTAGGTACTTTTTTTCTCGAAATAGGCTTACGTTTTACTACAGCCTGCCTGATGTTGAGCCCCACTATAGTCTCACATGTATAACGCTTGTCTAGAAGAAACCTATTACCAATTAAATTATCATTAGGTTCTGCTCAAACTTTGATAACTGCCCTTGCGGTCAATCCTTGGATTGGTTAGCTATGGAAAAATAAAAAAAAATATAATTACATACATATATCTCCGTACATTTGGGTGTTTCCGTGAGCTACATTCATACCTTTCGTAAGAATCCGGTCATATTATGAAGAAAAAGATTTGAATTTGCAGTCTAAGTTATAATATTTATAGCAACGAGGAAAAATATATTAAATATAAAATACTTGTAAGATTGTTTTTGCAGATTTTATGCATATTACCAAATGCAAGCCAGTCACGTGTTTAATAAGTACCTACTAATTAATGCAAATATATTATATGCCAATTGTCTTATGTCGGTCTGGGTGTTTTTACTTTATTTGGTAGAGAGAAGCGTAAAATATTCTAATACAGAAGACATTCTGAATAGATATGTATGTACCTACTTATGAGATCTGTGACATGTGACGTATTCATTGTGCGTTACGAATCTAAATGTCAAGACAATACCTTTATAATTTTGTTATATATTATAGGTGTTCTAACTAGTATTCTGCAATAATAAAAAATTGTATCGTATTTTCCGGTTTTTTGATGATCCTGCAGTGATAGGTCCAGCGTGTACGCTATCTGACAGTGTATAGCACTTTCAAAAAGTTGAAAAAAAAACCACGAAATTTTCGATCGTTCAGTTCTATGAAATTTGCTAATATGTTTTCATGACCGTTATCGTATGAAAGAGCAAATAACTTTCAAACGGAGGAGCCTATTTTGAAACATTCTTAATTCATTCCTTTGGGCAGTTAAGTTATAAGAGAAAGAAATACAGATCAACAGATCCATAAAATATGTATACTACATCATACCTAACCTACATTTTTCATAAGAGGTGAAATCAATATTGATTTATGACCTTTGGCCAACACAAACACCTAAAAGCTATACAAAAAAGATAAGTTGAAAAAGAGTTTTTTTTTACATATTGATTTACATTTACATATTAAGTAAAACAAACCTCATTATTGTTTATTTCCCCAGGGTTGGAATGACGTGTCCTTCCACGGCTCAGACCAGATAATGACGCCCAACATCGACGCGCTGGCCTACCAGGGAGTCATCCTGCAGCAGTACTACAGCGAGGCCATCTGCACGCCTGCCAGGACTGCCCTGCTCACTGGGAAATACCCCATGAGGCTCGGTGAGTCACATATACGAGGATTGTAAGGAAATAAGGAAACTAGCAAGGTCTTTGGTATTTTTACGCGGATTACGCTTACGTCTGACTACTTACGACCCGCCTTATGTTAAGGATCATTTTAGTACCTATAGGTTGAACGCTTGCTTGAAGAAATCTATTTTCTATGAATTTGAATACCTCTGATGTGGTTGCTGTTTACAAGCGTAAAAAAAATAAGTTATGTTTTCTTTTCGATCACGTTGCAATGGAGCAACGAATCAATCGACATTTTAGCTTAGATTGTAGGCATTTCAAGATCCAGAATTATAGTGTATACTGAAACGACGCAGGCGAAGAACGGGCATAATATTTTTCAGTGAAAATATTGTCATTAATCACCCAATTATAGTGACTCACATCGGTGATAATAATGAAATTGACTTGTAAATATTTGTATTTTACTTAAATTGTACTCTGTCTTCTGTGCTTAAACTGACAGTCATAAAATTATTTTTTGTAACTGTGATAGTATCACAGTTGAAATAGATTTCCTAGTATTTAAACGCTGTCACAAGATAGCAATCTAATAACTTATAAAACTTACAGACAGTTTGACAAGTCATGAATTTAATTTAATAAGTTAGTAATTGTATAATTTGTTTAACAAAAGTCTATGTTCAGCAAAAACATTGAACAAGTGATATTGTAATTTTTTGCCTATTAGTTTTTCTATACAATGACTTTTGATAGTAAGCAGATAGATATTTTCCCCGTTTTTTGCTACATGAATTGACAGAATCTATTTATGAACATGGGTTGGATTCGCAAGGTGTTTTTTATTAATTTATTTTTATTTAGTAGACAAGACTTTTTTAGGCCGTACCTCCTATCAAATAGAATCCATCTAAATATATTAAACTCACAGGTGACTGACTGATAAAGTGATCTATCAACGCGCAGCCCAAACTACTGAACGGATCAGGCTGACATTTGGCATGTAGAAAGATTTTATGACGTAGGCATCCGCTAAGAAAGGATTTTTAGAAATGCCACGTTTAAAGGGGTGAAATAGGGGATGCAAGTTTAACTTCTTAATGCGAGTGAAGCCGCGAGCATCCACTAGTTATGTGATATGGGTTCTTTTGTGTTCTTCTCTAAAATTAGACTTAACTGCCTCAAACGTAGGACATTCATAACGAAATAAGTCCAAAATATCTGTAGCCTGCTTTAGCACTAAACAGTTTCCGTGACCAGTTTCTGAATTCGGCTAATGATCAAGGTTGTGATTGTTACAGCAGTACATGCAACGCTAATTGCAATTCAGTGTTAAAATATCATGACTTCCCTAACAAATGTGTTCTTTTAGCGCAACGTAAACAATGCATCTGAATATCATTATTAAATTGAGCAATCTCAGGAATATTAATAGCCTGATTATGCTATTCATATAAGATGAGTATTTGTAATAGATTATAGTTAAAGTTAGACACAAGCGAACGCTTAGTGTGGGCTAGATGGCGCTATGCGCTATGTACAGGAATATTTATTTATTTGTTTTATAGATTATTTTTTAGAAGCCAAGCATTTATAAAAAAGTTGGTATGCTATTCTATTTTGTACCATTTGCAATTGTGCCTGTTCTTTGCATTGAATTCAGCCTAAGGTGAACACCCTTACCTAAAGGTATTTATTAAATCTGGACTTGAAATGCCCTTGATTTAATGGGACCATTAAACACATATACTTTATTTATATTACAAATTTACTTTATTGATTATTTTTTTCCCCTTTCTTACAGGAATGCACGGGATGCCGCTCTTCAACTCCGAAGATCGAGGCATACCGTTGACCGAGAGGCTACTACCATCGTATCTGAAAGAACTGGGCTACGCTACTCACTTGGTGGGCAAGTGGCATGTGGGCATGTCAAGACAAGAGTACCTCCCCACCTCCAGGGGGTATGACTCGCATTATGGCATGCGAGGGGGATATATCGACTATTACACCTATAATAAGGTTGAAACAGTAAGTATTGTTGACATTTATTTTTTCTTATAGGTGCTTGGTGAAAGTAATTCGGTTCTTGCTGGGCAAGCTCCGTAAGCATAAACACGCTCCACCCTAGACCATAATGATGCGTAGATTATGTTCTAGTGCAAACCCATTTTCTGTTAGTAAAAATACTTTACACTGAACCGGTACAAGAAATTCTCAGTTTGGTTATGCTGAAAGACACATTGGCCTTGCAATGGGATAGTTAAATAAATAACATGGAAGATTACAATAATGATATATTCTAAAAGTGACTCACAAATAGATAGTAGAGGGAATGATTTATGTGTGTGTGTGGCAGTAGATATTTTAAAAATAAAACCATTTCACAAGCGTTTTGTTACGGTTGAACTTGTTATGTTACGCTTGAGAACAGATAATTTGGTAAGGAGCGGGAGGCAGAGCGATATTACATGTTTCTTTATATCTAAATATTAAATAGTTAACTTATATAGATATGCTGTATAGTTATGATACTACATCATAATTAAAATGTAATCTAAAATCGGAACCTTTCCGCACAAGTTAATTGCATTTTATTGCCACAAGTATGAAGCAGAGATTTGGAAGAGATAAATTCAGGAAGTTTTCGCTGTTAGTACCCAACTAATATAATTTATGCCTTTGTTAATTAATTAGCTACATTTTTATGGCCCTTAATAATTATTAGATGAATTCATCTGATAAAACTAAAAGGGAAAGGTATAAAAATGAACTTTATGCTAATGACATAAATAAGAGTTTCATTTTCCACCAAAATTTTCCTATTTTATGGTTTGTAATCTAATAGAGTATCTACATCGAAAGTTAATTGTGCTAAGTAAAATAAATTGACATTGGAATTATTAAATAGTTGGACTAATAGTTCGTCCCTAATTGGATAATACGATAGAGATAAAAATAAACTAAAATAAACGTCTGTGTCATCTACCTTATTGAAAATTCACTAATTTGTTTTTCTTTTTTGGCAGTGGCCGAATGGGCGGTCTCTATTCGGTCTGGACCTGTACGACGGCCCAGTCCCTCAGGAGCAAGAGTCCAGATACATCGTGGATGCACTCACCGACAGAGCTGTTAAAGGTAATGTTATTCTTTGTTTCTTTTTTACACGGGCCAGTAATACATTTGTCCACCAAATCACTGAAAGCGACATAATATTTTTCTTAGATTTAGTCGGACATAATGGTTTTTCTTTATTTCTTCAGTGCGTATGATATTATAAAACGCCTGAAAAATAAGAGACGCAAGCCGCTTAAATACAACATTTCTGTACCAAATATGTCAGTAATGGTTAGGATTTAGACAGAATTTATTATGTAATATATACCTACTTATCTGCCGCAATTATCTACATTCCATTTCAACAAATGTTGAAAAATGCGATTTCTGAATAACACTAGTGTCTATGCAAACAAAAATTAGCATATCTAATACGAGTAGAAGGATTATTTATTTTCGTGTAAATAGCCTACATAAGATTCGAAGATGTAGGTACGAAGACCTACTTACTTAATTTAAAACCTAATAAATATTGCGTACTGATCTAAATATATTGTTTAATTATATTGCTTATTTATGAATGTGATGGCCTCGGTTAGCACAATGGTAGCTCCTTTAAGCAGCAGCTTTCAGGTTCGATTCCAACTAGATTCATTTTTAATACCATTTGTACAACAATATTAATTAACACAATATACAAATCTCAAGACGGAATGTTAATGATTGACATACACTCCCTATAGTAATGATTCATCGGCAAAATTCACCATGGTTGGCGCATAATTCTACCATAAAAACGTATGTTCTTGGATTTTGTGATCCTTCAATTTGTCGGTTTCGTCATGATGTTTTACTTCGCAGTTTATAAAACTAAAACTGTTAATGTATATAACACCTTCGAATGATAATATGATAACTATCCGAGTCACAGTCCGAGTGGAGAAATGTGTGATTGTTAAAGTGTACATAAATTGTTCCGGATGTGTTGCGGATAAATTACAGGATATAGCTTTAATTAATTATCATCAAGTGCTCAAGGTCAGACACATTATTGAAGTTTTTTTATAGATTCGGTAATGCGTCAATTATATTTACACGTTTTTTTGTCAAATGACGCTAATTTAACTTCTGAATGTTAAGTGAAATTCATTTGGTGATCATCCGAATGACATAATACATTCTATATTAGTATAAGTCTGCAATTCACATAGATTAATATGACGTGTGTCTCGCATTGAATGTATTAAAACTGGCAGAATGTTGTATACTTAATAGCTTTGACCTCCGGGAACGTATTATAGTTACCTATTTAGTTCTATATATATATATATATATATAAATATAGCTTCTTCATTTAGTTTACGAGCATTACAGGTTTCTTTTACTGAGAACCTGATTTCTTCATCCGGATTTTCCTTTATAATTTTAAGATAGTTGCAATAAATAATAATAAATTTTTGAAATTTTGCATACACTTACTTTATAATAATTCATGTAATTCCCATTTAAATTTATTTAGAAATAACATTAAAATATCAGCTGAGTGATGAAAACATAGTTGATTTGTAAAATCATATTTTCATATTCCAGTAATCCAACGCCACAATACACCAACGCCTCTGTTTTTTCACATAATTATTTTGAAATAATTTAACTACTGAAAACCAGTTTTACAAATGACTTACTTTCACGCTCTTAATTTAGTAAATTTCGTTGACATACCTCAATAAATACCTATTATATTTATAATTTAAGCGAGTGTGGCTCAACGGTTCCAGTGTCTGCTTTACATCCACGCACCCTGGTTCGAATCCGGCCCTACACCAATGCCTTGTATTTTCAAGTTCAGTGTAGATTTGCACTCGCTTAGCGGTGAAGGAAAACATCGTGGGGAAACCGACATGTTTGAGGACCACATTATCCGAGGGCATGTGTCTTCCGTGGAAGGACCTGGGCGCCCACTACGATATATCTGCCCAAGAAAACTCCCCTAGCGAATTAATTCTGCGGGAATTCACGACCTTAGTCATGATGAAATACGACTCAAGAGATATGTATAATTATGCTCCATATTTCAGTGATCCAACGTCACAACACCTCAACCCCCCTGTTCCTTCACATCACGCACAACGCCCCGCACGCCGGTAACGACGGAGCCGCGCTGCAGCCGCCGCTGTTTTCTGAAGTCAAGCACAAACATATAGCCAACTCCAACAGGAGGATCTATGCCGGTAAGGTGATTTCTTGAACTAGAAGTTTTTGGTTGTTGGTTGGATTCTGGTTGAAGAAATCCTGACTGATGCTAACTTGACTTTTGAACTCGGAATTACATACCTATTCCAAGAATATGTAACATACTTAAGACGCCTATATTTTAAGTAAATTTTATATAACTGGTAGTTGCAAAAGATATATTTTACACAATTTTTAATGCCTTTTAAAAATTAAAGTGTTTAAACTTGTATGTTAATAAAAATGTGATACTTGCATTATTACATTACATTACCTAATTGTATTTAGCAAGCACAGACCACCAACACTGTCACGGACCTAATTAATTCAGGTTTGAGTGAAAGGACATTAAATCAGAGCATTCAAGTTATTGCTAATATTGTCGAGAGTCCTAACCCGTTTCTTGAAGGCTAGGAGAAAGGACGACAAGAGCTTGCAAAAAAATTAATTGTAGTGCAACAAGTAATAAATAACGGCATTTTTGGACCACTTTTTGCCGTCAAATTTAATTACTAAAATCCTTGTAACATTTCATTGTCTGAATAATTAAGTAGTTACGTATTTTTTTCCAGACGTTGTGACCCAAATCGACCGCAGCGTGGGGCGAGTAATACGAGCTCTGGCAGACAGAAATCTTTTGGACGATACGATAATTATCTTTGCGTCAGACAACGGGGCGCCGACTGTAGGCGCTTTGAGAAACTGGGGCGTCAACTTGCCTTTACGAGGAAAGAAGAACACTCCATGGGAAGGGGGTGTGAGAGTCCCGGCATTTATTTGGCATTCCTCCTTCAGACCGAGGGTTTGGAACGGTCTCATGCACATAACTGACTGGCTCCCTACACTCACAGCTGCAGCGGGTGGCAGGATCAACAAACAAATTGACGGCGTAAACCAATGGGACTCCATAGTACAAGATGGGCTGTCACAGAGACGAGAAGTCCTTCTATCCATCGAAGACAGTAACAGCAATATGTACGCGGCATACAGAGCAGGCGATTATAAAGTTGTCGTCGGGAATGTGACTGGATTAAACAACGATTACTACGGAGCAGAGCTGATGATAAACCGAGGACCTACACAAGAGTATTATCCCACGTTAAGGAATTGTGTAGTAGCGAGGACATTTGAAGAGATGGGCATGTATTTGGAGTGGGACAGTGTGAACGCCATGAGGCAGGCAGCAACTGTTAGACAGGAGGATCCTGTCAGAGACCCAACACCTTGCGTGCCGACGCCAAGTAAGTTTTTGTTAATATTTTGGTGTGTATTGAAAGTTAATGGTTCATTCATATATGGAATGCCATTTGATTTTAATGAAATGTGTTTAAAACATTATCTTTATTTTCAGCTCGCGGTTGCTTGTTCGACGTGCGTCGTGATCCCGCCGAGAGCCACGACCTCTGGAACCGAGCCACTAAGATAGCAGTGCTCCTGACGGCCAGGCTACGAGGGTTGTGGGCGCAGCAGTCTCGCCGAGGGCCCCCGAACTTACGCAATGAATCCGACCCAGCCCTCTTCGGGTACAACTGGCAACCCTGGATCAACGATGTTGCCACAAACGTCGTACCTAGAGAAAAGAAAGTAGATAGCTTGAATTTGTCCATTAAGCTTAGCACAAACAGAACTGGCTCAAGGGACACGACCCAAGCCGCCGCCATCAATTGCAACGGCACGACCGGGATAAGGAACTTTTTGTGTATATTGAAAAGTGTCTTCTGAGTGACTTCGTTGTAATTTTAACCAGACGGTTCGTTAGCAACTTTGTCACTCTTCCGAACAAACTTTGACCATGAGTTTATACAGTGTCCTAAGTACCGAACTTTTCTTTGTAGATTATCTAGAGAAAATCGGTTAAGAATCTAGTGAATATCAAAGAAAATAATTAAGATTTTTTTATCGTCTTATTTTGAAACTGTATGGTTTGTGTACTGTGTTTGTCCAATAGACGTGAAAATTGCGATTGCGTTGTTAGTCCTTGACAAGTCAATCAATTGTTTATTTATGACATGAAATAATAGCCAATTATAGAACAAAAAATATATTTTTACTGTGATTTCTAATCTAGCATCGGAATTATATTATATTCAGCCATATATGTCAATCTTAGATAAATAGATAGACATCAGTAGTTAATTTTCTTATATCAATGTTAAGTGGTAGTTAATACATAAGTAGATAGTTCAATATAGAACTTGATATGATTAGATAATAGAGATTACATAATATTAGATATGTACATAATAATTAAATTTTGTTTTGGCGAAATAGTATTTATCTAGTTAAAATAATTAGGAACGTAAATGGTAAATAAATAATGTTATCACGTACGATTTTTTTTAGTTTCTTTGAGGTCCTGACGAAAGAAAGAAAAAAGAAGAAACATGTGATGAAAGGAATAAAAATACTGTTGCTATCATTATCATCATCCACAGCCGGTTTCATCCCACTGCTGGGTATAGGCCTCTTTCATAATATGCCATTGGCTTCGATCTTTAGCCAGCCTCTTCCAGGTTTGACTTGACAGACAGCTGTTAAGCCTAGGTCTACACCTATCTTGCACGCCCGACGTTACTGTAACCATAATAATTAATTCTATGCTGTAACCTATCCTGTTTAATGTTATATGTACATTAATAAATAAATAAATATTTCAGGACATATCACACAGCGCCATCTAGCCCCATACTAAGCTTACGCTTGGATCATGGGTACTAGATAACGGATATAATACATATATACTTTTCTTTATTATTTCATTACATTATTGATTTATTTATTGCACGAATATAATCAATTTCGTTTGTTTCAATGTTACTAATGGAAAATAAAAAAATATGATTTTACAAAATACGTATTTTTTGTATATATGTATATATATTTACATTAGATAGGCTCACGCTTGACTACAACTTGCCTGATGTTAAGCAACGTTGTAATCTACGATCTAGCGCGCTTGCCTAGAAGAAACCGGTAGCACAATCTATCTCTACGCCAAATCAGTTCAGCCATTTGAGCGTGAAAAAAGAACAAACATACAAAATCACATTGACAAAGATATTGATATAGATATTATGTAATTTAATATTATATGTATATTGATATATAATATTGCAGAGCTGAACTTGTACTTAGGTTAAATAACCTGCCTAAGGGAATTCCCTTAACGAATTATTTCTGCGGGGAAACACGACCCTCAGTCGTGAGGAAATATGTCTCAAAAAGAGAGAGACATAATTATGTAATCTGCAGTTGCCTTGTATCGCTGACATAATACTCGAATCTCGATATCTTATCAAAAACACAGACATAACAATAAAAAGGGCCAGTTCTCTCGACAGAAATTTCAGTGAAACATCGTTTGTAGTTTATAAGTGCTGTTATCACATCAATACAGTCAGACCGTTTTTGTATATCGTACAAAAATGTACATATACATAATATCAATTACTGTCTGGTTATGTTTTTTTTACTAAATTAGAATAAATGATGTAAAAATGAATAAAACGACGAAAATCGACCTAATTATAATTTTGTAGTTATCCATCATTAAGTACGTAATTAATTCCATCCGAATGATATTTTTTATACATATTTTAATGCAATTTTTATAGAAAATAAAAATATGTTAGGCCTAATTTTTCGCACATGTTTTATATTCGAGAGTTACCTTACACCTTACCTCAATTTCCATTTCTTATGTATAACGTGTAGGTATTTTGCGTGTGTGCTTGTGTACATAGTACTTGTGGCTGAACCGGAATGACGAGACATGTATGCAGATATCTCGAAATTTTATTGTTTTCAAGAGATTAGACGAGTCAATAGGTCTCTTACGTTTAGTATTCGTTTATAGAACGATACAAATACATATTTTTGGAAGTTTACATTTACTTCTATAGCGGTTATTTTATATGTTTAGTTTAGAAAATTAGTAAGCGAAGTAAGTAATAATAAACGAATTGTGATGATGTTAAAGTATTTAACTGTGTTTGTGTTTTATTTGGTGACAATTTGTGCTGTTCGGGCACATCCAAATATAGTCCTCATTGTTGCAGACGATTTGGTAAGTTTTTGTATAATTTGAAACGAGCACAAGTTTAACGACATCTTGAGATAACTTCCATTCAAATTCAGCTACCTACATTACATACATATTTTATTTTTGTTCTATTATTATATTATTTCGCCAGTAAGGTTAGACGACCGGTTGATTATACTTTTGTATTGTTGGTCTCTCTGCTACTTACTAACAACATCTGATGAATACAAATTATACCAAAACCGTATAGTGTAGTAGGTATGGCAACGCCACTAGTCATACTTGTTAAGTTTGGAAGTCAATTGGTCAATATATTCTACAATCTCATAAGTGTACCTACATAACTTTAGTTTGTGTTTATACCTACATGTCAGTTGATTAAGAAGTCGATGGTGCGAGCGAGTTGTACGATTGTGCGTGTGTGACTGACTGCCTACATTGCTTGCCTACACTGTTTGTTGTCATACCACTTGAATTTATACACAAATTGAGGGTAGTTAGATATTAAAACAAAATAAAAAAAATTGTTTGTGTAACCTAGCTCATAAGACGTTATTATAATTAAATTATGAACATACTGGGAGATGACTCTGGCCTCGTAACACAGCCTAACGGCTACCACGAGGTCAGAAGATTCGAAACATTTTGTGAAAAATATCTTTGGAAAATAAATGATTTTGTATTTGTATTTGTATTTATGTAAATGGTAAAAAAAAAACTTTCAGAAGAATTCCAATCAAAATCAAAATATAAATTTATTTACAGTAAGAAATACATGATAGATAATTTAATTAGGTCAATACATTATTATACTACAGAACAAGATTGTGTGCGCTTCCGACGGACCCCGAACTAGGCCAGGCCTGTATCTCGGTGGCCCAAAACAGAATAATTATCAGGATTTTGGTAGGTATATGTTCGCGCGTTTCTTAAGATTTTAATCACAAAAACAGAGTACAATACACATAAATATATGTACATAGTACAGTTTAGTGGAAAAAATCTAACAAATGCTTACATTTCAAAGCCCGGGTAGAGACTATTTACAATAAAACATTATGACGTACATCTAATGAAATACCGGCTGCATAACGAAACGGGTTAAAATTGATCACTTCCTTTTTTTGATGTCGGCTAACAATTGTTTAAGGGTTGGGACGACGTAAGCTTCCACGGGTCAGACCAGGTCCACACACCGAACATCGACCTGCTGGCCTTCTCCGGAGTGGCTCTCGGCCGGTACTACAGTCACTGCGTCTGTACTCCCTCCAGGGCGGCGCTGCTTACTGGCAAATATGCGTATACAGTGGGTAAGAGATCTTATTAGTTTAATCTTCCTCCTGGCATTTCCTCATATATGAAGGTCATTTCCACTTCCATTCTTTAGGAATTCCCGGTATTTTTAATCCTTCTTGTATTTCCTCATGGTCGTAGCCTCCATCCACGACTCACATCATCTCTCATCTCATGATATCTGACAATTGTCTGCATTATTGCTCTTTCATCGGCGTTATGAAGCGCGTCTTAAACTTACTAATTAGGTAATATGGTAATTTTTAGTCTTTGTTATTAGCAAAGATTAGTAGTTTATGCAACTGTCATATGATGAAGGGTATTAAAACACGAGTGTGAAACGAGCGCACTGAGTTTCATAATAGTTACGAGTGTTTTAATACCCGTGTTATATGCAGTTGCATACACTACTTTATCTTCACTAATGCAATTGATCAAACAACAAGAGTAAAAGCTGACAATAGTTAATTTTTCATATAATTTTCTAGATTTTTCTGGCAAAAGACTGTGAGTTACTTTTGTTGCCAATTCTAGAATATCCGGAGGCGTACAAATATCATCGTCGCTATCCATTTTTACCTTTTAATTTGTATTTAAAAAACAAAACACATTGCGAAACATTATTAAATTCACGCGTACGTGTATTGTCACAGTAATTTTGCCGCCATTAAAATCTAACTATCTCTAAAGCGCGACCAACCTGATTGGCCCTGCAATCAGGTTGGTCGCGCTTTACCGATGTTATAATGAGCTATTACGATATCGATGTGGATATTATAACATCATGTGAAATTGCTTAAATTGAGTATTTTGTTGTCTGTGCTATAACAGTAGTAATTATAAGTCAAGTATTAGAAACATAAGTAGAATGTTACAACATTTGTGTAGATAAAATACTTTATAACACACAAAAGATAGAAAATTTCCAATAAGATTCCAACTAATTTAACATGTTGCATTAACTATTTACACCGATGAAAACTGTTACTTTTGTCTTAGTATTTTTGCACATTAAGTACCAGCTACTCTGTAGGTAGACGGGCTCTGTGGACAAGAAAAGCACAAGAATGTCACCAATGGTACCTAGAGCAGGAGGCCTATACCCAGCAGTAGGTCGACAAGAGCTTAAGACGATGATGATGATGATGAACTCTGTAGGTATACGTTTTGGTATGTGTATTTGGTATGGCACCAAGCGTTTTGCTTCGACTTTCATCGTGCGAACAGCCAAAGTGTGGAACTCCTTGCCCGAATCTCTATTCCCCTTGAACTATAATTTGTCGGTCTTCAAGTCGAGAGTAAACCGGTTTCTTCTATGCAAGCGCGCTACATCGTAGACTATAACGTTGCTTAACATCAGGCAAGTTGTAGTCAAGAGTAAGCCTATTTCATGTTAAAAAAAAAAATGTTTGGGATATCACAAGCACCATAATTCTCATGTCCTGTCAAACTCTGCCCATAAAATCTATTGTTTCCGAGACAGTTTCATAGATTCTCCGTTTTTTAGGTATGCAGGGTTACCCTCTAACATATGGCGAGGACAGAGGGTTGCCATTAACTGAGAAAATATTGCCAGAATATCTAAAGGAGCGAGGCTATGCGACACATTTGGTGGGCAAATGGCATGTTGGCCTCTCAAGCGCAGAGTTCTTACCGACTATGAGGGGGTTCGATTCCCATTTCGGACACCGAGGAGGTTACATAGACTACTATGAGTATAATACACAAGAAACGGTGAGTAGGTTTTGTATATTTCTATAGGTACTGGTTTTGTAAGAATTTTACGCACCTAAAGCTATACCTAAATACCTACATATTATGTATACAAAACATACAAAAAATATTGAATTTTTCAATACCTAACAATCTTTTCAGGATTTTCCATATACCAGTTAGGCTTCTGTATTTAACACCCGGAATTGTCATTTTGAAAAATTATAATTTTGATATTAGCATCAAAAACATTTCAGTGGACAACAGGCAGCGTGGCCGGGTTAGATCTGTACCGCAACATGACAGCTGACTGGGACTCTGAGGGTTATATCACCGACCTTTACAACAAGGAAGCCATGTCTAGTAAGATACGCTTACCAATTTTTAAATATATGTTAGTTTTTAGTTCATTACTTAGCTATTTAGATTCCCGGCCAGCATGAAACTTTTCCGTCATCAACGTGAAGATGGCAGCACTTGTTCATAAAAGCGTGATTTGTGTAAATGGAACAACATCAGCCGTTGTCATCAGACATATTTTGTAAGGCAATACGCATAGGAACGGTAAATAAAGATGACTTGGTATATGATTGCAGTGTATATGATAAGGACTCTGAACTATCACAATATTATGTATCAGTAATTATGATGGCTTTACGGGAGTCGTAAAGCCATGTCAGAGGGCGGCTTGATAACAAATACTCTCGATACCAAAGTTGGCCACTCTCATTCGATAAAAAGAGATATCAGTAAAAATTTGGGTAACTGTAATTTAAACTAGACCATAAGAACATGGGAGTTAGGTACCTCATGAATTTGGTAAAATCGTAGCTCCAGAAAATTATTATTTGTCACAAGTTGTAATTCAAAAGAAACATCGTATAACCTAATCAATAGTTGTTACCATAATCAAACAAGACTTCTAACTAGTCTAGGCTTTTATCTAGATTGAATAAAATCAATCCCTGGCGCTGCCGTAATGCACTTCCGATGCCATTAATGCAGGCGGGACAATTGATTACTGGAACATACTCGTAGTAGTAGTAGTAGCTGCTCTTTGTGGAATTGATACTTTGTATTGGGAGTAAAGTGGACAGCGTGTGTGCATATACGAGAAGCTACTATCTTCACCTTGTATAGTTTGCAAATCAACTGCTGTCGATTCACAAAGTGCAGTCGATTTACAAAAAATATAAGAAATAATACATTTTATATTTATTTTATAAGTCAAAATCAAAAACGTGTCTCTGCAGTTTAATACCTGTGTTGTACACTTAGGATTTTCTATACATAATAGGTAGTTGATATCTTTCGACTCTGTATTATAGCGTGTAATTTTCGCGCGCCTATACGTAGGTATTCATTACCGCATAACACAGTGTACAGCTGTACAAAAAAATCCTAAAAAAATATCCTAAAGAAACAAATTTAGATGAAATTTAGATAAATTTTAATAAAAAGTTTTAAAAATCTTTGATTTAATATAGAGATTCATTGTGACGTCCAAGAATGTATGTGGGAAGGAACAATAAAATTGATTGCTGGAACATCGACGCTCTTTGTGAAATTGTACTAGGAATGAACTCGGTAACGTATGTGCTGCCACTTTTTTACTTGACAGTCGATTTACAAAGTTATAACTGTAGAGAACAAAGTGAATCAAGAATGTATTTATTGGATTATGTCTCAGAGACGTAAATAACACGCATGGTTCTATATTGTGACACCCAAAAGTACATTTACAAATGCCATTTGATGGCAACATTATATCCCATACTTTCGTGACTCTGAAAATTTGCTTGCATGAAGTACAAGAGAAAAGAGGACATTAGCATCTGGTTTCTTTTGATGGTCGGACAACACGAAACGTAAAATTGTTTTCAAATTATATAAATTTGTAACGAGACTGTTTTCATCAACTAAACAGCACGGCACATCAAATAGTTTTTTTTAAATTTTATTTACCTTAAGTAATCAAGCAGCACGACACGTCAAAGCCGCTGTTCCTGCTACTGGCTCACAACGCGCCCCACTCTGGGAACGATAACTCGCTGCTGCAGGCGCCGCCGGAGGAAGTACGCAGCCAGAGGCATATCGAGCTGCCTGAGAGACGGGTTTATGCTGGTTAGTAGTCACAGTATTTCAGGGTAATTAATGTAGTTTTTGTCGAGGGGCTTAGTATTCACATAAAAGCCATATAATATATGTAGGTAGGTACATAGTTTTAAAAATATCTTAAAAATGTAATTCGCTTTAACTTTTGTTGCGAGTCTAAGCAGCTTTTTTTCTTCGATAATATTCTAGGGTGTGTGTAAAAGTATTGCAAAAGCAGTGCATCACATTTCAGTAAATTTGTAAAGTTGTATAGTATATATTTGTAAAGTAGTATAGTACGAGCACTATGCTCGTGATTAGCTCAACTTATTTTCAAAGTATATCTCAACTTCTTTTTGTGGCTAATTCACAAACATTGCTTATTAGAAAATATTTTGTACTAATATTCTGTCAATAATTTATTATTACATGCGTTTCCAAACACATCCCTTTTATCGCTGAATAGCGGAGACATACGTTTCCCGCAGAAACCGCATCAACGCATTATGCTTGTAAATTAGTTGACCACAAAACCAATGCGTCCTACCTCATTCAGCGAGATTTCAGATCAGCATCTGAGTACATGTAAATACATGCTAATATGCGGAACTTTTGTAACTTTTACAGCGATGGTGAAAAAACTCGACGACAGCGTTGGAGATGTCGTGCAAACTTTATTGGACAAGGAAATGTTACAAAATACTGTTATTGTTTTCATTTCTGATAATGGCGGTATGACGTCCGGGAATTCTCTGAATTATGCATCTAACTGGCCTATGAGAGGCATCAAGATGTCACCATTTGAAGGCGGGATTAGAGTGACAGGTCTAATATGGTCTCCTGAACTTAATAATTCACACAATTTGTGGAAAGGTTTCATCCATGTGTCAGATTGGGTGCCAACGTTGCTAGCCGCTGCAGAGATTGAAATCCCAACTGGAATTGATGGCAAAAATCTATGGACTGAAATAAAACAAAATACAGAATCAGATAGAAATGAAATATTCGAAATAGACGACTACACAGGTTTTGCAGCGATCATTCAAGGCGATTACAAACTTATAAGAGGCTATATAATTGAAGGATACAGTACTTATCAGGGGGACGATTTACGAGGAATTATAGAACCAAGACAATCATACGAAGACGCGTTAGCGAAAAGTAAAATGTACAGTGTTCTGAATAGTATGGGAAAACAGTTTGACGCGACAAAGATTACACTTAGAAATGAAATTAGAATAAAATGTGCACAAGAAAGAAATAATGCGGTGCGGTGCCAACCTGCAAAAGGTGAGTGTTTTTTAGTGAAGTACTGTAAAAATCAGGCAAAAACATTATGCATTTTTACTCAGGCGTTATTAAATTACTAGCAGTGTCGTCCTGTCTGTTGAGTTACCCGAGGTAAAGTAACATAAAAAGTAGCCGATGTGCTAATTTAGAGTCCATACCAAACTTCATCCAAATCAGTTAAGCCTTTTGAGCGTGAAAAAGTAACAAATACACACACTTACGCACACACGCCTATTAGTAGGTAGAAGTAGTAAATAGTAGGTAGGCCACATTAGTAGGATGGGATGGGATTATTTTTTTCCTGGTCGAATCAACTATATGTTTAAAATCAATTTGAGCATAGCTTGCAGATAAATAGAGAATGATAGAAAAGTATTGATTATTGACAATTTATTTATTACTTAATATTATACAAGAAAGTTACAAAAATAAAAAAAGCTTATAAACGTTTATCACTTACAATATTATATTCCAGATAAATACTGCCTATACAACATCAAAGAAGACCCATGTGAGACCACGAACATATGTTCCGAGTTCCCCGACGTCGTGGCCAGGCTGCAATCTAGATTAGCATTAGAGATAGACCGCACTGTATCCAGAATAGTGCCGCTTTTCAGGGACCCTCGGTCAAGACCTAGTTTGCATAACTATACTTGGACCACTTGGGCTGATACGATAAAAGCGTAAAGCAATTTTCTTGGAACTCTGTTATTGTATTTGTAGCAAGTTGGTGTTTTGCCTACTCGTATTTCTGTAAAATGTTTATTACTAGGAGTTTTAATTGTTTTAAAAGTGTATGTAACTCAGCTAGCATATTATTATTTACTATCTATGTCTTTTTTGACATTATGAAAATTACTTGACAATAATTATAATCTTAAAACTTAACCTGACAAACATATTGTAATTTTAAGCAGGAAATAAAGGCTATTTTTATTTATCTATGTCGATACGACTGTCGTAGACCAGTGCACTGGGTGAACAAAAATTAGCACTCCATTTGGGCGCTTATATCGGTTAAGTTACGTAATTTACTAAGGTTGCCTGGAAGAGATCGCTCTACGCAATAAGACAACCGATAAGTAGTATTGCTGCAAACTGTTGTAATTTTGTATTTTTTTTCTGGTGTACAATAATGATTGATTGATAATTCGTTCAATTAAAATTTATTGTACGATTGAAAATTTTTGTCACTAAAATAGGTCATACTCATTAGATAGGAAGGAATAGAATCTTTAATAGTTATTTATTACACGTTTGAGGATGGTCCAAATTGGTAAACTTAATATTTTGATCTTAAGCGTTATGGTTTCAAGTCAAACAAAGATTTTAGAATTATAGCTAACGTTAAAAAAGTATACGGCATTTTAATACAACTTTAAAAATAAATATAGATCTAATAATATTAATTTGTGTAACCTGTTTCAATATTTAATCAATATCATATACTTTAAAGTTGCGATCAAGTTATAAACTTTCAGGCTTCCTAACACAACGTGGGCGGTTTATTTCCTCCGCGAAAATAACTCAATGTTTTAGATCAGGAACATTTAACTTGCAAAAGTTAAACTGGGGAAATAGAAACTTTCCCGATACTTTGCGGCGGAAGAAACTTAATTTTAAATGGTAGAAAGGAAAACGGTTCGAATTTGCGTACCTAATTGATTGGATCAAGATTCCTAATTTCCACAGAATCTTTCTTGGAATCGTTTTAGCGTGAAGTGCGGTGTTGGATGAGTTGAATTAAATTATATTATTTATATGGAGTTAGTAAGTAAGAAAATGTGGCTCAGCGGTTCCAGTGTCTGCTTTTCATCAAGACGCACCCTGGTCCTACACCAATGAATTGTATTTTCAAGTTGCGGGTGGATTTGCACTCGCTTAACGGTGAAGAAAAACATCCTGAGGAAATCGACATATTTGAGGACTACAATATCCGAGTACATGTGTCTTCCGTGGAAGGTCCTGGGCGCTGCCCAAGATATCTCCCCTAACGAATTAATTCTGCGGGGGAGTCACGACCCTCAGTCATAGGGAAATACTACTTAAGAGAGAGAGAGAGAGAGAGAGAGAGAGAGAGTAATTAGAAATATCTTTATCGAGAAATATCTAAAAATACTTCCGTAGAAAGTAAGAATAGTACCTATGTTTCATAAACATCCTACCACGAGATCAAAGTATAAAGGCACACAAACGACTCTGCTCCAACACCGCTCCCACCCAACACTGCCGTAACTGCTCGCAGTCCGCGCGGCGACAGCAAGCAGGCACCCAGCAGTCCACGCGGCGACAGCTTGCACCGCGTCGCGAGCATCGCGCGCGGACACCGCGCTGACTCCGCGCGGACACCGCGCCGACCGCTTGCCTACATCGTGCGGCCAGCGAGGCATCAACTACCGAGCAGTCTGACGGCGGTAAGCTCGCTGACAGCGGGCTGTCTGCTAATGCATGATGCCAATGTAAAATATATCTAAAGAGCAATATTTAAAGACTATATTTGAATAATATTTTTTTTTGCCGGGTGGGAGCAGAGTCGTTTAAGTGAGCTGTGACCTTAACATGTTTTATGATCGACCTGTTTCACCCACGCACGCTACGTGGCTATAATTTTTCCTGTAATCTACATATAAAAAAAAACTTTATTAAATTTACAAGAAATATACATTAAAATAGAATTAAATACACTAATCTAACTACGAGTGTGTACGTTAAACTTAAATTTTTATGTCTCGAAATATTTATTTATTTATCCACATGAGTAAGCGCTGGCTATATATAACGCTGTCTGCATTCCCACGCTGGTAAGCGGCGTTCGTGTCTGCAGTAATGTCGTTTATTCTTTTAATCCACTTATTTAAAAAAAAAATGTTGTTTTAAACCCACAGACAAAAGTTTCTAATTATATAAAACTATGTTACAATGTTTCATCAAGACTGGCTTAGCAGCTTTTTTTTAGATATCCAACAAATAGGTTCACTTTATTTTTTTCTTGTTGTGCGTGTGTGTGGTACTCCTCTATGACTCCCGCGATTTACAGTTTAGCGATCTTCAAAGCTGGAGTGAAACGGTTTTTACTAAGTCCTTCGTATCAATCATTATGCTCCATTGTAAAATATTATTGGTCGTTTACAAAAAAAGTATATAAGTATTATATCCGTTATCTAGTAACCACGACACAAGCGTTTGCTTAGTGTGGGGCTAGATGCAATGTCCCGGAATATTAATGTTATTTATTTATCATCTGGTCTAAAGTATGTATTTTATTAAAAAATGATCAACAGCAAAACATTACAACTTTTTTTAATTTTACCTATCACATAAAAGCAAAAACCAGATATAGCAATATTTATTTGCCATTTACTAATTTTGAGCTTTAGACCTAAAAAGATAAAAAAATGCTCTAAACTAGGAAGCAGTTGCCAAATTAACAGTATCTTCTTTGATAAGCTGAAGTGACTACGTTGATATCTCGTTATTTGGCACGCACGCCCAATTAAGTCCGCCTTTTCAGAAGAGGCACTAAATCTAATTTGAATTAACATACAAAATAGCTTCGTCACCGTCCTTAGGCGTTTAAGGAGGAAAATTTACCTACTTACTTAATAATATCACCCTGAGCGACTTTTATCTTTTGTTGCCTCGTCCAGGTTTTTGTCCGTTTAACAGCATCACGTTTAGTAATCAGAGGACGAAACATTTAAATATTTTTTGCAGAACGTGTAAGTGAGACGCCTGAAATAAATAAATAATTTGTTAATGTAATGTTTAATGTAATCCGGACAGTGATCGGAAATACGCAGGTTCGAATCCTGCCGGTCGTGATTATTTTCGCTCATTTTACAATAAAAGATTAATTTAAATAATGACACAGTACGGCATTTCCCACGTGGTAATTTCTGAAGTGTTAAAGATTTTATCTATTACTGAACGCATCTTAGCAGCGCCTTAAAACAGGGACCAATCTCGCTAATTTAATTTACAATGCTACGTTGAAATCAGGCCGACTCAACCCAGCGCAATTTCCCCCATTTCCATTCCGGTAAGTAAGGATTAGGTGTGATCACGAACCTTATCTAATACTCGACTTCAATTCCGTAAAATAGTCTCTAAAGAAAGCCCCTTCCATTGAGAGCAATGAAACCTCAGTCTATGGCAATGATGATAAGTTGATGGCACATAGCTAAGTTCTTCGTGTGCAACAATTACATACTTACATTACTTTTATTGCTGAAATTTTCGTCCCTCCTGATTCCCTAAACTACATTAAAAATTATAAAATGTTATAGATGCTATATATTCTGTATTACCAAATTCAAATTCATTCAAATTCAAAGCATTTATTTGGACACACAGGACACAACAATATATACATACAAAAGTTAACAACAGGTAGAATATAAAGGTATTATGTTACATTGATGTATCCCGTGCGTCAAAAAAGGTCATACCTCAGCATTAATGCTGCAGATTGCTCTGCAGCGCTGATTTTCAGGTATGACCCTTTGAGACGCGCGGGGTCAAGAGTTGAATAAGAAAGTTAACAAATATAAAAAGAAGTAAAAAGAGAAAATAGATGAAGAGTATACAGAATTAATAACATGAAGCTGATATGATTACATTTGAAAGATAAAATAAAATAAAATAAAATAAAATAAAATAGCCTTTATTCTACTGCCACAAAATTAATATGTTAGTTAAAAAATTCACACTTTGAGTTTTAATTTTTGTCAGCAGAAGTTGCCTGTTTGGCAAAGGCCTCCCCTATTGTTTTCCACTCATCTCTCTCTCTCGCCTTCCTCATCCAATCAGGACCGCAGACTTCTTGGAACACATCCCTCCACCTCTTCCTTGGTCTCCCCGGGTTTCTGGCTCTATCTAAGGGTATCCATTCTGTGGCTCTCTTTGTCCACCTGCTGTTTTCTTGTCTGCATAAGTGACCTGCCCACTTGAATTTAAGTAGCCGTGTCCTTATAGTCACATCAGATAATTTTGTTTTGCGTCGTACGGTTTTGTTTTCTATTCGATCTGATAGCTTTATACCGAGCATACTACGTTCCATTTTTCTTTGGCAGATGGCAATCTTTTCTTCATCTTTTTTCCGTAGTGACCATGTTTGGCAGCCGTAGGTTATGCAGGGTAATATGGCAATTTCGTAAAGTTTTCTTTTTATATCTACTTTAATTTCTTTGTTCTTCATGATCTCTTTAAAACTCCAGTACTTCTTCCAAGCTAGGGTGACTCTTCTGTTGATTTCTTTTTCAGTGCAATCCTTAAAAGATACTAGAGCTCCCAGGTATACATACTCTTCCACATAGTCGATCGTTGTACCATTCACTGAGATGGGAACTTGTTCTCTATTTGTCAATATTTTAGTTTTTGTGGCATTCATCTCCAGGCCCACTTTGAGACTTTCATAGGACAGCTCTCTCATCATATCTTCCAAGTCTGGCGCGTCTTCTGAGAATAATATTATATCGTCCGCGAACCTTAAGTGATTGAGATACTCCCCATTTACTCTTATACCTCTACCTTCCCATTGTAGCGATCTGAACACTGTCTCTAGCACAGCCGAGAAAATTTTTGGTGAGATTGGATCGCCCTGTCTGACTCCTTTTTGGATTGGAAATTCCATACCATCGCGTTCTAAACGCACTTTGGCTCTACATTTTGAATATATATCTTTTATTATGTTTATATATTTCTTGTTAACGCCTTGTTGTTCTAGAGCTCTCCATATCGTGTCGTGTAGTAAAAAAAACATTTGAAAGATACATACAATTTAAATATAACCTAGTAAAGTAACGGACACACAACGTGGTAATTAACAGTCAAGAACGAAAGTCATTGTCGAGATTTGTATTGTAGGTTTAAAGGTAAACAAAAGTAGCTAGGTCACCAAATGCTGAAAACTAGAATACATATCTATTAAAAATGAGGTTTAATGAGTCAGGTGATTGAGGAACACCCGATGCAGAGGGAGGAGCGATAACAGTAGAATAGCTAGCTGCTAGCACTCCTCTGCAGCTCCATCAGGTATCTCTTATACCTGATACGAAAACAAAATTTGCTCTGTAGATTACGAATAGGAGGAGGTATGCTATTCCAGCATTTGGTGGCATTAAAATTAAAACTACCTCGAAAGGCTGCACTGCTATGTTTAGTTGTACGGAGTAACAATTTACGTGTATTCCTATGAGAATAGGGGTTACTGTCACACACCCAAACTAGTTTACAATAGAGGTAATGTGGTATCTGATACTTGACTACACCAAATAATAGTGTGGCTAGATGTAACTGGCGCCTGTATTCCATTTTGAGTATATTATTGTTATTAAAAAACGGAGTGACGTGGCTTTGTGGAGGTACAGTAAAGCAGAAGCGAGCGCACGCATTTTGTACCCTTTGAATAGCACAAGAAGTTTTTTTGAAAAGACATGGACCATACACTGAGTCTACGTAGTTAAATCTAGAGAGAATAAGCGAATCAACTAACAGTATACGAAGATCGGTGTTTATATACTTCCTAATTTTGTACAAAATTTTGAGCTTATAAAAACAATTTCTGACTATCTCATTAACATGTTCTTCAAACTTCAATTGTTCATCAAATACAAGTCCAAGGTTTCGGGCTTCCTGAACACGTTCTATAACGTCACCAGCTATATGTATTGTGATTTTACACTGAACAATCCTTTGCACTTGTAGTTTAGACCCTAGAACCATGTATTTGGTTTTTTTAGCATTTAAAACTAGTGAGTTTGCCTGCGCCTACTGTTGCACCCTATTTAGGTCCTCATTTATCTTACGGGTTGCTTCATCTGTGTCTTCAGGGTTAATTGATAGATAGAGCTGAATATCATCAGCATATGTGTGAAATTTACAATGCTGTATGGTGTTAACAACATCAGCACTGTAAAGTATGAATAAAAGAGGACCTAGAATGGAACCTTGAGGTACACCTCTAGTTATCTCACCCAGACCTGAGCGCAGACTTTCACCATTATTTTTCTTAATTTCAACAACTTGAGTGCGACCACTTAAATAAGAATTAAACCAAGCAATGGCAGAAGCATCAAAACCGTAGAAATTTAGCTTAGAAAGTAGCAAAGATATGTTAATACAGTCAAAAGCGCGCGAAAAATCAAGTAGTACAAGTATAGTTCCCAACCCTTGATCTTGAGCGGTTAGAATATTATCAGTTACGTCCAACAGTGCTGTACAAGTTCCTCTGAGCTTCCTAAATCCGGACTGCATATCAGGTAATATACCCTCTTGTTCTAAATAATCTGTTACTTGACCACATACAACTTTTTCAAGTACTTTAGATATACAGGGGAGCAAACTAATTGGTCTTAAATCTTTATATTCAATAGGATCGGGTGATTTAGGTATAGGTTTAACAATAGCCGTCTTCCAAGAAGATGGAAACTCTGCTGACATCATTGACTTGTTAATAATAGCAGTAATAGTATCAAGGCTTTGGGGTAGTGTGAGTTTTAACATATCAAGTGAAATACCATCAATTCCTACTGCATTAGTCTTAATTTGCTTTATATATTTCAGAATGGTGTTAGAATCTACAATGTGAAAGATGAAATTGCTACAGCTACATTTATGGAATTCAAAAAAGGTCATGTGGGAAATAGAAATGTTAACATTGCCAGGAATATTGAGAAAATTGTCATTAATTTTGTCCGGATCATCAAATAGTGACGGTAAATCTATAGCTTTGGGTGGTAACACTTTACGTTGCAATGTGTTCCATAGCTGTTTAGGATTTTTTATGTTTCTATTTATATGGTAGTTAAAAAATGCATGTTTTTCCGAGTCCAGAGCCATATCCACTTGTCTTTTTAAATCTTTGTAATAAGTTCTATGACTGTGTTGCTTAGTGTGGTGATAACGCACAAGTGCAGCGTCCCGTAGGCGCATCATGGCTCTAACAGTATCTGTGAGCCAGGGTGACCCACACTCTTTAATGACTTTAGTTTTCATAGGTGCATGAAGGTCGAATATAAATAAAATAGCCTGGTGAAAGCTATTAACCAGGGTATCTACACTCTCAGCTGAATTAATAATGTCCCATCTGATAGAATTTAAATGAGAAGTAAATATTTCATATGATATATTTTGTAGTGGTCGATATGTAATAAGTTTGGGGGGAATTTTTGGTTTCTTAAAAATGAATTCACTAATAACAAAAGCATGGCCATTATCAGAAGCAACCGGTTCGATTTGCAAATTGCGGCTCGGTACATTACAACATATCAAGTCTATGGCTGTCTGACTGTGCACAGTAAAATGAGTAGGTTTGTCTACAAGCTGCGTTAGACGAGTATTAGAAAGAAAAGTCCTATAAGATTTAGCATTCCTGTCGTGGCTATCTAGCACATTAACATTGAAATCTCCCATTAATATTAAATTATCACAAAAAGAAAAAGATGCAATAGATTCAGTTAATGGGTCGAAAAACTCATCTGCATCTACCCACTGAGCACGATAAGCTGTGCCGATAATAACTTTGGATGTGTTCACAGTAAGTCTGACCCACATTTGCTCAACATTGGTTGCCTCTGGGTGAGAGCATAAACGAACATTGATACCTCGCTTGACGTAGAAGCCTACGCCCCCGCCGCGGCCCTTGCGCACGTCCTTGGGGCGGGGCACGTGCCCAGCCGGTAGCCAGGCACGACGGGCGCGCACCCGCCCTGCCCAGCTCTCAGCCAGGTTTCATTTACAGCTAACAAGTCAACAGAAAACCTTTGCATAGCAGCTATAAAATCATCATGGTTAGTACCTAATGATCCAGCATTAAAGAGTCCAACTTTTAAATATTTACTATTATTACCCATTGTTGTATATGTAAACATATGAGAGAATATAAGAATATTGGTATTTACTGAGAAGAAAACATACATACTGTTTAACACTGGAAAACATAGGGTCACAATACACAAAGCTATAGCGTTTTAGTAATATTAAATACATTTTATAAAAGAATAGTGGTAATATATGAGTAATATTCAATACTAAGTTATGGTAATAATTAAGAAACATTAACACAAAAATATCAAGTTTTGTTGTAATATCAAAGGTTAGAATTTTCAATATGCAATGTCTGTATGTTAAACAAATACAACTTGCTGAATAAGTGTTATAGCTTGATACTCTCAGATTCATGTGAAAAATTATAAATAACTTAAGAATTAAGTCAGTTTTATAAATGTGTAAAGAAGAAACAAGATATATCATAATTAATATTATCTTGGAATGATATTGACATGTACAAATAAACATAGCTGTGAGATAATCTGATACAGGTGTTGGCCAACTGATATTTAGCTTCTGTAGTTTTACACAAATTATATGGTTTAGGTAGAACATCAGGTAAAATGTACTTATTATGATATAGTGGGAACTTAATTTATTATTATAACATAACCTGAAGTTTGCAAATATAGTTATCCAAACTAAGACAAAAGAATACATTGTTGAAGGTAAGTATAGGAAGAGTAATGTAATTGATGTTATTATGATTAAAAAGAACTGTTTTTTTAGTTTTACATTAAATAAAATAGTTGGAAGGTTTAAGTAGGTATTGAAGATGTGAGTTTTAGATAGAATTAAGTTAAGGAAACCATTTTTTTATATCTTCTGCACTGTATATACGGTGCGTGGCAGAAGTCTTGTCGCGCCTTACGTATACCTGGCCGTCCCTGGTCCACACGAAGGCCCATTTGTGCATCTTGGCAGCCTCCCTCGTCCTGCCCAGAAGTGTCCGGTTGCCCTTAGTGAGCCGCTCGTTGATGAAGATGCGCGCAGGCTCGTGCGGCGGGAGGCCCAGGTGCTCCGTCGTGAGTCCTCGGCGTACTCGGGCGCTCCTGAGCATATCGTCACGCGGAGCACGTCGCGCGAAGCTGACCGCAATAGGTCGAGGCCGCGCCGCGCCGGCCGGGGAGCCGCCGCTGGCGCCGCCAGCCGCGCCGCCGAACTCACGCCGCGCGCCAACGCGCCGCACACTCACCACTAGTATCGTAGGTCATATCAAGTCGTCTAGCCATCCACAGCGTAGTTCAGTACGTGTATGAAAAATTGTTTCAATTGTCTATCAATAGGTTTTATCATCGTTGGTCTACAGGTTTAAGACTACTCCCGCACTCTATTAAACTCTTATTACGATTAGGAAGTGAGAAAGGCTTTCCTGCCCTCAGGATTAAGGTTATTTCCTTAACAACAGTGAGAGTTATGACAAGTACACTGTAATGCTTACAAGCATCCTAAATATTCTGAAATCTAAGAGTTTCTTAAAGGATAATGGTAATGGTAATTATTTTGGATACAAGACGAAATTACAGCAGGGTGGTGTAAATGCTGGGCTTTCAAATAATAATGCAAAAAGATTTTTGGATTCAACATTTTTTATTGTTTTTTTATGTTGATTTACATATTAAATACATACTATAAAGTGTTGGAGCTGTTGTTATTGTTTTTATTTCTTTTTTGGTAGTGTTGTTTGTGCGGGGTAAGCTTCAGATGATTTAGTAGTCAAACGCATATTTGTTCAATGTAAAAAAATATCGATAAAAAGTACTAATGCTACTAGCTTTAGAGAACGTGTTAGCTGTGTATAGCTTTGGCAAGAGGATGGCTGGCCTAATGATCGCCTGAACTCTTGGCACGGTAGCCTGGATGAAATAGAGTTATCGCTCGCTACACGAGTTTTATTTCTATCGATGGACATTTTGCAATTGGTTACTGGGTTCTTTAAGCAAGTTAAGATGTTACAAGTTTAGATATTTTTTGTTAGGCTGTATTGGAGCATCACAATCTTAATTGTGTGTGTGTCTTAATCAAGATTTTTCTATTTCTATTTATTTTCTATTTACTGGTTTTAAAATACATACGATGTTGCTTTTGCCCATGTTTATTATTTCAGATTAATTAGTGATATCATAGTACCTACATCTATCTGTTTGAAATAATATTAAATAAGAATAAAAATGCCTTTATTTTCTATTACTCCTTAAATTAACTTTTTACATCCATGTTTAAAAATTTAAAACTTATCAGTCACTGATAAGTTGCATTAATATACTGTGACGTTAATAAACGAGACTACAATTCAAAAATTCCATTGGTGTTTTAGTTGATCCTAATATTTTAAAGTATTAAAAAAAACAATTCATGATTGAAGATTCACCTCCAGTCCTTGTAAAATCGGACAAGCTTTGTTTTCTAATTAAGCCATCAAAAGGAGAAGGTATCTATGATTATATTGTTCTCTTTTGTAACGTTTGTTCGTCCATAGTCCGGCTCAGGGGGCTTACTACAAGGTGTTTAAGCAGTATTGGTCTTTCTATTCCATAAGTATGCGTCAGTACAGTCACTTAAATACGCATCTTGTCTGAGGGGGCTGTAGTATTTTGTGGCAGAAACGAAATGCATTGAGAATGCTTGGGAAATATTGTAGTAGGAACTCAGACCCGAACTAACAGAATTTCATTAAGCCGTTATGATCCAGCAGTAGGTACTTCGGAACACAATTACAAAACACTGAACCAGTAACTTTCCGACTGCTAATGAAAAAACGCCTAGAAATATAATCCGGCCAATTTTGTTTGGAGACGAAGTAAGCGCTTGTTATCTCTCCTCGTCTCAACTTTAGTTGAACAGTATTTTAGTATTTTGCACTAGTTTTTTAAAATCAATGTTAGTAAAAACAGTCATCGAGACAGTCAGTTCTAAAATTGTATTTACTTTGTGAAGCTTCGGACATCTACTTACGTAAACAGATACGTACATTGCAATACTCCAGCATTACTAAAACAGATATAGGTAGCTAGGTACAGTTCTACTATCTCCAGCCAATGGATAGTCAACTACACACCTGAGAGCAACAATAGACAATGTTACAACACTAGTCTGTATTACAACACTAGTCAGTATAACAACATTAGACAGCACAACAGCCGAGCCAGTCAACAGCATTCGATAATGTTGACGATGTAGCGATTCAGTTTGCGGACTGCTTTGCGTCGACGCGTCTCGTACTACTAGTATACATTACATTTACCAACGGTGTATGAATACTATAGACGTGTCATTATGGTAGAAATATGAAATATTCACATATCGTTTAATACCTAGGCTGCAGCAATGCTTAACATCAGGCAGGCTGTAGTCAAACGTAAACCTAACACACGTAAAAAAAAAATACCATATAGGTACCTATACACGTGATATTTATATGGACATAATCAGATTTATCCTGCCATCTACAGATTTTTAGATTATATACGAATGAACGATGATCATAAGGAAGTAAAAGGATTCACAATTCTGGAAACGTTTGATATTCTGGGTGCGGTTTATGACCTGCAGTGGGCTCAATGACTAACGATAGTGATAGTGGAGAGTTACTTAGTTAATCCTCATAGAATAATTTTGCTATTTAAACTATCCTTTTTCCGAATTTCTTCCCAGAATATTTACTCCCATCGACCTATTATTATTTAACGGTCATCAAGTCGAAAGAGAACCGCATTCTTCTGGTGAAGTGTGTGAGATCGTAGATTACAAAGTCGAAGCATATCAAGTTTAAAAAATGTCTAAAAACACATCAATTAAAAAACATCTAAGAGAAGTCTTTGAATAACTTTGTCCATAACACTTACACAATACACATAGTGTTACACAGTGCGCCTAAATTGACAGCTGTGGAGCGTGACTTAGTGTGCAGTAAAGCCTGCTGCAGTAATTCTCGGAAGCAGCTCCGAACATACATTAATGTCAGTTCGCAGCGATCGTATTTTTGCCCCAAAGTCAGCTCTTCGAGAAAGGAAACTAAATCTATATGAAATTGCACTTTTCCTAAATCTTCAAAGTATCTACCTGCATATCGCGGGTAAGACTGGATTCCATATATGCATCGGTTCTCTAAAGACTTATTCGATTTGTCGACCAGTTAAATACCTACTTGGAAATTTCCAATATTTTTCTAAATAGCGTCTTCTAGGTAGAAAAGTAAGCATTTATGACCGAAGTTTGAACTGGGCATGCAAACAGCACCAATGTTATTGTTGTGAATGATTTTAACTGAATAATATATACTAAGATCTATCTCTTCAAATCCTTTTAAAATCCTAATCTACCTAATTCAGCAGTTAACCTCTAATTTACCGAATTTTATTAAACCTCTTCAATATTATATGCCTATTATAGCAACTCTTCTAAACTTAACTATTTTTCCTCTTTTGAAAGCCTTTTATGTGATTTCTGTCCCTCTTATAGTCACTCAATCATTATGGGTGACTTTAATACCTGTCTCCTTAAACAGGATTATCGTACATCTAGGCTTGAGTCTATTACTAAGTCAACCAACTTACACATCCTCCCGCTTAGTGCTACTCACCATTTTCCCAATGCAACTCCTTCTCTTCTTGATTTAATGTTAGTTAGTTCCCCTGACCATGTTGTTAAGCATGGCCAGTATAGCACAAGCGATTTTTCCTATCACGATTTAGTTTACCTTTCCTATAAAATTCGTCCTCCTAAACTTAAGCCCCAAATCATTCTGCAGCGCAACTTTGGTGGCATGGATCATCAAGCTTTAATTAATGATGCCCTTAAGACTGATTGGTCACCTGTCATAAATGCCGTTTCCGTTGATGATCAAGTTAGTATTTTTAATGACATCATCACGAAACTGTATGACATACATGCTCCTCTTCGTGCCATCAAGCTCAAGCAATTACCGGCTCCGTGGCTTACTGATGACATCAGAGCATTGATGCACAAGAAAGCTGTGGCCAAGACACGTTTTAAGGTAAAGCCCACTGAGTCCAACCATGAGAAGTATGTCAAGGTCAGGAATCGTTGCAATATGGTGTGTAGGGATGCTCTGCGCCGTCATATTCACTCATCTGTTGAAAATAAAGATCCAGCAAAAGTCTGGAAATTTCTTAACTCATTGGGAATCGGCAAAGCTAAACATAGTACTGTCTCTCATAATTTAGATATTAATTCATTAAATACTCACTTTTCTTCTTCTTCTGCTATGTCAGATGAAGATAAATCTGATACAATTAATAAACTTTCAGCCATTCCTACTCCTTCAAATTTTTCGTCTTTTGTTTTCAAATCTTTCACTGCATGTGATATTGAAAAGAGCGTGCTTGCAATCTCATCTAGAGCGGTTGGTAGTGACTCTATTAGCCGGAACATGTTATTGCCCATCCTGGATATAATCCTTCCTGTCCTGTGCGTTATCCTTAACAATTCCATTTCCAGTGGGGATTTCCCTACAATCTGGAAAGATGCGCAAATTATTCCTCTACCTAAAAAATCCAACCCTAAATCCTACTCTGAATATCGTCCTATTTCTATCCTTCCATTCCTTTCTAAAGTCCTTGAGCGGCTTGTCCATCGTCAACTTAGTCTTTTCCTTAACCGACATGATTTGCTCAATCCTTACCAATCCGGTTTCCGTCCTGGGCATAGCACTGTGTCTGCGCTCTTAAAGATCACAGACGACATACGCGAGGGTATGGACGACGGTAAGCTTACTGTTCTAACACTGTTAGACTTCAGTAATGCATTCAATACCGTTGATTTGGATATCCTGCTTGCAATGCTGCGCTCTATCAATATATCTCCATCAGTGATAGAATGGTTTCATAGTTATCTGCTGGGGCGTCGGCAGCGGGTTCGCCTTGGAGATTCCTTTTCTTCTTGGTGCAACACAATTGCTGGTGTCCCGCAGGGCGGCGTGTTATCACCACTTCTTTTCGCTATCTTTATTAACTCCATTTCGCAACATCTTTCATGTCCCTACCACCTGTATGCTGATGATTTACAGATATACTCGCAGGCTCATATTAGTCATCTTGACTCGGCTATTAGGAACACTAATGATAACCTCTCCCGTATCTCTGAATGGAGTAAATCCTTTGGTTTAAAAGTGAATCCTTCAAAAACGCAGGTCATTATCATTGGAAGCTCTCATCTGATCTCAAGGATTGACTGGGAGGGTATTCCGCCAGTTATTTTTGAAGGCATCATCGTTCCATATAGTGATACAGTCAAGAACCTTGGTCTGATAATGGATCAGTCGCTCAGTTGGGATGCTCATGTGGATTCATTAAGCTCAAGAATTTTCTCGTCTGGTGGGTCACTAAGACGTCTTCGAAACTTCTTGCCAACTGCCACTAAAGTTGAGCTTGCGCAATCCCTTCTTCTTCCTATCCTGGACTATGCGGACGCCTGCTATCTCGATCTTCGGGAAGATCAGCTAGATAAGCTTGAGCGGTTACAAAATTACTGTATAAGGTTTATATTTGGTCTACGTAAGTACGATCATATATCTCAATTTCGTGTTAAGCTCAAGTGGCTGCCTATTCGACTTCGCCGGAATGCTCACATCCTCTCTCTCGTATATAACATTTTATTTAACCCTGCTACCCCGCGTTACTTAGTTTCTCGTTTTGCGTATGTCCATACTACACACTCTCTTTCTCTTCGATCTACAAATAAATTAACACTCGCACATCCAACATTCAAAAAGAAATCTTTTTATGGCTCATCATTTACTGTACAAGCTGTTACTTTATGGAATTCTCTGCCTATCAACATTCAAAAGGCTCAGACAATTGATTCCTTTAAAAAACAAGTAAAGGAATTTTATCTCGCTTCCCTTCAGTGAAAATTGCTGTTATTATTTCTACTACTATCACCTCTAAATATTTTGTTGTGTATTATATGTATTTGTATATAAACATTAATTTTATTATATTAAGTATGTGTATTGCGTATTTATATGTATATATATATATATATATGTGTATATATATTAGTAAAATTTCTTTTTTCCTTTTTGTTGTACACCACATTCTTCTTTTTTTTTTTCTTTTGCTTATTTCTCTCCAGCTGAAGGTTGCCTGGAAGAGATCGCTTTCAGCGATAAGGCCGCCGCTTGTGGCACTAGTTAAGGTGCAATTTGTTCTATGTACTGTTTTTTTAATATGTGTCAACAATAAAGAGTTAATCTATCTATCTATCTATCATTAAAATGATATTATTTTATACATCCAACATACTTACCCATCATTATTTCAGCGAACCGCAATAAAAGCCTCGGCTAGGAACAGTTATATTAAGTTAGAGAACACGTGGAAAGGTCAGATATTAGCATTTGTTCATGTGTTGGTAATTTGGAATGTCAACAATTACTTGAGGCCGGTAGGGTTGTAAGAATACTGATTAAAGTACTCCGAGACATAACAAAGTCTCGTATGACAGTTCTTTCTGTGCGCACGCCGTGAAACTGTGGAACGCTTTGCCGCTAGATATTAGGAATGCTCCATCACTGGATGTCTTCAAAAACAATGTTAAGAAATTGTATTGATCTTCTTTGGTTCCGACATAAATTGCTGCATATGTTTTTATTTTGTCTCTTGTATTAATATGTATGTATTGTTATGTATGTATGTATATGTATATTATTGTAATATTTGTTTATGTTTATTCATATATAAGTAGTATAAACTTTTTGATTTTTTTTCATTTAATATCTTAAACACCTCGTCCTACTCACTTATTTTGAAGAATATATCCCTGCCAGATTGGTTGCCTGGATGAGATCGCTCTTAGCGATTAGGCCGCCAATTAAAACGCAAATTTTATTTTCTATGTTTTTTTGTATTGTTTTTTATGTATGTGGTGTTTTAATAAAGAATGTATCTATCTATCTATCTATCTAAAGTACATACTACATAAATTGGTATGGGGTTCATTGTGTCAGCACTAGTACTTACAATAAAATCTTATTTACCTTGCTATAACTGCCAAAATTGTTTCGCATTCTTTATTTCACGATAATTTCTGAAAATGACAAACACTATAACTCAATTGTGAATTTTGATCTATTGGCCCGGGTTTAACTTTAAGTCGAAGAGTTTCACTTGTATTTTAATTCTTGTAATTGATTCTTTACCTATAAACTTTTTTTAAACTTTTTCTTCCTTTTTTGTGTACCCAGCAGTGGGTCGACAAGGGCTGAAGCTGATGATGATGATTCTTTAACGACATACTTATTATATGCTAGTTGACCCAATATCGTGTGACATCACGTGACCCTCTAGGATGCTATCACGAAAGCGTAGAGCATCTACGAATGCTACGAGACTCAAAGGGGGATGGGATTTTTCCAAGACTTTACGTAGCGACTCTACTGTGACAAACAACAGTAATAGAGCTGCATATTAATTTTAGGATAATATTGGAAGTATGAAATATGCACTTTTTCTTTTTGTATGGTTACCAAGTAACAAAATCTAATCGTAACGGGAGTTGCGTAATCGCGATTGTACCTATACCGTAGTCCGCTGATCCTGGCCCGCTTCATGTTTATTGACATGTCAGAGCATCAATGACGTAATTCAATATGTATGCATCCCAGATTTCAATCGAGGTAGCCCTAACTTGCCCCTATTCCCGTTTACGATCTCTCGTAAATTGTGTGACTTTTTGGGGTTGAATAAATTTTCGTTCATCCCTTATTTTGTTGCTCATCTTGTTTATTTAGGCTGGTTCGAACAATAGAATGGAACGGCTATGAAAGCTGTACGCAAACAACATCAAAACTTATTCGAAAATTGCTTTTGACTAGATAATTTGTTGCTTCTTGAGTAAAATAAACTGTTTTGAGATTTTAAGTTGGTTTAAGAAAATCTGCTTTGCATGGAAAATTTACTCAAAGAGAATAAGAAAATCATGATTTTATTATTACTTTACTCTAGTTTCTGTCAAAGTAAAACAACAGTCTTCATTATGTATTCGATTTTATGTTGTCGTAATAGTATCAAGAGAGAGTAATTTTAAGCAAATAATATAATAATCAAAATATAAGAAACAATCTTTTATTAGAGACAAAAAAAGATGGTGCTTACAAGTTTCTTATAATCTAGGTGTTTACTTACTATTTAAGGATTGTAATCAACTGGGATCTTCATCTTACGGATAGTTTTTAGTGCACTATTTTAGTGTTATCTGGAATGCTACATAAATAAGAAAAATGTGTTCACTATATAGTTTGCTAGTACTAATATTACACCAGGCTCTACTTATTATATAAAAGCTCGCAGCTCAATTGTTTGCCACACACATACATAATCAGGCTTTCATACATACACAATCCCCGTATCTGGATTGTGGTCAATTAAATCCATTGGCTTATAAAACAATTATCCCTTTGTACTGTGCATTATAGGAATTGAAAATGCGTGTTTTCGAAATGTGTGGCCATTTTGTTCCAGCGCTGTGTTTTGAGATCGCATTTGAGGACGTTATTTGATAAAAAGAGTTTAATGTAAATTGTGTAATTAATCAGTGTTTAAGTCCAGGCTGCAGTCATGACGTTAAATATTGCGTACGCTTGGCGACACATCTGAAAACATAGTATAGTCCTATATTTAAGTATCCGCATTGAAAACAATAAGAAAACATTATAAAATTCGCCCATACACAAAAATGCACATTATCCTAGTCGTAGTCTAGACCTGCGATTTTTCAAGTTATTATTTTTAATAGTATTTACGGTCCATGCAAATTTCATAGTACTCATATCGTTACGGTACATTTTGGTCAGTTCGCGAAAAACTTACAGCTACATATACAATTTTAAAAGAATTTCGTAAGAGATTCGCGTATGTTACGTAACATTTACCTTACATAAATAAGATTGAAGCCTTAGAAGTAGTTCATAGAGATTTGACCTTTTTTCGATTTTTACATCTTACCGTAGAGAACGTATCCAAGCTGATGAAGTAGAAGATGGTGCTGATGCTGAAGGGTTTCCCAGCGCGAGTGATCATGAGGAACACGGTCTTACGGACTCCCATGTTTAGGCACTTCTCCCAGCCGCAGGAGTATATGGCTTGGCGAAAACTCTCGCTCTGGTGGTGGAAAATGAAGAGCTTTATTATCAGAACAAAACTCAACGTCAGTAAAAAAATATGTTAGGAACAATTGACCGTCATTTTCAATGCAAAATGTTAAGCCATGTTTGGGAGATATAGTTTGAAAATTAAATGCCTTAGAAAGATTAATACAATCGTGGTTAAAAACAATTTATTTACAAATTTGTATAAATTTCATTCTATTTAAAAATAAGCGGGTGAAGCGGTGTAGCCTTTATGATGCTCTGACTTACCGATTCCATTAAAATGTCGCTAAAATAGCACGGCGTTAAAAAGTGGATCAGAGAAGCTAACAGAAGCGATATGAACTCAATGCTTATATTACCGTTGACTCTATATTCCTGAAAAAATAAAACTTGTAATACAGCATTAACTAAAAAATAATAAAGTAGGTAACTAACTGCCTGTGCTGAAAGTGATACAGTTTATTTGCGTAAATAATCGAATTAATCGTACCTGAACTATTTGAAATGCATTACAAGGTAACATAAAGGTAGAAGTTTTCATATTAAATTCCATCAACAACATAAAATCATTTTGTACTTCGTCTACGAATCTGAAACAATCAATCTGTATACTTAATTGAAAATCAATAAAATAACTATATAAGGATGGTTTTTATTAATTTTCAGTACCTATACAGCTCCTGTAGCTTGATGTTAATATGCTTAAACTTTTCTTTAATTTCTTGTTCACTGTTTGACTCCGAAAATATTCTGCTTATTTTTAAGCTCAAGAGTTCTAACTGTCCACAAACATGTAAAGTGAATATCGGAATCAAAGGCTCAAATCCAAGATATACCAGAAAGGCATACGAGTCGAAAGAAAAACATAGAATAAATATACCCACGAACACCCATGGCACTAATTTAAATTGTTCAATAAAATAAGGAAATGTCAAATCGAACATAGGAACCAGTTGAAAGTCTCCATTAAAGTAATAGTAGGTCATCAAATAAAACGCTTTGACAGGAAATATAGAACTCGTGAATAATGCTACGAAGATCCAAAACTTGCACACTTTGTTCCCTTTCGTGGAATATTCTAAAATGATGTTCATTTCATTCTCCGGGAATCCTTTTGCGAGCTCGTAGTCTCTGTCTATAGTTCTAATGAGACCTGCGATGGATTTCTGGTAATAAAGCATGGTGTAATATTTGATATTGGAATTGAAGCATATAATGAGCATCGCAAAGTTCTTGCTGGCATCGGCATAGTTCCCTGATTTAGCGTCGTGGACAAAAATGGAATTGATGAGCAGTAATAAGCAACAAACGTTGACAACTGTCAGACCGAGAAATTGCGCGAGCCAGCGGCGATCTCTGGGTATGAAAGGATGGGTGCGAATTATGTACATAGCCGTTGAAGAAATTTTGAATTCATTTTCGAAACGCCAGTTTGATAAATCTTCTGATGGCATGATGGTAGGAGACGAGCGGTTCTCTAATATTGTAACAATCTAATGCAAGTTGCCAATTTGACGGCACATTAATATGCAGTGTTTAGCTTCATGTGAATCAGTGAATGCATCTGACATAATTAGCACGAAGCATTTCTAACAAGCTGAGTGCTGTGATTTGTATTATACGCGTTGAATTATAAACTAGAGAGTAGTGTATACTATATTTTATGTAATATCAAAGTACTAGAGACTGTTACCACTGCATTGTAAATGGATGGATTTAGAACTTTTACTTATTTTATAGAAAATCTTTACATTCATAATATCAAACTACTTAACATAGTATTTAAATAGAATGAGTTCTCATGATTTGACATTAATAACTCTTGATTTCTTGTTTAATTGGTTAATAATCCAATTTCTTTAGATTCACATGTAAGTTATTGTTCTAAATATCCTTAGACACAGTTAACTAATATATATATATATATATAATAATATTTCCCTAACGCTTACACAATATTTGAAATTAAACTAAGTCTGCTAATATCAAACAAGATATCATATTTCATATTGCCACTTCAGAACTGTCTGAGACACCCCTAATTTGTAATCACAAGAATATTACCAGTCAGTTGAATTATGTTAATTGAATTACACCATTACAAAGACGTTATGAAGAAAAGACGTCTCATTCTCGACAAAATGTTTCGAGAATAGATAATAACCTATATATCAATATAGAGAAAAAACGACGGGTTACGTTGTGGCAAATTTCATTTGATTTTGTTTATTTTCAATAACCAATTACATCAATTAATTAATATACAAATTGCAATACTAAGAACTTCATTTAAAATTCAAATAAAAGGAAATAACTACTAAAAATTAAAAAGTATACATAATAGAACATAATAATCAAACGCAGAAAAGGGTATCTTTTGGTTAGCAGCCCTGTTTATATACCCTACCTTTACATGTCTGAAGATTATGTAGCCTATGCCCCATCATCAATCAGGTAGGCCCCGCCCACCGAGCCTCATTTTGTTGTCAAACCGAGGGTCTAACATTCAGGACCACAACAAGCTCAATTGTCACAAATTACCAGCATGAAGGCTGTGGTAATTCAGGTAATTGGTGCCAAAGTACCGCTTGGAAATTGATATGCTGAAAGCAAATCAATTGGTTCATATATCGTAGGCATGGAATGGTATCGGGAAACAAATCAGTAAAGGGAATGATTTTGCATGTAACTTAGTAGCGAATGAAATTGTGCTAATACTTACTCTTTATGTATTAAGACTGGGTTTTGTTCTAAAAAGATTTTAAATTATTGAGTTAATATAATAAGACTCGATTTTTTGCACACATTTCGGTATTAAATAAAAGATAACTCAAAGAATGTGAAGTGACTATAACGCCTTGGTTAATATTTGTGACTTGCTATTTCTGTCAGGTCGCTCTTTTTTTCAGAAGGCGTTACAGCGAGTTTGAAATCCTTCAATCGAGTTGAGAATCTCCTCTTATTTTTAAGTCGTGTTCAAATTGGAGGGAACATACCTATATATTGGTCTCTTTGTTATCAGTCTACGTACTGGGATCAAGATATTGTCTTTTTCGTCGAAAGGAAAATATTGCTACTTAAGGAATGCTTAACATATGTAACATTGAAATTAACGTCAAATTCAAGTACCTAAGACACAATTTTGAAAACAACATACATACATCATACTTCCGAGAACATGTGTCTTCCATGGACCTGGGCGCTCATCCCGATGCATCAGCCCCAGAGAACTCTCCTAACGAATTAATTCTGCCGATAGACACGACCCTCAGTCATGAGGAAATGCGACTCAAAGAGCGACGTACATGTGTAAACAATTCAAAGCAGGCTTAGTACCTGCACAGACGATATTCCCCGACAAATAGCACCTATGTACTGTATGTTGTTTGTTTGTTATTTCAGACTTCAAAGCAAAAGGATAAGCGTTGATCGCGGAATGGGATTTTCTGGTTTGCGATACGCTTGTAAATATTCAGAGGAGAGAAAATTGTGACATCATTCCCTTGTCCATTTGGGACAATCTCGGGCTAGCGTGTATATCTCTTCATCTGTATTCCAAGCGGTAGGGGGCGCCTGTGTTGAATATATTATTTACATGGATTTTTGCAGGTTCACACTTTTACAGCATACATTGTGTTGGAAGATAATCTAGTCACTTCGTTGAATTATCTGCATACGGCCTATACTCACAATATACTTCAATATACGACGCGTTTCGCAAGCATTTAAAGCTTTTACAAAATGAAATATAAGTCACTTCGTCTGTATAGTAAGCAATTATGTACTACAGAGACGCCTGACAGACGCTATCTGATACTAACTAACTCTACTTACTAGGAATACAGAATAGTTAGCTTTCATCTATGAAACAATAGGCTGAAGAATGATTCACCTTTGAATACGGTACGCTACGAAGTAATACCGTAATAAATAGTAAATCGTTCACAAAATGCAATAAAAATGAATTCAAAATTAAAAAAAAATAATCAAAATTATTTATTGATGTAGATAAATGTACATACATGAAATGGCGGCTCTAGATACCAAACTAGGCGTTAGCCTGTATCTTGGTACCTAGTCCTTCCCAGTAGAAACATTGTTTGTGTACATGTTACATAAAATTGATAATAAAAATTAATTTAGCACAGTCTACAAATGATAAAATTGAATTATTACATTGTTAATATGTGTATAATTGATGACATAATAGAAAAAAAAAAGTTATTTTATGACGACAAAAGATTTCGACAAAAAAAAAATTACTTACTTAGATATTTACAAAAAACTTTACATTAGATTCTAGAACCAGAGCTAAAACTTTACAGCTACAATGTCAGATAAAACTAACACAATAACTGTTGAAACATTGTTTAACTGTATAATAGTCAGGAGTCATATGTAGTCGTTAAAATGAAGTTAACGCAGAAACGATTAGCCAGAATTCGCTTAGCGCATTTAACATTTGCATAACTGTTAACGCCGTTAAAGCGAGCTCCGCTCAGAGTTTGCAAAAATGTTTACGTTAGCTTACTACACAACGGGATCATAACCGATAGACATTTCATTAACATAATCCCATTTCATATCACTTCACACTCTTATAATTATTAGAACAGTAATAATTTGTGTGTTTGTCCCTATTTCACACTTCTCCTTCATCGAAAGAGAGTGGCCAACTCTGGTGTCGAGAGTTTATGAACGTTATAAATTTCACACTTAAATGACTGCACTGGTTTGAAGAAATTTAGTAGGCTTTAGTTAGAAATACAGGCTTTTTATTCCAGATTAACACAAGTTACACAGCGAGCTGTTTTCAGTAAACTTCAGTACAATATCTTCGTACATAACTGATAGGATTGGGGGCTGATTGTTTTTCACATGGTTTATTAATAAAGCATATAAAATAGTCAATAGCTACGTATTTAGATGTCTCTGAATGATATTGTCTATGAAACTACGTGATGTTTCAGCTCACACAGAAAGTTTTATGAGCAGGTAACGCAGGGTGATGCAGTTAGTGAATGTTAGTAAAATGGATGTTTTACACGCGTGCTGAAAGTTAGTTTAAAACAACTTTTCACGCGTACACGATGGTATATGTGTCAATAAACTTTTTTTTGTATACATATCTGTAAAAATTGTATTAGTATTGTGTTCAGGTTTGTGGGTTTATGATAACATGGAATCAGAAAGATAGATCACTTAACCAGATGACTTAACTAGACAATAGGCAGACAATTTTTAACTAATTTAAAACTAAGTTAAATATTTTCATAAATAATAAAATAAATAAATAAATATTTCGGGACATTGCACACAGCGCCATCACACACACACACACTAAGCAAATACTTGTGTCGTGTATGTAGGTACTAGATAAGGGAAATAATAATAATAAATTAATTTTAAATATAAACATACATATATGCGTCAATTCATCTTGCTGCGAATAACATACAGTTATCACGCAATAACTTTATTATATGCTGGTGACATATATTTGTGTAAAGAACTAATAGAAAATAAAATTATTTATTCGTCATGGATTTACGAGGGATGCTTTAAAGTAACTGATATTAAAAATAAAATCCAGTATGACAACCGGTGAGAGGCCGAGGTCCATTGAATTATCATCGCACAGAATTCATAATCATGTTTCAAGCAAGATAAGCTTTCGTTGCATAAATAATTCATGCTGTTTATTCAAAAACAACCCTTTTTTGTCCATCGCTAAATAATGTAGCGAATTTGTTCGGGCCGAAATAAAAAGAAAGGAAGGAAATTTTTGTTAGAAAAGGTAAACCTGTGGTCGGAAGGTAAATTTAATCCTGGAGCTAGAAAATTCGGATAATACCTAAGTTATATAATATATTTAATTTTCTGACTAAATATTATATATATATCCATCATAATGTTTGTTCAATTAAGGTCGTTCTGTAACTAAGACACCAACAGTAATGATTGCGAGTTTTTTGCGACCATTTTCTGTAATATTAAATAACAGAGAAATATACTGCTACTGAAATTAGATACGTTTTTTCCTTGTTCCGGTCCTGTTGTATTGTCATGTATTCTCATGTTAATTTCTTAGTTAAAATTCGGTACGAATCTTACATGAAATAGAACATAATAGTGCTTACATAGATGCCTGTGGCTTTATTCGCATTGCATCGAAACATACAAGTATACTATCATCATATCGAAAACCACGATGATTTGGCTCTCCGTTGTGGTGTAAACCGGAACACGCTGACCAACTAATCTACAAAAAATACTTTCGCTCATATAAAATGCTATGATTATCTTGTGTTTTTCAGCGATATTTTTTCAGGGATAGATTTTATATTATTACAACGTAATTTACCTAAGTACCTAGTATTATATTGGGAGACCAGTGGGTGCTCGCGCCTTCGCTCGCATTAAGAAGTAAAACTTACATCCCTATGTCACCCCTTTAAACGCGGCATTTCCAAAAATCCTTTCTTAGCGGATGCCTACGTCATAGCATCTACCTTCATTCCAAATTTCAGCCTAATCCGTCCAGTGGTTTGGGCTGTGCATTGATAGATCACAATATCAGTCAATCAGTCGATCAGTCAGTCAGTCACCTTTGAGTTTTATATATTTAGATGACTATGGCCTCGTAACATAGTCTAACAGCTACTACGAGGTCAGAGAATTCACACGTTATTGTACAAAATTTACGTCAAGTAAACGAATTTTGTATTTGTATTTTGTATATTCGAAAAATAATTTAATTAATTTTAAAATGCAGTTGTACTCGCGTAACCTATGCTGAAATAATTATTTTAGTAGATATGCTGATTAGATCCCACAATTTTTTTTGCATACCTGTGTAAGAAATTAATGTATCCTCAATCCTTAAAACACACCGCCCGTTCAAGCGTAGGTGTGGGCAAGCCCAAAGGGTCATCACAAGCAGACAGCTTGATGGATTACCAGACTGGTTCCGTACATATTTCCACTAGTTTACGGCCCTTTGCCTCTCTGAAAGGTTTCTAGGCCACCGACTCTTGATTGAGCACTAAAGCTGCAAATGTATCTGCAATTTTATTGGTGAAAAGGAATGTTAGATTCGTAGGTTATTTGTATGCCGAAGTGAAGTAGTACAAAGGCTTTAATTAATTCAATGTGAAACAGTTCAATCTTTATGATCTCTATATCTGTCTAAGAAAGTCTGACCATTGTTTAAAAAAAATCTCACTTAACGATAAGGACATAGTTGCGTCGCTAGAAATTTGAATGAAGATTTTTGGTACTGTTTTTTTATAATTGGCTTATTTCATTTAATAATAAGAAAATTTTATAATTGAATGTGATCAGTCGGATAAAAAACATTCTTTGAACATATTTTTATCTGCTCGTAACACATTTTCACTTCACTAACAAAAGTGTTAGTGAAGTGAAAATGTGTTACGATTTAGATGCCCTAATTATAAGGTCAGGCTGACCTGGCATTTGCGATTTTCTCAAGGCTGTTGGGTCCGGCGTATTAGGTATTTACTTTAGTAATGTTTTCTTATTAGGTACCTACGTATTGTTTTTTATGAAGAGTACTTACAGTCTTTTCTTGCTTGATAGAGAGTGGCAAATTCTGCTAAAAACCTCTAAAATGGATCGATGTCACCTTGCAGTTACGATTGGGCTAATCCACGTAGAATAGTAGTAAAAAAAACACTCGTCAATTTATTTCAAAGAGAAAATAAATGTTCCGGACTCAAAGAAGCGTAACTAACTGCAAAAATAACTCCTTACTTACTTCAGCATCTGCTCATTTGCTGCATTTGATAGTTCCTTAGAAACTTGAAATTTGCATTCGTAAGTTTCACTGAACTTCTGCGAACTTTAGAGGGAAGTAGGGACAAATTATACCCAAGTTGTTTGGCAAACCAACAGTTGAGTTTACATACAAACTGTTGGAGGCCTTATTTGTGTTATCACAGAGAGCTTTTAATCTTTATGCTTCACTGGGTATTAGTTACAGTAAAATAAAACATAAAATGATATAAATTTCACTAGATTAGAATATAGCATCCAAGATAAATACATGCTATTCGCTGAATTTGTTTAAATTAATATTTACTCTTTGATTATTATGTTTTCAGATAATAATTATTAGTAATTAGGTTTGCTTGTGCGCCTCTTGTGGTAGTATACAACTCCCAAGTGTAACATAGGCAATTTTTGGCTGAAACAACGCGAGCGGAGCTGGGGGCGCACAGTTATTTTATTATTATTTACACAGTTATTAACAGTTATCAGTATATAGATAGATATTTCAAGTGTATAAGTGTAATTTAATTGACACGTTAAGTTGTAGGTACCAGCTGTTTGTCTAGTACGGCAGTCGTTAAGCCATACCAGAGGCCCTTAGGGAGGCTTGATAAACTCTCGACACCAGAGTTGGCCACTCTCATTGATAAGAAGACGAAGTGTTCTAAACTATTTTACAAAGTTTGTCCATTAAAATTAAATACCAACACAAATGACCCTCGTCATCGAATAGCCTAGTTCAGAAAACACAGATAGATAGATGTCTACAGAACCACAAGAACTAATTGAACTGAAACTAGACGGAGTAAAAAATCCCCGCAGAATGAACAAAACAAAGGGGTGGAAATGGGTTTTTGTTTCCATCAATCGCCATCGTTCGTCTGACGGAGCAATGAATGCCATGAATCGGCTGTTTCGTTTTGGGAGGCTTTTCGATTAACTAGTTAGGGAAGTTCGCGGAAATCTTGTTTTATTTGCTTGTTCTTGGGTTAAATGTTCACTAAGCTAAACATTTAACACAGTTTGTTCAATACATTAAATTTTACTTTACCAAAACACTTTTTGGTAAAGTAAAATTGCAACCAAATGATTTTCTTCAAATGCTTAAATTCATTATTTTTGTAAATAAGGAAAAATAAAATTCTGTTGGTATTAATTTGTCCACAGCTAAGATAAATATAAACAATTTGGTTAATTAATCTTGTAAGCAAAAATCTTAACTATACATTTTCGACACGACACAATTTTTCCCTGCGGAAAATATCCACGTAACTTATTAAAAGCCTCCTAGAATCAACACACAGACCCTCTGCAGCTGAACAAGGTGCGATAATACCTATTTTACGACTTGACCTTGCTTCGTCCCATTACTGGGTTCATTTGACCCGCGGGAAATGTTACTGAAAGCAATATAAAATCTAACGAGACTCTGCATCACAGGCCGTAGCTGGATTACGAAGTCAAGTGTGCGATAGCTAAATATAGATAGATAGATAGATTAACTCTTTATTGTTGACATATATTAAAAAAAAACAGTACATAAAACAAATTGTATCTAAACTAGTGCCACAAGCGGCGGCCTTATCGCTGAAAGCGATCTCTTCCAGGCAACCTTCGGCAAATATGCATCATGATTAATTTTTTTACGCATTGCTGTAGCTTAGGGTCTAGGGCAAAATAGGATCTATTTACGTTAATTCCACATTTCAAATATGATATTTGTCTATTCACTGTTTTTCATATTTTTTTTATTTACTGCACAATGTGGTTCGTAAGAAGATTACAACTTCCTATTATCCTAAATTTTGCTTCTGAGCTCTAGTTTGGGTCTATGTAATATGGGGGCACGGCAGTGCCCACGCTAAGTCGATCGTTAAGCAAACCCTGCCATACCATCCTTTACTGGAAGCATTTCTCCTATTTGAGAAACTCTAGATAAGACCAGATATTGTTTTACAAGAAATGAAATAAATTTACTAAATAGAAAAAAAAATACAAAGGAATTATAAAAATATAATACATACACCCACCTAGGTTCGGGGTAGTTATTTTTTTTTACATGTGATAGGCTCACGCTTTTCTACAACTTGCCTGATGTTAAGCAACGTTGTAATCAACGATCTTGCGCGCTTACCTGAAAGAAACCGGTTTACGCTCGACTTGAAGACCATAAGTAGTATTTTATCTAGCTAGCTAGCTAGCGAGGTGGGTGCAAGAGAATATCGTAGCCATATGTAATTAACTACAACATATTCCTACATCGTTAAACTCAGGTGTAAGTCCTCTAATTCCTGCAGATTTGCTGGTTATATGGCGTTTGCTATTATAATTACAGCCGTCATCAGAGCACGGGGTGGTTGCGACTGTCTCTGCATTTACTATGAGAGATACATGATGCTGCTTGTTTAGCCAAATAATACTAAACTCTACTGCCATTGAAACAGGGTTAATTTTTCAATGTTTTCGATTGTAGTGACTGGATTTTGGCTGGGCTTTTTGTAAGTTTAATATATTCTGGTTTTCGATTGTTTATTTGGTCTAACTTTCTATTTGTTTTTAAAGTATGTACATATAGTGCGGTGTTTGATGGAGATATATAGTGCGGGGTTTGATGGAGATAGCTCTAGTCAGTTGGATTAAACATACCTAGTATCTATACTTTATTGAACAAACGTTTTATTAATGCGTGTACAAAACGCAACAAGACTTTTTTATAACTAGTGGATGCTCGCGGCTTCGCTCGTATTAAGAAGTAAAACTTGCATCCCCTATTTCACCCCTTTAAAAGCGGCTTTTCCAAAAATCCTTCTTAGCGGATGCCTGCGTCATAACATCTACCTGCATGTCAAATTTCAGCCCGATCCGTCTAGTGGTTTGGGCTGTGCGTTGATAGATCACTATATCAGTCAGTCAATCAGTCAGTCACCTTTGAGTTTTATATATATAGATAACGCCTAGCTACATTTAACACTTTAATTTTTTTTAACTAACAAACACTTAGAAGCAATGTAAGCTAGAAGCCATCCTCCGCAGGTCTAGGCAAACAGTTAATGTGTAAAGTGAGCTTCTAACCACACAGTAATTAATCAAAACAGTCGCGCTGTGTGCTGCTAAATTGATGAAGATCGCAGCTGCTGTGCCGGCGGTAAATTGAATTTCTAAGATTAACCTCTGCTAAATGCTTAGCTGCATTCTACAACTTATTATATTTTTTACCAAAATAATTTCAGTCGTAGTATAAAGTGGTATGGACACGCAGAGAACTGAACTGAAATTGTGAATCCTACAATGATCAAAGACAAATTATATAGTGATCTGATAGAATCATAGAAAAACAAGAATATTGATTAAAACATGGACTAAACTTTTTTTTGACACATCAGAACAAATCTACGACCAGGTTGTGCAACGTGCATCTTGCATGGTTTTCACAAAACTTTATTCCTATCCCTTTGAAAATAACACTGATACATATAATGTATTTGACAATTATTTCAAGTTGTAGATTTCAAAGTAACAAATAAGTATATATTCTAATGAATCGACGCAATTTACAGTTAAGTAGCGCCAACAGAACCTTGAAATTATTTTGACTAATTTCCATATTTCAAACGGAAGAGTATTCAAATGATTTACTCTTATAATCCGTCACTCCATCTGTACAAGCTGAACAATATCAATATTTTGTGTTATTAGAATTAATTAAGGTCTTTAATAACGTAACGTAAATCAAATAATTTCTTGTGTGCTTTAATAAAACTTGTTCAAAACCGAACATCGGTGCCTTGTCTAAATGTGCAAATAGTGTGACGATGTATTTGGCAAATATTGCATACATTATTTTGTAGGAATTATTTATTTTCGGTTACGCGTCATTATTTTGTCGCTTAAATTGCGCATTTTGCATAAATTGCAATAATTGTTTTTCATGGATGACTTTAGTGATATAGGACAGACTTTATATTAAAACGTGGCCACCCTTCTACGAGTATGGATGTACACGTCATATGTCGAACAGTACAGTTATTTTCTTAGAAAATGTTTCAACAAAAACCTCCCAGAATAAGTGTAGTTTAGAAGTGACAATACAAATCCATTTTACAAGAGTCAAAGTAAATCCCCTCGCGAAGCCTGTGCTTCCGTCTGGGGAAAGCTTCCGAAGTTTAAAGCTTCCGACACGTGCGAAAGAACACCTGAAGGCTGTTTGACCGATGTTCGTATAGAGATCCATTGAGATTCTAGCACGTAAGGCTTAATTTATGTTTTGGCAGGACAACTGTGTTTCCTGCTAACTATAATAAGTCTTCAAATCTAAAAATAAATAGGTTCTGTTAGGTACTATCTAAATAAAAGTGATTAACCCTTTAGGATGCAGTAGTTCATAACATCAAGCTGGCATTGGTCAAACGCTAACTAGCTTTTAATTAGGCACAGCAACAGCAAAATTATTCTCTAGCATATAAATAAGTAAGCACATACTATTTCTTTCTTTGTTTTATGGTACAGGAAAGTTTAAATTACTAGTTTACATTACATTGGCAGCTTAAAACCTATAACTACGTGTAAATAAAATACGTAAGTTAAATGACTTTCAGGCCCAATAAGTGCAAATTCGCGAACGAGGCGGCTGAATCCGCTTTCGCAAATTGGATTCCTGTGTCGCAGCAGAGTTCGAGTCTAACTCGTACTTTTATAACTGCTTTAGCGGTACAGGTACTGTACTGCTCGTGGAGTGATAAAGTCCTATTTGCATACGCGTGTACGATGTAAAGGTAGATCTAGAGCTGAATTGGTAGGTTTATATAGAACATTTTCAGTGAGATAAGGTAATATAATACCTACATTATTTTAATAAATAATCTTAAGCCGTAAGTAAGTAAGTTCGTATGAGAGTGGCCAACTCTGATGTCAGAGTTTTCAAACCACCCTAAGAGCCTCTAACAACCAAAGCCGTAAAACTAAATGTTATGAGTAGTTACATGTAGGTACTTTGTGCTTTGGTGGGCACGTCGAACCCTCGATACGCAACATGGTGGTATTGTAACGTTCTTTCTGGTACACACCAAGATAGCCACTATCTATGTCACCTAATACCTATCTATGTGTACCTGTAGACTTGTTAAAGAACCAATTGAATTGAATAGGCTAGTATCATCTTTCTTCGACCAGTGTATGTATGTAGGTTCAGACGAAAGAGGAAGTTAAATGAATGACACATAGTTTAAAAAGTGATATAGGCAATATCTTATAATTTATAACCCAGGGGTCTTCAAATCCTGATTAAATAGGTTTCTCCTAGGCTAACCTGCAACATTTTAGACTACAGAGGTGCTTAACATCATGCAGACTGTAGTCAAACGTTGTCCTATTCAAAAAATCTTATCATGAAAATAAAGGCAAAGCCACGTAAATCAACCTGGTAGTTAATTCTCTTATTGTCTGACGAATCAAGGAACATTGAGTGAAGTAATTTAGCAGCTAGTGGGAACACGCAATCGAAGCCGGCTACAAGTGTAAAACTTTTAATTAGTTCCGGAACTCGGTAAGGAGTATTAAAAGGTTTCCTGTGGAAACTCCGCCGCTGTTTGTTCTCGCTCACTAATCAATGATATCTCTAGTTATAGACACCTTATTTGTGTAGAAAGCGCTTAAATATCATGTCATTCAGCACTCATCATTCGTGAGCAGATGTTTATTCTTAAGTATTATAAAGCATTACAGCAATAGTTATTAAGTGAAGGGAATAAACGATTGTTATATTGTTTTTTATTATATGTACATATATATAAGCGTACCTAAAAGCCATCATCTTTTTTATCTTTCGTCATGCCGCAATTTAATTATTAATGATAGTGATAATTTAGTTTTGAGGGTTTCAGGAAGAGCTACTCTACAATGAATACCAAAACAATGCATAAAACAGAGAACAACATTAGGTAAAATTTAAAAGGTTTACTTTCGAATCTAGACCATGCAAAAATACCGGAGAGATCTAATTTGCGGTTGTGACGAACAAAACTCACCGCTGTAACCGTAACCGTAACATTAGAAACGACATTACTGAACTACGAGTATGATCCTTACTTTTCCGCTACAGGTATTTCCAAAATGTTTATATGGAGAATTTAATTGTGTTGGATGCTTCTTGTCTATTATGCAGGTGGTTGACGGTATAGTTTATGTAGAAATGATAATTATGACCCTTTGTTCAATTTTGCCTATGTCCACGATCAAGGGCGTTTAGTCCGATAATTAGGTTGCTCCGAGATTTTACGGCCAACTTGCCGTAGGTAGAACGTTTGTGCGGCTTTGTCGGATGATATCGAACCAGTATTCTGTTCGGTACGAAGTTAGATTTTTATATATAAATCATCCATAAGGATGACGTTTTCTTTTTTTATAAGTAAGAAGTTAAGTTTTAATTATTAGCGAGCTCTAGTAACAAAAATTCAAATCAGATGTCAAGCCAGAACTTTAAAATTTAAATTGTCGTTGAAAGGATGCGCCCCTATGAGAGTTTTAATAGTTTTAGTAGGACCCTGTGCAAATACTAACTGCTGGCATTTACCACATCAATCGCTGCTTAGTACCTACTTAATCGGTTTGTTGGCTGTACTTTAATGACAGAGTGTTATTTAAATTATGTTTGTTTTATAAAAAATCATATTAATGAGACAGTGTTTTAAAGAGTATCGTTTTCTTTTTTATACCAAATTTAATAACATTTTTCTTTTGGTTACTTAAAAAGGTAATTTATGGTCAGAGATATTTTTAGAAATAATTATCAATTTGCGTATTTACAGACCCTGTGAAGAGGGAAGGACGATTACGCTCCGGTTGAATGAACAAACAAGGACAACCGAACTCTAAAAATACGTACAAAGAAAATTTTACGTATCGTGGTCCTTCTGAATTGATAAAATACTGAACTCAGTTTTATGTAGACGAAAGTTTTATAACGAAAATAGAAATCATTCTATAATAATATGTCCTTCTAAGATCAGAATACATCTTTACCAAATTTTAACCAAATATGCTAAACCGGTTACGTGTGAAGAAAACATTATGCGCATCCCATAGTCAAACGTCAGTCAGTTTTCACAATACTCGTAAATTAACTTTCAATCTTTGTTTGATCCGTTTTACATTTGGGCTTTCAGAAGTTACGTACCTACCAATTACGTATGTAATACCATGACGTACGTAGTTATAATACCATTCACGTCTAGAGTTGCTATGTGCTTGTAATTTCGAGAGAGTCAAGCACGTAGTACAAACTTGAAACAAGGCGTCCCTTGGCTGCTACAAACTTGGTAACTACATGGCTAAGAACTATGGCGACAAATGCGCTCTTTGTTGCTAGTTAGCTTGGACAGCAAGGAACGTTGTAAATTGACGTCAAAATTAAATAGCATCAATCCCTTTGTAATTCTAATTTCGGATTACACTTTTGGTAAATTTTTTAGCAACTAATACATTTATCATACAGCCCGATTCGGGTTAGAAAAAATAAAATGCATCAAGCCCCTTGTAATACTTATTTTAGTCCACACTTTAGGTAAAACTTTTAGCGATTGGATATTTATCATACAGTCTAAATCGAGTATTATTTATTTCAACATGTTTGCATGTTAATGATTTAACTCTTTCAGTCACACTTTTACATGGGTGATAAAATTGAATTTTTTTGTTTATATCTGACATGGGCAAGTGACAAATATTGTAAAAAAATATGTTTAAATTTTTTTCAGTGAAAGGCTTTTGAGGTATAAGGTGGTTAGTTACGGTGACCACTGTGACTTTCGATATAAATGAAACATACGGTAGCATTAATTCTTTATTGTGAATGGAAGGTAACATTATATATTAGAAAACTGTGTGAAAATTAAAAGATTGCTACTCTTTATTAGGAAATCTTGAAAACACGTCTTTCCTGGGCTGTACCCCCTGGACCTTACTGGTGGTACATTGCCAAATGGTCCGTACTGGGCTGTTTTTTGTGCTACATTTGCAGCATCGTCTCGTTTATCGTTCGGGCTGATGGCGGCTACTTTCAAAGCGTATATCATCAGGTATGGTTTGTTTGTGTTTTTTACGAAAGCGGGCTTAGGAGATAGTACTCCAGAGCGCCTGGCACTACGGCATACTGGTTCAGGTCTTCGTTTGTTCACGAATGTCGGAGCCAGGAGTCCTTGATACACAGAACGTCTAAATTCCTTCGAAGTCAACATACTAAGATCTGGTCGGGAAATGGCATGAAGTTCATTGAAATAACAATCCATGAAATGAAAAAAAATCAATGCCACCATTTACTTATGAGCTTTTCTGTCGATGGCGTAACTGCCAAAGTTTGTTTAAATTTGTCACCAAAATTCATGTTGTTATTGTAGTCTTTTACTGCATTTGGGCTAAAGACAGCAATCCTTTCTCCTGTACGTTCCTTGCGAGTTGCAGTACCTATATCTTTCGGGTCTAAGTAATTAGAGAGAATAAAAACTGATCTTTTGTCTTTCCATTTTAGTACACTCCCCTTTTCGTCACTAATCCTAGTCATGTTGCCCTGTCTGTATTTGTTTGTCTTCCTACAATAAAATTGTGGCAAGGATTTTCTGTTAGAATTAACTGTGCCACAAGCCCATATTTGTTCCTCTTTCCGTGCTATTTGCAATGTGTAGCTGTTAAAATAATTGTCAAAATACACTTTATGATATTTGCCTTTGATGTACGTACAAAAAAGAATTCACAACTTTCCCACCAATATCAGTTTCTACCTTGTCAATACATTTTGAATAGCTTTATCATTAAGTAGACGAGGCATACTGCAAAAAAGTAAATTATCTGATTTCAATAAAACATTCAAAAATATATAATGATATTCACAGTGGTTAGTATGGCTAACCACCTTATATTTTCCTTGATATTACACTGAAATCATAATAATCTAATTAAATTCTGCCATAACTTTATACAGATTACTATTTTCTACAAAACAAAACCAAAATAATAACGAAAACTACGTTTTTACCCTTTTAAACTTATTAATTATAATTCACAAACAAAAACGAGCGCGTCCAGTAATTTGAAGTTGACATAATGACTCAGTAATGCGTATCTGGAGAAATTTGATACTAAAATTATGTCAAGTAATATGCACAGTGACGTGTTCGTTCAGTAAGTAATCGCTAGATAACGCTGAAAACTGTAAAAAAAATCGGAAACAGGTGGTTAGTAATGCTAACCACTAAGACTGAAAGAGTTAAGAAAGCTTATGATGTATGGTTAAAACTTTCTCTAAAATAATTTTGTATTCCGCAAATGTACGCAAAAAAGAATATTGATTTAAAAAAATCATAGCTAACATATCATCAGTCTAACTTGAAGAAATTTTCCACTAGAGGCGCAGCAAATCTGCTACCGCAAGGAAAACTAGAATTTTCGCTCCAAATTGAATACAAAATTGGATAAATCCATATGTGAACAGTGATGGTAAGTGAATACAGGAAATGAGTTCTGAAAATGCGGAGAATACACTCGCAGCTGGATTTTAGGAATAGGTATTCCGGTTGCAAGGTATGCGTGTCTAGCACAGGTGGAGAATTTGAATTGTAGCCAGCGACAATATGTACCAACGTAAGTAAGAAATTTCAAGTTATCTAACACAGTGAGCATTAAAATGCACATATGTTATTACAAACGTAAATATAGTGTTATATGGTCACATACTTACTTGTTGCAGACACTATTTGGATGTCATAATATTGGCCCAAATCTTAGTATATGCTATTTATTTTTATAGTAATTTAATAGTAAAAGAAGACAGACAGTTCAACTTAAGCACATTAATCTATGAGCCACAAACACAGTAAAATGATTCTAATACTATGGATATTAGATTTTTTTTCCTAAGAATTATTTCTACAATTTTAAACGGGGATGGAATGAATAAGGGCATAATTCACATAGATTTGTTTAAGCGGAAAAGAAAGGGTACGCTTTGACGTATCCGATCGATATCTAAAGCTTTCATTCAGTGAGCATGACAAAAATAAACAAAGTGTTTCTTTATCCAGTAAAGTAGAAAGAAAAAATATATATTTCGACTGAAATTGCCGCTTTTGAGATTTATGACCATAATATACAGGATGGGAGTGATAATGTCCTCGGGAATCTGGCAAATAGTATTTTTATACGAAGAAATAGGAGGTGCGATAACTTCCCTCTGTTTCCGCGTGGTTACCGCTTAGAAATACTTGAATTATACTTTGTTATGAACTCATTTGTAACAATATGGGACTCTTTCGTTTACAACTTTGCTAGCATTCCGCAAAAACATACATTTTGATGACTATAATATTATGATGGTCTATGGGTCAAATCTATGTAATAATTTGGTACTTATAAACCAAATTGCATTCATTCACTAAACTTGATCTTAAAAATAATTGTAGGTTGACTTCAACCTACCAAGTCTAGAAAAGAGAAATTATGATAAGGAGATGATATTGTAAAAGTTCGGAAAATTATACAGAGATAAAAAATTTAAATTAAACACAATGGTAAGTAAAATAAAATTAAAGAACCTCATGAATTAAAATGTCATAAAGTATTTTAATTGGTTGATAATTTAATACCGTTTAATTTTGTTTTTAAATAAAGCTTCAAATGAAACTCGATGAGCATATTTATTTTATGAGTTTGTAACTAATTGAGATTTTGTTCCGAACACCGCGAGTTGAGGAACAGATGTGCGCATCTTTCATGCAAATTGATGTTTTATAGCATAAACTTTGTTATGTTCTTGTTTTTGACGAAAACAAATATTCAATTTATATTTACACTATATACACGTGCACATATATCTTTTTTCTGTAAATCATGGGCATGCAAAACATATTATTAACAAGATTTTGGGTCTTATGTTTGGGTTTAACTATTAGATGTCTTTGGATAATAATAAGTCCATATTTGTTGTATTTAAATTTGCCTGTGTACTGTCATGATAATCAATCTGTCAAAATGTTACCAATGATAGTCAAAGTCCTAATTTGAATTTGACATTTTGATGTTTGTATGCGATGTTTGAACAACAAAAACCGTCTTTTTATTTTCAAAGTTCTAGACTAATATTGAAACCACATTTACTTTATTTTAGGTAAACATATCATTAAATTCACTGTCAGTCTTTCTGTAGTTGCAGTCCCAAAAAGTCATAAAAAGAACGCAATATTAAATTAACTGCAACACCATAGTAAACGCTGTTTTTCGCAAAAAGCTGTCGTATCTTTATACAAATACATATGTATGTACTTATTCGTGGAAGGCTCTATTTTTCGTATATTTGTCTTTACACGTCATACACGTAAATCGGAAGATACCTACTTGTATCAACGACTTATTTAATCAACTACGTAGTGTATTGTTTAATCAAGTGTCGACATAAAATCGGTCTGAAAGTGTTAAGAGTTTGGCGTTTTTATAGCCAGATACCTATATAAAAAGTTCGATTGATTTAATTGAGTGTGAATATTAGAAAAACCTTTCCTTTTTAAATTACACCTCGTGGTGTAATTCAAGTATAATAAAAATAATAAAAAACCTTTTTTACTGACACCAAATTGCTTCTCAATCAAACATTTTAGGTCTGTGTTGGTAGTTGTTTTTAAATTCTACCAATAATATTCTATTAGATTTATTGAGGTCCATGCAATATTCAAAATAAATATTCAATATTCTGAAAATATAAACTACAGGCAAAATTTACTAAATATGTAAATAAAAAAAACATTTACCAACATAAGCTCAAATACTAAAAACAGCTAGATATAGTTGTAATTATTTACTAAGCATGTAAAAAAACATCAAACATTCCAAAGAACGCGATTTAAAACCATGTTACAAAACCAAGCAATACCTCCAAGACTAATGTCACTATATGAAAAGGTACTCAATCTTATTTCACCGGAAAATGGTGAAATCCGCTCCGCTTATCACATGATGCATTAGCGGATATATTTCTCGAAAATAAAATTACTTTGTCATGCTAATTATGCATATAGATAGCCTTCATTTCCAAGATTTAACACTTCCATAATGTGTTCAAACATGAAGACAGTGGTTGAGTGGTAACTTATTTTAAAATGGCTGCCGTTGTTTTATTTTTGTAAGTATCAAATACCTCTAATAGATTTTTAAAGAGTAAGAGTAAATGGGTTTTCTCGAAATTGTTGGTGTCTAATAAAAAATTAAGAACGTTAAAAAAAGCAGAGTACGCAAATGATTATTTAAAAGAATTAACATGTGACGATGCTACTTACATCTGTATATTTTTCAGTTTACTGTCATTGTTTGCTGCACTTTCGGAAGGTACATTTATTGAGAGGCCCAACGTTATATTCATTGTTGGAGATGACATAGTAAGTAAATATTTTTCTCTAATTTATAAACTCTTCTTCGACTTGTTGTATCAATACAAATAACTTTCGTCCTATGAAACGGCAAAAAGATTGTCAAAAAACAGAAGCTATACAATCATTTTACAGGAATAATCGCGATAAGGCAGACGACCATCCTTAATAATAAGCAGTTAATGCAATCAACGTCACTAAGGACGCTTGCATCATAATATGACGCATAGCGTGCTTTGCCATCTCGGAAAGCTATTTGAGAGCACCATATTTGATTCTCAACATGTTTTAACTCGGTGGAAAGACTATAAAGAATATTTACCAGTAATCTTCTAAATATTTAAACTCAAAGGAGACTGACTGACTGATCTATCACCGCACAGCCCAACCACTGGCTTGGGCTGAAATTTGGAATGAAGGTCGATGTCATGACGTAGAATACGCTAAAAAAGGATTTTTGGAAATGCCACTTTTAGATAGGGGATGCAAGTTTTACTTCTTAAAGCGAGCGAAGTCGCAAGCACCCACTAGTTTTATATACAAATCACTTTGCAGGGCTATGATGACGTCAGCCTCCACGGCTCGGATCAAATACTAACGCCAAATATCGACATGCTCGGCTACCAGGGGGTCATACTTGAGAACTATTATACGGAATGCTTCGGCACACCAGCCACAAGCGCCATGCTCACTGGGAAATATCCTATGAAGACAGGTAATGTGTCAGATAACTAGCATGCATATCATAGAGTCTTCTACTTATCGAATGAGAGTGGCCAACTGTGGTGTCGAGAGCTTATCTAGCCGCCCAAAGGGCCTCTGACATGGCTTAACGACTGCCGTACTAGACAAACAGCCAGGACCTATAATTTAACGTGTCATCCGACCCACGGAAGCGCCCAAAATGGAATGCCACTAACAGAGTGCAGACTAGCTTAACTTTATATAAACTAACCGACAGATCAACTAGATTTAACTTACTGTCAATGATATCGACACAAGAGATTGGTAAATTATTACATAGCTGTAGGTATATGTGGTTACATGGTGGTTACGAGTAATTTACTTTTCGAGTACCTTGAATTAACGCCTTTGATTTTATACATACATGTGGTAGACAGTGTTGATTCAGATTAAATCTATATTTAATCTGAATAAACAATATTTGAGATTATTCACCTCGAAAAAATTTGGCACCTATTAACGCCAAAAAATTTGGCATATTTGTCGTAAGACATTCACTACGTAGTGATTTTGCTCGTGACTTACTCATCGATTTAATTGGTTGGATAAAGCTGTATCGAAATTTCACCAATGTCTACGTCCGCAAAGTAAACCATCTAGATAAACTTCACGGTGATTAAGGCAAACTGACGAGTGATCAAGTAAATTAAGATTTTGAACCCTTAATTTAATTTAACTGATTCTATTTTATAACTAATTGATTGCTGTCAATTGATGATTAAGTAATCATTTTCTTGATTCATATTATGATTCCATAAATTAAACTACATATGTAGTAAAATATGTAACAGATCAAGGGAGTTACTGAAGTAGATATAATTTTAGAGGTTAGCCTATTTTTTTTTAGAATTTACACGAAATACGTCAATATGTAACGAATGTGCTGTTTATGTTGAGTCGCTGACTCATGCCATGTTAGGATAACCGTTCAACTAAATCTAATGCTACAGTTTTCTTTACTCGCTTCATTCATTTTGTTTGCTCAGTAATAACAAATTGTTCAAAACTATTGTTTATTAAATCCAATCATTGACATTGGTGCTTGAGCGAAGTTAATTTCAGGTAATCAAATCAAATGCCAAATAAAAACCGCAATCAGATCTAACCAACAAAAATAATCACACCATTACTTGTCTCAGTTTAGCGGAAACAAAATCAGACCGATACTGATTGCATTCATTTATTCCAGGCACCCAAGGTCCATCAATCGGTGCCGCTGAAGATCGAGGAGTCCCTTTATCGGTGCGGCTATTGCCCTCTTACTTGCAAGATTTGGGCTATATTTCGCACTATGTGGGCAAGTGGGCGCTGGGCAAGTCGCGACGCTGTTACCTACCGATGAAAAGAGGTTTCAAATCCTTCTACGGCTTCACAAGTCCAGTGGATTACTATACGTATAACCACGTGGAGGTCAGTCGAGCGTATTTGGATAGTGGATAAATTGTTGTGATGGAGGAAATTTTGATAGATTAGCGCGTTACGTTAATGCTGACAAGTCATCACTAATTCAGGCTGATAGTTTTTTGTATCTGATGATTTTACTAGTAGTTGTATGCGGCTTTGTTCGCGTTGTATCGGAAGAAAAATTAGCTTTTGTCTCCCTTAGGATTTGACTTCTTTTAATACTACACACACATTACGATGATAAGTCATTCCGCAGCGGCTTGACGAAAATCACATCCCTACTTTTTAATCATGTAATAAGATGCAATTATTTTATCTATTGAAGTTAGTCTTACTACTTAATCTCTTTACTTAAATTTATTAACTTTTTTTTTCAGACTCATAATGGCACGGATTATTACGGACTTGACCTTTTCAATAATTTCGACCCGGTGTCGGATAAAAATGGACATCTCACTAACATCCTTACTGAGCAAGCTATACGTAGTAAGTACCTAACAGTGCATTTTGCTTAGTTCTAACACAAGTTAGTTAAATAAATGATTATTTTTCTATATAAAAAAAAACTAAACTTACCATTCATCAAAATTTAAGGATGATACCTCTAGTTCCTGGGTCGAAAATTAAGAAGAATGGCACTTAATCCAACGACAAGACGTGCATCGCCTTAAATTTTGAATGAATGAATAAAAAATATGAATGATAAGTGGGTCGCATGACACGTTAAATTGTAGGTCCGGGCGGTTTTTCTAGTACGGCAGTCGTTAAGCCATGTCAGAGGCCTTTAGCTTAGGGCAGTTTGAAAACTCTTGACACCAGAGTTGGCCACTCTCATACGATAAGAAAGAATACCTTGTACTATTTCCAGTAATAAGACAGCACAACGGCTCGGCCCCTCTGTACCTGCACCTGGCTCACGCGGCGGCACACGTCGGCGGCGGGCTTGTGAACCTGCAGGCGCCTGGCGCGGACGTCGCGCAGAACTCACACATAGCGCACTCAGCGAGGCGACTGTATGCAGGTGGGTTTATGTGTGTTGGAGGATTATTTTGTAGAATCAAATTCATATTTTTACATGAGATGGGCTCACGCTTGACTACACCTTGCCTGATGTTAAACAATCGACGATCTTCCGCGCTTAACTAGAAGAAACTTGTTTAGAAGACCGAAAAATGATAGTTCAAGGGGAATAGAGATTCAGGCAAGGAGTTCCACAGTTTGGCTGTTCGCACGATGAAAGTTATTATTAGTTATTTATTAAAATTGGAACCGTTGAAATACGTATTACACTTATGATGGCAATTCAAATCATTAAGTTAATTAAAATTGAACAAGAAGATTAACTATAAACTAGCGATCTTGTTTGCGATAGCGATTGTCAAAGCTAAAAAAATCATACTACAACAATATAAAGTCAATTATACTTATTCATATAGATGTAATAATTTTGTGTTGGAAAAGATCAAAACTATGATTGCATGTAGTATTGTATGTTTTGAGCTAATGTTGTTTGTGGAAGGAATCATCATTTTTAATGGTTTTATATAATATCATAAAAGAGATTGTTTATAGCTACTATATTTAAATGTATTATGTATGTTAACTTGTAACAATATAATGTTAATGTACGAAATATTTCATAGAAGCAATTTGTAGTTTTTAGTATATGAGTTTCACTGAGCCTTCTCATAAATTAGCTGCACCAAAATTTTGAGGAATTATGTTAACTTGTAACAGTATAATGTTAATGTACGAAATATTTCATAGAAGCAATTTGTAGTTTTTAGTATATGAGTTTCACTGAGCCTTCTCATAAATTAGCTGCACCAAAATTTTGAGGAATTATGTTAACTTGTAACAGTATAATGTTAATGTACGAAATATTTCATAGAAGCAATTTGTAGTTTTTAGTATATGAGTTTCACTGAGCCTTCTCTTAAATTAGCTGCACCAAAATTTTGAGGAATTATGTTAACTTGTAACAGTATAATGTTAATGTACGAAATATTTCATAGAAGCAATTTGTAGTTTTTAGTATATGAGTTTCACTGAGCCTTCTCATAAATTAGCTGCACCAAAATTTTGAGGAAAAGCACCTAGATTTTTCTAAGTGTTGTGCTAGCTTTAAAATCAATCCATTGTATAAGTGGTTAGATATATATACTTGTATATTTTTTGCAGGATTAGTCACAGGCTTAGACATTAGCGTGGGAAATATTGTCGAAGCCTTGGCAGAAATGGGCATGTTGCAGAATACTTATATAATATTTGCTAGTGATAATGGAGCCTCATCAACTGGAATTAATCGAAATTATGGTTCCAACTTACCCCTCAGAGGTGCCAAGGGTAGTCCATGGGAAGGGGCCGTCAGATCCACGGCTGTGCTATGGCATGCTAAAATAACTCCAAAAATATTCAAAGGCCTTTTCCACGTCACCGATTGGCTGCCGACTATACTCGCTGCTTGTGGTAGCGAAGAGATCCCAGGTATTGATGGCAAAAATCAATGGAACTCTATAGCCAATGACGAACCACCAAAACGCAACAACATGATCGTAGCCGTAGACGATTGGAGCAAATGGGGAGCATTCAGAGACGGAGACATGAAAATTATAATCGGAAACGTACCGAATACATGCGGGTACTATGGCCACGAACTAAACAAGCTGATATACCTCCCACCAGACTATGAAGAGACGTTGTTGGCATCTAAAACTTCTAAACTGTTTTCTACTCATTTAGAGATGGGTCTTGATGCTAATTATGCCTTGGAAAAACGAGATTTGTGCAATCTCAACAAACGGAATCCACTATCAAACGACACGGCAATATCGATACAGAGTACTTGTGTTCCCACTTTTGGTAAGTATTCATTATATTTTATAGTAGTTTACTAATTTTATGTCGTTACAATTTCATGTATCTCGTTTTAATAGATAGAACATTTTGATAAAATTCAACAAAATTGCTTTCATAATCTCTTTTTCAATTTGACCTTTAATATTTCGTTGGGTAAAACTTTTTCAATGCCTTTTCAGAGAAGGGTTGTCTATTCAACATCACGGCCGACCCGGCGGAAACAGAAGATTTATGGGATAAGTATCCTGACATGGTTCAGTACATGGTCCTTCGGTTTCGCTTTTTGTGGGCAGAGGTCATACCTAGAACGCCTCCACTGGTGTTCGACCCGCGAGCAGACCCTGGAAATTTCAGCTATATTTGGTTGTCTTGGCTGGAAGATGAAGACGAACAACCAGAACCAATAAGAACACCTGCAGAATACCCCATGAAAGTAACAAACGAAGAGCTCCATTATTACATGATACTTAATATTGGGGCACTAAGAAAAAGAACATCAGATTTCTTTGAAATTTTATCTAGAACGTTCGTTGATAGCGTAGGTAGTTTACTTTAAGGCTTGGCATTAAACTCTGAGAGAATTGTGTTGTGTCTTTGGAGGTCGTGCCTGCATTTTGTATTATTCAGTTTTAAAGAGAGTTGTTACGAAGTTTGCGCGACAGAGCGAGGGAGGTCCTTATAACGAATTTTACGGAGCAACGCCACGTCGGGACATTTTATCATCGGGTAGCTGGTCCTTTGATCAGGCTAGGGCGTGTATTAAAAAGGACGGTCAGTGTTTAGGGCTCGCACGACTGAGAGGACACCCCACGTAATTAGGAACTTTATCCTACAACAAACGTTCGTATAAGCTAACAACGGTAGGTAGGTATTTATAATTTGCATTGTAATATGAAAGTACATAAATTAAATCATTTTCAGTAGAAATAAGTGATATGTAATAAATTTTACTTAATTAGTATTTTCCCCTTTTTCTTACTGGTAAAATGTTATTTACAGTTGTATTATGTATTCTGTGTTGACAGTATGGTAAATATGTACTTATGACTTAACTGCTATACCTACTTGTATTAGTAAAGTATTTTAAAACTCTACAAGCCTAATTTTCCAAGCGACTTGAGATAAAATACTTAAAACCTGGTACTAATCTTGGAAAGTGCCTAGCTAGTTTTAACAGACGTTTTTTGGCGTGAAAGTTTTCCTAGAGCAATTTTCACCAAATAACGATCATTTGTTAGAATTGGGTAGAACGCCGCCTAAGCTCTTTGAATCGACTTAGTATTGCACTCATAAATCTTTGAACCCTACTAGCACTGAGATTTAATAGAAGAGAATTGTATCTTTATATATTTTTGCACTTCTTCTTATCGAATGAGAGTGGCCAACTCTGGTGTTGAGAGTTTATCAAGCCGCCTTAAGGGTCTCTGACATGCTTAACGACATTTTTGTACTGAGACAAGATTAGTAAGGTTGTTCTGCTAGATGACCACATCGTAATTCCACTAAAACAAATAAACGAGTACCTACATAAGTATGGTGGAGAAACTTAAATATAAACTTAAATATAATAAATATTTAAAATTCCTTATCATTAAACCTAAAAATATTAACTTTGCATAATATTGTAACGCTCATACATTTAGACCTCCTATGTAATATGAATCAAAGCTCGAATGTCTGTCTTGACGACTCTAATCTAACGTTTCAAGTTGACAGCAATATACGAGTCCGGCGATTTGAGCACCATTCTTGTCCAGCTAAGTCGACTCTGCGAGAAATGGGATTTCAAAAGCATCGCTGCGTTTCTTTCCAACTAATAACGACGTAAGTTTCGTTGAAAAATGAAAATATTTGTCTTTTCAGTTCGGGAAGGCTACTTGTGAATTGGAAAACTTTTGAAATGACAACAGTTACTTGGAGATGTTTTATATTCTTTTATTAGCTAACTTAATGATAAGATGTACATATGTGTAATATTGTATATTATACATTCATGTGAGAGCTTTGCAAAGTTAAAGAAATAAAAGTAACTTGATTGATTGATAAATTCTTTATTAAAACACCACATACATAGAAAAACAATACAAAAAAAACATAGAAAATAAAATTTGCGTTTTAATTGGCGGCCTTATCGCTAAGAGCGATCTCTTCCAGGCAACCAATCTGGCAGGGATATATTCTTCAAAATAAGTGAGTAGGGTAACTTGTGGAATCAAATCTTGAAACCTTTTTACCATGACAACTAGAAAGAAATAGAATTAATTTATATCTTACTTAAATCACCTTGCCCATTTACTCGAGTAAAGTCAAGTAAAAAATAGTAAGGTATAAGCTTTAAAAAAATACAAAAAGTAGACACTCACATTACCTATTTCCTACCCACAAACTTCACCCCTCCTTATTACCGCGACACTCGGTATTTAGTCCGAAAGAAGAGTTTTATCATGGAATATCGCCGGAAACAGTTTTGGCGCACAGCCAGGCTGCTGCTTGCTAACAACTTTATTATGCATTACCCGGTGTCGTGTGAAGCTAAATAAGCAACTGTTCACTTGCCAAGTTTTGGCTTTACATTTTCATTAGGTGGTCTGTCATCGCTGCGGCCCAATTAGCGCTTGATGGCCGGCTTTTTATGACTTGTAGAGTGCTCTAGGACAGATAGGATGTGCGACGGGAATAGCTGTAGGCTGTACTATAGGTATCTTTTTACCTAATTTCTTGAATCCGGGTATTAAGATATATCAAAATTAACATATTGATTCAGGCGTTACTTTGCGGAAATCCATTGTAATCCACGAATGCCACTCTGGTTAGGAGGAGAGGTGTGGCGGTGGTAAATGGAGGAACACACCTAAAAACACCAAATTTATTGTTTGAAGCCGTTTAAGGCGCAGTCGCAGCGGAAAAATATAATAATGGGATATAAATAGTAAATTTATTTCACTTAAAAAATGTTTTATTGTAAGGTGGACTCATGAAATTTATTTTTCGAAATATTTTCTCCGACTTATTCATTTATTAACATCAAAACTATGTTATACACATCGTTTGAAGTTTATAGTTAGCTAATAAGTTATAGGGGATCGATATATTGGCGTTTCAACACATGTTTTGAGCATTAGACATGTAACATGTAAACCATAATGTGTTAATTAATTCCAAATACCCACAGCTAACTGAAGTCTAGCCTTTGATGGCTACTACTCTACTATTAATCGGTAAGAATTAAATGAATGCACTTATTTCGGAAAATCAATAAAAAGGTAATCTAAAGCAGATTCCTATTTATGTACATTTTTTTCAAATAATTATTAAAATCTAACAAAATTAGGAACCATGTCGTTTTATTTAAACTTAATTATTGCAAAATGAGCAAAAATAATCACGACAGGCAGAATTCAACCAAAACCATAGCGCGGGTTTAGCCCTTTACTAAATAACTCATGTCGTTTTATACTAATCTTATTATTAATTGTGATATTTCATTTTATGATTTCTAATAAGCTCAATAATAAAAGGTGGTTTTTCTATTAGGTGCAAAAAAAATCCAAATATTATTTATTTTAGTTTCATGTTTGTCTTCTTCTTGAGTCGTATTTCCTCATGACTGAGGGTCGTGACTCCCCCGCAGAATTAATTCGTTAGGGGAGTTTTCTTGGGCAGATACATCGTGGTGGGCGCCCAGGTCCTTCCACGGAAGACACATGTCCTCGGATATTGTGGTCCTCAAACATGTCGGTTTCCTCACGATGTTTTCCTTCACCGTTAAGCGAGTGCAAATCCACACATAACTTGAAAATACAAGTCATTGGTGTAGGGTCGGATTCGAACCAGGGTGCGTCTAAATGAAAAGCAGACACTGGAACCACTGAGCCACACTCGCTTCGTCATGTTCTTCGTTCATGTTTGTAAATGCACAGAAATGTTACACTTCAGATATTTTTTTTATTTTTACTAAAACGGTTTTGCATTTGGCCATAGTTTGCCTGATGGTAAGCAAAGGCCTAAGATTAAGCGTGCTTACCCAATAAGAACCGATTATGAGCAATAAACCGTATGGTATTGAGTCTAATCCGCGTTTCTAATTTATTCGGTAGGTTTCCATCTAATTGGAATCTGTGTTTGCCTCGCCACATGCAGAACTGCATTTCCACTGGATTATCGGATCACGTATCGAGAAGGCTCTTACCTAGAAATGTTATAGTGTTCATTTACATAATCTATAGCTACATATAATAAAAAGAGGATAAAGAATCTGAACATAAAATATATTTAAAAAAAGGTAAGGTACCTATATCTTAAACCGTTTTTAGAAATTTTGACTGTTTATTTAAACGCTCATAACGCAAAAATGATTATGATTTTTGGTATGTAGATAATATGAGGTCTTAGGAGTGGCATAAGCTACTTTTTATCCTGAAATAGTGCGAGCGACGCCGCGGGCGTCCACTAGCTCCATATATAATTTTCAAAGTAAAACGAGGGAGAAAATAGAGCTAAAAATCGAGATACAACTAAAAAAAATATATTATTACTATCAAAGCATATACTTAATTAATTATCACAGAGAACTTTAGTGTGTTAGGTATACATATACATACTACATATATCGGTTGCTTGGCAGACGATAATAAATAAATAATAAATATTTCAGGACATATCACACAGCGCCATCTAGCCCCACACTAAGCAAACGCTTGTGTCGTGGGTACTAGATGACGGATATAATACTTATATACTTTTCTTTTGTAAATACATACTTATTATACATACAAACGACCAGACTCAACACAAGTAATTATAAATTTTAAAGTACATAAATACTTGTGTCACGCGGGAATCGAACCCGCGACCTCTAGATTAGAAGGCAGAGCCACTACCAACTAAGCTAACAGGCCAGTAACGATACATGCTATTTGTGATGTAACGTATGTTACATGCATGTCAGTAATCCTTTGTCCTTTAGGCCTTAGTAAATTAACCAATTAACTTGACTGATTTAAGGCTTCACTTAGTCCGTCATATGTTATGTACATACAACATGTTATAATATATGTAATGTACACGTATAAGTACTTAGGTACAAAACTGTATCGGTAGTCTACAATCTGTTATATAAATTAAACTTTTATTGGAAAATGAGCGAAAATAATCACGACCGGCAGGATATGAGTGCTTGTTAGACATATTCTGACAGCACAAGTGGCGCCATCAGCCGCTCAGTCTGAAGTGTATGGAAATGAGTGTGGATTTTCGCGCCTGGCAGTTAGTAGACCGTAGCCTAGTGGTTAAGGCGTTCTGACGGTAGCAGAAATACGCAGGTTCGAATCCTGCCGGTCGTGATTATTTTCGCTCATTTTCCAATAAAAGTTTAATTTAAAACAACCATAGTGCAGGTTAGCACTTAATAAATTAACTCATAATCTATTATATTTTGGCGAAAACGGGAAAAGGTTGTGCTCTGATAGATATATAGATATAACTCTTTAATGTAACATACATTGAAAAACAGACAAACAGAAACACAAAAGACTTAAAATCTCTGCGGGGTCTATGAGCTGATAATTCATTAGATTATGTGTTTATAAATAAATAAATAAATAAAATAAATAAAAGTCATTTATTTCAGGCTTGCACCCATAAACTTAAACTACTTAAAATTAATAGACTGTATAGGGGTGAGTCAATTTAAAAATAAATATAAAATAAAATGCACGATCACTTTTTGTTTCGGTCCATGTGAACAGATATCCAGCGCCTAAACACTGGATTCCGGACATCGTCAGAGATAGCCACAAGAATACTGTTGTCGGAACGGCGCATTCTTTGCCAGAAAGAGGCCACACGATATCTAGTTACGGCATAGAAATCAGGGACCCCTGCATCAGCAAACATGCCCGACGCGCTGCAGCATTCATTTCATTACGCGTTTCGGAACGCGTCATTGTACTGGACTCTTGCTCTGCTCATAGTTGTCTGCTCATATTGAAGACTTGGTTTTCTTTTTAAACTATTGTAAATTAATAAAGTTTAATCGTGCCAAAGAACCGAGAAAAGATTTGAAAATCAGTAGAGTATACTGCGTTCATATGAATTAACTTATCGATTAAATTGTTAAATTCGTAATTTGATGAATTTCGTATCGCTACCTCATAATTACTGTGTTATTAGAAAGCATCATCGCAACATGTTTCTTGTTAATTAATATGTTGCCAAAGTTATGTGCGATTCAGAAGCGGGTCTCATTACTCGAACTAACAAGCTCTTTATTATTAACGTGCTTAGAGACGACGTGTGTTTCGGATATCGCGAACGCGATAGATCGCGGTGAATCACTGACAGTTTTACGTAGAGATAACTAACTCGAGTATGAATTAACTGATTACTACAAAATACCTGAATTTATGATTTTGTTACAACGTGGGTCGTACCTGTTCAAGAAACTATGTAAGTTTGTATATATAAAAGCTTCCAACTCTGGTATCAAGCTTTTACGAACCGCCCTAAAGGGATCTGGCATAGATTACCAACCACCGTATTGGGGTTGTATATCTGTATCTATCTAATCTGTATACAATTTCTTCAATCATTAGAATTCGTTAATAAACTTTTTTATTATTATTTTATTAATTGATGACAAAGCCGTAACATATTTATTTGTCATACATGTATCGCTTTTTTCACTAGATAATCATGGTGTCTACATTTTGTAATGCCGTTGTTGTAAAGTTACTCGTTCCGTTAGCTTTACACGCCTGCTAGAGAGCACCTGTACCTATGTACTCGTATGTATATAGTATATGTGGCTCATCTCTGCACCGCAATGCATATATAATATCAGTTAAATACGGTACCGATCTATATCGAATTCATGTTCAAAATTATCAGTTCAAGTATTTCATGTGAAAATTTTATTTTTTAATATGTGTTATGTGTATACATAAAGAAAAACATTGACTAAATGTTAGATATCCAGCCAGTTTAATCTATGTTTAAAACTACTAAAGTAATATAAAAAACCTAATTGAATTAAAAACGAATTGGCAATATATGTACTTTAGACGTAACGTGTTTGATGCACAGAATGAATGACCTTTAAAATGTTATGCTGTCACTCAAGTATTTTCTATGTATTGTGTTGCGTGCCTGATAAAATAAATAAATAATATCCCTTGCAATTCTTTATGTTAAGCACATTGTGGTTAGGATAACGTATTAAGTCAGGTATAAGTAAAATCCTACAAAAACCTAGGAAAACAAATTATTCCACTCTCACGAGGAGTTACTGCATTCGTGTGACTGTTTGTCACTGCTTGGCAAGCGTAGCTCTTCCAAGGATTTAAAAATTACTTCTTTATATAGCGTGTGAAACGAAGTTTTAATATTTGGCAACAATTTTAGTTCTGATATAACGAGTAGTTTTAGTTTTTTTTTAACACTTTACGGTCAGGTATTTGTCCAATATATGTAAGCGAGTCTGGCTTAGCGGTTCCAGTATCTTTTTTCATCCAGACGCACCCTGGTTCATATCCGACCTACTGTGTACTGTGTTAGAAGGTTTGAAACAGTTCAAAATTAAAATGTATGGAGTATGGCGCCTTCGTTTAGCGCCCCTGACGGCAAGTAGCGGAACTATATCTCCATACATTATTTTGAACTAATTAGAACAATGTATGGAAATTTATGATGTCATCAAGACTCTTGATATTATTAATGTTCAATGTTCATTTATTCATAAAAAAATATCATAATTATTTAGACAATCATTTAGCTGATTTTGCTCATGGGTACTTACTTGAAACAAATGAAATGGTAATACTCACTGAGCTCTTGAAAAATAAACTAAGTAAACTAATAATTGTAAATAGGTACTCAGATAAAGATTTACGTCAGTTATAAAAAATACATAACATCACATAGGTACATAGGTATAGGTGGTAAATTGTAGATAATAATAAAATTTTATTTATTGTGTGGTTAAACCGAGGTTTCTCAGTTCTACGTACTGAATCTAGATGGCGCTGTATTTGCTTTAAACACGCAAAGGGGCCGGAATCGAGTTGCGGTTCAAATTTCTCTATACTTATTAGCTTAAGAGTGATAAAGGTTTGGTAAAAAGTTATTTTAAAAAGTTTTTGGACGCTTTCGGAGTAAATCACTTCGTAGCGGTATTAAATAACGATAAATAATATTTATAGTATAGTCGGGGAGCGAGCGACCATCATCGCTCATTTTCAATGTATCCTTTGCCTATTTATTAATTATTACCGCAAAAAAAGGCAGTGAATTGGTTACATTTTACGATAATACACTAATATTATTAAAATTAGGAAATAATTAATTAACTACCTACGTACATAATTATTTGATAGTTTAGTTATCTATACCAATATTTTAAAGCTGAAGAGTTTGTTTGAACGCGCTTATCTCAGGAACTACTGGTGCGTGTTTGAATAATTATTTTTGTGTTGGATAGACCATTTATCGAGGAAGGCTTTAGGCTATATAACATCACGCTGCAACTAATAGGAGCGAAGAAACAATGGAATATGTGGAAAAAACGGAGAAAAATACTCATCTTTGAAGGCGGGTTTTAAAGTTATTGACACTGGGTGCGCTGGTTATTGATACTGGTAACTTATTGCATACGGCTGGACCCATGACATGAGTGAGTTTAGCAGACTTACACAGAAGTATTTATATTTCTTTAATTTTAAATTACGATATTGGCCTTCTAAGTAGAGCTGAATTTATAAACCATCCATGACTAGATAACACATGAGCGTAGGTACTAACAAACTGTCTCGCCAACTTCGTTCCAACTTTACAGAAAGTTAGCGCCTTAAGAAGTTTGTATAAACCATCTTATAGAGACGAACTTGACTGTAATACTGATGATAATGAAACTTTCCATGGTATACAACTTTAATGTGAAGACTTACATTAGTAATTTTGTACGTGCTTTCTTGTCTATTCGACAAAGTGATAAGTTTGGAAATGACTTAAATTTAATTTAAATAAACCTACGTGGTACTTATAACCTGATTAATATGATCTAATATGATTTTTAAGGTTTTATTTGCAGCATCACAAAATACTAGTAATCTATTCATTGCTCATTTTATGATTGCTGATATTTATAGTTTAAACGCTAGCTGATGCGCGCGACTTCGTCCGCGTGGAATAGTTATTACCATAAAAACGGTTCTAGTGAGTTAACCTTAAAACATAGACTTATACTGTTGCGGATATTTTGTTAGATTATTTCAAGAGATATAATTCTTTCATACACTGTTTTTTGATATCTTGAACCGTTTTCGCAGCGCATGCAACGGAAGTCCTCAAAGATGAATAATTTTCCACATTTTTTCCACTTTTTCTATTGTTTCTTCGCTCCTATTAGTTGCAGCGTGATGTTATATAGCCTAAAGCCTTCCTTGATAACTGGTCTATCTAACACAAAAATAATTTTTCAATTCGCACCAGTAGTTCCTGAGATTAGCGCGTTCAAACAAACAAACATACAAACAAACTCTTCAGCTTTATAATATTAGTATAGATTTAAAATTGACAAAATGTATCAAGCTAGTGACCAAATACGATGACGATATGAATTTTTGAACAAGCTAAATATATTAAAAAAATGATAGCAGTAGGTACTCATCCATATCGAATCATTGACCTCAACCCTACTATCAATAAGCAGCTAATCATTCGAGATAGTCACACAAACTTCCATTCAAAGCCAATGAGATACTGACAATAATAACAAAGCAGTAGCTACAAAACCGGAGAAAGTAGATGGTATCAAAAAAAAGTTTATTCTTAGATATGGAAACAATAGGCCATAATAGGTTCCCGTCACGTCTGCCTCAAACGACGGTATAATCTAACCGAGAGCAGGTAAAAAACCCACCTAACACGTCAAATTCTTTTCATAAGCCTTTTAAAAGAGCATACAAAACGGTTTTTGTAACACTGAGGTAATCGAAAATAGATTATATTGCATGTTTCGCCACACAATAGCGTATGAGAGCACATTTTAGTTGTGTTGTGAACCAGACCATTATTGGAAGGCGAAAGTGGTGTATGTCGAATTCTTTTCTGCTTAAAGATCTGCATCGAAATGGGTGAAATTTAGTTTGGAGATGGATTTGACCGTTTATTGACTTAGAGGTTACAGTTTTCTTAGATTTATCATCATCATCTTCAGCCCTTGTCGACCCAGTGCTGAGTATAAGCCTCCGTCCCTAAGTTCCTTATGTGTCGGTATTGTGGCTTACTTGTCCAGATTACAACTGTCTCGGGCTAAATTAGAAAATTCTACGTAAAAGCTACGTAATGCCACCTTAATTATAGTGTTTAGTTTTTATTCTTATAGCTGAGTCTGAAAATTCAAATTCAAATTCAAATTCAAATTCAAATTCAAAATATATATTGCGGAATATAGGTTACACAGTTGTTAAAATATTACATAATGGACCTCTATACTCCCACCCATAGGGCACGCAATTTACAGACAACAAAATAAAAATATAAAAAATACAAAAGAAATCTTTCATTTAGAACATTAAGATTGTTTTTTAAATTTTATAACATTTTCACAATGGCAAATTTCAGCTGGTAATTTATTCAGAGCATTCAGTCAATTATATGTTACAATCATTAAAGTCTTATATCAATACCTAAATCTTTGTCCGAAATAAATTCATCTACCGTATAATATGCTTTGCCTACAAGAAAGTCGTTGAGTTGTCTTTTAAATATATTAACATTGGTTTGTGATCTAATGTCAATGGGTATTTTGTTGTATATTAGAGGAGCAATACCAAACACACTTCTATTATAGGAGGCTGTTCTTCTATTGTGGGCATATATCATTCCCTCACGTCTACTACCCGTTTCAGTCATTTTGAAAAGGTCAGGGTTTGTTTTTATGAACATGGCAACTTCACTTATATATATTCCGGGGACGGTGAGTAATTTTAATCTACTAAAATGATTTTTACATGACTGTGTTTTTTTCAGGCCGCATATAGCGCGAATACAACGTTTCTGCGCCAGTAGCGCTTTTGAGTTTAATTCTTTTGTCGAGTAGCCCCAAAAAATAATGCCATATCGTAGGATTGAGGCAGCATGACCATGGTATGCAGTTAACATCGTGTTTTCGCTCACTACCTTACGCATCTGATACAAAGCATACGCTGCTTGGTGCAGCCGATTGCATACAACTTCAATATGATACTTCCAACCCAATTTGTTGTCAATATTGATGCCTAAGAATCGTGTCATATTGGTTTCTTCTACTTTCTGTCCGTTATAGTCTATGTCCAGATTAGCCGTATCATTGTGTTTAAGTCTAAAATACATAAATTTGGTTTTGTCAATATTTATCTCTAAATTATTGTTATTGAGCCAGGTTACTACTGTTGTCAATGTATCGTTAATGTCAGATTGTATGTCATTTAAATTTGAATTTGTAAACAGAATTGTACTGTCATCGGCGAACAATGTCAAATGGTGATTCGTTACATTTGGTAAGTCGTTTATGTATATGAGGAACAAGAGCGGACCCAGCACACTTCCTTGCGGAACACCATATTTCACCTCGCGTATATTTGAATTGAATTTCATTATTTTCATTGATTTATTACAAAGTCTACTTATTTCTGTAACTTGTAGCCGATTGCATAGGTATGATTTTATAAGGGTGTGTACATTGCCTCTTACGCCGTATTTCCACAGTTTATCTAGTAGTATTCCGTGATGGACTTTGTCAAAAGCTTTTGACATATCCATATATATAGCTATTGCACATCTTTTTTTGTCTAGGGCTGTCATGACCTTACTCAGAAAATTGTACACTGCCATATTTATACTCTTATTTTTTCTAAATCCATACTGGTTGTGTGCCAAAATGCCCTTACTTTCGAAGTAGTTATATAAGCGGTTGCTTATTACTTTCTCAAAGACTTTTGACAGTACGGGTATGAGTGCTACTGGGCGATAGTTCCCTACTATGGATATATCTCCTTTCTTATGAATTGGTTTAACAATCGATGTTTTCAGATCCTTCGGAAATATTCCTTTTGCTATGCACTTGTCAATAATATAACTTAGGACTGAGGCTATAGCTGCACTGACGTCTTTAAGAACAGACGTAGTAATACCATCTGTCCCAACACTAATAGTGTTCTTTAAGTGGGTTATTATGTTGTATATCTCTACTGGGGTTGTAGGCACAAAAAATATTGAGTTATTTTGAGACACTTGCGAATACGACTGATAGCTATTGTTTTTATTGCTAGTTTCTGTTGCCATGTTAATGAAATAATCATTGAAACAATTTGCTATATCAGTAGGGTCTGTCGATATATTGTCATTTCCTGTTTTGATGTGAGTAATGGGTACGTTTGGGTAATTTTCTTTTTGTCTATTTATCACATCCCAAGTCGCTTTTCCTTTGTTAGTAGAGTTTTTTATATAATAATCATTTTGTGCACGCTGTGTTAACTTAATTATTTTTTTATATCTCTTTGAATATTTGATGTAGGCTTCCCTGGATGTGTTGGTTTTTGATTTTCTATAATTCCATAAAAGTGTAATTTTCTTCCTAGCGCATCTTTGAATGCCCTTAGATACCCATTTGGGGCGCTTTATGTGAGAGCATTTAATTTTGGTAATCGGAAAGCAAAGTTCATAGAAGAGTAAGAGTGTTTGATGGAATTCTCGAAAAGCCAACTCAGGGTCATCGTTATTGTATACTTCCTGAAATGTAAGACTACTTATGCATTCATTGAATTTACGTTTATTATCTCTACTATAGTCTCTCTTCATTATGTACCACCATTTGATTCTACAACTTTTTTTTACTGGGAATGTGAACAATTGTGCTGTATGGTCTGATATAGCAGGTTCCATTATTTTACCTGTCGCCCCTCTGATATTGTGGAAAACATGGTCCAGACTAGTGCCACTGCAAAGTCGAGTTGGTTCATTAAATTGAATTTTCATATTGTATTTGTGTAATAACTCTTTCAGTCTATCCACGTGTCCAGATTTTTTTAAAATATTTATATTGAAGTCACCACAGAGCATGACTTTAATGCCATATTTTAAGCAAAAATTATCTAAAAGTTGTTCAAACCGTTTAAAAAAAGTTTCTAGTGATTCTTTGTCATTGTTTGGGGGTCTATACACGCATATTACATATGTCTTGTGCTCCGGAATTTCTATGGCACAACATTCTATGACGTTGGCTATCGAGAAGTGCGTTTTGATTTTGTCAATTTCCTGAAAGTTCATACCGTTTTTTACGAGTATACATGCACCTCCCCGTCTCTTTTCTCTGCAGAATTGTGACGCTAGTTTAAAATTTGGAATGTTTAAATAGGGGGTGTCACTTATTTTCATATTATGTTCTGTGAAGCAGAGAATATCTAAATGTTGGTTCGATTTAGCTAAATTGGATATGAACACAGTTACATCACCAGATTTGTTTATAAGACCATCTGTATTGAGATGTAATAAATTAATTTTGTTATACACGAAATAACTGGTCGTTGTTCTGGCTCGCTATGTTAGTATTATTTCTTTCGGTGTCAATATTAATTTGAATGTCATCGCATGATTGAATATCATTGTCACAATTGTTGTCAACTTCATTACATAAACTTTCATCATTACACTGAATAGAGATGGTCTTTACACAGTTTTCAAAATCAGTTTGTGTACATTTGTGGTTGAGTGGTTTGGTATGCTTTACATTAATTGCTTTTAAATTATTAACGTATTTTTGATATTCCGTGGCATAGTTAATTCTGAGGATTTCCCTTAAAAGTAATTGACAAACATGTCTTGCAAAAAAACGTCGGTGCGGCCTACATTTTGAGAAGTACATATCAAGATATGACGTGTTACAGTATTGCGCGCATACAAATTTCATCTCATAGTTTAGTTTCTTCTCGTTTAAGGATTTATTGTGAGGAACCTCCGTAACCAATACATTAGTGTTGCTGCAGAAGCTCAGCCACTGATTCATATTACGCTGAAACATAAATGGATCCGTCTCATTGCATCCTCCTACAACGATAACATAGTCATTTTTGGTGAATTCGCGAATTTGATTGGCTGTTGTTTCAAAGATGTTGCCCAGTGTTGCGCCTGATTTCCATGTGCACCGCACGCTATATTCTTCACCTACTAGTTTTTCTAGTGTTGTTCGCATGTCACGTCCTTGTTGATCAGCAATGATAAGTATATTTTTTTTCAACGTGCTAGCCATTCTGTTGTTTTCTTCGCTTATATTCGTTTCTTTTATGTATATTTTGTTCTCAGTAATATTATTATCTATTGTTGATTTTGGTGTGGAGATATCTTTTTTTCTTCCGTTCGCTTCTTGTGGTGTACTATAGTCATTTATGTTGATATTTTGTTGTGTAGATATTGTCTCGTCTGACATTACTAAACTAGTGTCTTTTTGATGTTTTCCCCCTTGTATTGTTTTTATTGAGTCATTGATCTTGTTATTTGTAACTATCTCAGTAGATATATCTAGTGTCTTTTGTTGGTTAGTCAACGTTTTGTTTTTATGTAGCTTGTGAGGGCTGTCATCTTGATCACTCGCATTAGAGTTATCGAATATAATTCTATTTAACTTCCTTTTTTTAGATTTACATGAAGAAGAAGTGGGTGTATTGCAAAATCCCACTTTTTTGTATGTATTCCACAATTTCTTATATTTGTCTAATTCCCTCTTGAGCTCGATATTTTCTAAAGATAAATTGTCAATTTCATTGTTGGCTGATAGTAGTTTAGTTTTAATATGTTCTATCTCTTTATTATGGTTTGATTGAGACGGGCTATCGTTCAATGATGCATTAGGGAGACTTTGAGTTGAACTTTCAAATATTGATGAGTCTGTGAGATTTGATAATGAATTACATTTTCTATGTGATCTAAAGGTAACATGTTCACTGCAATCCATAATTTCCGGTGAACCTTTTACAATATTCGAATTCATATTAATAAATTGTTCAAATATTTGGATTTGCGGGTAGATTTTTTGTTTACATTTGCAAATTACGCAAATATTCGCAAATTGATTAATTTAGCACTGTTCCACTGTTGCGGGGTATATAACTAAGTCTTAAGTCCACACTTATACCGTTTTGCACACTTAATCACTACAACACTTTGTCCGTTTTTGGCAGTGGCTATTCACAGTTTTTAAAGTTTATTTGTGATATCTTGTACAATCCTCAGTATTTTTGTTTGAAAACACTGACGCTAGTAAATATTCACTTGCCGTACAGGTTAACGCTATTTTTAGCTATATAAATTCACTTTTATTATTTTAAAACTTTTATGTACGTGGAGCCGATGTATACTGTGTCGCGCCCTCTGGCGGGAAATTCCAAGTATTGTAGTTTAAATTCCATTTGGTTCAAATTCAAATTCAAATTCAAATTATTTATTTAAGTAAATAACTTATGAACTATTATTACATGTTCACTGCACTCCACACTAGGATAACCTGTGTTATGAGGTTCTGTGACAAATTGTTTACGAATATGCCACAATGATACGGTCACAACTCACTCAATTTACATTTCTTCAAGCATAGGTAGTTAACATTTTGGCTCATTATCATAGCAAATTGAGAACAAAACAACTTACCTTCTATGAACGTTGACTATATACGCTGGCCAATAGATTAAAGAAAAAGTACGTTAAGTGTTTCAAAACGTTGAATCATTACTACACTCTACATGCATTCGTTGATCTCTCATTGATCACTAGAAGTCATTGATATTGTGACTAATTCGAACTGAAGTATTTTATGACTTACTAAATCATCAACAAGATGACTTATTTTTTATAAAAAGCGTACCTGGTACCAGATTCCTATGTAAATGACTTCAAAGTGGACGCAAAAATTCGCAAAAATCTTTTCAGCTGAATTAAAAAGATTCGCAGAATATTTAAAAGGGCCTTTAATTAACGATTTTCCTTCGTAAACGGAAGGCATTTCCTCTTTATTCAACTTAATTATAAAACGAGAAGCTACTCTGAAAATATCTGGTCGAACAAATGTACAAAGATAGCGCAAGAATACACTTCCTGTTTTGGGAAAATATAAGCTTTTAGCGGCACCTAAACTGCGGCAACGAACGCGATATAAAAATTATGTAAGCGCAAAGGTGTTCTGCGGCATTCGGCCGTTAACAAAAATCGGCCGAGCCTCCGGAACACCTTTAAAGTTCGAGCAATTTTGGAAGCCCAACGGCCGTTGATGAGCAGGGCGAGTAGACCAGGATGGCCAGAGTAGGCGAGGGAGGCAGGCTGCGGGAGCAAGCGAGACAGAGAACGGGCCTGCGTCGACGCGGCTCCAATTCGTCGGAGCTACCGTACCGGCATTTACCGCGCCGCATTCTCGTCCACCGCGCGCTCTTGTGCCAGGTTCATGCTTCTCGCGAGTGTTTGGTGACTTTTCGGATGTTTTAAGTGGTCTGTGACGATGGGTGGGCCACTGGTGGTGTTGTTAGTGATGTGCTGCGGCCTCGCTGCAGCCGACAGGAAGCTCACGGTCGCTGAGAAACTGCAGGAAGATGCCGACCTCTCTCAGGTACTAAAAACTTTAAAAAACTTTTTTATCTATGAAATTTTTGAAGAAAACTTTACAAAATTTAAAGTTTAAGTCAAAATGCGGTGGTAATTTATAAAATTTCAAAGAAAAAGTACAACCATAAAGCGTTTCTTATCAAAATGAACCACACCTAAGAACATCGAGTTTTAAATAACTTTTTGCTCGCTACTCAGTAAACCGGTTTTGCAAAATGACTTTCGCATTATCTGAGGTAAACAAAACAGTGCTTGTTTATATTTTTAATCGATAAAAAGTATTTTTAATACACAGACAAAGAAGTTCGACACGATGAGTCACTGACCAATCCATCAAAGAATATTTGTAAGCTTATTGGATTTCTTTTTTTTTATGGTAATAAAATTACTTTATTTACAATAATAATATATAATTATTTATTGGAATCGGGCTGAACTTTGTGGCAGTTTTACAGCCTTTTATCTCTAGTGCCCGTTTAATTTTTAATGCTACACAGCATTTTAAGTAAGTACACTTTCTTCATTAAAAATAGAAAATCTAATTTATATGTATTTTCCGACGCAACCTGCAGTAAGTACATGTAAAAATACAGTTTTTGTAATTTATATATCAATAAACTAATTTCATTTGTTTTAATTCGCCACATAGGTAGATTATGTCCACTCTTTTGTTATTAGTAGAGAGGCCTATACCTATATTGGTCGTCTTTTTGCTAAGCATGTACATATGTATACCGGGTATCCAGCATTTTCCAAGTTAAGCGCGTTATGTGAAGGTGATATTATGTAAATCTATAAAATAATACATTTCTATACCATTTTTATGCAGTGACATCGTTGATTAGTCATAGACCTTACACATATCAGAATCACCAATCAACAAGCCAAAATACACGGAAAGAACTGTTATTCCAGAAACCTATTAATCGTAACATAATCTCAAGTCATTGTTTCCATTACATAACACCATAACAGCTGTGTTTAATTATTACGAAATTATAGCGGTAATATAGCAGCTGCCTATTTGTGACTCATGGGCCCTTAACTTGTCTTCCTGTTCACGCGATGGCGCCTAAATTAATGATTGGATTGAGTTGATTACACTATTATCTTATCTATAACTCAATTATGTATTTGCATCGAAGCAAATTTTCGCATCTCTAGTGATCAAAAGATGTTGAAATCGGGTTTTACACATTTTAGTAATAGATAGATAGAATACAGCGACCTTATCGCTAAAAAATATATCTTCCAGGGTGATAATAATTTATTTGCATCTAAGGATTATATTAAAAGCTCTTCAGTGCAGATACATTAGCTCTCTACTTTTCACGTATCCCCGATTTGACTAGGTTTAACTGTAACAGCCTAATGAGTTCCTTTGTTTTCTATTTGATGTTCTATGCCGCTTTTCAAGCTGCTATTATAATGCAGGTTTTTTGTTCTCCAATTGTATTTTTAGCAGGTGCTGGTTGAGAATTGGTCTGAATTGAAACAATCAAGGTACTTAAATCAAGCGGGCTTCAATTTTATCTCTAACACTCGTTGGATTGAGCGTGAATCAGTGACATCAATTAATCTATTTTTGTCATACCTACATAACATCCTGACTGTGATTTCATACAAACCTTTCTTAAAAACAGTTGTATAGTTAGGTTTATTTATCACTTTTATCCAAGAAAATAGGTTTAAGTTTTAAGTTTGTTTTAATACATGACATAACTTTGTATTAATATTTTATTTAATTTGCTATTAATAAAAGTACAATAAAGATATTTATGCATGTATTCATTTATTATTTACAACTAAAATACCTGTTATAATTAATAAATTTAAAACAGATAAACAAAGTAGTAGTACTTTGATCAGACGCAAATCAATAATTACAAATTCTTTACATCACATACAGCTTCAATTTATGTAACTAACCTTTTTCCTAATACAAATACATACACATAACTATTTTTTGAAGAGTTTGTTTGTTTGAACGCGCTAATCTCAGGAACTACTGGTGCGAATTGAAAAATTCTTTTTGTGTTAGCTAGACCAATTATCGAGGAAGGCTTAAGGCTATAATACATCAAGCTGCAACTAATAAGAGCGAAGAAACAATGGAAAATATGAAAAAAACGGGGAAAAATATTCAACCTTGAGGGCTTCCGTTGCGTGTACTGCAAAAACGGTTCAAGATATCAAAAAAATATGTATAAAGAATTATTCCTCTTGAAATGATCTAACAAAATGTCTGCAACAGTATATGTCTATCTTTTAAGATTAACTCACTGAAACCGTTTTTATGGTAATGACTATTCCATGCGGACGAAGTTGCTGGCACAGCTAGTGTAAATATATACGAGTACATAATACAAACTTCAGTACCCATGGTATAATTAGATTTAGTAAGATCCATTAATGATGAGCCAAATGTTGCCACCATCGCTAACAGAATATATTAAATTAGCAACAAGGCCGATGTCTGTTTAATTAAACTTAAACAGAGCAAATCCCAATCACGTGGAAACCTCATCAGCTTTGAATTATATTAATTACGTACTAATTAAACGTGATAATCCATGGTTTTGATTTGATTATAAAATTAACTACAACTCATTTATTATCCATCTTATTACAAAACGCGGTTTAAATATTAGTTCAGGACACTGAAAATAAAAAGTGTGTTCTTGTTGTTCAGATAGAAGCAATTTATTTATTTAATCAATTTATTTCATCACATACAAGCAATCAAATTGCCAAAAAAATTGGAACTTTGATTTAACATTGGCACATGTTGACAGTTTGATAATTATGACAGTAGACAGACAATTTTCGAACAACTGACGCTTAGTCTAGACTAACATTTAAACCACGTTTTGTAATAATGCCCTTTGCGTATGGTACGGGTATGATTTGAAATACATATTATAGGAGTGCCAAAATCTGAGTTTTGAAGCTCTCAAGAAGCTAGGGACACAGTTTAGATTTACACTTTACACGAGCAGAGATAAATATGATATATCTAAGTAATTGTTTTAATTTTGCTCCAAAAGTTTCGCATAAATACCCAATAAACCTATTAATTTTCCAATATCCGCAAAATATTTCTAGTTTATTGAAAAAATATCTGGAATTTTATATCATACCGGAATACTGTTTTTATAAAATATTTTTTACTGGTATTATATTAAAATGGTTTATGGAGTGATCTAGATTTAGTACCTAGTATAATCGTTAGATTTTTTCTTTGAGATTCAGGCATTTGATTACCAAAGTCGCTTAGTGTTGCACGTGCAAAGTTGACATTCTAGTCTAGGATAGAATTCAAATGTTGATTTGATGATAGTTATAATGTCTAAATATATTAAACTCAAAGGTGACTGACGGATTGACTGACTGACTGATAAAGTGATCTATCAACGCACAACCTAAACCACTGCACGGATTGGGCTGAAATTTGGAATGAAAGTAGATGTTATGACGTAGGCATCCGCTAAGAAAAGATTTTTGGAAATGCCACTTTTAAAGGGGTGAAATAGGGGATGCAAGTTTTACTTCTTAATGCGAGCGAAGCCGCGGGCACCCATTTCTATAAATCTAGTAATTATAGGTACTCTCAGCCCGGTTATTTTGAAAGCCCTAAACTTCCAGTAAGTACTCTATTGCTTGCATTTCTAATTGTATGAGAAATAAAGCCAGTCACATAATTGAGTTGTCTCAAATGGTTGCATCCGTCTGTCTTGTGACTGTTCTTTTGTCCACTATTATGTATACAGTTGCTAAGTTTTGTAGTTCTAGGCTTCTTAAGAGGTATTTGTAAGAATAATTTAACTATAGGCGTTTATTAATTATTATGTCCATAAATAGCAGTCTTGTACTGACCTCAAATCAATATCCCTGAAGATTGCCGAAATAAAAAAAAGTTTTGCAATGGCGATCGGTGAATGAAGTATCGTTACATTTGTAGAAAAGATAAATAAATAGGTTTCGCTATTGAATGCTTATATTGACTTTCTTTAAGTTAAAATATATATAATGTTTACTAAGGGTCAAAAATATCGAGAAGAATTAGCTGGAAAGTTCTTGTAGAGAACATATTATAGTTGACTTTCTTATCTTTTCACGTATGACTTCAAATACCTAAGAGTTTTATTTTCTCTTTTACTCTGCTTTATATTTACTGATTCTTGTGTACTGTTTCTTAGTGTTTAACAACTGCAATTTCTGCGCTAACTTCGTCAAAAGCGTCTGGCTATTAGCTTTAGAAACGTTAAACGGCACTCTTACAATAGAGAGAGACTAATCCACAGATTTCCACTTCGTTGTAGAAGAATCTTGCGGTAGGTTCTGAGGATTCATTCTACCTTTGTAATAACCTACTTTTATTTCAAGTTATGCTTTGAGACCCTGCGCGATTCTCAATGAGTGAGTGTGGTTATGTACTTTTAACTTGAATTTGTAGAAGATAAAGGAAAACGTTGTAAGGAAACTGCGAAATCCGAGGAATTACCTGGCCTCCCACCACGATTTACTCCCAGAAAACTCTTCATCCTTTGACCCTCATTTTGACATTTAAAAGTATTGCTGCAGAAATATAGGTACCATAATCCAAAGAAATATCATTAATTAACGAACATTTTTCCAATAGATATTCTAAGTTAATTTCAATAAGCCTAAAATGTGCGTAGAGTGGGCTATTTCCCAAAGCCATTTAGGTATTCATGTTACTTTACCTAGAAACCTAAGGGCATAATATCAGATGCCCTAGATATTTGATGCTTGTAGTTCATTACATGCGCAACATATTATAGGAACTTATTATAGTAATGCTTTTTGAATACAAAGAAAATAGCAAGCGTTAAGTACGGACATAAATAAACTATTTGTCAAGCATTTTATTTTAGAAAGTTTGCAAAATTAAGCAGATTCTTATTGCGATCTGTATGCACATTGCAATAAGATATAACACAAATACAGTTGAATGCCTTAATATAATCATCATTGACATATGTTTCCTTTATTTCTAGCTAAATAACTATCTCAAAGTACTAAGTAAGTAGTAGTTTACTCAATTTTACTATCTTCTTTCTCATATATTGCGAGTACTTGCAGTGAAATACTCGTAACTAGGAAATGGTTACAATGTTGAGTAGTATATTTAATATATTTATACAAGGACAAACCCACAGATATTGTAATCTAGAAAAACTTAAGTAACAATATACATATCCAAGAGACATTAGTCAAAAAATTGCTTGTCTTAGCACCAAACAGCGCCAGTTATATTCACTACTACTTCATTACACTGCGTTAGCCATGATTAATCTGGAATCAGATGGTTTAATACTATCAGACCTAAAAATTTATTTGGGTTTAAATGTATATAATTAAAATTATTGTTTCAGCAATTCTTAGTAACATAGCAGCACTATTTGAGTCACTTTAAAACTCTCATATTAACAGAGTTCGTCACTCTCTTGCGAATTTACTCGTATTATCTACTTCGATTACTCTTATATTAGTTTCCACGGAAGAACCCTGGCTACTTTAACACAGGGAATCCTACAGCAGTAGTCAGGACACACAATGTAACTATTCTAAATTATGCATCCTAAATTAAATTGTGTATATTATGTAAATTGTAAAAAGCAACATTGCATTATGACATACTGTAACATAATTAGAATACTATATTTATGAAATGTGATAATAATTATTATTAAAAAAAAACTTCTTAGGAGTATATCTGTATGTACATACGTACATATATGACGGATATTTTACATCGTCACTGTGTCTATTAATTACGAAGTCTTTGAATAAACCCATCTCAAGAGGCACACAAGTATTCGAAGAAGACGAGTCATGTTACCGCTTCCTCTCCGAGGTAATTATAGTGGACAACGGGTCCCTTCGTCAATCTACGGACAGTTAAATTTCATCACAGCTTCCTTGCAAGGTTAAAGATTAGGTTACATGCGCTATGTGGGCTCTCTAATAATTTAATTGAATAATTGAGTTGATAGAGTGTTCTATGTTCTTTTGAGGACAGGATTAAGTACTTAATTGTTTAAGTTATTGTTTTAACTTACGAAACGTTGACATATTTTGTTAGATTTTATATTATTTTTTATAAAATATTAGAAATTTAAAAAACATATAATTACGATAAATGTGTTACTGAGCAATTAACAGAATGTTTTAGCTGCATCATTCGAGAGCCAAACGTAGGTAGTAGGCTTGTTCTTGCTTACTTTAAGTAGAGATAATTGCCGCTTATACAAAATACACGCGAATATCTACAAACGAACTGTATGTTTGTGCAATTTCAAGCGTAAAAAATACATTATAACTTAAACAAATTACAATTTTGCAATTAAATATATATACTCGTTAAAATTGCTCCAGAATACTGTGACAGCGATGTCTCCTCGTGGCGCATTGCACCCAGTGCTTCAGCATAAATGGCAAAAATATGCTTAATGAAAATTGTTGAGTGTGTTGTGAATGGCATCTGAGGCTTGAACCGGAATGCTGTTACACCTGAATGCCTGAAGCTCGAGCAAATCCAAAGTATTTTAATAATCTCCTTGCTTCCGAACTCCAGACAAGTATGCTTTTATCTCAAAATTTAATTCGCAAGAATGTGTTTACTGTCATACCTGAAGATGAATTTGCGGGATGTCTAAGATTTGTATTGCGAAATTAAATTTATTAGCTCGAGGCTCTGTATTGTGATAAATGCCGGGTTTGGCGCAAAATGTACGCGCGTTACACAAATTATGAGGTACGAGTTTCAAAGGATGATTTAATTCCGTGTGAGGAAGAACATAAGCTGCTTCATAATGGAATAGATGATAGCGCTTTGTCAAAAATTTATTCACTTATTGCTTTGCTGATTGGGGTGGTCGTTTGGTTACCAAAGTTATGCAATTGTCAATGTGGTACAAACATGTGTGACCAAACGTTTCATTTCCTGTAGTCGCTTTTCTTGGTCAAAGGTTAAATCCCAACCAACGTCTATTAGTCACAGTAAAGCAATGGCCAAGCCAATTAAGAGTCCCTTTGGCAGTTATGTTTTGTCAATCATACTTTGCTGATCTCATACAAAACTTAGTTAGGTACGTAGAAAATGTAATGTCAACATTGCGTTAAGATTAAAGGTTTATTTAAAATTCTGTCAGGCGATTGATTCAGGAGAGCCTTTGCTAAGACGGAATATCCAATGGGTTTAAATTATTCTACGTTGGCGTTGGCTACTCTTCGTTTGAAAAAGGTTGTTTTCCGACACACAGAGGCATAGACACCACACATTATAGACTGCATTAGATGTTTTAAACTGCCTGTTAATTTTCTAAAACCTAAAATGCAAATGTGGAAATATGAGTTTTACTAAAATATGAAATCCAGGCATTTTCTTCTGATTATAAGTTTATTTTCTTATAAATATGAGCATCAGCGTTGTATCACCTCCACAGTGAAGTGCAAAACAGGTGAGTTAGTCAAATGTAAACTACATTCATTAGCATCCAAATAAAACATGTGACAACGGAGCAAAGTAATTACGAATGAGAGAATGAGTGGCCTACTCTGGTGTAGAGATTTTTCAAGAAGCTTAAAGAATGCTTTGCTTGATAAACCGGCGATGATGAATACCACTTTTTGGTCTATTGAGATGTTGATATGAATTTTTTTGTCATATGTGCGCCGAGTTTTTTCGCTATACTGATGTGTCTTTGAGGTAAAATATCGTTGTTTCCCGACCCACAGTGGTTTCAGGGCGCGGCCTTCGGTAATTGGAATCGGGCGAATAGTAGGAAATTACTCCGCTTCGATGTAAGTAAAAGGATTCCATTGCAATATAGTGTGAACTCAGAGGATGGTTTATATTAACATTTCTGTGATTTCACTCCTTTCACGGGGTTTTAAGGAAGATTTTTAGCTTGTTTTCTTGTGATATTCAAAACAATTGAATATATATATATATATATATAACGCTACAACTGCAGATAAAAGTTTGTAATAAACACACCATGTGTTGTACAGAATCTTGAAAAAAAATATAAGATGCATTTGAAGTGACTTACCAGTAACGGATAAAAAATATTTAAACGTGATTCGATAAATATTAAGCGGCTTAGAATTGCGTAAGTATAAACCAACATTCTTGTTTATTTATAACTAGTGGGTGCTCGCGGCTTTGCTCGCATTAAGATGTAAAACTTGCATCCCCTATTTCATCCCTTTAAAAGTGGCATTTCCAAAAATCCTTTCTTAGCGGATACCTACGTCATAACACCTACTTTCATTTCAAATTTCAGCCTAATCCGTCTAGTGGTTTGGCAAGTGCGTTGATAGATCACTATATCAGTCAGTCAGTCAATCAGTCAGTCAGTCACCTTTGAGTTTTGTATATTTAGGTTAAACAGATGTAATCTAACAAATAATATCAATATATATCTACATTTTGCGTTAGTAATAACTTCCTTAATTATTAAATCACGCCACTTGACAGACTAATTAAACGCCCATCATATGCACAAAATCACACTTTCATGGGCCTGATAGTTATAGTAAAGCCTTTTAGGGTGGGTTTTTACGTACAGCCTTATTTTTGTGCTACAACTTGTGAATATACGCGCAATGAAAAAAAGCATAAAATATTTTATATTTTAAAACCTACTCTCATTTATTTATTAAGGACATTTTATTGATCTTTAGACATAAAAACAATTTTACAAACAAAGGCTTTTAAAAGCTTGCAGTAATGGGTATTACTGCAAGCTTTTAAAAGCCCGTTGTATATATATTGTATTGCATAGCAACCACATAACTGAGTTACATTAAACTTATCCCACACACCTATTTACGCTCCATCTTTAAACACATCACGTCGCTATCTGAATTCTGAATCCGCTTCCATCCCGGCACTTCAAACTCAATATTGTCGTTACAAATGTATTCTATAGCGTACATACTCGTATTGTCTGAGTAATAGAGGCAATATGGCAATATTTCTCGCATCCTGGAGGTGTAGGTACTTCTTTTTATTCTGTGATCCTGGTACCGCTTCCTGCTTAGACAAGAACATTCAGAGACACCGAACTAACTTTCCAGTCTATTTGCTATAGAAATCTCTACTTATATTATAAAGCTGAAGAGTATGTTTGTTTGTTTGTTTGAACGCGCTAATCTCAGGAACTACTGGTGCGAATTGAAAAATTCTTTTTGTGTTGGATAGACCAGTTATCAAGGAAGGCTTTAGGCTATTATAACATCACGCTGCAACTAATAGGAGCGAAGAAACAATAGAAAATGTGGAAAAAACAGGAAAAATTATTCATCTTTGAGGGCTTCCGTTGCATGCGCTGCGAAAACGGTTCAAGACATCAATAAACAGTGTATGAAAGAATTATTTTTCTTGAAATAATCTAACAACATGTCCGCAACAGTATATGTCTATGTTTTAAGGTTAACTCACTAGAACCGTTTTTATGGTAATAACTATTCCACGCGGACGAAGTCGCGCGCATCAGCTAGTTAATAATAAAATTATCTGCGTGGACAAAATATTCGATCACTCGTTTATGACGACAATACGTACAGGCTGATTAACAAGCAAATGGATCGCTGTGATCAATTATTTGTTAATTGCTGCTACCGTATACATTTTTAACCTCTGAGTAAATGAATAAATATTATGCTAAGCCGTTTAGGTTATACCATACCATAAAAACAAATGCTTGCAATTTGTCCCATTTTTATAAATTTGTACCTATATGTTTATTATTCATAAACAGAACCAGTCTCAAGATAATTAATTGGAAATATACAATCACTTGTGAAGTTTGGGGATCGAACCCCTAACCTTTTATGAGAAAGTATGTACACATATCCTTTTTACCAGGATGTAAAATACACATACTGCCAACTGTGTGAAAAGGTAAGTCAAATTGAGCAGTCTATTAGGTATGTTGTAGGTTTCCTGTTAGGTGCGAAGGTGGCGAGGTATCAATTGGTCGGGAATTCAATATAGTGTTGTTAATACGGCGCGTGCCGTGCGTGACGATCCTACGGGACAATTTTTGGCGGTTACTGAGGTAGATTTCGGCTGTGGCTGTTGCAGATTTGACCAATAACTGTTGGTTTTAAAAGATACTGAAATAAATAAATAAAAATAAAAAAAAAAATATATCGTTACTGAAAAATATATACCACAATTGTAATGCTAAGATTAAACTGGAGGCAATAGGAGAGCCATTTCTTATACAAAAAGGTGTGAGACAGGGTGATACAATATCTCCCCAGCTATTTATAGCTCTACTAAACCAAATATTCCGTGATCTAGAGTGGAACAATCTAGGGCTTAACATACACGGAGAGTACTTGAGCCATCTCTGTTTCGCCGACGACATTATACTCATGTCAGAGAGCCACGTAGAATTACAATATATGATGACAAGCCTTGACAGACGAAGTAGAGTATATGGATTGCACATGAATAAAGAGAAGACCAAAATTATGACGAATGGAGAGAAAATCCCGATTACAATTGACGACACAAACATTGACTACGTAATAAGCTACATTTACCTTGGACAAAATATCGAAATGACAAACCGAACTGAAAAAGAAGTAGACCGACGAATATCGTTAAGCTGGAAAAAATACTGGAGAAATAAGGAAATTTTCAAAGGCGACATACCACTCCGAGTCAAGAAAAAGGTATTTGAATCCAATATAATGCCAACTCTCTTATATGGATGTCAGACGTGGGCCCCAACAAAAGTTACGATAAAGAAACTAAGATCATTTCAAAGAGCAACCGAACGAAGTATGCTAGGAATAAAACTGAGAGACCGCATCGATAGTAAGGATATCAGAAAAAAAACGAAAATGACCGATGTTGTTCAGACGGCTGCCAAGTTTAAGTGGAAATGGGCGGGGCACACAGCGAGACAGAGAGACAACAGGTGGACAGAGAGAATACTTCACTGGGAGCCAAGAGATGGACGGAGAGAGCGTGGAAGACCAATCAGACGATGGAGAGACGATATAGAGGCGGTGGCAGGAAAACTCTGGACAAGAACAGCAAAGACGAGACATACATGGCATGAGTTGGAGGAGGCCTACGTCCAAAGTTGGACGATCCCTTAAATAAATAAATAACATTTTAATTCAATAACCAGACATTGACATTACATTTAAGTACATATATCCATTTTGACATTACCTACAATAATACTAGACATTTATATAATAATTTCATGAATCAAATCAAAATATTGTAGTGTGAACAACTATACATTTAAAAGGGAAATAAAGGCTATTTTTATTTTATTTTATTTTTATTTTTATTAAAAGATACAGCTGTAGAAATTTAAATTTACCGCCAAGTGCCTAAATTGAGAAAAGCTTTTGCAGTTGTCGTTTCATATGACTTGCGGTGTTTGACACACGACTGTCGAGCGAACTTTACTGTGCCATCCGCTCGCTGCGTATTCAAAACAGAGAGTTAGGTTTCTGTTGTTTTGTTGTATATACCTATGTATTTTGTGCTTGCGGTTCAATGTCAGGCCGTGAAGACTACATACCTATAATTCAGGTAGGTATAGACAGGGTGTATTAATGGAACCAAATTAGGTATTTTTGAAAATATTTACTAACTTGCATCCGCTATTTCTTCAATTTAAAAGTGGTATTTCCAAAAAATCTTTTTCTAGCGTAACGTCTAGCTAAATTTCAGCCCGATCCGTCCAGTGGTTTGGGCTGTGCGTTGATAGATCACGCATGTCAGTCAGTTACCGTTACCTTTGAGTTTTATTTATTAGTTTGTTTAAATCTACTAATCTCTGGGTAAGATTTTTTGAGTTGTCTACTAATAAGTATTTATTTAGGAATAAGAAATAAGACTGAACAAATTATATCATCATAATGCAATGTGTTACGATATTAATAAAGCAATGTGCGTGTGACAGATTAGAAGTAAGACGGGTCTTCAATGCCCTCATAAACGATAGGCTTAGATTTTTATCCTAATAGGATAGCTATATTAGTAATCCTTCTCCCCACATTGTTCTCACTTCAATACCAACCTAGTACTAGATTTCAAAACTGATATATATTTACCCACGGCTAGGTAAACGAAGTGTAGGAAGACCTGTGCAACGGTGGCTGGAGGATATTCGAAAGTTAGAAGGAAACATCTGGGCAAGAACAGCGCAAGACAGAGAGTATTGGCGAAAGAGGGTGGAGGCCTATGCCCTGCAGTGGGTGCCATTATGCTGATGATGATGATGATATATTTATAGCAGCTGACGTCACAATAAAATACAAGAGCCTACCTCCCCGACGTCCCCTCTACCTTGTGTATTCCGCAGCCGTCACCCACACACCTGAGATGTATATTTAATGTATTCCTAAACTTATTCCAACGTATTTTCGTCTGTCGGTTAAACTCGTACCACAATTGCCTATAAATCGGGCCGTGAAACTGAAGCACTTGCGACCAGGAATTTAAATCAGCTATACGAGCTTTATATGACTCATTTCCTGTTACTTATGGAGGAAGAATATTTAAATGTCGATGAGTGTTTATGTATGTGGTAACTTTTAAACATTAAAGTATTTCAATGTCGATATGTTTACATTAATGTGGTGCATTACTAACTCTGAAACCACTGAAACGTTTATAATGAAACTTTGATTGTTTCATGAATGTAAATCAGATCAAGTAAAAAAAACACAAGTATAAGGTAACTGAGAACAACCTATTTCATGCAAATTAAAATTTTATTATAAGAGCCGAAATAAAGAACAGATGTACATAACTTATTGCATAATAGATCTTCACGAAACTTATACATTGAAATTCTTCTTTTAAAGTCTGCTAATTTAATGTTCGTTGGTGAGGAACATGGAATATCTCCTGAGATGCACTGGCGTCATTAACGTTTAAGTATCTCGGTAATTAGTAGTACATTTATTATAACGAGTGTACATGGGAGATACTAAGTAAGCTTGGGAGGATGGTATGCTGTTAGTTTTCATAGAAGAGACGACCACAACCGGTGTGATTGAAATCTGAGACCCTGTAACATTGCTTTCATGCCGCATGGTTCTTGTTCGTAGTGTTCAAGATAGCAGCATACAACATAGGTGGGATCATACATGTCCTAAAAATTAGAATATGCAAAGGATAGATCCAAATTCTGCAATTTTCCAATTCCTTATGTTAAAGATATGGTCATCGATGATGTTTTAAGGCCAATGCTGTAGTGATAATGAGTAACTGATTGCGTTCCATTAATTTATCAAACTACAATACAAGAATGGATAGTGTGTGTGTGTGCGTGTGTGTAATGTAATGAACCTAGAATAAACAAGTGAAAAGCTTTACCTAAGAATCTTCTTGCTATATTTCCATAAAAACAGGCAGATTACCATCTCTATAAATATTAGAACCAATAGCGCCCAAGTGGCTGATTTCACTAGACTTTAATTGCGGCAAAGGACGGAGTTTGTTCCACACTGACTTGATAATTTCAAGCCTAATTGAAGTGCTAGAACTTGATATGATAATAACCGGTGGTTACCGGTTAGGTGTCGGGACTCAGGCCGTTATAGAACGAGTTTTCTACACATGGCAACTAATTTGATGGAAAATTATTTCTTATGAATTTTATTTAAAAATTTTTTGGTGCTTACATTTAGAATTTATCTATCTATGTAAGTCTCCATAGACAAATGGTATGGCGATTTGTCAATATGGCAAGGACAGGCACTATAATGTTTTAGCGCAGGGGCAACAGAAAAAGACATAAAAATATTATTGTTATAATTATACCGGTCGTTTCACATACTGTTCCAGAACGCACTTAACATTATTAGCCTCAAGGACATACGTATATAGACATCCCTCCATAAATCTGCTGGTGGTAATTTTGAAATGCGACTGTGGCTCAGCGGTTCCAGTGTCTGCTTTTCATCCAGACGCATCCTGGTTCAAATCCGGCCATATACCAATGCAATGAATTGTATTTTTAAGTTATGTATGGATTTGCACTCACTTAGCGGCGAAGGAAAAAATCGTGAGGAAATAGACATGTTTGAGGACCACAATATCCGAGGACATGTGTCTTCCGTGGAAGGACCAAGAACAACTCCTCTAACGAATTTATATTGCGGGGGAGTCACGACCCTAAGTCATGAGGAAATATACGACTCAAGAGAGAGAGAGTTTTGAAATATTTTCAATACTATTTCTATAACAGTTCGTTTATTTACATTTACAAGCCATTTCGTTATTTTGGCCATTTTATTTCCGTCTCAGACTGTATTCGGTGGTTGCTTCAAAATCGTTTTAATATGGCGTGGGAGGGTGCAAATAAAACCGGGGTCCGACAGTCTGACAGTGACGCGGGTGACAGCCACTTAAGTGATACCTCTCTTGCAGATTTATGTGTGTTGTACTTGAATTTACATAGGTTTTGTGCCAAAATGTATAACCCAATACGGGTTGGAGATTGGAAAAGAGATTGGATAAAAAATAATGTACACGCTGGGCCTATTCAAGGAAATCATCATCATTATCATCCACCTGTTTTCACCCACTGTTGAGTATAGGCCTCCTCTCTAATTACTATTAATATGAGAAATTAAGTAACATATGACTATGGCTTAAAGAGTTATTAAACTCAAACTATTTATAACAAATATAGTTACATGTCAATTAAATAATTGTCTTATTTATGTATTTATAATAGATTACATTAATTACATAATATTTTTTTTTGATATTCAACATATCATTAACGTTATGATACGTTTTTCGACAAGCCAATGCTTGAGCAACCGTTTAAAAGACGCGGTAGAGGGCGCGTCACGTACTTGTGCCGGGACCTCAGATATACACTGGAGTATCTGCTGGACACACTCCCAATTTATTATCTATGTTTTTTTTAACTTTTAGTGTCCTAATTTCTTTTATATCCTATAACACAGCTTGAAAACCCAGCCTTGCAAACCACTTAACAATGCATTTCATATCCCGATACTCAGGAATAGAACAAACTTAGCTGCAGTTTCACTTGTATCATACCAAAGCTGTCTTTGTCTGTCGCAACTTTGTATCAACTCTATAGTTAAACTAACACACACACACACAAAACTTCGTTTCCCTCTCTCGTGTGTTTTTGTAAAACAAAGGAAACCGCCAGCTTTGAGCAATTCAATATGCAATTTTCAATTTGAAACTTCAGAATTGCCCTAATTGGATTCTAGGTGGATGTGTAAAGAGACAGGTGCTTCTAACTGCGTGTTATTAGACAGTTTGCGAAGCGGTTAGCTATTGAATACACATTGCAATGCCGCAGATTCAGATGCTAGGGCTGTGTGCGATGTGATTGTATCTCTACCTACCTACTATTACCTTTAATACATTGCTGATTAATTATAGATACATATATACGGCCTTTAATAATTAAGATGAATATTTTCGAAGATATAATACAGCGGTATGTACGGTCAGGGCAATGTAAGGCTTATATAGGTATACTTATATCTCCAAAACTACGCAACGAGTTTTGATGTGTTGGTTTTAACAGATAGTTTTTTAAGAGGACTGTTTTAAGAATATATTGTGCATAATGTGACCTTGCGAAGCCGGGCAGGGTCGCTAGTACAGTATGAACAAAAGTGGAATCTCACTATCGTCTCCTTTATTGTTTAGATCATTAAAGTTACGCATCCGATTTTGATGTGGTTTTTTCAATACACAGTGTTTAAAGAGGGTTGTTTTTAAGTACTTATGTATCATGAATATGTGCCCGTGCGAAGCCGGGCCGGACCGCTAGTATTAATCCATACCCATTTATATTTATAATTGCATAGATGTATAAGTAAGTATAGAAGTAATACATATGCCAGTGTAATAAAGGAGCTTCAAGTGAGAAACAAGCAGTGAATTTTAATCAGTCGTGACTTGTTCATCATGATTATGTTAGCTATCATGATATGGGCTGTATTGTATTCAATTTACCATACATATTCAAATGTTAAATAAAAAACGTATTCTTTTTAACCGACTTCAAAAAATGATCGTTATCCGGTTTCAGAATAAAACTCGTCGATTTTGGTGAATTTCCAAATCGGAAAATATCTACTCGAATCACTCTAAACAAGTTTCATAAATACCATAGCGATGTACGTAAAAGACACACATTTCTTTCGTACATTCATACAAAAGTAAACACTAAGCGATATCTAAATGACACTACTCTCAGCAGACGACACGGGCGGGCCCAATAATGTTCGGGCAAAGACAACCGGCTCAAAAGACCCCTATTCGTATATATCATAATATTATTATAAATAACAATATCTATTAGTTCTGCACGTTTTTAACGTAGGATTGATACACAAAAATGTTCAGAAACCCGAGTAATCTGGAAGATCTTTAGAAGAAGACCAAAGAGTCTTCTAGAAGAAGACCAAAGAGTCGAGAGTATATTCTGCCGGAATGAAAAGAATAAAGGAAGATAGTTATACCTATATATTGATTGATTGCTTTTAGCAATAAGGCCGCCACTTGTGGCACTAGTAAAAGTATTTTTTTCTTCTTTCTTTTTAATTATTATCGTGTGTTGCAATAAAGAATTTTCTATTCTATTCTATTTTTTAACGTTTAATAGGCTTTAACTTTACTGTAGTCTTAGACGCTTGCCTTTTTTCACATTGAATTCCACAGACATTAAAATAAAATGGACGCTCTTTTTAAGATATTAATTCAGAGAAATTGAATGCCTTAAATAACAGGGTCCCTAGTAGTCTTTATGATATTTAGCCTGTGTCAAGGGTAGCTCCCGTCTGATGCAGGTTGAGAGATAGCCTCCTTTATATTCACTGCGGCACATGAGAAATGCTCCGCGCAGGAATATGTAAAATCGCTCACATTACTTGTTTTAGGAGTAGTATTGTTTTCTATGCTTTTAGAGAACATTTTTGGCGTACTTTTTCTTTGTTCCGCAAAGGTAAAATGTTTTTTTAGATTATTTTCTTGGTAGGTTTGTGTCGTTTCAATGTTTTTTTTCGTGTGTATGAAGATTGTTGGATATATCAAGTTGTGAGAATAATTTATAGCGTGTAAACATGAAAAAATATCTCACGATGCTATAGAATTGATTATTTTATTGATAGTTAATTAAATAACCCTCCTCTTTGAATTGTATTTTTCATTACTGAGAATGGTGATCCTCTCGCAGAATGAATAAGGAGAATTTTCACAGAAGATATTTCGAAGTCGAAGGTACTAGGCTAGAATTAATATCCAACAGGAAATTCTAGCTCCTTTGACTGTAAATTAAAAATAAATAGAAAACAGTTGTAATATGTAAATAGTAAAGTATAGTGGCAGCACATGTCCCTACAGTTATCCATTTCCGTCACTATTGCCACATATTTCATTCCCGACTGACAGTCAGTATGCGACTCGTGTTTCTTGCGAAAAACTTCACTTTCCCTTCTCACTATCTGAACAATGGGAACTCCATTCAACACAAAGTTCCGCCTATTTTATCGATGATCTCTGAAAGTTCGTCTTACGGACCCCATTCGCCCCTTTAGTTCACCCATAGTTTATGGGAGCATTGTTTGTTGACCTACAGGTAAACTTAACACCAAATAATTCAATAAAAAATGTGTATAGGTAAGTTACTTATTGTGAATCAAAGAAAAAGGTTTCTCATAGGTTTTAAAGTTATTCGAAGTTAGTGAGCCATTCGTGTTTTTGAGCAATGAAAGGATTTAGCTACATGATCAGTATATTATTGAAACTTTTTAAAACGTTATTAAAACTTCTACTAATGGTTTTACGTGTTGATAATTGTGTACAAATATGACATTTGTACTCCTACTAGACTCTTCAAATATCTAGTAGTAGTTTTTGACCCACAAGCTTCTGTGAAAAAATCTGTACGCTTGACATTCACCAGACTAAAGCTAAGTATACAATGATACACACCAGCATTCGAACGCTACTTGACATGCAAGGTGCGAAGTGCCAACGTGCAAAACGTGACATCACGAGGGAATTCATAAGCCTATGTGCACCCAGTCGCATCGAAACAATGCAAATACACGTCGACCTTAATCCCTTTGCATAAGGTACTTTGTACTACAACCTGTATCTATATCTCTACATAAGTTATCGCCTTACCACGCCTTATACGGCTGCTTTCCCACTAATAAAGAAAGCACACGACCCTTCTTATACCACGATTCAGTTCTCGTTTTTAATACACTGACTGAACTGTTTATTTTAATTTAATAAAAAAGGGTATGCATATTTTAAGATTATTTATTGTGTAAGCTTTTAATCCTAAACAGGTCTGTTTAAAAAGAATCTTTAAAGTAACAGTTGGAGTCGATGGGCAGAGATCTGGTATCTTTCACAACTGATTTTAAAACTCGTGTTTGGCCCATTAAGTCCGTCATCGGTTTGGATTTATAGGCCGATGTCCCCTTCTAATAAAAGTCGATGAGCCGTGATTTGTATGCCAAAACTTCCACAATGGGGCAATAAGTCGGTATCGTTGTACATCGGGACTTCCTGATGCATCTAGTGAGGGTCGTAAAACGTTCAGTGTAATTAAACATATGATTTATTGGTGTATTCAGACAGAATGCAAGTTCAAGGTACAGGGAGACCATTGAAAGAGTGAAAAATAAACTACCTAGTTATTTTTCTGAGAATATAGTTAATTATACATTTTCTTTTATTAGTCTCAAAAAGCTGGTACCATAGTTAAATTATTTCTACCTTATACTGGTTTCAACATTAACATTTCAACAGCACAAATACATTCGCAGAGCAGTCTGGAACTCTGTCCTCACAAAGACGACTTCAAACACAAACACGCACTAGAATACTCACAAACTCCAGCTGTTGTTTTCAGCTAATAGATTTTATTTGCTTACTGTGTACTTGAATTAATTTAATAAGGCCCCGAGCATTGTTCGCAGAATCTTTGTTTCAAGTTTATTTGTTCTACCATTTTAGAACCCTTCAGATGTGTCGGAGAACTTTCGGCACAACATGATCACTCGACTGAAATAAACCGCCGCTGAATCTAATGGAAATTACCTTCCATATTAGCGCTTTTGTGGAGCACTGGAAATATTTTGTTTTGTACCAGAAAAATCGGTATTTTGCGACAATAGAAGTGCTCTGCAGAGCTTTACTCGAGACTCTTTCATTATTTCTGTTCTTAGATATTTCTAAAAGTAAACAATTATTCTTATTAAGTGAAAACTAATTTAAAACTGCAGGTACATAAAATCAGATGTCACTGCATATTAAGTAGGTAGTGTTTTGTTTTGATCAGCATTAAATCTGATATATCATTCCTATCCCTAAGGTCAATGCTTGTTCATTAAACATACTCTGACAGAAGCAACTGTATCTATTTCGTCTCCCTTTTATATTTTCGATGTCGTAAATAGTTCAGACGATTAGATACATTTGCAATTGAAATGAAGCTCACTGCTGCGTACCATTTTGAACAAATGTACGGGCAAAATAAGGCTTTATTGTCAGGGAATAAGGCACAAAGATACAAAGAGAAGTTAAAATTGGTGTTTTACAACGCTAACTAGTAGCGGGAGATCTCGATTGTTCGTCGAATGCATTCGTTACGCGTATTTTTCGATTTAGTTGCTTTCCAACTTTCAATTATGCTGCTCTATCGGATAATGATGATAGGAGATAGAGGATTATATTATATTACAACAGCCAATGTTTTCTGTTTACACGAGTTGTTAGTAACTATCTTATTTCCAAATTTTATTAAACTTTGATTTGCTACCAAACCGTAAAGGTAAATTTTTTATAAAAGCTAGGGTTTGCTCACGATATAATTTACCTAGTATGAGAGTTAGGGTAGGTACTTTTAAACAACTCGTCACTCAAGTTTTTGACGACATATTTTAGTATTCTACTTCATGAAGAGTTGAATTTTGTTTGTGTTACTCCTGTAACGAAGAATATGGACATAGCTAGCTTTAAATTTATACGAGCCTTTCTGATAAAATTACCGAAGTTATTTATAACTTTTAGCACTGTACGGATTAACTAGTTCACTGATTAAATGTTCTAACGCCAAATTTTGCAAAATTATGGCAGATGTGGCCAAAATAAATCACTCTACTCACTCAGATTAGTTCGTATTACTATCTGCGTAGGCCATTAAACAACACAAAGTACATTACGGAAGGGAGGTTCCGTGCGTAATCCGACATGGTATTTTGTCATAAGCTTTTTGTTGGTAATTCTATTTTTTGTCACATGTTTGGGGCAGAAAATACGCATGTTTTGTAACATGCCATTGTTGGATCTCTTTTGTGACGGATAATCGAATATGCGGGTATGATCGATGTTATTATGCGTCTCTATTGAATGCGGTTATTGTTCGATCGCGTTGCATTCGACATGGTCTCACTTTCACTGCGATTAGAGTTATTACGCAGGCTCAAGTCTAGCTGTTCTTGCAATTACCAGAACCATTAACTTTCTATTCCATAATTATGGAAAGGTTTAGGAGCAAATTTATGGTTCTACGTTAGGGGCTTATTAGTGCCCGCACATATTTTATGAGCGTTCAGCTCACTAATAATAAAGTGACTATCCTTAGCTTTAATGAGAAAATGACACGCTTTAATCATATATTTTCAATTTAGTGATAAAACTGACAAAACCTAATTATTTTATAAACAGATGGTTGTTGCCATGAATGTAAAAATGTTTATGTTTGCATACTCTAAACGTAAAAGTAAAATCATGACAAGTTCGTACCACATACATCAGGTATTTTTAGTCAGAAAGCTAATATGACTTTGCTCATAAATAAACTAAGCACACAGACAGTGCTGTCATTTTTATTGTAATTCTCATCGCAGGACACCATCAAAGAGCATCTGAGCTAATTTTACTTCACTCCTTTGTGGAGCAAAATTAACTTTGGTACCTCAAATTACTGAGCTACTTGTAAAGTGCATGTGTACTTGTGTACGTGTGTGTATGAGTGTGTAAGTATGTGTATGTGTGGTGAAAATTAGGTAAATTGAAGGAAGCCGGACAAGAGTGTGTTCCGGTTTGGAGCGAAATGCCACACGGGTGGGGCTTCCACCGCAGCCTGCTACTTAGCGACGGATTAACTAACCTGGACCTACTGTTGTAGCTTAGGTTGTAAGGTGAACCATCATGGATGTGTAAGCTTGCTATAACATAGACTACATGGTTGCTTACTATCAGACAGGGTGAAAACCAATGTATTTGTACTAATTGTTTGTTTGTTTGTTAACATGACGGATTCTTTTAAGAATTAATTATTATATGTCTGTAAACCTAACCATGGCAAAACTAGCGTGCTTAGTGTCTATTCCATATGCATTGTTTAACATCTGTACTATACCTAGTTTTCAGACCATAAATGCATTATTTCATTCATTAATTTGTAAAGAATGTGACTTTTTAAAAATATCATACATTTAATGTCACCAGCCAACAGAGCCAACTTCGGAACTTTAGTTGTAAACTAAAATCTGCGGATATGAACATTATGAAATGATTACATGACATGTGAATTACTTCGTTACGCGATATTAGTAAAAAAAAACCTCAAATTATAAAAAACATGATGAAAACCATGATGGCAAGAGTAACTAGCAGTAGGTGCCTATTTCCCCTGACTTGTCACTTGCAACCTGCTTGGCTGCGTCGTGTACTCATTTACACCGCCGAGTTTGTCCTGTCTCGTATTCAAACATCAATGGAATAACATAATACTACATTGTACACATCATTGTAGTAAGAGAGTATAACACAATGGATTTGAGTGGCAAATTTCAATGTGAGTTAACAAACCGCCTCAAGAGTATGGAACATGGTTTCTATCTACAATATTATGTGTATCTATCTATCTATATCTACCTACAAAATGGCGAATAGCCGAAGTCTACGTACGACATCACGAAGTAACCCAGATAAATGGCAGTTTTTATACGATCATTAATGAAGGGAATACAAATCAAGATGTACCTACCTATCATAGACCACTCTGCAAATACTTTTTGTAATACGTAGTGGCGAGTTTAATCTACAGTTAGGTTTTTCTCAGACTAAATAAACAACTTTATATTTAAAAAAATAAGTAATTGTACTCAGCACAATACAAACTTTGAAATTTCGTATACTTAAAATGAATCAAAGCTTTCAGATTTATTTTCAGTTTGGTTGAAAAGATTTCATTTTTAATCCTTTTTAATCGTAATGGATTAGAAAAAGGGACCGCAGCTTTTGTGTTAACGGCTGTGTAGTACAAGAACTGTGAGCACAATGTTAGCGAAGTAGTAACAAAAATAGCGGCGTTAACTTAGCATAAATTTAAGATTGCGCACAATTTTCGTTCCACAAAAACTGTTGTTACCACAGCATCACAATCAATAAACGTCACATTGAGAAATTTTCTGTTAATAATATTATTAGCCAAATAAATCCACTCGAATGATCAGAATCACGCTATACATTCACTACATGATTGAACCGTCATTTGGGACTTGGGATTGGTTCACACGAAATAAGTACCTTAAAAATGAGTTTGTTTATAAAAAATATAAAAGATAGACAAAACCACTCTTTGTTGAGACGAAACATACAAATAAAAAAAACTTTAGCTAGTAGTATTCAAACGAGCCAGATTTAAAACTTAAGTTTAGCTTTATTTTTCTGCTAGTTTTTTATGTATAGTGATAATACACCCATTTGATGATAGGTCAACAAGTTTGAATAGATGTTTATATTTGTCATTGTATTGAATTAGAGTAATTTGATTTTAATTTGTATTAAGAGTCGCTGGATTATTTTGTCCGTGTACTTTTGTTTCGCGAGATCTCATTTGCCTCATGCATGTATTTCTGCGGGTAATAACGCTGCGACACTTTTTTGCTGCAATTTGCTGCTCGCTGCATTCATATTTGCGTTATAAAAATATAATAAAATATCAGTACACATTTGTTTTTATTTGGAAAGCAAATAAAACAGAGGAGATTTTGCTTCAAATTTCCTTTATTCCTTAACTAGATAAGCATTAACTTGATGAAAACTTGAGGTGAATGAACGAAAACAAATGAAGATAACCGAACGAAAAGTAAAATTAACCAACGTAAATAAGAATAGATCACTTGCTCTCATTATTTTCATTCATTCAAAAATAGACGGTATAAACATTTGAGCTCTTACAATTTGTACATTTCTTATAGGTACTATTCTGATTTTATTCCGCATTCCCCAACCGGTCATCCGCAAAAGATATTTCGTGTCAAATGAGTGATTACAGTTTTGGCAACACTGGTGTGAGATTTATTTGGGTCCAGTTGTAAACAAATGGTCGAGCTGGCGTCAAATCATCAATAAAATGTTGGCAAACATATCATTCAAACAAGTTTCGGATCGGACAAAGCGATGATAAAACTTACAAAGAAATGCAAATTTGTTTTCGGACCCTGAAATGTGACTATTTATTACGATGCTGATTATCTTTGTTTGTAGATAGAATATAATATCTAGATACGAATTCAGCATTACGATCGATCACAAAACTTAACTTAACGTAAACATAAAACATGATTTGTTATTTAATAATAATCAAAACGGCCCAAGCCAATTACATTAACTATATAAAACAATACTTATTTTACAAACACATAATCAAATATAACTTAATAATAATCATCATAATATAGTCAAACAAGTCAAATTTATATATTATCTAAACATAAAACAACTTACAAGAATAACCAGTTAACAGTTGTATTAAACTTGTCACATCAGGCGGACGGAACATTACTTCCTACGATCATTAAAACGACACACCATTTAGTCTCTTTCCACACACATTTCGGCAAAAACAAAATTTAATATCCTAAGTGCTTACGCAAAGCGCCCAAAAGATTGATGCAAATTCAGAGCATAAATACTGCAGAGGAATGTCTGAGTCATGGAATAAAGAAGACACTGGTTGGATTCTTTCAAGCTTATCAGCGTTAACAATGGCGCTGTTGTTCTGCCGGTTCATATCGAATGCAGCCGAGCGCGCCGGCAGACAGCGGCAAATCAAAAGGGTACGATTACGCAGGAAACTCACAGCCGGTGGTCCGATATTCATACCGGGGCGACTTCGTTTGTCCTCCTTCCAACAGACACTCGATACTTATTGCCCCGTCTCAATGAGGCAGGAAACAAAAGCAGGCTGCCTTAAAAACAATATAAGAAGCAACGATTAATAAAAAGTTGTTAGTGGCTATTAAGATAAAACTTTTCACAGGACTTGCACACAATGCACCCGTAATTGGCATCGGTTTCAGCTATTTACCTCGCACGAGTCTGAGCTCTTGTTAGCCGACGAATCTCTAACAAAAGCCACCCCCAGCAAAGAGCAAAGTCACTTTGAGTCAGTGAAGGTCCCAGGATTTTTAAAAAGGCTTTTCTTTTCGACCACTCGCCGTCTTTGTGGACGGATTAATATTTTACCTTCGACTAAAGTTCAGACGCTAGACGCCTTAATCTATTCGGGCTTCCAGTTTTGTAGGCACCTAATCACTGAATCCAAATAGGTATGTGCCTTTGAACTTCGAGGTTGGCCGGTTCATAAATATATTAATAGCGAAAGACTCATCGGGTTCGCCCCTAAGGTATAAATAATAATAGAAGACCTTGTTGCCTTACAACATGAAAACAAAATACAGCTTTCAATATGGGACCTAATTGTAAATTCAAATCCAATTCGCATGGCTAAAAGGAGCACCGAAAAGCGCCGCAAAATATGATGTAGTCACGCTATTATACCGACATTGAGCTTTAGAGTACTTACCTTAGCGTGGGGCCTCGAGTTGTGCATTTCATTTGTACACAAATATTTTATTTTTCACATGTTGAGCACAGCGTTGCTAAAACGTCCGTGTTATTGAATCGAAAACGAACTGTAAAATGCTTTGTTTTGGATCTGATATCACAAATAAATTCCACAGTTTTGTCAGCGATACCGTACCTATCCATTTACAAATATGTACATAGTTGAAAAATATCAAATTTATTTTGAAAAGCTTTTGAAATTTTGGAATCATAGCCAATTTATATTTCTCTTTGATAAACATTTGAAAGCATGAGTTTCGAATACCGCTTGTAAAATATTGAAACATTTTACGAATATTTTATTAGCATTGTAAAAAGCAGCTCACCGTAATGAATCAAGCAATAAAGCTTACAAGTAATTTGCAATTATCACAGCGTGGCTAAACATTTCAAGCGGCATTCACGAAACAAAATGTGACAATTTAAGTCAGGATAAAATTAATGTAAGTATTTGAAATGGGACGCCTGAAATGCGGGTGGCTATTGTTCATATGGTAGTCTGGTGCTGCCACTTGACATTCAACCTCCTTTGTCGCCCTGCGAGCTTCAAGTGCTACAAATATCGTTCTTCTATAAAATATAAACGTGTCTAGCTTAGAGCACTTCAAGCGCTTTTGAGCTTGTCAAATTTGAATAAAATTGCTTTTAGCAATAAGGCCGCCACTTGTGGCACTAGTATAAGTATTTTTTTTCTTCTTTCTTTTTAATTGTTATCGTGTGTTGCAATAAAGAATTTTCTATTCTATTCTATTCTAAAACGCTAGAATGAATATCTGGTTAACTGTGTATCTGATATCAACGGATAATATTGATGTTGGTAAAAATCTTTACATCAATGTAAAGATTTTTAAGTAGACATACTTTATTTACAATAATAAAATATAAAAACAAGGGAAAAAATTAAACATACTACTACTAACTACTACAAAAAAGGTGCACTTAGAAAGTCTTTAGAAAAGCCTTTAAGAAGCCACATTGATGTATTGTTTAGAAGACAGTATAACACTAAACATAACCTGTTGAGTAGTAAAAGTAAAAATTCAAATAATTATTTCTTTTTAACTTAAAAAGAAAGTGTTTATTTTATATTTATTACATAGTTATTTTTCAGCTCATAAAAAGAAGTTATATATTTACGTAAACAAACATAAATATTTAATGTTCACTATTTTTTACTTATTTATACGTCCTAAAACATCTCCAATTCAATGCACCTAAAATGTCTGCATCGGCAAAGATACGTTCCGCTGAAGCGAAGTTATGAATGAAAGCAAAGTCAACTTATGATTCATTCATAGCGGATGCGAAATCCGCTGTCTGCTGGCGGGCGATTGTTCGTACAAAATTAATCAGTACCTAATAAGTTCGCGAGGGTGCGCAAATCACGGCTGGGAATTAGCGCAAACACCCCGAGCAGATTTGGCAGTCACAGCGGCTATTTGCTGCATTGTGCTGCATATGGTATATTAATTTTTGAACAGGGCCATGTTGATCGCGGATTATTTTCCAGTAACGTTGTTGAGCGCAGATTAAATTCAGAGAATGGCGCGCGTTGAACTCGCTTACACTAATATCCGACGCCACATGTTGGCTCAAATTTGTCTCCTCAAAATGTGGTTTTTGCAGTCATTTCGTTCGTTTGTAATGATATTTTTCTCGTGGTCTTTGTTATTACATAATTCTTTACACAATTAGCATAATTGAAGCAAATTCTACTCCGACAATAACTGAAACTAACAAAGAAACTAAACAAATTTAACTTTTAACTGCATTAACACATTTGTTTACTACATACTAAAATTTCATGACCAATCCAATTTCCTCAAACGAGAAAAGTCTGTCATCTTACTCGATCCAGTAATATGATAGTTGTAAATAGAGGTTGGGGTCAGGGAAGTTCAACGACCCCGGAGTTGTCTCTAGAGTTGGCGACTGCTCTTTATCCTGCGTTACGAATACAGCTGTAAGGCGCCGGCAAGACTGGCGCGGCGCGACGCTCCGGCGCCAGTCGCAGACAAAACTACATGATTGCGACTCTATCTCAAACGACTCATCTGATTTTCGGCCTTCTGATCCGATGAGTCAATGTTTAGTTGTTTCCTGTCTTGTGATAATGGACTTGGAGTTTGAGTTAGGGGTGAAAGTTTTCAAGCTACGGGATGATTAAAAAAGTTCACAAAATATTTTTTAAACTGTAAATTGTTTAAAAGAGCGAATGAATATTGAAATTTATTATATAGAGTTTGAGAATGGTAAAAGTGACTAATATGACCTAGATATGCTTACATATTCGCTAGGTTTCCTATTGCAACAAGGTTGCTTACTGATCACAAACGACCCCCTCCGATATAACATACGTCACATAAAGATACAACAAGTGCGTCCCGGTAGCACCCGGTAGTAAACAGGAACATTGAAAACGCAGCGTAAAATAAACAGGACCGAAAGCACATTTTTATCTTCACTTTATTTCATTTTATACGTCATTGGACACCTATCTGCGCGGATACGGAACTCGTAAAGCCTGCCATCTATCGTCAGCGCACTTCCAGGTTCGGCTTCAATTTGAAGGGAATCATTTCACTTTACATACAATGATTCGTTCGCTTTGAAGTTCGCTGAGGTCGCTGAGTGTGTTTGTAGTTGCACGCCGTAGGGTAATCTAGATCTCCAGGCACTTACAAGCTGAATGGACTGCAGGCTGCCTGCGACGGTGCGCATAATTGAAATCCTGAGATGGGTGCTAGAATAGCAAACGGATCAAAATCACTCTCAAGTTGGAGCTGCAATGTTGATCTGATAATCAAGTGCTGATTTTGATGTAGAATCGTGAGGGTGACTGCAACTTCTGTTCTGAAATTTATCAAGTCAGTTAGCGATTTAGTGCGTTGCTTTAGATACATATTTTTAGTATGATAAGAAATAGATAGCTATCTGATATTTGACTATGCGTTACGGAACAATCTGTATAAAACAAAACGAGCAAAACAAAGATATTATACCGAGCTATAAAAATAAATAGTTATGAGCGCAGTTCCTATTTAGCTAAATAGGTAGTGAGTTGGAGCCTCGTACTGCGACCGAGGCTAGAGTCAACATTGTAAATTTGAATTTTCCGCTCGGGGCGTCGGCTAATATAAGCTTGATAGCCTAAGATATTTAACGCAGAGACCCATCGGAAAGATGTAGATAGGGTCCGTTTAAAATTGTTTGGATAAGAACTTGATTTAGTGTTGCTAAAATAAGCACGAACTTTGTGATTTATTGCTGTGATGTTATCGGATCTCTTCTTGAGTTCGGCTGCTGTTCTAATTTATGGCGCGAGATTTTCTTTCTATTTGCGTAACTCGGGTGCCCAATTTATAGGTGTAGGCGTGTAATAAAATAAAACGGTAGGCTTCCATGATCCGCGGGCTGTTTGAAGGATTCGAAGGGATTCGTTTTGCGCCGTGGCCGTGTTTTATGGCCTGATTCGGCGCAACTTGAACGATTGCCACGTACTTGTAATGGGCCCATCGATATCTTTATATCTCCAATCTAAAGGTTTTTTCATCGTGCGGTTGAGTTCAAACGAATGGTTAAGTGATATAAAAGTAAATCGGATTGAGGCTGCCGACGGCACTTGAATATTCTGAATCGATAAACTCCGTGCTGAAAGCCAGTGTAGAGATAAGGAAGTGGGTGCAGATATTACTGGTGAAATGTTCGCACTCGCCACTTAACAAACCATGCTTGGAATAGATATACAAACAAAATATAAATTAACTACGGACAGATATACAAAGACAATAATGTGTGTGATGGAAGATTTTTATACAACTCAATTGATTATAAAAAAATGGCTTTTGTTAGCTATGGCTCATATTTGTTTGCTTTAAAAAGTGCCAAATTTTAGTAAATCTTTTTGAAAAAATAATCGTAAAGTTTACCTTGAGTAGTCGCAATTGCGTACACGGTGTTGTTTTGTCTAGCATTTTATGTTGAGCCCGGCATTTCTCTACCTTCCCTTGGCTTGGCGCGGTTTTATTTCTCAATTGCGTCAATACTGAAGCTCTCGGAAATAAAGAGGTATCTCTTGTGATTGGTTTTACGACTGCAGTGACATAGGAGTCAATTCTAGTTTTACGGTGGGAGAGAACCATGGTGGGTTTGTTTTGACGCTATTTTTAGTCTATTTTAATATCATAAAAGACTGTAATTACTCAGTTTGAAATAATTTGTTGAAATATATGTGCTTCGTGAATAAAAGTGTTTTTGTTACCTAAAAATAAAACGAATAAAACATGTCCATCTGACTGTTATACACCCTATAAATAAATTAAGGTTAGGTAAAAAGGTTAATGTGAAAAAACTTGAAGCAAAAGAATAATTGCTTTATCTACTTCCACGGAACGATAAATTAGAAATGTCGTCTGTAATTATACCGACCTATAGTATGTGCTACCTAATTAATCTTCTAAATTGGATCTCTAATTTTGTACGGAGAGAAAATGCTTAAGTATAATCGGTAAAATACTTGCGGCGCTGAAGGTAAGAAATATGAATCATAGTCTTAATTAAGATGAAACAAACGGACGTCTCTAATCTGTTCCCTCCAGAAGTAGGTTACATACGCACATCAAATATGTAAACCAGCTGAGTGCTTCGAAGCAGCGACGTACTCATCTCTTTACCTTCCTACTCAAGAAGGCAAAACTTTTCTTTCCCGCAAACTTTTTAAAATATTGACACATTCTGAACAGTCAACGCGACCGAATGGATGCCTAGCGATGCGTACCATTCCGCCATTTAAGTAAAGTTATTGCTCTCGCCAAATAAGCTCAGTGTACAATACACAAAATTGTCATTATTAATATCAAATAAAAATGCAAATTTTATAGCTGCGCAGTTATTAAAAGCCTCAGAGGGCGACAGTAACGATGCAAATATGTGTTTAACGTTACGTTTCGGGAAGTGAGGCGGCGGTTGTGTTATAATGCTATTATGGGCGGTATAAAACACCTACTTCCGAACTTTGTCTTGTGATGCATTAGCCATTTTGCTGTCTCATTCTCTTTCCAAAGTTCCCTGTACATTTGACAGCTATGAAGGCAGCTTCGAATTTACGAATTTATGTTAGCGTATCCAAGATTGTAGATATAAAAATTGGAAAGTCAAACGGGAATTTCGAGAAAATTATTATAATTAACAACGAACGAGTAGACAAAAATATTTAATTATTTAAGTCAGCTCGACTGTGACTTACAATAAGAAGGTAGAGAACTGGACGATAACATTATTTTTGCAAAGCGGAGAAAATTTAATAATGGAGAAATTTTGCCAGAATCTTGAAGCAAATTAGGTTAACAAGCCAGAAAATCTTTGGCCGTTTCTCTTTTTAATTGAGCGTAATAATTTATAACGCTACACTTTCATAGTACTCGCAAAGACGAGCCATAAACATGATTCGAAGAAGTCATGTATTTTATTTTTTTCCTTTGAGTAAAAATAACAACTAAAAGTAACAATTTTTAAATTTATAGATTTAGATACACTAATAGTAATCAGATGTGATATCTTATTATTTAAATTAATATTTATTTTTTACTTGTTTAGAGATGAGTTAAATCAAAATATATCTAAACATTAAATAAAAGTCTTTGTCAAAGTACTTTCAAAGACACATTCCGTTGAGGTACCCCTTTAACATAGACTTTGAAATTTATGTAAATTTCCAATTTCCCGTCAATCATCCGACAGAATTAGGAAGTGTGAAGCGGAATTGGATTACAATTGACAAATTGCTTATGGAAAACATTATTAAATTATTTTACGCTTCTGGAAAACAACGAGCGTTTCAGACGTCTGTTTGCTGAGATTCATTATAAAGTTTTTGAAATAATCAAAGTTATGAATAGAAAATGAAGTCCGTAGTTTGTATTTGTTACCATTTATGTGGGTATTAATACAAAAAAAAAAACTCTTGGAGTGGCTTCTTACGTGAGTGGTGACTGAGAGGGATTAGCTAACGGACAAAGGAACGCAAGCTTAGTAACCATTTGCTGTACCACCTACATAATACCATACATATATCATAAAAATGCAGCATTGTTGTTATACTGCAGGTTTTCAAAAATCATGAACATTGCATATTTGACACGATGGGTAATTAATGAGTCTTGTGTTTTTACCTTACATTATAAAGTGTTTGTAGGTCCTTGGAAAGGCATGAGCGGCCACCATAATGCCTCTGCTCAAAAGAACGTCCTTCGACAACGACGCCCGGACAAGTTACAACAACAGTAATGAGAAACTCAATTCAGGCGAGAAACTGAATATATTTTGGTGTTCTATCAAATTATTTCTCGGCCAAATATTTGAGTCATCATTCCGAATAATGAATACAAAGCAAATATAAGTGTGGGTGTATATTTGCTAGAAAAAAAAAAGAGAAACGCGAGTGGGAAAGCGACACAAATAATTAGGAAACCAGTCACGAGCTCTGTAAACGTACCCGCCTCTGAACATGATTTGTATGTTGAGCATTTTTCGCACTGTGGCGGAAATGTTTTTTTTATATTTTGAGTGACAAGTGGTCTCACATTTCCCGGACCTTTTTGTGTGGGGGTCGGGAATAATCGTGGCCCATTTTTTACATATTGTGACATAATAATACATCATTCTCATTCTATTTACTCACAATAGTGCAGGTAAATAACTTTACTTTTGCAGTAATAACTACAATAAATAAAGTTGATATAATATGCCTGCCGTAATATCAAGATAACAAAAAAACTTCTGATAAGAGAAATCTAAAATGGTAACAAATAATTTCCAGTAAATATAGCGTTTAGGGGTTTATCAGCGTGAAAACCATGGCAGTTCCTGATAATCATAATAATATGTAGATAATGAATCCCTTATAACATATTTTACATATTTTTGTAATGATCTCAATTACACGTGTAGATCGAAAAAATTTTACCCAATTTCTTCCAAAGGCATCTACTCTATACTCATTACGTTTTGTTTAGCTATTCATGCGGCCTTCCAGCCCAGTCTGCAGTCGTAATGTGCCTACATTAACTCGTCTTGGTTTATCTTGTAAAAACAGAAGAACATTTTTGTGAGAAGGCTTCATAAATATTTTAATGAGTACTCTGTGCAAAGCTAATCCCTAGTCATTTGGAAGGACACTCGTTCGGAGTAATTTGAAATTCATATCGCTGGATTTATGGCTATTTGTTGTGGGGTTGTTAATTCTTACTTATTTTGTGATGGAAATAGGTTAGCGGAGATTAATTAATATAATGTATTTACAAATGTGTTTAGATTGATTGATTGATTAATACTTATTGGACACTCACATAAAAAAAAAATACAAAAACGGGAAAAAATAATTAAATCTAATGCCACAAATGGCGGCCTTATCGCTAAAAGCGATCTCTTCCAGGCAACCGTAGGATGGAGAGAAAATTATAAAAAAAAATAGATATGGTAAATAATACATTGAATTTCCAATATCAGTATTACATTCAATCGTTTTTTTTTTACTTTATCATTATTATTTTCGTGTAAGACTAAATCGGCTACCGATATTAAATAATAACTTGGTTAACAGAAGACTATACAATTTCAAAGACGAGTTTGCATTGTGTTTTAAACGTGTAAATTCGATAATAGCATAAAGAGCATCATTGTTAACACAACTACTATTTTCGCTAGGGTTTCGATTATTGTCCCTTCGACCCTTCCATTTGAAATGTGTCCATACGTCTCTCCTGCTGTGTAAACACATTGAATTAAATCAGATTAACACTTAGTGAAGTCGGCCTTTTGTAAACGCTTTCCAATCAAGATTAGGGGTGTCACACTGTAATTCTGTGAATTTAAATTTCTGTTAACAAAAGAGAGCCAAATCCCAGATGGAATAAACAATTTCACACGTTGCTGTTAGGGTTGCCGGAGATTTTATCAACCGAATGAGATACGAGTCTTGTGTAGTACAACTCATAATTATTATTTGTTTTTTTAAAGCAAGCAGATGTACTGACGCTTTCTAAAAAGGACTTCGGTTGTTGATAAAAATCTGAACACATTTTTTATAAGTATCAAATGAAATAGGTAAACGGTGGTATCTATATAGATAGCGTCGCATTAGAATAAATTATGTTCACCCCTGTTCTATTTTAGTTTTTACTTTTACGTTTCACTGTATTTTCTGTTTTATAGGGCGTTAACATATTGATTGTTATTCTACTGATTAAGTAAGTAATTCATTTCGAAGAATTATGAAATGCAAACTTGTACATAAATTATGTTCTTTGTAGAAGCAAGAAGCAGAAGCTGTGCAGATTTAGAGTTCTTTCATTTGTGTTTAATATAGCGTTTTTATTAAGTCATCTTTTATTTACATTAGATAGGCTCACGCTTGACTACAACTTGCCTGATGTTAAGCAACGTTGTAATCTACGATCTAGTGCGCTTCCGTTTTGAATCTTTTCTATTACCTACGATTTTTTAAAGTATAGTTGTTGTAGGATCGTATCAGTTAAAAACAATAGCTATTAACACAAAATCAAAACAAAGAGTAGACAAGTTACAAGTAGATATGTTCATACCCAACTAAATAGATTACCTACAGCAGTAGATGTATGTATTTTTAAACTGCCATATGCAGGTAATGTGGGTGATATTTAATGTCACAAGCACGCCTTGCTGCCTGTTAACTAAACTGGCATATAGGCTATAGGGAAAGTCTAGCTTTATCTTCACCACCCCTTTACTAGTCAGGAAAATATTGATCTTTGGTCACACTTTTATTTTCCTGCTTCTAACGTTTGATAGAAAAACGTACGACAACAAGGAAAGCTTATTTTCTATTTTCACAGCACTTTGTTTCTACGTGTGTAGTTCTTATTCTCGGAAAATAACTTGAGTTACCTGAAGAGGAAAACCCAAGAAAAATAAAATGTATATCTCACAAAAACTATTGGTATTGACTATTTACAAAATGTAGGTGACAATGTACAATGGGATGAACATAAATACATTTTTATTGTGGTTACAGTATTTCACGCTAAAAAGTATTATTTTTAATGGCATTATTAGTTAAATTCAACATCAGCTATGTAGCTAATGTTGTTTTAATATTTATTATATAATAGGCGGGATGAAATAATAGATACGAGTATATTACCCATTACATAATACACGTACGGCTGATAAACTAGTCAAACACAAATGTATAATCCACGTAACAGGTATCGGATGTGAATGATTTTCATATTATCTTCCGACTACTACTGCTGCTACTGGTAAATTTTCTGTAGTATTGAGCCTATAGGTAACTAGTTATTAAATTGACTTGTTATAAAATCGAATAAAATATATGTGTCATATATTTATAATTGTACTTCAAAACCAATCCAATACTTCTCCATAGGTATGTAAATAATAATGATCGCTAGAAAGCACTGAATTTTTTGTACAAAAATGATGTTTTCTTTGTCTGCAATCGGTAACTTTCCATACACGTAGGTATACCACCAAAAATGTATCAAAGCGTTTGTGACCACATTGTGCCTAAAAATACTATGTCGTGTTTTGGTCTCTTCATCCATCGCCACGGTTCAAATTAACGCCGGCCGTCAGATACAAGCAAAGAGAATATTTTAGCAACAGCCGGTTAATTAGCAGCTAATCTAGTGTGAGAGCGCTAATAAACGTAACGGCGGAAAGCCCGTGCTGTGTTAGATGCTTAGCAACGAACGGTAACGTTGCTAATTTGACCACTAATAGAAAACCATTGACTGCCCAATATTTCGTAACAAATAGCCCCTTTCAATAAATTTCTTATCTTTTATTGAGAATGTTTGGTTTGTGTAACACATAGATGTTGTATGTATTAAATTCATGGCTTGTAAGAATTGTACGTACATATATACAGCAAAGCTCATCAGCGGTGCATTAGTGAAACGAGAACCTATCTATACCACGAAAAAAATAATTAAAGTAACCAATGAACTGTATCATTTATACCTCTCTGGATTATGTTTTACGTATCATTCCAGTACCTTTTTTGCCTCGGGAATTATTTTTATTCAAATTAAGTTGCATCGTACTTTATTTACCAACACTCCGGTACAGATTTGCATCGGCAGAATGAAGCCAAGCACAATCACTGAGAATAACAACTAACTCGGTACGTGCTGCATGCGCAAGTGGAATAAAACTATATTCAAGAAAACCAGCTCTTTGTCCACATTATTGAATAAACTAAAGGTATTTTGGAGATAAGTATAATTTCTTTAGGAATAAAACTTGTATCGTTGGATTTATACGTAACACATCAATGAAAAAAAATATGCTTTGAATTAAGGATGCTACGTTAAATTTTGTAACTAAAACATAATGTAGTCTCTGAAGATTTTTATAATTTTGCATTAGCTTTATAGCTCAGTGTTTTTCAGCTGAGTACACTCTCCTTGCTAATGGCATTTTAAGTTAATTGCGACCCTTTCACTAGGATAATAAAATTAAGAGTCGAGAATTATCCTCTAATCTCATTGGAGCTTACTCTTTCCGAATAACATTTTTGGATTTCTGTGGCTAGGTTTCTAAAAACACAATAAAAGTAAGAAATAACGTCAGAAAAATAATCAATTCTACTAAAATCGGGCATATAGAATCTTTTATTAGTGTGGACAGTATAATATATCGCTTATAAGGTTGCTCGCTTTAAAACGAATTTAGTGGCACTGAAAGAAGCCCCTGCCACGTATCTCAATTAGTGCTACTTATCCGTAGATAATCTGCAGCCTTGACGGTGAACTGCTAGTATTCAAGTACTTTATTACGGTCTATTGTTCCACCTGTGTAGCCGTCTGTAGCCGTTTGTGGTTTTCCTTTGCGGTCCCATGTTGGGGCGCCATTACTACTCCCTAATTAGAAGGGCTCGCCAAGTTTCACTCAGGACTAGAAACTATCGCTGCAATCGCCAGAGCCTGTTCGAGGAACAAAGCCATTGTCTGCATTGTGCAAATTATAGCAGTGATAAATAATCTGAAACGCCTGCAGTAGGTACCCGTAGTACTTAAATGGGACTCGACGAAATGACAAATTGAATCGTCGGAATAAATACGCGTCAAATCAAATGTCCATTATTTTTTCCCCACAATCCACGGAAGTGTTTTACAGCGGCGTCCACATTTTAATTTCCAATCGGCCGCAAATTTTCCTCAAATATACATAGAATAAAAATACCCTTTAAAAAGAAGCGCGCTCATTTTTTATGGGAGTTGCAGATGAGTGGCGTTAAAGCCGGCGTGTCAACATTAAAAGGCGGCAGAAGCCGTAAAGTAATTACACCAAAAACGTCTACCCGAGGGTCGTTGGCTTCACAGACAAAGAACCCTTACATTACACTCGCGCGAGCAAATGACGAAGGTTCCACATTAGTAAGTTGCGCCAAGATTGTGGACGCGGTAGCAACTTGGGAGCGGATATACATATTTCAGTAATCCGAGAAAGTTCTAAGGTTCTTTCGCCAGGAACGGATCTAATTCGATTCGATCTCAGGCACGGTTCAATTTGCAGCAAAGTTTGCTTGTATGGGATCATTACGCAGCCTGCAAATAGGGCATTAGTTCTCTCCCTGTTTGCCAAATCTGTGCGTTTTGTGGGGGCGGCGCGACGAGCCGGCGCCGACGTTCCGCGAATGAAGCCTATTTTGCAAACCAGTATTATGTCGTTTCATAACCTACTTCTTGGTAGCATGAGAGGTATTATTCACTGAAATGATATGAGCTTCATGAATTTTGGAGAAGTAGGTGAGCGAGTCGATTGAATTGTCTTCCCCTTCCTAAAGACTATAAGAGGAAAATTGCTTTGTGTATCATAATCGAGCGCTATACGAGCATAAGTAGGCATTATGTAATTTCAAACCTATATTACTTGCATGTGAGTAATGAAATTTACATTTGTATAATAAGTAATGCATAGGGTTTGTGCCAGTTTGAACTATGTAAAATGAAATCAGAGCACGCAACCCCTATTTGCTTTTGATAACTGGAAATATACCGCCATTACTTCCTTTAGGAAGCAGTTATTACATACTTGGAGTTTATTGTGCTAGATAACAAATAGTCTGTCTAGACTGCCCTATAAAATTAACATAAGCTACAATGATTTTGTGGAACTTATCATACATTTCAGGCTAAAAATACTATTATCAGATAAATATGTGAATATCATTTAAGAGGTCATCCGATGTAAACTAAAGCGATAAATATAAAGTTTTGATTAACAAGATACATATCCCACAATTAAACTAAGCAAGTGCTTTTATTAAAGTTTACTCAAAAAAATCTAAAGTTGATAATTTTTCATATGTCTTTCTATGAAAGGCCTATTCCTCCTGTTGCAATATAACGCCATACTCTTGAGAGAATGAAAGACTGTATACTTACCTGTGTAGTGACCGCCAGGAGAGGTCAAGATCTCTCGATGGCATTATTGGCTTACTTTTATTAGCAGGCCATTCCCTGTTCACATTATTCATTTACCATGTTTAACCCATCTGTATTCTTTCTTTTTAACTGGTAAAATTGGGGTTTTGGCTCAGAAACAGTAAAAATATCAAGTAATTATGAAATTAAGAATAAAACATTAAAATGCCGTAACGTAGCTTTTAGTAGATTTACATTTGGTGAAACTGCGCCCATGTAAGGTATTGTGTCAGTGTCTCCAATTTTTAACGGATTTTAAAAAAGAAGAAGTTATCTTTTGACTGAATGTTTTTTTCCTTTTTCATTAGGTACCATTCAGAAAAAACTTGGTCAGTAAATTTTTAAACTTTGACTACAATTAACTCTATTTTTGTTTATCTAGTTTTGGGGCACACAAATAGAGAATCTTACAAAAATATTTGTGTTCGTCTTCCCCTTAGAAAATATTTTAGCTAGTATGCTATAAAATATTCCGCTACCTACAAGTTTAATACAAAGTTTTCGTAATAAAATACCCTCGCATAATCCATTTGAGTGCTAATGGAATTATAGATTCTGCACAAAACAACACCGCACGCGGACAAATTTGAAACTAAACATTTTTGACTGAGTGAATAAGTATTTTATGTACATACTTTTATTGGTTAGCTCAAGTGCTGCCTCCATTTTGCCTGCAGAGTTATCGTATATGAGACTAGCAGACTTTGCTTGCGGTTTACCATGATACCGTCCTCAGGTCATTTTCTGTGGTTTATTTGATGTTGTGTCAACTAAGTGGATTACCACGCATATGATATAATACGACAGATGTAGGAATAAGAAAAGGATTACTCACTCACTAAGGATCACTTTCTAAGTTTTACTTATTACCAACAACAGATTTGCATTTCCCTAAAATGTATCATATCGTAATCCTGTATCTTGTTCTCAGGATCTCATTTTACTTCCATACAATATTGTGGCTATGTTTTAATTCAGTTTCTCATGAACGTTTTCGCCTCGGAATTAGTTGATTCTGTGCTGTTAGGAAATAGTTCGCCCAAAGTAATCAATAATTTAATCCCGATAATTTATAATGCTTGCTAGTAAGTATTTGTTCTTGAGATATACTTGTGATGTAATTTTGTATTTTTCTTCTTCTCTTACTTTCTTTCAGAGTCTTATTTCTATTAACTGTTCTTTCAAAATCCCTTCCTATTTTGGTCAAAACAAGTCGTCCTCAAGTAAACTGGTGAGGATTATCGTGGCCGGGGTTTCATTTCGGCTAACTTCTTTTTGAAGAGGTAATTCAAAAGCTTATTAAGGAAGACTAACTAAATTTGCTTTTGAGAGGAAAACAAATATAATTTTCACGCCTACGATTTTTGTTGCTGAGATTTGTAATGAAATTCGCTATATTAGTAATACTTAGCTGAAAGTGTCTAAATGTTTCTTTAGACTAATTATAAATAATAATTTTATTGATAGTGAGCTAACTAAATATATTAAATAGTTAAAACACTCTCTAGATCTGACAATTCTTGAATAGTATTAATTAAAAAACACTAGCCTATATAAGAAAACTGTAATATACAATCAATAACGTAGAATATACAACGCTAAAAATAAAATATATGTACTGTAAAATAAGTAGCGTAATAAGTATTGTCAAACTTATTGGAAAATGAGCGAAAATAATCACAACCGACAGGATTCGAACCTGCGTTTTTCTGATACTGCCAGAACGCCAACTAGGCTATAGGATATCTACTACCACTGTGTGGGCTTAGCACTTGCCAAAATAACTCGAAGTACTGTTAGATATTTATTGCACCACAAAATTACGAGACAAGTTACATTTAAGTAATGTACGTCCACCCAGTGCTTAGCAAACAGCTTACAGCTACTTAATTGATGCGTTACAATTATCATTGTTTAACTATGCCCTCGTGTGTTGGGCAAATAATGCCAAACTACAAAGCACAGCTTACAAAATGCAAATCAAACGAGGTGGTTGGACACAACAATGTATTTATTACGGACGCCATTTTACTAATTCCGGTTAGTTCGAGAGCTGTTAACATGTATATCATTTTCTAGTGGGCAAATTGGGAAAATACAGAACAATGGGCAAAGCAACTATTTGGTTGAATAATATAATTGTCCAGTGTTCTAGGTAAACGTTACCAATTATTTAACTTGATGGTATAGGTGCTAGTTGCTATTAAATACGAGTCATCATCATCATGTCAGCCTCTGTTCACCCACTGCTGAGTATAGGCCTCCTCTCCAACGTGCCACATAGTACAGTCTCCAGCCTGTCTGATCCATCTCCTACGAATATCTACTTGTGTAAATATTTGCGTTAAAATTAATTTGTTGGTTTATCGAATTGTTGCACTCTGTAATACTGGTAATGTACAAGTTCAATATATATAAGTGTAAAATTCAGGACAGCTTTATAAACAATTCAAAACAGATTTTAATAATATATTTTTGATATCACTGTAATCTATTCTGTCTAATACATTAATTTTAATTAAATTGTTGTACATTACACATTTTATCAAAAGCTCCCTAACTATATTAATCGTAACGATTCCCCAGATAATTTTATATTCAACTGAATTTCGTAACACACCAATCTGCTTTCGTCCGGGGAAATGCACTAATATTGTATTCATGGTTTAGGTACATTTTCAGTCTAACATAGTAGCTTTTGTTCCCCAAACTGAATCTGTTTGTTGGACTGACGGTTATCAAATTGTTATTCCAAACGGACTGCATGCGGGTGAAAAAGCACACTTGTTATATGTTAAAATGCTTAAGATGACGCGCGCGACGTTTTCACTCTGTGCTTACAAATTTTCATACCTTGGATGAAATATCGAGAGTATGAATTTGAAAATCTATTTCATTACTGTAAGGCATATTTTTCTATTTTTTTTTCTCAATAATGGCTATTACTTGAGCACTTGTATGATGGTAGCATCAGCCTATTCTAGTGTCAATGGCATAACGAGTTTTTAATGGCAAAACCAAAATATCGTGCCCCGTGCCCCGTACCATCCGTACCTATGTAACCGTATGTATGTATCCGTACGTATGTTTACTCCCTATAAACAGGTTTTCGCCAAAAGCCAAGTAAAAAAATCATAAATCCCAACATTTCCTAAACACCAGATTATGAAATCCGTTGTCAGATTGCCGTAGCTTCCATTAGGGTAACTCTCGTATTACCACGAGAATCAACATAGTACAGGAAAAGGACAGGTCTCACTAATACATTTCTCCGTAAAATTAATATATTAGTATAGTTAGATTAGCATTATTGGAAGACGGGTACCAAATAGTCACGTTTGTGACACATACTTTCAGTTAGTTTGACTCTGAGTAAGCTCAAGGCTTTTGTCAGACATATGACCACTAGGTCACCTGGAGTGACCTAGTGGTCATATGTTGTGGTCAGAAATGGAACATTTCTTTACTGCGGGTTTGGCAGTCAAACGAAACTGCCACCCTGACATATGGACGTCGATTGGCGACAAAAAAACTAATAACTATATACTTTCCGAGACATGACATAACACCATCTAGCATCGTTACGTAATTTTTTTCAATACCAAATTGATAGTGCTCTTTTAGCTTACATTATGGAGTTCTCAAACCAGTCTAATATACAGTTCTATGTCGCATAGTGCGGGGCCCGCATGTCACTTACATCCGGACACTTCCATTTGCCCTCCGTCGCCACCTAAAACTATTTCAACGACTTTGTGACATTTCAGATTAACGGTCTCAGAGCGGGCCAATCATACAACTGTATACGTGTACTGGAGCTTGAAGTTACTTAGTTTATATAAGTCTTTCTATAAGTAAGATTTTTCTAACTGATTTTAAAAACAGAGGGGAAGTTTCTCAATTCTACAGATTTGTATGTTACACCGCCGCACCGCATGATTATACCGCCAGATCTGAAGTGTTTAATAAGTATTCATTTCTGTTAGAAATGCCTTGTTTACGATACTAAGAAGCATTCAGGAAATTTGATTATTCTGGAAAAGTCGAAAAATTTGCTATATCGTCTGCAGGCGAAATAGAGCAAATGAAAAGGCAAGCAACAAATTTGTGATCATTTTATTAAAATAACTATTAATGAATCATTTATTAAGATTGTATGTAATAATTAATCATTTTCTTTACTGAGTAACAGTAATTTTGCAGCGATGCAATATATTCAACAAATACATATATATACTACATTGTTTGATAATACAAGACACGCGCTTGATGTAAAGCAACACGCTTGCCCATTTCCTGCTCTATATTGCCATATATGGATGTAATGTGTTTTATACGTGTCAAAATTACATGCCATAAGATCCTCATAAAAATAACTCTGCACAGAAATGGACGAAAAGTTATAACAAGATTTTGTAGTGTACAAATAAGTTGTTCACAAAGTAGTTTTAGTAGTCTTCGATACGCTCGTTAGTTTATTTTTATGGCGGAATAAAACGAGCTGGCCCATAAAAGGTGGACATGAGGGAATTTTATCTCGACAATTGAAAGGATTGGGCAATATGTTGTTTTAATCGTTTAAGTAGGTTAGTAATAGTAGTGAATCTATTAGTTGATGTATTGTTCAGGTATAGGAGTATAATTAGTAAGAGGAGCTATTTTTTGTATCTATTGAGAGTTTCGAACCGCTTGAAGAAACTCTGACATAGAAGCGACTCTACTGTTTTACTCCTAGAGTGAGCATCAGTACTTTAATAAAAATAGGTGCTATGCAATCCAGAAAAGCATTTAATGATTAACCACTATGTCAGCTAAAACAATACAAGGGAACACTGTACCTAAATGTGGAACATAGGAAGCCTATAGCTAAAACTTATCTACTTACGCTTCGGCATTGAAATGACTTAGCATTAGGAGTTTTAATAACTCGATGACAAACGGCAGCATTATTAACCATCGGATGCACTCATCAATAAAGGTCAAGGGCCAAGCGAAGACGCAGTCTTGTAGGTACAGTCAGATGGACGACTTCCGGCCGAATTACTTCAATTGTCTCCACACCAATACCTGCCTACTACACTGTGAGATATAAATAGAACTCCTCTCACATCCTTCCCAGAGGAACGATAACAATATATCTTTATATACAGAGTTATAACGAACTATTGAAGATTATTATCATGTGCGGTGATTGGAGGACGGTTCAGGACATCAAGAGCTAGACCAAGAAAGAGAAATGAATTGCTTGTTCTATTCATATTTCAGCCGGCCAACAAAAATTCCTGTAAGGACGATCGTTTCATTTAACAAATTTCTAAGAAAAGAAGCACATTGATATCTATTGTTGTTTTGCTAAACGTATCACCATTTATAACATTTTAAAACATTAGAAATAGTAAACCGCAGTTAGCAGTAACTCTGAATACCTATATTATGTTAGCAAAATATGCTCAAACCCTTTTTGTACAAACAAGTTTTGTAGCATTTCTTGCCGCTAGGTCGGCGTTTGATATAACTTTGGAGATATTGCTTATGGACTTTCGTGTTTCTGTGCCAAAATTTTGGTTCAGTTTTTATAGGAGAAGTCTGTTATATAAAGTTGTTAGTGTATGAAATAACTTTCAAAGTTATGATAAAGTTTATAAAGTTAGCAGTTTTTATTTGGTTTCTTGGCTGCCTAAAAAGGAAAATCTCCAATAGATGCCGTGTAAAAACAACTTTTATAAAGTGATACTACAAGTATTATTTATACACATCATTGTAACACTAATAAAAACCAGGTGACATCTGCTTATTTAATGATCGGTGACGCAATTAAACTATTGAGTCTAATTGAGAACCTCTGCGTTTTTTCAAGTCAGTCAAGTACGGCAATCATAATCAGATAATACATAAACGCTTGATCGAACATTGATATAGTCAGCTCTTCTTCATTTCGCATGGAAATACAATCGTTTTAAATAACTTACAGCGCATCATTAATTCCTCGCAAAATCCCACTTCAATTTATTTACAAGCCTCGCATCGAAATATAGTACAATTCGAGAATAACGTATTCCCGCAGTCATGTTTCAGGTGAGGTGAATGCTTTTGCAGTTGCGCCACAGAATAAATCACAGCTCATGCTGTTGAAAAAATTCTACGAATCGCATTACAACCTCTCTACAGAGCATTATTTTTTCCTGGAACAACAGTTGCCAGTACGCTTCAGATAAAAAATAAAACAAATGATGGAAACAGTTGAAATCCGTTGCGCTAATGAAATATGCTACAAATTTAACATGTTTTAGATAAATAAATATATTATTGTGCCTTTGTTTTTGCTAACTAGCATCTTGTGTTAGTTTAAAGTCATCTTCATCGTCAGTAAAATATTAGTACAGGAGAAGCAAAACAAGAGCTTCAAACATCCTGTTTATAAAGGTACAATTAACACGATTTTTCCGAAAATATCTTCGACGTTAAATCATTAAAAAGTATCCGTTCGTGCCTACGCGATTTATGAGACTGGCAACATTATTGATTGCTTTTAATTTTATTTAACTGCGTCCCAAATAAATGCCATTTGAGAAATTTTCAGTAGTTTATTAACATTAATCCTTTCGCGAATCCGTGTAATGCTTTCCAACTCGGTAACAGCCATATTTTCATATGATACCTACTTCATATTAATCGTTTTGAGGAATAATAGAGAGGATTCTTTCTGGATTTTCTTTCGTAAATTTTCATGTAAACTTAGTTTTGTTCCCGAGTGGAAATTCCACGAATAAAATTGGATTCTTAATATTGATTTCGATAAAAACAATATGTTATTAATCAAAATTTAAGCGTAAACGTACATAAACAATTGCCCCACCCTGGCTATCACTAAGTTACTCAAACAAAATTAATAACGATGTTTAATCACGGTGAAAACATTGCAAGATAATTCGCCTTATAGCTGCCTCGATCTATTGGAAGACCTTGCCAAACTTGAACAATAGGAGCCCTCCAATCAATGAACAGAAGGCTATCCAGGTATTCGGGGCATTCTCACCTCTGGTACCTATTTTATAAAACATATATAGGTATTAAAATATATGTATATCCATAGTCGTAGACAGGTAGGCTAGAATTAGATTCAGATAGCCTAGTAGTGGGCAAGTTCCGATCAGTATCGGTGGATAAAGATTTTCCACTTTATCATTGACGAGTAACCCACAAAAGACAGATATTTTTTAAACATAGGTAGATAAATAGTGAGTTACTTGTACTGGATTAATATCCAGTTAGTGGCAATATGGGCATCACAAAAAGAACCAAAATTAAGAATAAGAATAAATATTTTTCCAAGTTTTAGATACCTTTCAGAGCCCTCGTATAGGCATAGATTACACAGGTACATAGCCAGACGGTAGACCCAGACTCTCCTGGGAGCCCATTGTTCAATATAACAACGCAATAGAACATGATTTCTATTCACTTATAAGTTTTTCAATACAATGGGTAATCATAGACGTATTTTTCACTTTCACATACTTACGGCTTCTTTGGCTCGCGATACGTCGATATTTTATTTAAAGCCTAAGTACTAACAAACAAACAGCTTGTAAATTGATTTTCTTATACGTATTCATAGACATCACACGGTATAGACGTGGGGCAAATAAATCCGTGATTAATGAGATAGGTTGTGTCTACTTGCTGATTGGTCCATCTTGTACGACACGTGATAGATTGATACTGGTTGGTCTACGCAAGAATTTAGATCGATATAATGATAATATAAACGCGGTTTAAATTTTAGTCTAAGACTTTGAAAATAAGAAGTCGGTTCTTGTTGTTCAAACATCACATTCAAACAATCAAAGTGTCAACTTCAAAATGGAATGTTGATTTATCATTGGTAATATTTTGACAATTTGATTTTTTGACAGATGAAAACAAATTTTGAACAACAAGAACGGACTGCATATTTTTTAAAGTCCTGGACTTATAGTAAATCTGCATTTCGTAATAAGACCCTAGGGAGCCTGTGGGTTATTTCACCAGCATGCGAAATCAATCACGCATACGTATTTATATGTACAAACGTAGATTTCTCGATGGTTCTTTGATCTTTCTTTACTCTAAGGGCGAGGGAGCTCAAAACCGAGAAGAAAATATAATTTTTGTTTGTATAGCTTATTTTATTTTTGTATAATATTGTAGTGTACAGTTTCGGTAGTCGTTTCTTTGCCAAACGAAATATAGCTGTTATATATAAATATAAAGCGAATTAGAAAGGGAAACAATTGCTAGATGTACTTTTGTTTTGTTAACTGATTTTAGTAAATAAAGATACTTACATATGTTTTTTCTGTATGCATTATTCCTGCAATCTTTGACCAGGTTTATCCCTTGTCCACAGTTCCTGGCGCTACTGGAGCGGAACGTGGTGGCCAACACGAGTCTGCACTACCGCCAAATGACGCTGTTCGCGCCAACCAATCAGGCCTTCCAGAGATACAACGGGGAAATGGATGACAACCTCGTGTTGTATCATATTGGTAAGGACAATCTCACACATTAGTATAAAATTACATATAAACCAGCCAGCAAAAGGTGGCCCGATGATAGTGTCTGGGTCCAATATAGACTCCCTTCCATTTTTCTCTTCAGAGCAGCTATCTCTGGTGTCGAAAGATTTCAAACTATTCCACTTATACTGTACTCTTGATAGAAATTGATCACGATTGCATTTGGATTTGAAATGTGTTTGGAAACATTGGAATAATGTATTTTTTAGCATTAGAATTAATTCAAGATATTAAATACCATGTTAACCCAAGGTAACAAAAACCTAACAATCAACACTAAATTAATTTTACCCTAAAATAAATAAAATAACCCTCATTTTTTATTGTAACTAAAGCCGGACTAATCTATATAACGATCTAAATAACGTTTAATCGAAAAACGTCTAAGGTTTCGTTTCACACAATGACGATAATTCAATCTGTACACTTAGCATCGTCGTAGATCCCTAAATCTCCACTGTTTGTGAGGATATCGGTACTCTCGACGCAATCCCGTCTCTCCACACACCCTTGACACCAATCAATCGGATGTTCCAATTTGAGAGCCACGCGTCGAAATCACGAAGCCGGAACATAAAGATTTTGTATCTTTTTAGATACAATGTGAAGGAAAATTGTGGCTTTTTTTTGCATATTCATGCTAATGGCATAAAGAGGATTTTTTTTGTATATTTGATTGACGCTTCTTCGCGTTCGAAGAGCTTTGTTTGATAGAAAATACTCCAAAATGATGATCGTGAAATCTTCGTTTGATTGCTGCTATTTTATCCCAGTTAATATAATTATTATGGTTAAAGCTATGTGGCTTGAAAATATTCAACGCCAGAGTTCGCCACTCTCATAATAATTTACATTGCTTGTAAAACCAAAGGTACTTTTTCACTTAAAAATTTGCTGAATGTAAAATTAGGAAATACATTAAATAAGTGTATTAAATTCTACCGTGGCATTGGATTGGATATCTAAAGAAATTGTATTAAAATATCTTAGAAGTTAATTTAAGCTAACTACTACTACACTACACTTCTACACTAGTAGAATGTTTACAAGTAGAAATGATTATCGAACTGTGTTATCAGAGCGACCTCTCGACTTTAAACATTTGCAAACTGCAACGCTATTTATTATATTGTAATTGAATAACTTTAAAATGATCAATTAATAGCAGTTCAAGCAATATTTATTTACCTATAATCATTTTTCTTCTTCATTCCTTTGTTCAAACTGCCCGATTTTGGCTGTCTATTTGGGTTTTCTTCCGTCACGTTTTTAATATCGTTCACTAATTGCAGTGTATCTGCATTACCTACCTACAAACTAAGTGTAAAAACCTGATTCTGTCTTCTGTACTCGTAACTTGAGTGACTGGGTATTCGTACGCAAGATTAAAATTGGTAAAGATACCAAAATGTATCTTTTTTGCGCTTTTGTGATTAAATAATGGCAATAAGAACATAAGTTGTAAACGTCACAATCCAAAACTATTTCAATTCTCTTGATATCAGCTAATCTCATCCCTAACATCTGGTTTAAGTATCAATGAATGATCCTTTAACAGCAATCAATGCAACTGCAATGTCACAGAGTTCGTCAGTTTGAGCGTCGCTACCTCGATAAATAAAGACAAAGTTCGGCATTCGCCTTTAGCACAGCCTTAGTGTCGATGTGTTGCTATCCCACTTGTTTTGTATGGTTTTATAGGTGCGAGTATGAGGCATATACCTACCATGATTCAAGGCAAAACAATTAACTTCATTGATGACGAAAGGTTCTTAAAATACCAGTGTTTATGGGTTTATTTTTCACAATTGTACCTATACTACTTTTGCCATACTGAAATGATTATCAGATTATAATACAAATTGGTATAGACGTACAACAAGCCTTTGATTAGCATCATAGCCAACTATATTTGGCTAGATGGCGCTGTGTGCAATGTCCCGGAATATTTATTATTTATTATTTATTATTATTATATTACAGATTACATTTTGTATCATATCAATGCTACCAAAGACTATGTATAAAACAAAATGACAAAAAGCTAATTGGATAGGGCGGCCTAATCATTTGCAGTACATTAGTCCTTCGAATACCAGAAGTGTTCAATATTATGGTTTACATTTTTTTTCTTTAAACTTGTGTTCTCTTGCTATATTGGTGTACAATAAAGAATTTTTGATTGATTGATTGATTGAAGTGTTAAAGATAAAGATAAAGAATCTTTATTGATAATGTAAAATTGTAACATACATAGGTATAAGTACTAATATCACAGAATATGCTACACAAATTACAATATCTCGTCAAATTGAATTTATAACATTAGGCTTTTATAAAATTTTAGAAATTACATATGTCTAGTTTTATTAATAAAACAATGAAAATTTTTGTTATTAAAATCATGTCAAACATAATAATATTTGTTGTTTATGTGGGCATCTAGTTAGATGAGCAATCAATGCTCCGTAGCAGCAATGTGGCAAAGTCTGTCCAGTCGAGAGTTACAGCTTGCAGCCACCTTGGCGGATAAACACCAGACGAAGTTGGGCGATCCGGGACTTAGCTGCGATGTGTCGTTGTGTCACACTCGGCAACTTCGCTAAACTTTACAGAAGCTGGAAGCTACCACGATCTATCAATACATACCCATGTACATTTATAGGTATTTTATAGGAGTAGAAGTATCACGTATGTAGTCAATTAAAAAAAAAAATACGCTAGGATAAATAAAAAAAAACAATGTTAATACTAAAATAATCGTATAATCAATCAATTAAATATACTTTATTGTACACCAAAATAAAGAACACAATTAACATTAAAAATATTATGCTGAGTTGGTGCTGTATTTGGGCAGATTTATTTATTGTATGTGTTATATATATGTGAGTGTAAACATACTAAATGCTTGTAAATCTGTCTCAATGTATGTTATTCTATTCTTAATCAGTAATCACGTCATAATTTTGTAGAACGTTTGGATTCTTTAGTCAAACTTGTTTCTTGGTCTAAGATGAGTTGTAGTGGAACGTACATATTTCTATCTACAACAATAGTGTCATGTGTCGATTTTTTAAGAAAAATACTATGATGGTTTCAATTCAAAATGAAGCTTATGATAACCCCTCTTTTCGGTGACGTTTCACGCAAACTCCACCATGTTTGTTTTGGCACAATTTCCAAAACAAAGTTTTTTTAATGAGAAAAGTTTAACTAATATTCCGAGTTTTGTTCCTTCATTACTTATTACGGATTAAATTAGCAGGTACCTACCTACTTTCCTACTTAATAAAAAATAAAATAAAAGGGAACTAGAGCTGTATTTAAAAATGGATGACAAATAACTAAAAAAACTATGCTTTTATCAGTAACTGGCGGATCCTCTTAATCCGCAGCAGCTTCGCTCGAATTATTTCGTGTTAAAAATAGCCTATGTCAAGCTTAGGACCATAAACTAAAACAGTTAACCAAAAAACGCGACGTCCTGTCGGGCCGTTGCTTCTTTAAAGCGGTATAAACATGCGAACAAACCAGTAAAACACAATTGCTATGATATATAATTTCATTGACTAATACTACTTTCTATTTGGTAACGTTTGTATAAGCCACTAAATATTATCTTATATATTAAAAAAAATGGAATTTATTTACAAGTCTTAAACATAATAACAATACATTAATTAATGATAATTTTATAACATCTAATTTCATTAATATGTTTTCCCCACAGCAAACCTAGCAACAACGCTAACGAACCTAGACTACGCGATATCGTCAGAGCTGGATGGCAACCCGCCGCTGTGGGTGACGCGGCGCCGGGACATGATGCATGACGACATCTACGTCAACAACGCCAAGGTGTACCTCTCTAGGTCCTATCAGGCCAATAACAGGAACAATAAACGACAGGTGAGAATGTCTTAAAAACTTTGTTCAGTGGTTTCTTTTACACATGTCCCAAATCTATAGGATTGGCTGACCGATTAGCCTGATTTTACCGAATACCAGTTTAGGTTTACCAATATAGTTCGGTTGACAAGTCAGGGTGTGAGATAATTATGTTGGGGGCTAACCTTCTCATAACAATAAAGGTGGTTATGACTGCCAATCGTGCTAATCTCATGCACAGGGTATATTTCCCTAATTATCTTACGATTATAAAACCTAGTTTAACTACATATTTCTGATATTTTCGGAATCCCAACCTTTATGAAATTAGTCAGTACCTTAACTGTGAACTAATTTCCAGGTGTTACACGTGATAGACCAAGTACTGCAGCCACTTCAACCTCACGGGTCTAGCACAAGCTCCCCGGCGCCTGTGTACAACCCTAACGCGTACCAGTTTCTGGAACATTCGGACGTCTTCAACATCGGTCAGCATCGATTAAGGTAATGTTACCATACATAGTATATTATAAAGTGGCAAAAATATTAACCTGATTCAAAAGAAACATGTAATTTGACGAATACAGACAATTGTGTTACTAGCCATTGAATTTTTCAATAAATTGAATTTTTCCACTTGCCATTGCCATCTTATATGAACATTTACAAATAGCTTATATTTTAGTCATCATTATTAAAACATAAATGGTGCTGTTATTGCCTGACCTTTCATAAATTAGCATGCTGCTACAAAATACAATTTTTTTCCTCTGTATGAGAAGCTGCAGATAGGTACGAGGAATTCCCAGTAGCAATTAAAACTAAACTACAGTTGAACTAAGTTACGTGGCTCGCATTCAACAGTAGCGCAACGCGCCCTCGAAATGTGGCATTCATTTAATAAAGGATCAACTGCAGGCTTATGATTAAACTAATTATACATGCAGGACCTTGTTTTCGTCTCTTTTTGATTTATTTTCATTATGAAATGGTTGTGACTGAGACTCGTCAATACGGGTCCTGAAAACAGAAAATGTAGATTCTAAATGTCCTCCACATAAGAACCGAATGGTACAAATTAATCGTCAAATCTTTGTCATGTTAACTTTGAGACCTCAAAAAATTCACAACTTATGGTTGATGAAAAAAAATCTATGAAACAGGCCTGAGTTTTCTTCTAATTGACTGAAAAACTAATCTTCTTGTTCTTTTGTTTTATATTTATAGATCATTCAGGCAAAAAGTGAATCAGCTACAGAAAAGTAAAGTGTTCAACGCAGATGGCAGACATACCTTCTTCATTCCAGTCGATGAAGGTTTCAAGGTAAAGAGTTATATCATGTAACATCATTAGCCAATTATCCATAATTGCATGTATATGCATAATTGGTTTATGAAAACTATAAATGTAATAAATTTTTGAACGTACACATTACTCCAAAAAATGCCAAGGATTTGAGTTTTTTTCAACCGATTTAATAAAAAAAACGTATTATGAAACATACCTAATATTAGTAAAATAAGATTGTGTCACATTGTTTTTCGCTCAGACTTTTCTTAAGCGAAAATAATTCAAGAAGAACAACTCAACCGTGATCCCAAATTCAATTACTTACGTCAATTTATACTTAGCTCACGCCAAGCCCGAGCCTGCGATAGTATCTTTAAATAAGGATTTACTGGAAGTAAAATTTCAAACAATCTCATTGTTGTGTTCGTAAATGTCCGTAAAAATAATAACATCTATAAATACTATAGATTCATGCGCGGTTAACCATTACTTCGGATTTTTACTATTTGTAAAACATCAAAACGATGTTACATACGCTTTGAAAATCGCTTCTCTCACGCTTTTCAACTGGATCTGCCCCTAGCATATTTTTATTTCAATTTCCTGTTCTAGCCTACAACCAGATCCGACCTGATCGACGAGAAGGTGGTAGATGGCCACGTGATCCCCCACCACGTGCTCTTCACCCAGGCCACTCCTGACCAGAAGGAGTTCGAGACCCTGGCCTTCGGAGACAATGTCAAAGTTATCATCTCTTTCAGCACGGCTATGAATGGTCGGGAAGAGATTAGTGAGTATTTTTAGTTTTTATTTTATTTATCCTAGAGTTTTTATAGAATTTGTAAATCTCTGTTGAGTTATTAAAACATACTTATTTTTTATTTTATTATCTGGTACCCATATCTGTACCGATTATATAACTGGCGCTGTATGACATGTCCCGGATTTTTCTTTCTTATGTTCTTCTTCAAGTCAGTTCTGCCCCTCGCGTAGTCACTCTAGGTGAACTAATGTTCAAAATAGGTGGGCTGAAAAGTGTAAAAAATGTGATGTAAAATCATTTGTCAATACGAAAAAAAATTACTAATTGTGTACCTATATGACTGTAATATGACACAAATGAAAAAAAAGTTGGACAGTCATCTCATACTTTTGATGTCTGGTTTCGTATACCTATTTTCTTAATGTGAAACTGATTCATCCTTGACATTCGTCGTTAACTAGAAATTCACGTTATAAAACTACAAACTATACTACTTGAAAAACTCGTAAAGTTTCAGATCATGACTTACAATTAACCTCAAATTAATATTTAATTACAATTTCGTCACGTAATCTTGTAAATCCATCTGTCTCGTTAGCTGGAAGCCACCGAATTGAGCCATAGATTTACAATTCTGATACGACACAACTTCTGTCAGTGGCCAATAATTAAACCGCCTCGTATTTGGAGAGAGGCCTGTGTCATTACGTTGGGTTGTGACCCAATGACGTAGATCAGAAATAGGCAAAAGCTTTTTCCGTTATTCTTTAAACACGGGAGAACTCTTAGTTTCAACCAGACTAAGGCTAGGATAAAAGAGATAAATATTGGTGATATAAAGAGTTACAAGATATATTTTAAACAGAAACCAAGTTGTTCGGAGTAGAAGGGGATATAGCGCTATCTTATGAATGTCCTAGAAAACTAAACTGTGTGGTTTTTTGTTTAGTAAATATTACCAAACTACTACATATATCACCAGTTTATATTGTATTACCCTATGTATCACACTTGTGCTTAATTCAGAACCTGTTTTCCGATAGGTAGTACTGATGTGTATTGACTTGTTTTTTTTTTGAGGAAAATTGATCAGAAAGGCCTGTCGTTTATTATTGAATTTTGTAACTGCTAGATAACTGGAAGTATAAAATGGTTTATTAAAAACACTTATGAAAGTTTTTTTGTGTATTTTGATATGTTTTGTGGATTTCAGGCATTAATAACGAAACTGAAGGTATTTGGATCTAAGTAAATCTTCTTAAAATTTTGGCTAGTCTAAGACTTGGTTTTATACGCTAAATTTACCAATTTAATTTTCACCACACTACATTTTGTGCAGTAAAAATCCTGACACAAACCCAAAACTAAGGCGTAATCAGTAAATCAATTCTAACGGATAGCCCATAGGTAATGTCATTGTCACTAAGTGTTATCGTATCGTAGATGCCCTTTAGAATATTACTAACTTAACTTGTTCAAGCAGCGCCACTTTCATTGTAGATAAAAGAAAATCATTTTCTTCTGTACCTACAGACATCTATTTAACCATGCACCTTTGAACCATGTTATGTATTCGCTACCCACATCTCACAATATGAAATACTTTCAGCATACGTGAAGTCCAACACGGTAGCTGGTGACGCCAAGCACAGTCGAGGAGTGGTTCTCGCAGACATCGTTCGAGCCAACATCCCCGTGAAGAATGGAGTGGTGCATCTCATCCAGAGACCCCTCATGGTGGTTGATACCACGGTCATCGACTTCTTGAAGGTACGCACATTATATTATTAATAGGATAAAGGGATAAAAGAAATGTTTTTGGTTGTGAAGTTTGTCGAGTTTTTGGGATCTATGAGCAGCCTTTGATACTACTTCTAATATTTCTATCTATATTTTATTCTAATATTTATTGCTCACCTGTATTAAATATAGCTCTTATTATGGTTACTAAGACTCATACCATTTTCCAATAAAATTTAAGTACTTATTGATTTCGAGTAAAATGTGATCATTGTTAAGATTTTTTAGTATCAAAAGCTGGGCATAAAAGAAATAAAAACACATAATTTTTGCAAAAAACACTACACTAACCACTAACACAGAGTTACACACATTTTGATACAATTACTGTCTGATTTATTTACACTTGCCGAGTATGTAGTTTATTTCAGCTTAACAAAATTAATATTACAATATACCGTTGGCTTTTCGCTTCATTTTTATGGGAACCAGGCAATGAAGGTAAAATAAGAAGCGTAATAATTATTTTTTAGTATTTCGTTTTCTTTTTTGAATTAATATTATCCCTGTGAGTGTCCTTTTACTTCATTAATTCTGTCGCAGCATATTTAATAGCACGTTACCATCAAACTGTGTATTGAAATTGTTTCCGTTCCAGTACTGTTTGGTGAGCTTTATCCGCAGATATAGAACAATACAGATAGCATAGATTCCATACCATCCGATAGTTTCCGATGTTATTTTGACACTTTTATTTATTTAGGCACATCACAAATATTGACGCGCGAATGCGGCACCATCCGCATTTCTGTAACAATAAACCACTATAAGGGCATGCGTATAATATTGAAACCATAAACGCTTTATTATCCACGTATTAAATCATAAAACTTAAAATATCGAGTATATTTAAATGTATATTCTGTCGCAGCATATTTAATAGCACGTTACCATCAAACTGTGTATTGAAATTGTTTCCGTTCCAGTACTGTTTGGTGAGCTTTATCCGCAGATATAGAACAATACAGATAGCATAGATTCCATACCATCCGATAGTTTCCGATGTTATTTTGACACTTTTATTTATTTAGGCACATCACAAATATTGACGCGCGAATGCGGCACCATCCGCATTTCTGTAACAATAAACCACTATAAGGGCATGCGTATAATATTGAAACCATAAACGCTTTATTATCCACGTATTAAATCATAAAACTTAAAATATCGAGTATATTTAAATGTATATCTTATAAGACTGTGTGTAAAATATTTTGGTATTATTAGTTAAAGAGATTTGTCTGTCTTTCATATATTTGTGCGTCCCTCCTGCTACGATGTTGGATCCTGCATGCCTTGACATCTTTAGGGGATTGTAAGTACTGCCTTATCTTGCATGTATAATACAAGTCTCAATCGAAATTCTTGCATCACTGTATTTTGATTTTGACGGCTCCTAGCATCTTCTATCTTACTGAATTTTTAAATTTGTGTAGTTATAAATAACTTTTTTAAACTTTTTAACAAACGATGTGCAAAGGTAAGGTCTCATTAATTCCTTTTGAAGGTGGATGGTGAAAACGCTTCGCAGAATCGAAGTTAAAAAGCTATTTTAATTGCAGAAATATTAATTACAGTGAGCATGAAATATTGCGACGCTGCAAACAGTTATTGAGCTTTATAGAGGAAAAAGAGAATTTAAAACAAATTATCCAGACTGTATTCCGGAAAATATTAAAAGCTATTGCAGTGAAACAAAGGTGTTTACAGTGTATTAGCAAATTGAGTGTACTTTTATTATTACCTACTGCTTTTAACCTTTGGAAATGCAATAAAGGGAAAATGTTTTACTTCAACTTGTTTGTAGCTTGGAATAAAAGAGTAAAGACTACCAACTGAATATTTTTTTAACGTGCATACAGTTTCATTTGTTTTATTAGACATCTAAACGGCTTAGTCAGAAAGAGACAAATTAAATCATTGGGTCCTAAATTAATGCTACTTTGAATGTGGTTATAACGTCGTTTTAGGAATTATAATAATATATTATCTTCAAAAACAAAAGTCTCATGTACTTACATCTAATAAAAGAAGCAAATGAAACACTATTGGATACCACAAGTACCTAATATTATTCTCTAATTGGGGAACAAATATTTTCGGGATCTTTATAAGCCGCTAGCTTGATTTTGATATGAAACAAAGGCTCTGATTCTCAATAATATGAAAATCATCACAAAATTACTCGTATCACCATAAGATTCCAAGCAGTTTCTAACCAAAGTTTTTTCATTACAAAAGTATTTATTCTATAATTTTTTTTTTAATTCAATAGGAGAAAGAAGACGGTCCTCTGTGCAAGTTCTACGAGGTGATCCTGGATCTCGGTGCCAACAATCAGTTCCTCTCAGAGTTGACAATGGGCAAAGACATCACACTGTTCGCACCATCCAATGAAGCGTGGAATGAGTTCAGCGTGCAAAATATTTTACAGTAAATATATTTCTATAAAACATATAGTTTGTATCAGCAGTGAACACTAAGATTAATACATCTAACGTCTGATAAAAAGCTTGCAATGTACTATTATATCAAACATTACCCATTACCAGTTTTAATAATGCAATCTGTAACGGATGTTTAAAGAACAATGAGATGTTTAATTTTAAACGAAAATGCATAACCGACTCTTTCCATTTTTATAATGCTTTTTGAATGAATAAGCCAAATGTGTGTAAGTATAAAGCTCTGTATATTTTAAATTAAAACAAGGTACATTAATAAAACAATATACATATATCCGTTACTTAGTACCCACGACACAAGCGTTTGCTTAGTGTGGGGCTAGATGGCGCTGTGTGCAATGGCCCGGAATATTTATTCCTTTATAAAATATATTTTTCTATGCAGGAATCACCAGAAGCTAAAAGAGATCCTCAGCCTACATTTAGTTCGCGAGAGGCTGCCGATGGACGCGATTATCCACAACAATATGAATCAGGTAAATATTTAAAACACATTTAAATTATTAATGATCGCGGTGATATCAAAATTCGTATTAAACATTCATTAACTTTCCTGTTTTTGACGCGACACTCGACCGCAATTAAAATCGATATACATATGCATCTGGATTTAAATTAATTTCCGTGTACCTACTGGATTTACATTCTCTGGTTTGATGCTGCCCGGATAGCTCCCTGGAACTGTACGTTAATTTTAAAATTCAATTTATTTACAATTAATTTTCCCTTATTCATGATTCAGTTCCACGTTTATTGTCGGATATTTTAATTCCATTGGCTGTGTCTGACCGTCATTTGTAAAGGTTGATTTATATCTATAGACATTGAATGCGATGGACAAGTATCGTGGCGGATAATTCTATGCGGTGTTTGATGGTGGGGTCATCATCTAAGACTTAGATTCTAAGCAATTATTAAACAATAAATATGAATAACTATACACAAAGTAGGTATAAAAGTTTTGTTTATATTTATGCCACGACACATTTAATGCACGTATCATGTCTGTAGATGTAAATGGTCACCTAAAGATCCCTGAGGTGTATTTAAATATACCTATATCTGCATGTTTGTATCGAAAAAATTTAGTTTGACTCATAGGTACAAGAATAAAATTGATGTTGAATTGTAGATATTTCATTTTGTTAATGTAATTGAGTGTAATCAATCCTACCTTTAAATTATTCAGTATACTTACGAACTTTTCAGTATTGTTTACTAATGATGGTATTGCATGTTCTATCGATGTTCTAGATTTGTTTACTTGGAAATGTATTAGTGTAATTTGTGTAGGTGGCAGATAAATCTTAATCTTGTTTTGATTTGTTACTTAATTAATAAGCCCTAATCCTTAGACGGCTGAAAAAATGGTTTATACGTCACACTGATTGCAAAGCTAAGAAAAACACAGCACAGACAAAAAATAGTATAATAATTGATGAATTTATCAAACGTGCACTAACTGTCTATAGACCCCTTTTCCAGCCTCGAACTTTAGCCAATTCTCCCATACCCAATCACTCATACCTACAAATATTAAACCTCTATCAACTTCTAGATATACCAAGCGCCTACAGCCTCACCACGGAAGTACCTCTACTTCAACGTGCTAACCCACGGAGCTAACCAGACCCTGACAGTAGAGGGCGGTGGTGTGAATGCCACAGTGACTCTTCCAAACATCGCGGCCACCAACGGCTTTGTTCACATTATCGATAGAGTGCTGGGAGTGCCTTATACTACGGTCTTTGAGAAGCTCAAGACTGATCCTATGCTCAAGTAAGTATACTGTACAAATTTATGTATTATTGAGGTGTGATTGTATTGGGATAAAAGTATCCTATCACTGTACCAAAACTCAACAATTATTATATGTCGCTTCGATGAGGCGTGCAAAAACAAAAAGCATACGTACACTTTGTTTGATGGTATGCTAACTGTTAATGAGTGTATTGTAGTGCAGTTAAGCTGTAGTCTGTGCAGTGTTAAAGGTCTAAGGCGTTTGAAATATTTAGTCACATAACTTTGCATCTACTCGTTTCACATAATACAGAAATAGCATTTTTATACTACGAAAATCAACATAATACTCGTCCATGAGTTGTAACAAAACCTAGATGTAGTACTACATCCGATATACTTACAATGTATATTGTATATTGTATTTTTTTTTGTTTTTTTTTACGTGGGATAGGTTTACGTTTGACTACTGTACAGCCTGCCTGATATATATATATTTATTTTTATTAAACATTTGATTGAATCTTACGAACACTTGGCTTCGTCAAATATACATAGTTAGGTATACATACAGTGTACAAACGTTCATATAAATTAGTACTACATACTTACAGCTAAGTAGAGACAAAGATTTCAAATGGCCACATTGTACTAAACTCATGATTTCTCTCCAGTATCACCTACAACCTGGGCAAGAAGCAGATGTTCAACCAGCAGCTGAACGACTTAGAGCACCGCTACACGTACTTCGTGCCAAGAGACCACGCCTGGCTCAAGTTCCAGATCAAACACCCGTCAGCTTACAAGGCGCTGTTTAGGGAAGATTATGGATACTTTGTAAGTATATAGGGCTACTGATGACGTATGTAAAATCTTCAACTGACTCATGGAATTAAAAAAAAAATGTCTTTGCGGAATGAAGCAAGGAAAATCAGACCAGATTCACAAGTCACGAACCACCAAGCAGACTCACCAAATACAACTTTTATGTTTTCTTCTGCATTCGGGAAGATTTGAGCAAGCAATTTTTTGTGTATTTTTTTTTACTTTAAATTGGCTTACGTAAGGCTAGCCTGCCTGTTATTACGCACCACTATAGTCTAGGATATAACACGCTTGCCTAGAAGAAACCAATTTTTAAACATCTTGAAACAAAAGAACTTTTTAGTGTACTATTTACACTTATTTGAAAATAATACAGTTAAATTAAGCTCCTTTACTAATGACCTTTACGTACTCTTTTACACTGATAATGCTAGTATTTGGTCAAGAGGCATACGTATTAATTAATAGGTTTCCTGAATGCCTAATTTTCTTCCAGACTAAGCAAATCCTCGAGCGCCACATGATCCGAGCGGGCCGAGCGTACACCGTATCCGACCTGAAACTCCTCGCGAACGAAACTCATCCCTTCGTGCTCCCCACATCGAGGGACCCTCTGCGGCTCCGAGTCAAGGAATCTGATAAAAGTAAGCCTCATCTCATTTGCATCAATATCTGCTTTCAAAGGGAACGCTGGCTTTGAAATCTGGGGTCCAGTGGACAACAGTAATTGGACTCAAATGTCTGATTTATCACTACAAGAGTATCGTTGTTAATTATTCTGTGCTAGTTGTACAGTTATTGTTTTAATTAGTTCAGGTACTCGTTAGGGTATTGAGGTATTGAACGAGAATTAAATTGTTATTTTTATGAACCAATCACTGTCACCAAATTCTCGTATCACCTCACAAATCACCTGAAAGCCCTTCAACGAGCAAAAACTTTATCCACTTACCTCTAGATGGATCGATGGAAACGCACCGTTTTTAAATTGGATTTTATCTCACAGATTACTACGTTGAATGGAACGGTCACTGGATCCACGTGTTCCGCCCTGACGTCGAGTGTACCAACGGCATCATACACGTCATCGACGAACCATTCATCCTAGAGAGTGACATCCGAGCCACCGGCAGCGCTTACCATCTCACCCACAACACGCTTTTCCTCCTCCTAACTTTCCTCTTCGCAAGGCTACTAGAAAACTAAAACGTCCAAATTTAATTTAAAGTCTATTAATTTGAGTCAAGTTTTTGAACCGAATTTATCAAGTTCAAAACAATTGGGATGAATCTCGGATAGTTGTTGGATTTACTTGAATTTTACTAGGAATCAATTATGTTTTGCTTTGTGATCGTGAAAAGATGTTTGTCACTGGGATATTTTACTTTATTCTGAATTGTATTAAATAGAATGAACCGCATTCAGTTATGCAGATTTGTAATGATATCTGATTACATAAAACCACTAATTTTGTTATCAGTTTTCACTCAACATTTTCAAATATCCATAAAACTTAAGTTAGTAAATATAATCATCAAATCATATTGGACATTTACGGGAAAATTCCCGTCAACATTTTGCATGGTTTCGGAAGTATGTACATTTTAGAAGGGAAATAAACAATATCTAAAGCAATAGTGATTTTTGACACAATTTTATCTATCAAATCACTGCCAATGATAGTACCTACGAGTAATTAAATAATCTTTCATACCTATATACAACAGTTACATACCAATTGTGTAAGTTTACAATAAGAATCTACTACTTACATAAAATATAATAATATGTTTATTTATTAAAATGTCTAAATGTTTCAAAAACAATTATAAATTAATTGCATTCATTTCATATTTTAATCCATTTTAATCCGTTGTGCCTTCTTTGAAAATCCTATTTATACATATTTCAAATTATGTAACCTTTCAAATCTTCTATTTATAAATTATTATATATTATCAAGATATGAAATAACTATATACGTATACATTCCATGATATCACATTTCTTAAACCCGATGGTTAGATCAATTATTTTAAAAATAAATTCATTTGCGTGCGGAGGTTCTGCTATTATATTCATTATTTTCATTTCGTTTTTTTTCGTATAATATAAATATGAAAAAATATTTACTAGCAAAATTGGAGCAGAATTATTAATTCCGATATTTTAAAATAAGAGCTATCATTAATTTATAATGTATATAGAGATGAATGTGCTTAAAATAAACGGTGCATTTGTGATTCTCTTTGTTTAAGCTGTTGTAAATAATTTGTGTAAGTTATCGTAGATTTTATCATTAGTTTAGTAGTTATTACTTAAATGCGACTGAATTTTTGATCACCATTGTTTGGCATATTGCTGATGAAGATATCAATAAAGATTTTGGAATGCTGCTTTAACTGAGCTTTTTGGATTAAAATATGTAGAAAAAAAATCGATTTTAATGAGATAAACCAGATAAATTAGAGGTATTTTGTTCCGTGTACTTATTGAATAGGTAAATAACTGTGGTTAAAGTTTGAGTTGGTACTCGTAATTTGAGTCTTTCCCATTTTCGACAGAAAGATACATTTTCAAATACCCGGTAGATAAAGCAGCATTTTAAAAATTGAATAAGATAATGTGTAATGAATTTGTTTGTTTAAGTACGCCCTGTCGCTTTATAGACTCTAAGCATATTACGTGTAAACACTTAATATTATTATTACTATGGTATAGGTACAGTAAGTTTATTTGAGCCAAAGCTACGTTATTTCAACTGGATGATAAAGGATTGTACTAAAAATGTAAGATTTTACTACTTATTATGAATAATAGGTATTTGAGATTGAAATTGTAGCCAATATTTTTAAAATAACTAATTAGAATTTTCATTAAAATGTGTATAGCCCATGTTAAAAAGAATTTTCAAAATTTAGAGGTATATTACGATATTAAATGGGATTAAAGAACCCAAGACAATATACCTTATTTTGACCAAATATTCCAATATTTGGCTAAGTACTGAAATATTTGAATTCCATATTAATGGAGCGTTTATAACCATTCGAGTAATATATCTATGTCAAATTAGTTTAATGTTACGGAAAAAGTGTTTCAAAAAGTGAATTTATGTATAAAATATAGACATTAAATAAAATATTTTGATTTTTATTTTACAACATACGGCATTAACATTATACATACGAATACGTTTTTAGTATAAGTACTAACTTTATATCCCATACAGTAATACCGACCTCCGAGTGACAAGTCGCACCAGCACCATGGTAAAATTATCATACAGTATTGTAACTCGGCCGTGTCCTTGAAATAGGTGCCTACAGCCGCGCGGTACGTAAGCATGTGATAGGGCTGTTGCATCTGCCTACTTTGAGTTCCTATCTAGTTTAGAGATTGTATATTTATTACTTTTTATTTATTTACTAGCACAGATACTTAGTAACATTATAAAATATTAATATGATTACATAAAATACTTTGTGAATGAATAGAAAGTGTTTAATAAACGTACGTTTGGCAACCCTGATCATGCCGCACGCATGCCACGATCCGAGCGCGTAGGTATAGCTCGCTCGTCGTCCGTTTATATGAAGTTAGAATACTGTATGATAATATTACCGTGCCAGCACTCAGTTTTTAACAGAATAATTGAACGAGGTCTCTAACTCCCACAAGGTTCGAGCGACGACGCAGCCCCACTAATCCTTCTGATGGATGGAGGCTCTATCAACCCTCCCTATTAACCGGGACTCGCAGATGTATTCGTATGTTTGTGTTGTTGCAATTTTCCCTCATTTCCATGCAAACGCCTTGTTTGATGCGCGTAGCAAAGTGAACCTTGTCGTTTGTCCCGACATTTCATACGCGCCGGCACTCGCGCGGTGTGGCGGTGCCTCGGAACTCATTACCTATGTTATGCATAAACGGAAAGTGAAAATGTATGGTTTGTAGCAGGAAGCTGTGACGGATTGGTTGCGAAATATTGCTGCTGACACTCTTATATTGGATAGAACAACAAATTTATACGGATTATACGGTGCTAACCACGTAAATCCAGAATACACGCATGTTTTAATATATGACTTCTATAATTGATGTCCACACCAAGTTTCAGACGACTTACGACTTACTTACAGCAGTGTTAACTTAAAACGGGAACAAACTTTCAAGCATTCGTACATATATTATTTCTGTATTAATACGGTAGGTATGCAATAGTTTGACTACATTCGAGAAACTGCTCAGACACCTAAATAAGAAAGAAAAAAGGCGGATTTATGTTCAGCAGTAGTCAATAAACAACTGACATGGCTTTACGACTGCCGTACTAGACAAACAGCCTAACTACAATTTAACGTATCATCCGACCTACGGAAGCGCCCAAAATGGAATGACACTTTTCGGTCACTCATCCAAGAACTGGCTGCATCGACCTTTGATCTTGTATCTGAAATAAAGAGATTATTATTATTATTTGCTTAACATTGGCCTTTAGGGCGGCTTAACTCTCGACACCAGAGTTGGCCACTCTCTTTCGATAAGAAGAAGAATAAAGAACTGATACATTGTGAGTAGCAATATCTAACTTGAACATGACTAAACAAATACATTAATGTTCCAACGAAGTAAGTAACCTTTAGATCCAACGATACATAAATAAGTACAGGTAGATCCTGAATCTTTCACAAAATAAATGCAAGCTGTTACGGCCCTCCATTTAGGCGAAGAGGAAAATAAAAAGATTTTACAAGAACGATATATCTTCCGAGCTTAAATGGAAGCTCTTGCACTGGCTTGAATTGAGTAAACTCAGATATACGGCAACTTCGTGTGTCTATATTATGACTGTAAAAGTAACAAAATATTGCAACAAAACGACTATTCGTAACGAATAGGTACCTAACGTTCCTATTCCGTGTTTTCCGGATTCAAAATTGTTATACTTAACAAAAGAAGGAAAGTTAATGTAGCTATTCATTCTGTTCATTAATAAGAGTTTATTTTTGTTCCGCTTTCTTCATTTTGTGGTCTTCACAGTTTTGATTTTATTTTTAGGAAAATTTTGCTGTCGTCACTCTAGAAATATTAATTTTAAAAATCATGTGGCAAAATATATCATTTCCATTTATTGAAATCAAAAGCAGCCGTTGGTGAGAGAATAAATAGCAATCTAAATTAGCATTGCAAACGAGATTAGGAAAAAGCACAGCTCTATTTTCTTAATTAAATTTGTAATTCGTTTCTATTTTTCATACCCTTCTATTTGTGAAAATCTTTTAGAGTTTTAGGAGGATTAATTCATAAGTCTTTTGTAATTGAACAAAATCCTTAGGAGATTTTTTTGAGCATAATGCTAGTCAAAATAGTAGATACAGGCATGCATGGAAGACAGTGTTTAAATGCCTGATAAGTAAAGTGTAAACAAACTATGTTTTGGCAGTGACATTTGACAGTCAGTATCTTTTTAATACTTTTTTTATAGTCATGTCCTATTATCGAGCACAGTGTCCACAGTGTTGCTTGCGGCGACTTGTTGCTCAAATATCCCATACTGAAAAAACTCATTTATGTCAACATTTTGGCCAGAAATCCCACAGAATTTAATAATCTCTTTAGTATTACTTAAACTTTTACTCTCTCCTTTGCGATAAACCCTATCAATACAAACACATAAATACATACCTATCTAGCGTCGAGGATGGTATGAGCATTGAACAAATACAAGCGTGGATAACGAGCACGTCCCTCGGGGTCGGATTGCAGCCAGATTGTGGACATAACAGGCGCTTGCAGCCCCGTGCTTTCTAATTGAACTCCTGCTTGTTCGAAACATCGCTTCAAAACACGATCGGTTTGTGGTTTGTATTCTATTTCTAACTTCTATCTACCATTTAAATAGAATAGCTATAATTAACCACTACTGCTACCTGTTTAGGAACAATAGTTCAGTTTGGGTTTTGAAAATCAAAATGTATGTGATTTTGGTTCAGTGGTACCTATTTACCCTTAAAAGGGATTTATAATTAGGTCTTGCTTGTTTTTTTTTAAAGCATAACAGGCGCTTGCAGCCTCGTGCTGTTTAATTGAACTTCTGTTGTGTCCTGAACATCGCTTTACACGATCGCTTTGTGTGGTTTGTATTATATTTCTAAGCGCCTATAGTTTTTACTAAGTATTGAAATGCAAGGCTTTGGGCTTCGTACCTCATACCAGATTCTATGCTGTATTATGTGTGAATTCGTGTCTTGCTTATCTATATATTACGAGTATTTTAGTGGATGCCTGAGCCACCTCTTCGCCCGCGTTGTTATGGGAGCAAAAGCGTACATATGTTATTTTTGTGATTCTGTACCTGCATATCAAAAATAACAATGATACCCACTTATGTAGGTTCATTGCGAGTATTGCGACGTTAAAGATGAACACACGTATAACGAGCCTTCGCTGTTCGGTGATAATATTATGATAAAACTATATATCATTCACGCTAATCAAAATACTGGGCCCATAAAGCTCTCTGTAAAGATTTTATCAAATCAATTAAAAATTATGAAACTTGAAGTACCCTTTACCAATAACTGGATTAAAGTACTCAAAGACAGTGCTCTTGAATGTGGCGAATGCCGTTAGACGCCGGAAGTGGTTCCCACCGGAAGCAGCTCACCGGAAGTGCGCGCCCTCTACTTCCAGTGGCGTCTGCATTTCTGATACATGCCGGCTAAAGGCTACATTTTTTAAATCCAGAATTTTAATTTATTGAAACGAAAATAGCGCAATTATTTTCTTACAAAAATTGTGATTAATGTACATACGTGTGAGTTAGTTTTTCTGAGAATGGAACTAGTTTATTTAGTCGACTGCAATTCGATTATGAAATTCATCACTATGTTTTCACTTATGCTTGCAAATAAAGACTCTCAAATATATTTAGCCATTTAAACCACGATAATTTAGTCGCTAATTACAGTTCCAGACACACACACACACAAGTGTCTTTAAGAATCGTTGTCATAATGGGTTACACTATTAGAAAATCAGTTTTATCATTTTACCGTAATGTTTTTATTTCTCGAATAAATAGAAAACCAAGAAGTGGCAGAAAACCATGCAAAGGATGGTAAACCATTTCGTAAAATATCGTGTGTACTGAGGTCTCTAAAAGACTCCCTTGGCAATAATTAGGTAGGACTTATAGCTGACCTACTAATGATAGTAGACGAGGGTATGTTGTTATTAATATAAATCTGGATTTCCTTGCAGTAATCCTAGTTTCTTTTGACTATCTAGCGGTACCCAATATTTATATTTAATTCAAAAGTTAACCGGTTTCTTTCAGCCAAGCGCTGTAAGAAAATCATGAAAATGAATACTTTATTATGCAGGTTTTCATGATCGTTCAGATAAGAATGCCTATAGAATTAACGATTTCCGCTTCACATACAAATAGTTAAGAATTAAATACCTGCTTGGTTAAGCAGTGTTTTGATTTTGGTTTTAATTACGTGAAAGTTAATACAGCGAGTGTGGCTCGCGATTCCAATGTCTGCTTCTCATCTAGACGTACCCTGGTTCGAATCCTGCCATACACCAATGACTTGTATTTTCAAGTTGTGTGTGAATTCGCTCGCTTAACGGTAAAGGAAAAACCGACATGTCGAGGACCACAATATCCGAGGACATGTGTCTCCCATGGAAGAACTACCCTAGCGAATTTGTTATGCAGGGAAATCCCAACCTTTAGTCATGAGGAATTTGACTCAAGAGAGAAAATTAAAGCAAACAAAACGTGAAATATTTGACAACCTAAACAGCTGTTTGTCGTTGTTGATAATCATGCTTTCTTAATTAAGTAAGTAAACTTATGTTAAATAAGAAGTTAGAATAGTACAATACACAGTCAACTTTAAATGTCACTGAAACAATATTAATAAAAAAATAATATCAAGGGACCATCAAAAATCGAATCTGCCAACACAGCTAACTTTCAGTCAAGGTTAAATTAATATTAATATATAATGGAATCATTAAACTTGTGAAACATTTCAAAGGCCGAAAGATTTCGTAAGTTACGCAAGGGTTGCGAAAGGGTTAATTAAAATTATTTTACTTTTCAACAAAGTCAACAATAAGGCACGGTTAAATAAGAATTAATTGGCTGGAAGGTGGTTTCCGGTACAAAGCAGGAATCGAAATTCAGTGAGATTGACTCATTTATTAGAAGTAAAACTAAGTGTGTGTCTAATTGGTACTACCTATATCATACCGTTTAGTTAACATATTGATAAAATATCTTGCGAAAGTTTTAATATAAATAAAATAAATCACATCTATTGTAATCTGAATTTAGGAAGTTTGAATGTTTTTAGGTATCACACACAGAGAGAGATAAAAAAATCTAGGTATGCTGCGGATCCATCCGTTCAGCATTTTCTTAATTTGCCACCTAGGTACTCGCATATGTTATCATTTAACAGTGCTTTTGGATATAATCCAATAAGTATACTTTTCTGTAATTCACTACTCCTTTCCTCAACTAAAAACTGATAATAAAAAACAAAGCAAAACACAAAATGCAAAAAAGTCTATTAACTTTTTTGACACATACATTCCAGAAATAGCCAAGATGGAACAAGATTCCTGAGAAATCTCCTACCATTCATTCTCGTGAAAAAAATTCAAAGGATATCAACGTAATCGGAACTCAAAGATTAGGTACGTTGCCAAAATTTCACGGGTGGACGGACGCAGAAATTTGCTGAGAAAAAAATACTTTGTAGAAATACCTTTTTAATACCTTTTGTTCCTGTTGCCGTAGAGACCATGGGCAGTTGGAGTGGTGACGCTAAAGATTTCGTCAGGGAGTTAGGCCGAAGAATTAATGAGAAGACGGGAGACACCCGCTCTGGATCATTTTTGGTGCAAAGGTTAGCCATCGCGATTCAACGTGGCAACGCGGCGAGCGTAATGGGAACCTTTGCGCCGGGAGCGATCCGGGGTGGGCTCTTTGATTAATTTTTGTTTGTTTTATTTTACTTCATATTTTATTTTAGGTATATTATAAATTTTAATATTATGTTTAGGACTTGTAAATATTAGTCAGTTACTTTATGTTTTATAAGTTATGAATAAATGTTTTTGAAACCTTTTTAATATAAATCTGTATCTTTCGTTTATTTTTGTCCACTCTACGGAAAAACAGAGCACCTACTTACGCCTTTTATGCTGAAATTGCTGGGCCTCACCTGTTTTTTTTTTACATGAAATAGGCTCACGCTTGACTACAACTTGATAATCTACGTTCTAGCGTAGCGATCTGATGTAGGTATTGTAGGTAGGTAACTTTAGGTTTAATTTTATCGAGCGCTTAGACTTTATTTGCATTGTATTTCATTAGTAAGTAAAAATGTATTTTGTATAATAATATGTATTGTATTTTTTATAATATATTGTTATTATATTATTAAAGTTGGTCAGTTTGAGTCCATTTTAGTATGTAAAACGCTGACAAGTGGGAAAATATTTTAGCTCTAGATTTAGACACCCCTGCATAGTTACTATCAGGATCTATATATCATTCTTTACAATCCAAAGATTATTTGATCCAGGGAATATAAAATCCTTGGATTGTAATGTAAGCATATAAAAGTCATAGGTGACTGACTGACATAGTGATCTATCAACGCACAGCCTAAACCGCTGGACGGATCGGGCTGAAATTTGGCATGCAGGTAGATGTTATGACGTAGGCATCCGCTAAGAAATGATGTTGATAAACTCGACCCCGGGGATGCAAGTTTGTATGAAATTATCGCGGGGCATCGTTAGTTCTTAATAACAATCTGGGCATATTCTATAAATAAATCACCCACATTACACAAAGTACCTTACCATCGGTGTTTCGCTTCGTCTCGAGTTATGTACAACAGTCAGATATGAAGCAGTGTTGTGAAGTTTGTTGACGCATCCCGCAATGTGGGTGCGAGCTGGAATCCAATTTCCTACCACGGTGCGGTGCTTAATCTTGCACTTCGGGAAACAACGATAAATATATAGCCATTTGAATACAAGCGCGAAAGGCTCAAGTATTTTAATTAAAAGGAAGCTTCCCTTTACAAGTTATTAATCAGTAAAAGTCGGTTGGGTATGTGTATCTAATTAATTTCTTGTTGGAATTTTCGTTGCGCTTCGATTTGGTTTTGGATATTGGACTTGACTTAACTAACCTACATATATAAGCTTTTCTGTGAAAATTGATAAGCTTTGAAATCCTTGCATATGTTTTCATTACATACATATCTAGGAAAATTACGTACATCGTTTCTATAAGCCGTTTTATTAGTTCTTAATACTCACTTGTTTCGCTAAGAAAATATTCCATGCGCGGAATACCTCAAATATTTGCTCACCAAATTCAAAGATAAAGTTCACAAACCGCGTTCTACTCGTCCGGAGCCGTAGCTGTAAAGATAAAACGTTTTTAATATTTACGCAAACAACGTATTTTATTTGCTGTTTTTCTGTTGGAGAGCGCGTACAAAAACGTGAAAACGTTTTAGTGCGATATAGTTTTATGTATCAACTTTAAATTGCAGTTTTATTTGTTGATTCATGAAGGATCAGATTATGTTTATTTTAAAAGGTTAACGTGAGAAAATCAGGGTTTTCGAATTCAATTTTGTACGTCGGAGAATATTGTATTTTTCCAAAATAGTGTTTGCTGAACTTACTGTTTTGCATATTCGCTGGCGTTTTTCTCATTCCGACCCGCCTTTGGCTGCAGGTGGGGCGAGCATTTATGGCAAAAAACGTTTTTACAGCGTGACATATATGAATATGCAAATCTGCACTCGTTTTGGCCGGTGTGATGGTCGAACGATAAAATTAAATTCCATGAAAATTCAGGAAAGAGGTGAAACATTGACAATGTTAGACATACTCACCTAATCATATCTCACTAGTGTCAATACAAATCGTTCTGGTACTGAACTATATAAAAAAAAAACAGAATATAAACGACGTATTAGCAAGGAGCAAAAGGACGCGTCCTTTGTGTCATACCTACTCAAAATATAGACATTTCACATGATATGTATATTATAGAAATCAGAAATATCACAGACTTTTTCGATATTTAAGTCTTACCTATTTTGCTAAAATATGGAGTCTCCAGTCTTTGATATCGTTAAAGCGAGATAGGTGGCACAATCGTACTGACAGTTATCGCATTGTCCGTACATGGCGGCCATTTTTCATGCTTTCAATGTACGAATGCTGTATAGTTGTTGTTTAATTTTTAGGAAAGGTAATGGAGTAGATTTATCATTTCGGCTGACAGCGAGCTTATTTTCATTTCAGTTGAAAATGATCTACATTTTTGTTCGTAACATTTGCAGATAGCGAATGTGGAAGACACTTGTCGATATGGGTTTTTCTATGAATTTAATAGACAAATATTATTTTAGTCTCCTGTTCGTATATACCACAGAGCTTTGAAGTCCATGCTTGTCGCCCTCGGGGGCGATGTGGCCCAATCGTTGTTCTAGGGTTTATACCTATACTATTTTGTTTTTGTAAAGATAAAGAAATATAGATACTTAAAATGGTAAACAAAATGAGTTATTAAAAGCAAACAATCAATGTGATCTACAAAATTTCACCTCAACGCTTAAGGAGCTTTAAGCTCTGGAAGTTGAAATGAAACAAACGTCTTTTCAAAGAGTTAAGACTTAGTTCACTTAGAGTTAATGTTTCCGATTCTTAGCAACGGTTCGTTTTAGTGAAGGTTCCTACTCATTGTGTTAGTGGAAAGCTTTTGCACTTAAACTCTAAGATTCTATTTAAACTTGTTTAGTAATAATTAGAAACGCCAAAAATGGTTCGTTGCTTAACAATATAAAATTGAAAAATATTTTTTACCCAAACTACTTGTAAATTTTTAAGTTCTTTGTTGGACTAGACCCTAGTTAAGATGTGACAAATTTCATCTCAACTGTTTTAATTTGATGAACTTCTAATAATTATTATGGTCATTAACATAAAAACACCTGCATATTTCAAAATATTCTCTATCGGAAGTCAGGAGGATTCCTCAGTAAAATAAGTTAAGAATGATTCTAAGTCACAACAAATCCATAATCAATTTCCAATATGAATGTATACATATACATTCAGAACACTACAAAACTCACAAAAAACCGCAGATAAAGCCTAACTATACAAAGCACATACAACATACAGTACCTACTGGTACTTTATTGTTCGTTAAGAATCTAAGCAGATACATTTATACAAATACAAGTAACACAAAGAAAATCAATTACATTCCTGAACTAAGAAGACTGCTATGTAGTTAATTAAACAAAATACAGGGAAGCGTTTCACAAAGTACAGGAATAAAGGAGCAAAAACGAAACTGTTTAAAGTTTTAATAGTGAAACTATAAAACTAGTCTCGAGGGAATTCGCTTGTTTTTCTATTAGAGATGTCGAACACAGGGAGGTAAAGTCAACTTGACTAGGTATACTATAGATGAATCTATGTTTTCTAGAATAGACGGAGAATGGTTTAGCTTTTTATTTTAGGCAGTAAATTCTTCTTGTAAACATTGTAAGGAGATCACTACATTGTTAGTAAATAGAAAACAGTTGTAGATGTTGTTTCTAGTTAATAAATAGTAAATGCTGGTTTTATTACGGTCCTATAGGAAGAAGTTAGGGATATAAGATGATAAAAACATATTAATTTGTGATAATTAACGTGTGACTTAGGAAACTATAGACCGATCAGTCTGATGTCTAATATGTACAAAGTCTTTTCAAAAATCATACTCAATAGAATTTCGGCAACTTTAGATCAAAATCAACCACAGGAGCAGGCGGGCTTTCGCAAAGGGTACTCCACAATTGACCACATACAAGTAGTAAGTACCATCATAAATAAGTACAGAGAATACCACAAAACCTTGTATGTAGGATTTATTGACTACGCAAAGGCGTTCGATTCCCTTGAGCATAGTTCGATCTGGATGGCGCTCAGACAAAACGGGATAGAAGAAGGGTACATACAAATTATAAAAAACATTTACGCTTCGAGTTCTGCAAAAATTCGGATGGAAAGGGATGGTGATGAATTTCCGATTAGAAAAGGGGTACGGCAAGGAGATCCACTCTCACCTAAGATATTTTGTTCGGTTCTGGAAATGATTTTTAAAAACATAGGTTGGCAAAATGAGGGTATATTGATAAACGGGGAATACCTTAGCCACCTAAGGTTCGCTGATGATCTCGTAGTATTTTCAAATCATCAAAAAGAATCAGCAAAAAACCTAGAAACTATGATACGGGATATAGCGAGAGAAAGCGGAAAGATCGGACTGAGAATAAACGCCTCAAAAACAAAAATTATGACGAATGGTCTAAAACCGGATGTGATTGTAGAAAATGACATTATAGAATACGTGGACGAATACATATATTTGGGACAATCTATTTCTTTCGAAGATTTGACTGAAAAAGAGATTAACAGACGGATAGGATTGGCTTGGAAGAAATATTGGAGCCTTAAAGAAATAATGAAGAGCAAAGACATACACATAGACATCAAAAGCAAAGTATACAACGTCGCTATACTACCCTGCCTAATCTACGGATGCCAGACATGGGCTCTTCGGAAAGCTGATGAGAACAAGCTAGCAATATGCCAGAGGAAAATGGAAAGGAGCATGCTCAGAATAAAACTCTCAGACAAAATTAGCAACAAAAAAAAAAAAAAAAAAAAAAAAGAAAGAAGACCAAGATTAGAGACATCATCACAGCAGTGAGATTGTTGAAGTGGAATTGGGCAGGGCATATATGCCGAATGGACACTAATAGATGGACGAAGAAAGTCCTAGAATGGCTTCCGCGCGAGGAGAGAAGACAGAAAGGCAGACCAAAAAGGAGATGGGACGATGTTTTTACTCACAAATATGGACAGGAGTGGAGGCGGATGGCGAAGGACAGAAAGCTATGGTCGCAACTGGGGGAGGCCTACGCCAAAGAGGCGACGTCTACTTAAATTAAGCTGTAACACAGGGACCTAAAACAATGTTTGACATTAATATTTATTTTATTTGACATAAGCATAAGCATATTTACAAAAACATTAACATTTTTATTTTCATTTGACATAAAATTTATATAAGAGTAGTTATGGACATTGTAATGAAATTTTTATCGAAAGTGGATGAATAAATGGCTATTTTATTTTATTTTATTATTTTATAACGTGTTTTACATAAATACTTAATATATGTTTTTTTTTATTTAAAAAAAAATATTAGGAAAACTACATGATCCATAGGTTAGTGATAAAAACTTAATGAATATTGTAAGTGTTTTAACCTAAGAGTGGAAAACTGACATACTGCAAACAAAAACTATTGTCTCGTCACTTAATTTATGAAGATAGCTTTATATATTTTGCGTGAAATACTTGTTATTTACATGTTTTACAGAATATAATTAATGCTTAAATCTAAGTACGAATGCTTTGTCTGATTATAATCTGGCTACAAGATAAATTAGTTGACAATCATTTAAGAATGTGAATGGAATTAAATTAGTGAATTTGATCGATCGTCAATGATTTTTTAGATACTTATTTTTTTCAGCATGACACGTTGTTAAATATAGGCATTTTAAGATACTAAATTTGATAACCTTGCCTTGCAAGTGAAGGGTTGCGAGTTCGATTCCCGCTGTCGTCTATCCCACAGCAAGAATCGAACCCGCAACCAATAATTAAATTAGTTTTGTTCATCATATAGTATAGCAGTCATGCGATAACAGTCTGGGGAAATCAATATCTTTAGACCCTAGAGTTCGCCGCTCTTATATAATCTTACTTACTTACCAGTAAAATTTCTTGAATTGTAACTCAATTTATCTCGATTTTCATCGATACTCATCCAACCGGTTTCATCAGGCAGAAGGTTCTATAATAAGATTATAATGGGGTTTAGAAATTTAAATTTTCACAAGTTGGAAAGTAACCAAGTTGGACCAAAGTTGGCCACCCTTCTATCGATCATTCATTTAGTATCGGTTACGAACAATTTCCAAACAACTTCCGTTTAGAAAGCTCCTTATGTACCTACCGAAAATCTTCAAATTTTCAAAGCAAATTCTTGGCAATTTGTTAACATACTAGTGAATTCCCGTGGCTGTGTTCCTAGTTTTGAGGATCAAAAGTAACCGTTGTCATACTCAAGATGCTACACTATCTCCGTACCAAAAATCACGATGATCCACCACTCCGTGGTGAAGTAGTTCAGATGAAAATAAAAAATATGTTATGTATGAATTAAAGTAAAATATATTATTAAATACTAGTGGGTGCTCGCGGCTTCGCTCGCATTAAGAAGTAAAACTTGCATCCCCTACCTTTCCCCTTTAAAAGTGGCATTTCCAAAAATCCTTTCTTAGCGGATGCCTACATCATAACATCTACCGTCATTCCAAATTTCAGGCCAATCCGTCCAGTGGTTTGGGCTGTGCGTTGATAGATCACTATATCAGTCAGTTAATCAGTCAGTCACCTTTGAGTTTTATATATATAGATAGATAGAAAATTTACAATACAATGGTAATTTGTATATTATTTGCGATATTATCAGTTAATTTATTATTATTTACTACCATTATCAGTATCAAACATTGGCCACAGTTTCAGGGACGTGGCAAAATGCTACTTGAAAAGTTACACCTACATTAATTCCCCACTTTGATAATTACTTTATGTTTAGTAAATATGATGGATTTTTTATATTTATTATTTACTTAGTTAGTTTATTATTTATTCAGTATAAAATATTTATGAGGTTGGTTGAACAAGTTTTTATTTAGAATTTTCTTGTAATTATAAACAATTATCTTTGCAATAAATTGTAAAGAATATAGTGTTTTCTTATGTGAAAACTAGTCACTGCCACTTTACGCGAGCTTTTATTAAAATAAAAAGAACCTAGAAGTTACTAAGTAGTTTAAGTATGTAGTATAGTTGTAGTAATAACTGTTGCTATGTATGCTATCCTGTTGCTACGTTGCTTGCAATTTGGCGCAAAAAGTAATAATCCTAATTTTGCTTTCTTAACGATAAATCGATGCACGACAAAATCATCCCCAATTGACACAAGACGAAACAGCCGCTGCTACCATAATCTATCAGAATTTTAATTTGCGCAGTATTTTAGGTTATATAGTTCTTATTTAGATTAATATTGTTGTCAAGTGTTGCATTGTGGTTTTTATGGAGTCAAATAATATTTTTTTTTTTTTTTTTTACATTAGATAGACTCACGCTTGACTACAACTTGCCTGATGTTAAGCAACGTTGTAATCTACGATCTAGCGCGCTTGCCTAGAAGAAACCGGTTTACTCTCGACTTGAAGACCGACAAATTAAAGTTCAAGGGGAATAGAGATTCGGGCAAGGAGTTCCACAGTTTGGCTGTTCGCACGATGAAAGTCGAAGCAAAACGCTTGGTGCGAGTCTTTGGAACCTCAACTGTATAACGGTGCCTTCTTGTCGTGCCTCTACTCGTACGATGGTAAAACGGGGCTGCAGGAATTAAATTATGCAATTCCTCCGCACACTCTCCGAAATGCAACCTGTAAAAAACCGAAAGACTGGCCACCTTACGGCGGTGCTCAAGGCTTTGTAATTTTGAGCTACAGAGTGAGTTTTTCGCGATGAGCTTTTTAGCCCGCTTCTCAATTAACTCCAACGCCTCAAGCTGGATCATTTCAAATACCACACTATGGAGTAAACTCACCTGTTTCTCACTTATCATTCGTATTTACTTACAGATAGAACTAACACGTAGATAAGACCCTCCTTCAGTGATGTTTGTTTATAATCTCGTAAATCAATACAGAATGTTATGTTATATGATGTAAGATAACATTGTGATGTCAATGACAATATCTCTACATTATGTATTCTGTGTCCCTACTAAATCTGTGGTAAATACTATTGAAGTACATTTCGTAAACTAAGTTCTGATGAGTCAATACATGTCGCGTGTATACTCAACTTATCTTAAGGAAAATAATTAAAAATACCGAATTATGGTATCGTTTGGTCATTAATCATTTAGAGAAGGTGTTTATAAAATTCAAATGGATTTTTCCTTTTCTTCTCGTAGGTACTACGCGATACCGCTATCATTTAGACGGTTTACCAAAACATTGTCTGTGATTATACAGACAATGTGTTTTCGTATATCTTAGTAATCTATATATACAAATCTCAAAGGTGACTGACTGATTGACTGACTGATATAGTGATCTATCAACGCACAGCCCAAACCACTGGACGGATCCGGCTGAAATTTGGCATGAAGGTAGATGTTATGACGTAGGCATCCGCTAAGAAAGGATTTTTGGAAATGTCACTTTTAAAGGGGTGAAATAGGGGATGCAAGTTTTACTTTCTAATGCGAGCAAAGCCGCGAGCACCCACTAGTATTTTATAAAAATATAATACATGTTACAAAGTATAACGTTTTGTTACAATTGCTATGGTAAATAGGCCCCAATCAACCCTTAAAGTTACAAGTGACATACATATTTTACGATAGCTGCTACTGAACTAGTCTGCTACGAATAATATACGTCATATTAAAATTCTACAACGTAATGGTATTTATTAAAATACATATTAACCAAAAACATTCAAAAATTATTTAGCACATAAACATTAAAGTTCATATTGTTGTTTGTAGGTTATTTTGTTCGTCGCGTCGCTTTTTTTATCACGAAATAGGCTTAAGTTTAAATACAGCCTGTCTGATGTTAAGCACCACTGCAGTCTAAGATGTAGCATACCTGCTTGAAATAAACCTATTTACTCTCGATTTGAAGACCTCTGGGTTATAATTTTCTGGGAACAGAGAGTTCCATAGTCTCGCTGTCTTTACAATGTAGTTAGAAGCAAAGCAGTTAAATTACATTGCCACATTGGTTAAAATATTCCAGAGACGCTCATAGTAGTTTGTAAACTATCAACTCTGGTTTATGAAAATACTTTGACTTGTTTCTAAGTAGCAATGTATGGGTAACAAAAGTGACCCTCTCCAAGACAGCCAACAATGTTCAAAGAGGTATTGTCCAATTGAGAATAGTGTACATAGTTAGCACAAATACACGTACAATATTCTATGTGATTCTCTACGTTAATCATCATCAATCGAACATTGCAGAAAAAACTCAAAAGCAATTCCTTGTAAAACATTCGTCACGCTATGAAAATGCTTGTAATAATTTCGTTTACAGCAAATTTGAGGTTAAACATGACATATACTACATGAGGTGTATAAATAATTATATAATACACAACTTTCTTTCCCGTTACAGCGAAACAAGATCATTATTGTTTATCAAGCGATTTGTTCAATAATTATCACCCTGGATCGATATCATTCCAACATTATAAATAAGACCTTCTTAAATTTGGTATTGCTAAGTACCTATTTTTTATTCTAATATTTTAAAGAGGCATTAATCGCCACGCGACTATGCTAGCCTGAGTATTTATTTGTATCAGTGCTAATGACGCAGACTTGCTCAGCTTGTAAGTTATGTACATTACACGTTCAAAGGTGCCCTTTACGATCCAGTTTTCAGTACAACTACTGGCATTAAAATAACACACCCAAAACTTTAAAAACTTACATTGTGCATTATTTACTGCCTGATTAGAAAACATCATCACATTTAATTGCAATAACCGGTTAACACTTCTGTCAACAATTGCAAAAAAGATGTATATTTTTTGACATAACATTAGTTTAAACACCAACCCAATATCTCTAACAGTTTTCGAGATCTTTGCTAGTTAGATATCTATTATTATTTACATTATTTTAATTACATATATTATATGAATACAAACAGTTGTGCATATTGGTTGTGCCTCGGGGAAGACAATAGTACACTTTTAATTCCCTTCGGCACAACCAGTTGTGCGGAGCATTTGTGCGCCGGGGAAGTAACGAACTGCTAGCCGGTTATTACAATGAAACATCATCATCGTTATCAAAAGTTATTTAATTTGGGTGTGTCTCCAATGCAATGAATCATGTTTGTTTGTCATGTTGTCATTCCATCTTGGTTATGATAGCTCTAAAGAACTAGATTACGAAAGATAACTAAGATGAATACTATTTTCACCCGTTTCAAGCCGCATCTTCCTAAATCCAAGATTAAACTACTTGAAACATTTGTTTTTGTCTTTTATTATCATATTTTGATGCACTTGTGCACGTGATAACTAATCTTTTCGGCGGATGTTTTGGCTGTCACTTGATAAGGATTTACATAACACCAATAATGTGTAATCGATCGGCAGATAAAACACGCGAACTGCCGACAAACAGCTAGTCAGTGGCACACGTCAGTAATAATATAGAAGGGACTAATCTAATGTAGGTTAATAAGATATTATTACCGTTTGAAAAATACCTACCTTTAAAAAAATTACCGACAGAGAATTTACATTTTTTCATTTAATTTTGTTTTGACAACATTATTGTTATATTTTTTTGCCTTTTTTACTCATTTAATTGTTTATTTATTAAAAAAAATTCTCATTAACTTGCAAATCTCATCAAGATGTAATGAAAATAGTAGGTACATACAGATATATCAATATATTTTTTTTAACTGGTCTGTGGATTTTATTCCAATGCATTTGTATTTTTTTCTGATGTGTTTTTTATATACTTATATATATTTTTTTGTTTTTTTTTATATATATATAATATTTGTACTATTAGAAGCTATTGATTGAAATTTACGTAAATGGATGTGCCTATATATTATGATACTATTATATCAGCAAATTTCCAGTAATCATCATACGATGTGCCATAAATTAAACAGATAAATGTATACGACCCTGAAGGCGCCTGGAGGTGCGAACTCGCATATTAGTAGCTTTACTCAAGTTGTCTCATGAAACAAGTAAACGAAACATCTTAGAGGTATTCAGGAGGCTTTTGTGGCACGCTCATTTTCATACCCTCTTACGTGGGAAGGTATTTAACAAATTACTCACGCTGAGCAAAGCTTACAACTAAACATGATTATTGCATTCATCCTCAAATGAAGAATGACATTTTTTTATAATTAAGTACAACAATACTCTTATAACATGAGAGTATTGTTGTAAATATCACAGAATTGTTATTTCGGAATAGAAATAATATAATCAAAGAAAATATAATTTATATACACTAAAGCAAAGAAACTTTATATACAATAATAATACATATGTACATACACGAGGGAAGAAAAACGAAATATTCTACTTCTACCTACAACAAAAAGCTGGCTCTTAGAAAATCTTTGGAAAATCCTGAAGTACACCAAACTTGGATTTCGACAAATAAATATTAGCCCTTGTCTTACATGAAAAATTACATGTTTTAAAATGGATACGGTGCGTGTATGATTGTCTAATGTAGTCTGATACGTATAGTGCTAGTTCAAAGACTACCTCTTATCAATCAAATTCCATGTATAATTTCAACATGATACATTCGCGTTCAGACGTGACTCTTCAAGAGAATGCGTTCCCGAAACTTTAGAGGCTAGCTCATCTCACCCTCGTCACTCCTAAACAATGTACCGGTATATACCGGTATTTACTGGAACAGGAATCTACCCGAGAAGTAGTGGGATGTGAATCTTATTAGTGATAATAGTTTGCTGTTTGTTGGCATTTGAATTGCAGCGCAGAGAAAAAGCGAGTGTGGCTCAGCGTTTTTGTGTCCGCTTTTCATCCAGACGCACCCTGGTTCGAATCCGGCCCTACAACAATGACTTGTATTTTCAAATTAACTGCAGATTTGTACTCGCTTAACGGTGAAGGAAAACATTGTGAGGAAACTGACATGTTTGAGGATCACAATATCCAAGGACTTGTGTCTTCCGTGGAAGGTCCTGGGCGCCCACCACGATATATCTGCCCAAGAGAACTCTCCTAACTAATTAATTCTGCTGGGGAGTCATGACCCTCAGTCGTGAGGAAATAAGACTCAAGAGGAAGAGGCTATTGCTACGCAACACTTCACCCTTGCTTGGTAGGTACTGACTAATATCACTTCTACAACGATTTTAAGTCCAACTAACGTCAAAAGTATCTACGTAGATGCCCGTTGTCTTGTTACTGAGTATTTTTACGTTGCATTGTATAGATTTAAAAAGTATCGCTGTAGTTCATGTGTGTAGCTGAGATATGCATGGGCATTAACAAAATTAATGAAAACAGTAGAAGTTAAGACAATTTATAATGAGTAAAAAGTAAAATTATATAGTTTGTAATCTTTCATAATCAGGGAAGTTATCACACAAATATACCTATAACTATGTAAGTATATAATTATGCACTTTCACTTAATCACTAGTTGTTTAAGTGTAATTGATAAAAATATATTAATCTGCAATGTAACAATAATCTCAGATATTTTGCAAGTAATGGTCCAACGATTATGATGATGGAATTTCCCGAATTTTCAATAAATACTTGGCGATAATTAGCATGATTTAACATACCTACTTGATACACATATTCATCTAATTAGAGCAATGACTTTGTTAATGTGTTTCTAGAATTATGATAAAAATAAAAGATACATTTGCGATAGGTGTATATACTAATACTAACTTGTAGTAGAAAGGATTTCGAGGTAAAATTCATCAACTTAGTTGCCCAGTTTTACAAACAACTGATTTTATGGAAATAACACACTTCTGACTTCACGTCAAGCAATTAAAATTACAACACAATTCATCATTATTGCTATTTATTGTAAGTGTAAGTAAAAATCAAAGTTCATAAACAATAGCCGCTTGCTGCACTCAACTCATGCGAGTTTTTTGGATTCGATGCCCTGTAGCTACAAAACGTACCACAAAAACGAGACTTTCAGAATCTTTGGTAACAAAAAGTACCACGGGCGGGAGCTGCTTCATTTGCTTCTCCTGCTCTTTCTAACGGTTCTAGAGCAAAAATATTATCGCTATCCTTATCTACTTGAAATCGTTCATTCAATTCAAGGTCAACCGACTCAATTTCTTACTTTATCTGTACCGAAAAAAAAATATTACGTTGGCGCGTCAATTTGCCGCGCCGCGATAAAAAATGTTGTTTCGTTTCGTGCTTATAAATAAATATTTTTGTACTATACCACACGTTTTTTATTTTTGTTAGATGCTAAATATATTTGGAAACATATTAGGAGCTTAATAAACATAGGTCATTTCGCAAATATTGTAATATTTGAATATTTCCTACCTATAGGTCTGATTGTCTGATTTTGGTTGTTTTTGTCGGTATGAACCGGACTAGGAACTAAAAGGGACAATGAAATTTAATAAATTTTACATCAAAAGAAGCGTTAATTCAACAGCATTTAAAATAATTATATAGATGGTGCACAAGTGGCCTGGTCGAGCCACAATTGCCGTTTTTGTGAACGGCGCGCGCGGGCCCTGTTTGTTCTGGGGCATCGAATCCAAAAAACTCGCACGAATCGAGTGTATCGAGCGGCTCGTTTTTAGTTGTACGTTTTGTAGCTACAGTGCTGCAAGCGGATAGAAAACCATAAAAAGCTATTGACATCTGCATTTACCCTGAATAGGGAACCAATTAACACATTTTCCTCATAGAATTCACTAGCGTCGACTCCTTGCGTTACCTGTATTAATCCTGGATAAAAAAATTAAATCCAGGGTCTATCTTACTTCCGTGGAACGCTGGTTGCTCATTGCAATGTTTTAGCCCAAGAAAAAGTTCCAAACGAAACATTTCTGAGAAGAATCTTAGGTAATAACAAATACCTATGACTTGAGAAAGACGTACCCATCAATATATAAAATTTTATAAAAATCGGTTATGCCGTTTGAGCGCACAGAAAGAACAAACAACACACTAACAAACAATAGCTTTTTTATATATAGTGTTATTCCATAATACACTTATTTATTAACCTCATTGTGTCATAATAATCGTCTGGGAAGATTCATGACGGCTGAAGCAGCCACTTGAATAATTTATTTGATACTCTGTGATTTATCACTCTAATTTGTGGACCGCAGTCGTTATTTTCTGTTAGCTTTTGAAGGATGCCTTTTGTTTTCCTTGTGTATGTGTATTTACACGCTGAATGAATGGATTTTTATCATGCTAAAAATATATTGTTTGTTTATATTGATGTATTTACTTTAATACATCCTTAGAATACGTCTACTTTGCTGCTATTACCACATTGTACCATTACAGCAGATCATTTTCACACTAATTACAAAATTAATTGCACTCGATCTAATCCTTATATTAATACCTAATGCATAGACTACTAAGTAACACATTTGATTCATACATATTTACATAAATATTCATTTGGACAGATACACAGAAAACTAACTTTATATCAGTCGTATAGTCTATGGTCGTAACTATCATCTTAAAATAAGGGCTTTGAATTCCTCCATTCTCACTTAACTATATTGTGCAGTCAAGTGCTTTCGTAACACTAAAACGCAAATCGTGCTACCATCCAACGCAGAATAAATATTAAGAGCCTACCAATACATTCGATAACAATCAACACCAACTGCTCACGAGCTATCAGAACCAGATCCCAGCTGCGTCTTCTAATTCCAATCTAGCAGCTCACTGCACTCATATTACTTACTAGTATGATGGTGCAAATAACTATTTCACTACGTCGTTACGGCTTTGTGTTAGCCGTCCTGGGCTTGGAGCTCGTACTCTCGGGCTATAGTATTGGTTTGAGTTTAGGTTAATACTATAGCAATTGACCTATCTAGGCTAGGTATAACATAATGTAGGTTAGGTACGCAGATTTCAGATCAGAACCTGAAAAACCATAGGTCTAAAAATCACTTTCACGAATTTTCAAAAGTCGTAGAACAAATAGTTGTTGCTTTTGACATACAAAGGCTGCTTTTAAAAGATTATTCATTCTGTCTCTGAATAAAACTAATAATTCTTTAAACTAACTATGCTGTAAAAATTTACTGTAAAAAGCGTAGTAAAATACAAACTCTTCTGCAGATACTATTATCGACAGCAAAACATCAATTTCCTATATCTTATTATAATTTAATAAAATATATTAGATATAACGTTGCTTAGTTTTTGCACCAATCTATGGAAGCTATATATTTTGTAAATGCGTGGTGATATATTTATCTGTATCGAAGCTATTTTGACATGTCTAGTGTCAACCTGTTTTAGTAATACATTTTGTAGTGGAAAAATGACAATCTTACTCAATTTTTATCATGTGATTAAATAAGATAAATCTATTAAATTAATAAATAAAATCATTAAAATAATTATTCCGAACACAGTTCATATCAATATACACGTATGAATATTTAAATACTAATTGCTGATACGACATTATCATACATCCTTTAGGGAAATAACAATTTTTATTTAGTTTTATATTGAAAACTAGTGGACGCCCGCGGTTTCCCTTGCATTATTTTGGGATAATAAATTGCTATGACACTTGTAAGGCCTAATATTACTGACATACCAAAAATCATGATGACCCGTTCAGCTGTTTTGCGTTATGAGCGTTTATATAAACAGACAAACAAATTAATAGACAAGCAGAAAAACCGATAAACAGACAAAAAAGCTAAAATCTGCTTAAACGTGTTCTGTTATGGATTTATATAATATTATAATATTTTCTGTGTTCAGAATTTTGACCCTCTTCAGACCTCTATATTGATGATAATTTTTTATTCAAAACATTGTTTCTTCTACCTACCACAATGCCACCTAATAATCTACTTATTATAATCATACATAACTGATGTGTTTGTGTGATTAATGTCAAATAAGAGGGTACCAATACGGAACTTCATTAAAAAAATCTTAAACACGTCTACAATAACCGGTATAAATTAATAAGGCTTCCTCCATATCTAATAGCTATATAAAGTGCTGTCCGAATGGCATAATACAATCTACAGGTAATTCCAGCTGTGGCTGTACACTGGCTATCGTCCGCTATCTGCTTGTGATTCAGATCTGACCGCACGTGTACCATTCATACTTATGCAGTGGCTCAATAACAAAATGATATCGTTCAAATGCTAGCGCAAGCAACACTGGCTGGAAAATGGTTTAAGCGATCTGACTCTACTTGGTCTGATTGTTTAGATGTTTGGCTTTGATTGTGTAAATTTTATACCATTTAGGAAGTTTATTTTTTCAAAATTTATTGAGCTACTAACTAATCTACAAAAGAAAAATATAAGTATAAGTATTATATCCGTTATCTAGTACCCACGAGAAAAGCGTTTGCTTAGTGTGGGGCTAGATGGCGCTGTGTGCAATGTCCCGGAATATTTATTTATTTATTTTATTTATTAATAGGCAGAGCGAATAATAAGTACTCGTATTTCTGGAGTTTAATTACAACGAAAGATATTTTACGACTCATATATTCAATGTGATTAATAAGTCCTAAAAAAGAGAAAAATTGGGTTATACAAAATAAAATTGGTATAGAATGTTACAACACCAATGTAAGGAATAAAACATGAGATCCACGTGAAATGTTCCGATCCAAACAACATCAAAAGCCACTCGCAATGAAATCATTTTGTCCGATATACTAACACATAACAATGAGTGAAGTACCAATGACATCACCTTAAAATGGCGCCACATTACAATAGAAATCCAACACATATTATCAATTTAATCTATTTATAATTTTTTCTGGGCCTTTCATTGGAGTTTTCACTTTTTAAATAATAACTGTTCGGAAAATGCTGCGTTGGTATGTTTTGTCTTACCTTTTAAGAGATGTTTAAAGTATAAATTCTAAGAAAATTGAACTACTAAGTTTAAAAAGATAATAAAAATATGTTTTATAATTTTTTTAAATAGATATCTATTCAAAAATTTTATAAAACAAAAGTTATAAAATATGACGGCATCGCATCTACAATTTTAGGCCATAGCTATTGGTATTGCTAACCGTTAGGCAAACGTAAACAAATCTAAAGTTAAAAGAAATATCTTCAAACTAATATGCCATGAGTGAGGCGGCTATCGACTGAGATTCATGGAGGGAGTTAAGGGAGACCTATGCCCAGGCGTGGGACAGCATAGGTTGATAAAAAATGCTATGAATGCGTAACTGAACTTAAAATATATTTTTTTTAAATAAAATGTTATTTTCTATCTCGTTACAATATAGTTGACTGCTTGGTTTAATAAAAATTAAAAATAGGTGTATCTTTTTTATTTGATCTCTGGTAACGAGCCATGATAGGGGCCTGAGAGCCACTTGAAAGTGCTTATGTGTATAATTGCTGAAATCCCAGCGAATTTATTGAATGAATGGAGTGCTTGGTAATAATAGAGCGTGGGAATGTTAGATAATGTGCTATGGGAGTTTTCATTTCTATTACTGTCTCTAGAGATTTTATGGCATGTAATAAAACCACTGCAAAACTCTTGCTAATAAGGTTTAAGTCGACGTTTAAATGCTTTTACAGAGATCAAAGATTGTAATTACAGATAGTTTAAGATGGTCATATGTTCCATAGTGTTTGTTAGATTTAGATTTCAAAATAACGATTATGTAGGCCTTCTTTCATAAACGATCCTGTAGATAGTGATTTTTTCCAGACAAGTAATCGAAGAAAATCCTATTTTGGTGATTCATATAAAATAAAATATGATAATTAAAGTGATATATCTCAACGCCCCTCTTTTTATGAGAGGTAGATATTTATTAAAATACGAGTAAGTGTTCTCAACATTCTTGCCAAAGCAAGGCAATGTAAAAGCTCATTGGATTTCTAAAGATGATTTATTGAGTAAAGACACGCTCGGTGCCAAGTGTTATTGGCAAGCGTTTTACATCGCAAATATTTGTGCATTATCGCACTAGAAATAATACAGTGAATATTCCAAGTTGTTATATAAATTATTGATGAATTTGTTTATTATTTGTATTAAATTGTTTTAATTTTAGTGTCCACTTAAAACACACAAAAAAGTAGGTAGGTATATATGAAGGAAGCGAGAGTGAATCGGTTCTTATCGGGTAAGCACGCTCCATCTTAGGCCATAGCCTTTCTTGCTATCAGGTAAACTATGGTCAAGTGAAAACCCGTTAAAGTTAAAAAAAAAGTATAATTAACAAAAAAACCTTGGTTTTAATAAAATAACTAATTTATGATGATATGGTTTCGTGATCAAAAAACGATGTCAAAATAACGACAGCTATCGCCAGCAATGAACTAATGTTACATCAATTAATACAACAGCTTCTCTTCAAAGATTTAACTTACTACACGCTATAAAATCATAATCAGTGTTCCGCAAGCAGCTGCAATTTATCAAAAGAAGTCCATGGCATACTGCAATTAAGGAAGGAAACAGGAACCCTGCATTAGGTACTCTGAATACAAATGGATTTCCTAATTACTAATTCTACGTACTAATGTTTATGACCATGCCGGCTGTGACGTGTGGTTTTGCCTGTTGTATCACGTCATATAGAAAGTTTGAAATTTCATTCTCTTGGTATATGTATTGTATTTTATCGTGAATTATTATTTATATATAGATTACCACACTTAAGTATATCATAATTGTTATAAACGTATACAAAATTTCAATGATATACTTAAATATAAACCAATTCCTTTTGTTATTCCAACACTATTTGCTTAGTTATCGACTTAATTTCGAAACATGTTTAATATTTATATGTATACCTATATCTGAATCACATGTACATGTAAAACAGCTCATAGGTACATCCATTCTGAAACAATTTCTTTTGAAGGTTCTTTTTTATATTTATCCATAAAAATATGCTACAAATGACCAGTTACAAACTTACTCCTCCAAAACTTTAGCCCGCACTTAACATATGGTACTAAATGAGCGGAGCAATTTCGCCGTTTTACGAGTAAGTAACGAACTAGGAAATTAGTGTTTGAGAAGTAGGTAATAATATTTCAATTTCCTCACTATCACGATCTACACTTTGTCATATTCTGCTTCATGATTTTAGTAAATTAATATTTGGAGAGAGTAGTTTTTTATGGGTTTTAACAATAATAATTTAATGCCAATCTTAATAATATAAATTGCTAAAGATAGGCTTGGAAAAGACTGACAGAATATTCCTAAATAATCAATAAACAAATAGTTTGTTTGACTATTTACAATTTAAGAAACTTAACATTAGGTTATATATGTATTAACTAATTAATTATCTTTTTCCTCTTCTCCCAAAATTCTGTCAGGATCTAAAACTTTCCATCATTTTGGACAATTTAGTGGCTAGTCGTAAATACACAAAAACCAAAATATCACTAGATGGAAACAGTACAAGTATAAGTTTAAGTGTATTATAAGTGTAGATATTATATATATATATATATATATATATATATATATATATATATATATATATTATATATTACGGGATTTTTCCACTGCCAATGTTGCAGCTATGCTCGAACCGAGCGGCCTAGCACGTGACGATGGAAAAAGACCTGACGGTATGACTCTTGTGCCATGGAAGTTGGGTCGGCCCCTTGTGTGGGACGCAACTTGCGTCGACACATTGGCGCCGTCTCATCTGTCTATGACACGGTGTCGGGCTGGAGCGGCGGCTATTATTGCCGAGCATCACAAGAGACGCAAATATGCTAACCTCGGCCGAAGTTACATCTTTGAGCCTTTTGGAGTCGAGACTTTGGGGCCGTGGGGTCCGGGAGCCCATACTATTTTCCAAAACCTCTCGGAGCGCTTGGTTGACGCGACGCGTGACCAAAATGCTGGCCTTTTTCTGGCTCAACGTATCAGCATTGCCATCCAGCGTGGTAATGCGGCCAGCATGCTGGGTACGCTGCCCTCTGGTAGTGGGCTGGAGCACTTAGATTATTTTTAGGCTTTTCTAAAGATTTTCTAAGTGCCCCTTTTTGTAGTAGTTAGAAGTAGTATGTTTAGTTTTCCTTCACTTGTTTTTATATTTTATTTTTGTAAATAAATACTTTATTAGTGTAGATAGATAGATATGGATATGGATTATAAAGGACGTGGTGTACAACAGAAATAGATGCGATAGGATGAGTAATATACACAAACATAATTATAATGTACATAAACATAAAGACATACATCCTAATACATATAACACACTTTAGTCTGAACAACTTATTAACCAGTATACCTACACACACAATAATGATAATCTTATCAGTATGAATGAACCACTCCACTACTGAGTATTCATAACAAGTTAAATTAGGGACAAGGTCATTGTCCAAGTTGCAGTTAGAAATGTATGTCGTCACATAACATCCCATAAACCCATAGCATGGAATATTTAATAGCAAGCCCGTGGGCCAGATACATCACATCATCATATTTGATGAATGAGCTTAGACCGGATTAGATTGAGAAACTAATTAGAAGATTTATAGCGGTAGCCAAAGATGGTAGAGGCGTACAACGTCTGCACAGGATCGGTACTTGCAACGAAAAGGTTTATGCTCAGCAGTGGAATGAAATAGATGGTCGATGTTGGTAATCAGAAGAGGAAAGGGTTCAGACTATAGTTCAAGTATTTATATGAAACATGGTTTTTAAGGTTTTGAGAGAAATATCTATCAATAAAGAAAGATTTTAAACACAAAAGAACATATTATCATAAATATTTATTCACAGCTTGAAGATGGAAGTTGGAGGGTTCGTAAAAACCAAGAGATCGAAGACCTGATGGATGAACCGAACTTCATAGGAGAGTTCAAGGCTCAGAGACTTCGCTGGATGGGCCATCTAGAAAGAATGGGGGAAGGTCGTCACGCCAAAAAAGCGTAATTCCGAATCCCAAGTGGTCGACGCCCTGTCGGTCGACCGAAGTTGGAGAGACGCCATGGAAGCTGACTTGCAGGAACTTGAAGTTGCAGACTGGCAAGTGGCAGCCCAAGACCGGTATTCACAGCTTATGTAGAGAGACTTATAGTTTTCAATACAGAGAGGTTGGAAAGTAAGCGATGAATACGAAATAAGATTCATGAATCTGGATGATGCAATTTTTTTATTCATCAGGTGAACAGATTCACACATGTATTGATAAGGAATCGTGAATTATATTACTGACGATATTTTATAATATGATACACACTGTACATAGGTACATTGTAGTATTCATTTTATATCATTAATAAATATCTTTATCTTTATCTTTTATCTTTATCATAACACACACATATATACACTCAGCTAATGTAATGAGCTAATGTAGAGAGCGGAAGATATTCCGTAAGATTCTTGGACCTGCGCGAAGAGAGGATGGTAGCCTGAGGGTGCGGAAAAACGCTGTGATTGAAGAGCTAGTGGCTGAGCCCAATATTATAGGCGAGATATGTGCACAGAGACTTCGCTGGCTCGGCCATGTAGAGAGAATGGGGCAGGATCGGGCAGTAAGACGCGCGTACTTGGGGCGACCGTGTGGCAAGAGGCCGGTGGGGCGTCCTAAGTATCGCTGGAAGGATCAGGTGGAGGCGGACCTCCGCAAGCTGCTAGTGACCCAGTGGGAGGGTCTTGCTCAAGATCGCGGACAGTGGCGCCATTTAGTATCGGAGGCCAGGATCCAGTTGGGTCGCAGCGCCAGCTAAAGTAAGTAAGTAAGTAATGTAAAGAGAAATTATACAATACACATTATCAGATAATTTTGCTAACGTGTTCTAAAACGAAAATAAATCAGCAAAAGAGCTGGTTGCCGACAACATTCAAATTGAGCATTTTGTTTAGAATACGGTGCGTATAAATCACACCCTCGGTAGCATTACAAAGATTACCCTACATTATAGACGGTCCTTTCCGTTCAATTTCACAAATCGCATAGTAAGAGCGATCCTTCGGCGTATCGCTCTTCTAAGAATCTAGTTTTCTCGATGGCAAATCGAATTCTTTTGTAAAGGCTCCAAGAGTGAACGTTTCTAAACGCGTATTAACAACTCATTCGTAAATGTTTTTGAAGCACATTGGCGTTAACGTTTACTCGTAATTGAACAAGTTTCATGTTATTTCAGTGAAGGGAAATGTTTTCATGACTGAGGAAGTTTTGGAAGGAATTTTCCCCGTAACTGTAGACATATATGTTACAAGGAAAGTTTCACTTTCTAGTGCCTTCTTAGAACATAAATACCAAAAAATATAAAATTAAGATATCATTCCTATCATTAAAATAATAGAACTTATGTTTAGATGCCTTTGAATAACATTTCGTTTTCGAGTGGATACCTTAAATGTACTTTAAATGTACACCCCTACAGAGATCAATGTGATGAGGGAAATAGAATGAAGTTTCTAATTAGTAAACGGCCTCATTTATTAATAAGGTAAGATGACACAAGAAATATTTAGAATTTAGAATTCTTAGAATTTATTTATTTCTTACCTTAAAGATAACTTAACTAACAGAGTTTTAATTTTTTTATTACAATTGACCTTAATGTAGAGTTACCAGTGGCTACTGCACTAGGTACCCCTGTATCGCAGCAGCCACAGGTGCTTTTAAACGGTATGGTTTTAATATGCAGCTACGGTTTTGGTTCATAATAGTTGAATAATTTTACAAAAATTGATTTAAACTAAAAACAACGGACGACGTGTGTGTTTGTGTGTGTGTGTGTTAACTCTAATGTTGTTAGTTTGTAAAATTTATCAAAGCAAAGATTTGATCGAAATACTTACAAGGTACCTTCCTCGATATTTTGTAAAGTTGCTACGTTAGGTTGGTTAGTAGATTTGCAGTTGATAACAAAGGTTTTATTAGTAATCTTTGTAACAAGTGATTACCGGTCATTTTTTAAATCTAAATGGAATATATAAGTATGTTATCACCAGAGAATCAGCTGCTTAATGGTATGACATTTCAAATTTGTTTCATAGGAGATAAAAAATCTGCTATCATATGCTGATTTACAAAAAAAAAGCGATTACGAGTCTAAATAATTAAAACAAGAACTAAATGAAAACAAATAATAAAGAACCAGTCGTTTTGTCGCCCATGTGTATACTTACGTTTAAAAATTAGTTTTGAACAATGTCTTTTCCTTTTTAACCGAGCCTTCATAAAAAAGGTTTGTTGGTTTAATCTTTCAATTATTGTTTATACTATTAAAAATATCAAACAACACACAAAACCAAAGGTCTTAAGTAGATATTTTTCCTACTACATAAATATATCGTTTCAAGGAAAAAAATATGTTTGGACTTATCTGCAATAATTCAACTGAACTATATTAAAATTTTTCGATAACTACGTATGAAATTGCATAAAAAAGTTCAATGTATGTCCACGTTTTTGTATTTTTAATAACGTAAAACATAAGAACACAAAAACGAATAAATAACATAGAAATGAAGTTTCCCAATATTAGGTATATCTTCAAAGCGAGAGTAAACCTGTTTTTATTGGGTGAGCACGATCCATCTTAGACCATAGTTATTGCTTACCATCAGGCAAACTATGGTCAAATGCAGACCTGGTTTAGTTAAAAAAAAACTCAGAATCAATTATTTACCTAAAGCTACCAAAAACTACAACAGAGTTTTAATGTACGTATATACCTACCTATCAAATACATTGATCTATATTCTCTGAATAGTATTCTCTCACTAAACAGGATTCGTGACCAAACCAGTACTATACAAGTGCATAACATGTAGTAAGATATACTATGTATAGTATAAGCACATGCTTCAAGCCTGATATACTAGGTAGGTACAAGAACCTTGGCGGATGCAACCAAACCACTTTCTTAGTTCACTGAATCACATTGACCACAAAGTTCATCGTGTTTCTTCACTATAGGTAGCTTCTATATTATAAAAAAACACATGGAATGAGTATTAATAATCGTTTAATAACTTAATAGTATCAATGTTTTTGTTGACGCTTAACTATTTTTTCCTGTACAAAGCGAAGTTTTCAGACATAAATTCCGAAAATTTAAAATACTTTTATCACATGTTTAACAATAGCTTAATCAAGATACCTAACGTTATCTTTCACAGTATAATAACCCTCTTATCTAGATTCCAGCTGAGCTACCCCGCTCACTATGTGTAAATGAACAAAAATATTGACACAAATAAAGTAACAAATTTCTAAAATATTTTCAAAATAAATTTAAAGTTAACTTAATCGCATCACAATAGCTATATCTGCAACCATATACATTTAATTTTATAACAATGCTATATTTAATTATGTAAATTCGTAATAAAGTTTCCTGTTAAACATTTTTTTTGTCGCCTTGCAGGAAAATAAGTTTATAAAATGTAGTAGCCACAAGTGAGCCCACGAGGGGTCCCACCCAGTATACCCACTGTGCGGTCCACATGCCACTCCATACAGCCGGTCCCAGCGACCTGGCCGGGTTCATACTGGCGCCTGTCAGCGGACCACCAGCCAGCGACAACCCGACTATAGCCAAACCAAACTTCACTGGAACCGACTCCTGCTTCTCTTTATTTACAGGGTCCCACAAAGCACAGCAAAGGAAACATAGCGTAGCGGTCAACACAATCTCTATTCCCATAGCCTGGAACGAGTTGAGCCCTAAATGAGGCAACGTCACGCAAACACCGCTGGCCGCCACATCCGTGTGCGCTAGCCCGATCAGTATACCGTAGCCGATGGTCGCTCCCAAGACTTGCGCGATGACGTACAATATTGCGAGAGGTACTGAGGTCAGCCCCCATATGACCGCCGCGAGGGTCACGGCCGGGTTCATGTGAGCCCCGGACAAGTGACCGAAAATTTGTACATTGAATGCAACTGTTAAACCGAACCCGAGTGGGCCGTAAATAGGGGACTGTTGGAGCAATCCTTCGATCGGTATGAGTCCCATACAACCAAACATCAAGAGCATGGTCGTAGATACCAGTTCAGCCAAAATCGGCCTCCAATGTGCTGAGCACCATGCTGGCATCGATGGTGATGTGGGCTTCTCTACAGGGGCCTTAGTTTCGACGATGTCGACCACCGTAGGGCTCGTACTGACCGCTGCCATTATATTGCGAGGATCGGAAGTAGGTCAATATCGGTAGTCCACTCGACTGGTCGCCGTGATCGATTCACTTCCACATCAAAATGTTACGGTCATTGTCTTTAACTGTTTGTTTTTACGCACGCCCGATAAAGTAAATGCACTATGTTCGTACGAATCGATTGTATATTGGACACGACCGGCCGCCGGCACGCTTGAGGTAAAAATATTGTTATAACCAGCTGGCCATGTGTTCATGCACTGGCGGCGAGTGCGGTGGAGTGTCACATCTACTGACACATTGCGTACTAATGTGGCTACACCGCGCAAACACCGGGCGCTATCTCCCTATCTACTATCTAATCATATAATAATAGGCATAATTATTTAAAAACGCGTTTGTTTTTACAACTCTCTGTCATGGAGTGGATTTCCAACATTCATGGTTTGCTGCAGTTATTTGATCTGAACAATACGATAATATAAGTAAATAACTTAATCTTCACACTTATGAAATATATAAATTGTCGTCGACCGTTGCAAAACATAAATAAAAATAGCGAATAAATGTCCAAAAGACGAATAACATAATACAACTATGTTTGCAGATAGAGGAAGATAAATGACATTTCATACTTATCAAAACGTTATCTACTATGTAAACAACGTACGTTAAGTGTAGAGCAATTTTTTTTCTTACTAATACATTGATTTATTTATATTTGAATGTTAGTTAAATTCAGGAACATAAATTAAATATATGAATGTGTGGATTGTGTTATTGATGCAGGTCGTATAATACATATTTACGTACTGAGTACAATTTAGTAGTGCGGTCTATTAACTCTGTCAGAGGCCATTGGATGGCTTAAAATCTCTCGACACCAGAGTTGACGTAAACTATAACGTTGCTTACCATCAGGCAAGTTGTAATCAAGCGTAAGCCAATATCATGTAAAAAAAAAGTTTGCCATATACATACGAAGTTTTACTAAAAGAAACTTATTAATCAAAATCCTAAGCTAAATAGGTCAAGAAGAACCCAATTAGTCAGTTTACCCTGTTTTATCCGAGGCAGAACAGCCATTTATCGTGTCTTAGAAAACTAGGCGATATGGTCGGGAAAAACGCGCCTCTGATCCGGGGCTATTTACTATAATCCGGGCAAAGTGTCTGCTTGATTAATTGCCCGCTTCTACATCGACTTTATGTACTGCGATCTACAGTTACACATGTTTTCATGTAATTTCTTATGTTAATTATCATTTTACTCCTTAATTAATATATAGCTTCAAACATTTATTCAAAACATTTTACAAAACTTATGGAAAAATAACGAATTTTAAAGTAACTAAAGAATTCAAATCTTTTATAAACCTATGAAAACACCTATCACATGTTTAAAACCCATGTCCGTAGGCAACGTGCTCAGCATGCTGGCAGCATTACCACGTTGGATGGCAATGCTTATTCTTTGCGCTAAGGCAAAAAATATAAATTTCCTTTTTTTAATACTTTAAGAATAACGCAAAGCAACTCAGATGTTTGTTCTAAAATATAAATAATTATAATAAAAAGAGAACAATATCATCAAAACAAACATTCTTGGGCTTATTAATGTAAGTACTCGTAGGTACAAAAACAAATTAATTAATAATCTCTAAGTAAGCAGATACAACTAATTCATATCGTGAATGTTGGTTAATGACATTGATGACTTTACCGATATGAAAATAGCTAAACAACAATAGTCGTAAGTAGCATGTTTATAGTATTTACTGTCTCTATTGGACACCCGCAGCTTCGCTCGCGTTATTCTGAAATAAAAAGTAGCATAATGACACTTCAACGACCTCATACTACTTACATACCAAAAATCATGATGATCCGTTCAGCCGCTATGAGCGTTTCAATAAACAGACAAAAATTCAAAAAAATCACTGAAACGTGTTCTATTATGGATTTAAAGTATACCCCAACAACGTTTTTTCTAATATCTTCTATGTTCAGGTTTTTTACCCTCTTCAGCTTTATTATATTATTATGTATAGATGCAAATATGTATGTACGTCTAACAAATTAAATTTAGATAGTGATATTGTATAAGCACAAATATAATTTTTGGCATTTTATGGAATAACACAGGTAGTGGATAGTTCAAAAAATTATTAGATGAAGATTCATTATTTTTTTTATTGGTGCCAGATAAACAGCAATAAATATTGTTAAATTCTTAATAACTACATAAGTACCTTAATATCTGCCATTAAGTTTTGAAAAATAACAGATTTTTACCAACAACGTTACATATGCTAAAAATAGTATATTTATACATATTTATGAAGGGAAAACAATTGATAACACGAAATAGATTTAGATAAAATGACACTATTACAGCTACTGTTCCCAATCTTTTTATCTTGGGCTTATTTACTTACTGAAACATATTATTTTCTTTATGTACCATTAATGGTGTCTTGTTAGTCTTCAACTTTTATTATCGAATTCTCAACACCTCATTAAATACTTTCGAGATTATTTTTGTTAAAGAAACAAAGTTGAAGATCCTGCTATTGAAATAATATTGGAGTCATCTTCAACAATAATGCAAGCAATTGAACAATAAGTGCTTTTTCTATCACTAAATAGGCTTATGTTTCACTACAGTCTGCTTTGTGTAAAGCACCTTTGCATAACTGTATTTTAATAAAATAAAGTTAAAATAGTAAGTAAAGCAACATAATTTTAAATCTAATATTTGCTATCTTTGTTACTGTTGCTGTAGTATGTGGTAGCTAGAGGTTTTGGTTAAAGAGGTTCTTTTATTAATGGTACATAGTGCTGACAGTCAGTACCGTGTGTGTTTACATCTATCTATACCTTAATTTATATGTGAATATTAAATATTTTAAAATTATTATCTTCAAAATAATAAATGGCACAAACTTTATGTAATTCAATTAATAATTATAATTGAAACAAAAAAATATCACCTTATAAATTACGGATGGCTAGAGTAACTTTAATTAGAAGCAATAATATCTTATCCTGGATAACAATTGCTCTCTACTGTCCATTACTAAAAACAGACGTTAAACCATGCCAGCCTTCGGAAAACTTAAAGACTTAACACCAGAGATCGAAATACTAAATACTAGTAAAAAACCCACAAAACGTAAAACAAAGGTACCATGATTATCCATACATACTTAATTACATTTTCAACGTTCTAAACAAATATCTTTCCACATAAATAGCGGTCGGCACAACTAAGTTCTCAATAAATAAATCACAGTTAGTAAAGGACCTATCAGAAAGTTAGTATAAGAGTGGAATAACAACATCAACTACATCGTTATGAAGCCCCCAAGGAAGACCCTACATAACATACTTGTAACACAACACAACATGTTAGGTTTGAAACTTCTTTATCAACTCAACACATTGGGTAAAATACTTAATTTGAAATTGAATGGCTTTTTATGAACATATGAAATGTTACTTATTATTGTGCACTTGTTTGTTTATAATATAAATATTAAAGAGAGAGGTACATTTTCTTTAAAATTTCGTTTAAGTATTATGTTACTGCAAAAGTCTACATATGTCACCTCCAGAACAATACACAACCACCATACTTTAATAATGACAACTATGTAATCACGACGATCCGACGCACTTGTGGCAAAAAAGCGTAACAAGAAGACCCACAAACACATATTTAGTTTTTATAAGATATAATATATAGAGTTTCTTTTATGTTTCTTAACTTCTAGCACTCCTCTTTTCCGCTTAGTGTTAAAAATGAAGAGGCTAAACAAAGGCGGACGAAGTTGGCGACATTCTGACCACGTCCGCCGAATCCGCGCGCCGATTTAAGTGGCGTATATCCTGGTTGATGAAGCTACTACACAGTGGAATTATACAGTAAGATGGGTAAGAATAAAATACTTTTATTGAGACGAGAAACTCAACAGAAAACTACAAAACAAAATGCCGGCCAGCTGTCGCACCAGAACACATTTTTTTTCCAAAGTTTTCACGTGCAATCGATATCCGCAAAATTAAGGCCGAATCTTATAAAACCACATAAAAAGAAAAAAAATAAGATGCGATGCATAAGTTCACACAAGTCTGCATGACGCTGGATGCAAATATCCAGCGCTAGTCTTCTATTGGGACTGGTACGAGTCGTCAATTGGCGTAATTATCTGAATCTGAAATACCTTAGCACAATATATTGATACCATACTTAAGTTATTTAATTTAAACATGTCATACTATTTGAATATACACTGTGGTTTTAGAAGGGCCTTCCTCAAAATCATATTACAAGGCTTATCCCTTGTTTACTGCTTAAATAACTAATAGTGGTTAGACGCTGGTGTTGTAATTTAAACAGGGGCCCGGCCGACAACGAAACGAAGTTTAAAAGGGCCTGGACGATGTCAATACCCATTGAAACCGAGAAACTATTTTATACGATAATCAGTTTGCTGAATAAAATCTAAGCAAAATAACTTAAAGTAACTACAGTCTTTAGTCGTTTACTGATAGCGGCAAAGTAACTAGAAAATAGACAAGTCAATTACTCAATAGCAGTAGTAAAGTTACCGTTGTGATAATAATAGTTAATAGGTAACAAAAAAATACATTAAATTGAATAATAAAACTAGATAATACACATTGAATTTTTTTAAAGCTAAATGTAATAAATTCAATTTGACGTGATGTTGTAATTTGTGTAGCACATTCTATGATATAAATACCTATATATGCATTGTACATACCTATGTGTATGTTGCAACTTTACAGTATCCATAAAGATTATTTATCTTTATCTGTAAAAAATACGTATTAAGTTATACTAAGAATTTTCCTATCACAATTTCGGATAAGATAATCTATAGGCATGTCAAAATAAATATTAAAAATCATGCTGTATACATGCACAGCTGTTATTATGGGTGGTGAAAGAGAAATAAAAAATCTGGAAACTGTTAAATCAACCAAAACATTCGATTCTAAAGTTATCAAACTACTGATGAAATAAAAGAATGATATTAATTTAATTCGCAGCATTCACTAACAAAGAAGAAAAGTGGGCAAATAAAACTTTTAAATGCCCACTATTTTATTTACTTGAAGCGGCGCAATAACACTGAGTGCTGCATAAGTTTGTTTACTTTATACTCGCGAGCAACTCTCGTAAGAAAAATTGCTCGTGACTGTTGTTAATTGAAAGGAGCAACTTGCTCAGCTAAATTAGCGCGGTGTGTTCCTCCAACGCGCGCTTTGTTCTCTTGTTTATTAACCTAATCCGACCCCGCCCCTGATTCTGACCTCATTAATCGCGGTCTCCAATACACCACCTGCGCACAATACTCGTAGGTACACATATTTTTATGAAACGTTCCTCCAGCTGCGAGCTGTTCGAGCCCTCGCATTAACCCAACACAATACCTACCTACCTACGAGCATTGTTAGATAAGGAAATTTCCCATTTGTCTCTCGCTTCTTACAATAAAATTCAGTAAGTGCGATGGCACCATATTGTCGGGCGCGCCGCTCGCGACCCAAAACTAGAATAGCGATATTTTTCTCAACTTCACCGAGATGAAACTTTTCGACTTTTTCAAACTATTTTCGTAAGAGATAAAATTTTAAAGCAAACTAGCTAGGAGAGGGAAAATTTAAAATCTATTTTACGGCAGAAAATGTTTTATTGGCAGGCTGAGCACTCAGGATCGAGATCGCATCGGCATATTTTAATCGGCATGTGTCCGTCGAGGCTCTTGCTGAAATCCCACAGAACTGACACGGTCCCGTCCACGGAAGCACTATCTGATTTATTTTCTAGTAAAGCTGCTTGGCAATACACGGTGTCAGCCACAATTAAGGCGTCGACGACAGTCTCATTATCAGCCACGCTCACTTTACATTTCCACGGAGTGAACACCATGTATATATGTATTTGGGTTATTTTCACAACGAAGGCGTACTTTTCCCCGCTTTTGAACGTCCGAACATTTGGTTCGACAACCGACTCGACTCGAGGACACACCCCTGGGCCGGATAAAATGGCGGGCACATTGTCCGGGTAAATGATGTTATCATGCCCGCAGTCCTGTTTAGTGCACTTGCTCTTTATAACGCACCACACGCAGGAGCTCTTCTCTATACAAGAGGAACACGAAGTCAAGCTCGTACATTCATTATCCAGATTATTTCCCGACGCAGGAAAAACAGCTCCAATGACTACAACCAGCAATACTTCGTTCAGGATCATCTTAGTTATATAGGACGGTAACACGACCTGGAAAACAAAAGACGTTTTTTTCTGAATGTAAATATTATATCCAGGTTATGAAGTATTCAATAACATTATCATAAGACATCTTACCTTATGCTTGTTTGAACACGCAATGCTGATATTACAGTAAACGAACCGATTTCATTATAAATAGTGGAGTATGTACTTTTCCATTTATAGCCTATAGTAGAGATAGTAGGGGTCAAATGAACTGCAAAAGATAATTTATCAATTTATTTTTGGTATCGATTATGTTTTACTATTCAAAGAAAGTTTATTTTAGAGACATCTCAGCAATAAATTGTCTATTTAATTTGACAGTTGATATTTAGTAGGAACGCTGTCAAATAGGCCTTTTGTATGTATGTACATATGAAATCATGAACCTAACAACTACGTTTACTACGATTTATTGACACGTGAACAATTATCATAACATGTGTAATATGCACGTGCTACCGTACAGTCTAACTTGACCTCAGTGGATACAAGATTAGCTCTTTTGCACTTATCAGTTTCTAAACAAATTGGCAAAGTGGCGTGACGAACTTTCTAAGAGTAGCTATACATGTCTATGACTAATGACATTCTACTGACCTACTCCTCATGAAGCTGTGTTCTTAATTAAAGGGGGTTATACACAGTAATACCACAGTCTAAAAAACCATTTCTATAGTGTGGTAATACGAAGTAAACCGTTAGAATACAAAATTTAAGTAAGGTATAATAATTTATTTCCTAGGAGAATGGAGACAGAATTTAGAGAACAGAAACGAAGGTGTGTACATTGGTTTCAATATCGTCCTATGAAATATGTCAGAGAAATCTTTAAGTGACTCCGCTATAGATGATGTTTTGTAAACGTTATTTTTATTGGATGGAGCAAAATTGTACGAAATAGAAGTAAATTCACTAGCCAACGTGTTTATTAAACTATAAATACGAATCGTAATTCAAACAAAATCATATTTGTTAGATTAAATAATATTTATTTACAATAATAAAATATAAAAACAAGTGAAGGAAAACTAAACATACTACTTCTAACACTACTACTATTTGTTTGATATTCTTTATTTAAAAATCGGAAAACATTAAAACCTGCAAAATATTAAACGCGTTAGTCTTTTCTGAGGCGTAGCACTTTCGTAGACTCAAATATTCGTAGAACAAAATATAAACGTGGTAAAAAATTAAAGACCTGTGCAACGGTGGCTGGATGATATTAGAAAGTTAGAAGGAAACATCTGGGCAAGAACAGCGCAAGACAGGGAGTATTGGCGTAAGAGGGGCCTATACCCAGCAGTGGGTGCCATTAGGCTGATGATGATTGTAATGATGAAAAAAATAAAGTATTGTTTTATAGTTTTTATTGTTTTTGCTTAGTAAATTCAAGCAAGCTATTAACTAAAACAAAGTAACATATTTTAATCATCATTTTATATTATTTATGCCTCATATTGATACGAGTAAATTCAATTTCCACAAAAGTAGAAATTAAACTTTCTAATTCTTTCTTCAGCATTTCTTCTTCTTCTATCACCTTCTGCTGATCTGCACATTCTTCTTCTAACACACATTTGTGAGCAGCTTCGTCCCAGAGTTTGTCTTCATTACATTCACATCTCATGTAGTCACAGATGTAACCTGAAAATATTTTAATTAATTTTCATATTTTTTATCTTTTATTTCTCTGCATATTTTACACAAAACACACAGACATTTTGCCACTAGAACATGTGAAGTGACGCCTTGAGATAGGTTATTATCTGCAATATAGTGTAGATAGCTCTCAAACAAGTCTGCTGGAATTCAGGCTAGAACATATCTACTGTTAGGTTCTTGGCGACCTACAATTTAACGTGTCATCTGACCCACAAAATCGCCTAAAATGGAATGGCACTTTCTGGTCTGACTGCGTCGGCCATTGCTAAATATCGCTGATCGCATACGATTGCCGACGCTAGCTGAGGCTGAGCTACTGGCGCTTCCGATATTCCATACCCGTTTAAAGTTAGGGGAGATTTGTATGTCCATCCCACTTTCACACGAAATAAGTAGATTGTTTTCAGCAATAAGGCAATTTGTAGTACTATATTAATATCTATTTACCTAGTAATGCGGCCAGTAAGCTGGGCACGCTGCCCTCTGGTAGTGGGCTGGAGCACTTAGATTATCTTTAGGCTTTTCTAAAGATTATCTAAGTGCCCCTTTTTTGTAGTAGTAAGAGTAGTATGTTTAGTTTTTCTTCACTTGTATTCATATTTTATTATTGTAAATAAAGTTAATTTACCTAGACTTTTAGTGAGCGGCCGTCGGCAAGTCCTTTGAGATATCGTCTCGTTGTCACAACCAGAGAGATAGACGAATGTGTTCTCCGGACAACGTTCAATACCTGCAAAATAGTAACATTGTTTCAAAATTAGTTCTCAAAGCAATTCGATTCAAAACATTCAAGCTTCCATTTCTTTTAAAATTTTATATGAAAACCATTCAAGATCTAGTTTTAAAAACTAAATCATTCGATATAAAAATTTATCCATTCACCCACATCCTATCAATACTAAGCGACTATTCAATTGTCATAGTCGGTAAATTGTATAAATTGAATCAATTACGCCTAGGTGCATGTTGATAACTATATATGATTTTTTTATATATAACTTAGGCCTTACGTTATTATAGTTTTTAAAAATGTAGTGCAATAAAAGCTGAAATAAAATAACTCACAAGTGCCGTCCTCGTCTGCGTTAATACATTCTTCCTCGGCGGTACAAAAATACGCCATCGTACAGAGCACGGCCACAAACCAATTATTAAAATGCATTGTCAGACAATTCAATAGTTGTTTATTCCCCGCGTGAAAAGCAACAGAACGATAACCGTTTTCAGCGGCGAATTTAAATACTCTTTTTATTGCTTTATTTATACCCCGTAAAAGGTGAATAACGGAAGTTGTCACTAGTAATTGCTATTTTGACAATAAAGTCCGTGCCTAGTTTATGGGTTAGTGGAAAGGTTATAGGAGCCAAGCTAATGAAATCTATTTCAGACTATCAACATGTTATATTACTATTATTTTAAACATGTATAAAATATTTTAGCGTGATAGGGTCGCGTTTGACTACAGCCTGCCTGGTACTAAGCAACGCTACTGCTATAAGATACATATCGACTCTAGATTTGAAACCCCTGCGTATATACAATACATTTAGATTATCTTTAGGCTTTTCTAAAGATTTTCTAAGTGCCCTTTTTTTGTAGTAGTTAGTAGTAGTAGTATGTTTAGTTTTTTCCCTTGTTTTTATTATATAATGTAAATAAATAATGTTTCTCGTTTAAACATAACCAATATTATATTCTAGACTTATAGGTTCAGACTTATTTATGTTCTCGCTCGTGGTATTATTTATTTATATTATATTAACTTGTATTTGATGGTAGTGTAAAGATTCTTGGTATATTTTTTAGACGTTCCATCTAAAAGCCTTTGAAAAAAACATCTCTTAACATTTAATGCATAATTCCTTTCTTTTAATATACTTATTTTAAGACCTCGCTGTGGCATCAACGACGTTGAAATAACATTGATCTAGAATTTTATTTTTAAAAAAGGCCGAATTTTCATTCCTTTTCCAGCATAGCTATTCTAGTTTAGTTACAGCGCGCACGGAATACCCAAAACGCATTCAAAAGTCGCCGTGAAACAGGATTCCTATCCATGCAGCACATGCTATCATTCCACCTGTAACTGTACTATTGCCTACACTATCGATTTCAAATTGACTACAAATATAGTCTCTATTGTATAGTATTTAGGAAAATGCTATAGTCGGTGTCGGAAGATCACAGTACGATCCATACCCTAGATTTCAGATATAGACAATACAACCACAATAACCAAAATATGTTATCAATTTTTTTTACAAATAACCATCAATTGTCCATAATGACAGAAAAAGGTTGCAAAAAATATCAAGAAAAAATCAAGGATTTTTATCCTTCTCTAGAAAAATGCATTAGAACTGAATAAGTACTACAAGGTGGCGCTGGTGTCCCGGTAATAACCAACACTTTTTTGCCAGTCTGTTTTCAATTGTATTGCGTGATTTTCACTTATACCTACATGTATGTATTTGGTTTATTACGAGCTCTAATTTATTAACATAATGCTTATGCCTTTAAATTTTTTCCAATAATAAGCCGTTTATTGGTTTTTTTATCGTTGGTTTGAGCGAATCAACGCAATGCGCTGTGCAATGTGGCGTTGGAATGTAACGCAGGCTCCCGTGTGGAACACGCTAACAGCTACAACTACTGTAATGTTGCTTGAAATCAGGTGGGTTTTCATCTAGAAAACATCTATCCCTCTCTCACACACTTTGGGTCGTATTTTTATGACTGAGGATCGTAATACCCCAGCAAGAATTAATAAGTTAGGGGAGTTCTCTAGGGCAAATACATCGTGGTGGGTGCCCGTCACGGTCTTTCCATGGAAGAAAGCAAACATAACTTTAAAAAATAAGAAATCGGAATTAGCTACACAAACAGTCTATATATATAAAATTCAAAGGTGACTGACTGACATAGTGATCGGGCTGAAATTTGGCATGCAGGTAGATGTAATGACGTAGGCATCCGCTAAGAAAGGAATTTTGGAAATGCCACTTTTAAAGGGGTGAAATAGTAGATGAAAGTTTTACTTTTTTTATTGCGAGCAAAGCCGCGAGCACCCACTAGTTAAGTTATAAGTATATAATACTCATATTACAATATTTATTTTTATAGTACTAGATTAATAGCTCTAAATATAAATATATACGACATCAACGTGAATTAAGATAAGATAAGATATGTCTTTAATGCACACCAAAGAAATTACATAATAATAACAATAATAATTAACTGAATATATATGTGTTCATTCTTAAATAATTATCTACCTAGATGTAAGATGCTTAGCTCCATAAAAAACTTTGCTTGCTATAACGCCATATACGTACATATAATAAAATAGTATTATATTTTGAAATTTAAATGTCTGCATCTAATGGTAGTTCTAGAAACTTGGAGCAGCACAGACACAAGTGACCAATTATTATGCAATGCAGTGCAAAGATGGAGTCAGAAGCTTCACCACCTCGGGGCACCGAAACTAATAGCTCAGGGTATTCTGTCGGACAAATAACTTGGAAACTGTGACGCAGAGCTTGTGAGTGCAAACTTGAATAGTTCATTTTATTTTTGATAAGCATTCAGTTTTAAATTTGATGGGGTAAAGTCCTAACGATGATTTTTAAAAATGTACATACAGGAAAATTATGCAAAAATGGCAGCGCACAGATTAGGTAATACGTGTGTATGTAATATAAACAAAATCAAATACAACTTTCAACCAAATCAATACTTTTTTTAAATCGCGTGTACGATTATATTACCCATATTTGCCGACATGGGCTTTTTGCTTCAACTTGTTTAGTTTTAAATGCAATATTTTGGAACTTTTTACCATATACTTCTTCTGAGAAATTTACTCCTCAAATCGATTTCAGGACGATACTGCTATATTTTAGACTATAGTGAAGCTTACCATCAGACGCGCTTTGGGTGTCCCTGCATATGGTTTGCTTGTCTTATCAGTTTCTATCATCATCATCATAAATTTAAGGGCCGGGCCCTTGTCTTTGGAGTATGCGCCATCCTTCCCGGTCTTCTGCCAATTCCTTGACCTCCTTATACGACATGACACCCGCCTTTTCTTTTATTTGGTCCATGTATGATCTTCTCGGCCTTCCTCTTCCTCTTCGGGCTTCCAATTTTCCTTCCATGATGTTTTTCATAAATTCGTCATGTCGTATAAGGTGGCCAACCATCTTCCCTCTTCTGTTTTCAATAGTTGCCATTATTGTACGGTGTTCTTGGACCATGCTCAGCACTTCTTTATTGGTCTTTCTTTCTGTCCATTCTTAATTTCTATCATAAAAACAAAAAAAAAACAGCGCTAAAATTTTCACGGCTCATTCCAAGCACTCTACACATTCAGAATAGCAGCTGTACGCGTACCTAAAAGCCCAACAATACCGTAATGCCTCACCTGATGCACATTACCAACATTACGTTCCTACGTGTATTTACGTACCTCGCCTCGCACGACACACGCTGGCAAAACTTCGGACTATGTGAACATGGTCCGACCGGCTAGTTGGAAATTAAGCGTCGTTCTCAAATTGTAGGTACATACATCAGAGGACTATTTTCGATTTATCTGTTGTTTCCAGTAGTGGGTTGTTATTTTGATAACGTTTCCAGTAGATATTTGTTAGTTATTTTGATTTAAAAGTTCGTTATTGGTTTAGAAAAAGAAATGTACTTACATAAAATTAAAAGAATTCAAAAGATTTAAAAACAACGTGTAGGTACATATTATATTAATTAATTTATTTGTGTTAGGTATGTACAAACATGATTTAAAAAAGATTTCTTTCTTTTCAATTGTTTTATCATACAGATAGAATAACATTGATTGCTTTTGCCTATTGATTCCTGTTTCACGGTTATTTTGATGTACGATAAGCATTTATACAGTATATGACCTACCTTTACAATAAAAAGTAATATAATAAAAAAAACTATTCAAAATACATAGTTTTTCATAAACTTTTATTTGATCTGACAAACACAGACAATACAAGAAACCGTAAGCGAAATTCGTAAGAATAAGCCAATCATCCTAAAAATAACCGTCTCAAATCCGCGCAACTTTCTCAGTCAATAAGATTCCCATTTTGCGCGTGCGAAGTTGTAAGTGACTTGCTGCGAATCTTCGGTGACGCCTTCCAAAACCACACTTTCAGCGCCAACTTAGCTTATTATCGAACAAAGTAAACACGGGAAAACGGGGACGGAACTAGGTGTAGGCTTAGAAAAGTTGTGAGATATGTTGTTGAGCGTTTTTACCTTTTTAATAAAAAGTGTCCAAAAGGCAGGCGGTCTGCCTGATGGTAAGAAGTCGCCGTCGCCTATGGACACTTGCAACTCCAGAGGTGTTGCAGCGCTTTGGCAGCTTAGAGAGGTGTTTGAGAACACCTTTTTTTAATCTCCTAGTTATCTTTTGTTTTGTATTGTGATTAGTGTCTTATAATGTATCAATCAATCTATGTATTTATCTGACAACGGTATTCCAATACGTTTGGAATGGTTTAAAGATGTAAATATGTCGTTTTAGCCTTTTTTAGATATATATTATCAAAATACTACTTGTCTGTGTATATTCTAGATTATATTAGACAAATAAATAATTGATTTGATTGTTATTGATCGTGTTACTTATATACATATATGTCAATATTCTATAGTGTTATTAAATCACAAAGATATAAGTAAAGGATCGACATAATAACTCTTTACAATTATGATTAAGAACGATAATGAGTAAGTGACGACGATGATAAATTTATTTCTCGAACGAAATCTGAATATCTACCTCTGCCTGAATCCCTCCCCTCCACAGAGTAAACAACAGCGAGTGGCACCGGAAACAGCGCCATCTTGCCGCCGCAGTGTTTCCGCCATCCTAAACTACTTCCGGCGACAACCTCCCGCGAACGCTTTACCGATCCTAGCTACATTCCCAACATGTGCCACAATTTACTGTCAATAAGTGGCAACACAATGGATATGATGCAATTACTAAGCGTTTTAAGAGGACAAATAAAAGAAGATACCGACCAAAGCATTTGTAGATGGGGAGAAAATATAACACAAAAGATTTATGATAAAACTGACGACAAATTTACAGAATTAAGAGAACAGATTATAGACATTAAAAAAACACAAGAGACACAGGAAATGCGACTTGACAATTTCGACAGAATTATAAGACAAAGAAACCTAATCTTTTTCGGTATCCCCGAAGAGGAGAACATTTATTTTCAATTAGAGGACAATATTGTAAATTTGATTAAAAGCAAAATGAATGTGGACTTCGCAAAGAGTGACATAGAATTTGTTGGAAGAATGGGGAAGAAAAATGCGAAACCAAGACCAATTAGACTTACTTTAAAGACATACGGAAAGAAGATAGAAATATTGAAAAAGAAGCCCAAAGAAACTAATCAGTCTTGGTACGTGAAAGAAGATTACCCACCTAAAGTTCTTCAGAAGAGGAAAGAATTACAAGATGAAATCAATGAATTAAGAAACCAAGGAGTGAAAGCAGTAATCAAATACGATAAAATAGTAACAATACGCGATGACAAGCCTTCAGACAAAGAAAAAATTCACAAAAGGAAACAACCATCACGCACCCCAGAAGGAAAGAAAGGAGATTCATCGAAGGAGCATACTGATAAAGGAAAACAAGCTACCAAAATGATTAAGTCACATAATATCACAGCCTACATGCACAATTCGAGGAACCAACTAACTAAGCAAGCGCCCGAATCTAGCAAACACAATAATGAAATTCAAATATCATCAAAAAACTAAATATAAAAATTCCTCGAAGCCGGTTGGTCACCGTGGAGGAAAACGACCAAACTCCCCCCAGCAGCGAATTCAATAAAGAAACAGAGAATGAACTACATATTGCAAGCTTAAATGTGCGTACTTTACTTGCCGAAAGTAGACTTTCAGAACTAATACACGGCACCAACGATGTTAAGTGGGACATACTAGGCCTATGCGAAGTGAGACGGGACAAAGAGCTCATTGAAGAACACCATGATTTCATACTTTATCATAGTACGGCAACGAAAGGTTTGAGAGGCGTTGGCTTTTTAATAAAAAAACACTTAAAGAAATGTATTAATAAATTTCAGTCATTCTCAGACAGAGTTGCACTTATAGAAATAAAACTAGGGATGCAGAACATTTGGACCATCATAGAAGCATATGCACCAACAGAAAAACGTCAAAATAAAGAAGCATTAGAAGATTTTTATGACACGCTCGAAAAAGCTATTGAATCGTCAGAATCACCAAACTTGATTGTAATGGGAGATTTCAATGCTCAAGTAGGAATAATGCAGGCTGGCGAAGAATCCATCTTTGGGCGATTTTCTAGAGGAAAAAGGAGCAATCATGGTGCTAAACTAGTTCAATTTGCTCTAGAACATAATCTTAAAATTACAAATACCATGTATGCAAGGAAAAAAAACAGAACATGGACGTGGAAATCACCAAATGAAAAATTTTTCAATGAAATTGATTACATATTGACAAACAAGCCAAAGCAGGTCAAAAATTTTGATGTAATAAACCCAAACTTTTTCACAGACCACAGGGTAGTCCGCTGTAAACTAAACACTAAATTTAAGAGGAAGATAAACGTAAACCAACTACAAAAGATTCGCATAATTCCCAAGATACCAGACGAAGAAAAAGACCAACTAAAACTGAGATTTGAACGAAAACTTGATGATAAACGAGACGCACACAATCGATACACAACACTACGATACGAAGTCAATAGTGTAATAAAAGAAATAGGACTCTGCAAAACAAAACAACGAGAAGAACTAACTAAAGCCACTGCGCAACTAGTAGAAGAAAGAAAACAACTATACAGACAAAAACAGACAAAGGAAGTTAAAAGAAAAATAACAAGTATAAGTAAAGAAATAAATAGGAAAATCAAAAGAGACAAAGAACAGCGTAGACAAGAAATATTTCAAAAGTATATTAAACAGACAGGAGCAGTGAAAAAAGCGTTCAAAGAATTGAGTAACAAAAAAGAATGGACAGCGAACATCAAAACAAAACGCAAAACACTAACAGCACGAAGACCTTGCATAATACAAGAAGCCACGAGGTATTACGAAGAACTGTATGCTACAAACGAAACATTGGAATTAAACAATCACAAACTTGAAGAGACTGAAGAATGTAAGACTTTGCTGAACATACTCAAAAGCGAAATCGAACGAGCTGTAGTGACTCAGAAAGATGACAAAGCCCCGGGTGATGATCATATTACAAACGAAGCTTTGAAAGCGTTGATGGAACCCTTACTGACATCACTACAAGTAATATTTGATGACATTTTAGCAAATGGAACCACGCCAGACGAATGGAGCAAATCTACCACAATTCTACTCCACAAAAAGGGTGATAGAAGTGACTTAGGAAACTATAGACCGATCAGTCTGATGTCTAATATGTACAAAGTCTTTTCAAAAATCATACTCAATAGAATTTCGGCAACTTTAGATCAAAATCAACCACAGGAGCAGGCGGGCTTTCGCAAAGGGTACTCCACAATTGACCACATACAAGTAGTAAGTACCATCATAAATAAATACAGAGAATACCACAAAACCTTGTATGTCGGATTTATTGACTACGCAAAGGCGTTCGATTCCCTTGAGCATAGTTCGATCTGGATGGCGCTCAGACAAAACGGGATAGAAGAAGGGTACATACAAATTATAAAAAACATTTACGCTTCGAGTTCTGCAAAAATTCGGATGGAAAGGGATGGTGATGAATTTCCGATTAGAAAAGGGGTACGGCAAGGAGATCCACTCTCACCTAAGATATTTTGTTCGGTTCTGGAAATGATTTTTAAAAACATAGGTTGGCAAAATGAGGGTATATTGATAAACGGGGAATACCTTAGCCACCTAAGGTTCGCTGATGATCTCGTAGTATTTTCAGAATCAGCAAAAAACCTAGAAACTATGATACGGGATATAGCGAGAGAAAGCGGAAAGATCGGACTGAGAATAAACGCCTCAAAAACAAAAATTATGACGAATGGTCTAAAACAGGATGTGATTGTAGAAAATGACATTATAGAATACGTGGACGAATACATATATTTGGGACAATCTATTTCTTTCGAAGATTTGACTGAAAAAGAGATTAACAGACGGATAGGATTGGCTTGGAAGAAATATTGGAGCCTTAAAGAAATAATGAAGAGCAAAGACATACACATAGACATCAAAAGCAAAGTATACAACGTCGCTATACTACCCTGCCTAATCTACGGGTGCCAGACATGGGCTCTTCGGAAAGCTGATGAGAACAAGCTAGCAATATGCCAGAGGAAAATGGAAAGGAGCATGCTCAGAATAAAACTCTCAGACAAAATTAGCAACAAAAAAATAAGAAAGAAGACCAAGATTAGAGACATCATCACAGCAGTGAGATTGTTGAAGTGGAATTGGGCAGGGCATATATGCCGAATGGACACTAATAGATGGACGAAGAAAGTCATAGAATGGCTTCCGCGCGAGGAGAGAAGACAGAAAGGCAGACCAAAAAGGAGATGGGACGATGTTTTTACTCACAAATATGGACAGGAGTGGAGGCGGATGGCGAAGGACAGAAAACTATGGTCGCAACTGGGGGAGGCCTACGCCAAAGAGGCGACGTCTACTTAAATTAAGCTGTAACACAGGGACCTAAAACAATGTTTGACATTAATATTTATTTTATTTGACATTAAGCATAAGCATACCTACAAAAACATTAACATTTTTATTTTCATTTGACATAAAATTTATATAAGAGTAATTATGGACATTGTAATGAAAATTTTTATCGAAAGTGGATGAATAAATGGCTATTTTATTTTATTTTATAAGTGGCAACACACTTAATAAGTGTAGAGTTTAGATTTAGGATACGAAATTAAATTTGTTGTACCTATCTATACTATACTAGCAAATCCGGCAAACTCCGTTTCGCCATCAGATGGTTTCGTTTTTTTTTTTTTTTTAAACCTCACGGAGTCCAAGAATGTAAAACCGTGGAAATCGGTTCGTGCGTTCTGGAGTTATAGCGTCAGGAAGGAAAACCCGACTTAATTTTATATACTTAGTACATTGTTTCTTCTGGTATGAGTTGTAATTGCTGAACCCTCACTTATAAGATCAAGATATTTTTGACTGTTATTTTTTAGTTAATTTAGTTTATTTTATATATGCTGTTTATATAATTAATATATTTCTTTTTGCTGATGTTATGAGACTTTGTCAGACTGGTTTTTAGTTTGAAAACGTAATGATAATGATAAGAAATACAATAAAATCATCAAAGTTTACGTCAAACGTGAGGTGAAATAATAGGCAAGCCAGAATTATAGCCAGCGATAAACTAAACCCAACCCATTTCAGAGGCGCCTCAAAAATCCAGATTCGATCTCGGCTTTGTAGGTAAATACAAAGAGTTTAGGCAGATTGTTCCTTTTGTCTGCCAGAAGATAATGTCTGAAGGTCCATTAACATCAACCCTTTGAATGGGTTCATAATAAAAGAACCAGTTATCAGTGTCAGATGGAAAGGGAAGCTTGGCGCAGTCATTTCTCCAGCTGATTACTAAAGAAGAGACATGAGCTGTGAATTTTGAAGCTCATTTGCGTAGAAGAAATTCTGTATCTCATAAATGCTACATGTATTCTCTTTTTGTGGAAGTTCTCTTCTTCAAAGCAAATGTGAACCGGTTCTTATTGTAAGCACGATCCATCTTAGACCGTAGTTATTGCTTACCATCAGGCAAACTATGGTCAAGACATTAAAAAAAATGTTTTATTGAAAATAAATATATTTGCCACCTTCAGATATAAAATGAAAGCAAGCAAGCATGTTAAAACATCCCTGTTACAAACAGTTATGTAGAGGCAACTTACCGTACCGAACCTTACGGGCGTTCTTTTGCTGTGCACCTTTTTCTTCAGAAGGAAGAACATGTCCTTAGCTGATAACAAAAGAAGAGCCGCGAGATTAAACAGAACGAGTAATGTTGAAACTTTTATTTATAAACCCTACGAGCATTCTCTTACTGAATAAGTTGTACTCGTGGAGAAGGAAAATGTGCCGTCTTGATTGACGGTTTCCGAGGTAGCATGTGGGTCATCTATTGTATGCGTGAACGTATTAGCATTGCACTGTGTCTGTGCCTTGTCTTAGGTATTGTTAGGAGTAAACGATGCGCAGCCTTGTAAATATATTTGGCACCGTCAATGCTCCTGAGATACGAGTAGATAATGTAAATGAAAATCATCTGAATCGCTATTTCATCCTCGCGCAGATTTTCACAGAAAGTCTTTATATTTTATTTTTTTCAATATATATTGAAAAATATACCTACACTTACCTAATCTATTATTTCGTTCCAGTGAAAAAAGTCATACAGAGCATTTTCACAAAGAATATACGTTAGAGTGCGTGGCCAGTATCGAATTAGTGTTGACACGGACTCCTATCGGATTGTATCGATTTTTCTAATACCGCACCGCGGGGTATCTAGCCGCTCTAGGTTTTACTTGTTTTTATTTCTGTTCAGACTTTGATTTTTTTAAGTACTAATTTTGTCAAATCGCTATCACGAATTTATTCGTGGAAGAACTTTGGCGCCCATCGCAAACGTCAAAAGAAACTAATGAGTCAATTTTACGAGGAATTCAAGACTTTAATAATGAAGAACTGGAGTGAAGGAGGATGATAACTCATCTATATATACAAAAAACTCTTAGGTGACTGACTGACTGATGTAGTGATCTATCAACGCGCAGCCTCAAACCACTGGATGGATTGGGCTGAAATTTAGAATGAAGGTAGATGTTATGAAAGTATTTTTGGAAATGCCACTTTTAAAGGGGTGAAATAGGGAGTTTGCGAGCACCCACTAGTTTGTCTATATATGTCACAGAAAATAGTTCAAATACAGAAGTCAAGTTTTATAGATTAGATACACATTAAAATATTAATAATGAGACAACACTAATCGGAATCCCATAACAAAAATAATGCAACGTATAAAATAAACGACTTACAATGAAACAAAACCAGTCTTGCAAAAAATATATCTCTAAAGACAATTCTCAACTTTATAAACCTGTGCAACATGCCGCATAATATTCCATTACATCGTATATTATACTAGTCAGTGACACAACACGGAAATTCTCATTTTCCGTTTAAATTCCTTCACGCTGTCATATGTAGTCTTGTTACATTACCCAGTGGACCCCAGGGACGAACTGTAGTCTTGAATCATAGACAATACAAACCAAAGACTTATATCTATACCTTTGTACACAGTGCACCCCATTACATTAAACATATATCATGTGCGAACCAATCAGCGAACGTAACTATCACGCATGGTGGCTGGCCAGTCACCTTGATCGGATTGTGATATTGGCATAGATGCAAAAGTATATCTGTCAGTTTTTTTAGATTCGTTAATTTATTATGGCTATTTCTCCTAATCAACGAAATAATTAAAACGAAAAAAGTGGCATATTATTTCATTTGGGCACTTTCGTGGGTATGACAACACTTTAAATGGTAGGTCCCGGCTGTTAATCACAGTACGGCAGTCGTTAAGCCATGCCAGAGCCTAGGTATTAGGACGGATTTGGCCACTCTTATACGAGCTTACTTTTTATAGTTCAATACCCAATCAAGGAATGATTGTAAAATCGACGAATCGTTGCTTAACTTTGGAAATCGAGTTCAGCCTTGCTTCTTATTTTCGGTGCTATGTGGTGCCTAGAACATGTGATGTCGTTGTTGTAGTAGTTTTGAGATAGAGAATACTGAACCTGCTTGTCTCAATAAAGTCCCAGACAAGCCACTACTTCGATGTGATTTGTCCATTAGTTTCTATTCATATTTTAAATCAAGAGACATTATTAATATTTTTAAATAATCATCTGTGTTTTATTATATGAGAGTTATTATAATTGAATTTAAAACCTACCGCGGTTTTTTTATTAAGTTCATGTTTCTTGTGGACATAATTATATAATTTAAGTATTGCATAATTATTTTATTTGCGTAAGGGACTATAAAAGATTTGGTACATTTTAATCTACAGTTTCCTTTTCGTCAGCAAGCAGACACAACTTAACTACTATACTATGTGAAATGTCTTTTTTGAACCAACCATAATAAGTATACAAAAAAGTTATAGTCCAGCGCATTTAATTTTATGGTTTTACTTTAATTACAACGGGCCGGGCGAATAATAAATATCACAATTTCATATTTGATTAGGTAACTGCAATACGCCTAATTCCTAACCTCGTAGCAACTTTCATTTTCGTGGCGTACAATTTGGGCAAAGTCCCGCGAGAGGGCGGCAGATATCCGGAGTTGCCGCAGGATCCACCACACACGGCCCAAGTAATAAATCAATGTTATTAAAAACTGATTTATGCAACAGCCACATGTGGTTGATTGTTCAGCCAGATTTTAGTTTGCATGTGGCAATTTTCGAGCCAAGCGTACGATAGACGTATGATGAATTATCCCACAGGTGGGAACGTCTATTTAAATAAATTGTTTTTCTCGCCTGATGGATCGGTGGAAATTGTAATTAAAACTTGGTGGGAGATTTTGAATAAATTACAAGTGGCGGAGTCACTTTTGGACCTTGAATTTGTCCAAAAATTTCAGATTTGGTTTGTGTGCGCTTAGCTTTTTATTGGTATTTGTATTAAACTTTTTTTTTGTAATTTCATGGGTGTTTTTTTATTTGAAATCTCATCATATCTGTTATGACTTACCTACACTAAATAGAGACAATCACAAGACAAAATGTTAAGATGATTTTACAGTTACATACTAATGTAATTATGACAATATCTTGTAAATTGTCCCGCCGAACAATTCAGCTTATCCAATCCAATGCCTTGGGGCAATGGATGTCTCATCCGAAGATTGGCCACCAATTAACTATACTACTACTGGCATAACATAACTGCAGATTGACTGTACCATTAATATATTATAAAAACAAACTGTAATAAAAAAAAATTGATACTCATGACGCCTTGACTGATTTCATGCTCACATCTAGGTATAAGTTTCTTGGAATAGTCACATTTCGGTCGTATTTATTTGTTTAACCTTGAATATTTTTTCACGACAGCGAAAAAATTTGCAGCAGCAATGTAACGCACCACATACAGACCAAAGTTATGTGCATTTGATTCTCTCACATTATTCGACTCGTGGATTCTTTATGAATGAGGTCTGCACAGAATCGTCGCAACTGGTATGTTCAAAGAGAGGCCTATGCCCAGCATTGGGATAGAGAAGGCTATGGATGATGATGATGAGTCTCTCACTACGCTCCAAAGTCTAACCTAGATTAAATTTATAAGCACACTATCTATTAATGACCGTATCGTTCAGCCACTCACATACAAAGTTCCAAACCGATCATATTTGCCTATCTCGGCAATATTCGGACGGAACCACGGAAACTGCAAAGCTGTTTGGCGCTGTGCCATCGACGGGTAGCTGGAATTGAGTGAAACCGAACAACCCTTAGCTAAATGTTCAGGAGAGGTGATTATACGCTGGAATATCGAGAAATTAATACTTAACATATAATACAGCCATACAGTGAAATCTTTTCTTTTCGTATATTTTCATTTTTTAATGTTGGTAATTGTAATAATCATTACTTCAGGAAGCCATCTCAGTAAACCTTTAAATTACTATTTGCTTAGATTAATATATTACCGATACTATAAGATGGTATACTAAGTTGTTAGCGGAGTTGGATAGATTTCATGGAAAATTATGATTTTTGGTATGTATGTAGGTAGTATGAAGTCTTAGGCTACTTTTTATTCTGAAATAATGCGAGCAAAGCCACGGGCATCTACTAGTATAAAACCACAACACAAGCAACATTTCTCCCTTGACATCATAAAACAGAAAGTTCCAGAACAGTTGCGTACATACCTTGCCCAAAACGTTGTCACCTCGCCTCCCATCCATTATTAAAATCTTATTAACCTCGCACCGGTTTGATGAGCCCAAACAAAGATATTCATATTGTAGACGCCTAATGAGTACGAAGAAACAATATTCATTTATTATACGTGTACAAGTAATAGCAAGTCTTATAGGGAAGTTAAGAATTTGACTGTAGACCGACACAGGTGGCGTGGCGAAGTAAGATGGAATATGCAATCCAAAGATCGTAGCCGGCTTGTAAAATTAGATGTGATGACAAGAAAAACACAAATTTGATTTGTTGAGTCTGTACTCTGTACTGTATGTTCCTCTTTATTATCATCTTAAAGCATCTAAGTTAATTATTACTGCTGTATAGGGCTCTGAGAGTTACATAATCTACATTATATATCGTGAAATGACGTTGATACAGAAATTTACAAAGGATAGATGTGTCACTAGCTGCCCCTAGATTATAACGCCTATGAGCTAAGGACAAACACCCCGCTGAAATAAAAATAATCCTATCTTTTTGAACTCAATTTTCCTGGAAAATACAATGAAAGGAGCTCTTGCTCTTGAGGATTTAAAATACAATTCTTTAGAATTATAATGAGCTTAAGGGCTTAATAGTCGGTTGGATTAAACTAAAAAAAAATCAATTACTAAATTTTATTCTCAACCATTTGCAAAAGTTTTGAAATCGAACGATCAGCGCAACATTATTACTATATTTTAGTATCAAATCTTTCGTGAGACATTCTAATTAATATGTAACCATTACAGTTTTCACTCACGTGTAATTTCGCGTATGTTTTTACGCGTTTCGGGTGTAATGACACCCATCTTCAGAACGTACCTACGTTTCTGTGACCGCGACAGCGCGCAGAAACGTAGGTACGCATAAAAATTAATATTTACATATTAATTTTTATTGAAACAAAATTACTATACCTATATACTGAATAGCTAAAATTCTTAAGTTAAGAATAAACAATCATTACATCAATATAAATGCATAATAAAATTATGTAGTTATAGATTCAGGTAGGAAACTCTCGAGAACTCCCGACGTGCATTGAGTACCGTCGTACGTCCTATAACAATGAAGCTAGTTCGATGCTATTATCCCGAGTACCAGGGAAGCAGGAAATACAATAGGATATATGTACGGTTCATATAGCAGTACTGCAATACAGGTTGATATATAAAACAGGTAGGCTTAGTCAGGTGCTCATATATTTACTAATAAAGTAATACATATTGAAACTTACCTACAACAATGAGGTAGTTCAATCGACGCTGTTATCCTGTGGGTACCAGGGAAGCAGGAAATACAATAGGATATATGTACGGTTCATATAGCAGTACTGCAATACAGGTTGATATATAAAACAGGTAGGCTTAGTCAGGTGCTCATATATTTACTAATAAAGTAATATATATTGAAACTTACCTACAACAATGAGGTAGTTCAATCGACGCTGTTATCCTGTGGGTACCAGGGAAGCAGGAAATACAATAGGATATATGTACGGTTCATATAGCAGTACTGCAATACAGGTTGATATATAAAACAGGTAGGCTTAGTCAGGTGCTCATATATTTACTAATAAAGTAATATATATTGAAACTTACCTACAACAATGAGGTAGTTCAATCGACGCTGTTATCCTGTGGGTACCAGGGAAGCATGAAATACAATAGTCATAATATATGTACGTAGGTACGGGTCATATAGCAGTACAGGGTGATATTTAAATGAAAGCTTATTCTAGTGTTATGTCTTATATTAAGAAGTAAAATGTAGGTACCCACATAAACTGAAAACTATATAAATTTAATAACTCCGTGATAATTTGTTAGTGACGGGAAAAGATTCGTAGCCTTCTTTTATCAAATTTAATCATTTTGATTTTTTGGGACCCACCACACTTTATTTTTCTAAAAAATCCCACTAGGAGGTTCAAGAAAAGGACGACAATGGGACATACCCCTTATTCTAATTCACATCATACAAGCTATACATTCTTACCATTTTATTTATTAACAGCTTCTAATTACATAAACAAAGTAAGACAATCCCCTGCATTTTCTATTGCTATATCTATTGTTATATACATATATGTATATATAGCATATTGTTATTTATTTGAAGTTAAAAAAGCACTCTGTGCACACACGCATAATGCTCTATAGCTCACCTAAATGGTGTGCGTACTGTAATGATATTTGTGCGACTGAATTATTCATAAGGGCCTGTTTACCGAGTAGGTGGCGCATTGTAATGAGATGTCACCATGGTTGCATTCAGCGCCATCTACCACCATCATGGCTGTTCAACTACCTAAATTAGCTAGGAAGTAAGTTTGTATAATTGGTCAACTCTGGTGTTAAGAGTTTTCGAAAGTAGTTAAAAGATTGCTGTACTGAATGAATTTGAATAATTAGCTTATTTTAGGTTGTATTTATCAGTTCAGGGTTACCCCTGCACTGATAAATAAAACACACTTAATTAGGATTAACACTGAAATTTTATTTACTTTCAGGTACAGGAATTAAAGTATACTCGACAATCAGTGGCGATTGTGTACCATACTATTTCAATCGACGTCCGGAAGGTAACTGGTGAGCTTCATCCGTAATACTAATATATACGGCGTATTACAATGGGTGCACTGTGTCGGTACAATAGTTTTACCTAGTTTCTTCTGTCTTCTTTTATCACGTACTAAAAAATAATTTCCATAATTTGCAGAAGTACCATATTATGATAGCAAAGGACTTACTACCGGCTTTTTGTATCTTATCACATATCAATATAAAATCAATCAGTCAAAAAGTACAACTAAAACAACAACAAGGAATTCTATTCATGTATTTCCCAATTCAATTTAATCAGAATCATTTGTTGTGATTCGCTTTTGTCACAACGTAACATTATTAAATCACAACAAAGAACAAAAGCGCATCTGCACCTAGCATGCAAAATAATACTAAGTTAGGCGCAATAACCATTTCCGAGCGTCCGTAATCAAGAAAGTAGAAAGAATATAAAACCACTCGAAAAGTTTATGAAAGAAACGAAGCCACTGAAACGGGAAAGCTGGTATTTCTGTTTAGCAATTCTAATTTAATTGCTGATAATGTCTTTGATGTTTACGAGTAGACTTAACGGCCTTAGTGGTTTATGAAACAGGTCCCGTAAAATAAGTGGCGAGTATCTAATTAGAATACAACACTTTACTTGAGACGTTACATTTTATGCCTCTGCTATATAATGGTCCGTGATAACACTTGAATTTCATTGTTTCAACTTCTTGTTCAAAGTATATACCTACGTAAATATAAGACGGCCAGTATAACTGTAATAAAAAACCACCCTAAGAGCCTCTATCACGTTTCAATGACTGCAGCAGATTTGTTTCAAGTAAGTTATCGTTTTCGCAAACAAAATTCGAAGGTCCCGTGGTTCCTTGGTACCAACATGATAGTCAATTACGTACCCGTTTCACGAAAGTTAGTTTCACCGTTTCAACGTTTCAGAAAAGTTCTGTCAGTTGTGGCGCCATTACTACATGATAACATATAATTTTTCACTGTAACATATTGGTTACAATCATTTCCGTGGGACTTATTTCGTGACTACCTGCGAGTTGACAGGTATATGCCGGAAGCGGAAGTGCCCGCCTCCGCACAGCCACCACTTCCCGTTTCAGACCGTCTGCTTAGTGATGCTGAAATGTACCTATACTATCACGGAAGGAAGGTTTACTCCATATAGTATATAATATAAGTTATGCAAATTAGAACTAAGTTACCGAACATATATAATGATAATACGGAACTAAGTCAATATTTACACAGTTATTTACCTCTGTGATATTGATTTGTGTTCGTTTTAACACGTAGCGTAAATGCTTATATTGATAAAATCCAGCGTGAAATTGTCTAGAAAAAGCCGAGGCTAAAATATATACCTAGATTAGACATCATTATCATTCTATGTAACTAGTTACTCAAAGTTCAATGAATTTGGTGTCTCTAAAAATGCTTAAATAGAAGGTAGGTACTTACGTAACCGAGCGCATGTGTCTTCCGTGGAAGGACCTGGGCGCCCATCACGATGTATCTGCCCAAGAAAATTCCCCTAACGAATTAATTCTGCGGGGAGTCACGACCCTCAGTCATGAGGAATACGACTCAAGAGAGAGAGAGATACTTACTTAAATAATTGGTTTTCCGCAAATGTGACCTTTTATTAAGACAATTTAGAAGAAAATGTCATTAATTTTGCTAGATAACATTGTTTGTCGGCATTAATCGAAACATAACATAGGTATTATACCTAATGTAATGTATGTTTAGGGTATCACTTTTATGTTTACAGAAACACGTTTATTAAGAAGTAAATTACCTGTTATGACAGTTATGTACATAGAATACAGATACATAATAGGTATAAGCACGTATTTACTTTTCATATTTTCTTTGCTCTGTAATGTTACAGTAATATGCGTACCTGACAAGAATTAACCAAAGGTTCGTTCGGTAGTTTAGGTATTCATATCTATTTATTATAATGTTAATCCAGTATTACGTAACTTTTAAAGCTGATGATATTATATAATAATAGAAATACAGCATAAAAATACCGTGATACCATTGTTGAAATATTAATCCGGGATATAAGCCATAAGAGATAATGCACGGTTTCAATCGACAGATATTCAAAATCAGAATACAAAATTTCATCTCAATCCGTTCTGTCGTGCTAGTGTGAAGAAAGATATAGTTTACACATTTACTTTCATTATGTAACTAGTGTATATGCGTGGCTTTGCTCACATTTTGTCGAGTTACAAATATAGTCTCCTCCCAGCTTCATATAAAAAATACCCAATTCTCCATTGAGAGGAAGCAAGGAACACACTAACAAACCAACGCACCATTTTCGATTTAATATAGTGACTAATAATCACTTTAGCCATTAAAAAAAAGAATTAAACAACGTAAAATATAAAACCGTCCGCCTACTTCTAAAAACATTTTAAAAGTAGTAAACTGCACTTTGCACATCATTTACTGCTGCAAAGTTGGATTCCGCCAAAGAAATAGTTTTAAAACTGCCGGTTTGATACGCACCGGGAAAAAGTTGGCCACTCCTGAAATTATGGACCATTTCTGTGTCAGTGTACTTGCTATTTTTTTTCTTAAGTTTGTAAGTCTAATAAAATTTATTGAAATAAAATGTGTGGATTAAACATGAAGTTTTTATTTTATTTTGTAAATGAATTGTCCATTGCAACATTCATATTTATGACATAAATAAGTCCGCGTTTTTTAAATTACATGATAAATGAAGACGCTAAAGGTTTCTAGGGTAATAATCCGGGATAACAACATAACTAAGACTCATAATTAACAGCATCATGTTTTTTCTTCCAGCACCGGAGTATAATCCTGAGTTTTATAATTCAAACCCCATTATACATACCTCCATATAAAACTCATCCTCGCAAAACATGTACTACTACTTACCATTCATTAACTTTAATATTAAGAATTCTTCGCAGAAAATTGTCTCCGACTCCGTAGATATTAGTCACACTTCTGTTCTTTAAATACAAGTACAATAGAGTGTAAATATAGAAAGATCCCTCAGAGAGGAGCTTCTTTGGCAGCTAATCCGGGCGCTGTCTCACAAATCCGCGCCTTGGGAACAAACCTCACCACAATATTTCTAGTTTAGCCATCTAGGCGGAGAGATATAGGAAGAAAATTTGTTTAAAAAACAAAAACCAACTTTAAGTTTACTAAAAAGTTAGTAAATAATTTATTTTTGTTTTTGCGACTTCAAAATGCAGAGTTGGGAGTAAAGAACCTATCAAATTATTGAAATTATACTAATAATTATTGAATTTTAATAAGACTACTCATAGGAGTGTATCCTATAAGTAGTCTAATTCAAATCCGTAATATTTGTTGTCGGTGCAAAAAAAACTTTCAGTAGACTGAAGTCAGTTAAAAAATAGTTACTAATTCCAAATGTATAAAATGAAATGGCTAGACGACATCATGAAATGGACGGAGCTAAGCCACCCTCATCTAAAAGGCATGGGATCGCAAGAAGTTTTGCCAACTGACCTCCGAACTTCATTATGAAGATGGCACCCGATGATGATGAACTTACTAACTTACTTTTACTAAGATTCAAAATCAACTTAAAGGGTGGCTCGTTTTATTTTTTAAATTGCGCTTAAAAAGCTGTTGCTGTAAGCTTGGTCTCAAACTGCAAGTATAAACGTAACGAAGACTTAAATCTACATATAAATATTTATCAGCTGTACGATTTCTTAAATTGATTGCATTTCTTTGTTATCAGCATTGAATGTTACATCCCTAAATGTGGTTTTGTAGACTTACTTTTACTTTTTTTGGTACGAATTACGAATATTTTGGCCTTGCTTATCTTTTCCACTCACCTATCGCTGAGTAAAGTGACATTCACAGTAAATTTTAGAAGAGTATTAAATTTATGAATTTACGTTGCATCAATAACATTTTCCAGTAACTCTCGGACTAGCCCCTTATCTGTGTCTTGACAACAGTTGTTCTGTAGCGGGATTTACTTGTCGCGAGATGCCAACTGGTCTCAAGGAATCAACCTACACGCAAACCTTATACGCTGAAAATTAATTCATTTAAAAGAAACAAACATACTTAAAGTAATAACTTGTTAAAAAAATCCATAAATAAATTTCTATCCTATTGGTTACTAGTCTCGCTTGATTGCGAAATTTAGTTTTTAGCCGTTTCAAATCCCTTTTACTTGCACAATCTCTTTACTTTCCTCTAAAATATTCAATATCTGAGCTAGCAGTATAAGATGCAACATACAGCATTTCATTTTTAGCCGGTTTCATTATTTAGAAACAAATTTCGCAAGTCAGAAGCTCTCCAAAGTTAACTTTCACGAGACGTCGTACCGAAACGAGGTACCTCCTATACAGCGTTAAAGGCTGAATTAGAACAAACATGATAAAAAAATGTTTGACAGCGTATGCGTTAAAATATAAGGTCACTTTAATTATTTTTGTTAAACTTCAAAAGGCGTAAAGGTTACATTACATTCTATGTTATTGTCAAACTATAAATGTGTAGTTATTGCATAAAACTTTGGTTGAATGAACTCTGAAATACATAAATATCTAAATCAATCTTGAAGTTTCAGATTTAAGTTGGATTTCAAAAGTACCTTTTCTGACAATTATGAATTATGTTTTGTACCAGTTTATAATAATCAGACAACCAAAGTTTATTTTTCTACATGACATGAAGCTCTGTATAAAGGTACAAGTACAACGCAACCTCGCGCCTGCAAGCTTTCTAAAGCTCTACGTGCATAGACAAAAGCTTGCGGCCCAAAGTTTGTCCCAGCCTCTACAATACCTTTATGCACCTACTTAAACTATGACAATATAAATATTAATCTTAGCGACGCAAAGCAGTGGAATTTATTACCGCAAGAGGGTGCTAGTGTAAGTGGAATGGTGTACGCTTAAGCTATTTAGCAAAGCTGTCTCGAGTTAAAATAATAAAAGCTAGTGCTAATATCAATTGCGTTGTGATTATGTTATTTTGTTCATTTGGTTTTATTAATGTAGGAGTAGGTAGAGATTAAATAGCTTTGCATGTGCTGCTATCCCCGATTTATAATAATGTTTTGACTGTTAACTACTATTCTGTAACAACTCTTCTCTGTTGATCTTAACCGTAAAGCTGCCCTTACAAAGTTTTTATTTTCGATTAATTTATTTTTGTTTATAATTTTTGTACATGTTTTTTAAAAAAAAACAATGAGTTAAAGTACCATACAAGATTAATTAATTATAAAGACACTCTTTAAAAAGAGATAGTTCGAGATATCTACTGACAGGGATAGAAGCCACAGACTTATTTGAAAATATGTATACTATCTAAAGAAAATCACATCTTTACCTTATAATTCCTCCGTGCGCTATTCTATCTTCCTAGACAAAATAGCCATCAAGTGTTCTCGCAGTAAATTGGTTTAGTGCCCTCAAGCACCAATATCAATCTTGCGTGAGCAGCTCCTATTTGCAATCTCCAAGCCATGACCTGTGCGAATTCGCCGGCTTTATCGCTCATTATAATTTCAACAAGTTAGTACGCAACTTTGGATCTTCGGTACACGGCAATAACGGTGGATAGAGTCGTAAAATACAGATGACTGCGAGTTTACAAGGGTCTAGGCTATAGATCATATTACTGTGAGACACCTTACGTATGCTATGTATTTTAATTTATTGCTAACACAGTTTTTAAGTTAGTGTTAACTGGGTGCTTTCATCTACTCATATACTGCATCTATTTCTATCATATCATAATCTAAATATGACTGACTGACTGACTGATATAGTGATCTATCAACCCACAGCCCAAACCACCGGACGGATTGGGCTGAAATTTGGAATGAAGGTAGATGTTATAATGTAGGCATCCGCTAAGAAAGGATTTTTGGAAATGCCACTATTTAAGGAATAAGAATAAAATCAATTTATTATGACACAAAACAACAAGAAATACACAACACAAAAAAATATAAAAATAAATACAGGTAGGTACATGTTTTGTGTCACAATCCGGCCCCAACTCAGCATGTGCTGGATGCAAGCATCCAGCGCTGGTCTTCCGTTGGAACCGGCAGGTGACATCACGCACGTTAATAAAATATGATACGCATACAACACTAAACATAAGGGGTGAAATAGGGGATGCAAGTCTTACTTCTTAATGCGAGTGAAGCCGCGAGCACCCACTAGTTAAATAGATAAATAAATTAATAATTAAAATTACCATCGTGCTAGTTTATGTAGATGTATCGTGCGATATTTGTATTTGACATGTAACACAGATTTGATGGACGCCAGCAATTACATATAATCTAAGAGTATTTAAATTTTAAAATAAAAATGAACTGAAAATAAAGCTTCAATTTAATCAATTGCAAGTCCTACTTTCATAGCTTAGATATAGAAGTAACAAACATGGTTTATAAACACATGTTGCCAATTTTTCAGTTAGAACATTAATTAAATGAATATTGTCAACATTTTATCACAACAATCAGGCTTCCATTAGATCCCATGTTACTTGTTGTAGCTTACAAGCTGGGTCCTGTGCCTCGCTGGCCACAACTATAAACTACCTTCCCACTAAGAATGAGCTGCAAGCTTGGAGCTGCTTTGTGAACCTAGATGCTTGCCGGGAATGTTATAGTTTGGGCTTGGTTAATTGGAGTTTTAGCTGGAAAATGAAGATACAAACTATATGAAAGAACTAGTGGGTGCTCGCGGCTTCGCTCGCATTAAGATTTTTTTTTTTTTTTTTTTTTTAATTATTTTCCATCTACAATCAGTATATAACTATAAGCAGATGTGGTCTGTGCAATTGTTTTTGTAAAGTGTGCACTCCATTAAATGCATCTCCTTGTATTACATTGTCTGGTGGAGCCCAGTGTCAGTCGCTGGCTACCACAACCTTCCTCTTTAGCCTTGGTTCGTATCGTCGAGTCCTTAGGTTCTGGGCGAGTTGGTTAGGATGCCTTGCTAGGCGATTCGTATATGCATATGTATTTAGCTGGATCTCTTCCTGTACAGTCTTCATTTGAAGGTGCTCATGAATTTCACAGTTCGTAGTAAACCAGGATACACCGCTTATGGTTCTTAGTATGGTATTTTGCATTCTTTGTAGTATTGTGATGTTTGATTTTGAGGCTGTGCCCCACAATTGTAGTCCATATGTCCAAGCTGGTTTTAGGACACTTTTGTAGATAAGTAATTTGTTATCCGTTGACAGTTTACTGTTTCTGCTCAGTAACCAAGAATATGTGTGGTATTTAATTTTGAGCTCCTCTCTTTTGGTGTAAATGTGGTCTCTCCAGGTTAAGCGACGATCTAGATGTATACCCAGGTATTTCACTTTGTCTTTTTGTGGAAGAGTGACGCCTTCTAGTTTCACTGGGGGACAGTTGCCATTTCGAAGCGTGAAGGTGACTTGGACGGATTTAGTTGCACTTGCCTTTATCCTCCATTTACTTAGCCAGGCGGTGATTTTATCTAGACCTTCCTGGAGAGTTTCTGATGCTTTTATTGGACATGGGTTGTTCGCTAGGATTGCTGTGTCGTCGGCGAAAGTGGCCACGGTTGTGTTCTTTACTTGTGGAAGATTAGATGTATAGATGGTATAGAGTACAGGTCCTAAGACTGATCCCTGTGGCACCCCTGCTTTTATGTCGAAAAATTGAGATGTAGCATTATTCTGCCCTCATAACTCAAAATGCAGTAATCGACATTTTTGGGATTTTTACTTTTTTGCAAAAATGGCATCCTATGAGGCTTATCAATACCTAAAAAAATTAATATCATATATTTTTTACTTGTAAACATGTTTTTTACTCTGTACAAACCGCAGTACTTGCACAAAAACATTGCTTATGCTAACGAAATCTGCAGTAATCGACGTGTGCTAGAACAAATTGCAGTACTTGCGTCGATTACTGCATTTTTCTCTAGCATAACATTGTATGGCAACGAACGTATACCAAAACCAAACGCAGTATTCTACTGTATAATATGAGAAATACATGATGTATTTCCTGAAAATTGCATAACCCAAAAAAAATTAGGTATAATAAGAATAGGTTATAGGTATTCCGTAACAGAATCCGATCTAGAAAAAAATCCTGTAAATAAATTATCATTTGATCAGCTAGAGCATGAAGAGATTGAAAGAAAACTAATATATATAATATGTTTGGTTCTTATATAATATAACTTTTTTATAAAATAACTAGGTTTTTATAGAACTATAATATTGTGTTTTAGCAAAAATGCTGTTTGTTTGTTTTATATTTTTTAGATTACGTAGCAGTTTTAAGAACTTTACTACATATAAGAATTTTAAATAGATACAAAGAGAAAATAAGAAGAAGTATATATAAAACACACAGCACGGCACAGACGAATAAATATACTTAATATTATAGAATTAATAAATATATATTAAGTATCAAAACTTTATTTTGGTTTTGAAAGGAGACTTTTGTTGGTATTAGCAGAATTGCTGTTTAGTTGGGTTGAACGTTTCAAAACCTACCTTCATTTAGTGTGATTATTATGACACAGTATTTTTTTGTCTGGTACATTGGTTGTAATAGCGTAGATTTCCAATTTACCAAAGCCTAGTTAAACAAAAAGCTTAAAAGGAAATTTAAAAAATATATTACTTCCAGAAAAATCAATCTCTGCCTTAGTTGCGCCTTGTGTGGTTAAAATAGCAATTACATTTTAATTTATGAACTGATTGAAATAAAATAAAGATTTAATGTCTAGTAAAAAATATTACTAACTATTAGTAAAAACCCCAACAAAATCGGTTGAGCCATTTCTGAAATAAGCACAAACACAGATAAACGGACAAACATTTTTTTTTAATTAGTATGTATGAGGTCGGCTGCATTGATGCACTTTACTTGTAATTTCTTTATAAAATTATCTGTCATGTACAAAAACCGATGAGTTACAGTTTTATTAAATGTAGGTATAGATTTGGATATTAAGAGTTATTTTAAAATTTCAAAATAAAATCGTCTAAAAAAATATTTCGTCTTCTCAGCCACCCAACAACCGCCTAAGATCAGCTAATTACTTATTTATTGCATCCAAAATATAGGTAACAATACTAACAAAAAACGCAGTACTAAACATTTGCTAGGCAATAACGCAGTAATCGACACATATACTGCACTTTGTCTTAGCAATCTTGTAATGCTCGCTAGGCCAGACGCTAGATGAAAATGCAGTACTAAGCATTTTATCCTAATGATACAGAAAAATTAATAAATTTTGCACACCAATAGAAAGCTTGATTTTTTTCTTGATTTTTAGGTACAATTTAATAGTTATATAACATGTATTTGATGTTTAGATCACTCAAAATGTTTTAACCGCGTTTTTCTCGAAACCGCCATTTGTCGATTACTGCATTTTGAGTTATCAGGGCAGTATTGTTTTCGCGGACTTGGAATAGTCTATCTGACAGGTAGGATTGCAAGATCAAGAAGTAGTTGTGCGGTAGGAGTAGCTTTATTTTGCATAACAGTCCTTTGTGCCATACTTTATCAAATGCTTGTTGGATGTCCAAAAATGCCGAAGAACAGTACTCCTTCTGCTCGAGGGCCTCTCGAATGTGCTCATACACTCTGTGTACCTGTTCCACAGTGGAATGTCGTTGACGGAAGCCAAATTGGTGGTCTGGTATCACATTGTTTTGCTACAATATAAGATTCAGCCGGTGTAGCAGAACTTTTTCAAAAACTTTCGACATAGTAGGTAGGAGGCTAATGGGTCTGTAAGAGCCAACCTCGTAGGGTGGTTTACCTTGTTTGTGGATCATCTGGATGATTGAAACTTTCCACAGCTGAGGGAAGTATTGCACTCTTAACATACCATTGAACAGCATTGTCAGGAACACTGTGGCTTTTCTTGGGAGATTTTTGAGCACTTCTTTGGTAATGAGATCGAACCCTGGTGCTTTTTTGTCCTTCAGCTCTCGAATCGTTCTCCAAACCTCTCTTACTGTGACTGGTCTAGGTGGCAATTCTAGCTGAAGATCTTGGCCCATGATCTCATCCACAGATTGGTTCGCAGGTATGTCTGTTGACTCATTGGGAGTGAATACCTGAGCCAGGTATGCCGCAAACACGTCAGCCTTCTCTTGTGGTGTTCTAGCCCAGGTGTTAGTTTTCAGTGGCGGTTTCATACTTTGGGGCTGATTCAAGTTTCTTGTGAATTTCCACAGAGAGTAGTTAGTAGAAGCAGTAGCAGTAAGAGATTCCAACTTGGACCTCATTGTATTATCCTGCCACTCTTGCAAAATTGCTCTTAGCGTGCTGGATGCTTCGTTCAGAAGTTTCATGTCTTCTGCTAGCCTGCTTAGTTGCCATCTCTTGCGAAGTTTCCTTTTCTCATTGACCATTTTTTTAATATGCAAAGGAATGTTGTCTTTTTTAATAGTTTGTATATCCGGTGTTGAGAGCCAGCAAGCATTTTGAATCTGCGTTGTTATGTATTTCGTAGCATTCTCAATATCGTCTTTGGTTTTCAAGGCTACTTTTAGTTGGATGGTCTCGTCTAGATAGTCGCGAAACGATTCCCAGTCGGTTTTTCTATTGTAAAGTGACTCATATTCTTCGTACTCTATTATAAAGTTACTACAAGTGAGAATTACAGGGGTATGGTCTGAGTCTCCATCTAGACAGGATTCGACCTTGAAGTAGTGCCCTGCCAATCCTTTACTTATGAAGAAGTCTAGTAGGTCAGGTTTTTTTTTTCTTTTTTTTTTTTTTTTTCTGCATTAAGAATTAAAACTTGAATCCTCTATTTTACCCCTTTAAAAGTGGCATTTCCAAAAATCCTTTCTGAGCGTATGCTTACGTTATAACATCTACCTTCATTCCTAATTTTAGCCCAATCCGTCCAGTAGTTTGTGCGATGATAGATCACTATATCAGTCAGTCAATCAGTCAGTCAGTCACCTTTGAGTTTTATATATTTAGATAATACAACAGAATATATAATACAAATAATACTTAATTTTGTCAGGGGTAAGATACTAATATCAAGACGATAGTTGACAATGATATGCAAAATGCACCAACAGTTTTTTTACAACTACCTAAAACGACACCCGCACAAGAGAGATTCACGAATGATTTTTGGATCAAAGTTTCTTTAGTAGGTTTAGGACTTTCTATAAATCTGAAACCCGAATACATTTATGTATATTGTTAGCAGCACAGAAAATAATTTTATACATATCATAGTTTTCACGCACAAGTAACAAAATTCAGAGCTTTGATTGCAAACTGTGATCTAAAATAGCCTCTATCATTATGACAAATACAAGTATATGTACCTATTATTAACTAGCCTGTCGAATAAGGCAAGATGTAGAACAAAGTTCCGTAGACGGGTCCCATCTGTTGAGATCTCCGCGAATGACAAACTCGTCTCTCGAAAGAACACCCGTCTATCAAACTGTTCTTTATAAGACAAACTTCTAACTAGGCGCGAGATCTAATTCTAGAGGGGGAGTAAATCAACGAATTGAGTGAGTATAAGTGCTTTTTTAGGTGAAATTGGTGTCATATGACAGCAAATATTTACCTAAACTTACTTTCGAAATTGCTTTACAATTAAAATATTTGGGCTGTGGAAGCCATGATTTAGTCATGTTTTATTTAATCATCTTTAAGCAAATACTTACTTCATGTTTTTTTTTTAAATTACTGATTCAAGAACATTTATATTTGAACCTTTTGCACATAAAATAGTTTCCCGGAATACTACAGATAGTACAGACTACCTGAAAACGGTACTCCAAAAGTAAAAGCGAAGAGCGGAATAGATACGGAGTCATCAGTGATAGCAGAATCATGTCAGCACTCGATTGTCGAGGGAGCGCTGAGAGAACGAATTGAAAATATTTACGTTACATTCATACATCACCTAGATAAAGCATGAAGCGGCCGACGTCCACACAAAATAAAATGCGTCATCACCAGTTGTGCTGACGCGGCGAAAAACCCGGTCATGTGTATGTATACAGCTTTATATATGGAACTGCGAATTTCAACGTTACGCTATCGTCAGCTGTATTCAAATTTTAAAGTTAAATTTCGTGCGTGTCGTTTTATTTTATCGTTTCGCCGTAAAATGAATGAGAGTACCGACATTTTTCAGGAGCAAGGGAATACTTGAGTTTTGAGAGCGTTCGTGTGTGCAATTTAGGAATGGCGGGACTTGTTTTTATTTTTATTTTCATTAATCCAGGTAGCGATGCTACATACAACATAAAATATATTGCTATGTTTTCCTCGATTACTAACATATGAGGATAAATAATTTTAATGGTGTTTTTATGTAAATCCAAAAATGTAAGTAGGGTAAAACATGTGTATATTGTGACGGTAATTTCAGATTTAAGATTTGCTCTCAGTAATTTATAAAAAATAAGACTTACACAATGAAAAAAGTGTACACGAAATCGACGTCATGTTTAAATGAAACATAAGAGACATCAGCAGTGCGAACCTAGTGATTTAAAAACTTTCGAGAGCAAACAAAGTTAAATATGTACATATATAGAGAAAAAATGTTGTTTTAAAATACTATGGAAACCTAACTAATTTTAACTCAATCATCAAAACCGCAGCACGAATTGTAACAAAAGTGTAAAAATACTTAGAATTATCGAAAATGATGAACTAATTAAGTCAAAACTTCGTGCTCAATGTTCTTGGGAGGTAACTCAATAACAGTCTCTGAAAATCACTCTTCAATTAATTTTATCTCAACAATTGCAAAGATTTTAGAACTTGGATAGAAGGCGTTAGGATCTGGCATGAATTAAAAAAAATCTCAAGCTTATATCTAATTTACGATTATAATTCTATATATTATGAATAATAAAATCTGTCAGTTATTCACAACTCATTTGTTCTGTAATTTTTAGGAAAGAACATTTTGTAATTCAAACAATTATCCACATACGTTTGAATTTGTCAATGGTCATTCAAAAGTAATGTTATGATAGTATTCTTTGTTCAAATCGCTCTGGTGTTAAGTTATTTAAATTGTAGCACAAAGTTATTTCAGACTCTTATGTCCACGAGTTTAAAATCAAAATTAATTCCACGAAATGAATACGAGTCCATAACGTCAACTGTTAAAGAGGAATTGTTTAAGAAAAGTTATAATGGTGATTCAGAAGTAACCTTTTACTGGGTGGACGATTATTTGGGATCTATTGTATTAAAAAGAGATTCAGAGCTTAGACGTCTATTATCAACGTAAAATATATTTAACTGCTCAAAAATTGTTGGTTATATAGGTTTTATAAGCGACGTTAGAATAAATTTTATACTCACAGATATAATTAAATAAGCGCTAAAATTTTAAATCAATAAAGTATATGGTGATCTAACTTGTTATTTAAATTTCACATGTAATAAAAATCTTTAAAATAGTTAAACAGATAATTTAATCATTTTAAATGTAGTTATAGCTAGTAAATTCCAGTGTAATATAATATTATTCGTAGCGAGTAGTTGTAGCAAGTGCTACGCGACATGCTACGAAATTGTAGCCATACATTGCTACAGCTTGCGCAAATAATTATGTTTTGCAAAGTTTATTAACATATAACCCATTATTCATTATCACATAAGAGTAACTACAATATCTTAATAACAGTAAAATATAGCGTCTTTAATTTTAAAAGTTAATATTAGATTGATAGACTTACCAACTTTATACGTTACTTTTTTTGTGTGTATATCATTCTGAATTGCAGGCAAAAACTAAATAAAAATACTTTTTTGTCACGACTGAGGTCTTTTCAGCTAAGAGCGTTTTTTTCCCATTGGATAGAATAAAAGATGAGCGCTGTGTCTCTTACATACAATATTTTTTTTTATCTAGTAAATAAGTCTAAATTCTAGTCGATTAATCCCTCGTTGCTTCCAAATTGTAGACTAGAAAATAGAAAACTATGAGAGAAAATGTATAAAGACCGTTTTTGAACGTACAACATCAATTTCCGAGCAGCTCTATATGAATACTAATAGATGAAAACAAGATGAAAGTGTAATATCGGAATACGTAAGTTTTTCTTTCGAACAATTCTCTGCGGTAACAGAGAGCGATTGGACTACGTATGGAACAGAATATATAATTGAAAAAATGAGTAAAATGTCGTACAAATGGATATCGAAGTACCTCGTATAAATTGTGTTGAGGTGATTTATTTTCACATTTTTAGCCGAGAACTAGCAGTCGAAGTGGAAACTCTAGTATAAAATGTTCTATTTAATCTTGTAGTTATACAATTTTAGTCATTTTATCCACATATTTCCTAAGTATCCGAATTACACACAATACATACACAAGGACACTCAACGGTAGTGAAACACAGATTTACAACTTACTTAGAGATAGATTTTATAAATTTATTTACTTGAACAATATGTAAGAAGTAAGTACAGTTAAAATAGCCTATAATAGTTTTAAAAAAAATATTATAGTATTGTGTAGTTAACAACTAGTGTAGTAACAACAATTTGCGTGCTCCAACGACCACTATTTGTGGTCCTCACTGAAAACTGTAGTTTTGTTTAATTTCCCGTCACAGTGGTCATTTCCTTTCCATGTTACTGGATGCTATTTATTCTACGAAGCAAACTAGCTTGCAAACTACAAGCAAATTAAAAAGTTAATTTGTGTTCTACAGACGCCAATGATTAGCACTATTTTTGGATGAATCTATTTATTTAATAATAATTAATAAGTAAGTTATGCATTTCAAAAAAAGCAAGGATTTTATTCAATCAGTCAGATAGGCATCTTATACAAATAAAAAGAAATTGACACCATGGTAATTCAACACTCACGTTATCAAATTATCTAATAGCAAATAAGGCAGTATCTGCCAACACCATTGAAAAGCAGTACATTTACCATGCACATAATTATTTAACTTCCAACTTTTCTGCAAAAAATATATAGATAAACACAGAATGTAATTTCTTTTTCACATTTTCCTCGCGCCGTCGCTGCAATCGACATTGAAGTTATTATTTTAAGCGCGGGAGTAAATCAAGTCTATAGCTTGACATTTTCCCGAGAATCTGCGCCCTCGTTCAGTACTTGAGTTGCCGAGAGCCCTTCCTCGAGTGCAATCCAAACAGCGACAAATCTTGGCTAACAGAATTTCTTCAACTCTTTCTAACGAGTGGCCAGAGATGATTCGGAGCTTGCGATTATTTTTAGCTGTTACGTCATTGTTTAAATAACTTACCATTAAAAAAAAACAAAAGTATGATTATTACCAACTATTTTTGAGGTTACAAAATAAATTACCGTGGTTGTGATCGCTTCAAATAAACAAAAAATGAAAGGGAAACTTATCTTAGCTTTAAGTTTCTTAAATTCCGCACTAAAGATGTCAATACGGATTTAATTATTTTACAGAAAGTTTATAAAGCTGTTAGTAGCAGAACCATAAATGCGGCTTAATCTTCACCGAAATAAAGCCGATATGAATATACTTTCAGCCAAATATTTACCAACCTGTTGAAAATCCGCCTGCCTGCTTTCAGACCGCAAATAAAGGAAACGTCGGAAAAATCCTAACAAGATCAAATGAACGCTCGCAAGGCAGACATAATTAAGGAGCAGCAATTAGTTGTAATATCCAACCTGTAACTCGGTAAAACGTGCTGGATTTTTTACCGTGGACTAAAAACGTGACGCAGCGCTTTTACGTAAGGTTTTTTTGGAGGCTGAAGCTTTACAACGAATGGCGTTTCACGTAGTTTATGTTTTGTAAACGTTTTCAGACAGTGATATACACGTAGTAGCGTATTCTTGTTAGCTAATATTTAGACGTAATAAGGTTAATTAGATATTTTTTGGGAAGAATTACTGTTCCCCGCAATTAATTTGTGGCGCAGTGTACCAGTGTACTACGTTAATTTACGTAGGTACGTTTGGAATAGTATTCGAATAATTTGTTTAGAAAACACAAACCAATTATCGCCAACGCTCATTTTTCACTCACGGCTATCAAAACAAGTGATAAATAATGGCACCTAAAACAAAATTGTTACATTTAACCACAAAATATAGAGCCCATTTGAAATATCGCCTACACGTTTAATCCTCACCAAATCGAAAAGGCATTGTAAATGTCAAGCTCGGAGCCGCTAGCCGAGCCATGACCGGGTTATCCGATTTGGAACTATGAGAGCGCTATGCAAATTCCCTCCGATGCATAAAAATATCTAAATGTGACGTTCGGTTGGAAAATTCTGAAAAGATTCATAAATCTGAGAGTGAATAGAGTTCGCGATCAGTGCACCGTACCGACATGTCCCGACGAATACCTTTGTTCTTCTCTCTATCTATGAGTCTTTCCGTCTTATAAGCTTCCTCTTTACATTGTAAGCTTGCTTTTACTATAAAATTCTGATTTATTTTAAATCGTGGTACTCTTTGTGTCCATTTTATTGGTTTTTAAAAACTTAACTTTTAAATATCAGTGCCAAATAATGAAAGCGTTGGTTAAATGATCATCGTTTCACGTTAAAAACAGTAAATTAAAAGTATCAATACCTACATTAACAATGCTATCAAACAGAAATGTAACTGATTTTATGGAAAATTTAAAAGCTTTCAATATAACGATGAATAAAACGCACGAGCAAGCAGCCTACATCAATACGAAATATCTCGTCGAGCGAAAATGATACGGCCATGAATATGTAGCTACCGTATAATTGAAATAAAATCGCAATCAAATATTCCTAAAGCCGCTTTTTCCAAACGAATATAATAAATCTTTTTATTACGATTCCTGATGAATGAAACAAAAAATGAGGAGAGAGTTCATAAAGAATTTTCATTAAAGCGTTCGTGGCGCCCCCAAGGTGGAAAATTCTCGAAACTTTGGGAAAAACTGTCATTAAACTCATTTAGAAGTAATTATAAGTCGCCGGGTATTGCGAGGCGATTAGGCAAGCCAACTTGATAGCTATTAGCATTTAGGCAGCCGCTCCAAACATGGAATTACACGTTAGAGCATAGACCATAATAATTAATGTCAATTAAAATTCTTTCTAAGGCTTTTAACCACGAAATGATTTTATAGAATTTAGTACTTTCCTACAAAAGAATCATAGATATTTGACACTTGTGTTCAAATTATAAAAACTAAGATTTTTTTAGTTAGTGTCGTCTCTAACTCATATAATATTAGGTACTGCTCATTAAAAAAATATGTAAACATTTTCATAAATCTCTTTATTACCTCTTGAGAGAGGTTTCATGTTTTATTTGTAAACCTATTTGCAACAGAGCCTGCGTCGTTACATTTCCTTCTTATTTCCAAGTCCTTTGACGTTTTACGTTAGAGAGTAGGTTCTAGTAGGTTATAGAGAAATATTGCAATGTAGTAATATTGGGAATGCATATCTTCTGTAATGAGGCCCAGAGCGAACATAAATTACTAAGCCGTCCGGAAATTATTGTTCGCAAACGAGATACTAATATTCCATGATACGGACGGAATTTATGCCAACTGGAGTCTGGCACAGATGATGCTACAGATAATATAACTCAATAACACCTAACTATAAAGGTTGCCTAGAAGAGATCGCTTCCATAAGATAAGACCGCCGCTTGTGTTACTAGTTAAGATAATAATTTGATTAATGTAATGTTCATTTTTAATGTGTCAACAATAATGAGTATATCTATATATATGTATGTATGTACATATTATATCGTCTATTCAAAATCAAATTCGAGCAAGATCAAAAATATCTGTACATATTGTCGGTTAACCTCTTTCATGTGTTTTAACATGAATTTTGGTGTGGAGGTAGTATATGGTGCTAAGACATACGTTATTTTTATACCGACACAACGTGAGCGTAGGCCACTAACCCACGGATATAAAAAAAAGTTAAAATCTTCAACGCCATGCGCCCAGACAGAAGTGCCAACATTAGTCAATCGCTGAATTATCTTGCATAGGGTCCACATTACTTCACTAATTGGTCACACCAATTAGGTACTGGGAAACCAATCGGATGCAAAAGTAACTTTTTGTTTTTTCACCCAAGGGTTGACCACATCAACCATCCCCTTTGGTAATCATTTTCAAACAAATACCTACCACAATAAGCAGAAAGATGGACAATTACGTGCCTTTGAAATACAACATCTCTGATCACAGACGTGGCACAGATGATGCATGGTAATCACCGTAATGAGCTAGGATTCCGTGCGCTGGTGCGTTCCACAATTACCTACCTGCTTAAATACACGCGAATTACATTCGTGGGAACTAATTATTGGAACTATCGGCTGGTGTTAGAAGAGGATCTAACTACAATGGGGTAAATAATCAGAGTTTAACTGCAGCCTTTGAAACCCTGATCTTACTTTTTTTTAGTGCCTCTTGTAGGTCTCGGCACAAAGATGTAATTTAAGGGAGTTGAAATTTTCATGAATCTATGTAATAATTAGCGCTGGTTATTATACAAAATAAATATTTTATTGTAATTAAATAGCTATAGATATGTACTTACACATTAAAAAGTAATCAATACAATAAGTATGTAAAAGCAAACAAACATCTGCAGATCCGATTAACCAAACATATACATTGGAAACTCTTATTATAAAAATACTGATTTTAAATAAACATTCGAAGAACATGCGTAAAGCTTACTAAGAAGGCAATAAAAGGCAATTTTATTCACACAGTCCAACTTTGCGAACACTATTATCGACGTAAAGTTAAACCGTTTTAAAGTTAGCGAAGATATTCAAAGCACATGCTCTCTACAAGGTGGATACGGCTACCTCTAACTGCTGTTCAAACTTTACCAAATGCCTTCCGCTAAACTGAGCTCAAGATTCAAGTAGTGATTTCATTTTGGATACATTGTTGCTAAGTACATAAATAACTAGTAATCAGAGATTCATAGAAAGTTTAAATAATATTTGTGATAGAGCGAAAATTTATAAATAGGTACCTAAGTCCCAAAATCAAAGAAATTTAAAATATCTATTAAAAAAACAATATAATTTCCTAATTTCAGGGATTTTTGATAAGAAAAAATAGCCAATTTTTTTTTAATAAGTATATTTATTGTTTTAAATTAAATTTTATTTTTCTATAAAAATCTTGACTTTTATAAAAATACTCCCTACCATATAATAATTCTGTGAAAACTCTAAGACAAAAGATTTAATTGAGTGTAAATAGACAGCAACATCCAGCGCGTTCCGCGTGCAGAACCGTAAAAACATGTTCGCCCATTCGATGCTGGCTAGCTCGAATGAAGGCAGGAACAGACCAGGCGATAAATTTAATATCGGAAACGCTGCAGCTAACGAGCGAAAGCCAAGTGGATGGATCCCTATCTCTCTGGCGAGGAGCAGAAAACCACTCGCAAATAAAAAGGTGATGGATTAATTTGGACAAACACTGCCTTTGATTCAAAGGAAGGGTTTGGAATGGCGGAAGGTAGGACCGTTGGATTTTTGGAATATTTCAGTTTTGAGGTAAGATATGTAAGGTGATTTAATGATTGTTTAGGAGTGATTGAATCTGAAAAGAAAAATGTTTACTACAAAATATCAAACTCATTTAATTTCTACAGTAAAAACTGTTTCAGGTAGGCTCATATCTAGCTCGGAACTAACAACATATATGAAAAATGCACTATTCGTATTTAATCTAGTCAATTTGTTGCATCACAAGTACTTTACATTAAAACAGTAGAAGCTTAAAACATTCAAAGCATCGGAAACCTACTTATGCAAATCGACGCAACTGAAAATTCAATAGAGTTGTCCGTTCACGAGGTCCACAGCAATTGCACTCATCCAATTCGAGAATTCGCTCATTTTTCCATTCGATTCCAGCCACATGCATTAAAAGGAAGCACTATTCCAGCTCCCGATAGAATCGATTATCAATTTACAGTCTAGATGAGTGCACATCGTAGTTCTACCGGACTCGGTGGTTAATCAACCATTTCTTACCGGAGGCACCTGATTAAAAGACCACGGAGCGAACGAGAGCATTCGAAAGGTTTAGCATTTTATGTTATGAGCATTTTTATCATTCATTTTGTTGTAAGACTAACATTAGATGGGTGATATGCTTATTCTACGCTAAGCTTGGCTAATAAATGCTCTAAGTAAATATGGTTTAATAGTCAGGTAAATTTGATACATGCATTTAAAATCATTGTGAAAAATGAAAATTTTAGCAACAAAGGGTGCATGCACGTTTGCATCTTTAGCGGTATACATACATATTTTTATACGTGGTACTCCAATATACAAATAAATTAAATAAACACATTACCTACATTCCCACATACTGTGGTAACTAGCATACATGGCTAGTATGTCTTGTTGTTGCATTCTATCTACGAGCACCAAGCATTCAATGAGACGGTCGCCAAGCACCTACCCGACTGCGTGACCACATACATACCTACCAACAGTTAGTTTATCTAAATGATCCGCTGGAATTCTTGTTGCGAATTATATTTACGACATCCATGTTAATAGACCTATCTATTTGTTGCAAGTATTTAAAGCAAATAAAATTAAACAACTTAATTTTCGTCAATAGAAACGGCAGAAGAAAATTGCATTCAAAACAGCAATGTGATCGACTCTAGTCAGTTGTACATTTATTATCCTTTTTTTAGAGAAAACATAAACAAGAGTAAATATAGATTACTTAGCACTTCAATCTTATCACGATTCAGTTTCAAATGAAATGAACACACAGCACACGGTTGAATGCAATTAAATTCCGATGGCCGAGCAGGAAGAATCTCAAACGTATCGGTAGGATGCAGGTGCAACTGAGACACGGTTATACCAAAATGTTCGTACATTTTTTGTGTATCCATTCTGACTATTCCTACAAAAACAGTTTACATAAACCTCAGTCATCGTAAAGCGAAAAATTCACTGTGACAATATCAAAAAGGCCCGAAGATCAATCGTTTCCTCTCCAGCCAGCTTGTACCCGATGTTCGCCAAACGGCACATTTGTGTCCACGCCTTTATACGGCGCACCTTTACGTTCCAATGTCTACATTTAGCCGTGATTTTATTATCCCAATAAAAGAAGGTAACGCCGCTTTTTCGTATTTTTCTCTAAGACGCCAGGAAATGACTGAAAAGATTTAACCTTTTGGTTTGCTCGGGCTTGTGTTCGCCAAGATTAAGAGCTTACTTATCTGAGACTTTTATTTTGGTGTTCTTTTATTTTTCCTATTTCTGTATGAACTGTTCCTACTATTTTATTTTTTAATACTCTGCACAAGGCTATACGGATTCATATTAAAAATTCTTAGTCTTATTTAAAAATCTAGTAATTATTTAAGTCTTCAAAATATGAGAGCTTTACATACGTAGGTACATTCTTGACCAATATATTTCATAGCCTTGTTGATTTCTAATTTTATTATATTTTTAGTTTGGTTTATTCAAAAAATCTGATTGGCACGGTAATACCAGCCAATATACACGGGCATATCTACTATTTGATATCTATTTCCCAGCAAATCCTTTCAATAATCCGGGCTATTTGCCTCTTGGAAACTTCCTTCACACTCGGGCTGATTTAGGTTACATTTAATTAAAAGCCATTACTAGTTCCAACTAGCAAACAGAACCCTTACTCAGTTGGCAAACAATTACGTTTAAAATAGAGACCGTTACAAATAGCTGACCCTACTAACTAAAAGTAAATACTTGGCCCTATCGAATCGTGTAGTAAAACTATGGAAATATAATGTTGTCAAATTGTATAAGAAAACTTAATTATTACGTTTAAGTATTAATATAATATGAGTACTTAATAAGAATCTTCAATGTTTCCCTCAATTTCTTGAAATAATAACACCTAAAATAATGCTTTGTTTACAACATAATAAACAACTTTTTTTTATTAGTTTATATCCAAGTGGTATGAGCGTCAAAGAAAACCTATTAAACATACGCTCGGTATCTAAACTAAAATGCCACGTAGAAAAAAAAACACGAAATTAAGTAGATATGTACTTACTTTATGTATCCACATACTCGTAATTTTAGTTAGATTAGTTTAGATAGGTACTAACCTATCACTACCGCCTCAATAGATTGCAAAGCTTTTGAAAATTGAAAACACTCGTGCTGAGTAAATCTGCGCCGCCATTTCCTTAACGACCAAGCGCAGGAAGCCATTTCCCTATAAGTCTGAGTTAGCATATAGCCGTACGAATTACCCGATCTCTGATAGAAAGCAAACATGTTCTCTATTTCCTAGAACGCGACTAAACCAGAGACGGGCGTAGGTAACTGCAACGAGGAATGGGGAAGGAATTACTTGATTAAGAGAGGTTTTTATATACTTTTTTAAAACAATATAAGAGCAATAAATATTCTTACGTGATTTACGGTCTTAGTTATATTTTTCAATGGTTGAGCTATTCTTGTAGATATTAGGTATAACGGCGACGAGTTAACATATATATGAGAACGTGTAAATAAATAAAATAAATAAATATTCCGGGACATTGTATACAGCGCCATCTAGTCCCACACTAAGCAAACGCTTGTGTCGTGGGTACTAGATAACAGATATAATACTTATATATGTACTTTTCTTTTGTAAATACATACTTATACTACATACAAACGACCAGACTCAACACAAGTAATTATAAATTTTATAAATACTTGTGTCAAGCGGGAATCGAACCCGCAACTCCTAGATTAGAAGGCAGAGCCACTACACTACCAACTAAGCTAACAGGCCAGTCAAAACTTATTTTCGTATTTAAAAGGCATTTTTATAATTCAGAGGTACAGTCTACGTTAAACAGACATCATTTACAACAAACTCTGTGACAACACACTTTTTTCTACGAGTACAATATGTATATGTTACGGGTAATGTAGATAATCGGTAATTATGTATAATTACCGGTAATTATACTTAATTACCAACGCACACGGTAAATGTAGTGAATTATCCACATTTACCGGTAATTATAGGTATATATAATTACCACACCCCTTTGGTAAATGTAGAATCTATACTAATATTATAAAGCTGAAGAGTTTGTTTGTTTGTTTGAACGCGCTAATCTCAGGAACTACTGATGCGAATTGAAAAATTCTTTTTGTGTTTAGTAGATCATATATCGAGAAAAGCTTTAGGCTATACAACATCACGCTGAATTAATCACATTTACCGGTAATTGTATATAATTACCATACTAATTATATATAATTACCGGTAAATGTGATTAATTCGAAAGTTTTTACCACTTGTAATGAGAGCACTGGTAATTATGCATAATTACCGGTAATTATACATAATTACCGCATTATCCACATTTACCGTAACATATATAATGTATGTAAGTAGGTATGTAGACAGATCGAATTATTCAATTTTGGTCTCGCGACGCCACTGACTGAAAATAAATATAAACAAGGACGTAAAATAAGTTAGAGCGAGTCTGTTACGCAAAAAGCGGGTCTTTTCCCGTGAAACTGGAAACGGTAGGCTACATAAAAATATTTTATTATTTGGGTCGGATTTGCGGAAACTAACGAGCTTTTACTTATTCCACAAAAATGTGTAGTTGTAGGTATTTACTTTTTGGGAGGTCAGTTGAGAAGAATTTTTATGGACACAATATCAAATAAATAATTGAATTCTTGTAATTCTTGCCGAGTAAGATCATAATGATCACGTTTGTCCATTTCTACTGCAGTGATAGGTAAGTACTTAGCGTTTAGAATACTATGTACGCGAAAAAAACATAATGAGTTTTTTTGATGAAACAATTGTCTTCTTAACGCAAAACAGGAGCAGATACCTAGGTATAAGTATAAGTGCTAAAAACATAATATGTTTTTACATATTATGTTTTTTATTATTCTACATATTATGTAGAATACCTACTTCGCTGGATGTGTTTAAATAAGATAAGATCCAGTGCAGAATGTAAGTGAATCAAAGTAGGTACATAACAGTCAGGCAGAATTAAGTGAAACGCTACTTAAGTGAAAACATTTCTTAACTACTTACCTACCTAAAAAGCGGCAAACGTTCCGTTCGTACGTCTACCCAATAAGAGCTTTTCGCCACAAAGTCGTCTTTGTGCAAGTTTACAACTTTTCATAATGTCTTTAAAACAATGTGGTCGGTGCCTCATAAATTATAGTCTCGGAATAACGATCAGGCGCTGCGAGTAACAGCGGCGAAATGAATGAGTGAGCTCTATCCACTAAGCTAATCTTTAGTAGGTAACTACTGGGATTAGCATACTGTAATGTTAGGTACTTAGTTACAACACAGATGTATGAATCATAAGAACTAGCAGCTCTACATACCTATTATGCCAAAAGTAAATTAACGTCACAAAGCAGGCTTTAATGATATGTAATTGATAATGTAGATACCTTATAAATGCATAAGGACCTACCTACTTTGGAGCAATGAGCTAATGTTGATAACACTGGTATTATAGATTGTTAATAAGTAGGTATATGATTTTATCAATTCGATTTGTAGGTATAATTTTATTAGACGCTACCGTCAAATAAAATTATACCTGCATGGTGTTTCACAATGAGTCGGATATGATCCGATCCGCTCGTAGTAGAAATGGTAGAAATTAAATACAATGGTAGAAATTTAAAATATAAGTTTTAAGGCTAATTTTACCATTTTTACTGTAGATTTCATATGAATAATTATAAATAGAAATAAATCAATGCATAATTATGTGTAAATCGGGTTAAATATCATGAAAAAACAAAATCGAATTTATAATCGACGGAAACGAATCCGCTAGCTTTTGGCTCACGGAACGGTTCCGATTTTTCTGATGAATAAATTTGTTAAAAGATTCGTATGGAATCATTGTGATTTGGAAAAATCCTTTCGGTGCCAATTGATTTCTGTCTCAATCGAATCGGATCCGTATCCGACTCATTGTGAAACACACCGCTGATATATTATAATTATGAATCTCTACAGATTCAGGCGGTAAGCTTCTAATTTTGCTAACGTCATTTAAAAGAAAACAAAACAGGAGGAACCAAAAGTTATATACAAAAAATGAACCTGTTGATGAAAACATTGAAATTTAATTCCATACATTCAAGTTGCAAGCAAACACAAACTTGGAGTGTCAACTTCGTGTAACGACGAGGCTAGACGAAAACACCAAGTTTTCCATATGAACACATTATGCAGTCTGATAGAAGTTTCTGGAATAAATGAGCAAACTTGGGGCGTGATGTTGCGCGGCGGCGATAACTCGCTGTCTGCGAAATGATGAATTAAATATTTAAATGATAGTTTGGGAGTCATTCGTTCTTGTCGAGATGGTTTCGTCATTTATAAATAACAAACTTTCTAAGGTTCCACATATGAATTATAATTTTTCTTAGTGAATGTTAACAGACTAATAATGCATCATGACTCAACTGGCACATACGAGGCCTTTTTTAATCGACTTTAAATTAAGAAGGATTCTCTATAGAATAAAGGCTCTCAATTCTAGTGAAGCATATGATACATTTATGAGTCTAAAAATAATACCGCCTGTTAGTTGGTATTGGAACGGTATCTATGTAGCTATTATTAAATACGGTGTCATGTGTGCCAATCTCGCGCGTCGATCCTAAATCTAAACTAAACAGGAGCGCAATAACCGCAATTATTGTCATAAACAAAGCAATTTAATCTAGCCGTATTGTCTAACATTCATGAACAAACAAACGGGTCGGTTAATATTAATTTAGATAACCCTACTTGAGGACAAGGGCGAGATTTGATTATGCAGATTAGCCACTAACAAATGAATTTGTCAGGCGCGGCCGTACTCCAACGCTAGAGTTAGTGAGGTAAGGGATAGTTCACATTGGCAATTGTTATGCGATATGAGAGGGTGATTTAATTCTGTACCTATTTGAAAATAATAATCAAATTCATATTGTTCAAGCTGTGTACACTCACTTGAGGAATTTGTTCTGGTTCAAAACCAGTTTTGAATGTGTATTTGGCTTATTTATGAACTCTTTCTGTTATGTGTACCGTTATAAATAAATAAATAAATAAATATTATAAACATAAAATACATAGACCTATGCGAAAAAATAACGAAAAGCAGGATTTTTTAAATGGCATTAGGTAGGTACGAGACAATTATTCTTAATTAAAAAAAACACATATCTTCATATGTATGTATCTCCTATTATTTAATATCTCTCCTTTTGTGTTTGCACTGATATAAAAATCCTAACATCAAATTACTCTGGTACAGAAATGGAATAAATTTAAAAAATGAATTAATTCAAAAATGTAGGTAAGTATATCACAATTTGTATCCGCGCATATTACACCAAAAATCCAAATATGAACCCATCTTAACACGTCGACGAGCAGCGAATAGGGAATCATGGAACAAAGCGTGCCCAGACCCGAACAAAGAACTTTTCGGAACAAACTTGCACAATGTACCAACTTTTACACAATATCTACAATGACCTATAAATTGTTTACGAGAACACAGCGCTAAGTAGTTACCGCGCCTGTCTGGGAACTATGAAGTTGTGGTTTAATTTCCTGTCAGCAAACTGCTCTATTCGACCCGTTAACATTTTTTGCGGCATTTTAAATTGAATTTACAGTTTACGCTAACGTTACTTGGTTGAAGGAAATCAGAATACGCTGCGAGGCTTGAAGCTATTTTATATGAAGACATTAAAATAGACGTAAATTTAGTTGTAATAACCGGCTAGCACTTACGTCAATAATTATGTCGAAGAATTAGCTCGACAAGTTTCGGAAAACTGAGGTTTCCATCATCAGGAGGACGAGTCAGCACGCGCGTCCCGGTTGGCCGCCTTGTCCAGACTCAACTAAATTGAATCATGCCTTACGGGAACTATAATACAGTGCAATAGACGTGTTTACTAATTTTATACCTAATAAATAAAATACTATTATTCTAAGTTAAAGAAGAGACCACAAAACCAATTAACCAACAATCCCACACCTAAAACTAGAAAATACTTTTGCAAATTGCATTATAAAAGGCCATTCAATGCCTGATACCAGTTTATTGTAGAAATTCAAACAACCATGGAATTTTATTATCAGAAGCAAATCAAGCAACTCAAATAACATTTTTTACCCTATTCATATCTGAGATTAACAATGTTGAACAATACCTACACAAATAGAAGTTTCTACTGTTCCTGAACAATTTGGCGTGGCATATAATGATGATTTGTTATAAGTTATTTGTCAAGTGCTTAAGTGTTTTTAATTTAAACTTTTCATTAGAAAATTAGCAAAAAATATCACTACCGGCAGGATTGGAACCTGAATTTTCTATGTATTTTTCATTATCTTTGTAAAAGTTGTTATTTTTTGCTCAGAATTTCTACACATAAGGGTTAATTATATAACATAGCCACTAATCATGTTATTCGGTGCCAACAAACTGTGTATTCATTTATACATAACACAGCCTGCCCTCCACAACACAGGTTACACTAGTGTGGAGTGTAGTGTGGTGAACATATTGTTATAGTTCATAAGTGTTTCACTTAAATAAATTAATTGAAATTTGAAAAAAAAAACACCAACTATATCTTATTCTTACGTAATTTATATAAAAAGTAGGTACTGAGAGTTTTAGTTTAACTTTCTCGTAAGTGGAAGTAAATAATCATAAACCTTTTGTTGCTTAAAGTGTGTTGACTACTACTTGGAAAAAAATAAATGTAGAGTATGAATCAATGGGCAGTAAGAATGAGTAAAAAGAAAATATTTGCCCTAGTTTAATATATTAATCTGGAATAATATGCCTATAAAACTTTAAATAAAACAATCTATTTCTTGAGTCACTTATTTCATTTTGTTGACCACATTGAACAGTATTCACTTCGTAAACGATAAAAAGCTTACACAATGCAAATTATTAAAAAATCTTAACACAAGCGTTACATTAATTAATGTAAATAGCAAGTACTTATGTACCTTCGAATTACGACACTACACTAAATACTTATTGTTAACAAAAAATACTTTATCTTTCAAAACCACCATCTATAAAGCTTTGGTTTCCTAGGAAAGCGGTGCCATCGTATAGCGGCCGTGATATTACGGACGCAAATATAATTAAAGTAAATTACGGTGCAAGTTACTGCTCTCCAGGAAACCGCGCCATTTCGTTTACATAGACAACGTTTTAGTGACGTCATTCACCGCTGTATTACGGCCGCTATATGAAGACACCGCTTTCCTAGGAAATCAAAGCTTTACTCCATTTAAGATTTACTTAAAATTATTTCGCGTAATTTTCCCTTGTCCCTCATCAGTTATTATTGTCTTCCAAATCCTGTAAAATGAAAATCATAAAGGTTATTTATATTAATGGCGATGCTAAACATATCTGAACATCGAAGACGCAACTTTGAATCAATATAATTTGAATAATTTTCGTGTGATTTTCCGCAGCAAATAAATTGTCGGTGTGCTGTTTTATATTCTATGTTTTCCCCATAGTACATCTAGGCAGACAGAGGTGAATCAATGCTAAAAAACAACCCAGTGAACAGTGATCTCACGAGTTGCATGGGGGTAATCATTCTTTATTGAAAGAAATATTTATAATAAAATTGCTAGTAAGCCTGATCATCAGTCTGTTATCGCCCACTGCTGAGCATAAGCCTCTCTTCTAGACACGTATACGATGTTGAGTATGTTGATGTGGTATATGTACCGTGGGGTCGCAGTCGGCGCAGTGCCACGAGTAGCCCCGCTTCTTGGGGTTCTTGCTGAGCGGCGGCTCCAGGCACTTGAAGTGGTAGCGGCGCGCGCACTCGTCGCATCTGCAATATAACGCGCTTAGCGATAAGGGCGACACTTGTGTAAAACACGCATAAATTTGCTTTTGTGTGTATGAATTTTTTTATCAATGTAGGTTTATCAATAATAATCAACGCTAACATTTATAATTTAAAACGTCGTTGAATTATTTCGTTTACGATGGACAAATTGAAGTATGCAGAGCTGACTGCCAGCCTGTTGCCATTTTGAAGTTTTATCAAAAAAATGTTTTCGTAATTTCCTAGATCTTACGCTTCACAAACACCAGCGTGTTTAACATAGCATCGCGTTTAGAAGATTGAATATTATTTTGCTCAAAGTTAATGAAACTCCTAACATGTGTATCTAACCTCATCTATTTTAAAAGTCGACGAAAATAGTAATAACTCCTCACCTAACCAGATTGCTATTGTCCCCAGCCTGGTTGCACACGTCGCAGTGCGTCATGGGAGTCAGCTTGTTGCTGGGCACGGAGGCGCCCGCCCCGCCTGCGCTGCGCCCCGCGCGGGACTCGCGGGACCTCTGCAAACACCGGACATACAAAGATATATAATTGTACACATGACAAATGTACAACAAAGTAAAAAAATAAAAACAAAAACCTATTTTAGCGTCACAAGTGGCAGGACCTATGTTAAACATCAGGCGGGCGCGGGCTGTAAACGTTAATTCTAAATCTAAAAAAACACTATACACAACAAAAAACATTTAGTTTGGAGCTTTGCAATATATAAAAGTTTTAATTAAAAACTGTAGGTTCTGAAACCACTTAATTTTTTGTAGCTAATTAAAATTTATTCGCTTAATATTCCGATAGCAATAATCTGACCACACATTCGCATTGTACTAACTAATTTATTACCTTGGGTTTACTCGGCGGCAGAGGTATAGTAGAAGGTTCCATAGGAGCAGGCTCCGGTATAGGTTCAGACTTGTACAGAAATATACACACATCCATATTTTACGACATTACATTGATAACGTTTACTTACAAAAACAGTGAACAGTAAAGTGAAATATATAGTTATTTGTTTTAGAGAGAGCAACATTTTGCTGATGTTCATATACTGTGTCAAAATCGCTTTTATTAGTCCAAAAAATTATACAGTCCACTGGTGTATTTATGAAAGGTTTGCAATACATATATATTTTATTTATATACACTGGCCGCTTTCTTCGATAACTAATTTATCCGATGTCGATCTAATAATGTAGAGTACCAAGTCATAAGTCAGAAACTCTCTAATAATTGTTTTGAGCCCATAAGAACACTCGTAGTAATGAGTTACTTACCGGCGTGGTGTCGACGACAGATGTATCCACCGGTGAAGGTATCCTGGCCACTTCTTGAGGCACAGGCGTCGACTGCTTGGCTGCTTCCTGTTCCGCTTGCTGAAAATAAAGTAAGTTTTCACTGAAACTGGATTACTAGTTTATTTTACAATTCATTGTGTGTGGCTCAGCAAAGAGTGACATCAAATCTGACATTGCTTAGATAGTAAGCGGCGAAGTTAATCAGTAAAAATCAAAAAAAAGAGACTGTCTCGAAAACAAGCCTCGAATCTTTGAAATCGGTCCATAAATAACGGAGTAATCGCACAACATACCCACAAAAAAAAGCTATAAGAAGACTTGATAACCTGCTTTTTTGAAGTCAGTTACAAATTAAACAAACTATAGTTACCTTGTTCAGTTTCTTCATAACAGATGGCGGTGGTCCGTCGTTGCTGTCGGTTGGTACGTAGAACATTTGTGTGTCTAACGACCCATCTGGTTTGGGGATTGGTTTTATCTGCGAAAATTAGATAATAATGATTAAAAAGCGTACAATAAATAATGTACAAAAATCACCGGATATACATCCATATGTATCTTGCTGGTTGTGATTGTAAATAAAATCACAAACAGATAAATCAGGTTCTAATCGAGTTATCTTGAGAACTAAACCCACAGGTCGAGAGATTTGCCGTAATTAAATCAATGCACTCGTAAAACACACTGGTTTGAAAGAACAACAGAACAGAGACAACTACAACAGAGAAAGAACAAAAAATTTGTTTCAAAGAAATATGAGAACAAAAATATGTAAGTACCTTGATAGTAATCCTCGGATGAGGTGGGTCAGGATTCTCCATGTCCTGATTCTTCTTCTTCCGTTTATGTTTGTGCGACTTGGAAGGCGAGCGCAGTAAATCAGGAGAATATCTGTTCCTATGTTTTTCCTTCCTTCGCTTCCTATTCGCCTTGTACGTAGCAATATCAGAGGATAGATTAGCCAACGTACTTTCAATTGAACTTTCAATCGCCTTGCTATCTCTTTCTTTGTCGCTGAGAAGAGATGCGAAAGATAGATTTTGTGGAACGAATTCTTTGTTAGCAGTACTTGTGGAAGCGTTTGAGTTTTCGTTGTGCGAATCGTTGGGGCTGTCCGCAACTATTGGTGTTATCGACATCAGCGGGGTGTTAGTCAATGCTGGTGATGTGAAACTACGTTTGTGGATTTTCTTCGGAGTTTCACCGTCTACACTCGTGTGTTCTTTCTTTTTCTTGATCTTCTTTTCTTTTCTAAGCTTCAAGTCGGTTTCGTGGTCGCTGCTAAACTCGAAAGGTTTGATCGTCACTTTGATAGGTGATTGATTCTCTGTGGTGGCAATTTTGACAGGTTTCTCGATTTTGGGTGGCTTTTCTGCCGGTTTAGGCGGAGATGGCTCGGTGGTCGGACTCTGCGGTGTCGTGATGATAGCGCCATCTTTACTGTACCGGATACGAGAGCGACGCGGGACCTTCTTTTCGAGGACTTCCGGTTCAGAATCGGATGTCTTGTCGCATTCGGAGCATTGCCTGCGGGGTAACAGATATCATGGTTATCATTACCTATATGTTTAGGAGGTAAGGAGTAGAGTATTACAAATGTACTTTTTAGCAAGAACAGTGTCACGCACGCCTGGCCAGTTAAACCTACATACCTCTAGCCTTAACTCTAATTGTAACTCTAGAACAAACATTAGTCATTAGTTAGTGAAGATGATTAGTTACCATCCGTAGAGCTTGCTCTTCTTGGGCGGGCGCTGCAGCGGCGGCTGCAGGCAGTGCAGGTGGTAGTGGTGGCGGCAGGTGTCGCACGCCGCCATGAGGTGGCGCTCGCTGCTGCGGCCGCACGCCGCGCACTCGCGCCCCGCCACGCACGCGCCCTCGCCCGCCGGCGTGGCTGTACAGACAGGACAGGTGTTTTACAAGGTAATGCGATAATCATACATTACGTATTATCTTAAAATTGTAAGTGAGGTCTGTATCAAGAGGGGTTAATTTGCTCGTAATTTTCGTCTATTTATTAAGTATTGTATTATGTGTGTTTTAGCTTAGTGCCGGTTTTGCAGACTATTAATAAATAAATAAAATATTATGAAACGAGTATACGAAGTTTGTCAGGTAGTTTGTATAAAATCCTGAGAGTTGCTTTTTATCTCGAATAACGCGAACCTAAGCAAACCAAATCGAGTTTGAGAGTGAGTATCGAGTTTGTAATCTCGAGTCGAAGGAGAAAAGCCTTAATCGCAGAGACTGAGAAAAAAGATTACACGAGTTTGATTCGACGTTTTTAACACGCTCGAAAGATAATTGTAAAAGAAAGTAAAAATAGATACATTATACGCATGCGTGCACTTATAATAAGCAGCTAGGCTCTAGATGTTCCACAGTTGGGTGAACCCACCCGTCGAATTTATGTGGTTAACCGCATAAAACTTAGATATATTTGACTTGATCTCTTTTCATGAAGACCCAACGTCTTCGTCACGCCGATTTTTGGGTTTTAAGAGTTCTATACATTCGTCTATGGTGTTAATGACGCCCGATTAAAACAAAAAAATAAATTACAATATCTCACCTTCCATTGAAGTAGACAATACTTTTCCTTGGCGAGCGTCCGGGTTGTCGCTAAGAGGAAAACCAACGCCCATCTTAAGTGCGGCCGCAGTAGGCACGGTCATTGACCTGCTTGCCAAGTCGCTATACAGTAAACCATTTACACGGCGTTATTATGTGAATACTAGACTATGGCTGTGGATTGATAGGCAATACACGGCTAACTTCGATCTTCGATCTTCTTTGAATTCGGTCGGTTTATATTTGCAGACAGAGCGTGCAAGGCCTGGACTACAGGCATATGTATTTAGCTAAAATATAGAATAGAAAAAAAAACTTTCAAAAGACTTGATAACCTCCTTTTTTTAAAGTCGGTTAAAAACGAATGCATGTGTTTGACATCGTTATTAGGAAGTGAATTTGTCTAAGCCTTCATACACACGTATAGATTTTACTAAATGGTATTTTATGTATCATGTTAAGATAAATATATGTAGCTATAAAAGAAATTTAGTTGATGACTGTCCAGTATACTGTCTGTTAATATAAATCGACCTTTACAATTAGCTCTGTATTGAAACACAGTTGACAAACTTAAAAATAAACTTTTAAATAAAAAATGTGACACTAACGCAAACTCTACTGATGAAATTATAGTATTTCAGCAGCAATAAAAGCAAAATAAATAGCTGTATAGATCGAAGCTAGCCGATTTGCTTCAACTTGTAAGATGGTTTGATGAATATAGCGGGTGCAGTTTCAATACATAACATACTCCGACTTATTACAAAACGCGGTTTAAATTATTAGTCCAGGACTTTGAAAACAAAAAGTGGGTTCTTGTTGTTAAGAAATCATATACAAGCAATCAAAATGTCAACAAAAATTGGAACTTTGATTTCACATTGGTACATTTTGACAGTTTGATAATTATGACAGTAGACAGACCATTTTCGAACAACTAAAACGGACTTAGTCTAAGCTTATATTTAAACCACGTTTTGTAGTAAGGCCCACTATATACAATTAATTATGTATGTTATGAGATTGACACTACAACATTATGGAAAATAATGTATAAGTACATAATTTTTTTATAAATGTAAAATATTTTATCTGAAAAAACCAAATAAACATGGAACAGTCTGGGTTTTTGATTCAGAATGATCAAAATTGTAGCGAATAATTTAATTTACTATTGAAGAAATGGGGATGAAATTAACAACTAAGTTAGAGGACCTCCAATCTTAACTTGTTTTTTTTTATTATCAGTCGAAATACCAAGTTTTAATGATACTGAATGAAGTTACTTATTACTTAGGAGAGTGGCGAACTCTGAAGTCAAGAATTTCATAACCACATAACATTAAGAGCCTTTGATATGACTTAGCGCTTAACGCACATATAGATAGATATTCAGCATGGTGTTTCACAGTGAGTCGGATATGATCCGATCCGCTCGTAGTAAAAATGGTAGAAATTTAAAATATAAGTTTTAAGGATATTTTAACAATTTTACTGTAGATTTCATATGAATAATTATATATAAAAATAAATCAATGTATTATTAAGTGTGATTCGGGTTTAATATCATGAAAAAACAAAATTGAACTTATCATCGACGGAAACGAATCCGCTAGCTTTTGGCTCACGGAACGTTTCAGATTTTTCTGATGAATAAATTTGTTAAAAGCATCGTATGGAATCATTGTGATTTGGAAAAATCCTTTCCGTGCCGATTGATTTCCGTCTCAATCCAATAGGATCCGTATCCGACTCATTGTGAAACACACCGCTGAAGTATTCCCATACCGTTTCTGCAGATGTTGTGGTGTGACTTTGGGCGTAGATCTCGGTATCACTTTGGGCAGTAACGGCTTGTCTTCCATTATAGGTGGCATAGTTTTCTTGGGACTCAGAGCAATGATAGCTTGGTAGAGCATCTGTAGACTCTTCTGTGTAGATGTCAACTCGGCTAACGCGTCCGTGTTCTGTTTTGAAGCCTGGATAAGAAAATTAGTCAATGGCTGTAAATTCTAGAATAATTATTATCTTCTTCTTCTTATCGAATGAAAGTGGCCAACTCTGGTGTCGAGAGTTTCTCGAGCCGCCCTAAGGGCCCCTGACATGGCTTTACGCCTGCCGTAATAGACAAACAGCCAGATAATAATTATCATTTCATATATATACTATATCTAGGAACCAAGGAAGACGTCATGTCCTCGGATATAATGGTCCTCAAACATGTCGGTTTCCTCACGAAGTTTTCTTTCACCGCTAAGCAATTGCTAATCCACACATAACTTGAAAATGCAAGTCATTGGTGTAGCGCCAGATTCGAACCTGGGTGCTTCTGAATGAAAACTGCCACTGGATCATGTAGTTGTCCCAATAAATAAAATTTGAATTTGAAATTTGAATTTGATAAGCAGACACTGGAACCGCTGAGCCACAGTCGCTTAACAAATGTTACCTCATCATAATGCTGAAAACTTCCCCCGCGAACCAGAAAAAGGGCCGGATTCGAACCAGGGTGTGTCTGGATGAAAAGCAGACACTGGAACCGCTGAGACACCGTCGCTTAACAAACTTTACCTTATCATAATGCTGAAGATTTGCCCCGCGAAACAAACAACAAAGAATTCAACCAGGAAAAAAGCAAGATTCGAACCAGGGTGCGTCTGGATGAAAAGCAGACACTGGAACCGCTGAGCCACACTCGCTTAACAAATGTTACCTCGTCATAGTCAGTCCTGAGGTGTTCATCGTCGGCCAGCAGTCTCTCGTTCTCCTGCGTGAGACGCTCGAGCGACCGGCGCAGGGAGGCGACGCGCGTGTTGCGCTCCAGGTAGTAGCCCACGAACTCCACCGAGAAGGCGGGCTGCACGTGCCAGCGGCGGGACACGTCTTTAAGGGCTGCCATCTGGTGGGGGAAAAGGCATAGTTTTTCAAATTTTATTTTTAATGAAGTCTACTAGCATATACAACATAAAGATACAATTCCTAGTAAGATGTTTAAAATGACCATGCAGCTGACTACATCACAAATTAAGTAGGTAAGTAAATAAGTTTGAGTTTGTGTGTCTCAATAAATATATTTCATTCTTCTTTCTTCAAAATTCTTAAAATATCACTCGTAAAGCAAACACCAGTGTGCTCCATCTTCGACTTCACCGTCGCTTCCTATCAGGCGTGGTGCAGTCAAACGTAAGCCCAAATAATAATAAAAAAACAATCCAATTTCGTTTAGTCTTCAAATGTCAACTTTACGAATTTGAGACAATCCTGAAGATTTAATAAGCGTGTCACTTTTCTGTTAATCATTATGTGATTTAGATGTTGATTTGAATGCACTTAGGACCTTACAGCTAAATAGCTGGCAAAATATTTTAAGTCATACTTGACCAATTCTTCCTGATCCTGAATTAGAATGGGAAAAAGATTGGCTTAGGTACCTGTGCGTCTTCAAACTCGAGAGCATGTATATCGATGCCCATACACTCCGCCTTGTGTTGGAACTTGCGCATCGCAGACGCACTGCTGTACAACATGCGCGCCATCTTCTGTGTGGGCACTGCGATGTATAGATACAGTTAGTTACACTTTATTTTTTGATTTATTTATTAGTTTATTAGAGAGTGTATACATCTGAAAGATAACTCTGTGAATATATGAAAGCAAACAATATTTTGTTTGCTATATTGCTATGCTATGTTCTTATTTTAATAGTAGCACTTATTAGTGCCACTATTAAAATAAAAACACAGCTTCTCTCTAGTTTGTTTCTTATAATACAAATGACACGGACATTTGACATACTCGATAAAATACCACTTTGTAAATGTTATCAGGATGGTAAGCCAATAAACAAAATGTTGCAACAGGCTTTGAGATTTAAAACCTAGCTATCAAAAGTGAAAATTCTAACCCTGAGCACAGAATATAGAATCCTAAGTTAGAACCCTAAACTATCCATTAAGTTGGTCGATAAAACACTATGCTTACCACACACAGACAAGGACAAGAAATTAATATCACCCCTCTTTTTGAGTCAAGGAATAGAGCTAACTTACCCCACGGTGGGTTTCTATTTTCTTTCTGCTGCAAATACTTCCTCCTGTACTTGATCAGTTTGCGCTCCGTTCTGGCTTTCTCTTCGGGGTTCGGATTGTTTTGTAGCTCCAGCTTTCTGTTATAATGTAAAAATATAGTTAAAGTTGAATACAGTGAAAACATTTAAACTGCGAATTTATTTTACAGCTTAGAGTCTTATGTGGGAGAGGTAAGATAATAAAAATACATGAACAAGTCTTTCACGAGCTAAAAATAATGTCTAAATTTAATACTTTTTTATAAAGAAAATATTAAGTATTTCATTCTACAGGTATTATAGAGGCCTTGGTGGTGGTCGATAACAGGCCTATGATAATGATGAAACATATTTTTCTTGAGGCCAATTTTTTTTTATGTGGGTTAGGCTTAGGTACGTTTGACTACAGCCTGCCTGATGTTAAGCGTTGCTGCAGCCTAGGGTGTAACACGCTTACCTAGAAGATACGAACTATGGTTACTAGTTAGATAAAACAATATGTAAATGTAGATAAGTATAAGAAGTAGATACGGTCCCCAATATTGTCCAATAATAAATAATAAATATAAATAGATATGGTTACTTGTTCTTATAATCATCATCTATTTCTTTGACACAATTGCCAATATGTTTGGGCAAGTGTACTGACCGTTTCTCAGTCCTGAGTTGCAGAGCGAGCCAGTTCCGCTTGCGTTTTTTGATGAGCGTCTTGTCTGAGTGAAGGCGGCAGTGAGCGTAGAACGGGTCTGCTTGTTCCACCTCCTCGGAGTGGGCCTCCGCTAGCAGACCTTCACGCTGACCACTGGAACAAATACATACAGAATTTGATCAATCTCCTTTACACCTACACACAGATAGATAGATAAACTCTTTATTGTAACACACATTGACAAAAAAAAGACAAACAGAAACACAAAAGACTTAAAAAAATAGTGCGACAACTGGCGGCCTTATCGCTAATAGCGATTTCTTCCAGGCAACCGTAGGATGGACAGGAGTCGAAAGAAATATAAAGGATGGGGTGTTCAAAAAGAGAAAATATATACAAATAATAAAAATATTCAATAATATATATATATATATACATACAATAACAAATAACACATATTACATATACGTGCAAATAACTATAAATATATAACACATATACATATTAAACCCATATACTATAACGACAAAAGGAGACAACTATAAACACACGAATTCAACAGCAGATTATTGAGCTATTGAGTTTAGGTACCAGTTTTTAACCTGAGTACAAAAGATAAAAAAAAAAGATAAAGAATCTTTATTGATAATGTAAAATTGTAACATACATAGGTATAAGTACTAATATCACAGAATATGCTACACAAATTACAATATCTCGTCAAATTGAATTTATAACATTAGGCTTTTATAAAATTTTAGAAGTTACATATGTCTAGTTTTATTAATAAAACAATGAAAATTTTTGTTATTAAAATCATGTCAAACATAATAATAGGTATGTAATCATACAATATGTCAACTTAAATAAATCTTGGTACTGTCACTTTAGCTGTATAGGGGCTAAATTCACACACACACACAGTACACAGTTGGTTAGTTACAGTCAGTATTCTCACTTTTTCTTACAGATGAATGTGGCCGACTCTAGTATCGAGCTTTCAATTACCATTACAGCCTCTGACAAGGCTTATAGTTAAAGCCGTAGCGGGTGTACGCCATATACAATACTGGCATGTTGACCAGATCCAATGGCTGGCTTAGCCAAGCCATGTTTAATCTATTCACGCTCAAACTTTTATTTACTTTGTCGTAAACCTCTATGCTATCCCACCTAGGGCCTTTAGAAGTTCCTTCCCTCGGCTAGAATAATCGTATGTCCTTATTTGTATTAACACTATCTCATTCTCCCATTCGTAGCCCATTATAAGCGGAGGCAAATGGCGTGATCCGGGAGTCCGGAGCCATATAGTAGCGCGAGCGCAGCACTGTCACTGTATTATAGTAATAAACCTGTGTGTGAATAAACTCTTAACCTGTAAACCAGGGTCTCATTTCGTATGTAGGAAGCCCCCTTCCCTTTAATATTCAAATAACAGCATGATGATTCGAGCTGGCAATACAAGTCAGTATAGTTACCAAGTGACATGGAAGAATGTCTTGCAGAGTCCCGCATCACAGCCCACGCACACGCCGGTGCGCGCGAGTGCCGCGTCCGTGCATAGAGCGCACGAGCGCGCGCCCCAGCGGGAGTACGCCATCTCGAACAACGTGACGCCAGAGAGACGCTCCACCTATACAGATATATATTTATTTATTTATTTATTTGACTGCTCTGTTAGCTTAGTTGGTAGCAGCTCGGCCTTCTCATCTAGGGGTTGCGGGTTCGATTCCCGCGTGACACAAGTATTTGTGAATTTTAAAATTTATAATTACTTGTGTTGAGTCTGGTCGTTTGTATGTATAATAAGTATGTATTTACAAGAGAAAAGTATTATATCCGTTATCTAGCACCCACGACACAAGCGTTTGCTTAGTGTGGGGCTATGGCGATGTGTGCAAGGTCCTGGAATATTTTCTTTTATTTTTTATTTATTTGATTTATGGGCGAGCAATAAATTGCTGATGTGCCCATATCACACTGTGTCAAAATTGGTTCATATAGTCCACACAAAGTTCAAAATTATACAGTCCACTGGTGCAATATCACAAGAAAAAGATATATGGACAATATGTACTGTATGTGTACTTCTTCTTCTTCTTATCGAATGAGAGTGGCCAACTCTGGTGTCGAGAGCTTATCAAGCCGCTCTAAGGGATTCGGCTTAACGACTGCCGTACTATTTAAACTGCCGGGATCCGCAATTCAACGTGTCATCCGACCCACGGAAGCACCCGAAATGGAATGCTACTTTTCGGTCACCCATCCGCGGACTGACCGCGATGACCATTGCTTAACATTCTCCTCCACTAGCTAAGCTACGAGCGCTTTTGTATGTGTACTTCAAATCACTATCGGATTTAGGATTTCCTTAACTTATTACCTAAAGCCAGCATGAGACACAGTGGAACAATACAAGAAATATTTCCAAAGTTATCATCAAATAAATTATACAATTATCACAACATAACGCAGGAAAAGGCATAGAAAAAAAATCTTAACATATTATTATTTGTCCTTACCTCTGAAAATGCCACTCCAGGGACATACAGAGCACATACCAGATGCACCCATGCTCCTACTTCCGTCTCTTTGAAAATACCACCTAGAACCAACAGTCAAACAACACATGTCATATACAAACGGTCTTATTTATAAAAAGTTACAGAAGAGTTAAAGTGTTCTATAACATCACTATAAGAAAAATGACCATAATCGGTATTTATAAACGCACTATAGCGCTAAACAGTTCTATAAGTCTATTGTAAAGTTATAGTAGCGAGGACCCTACTTTAACCGTACTATAGCGGTGCTATAAGATCTAAGATGGCCGACTATCCTGTCATCTGTCAGCTGATTTGCTGTCTTTGAAGTAAAAACAAACAATCAAATTTTGTAATATAAACTAATTTTTTGATGATTTGGGGTTTTATAACAGCGTTTTCAGTGCCTTTTGTTTGGAATGACTTGGAAATTGGAGAATGTAAAGCCTACAATAATAGCACTTGCAGTATTACATAATATTGCCATTGACCAGGGGGAAGCTGTGCTTGCAAGTAACTCAGATGCTCACCAGGCAAATCCAGTAGTCCAAGAGGAGCCAGGCCAAGTTGCAAGTGAACGCTCAAATGCCATCTTGCAATCATTTATTAGGTCACATTTTAGTGAGTAAGTAGTTAATATTTGTGATACTGTGGTTGAAATTGGCATATAACTGTACTGTAATGGAACTGGCTCTCAGAGGAGGCTGCAAGAACATACTATGCTAGGTGCTTGGTGACACATTTACATATAATATGTACATAGAAGTGATAATCTTTATGAACATAGCATGAAAGAAAGTTATGCTTTGGAGCATGTACCTACTATGATTTTACTGTTAAGCCAAAACTAAAACAAGGAAAAATGTGGAATTGTAAAACCAGATCCGGTGACATTATGTGTCTCCACTCAGAATTATATATAAAGATTAGCCCTTATTGTACACAATGACACTGCTGCTCTTGTAATAATTAATTAATAGTAGGTACAGACATGTGATAATGCTAAATGGAAGTATCTTAGTATGTGTGATTAGTGATAAACATGTTAATAAAAGTCTTTCTATGTATTTCATTCTGTTTTACTTTTATAATAAATTATTTTTAATTTCAAAAGCTCTTTTAATTTTTCAATTTTTGTTGCTTGTTGGCCATTTGGGCCTCATGTAGCTCTCGTCGGCAGGCTATTCCAGCATCGCAAATCCTCTGGGCAGCAGGAGTTTATAATAAATTATTTTTAATTTCAAAAGCTCTTCTTTTAATTTTTCAATTTTTGTTGCTCGTTGGTCATTTGGGCCTCATATAGCTCCCGTCGGCAGGCTATTTCAGCATCGCAAATCCTCTGGGCAGCAGGAGTGATGCTATTTACTTATTTTTATTTAAACTTTTGATATTTGCGCGTCTGAATATCAACAACTTTGACGTTTCTTTGTGTCTGAGTATAGACAAAATTTTGTGTTTTATGACAAAGTTAGCATATATTTGGCACTAAGATACGTATTATCTGTGGTTAATTTCGTTCTTCTTTGATTTTTTCTTTATACTGGCAATGATTTGGCTTATTGTCGGTACCACGTGGGTACTATAGTTATAGAAGGCTCAGCGTTGCCAGATACACTGTAATTACAGCAGATTTACTGTATTTTCACACGATCTACTGTCTACTGTAACACCAAAATTACAGTGTATGGAGAGCACTGTAATTTTTGAACAGGCAAAATTCAAAATAGGTAGTTTAATGTAAACTGAACGTAGACTTTGTGAAAAGAAAAAAATACATGAACATAACAAAACGTAAAACGTAAATGGCTACCTAGAGCCTGCTACCTCTCTGCATATGTCACAACCCTTGTTTCTATTGTAATAAGAACGAATATGTCTTACTTTAAACGGGCATGATTAGCCGCAGCGGTGGATACTACGCGGGAATTTCCCGTCATAGACTAAAAACCACTTCCTAATATTATTAACCACCCGAATAATGTCAACCGTGTTTTAATTTAGTTTTAAAGCCTATTGGGACTAACTTATATTAGAATGATTGTGCATTGGTTTCGTATGCAATGCATTACGTTTTTATTTGGCTCTTTCATGCCTTTCTGTTTTTTTTTTGTTATGGCTTTTGCGAATATATGAGTTCGCAATTCTGCCAATGTCAAGTGGGAAGATAGGCCATCAAACTGAGAAATTTTATGTGAAATATCGATATGTACGGTGGTTTTAAATTGCACAGGAGTGTTATTTTCCCCCTTTTTTGCTTTCTGTAACAGCGATAGTTAAAAAATCTACAGACAAGCCTTTTTGTTAAACTGGGCTACACGATAGTGACAGTGATTGATTAATTTATAATAATATATAGGTATCATGCTTATTCGAAAAGACAAATGGTGAAATTAAAACAGTATTTTAGTTTATACAACTTAGTAAAAGTATTTTGAAATCTACTGTAAAAATCACTGTATTTTCATTTTAATTTTACTGTAATTTTGTCATAAACACTGTAAATTTGAGCACGAAACACTGTAATTTCATTTTCCTCATCTGGTAACACTGAGAAGGCTTATAGAACGTTGATAAATAGTAAACTTTATAGAACACTTTAAATGCTTATTGAACACTTTAACTATAGTATGCTTATAGCATACTATAGACATTTTTATAAATAAGACCGAAAGTTAACAATCATCAAAATTGATTTGTAACAACTTTAAATTCTCAATATCTTATGTAAGTTTAAAAACCTAATTATTCACTACTTGTTTTCAATTAATTTAGATTTTGAATCTTTTTTATCACTACTTTTGTGAAACCTTTTATGTGATGTTGTAGAATGATTATAAATGACATTGTGTAAAATATGTTGAATGTAATTCAGTAAAATAATAATAATAAACAAGTCTATATACCTTTGTTAGGACAGAGTTCACAGTTGGGGTCAGTGACTCCCGCCTTGCAAGCTTCACAGAACCAGGGCTCCGTGGATGCAGAGCTCACTGTACTGGATTCACTTGTGTTATCTGATACTCCATAACAACCTGGAAATATATAAGGACAATATATAAGTATTTAGCTAAAATAATTATATAGTTTACATCTCTCATGTTCGGTAAGTAGGTCCTTATTACCCCCAAATGGGGCTTGTAAGTTACCAATTAGCGCTCTAGGGTAAAAATGTAGCTAGAAAAGCCCTAGGGCGGTAAGTAATTAAAAAAAAACTTTTCACTCTTTCAAAAAGTTTAAGTAGTAGACAAAGGAGGTCGCTTCGCTATTCAAACTCAAACTTCTTCGTATGAGTATATTAGTGATATTAGTCATCAATTTTAAATATCGAACGGCGATGTTTCTGACAAAAAAAGATGAAAAAAGGCGGGAATAGAAAACTTTCAACTTAAATGTTGTTTGTTTTTTTGGATTTTTTATAAATACGTGCTAATTAGGAAAAAAACATGAGTTCTGCAAGTGATGACGATATATATTATGTAAGCTGCACTCCTGATTCAATGAAAATGGAAGCTGAACTAGTATTTAACAATATTTTGCTTGAAAGTTCTAAAGAGAGATATTTGAAAACATATGACGAGTTCATGAAGTGGCGAAAAGAAAAACGAGTAAGTTCTGATTTTGTCCGTGACCAGCAAATATCACAATCTCAAACATTTAACATACCCATAAAACACCTATCCCTAAAATTTTAAAATTGTTCTCATTTCACTACAAATTTTAACCATTAAAATGTTTTATTTCATTAATACGGGTTTTTTTCCTTACCTCACAATCGAGATGTAAAGCAGAGTAGTTAGCTCGGGTGTAAGCATCAATTGCACCCTCGAACTATAGGCGCCCTCGCTGCGCTCGTGCGCCTAACTATCTCGGGCTGCAATTGATGCCTTACAGCTTTCGGCTACTAATCTACTATTAATTTTATTTTAATTAGTAATTTTTTTGACAAGACATGACTAATTCCAACACTTATTATCATTGTAATAAGTTAGTTGTAATTCTGTATGTTAATAAATTATAACTATCTATCTATCTATCTATATAGAGAATAGTCTACATACAAATAGGCAAGCAATGTCAAATGAGAATTATCTTTGCCATTATGTGCTCTAATAAAACAATAATATTGAAGTTAATGTTTCTATTGTTAAGTTTTTAATATTTATTTGCCCGACATTCTCATGAATTTCCGAAAGTTATGGAACAAAACTGTTGTTATTATTTGTGATTATGTATGTTAAAGCTACAAGTTGCTCATGTTTTTTTTTCACTTTTCTTTCAATTACACTGCTATCATCAAGACATTTATATTTTTATTTAAATATCACCTAGCACTACAAAAAAACATATAAATATAAAGCAATGCAGTATACCTTCATGTACAGTAACCCCGCAGCCATCACACTCCACTATCTCGTTGAAGTCATCACTCCGGGAGCCGAGGCAACCCGAGCAGATGAGCAGGTTGGCGAGCTCACATGGAATCTGAAACATAATTTAAGAGCATGTATGTGTTTGCTTAGTATGGGGCTAGATGGCGCTGTGTGCAATGTCCCGGAATATTTATTAAGTTATTTTATTTATATATTTCTTAATTACATAAGAGAACAGTTTTTTTCATGTATATTAAATATATCTTCAAACTTATTACTTATATGGATATTAATTAATTAGGAAACAAATAATATCTAAGCAATGCCTAATATATGTAATCGAAACTAAATGCTAATTTTAATCTGTAATTTCATTTAATTTTCCAGAAATCATGTCAATTAGTATATTTATCAATGTATTAATGGTTTACTGGAAGAACCTTGCATACTACATTACAGGGAGTCCTGAAGCAGTAGACAGAACCCCAAAAACCAAATTGATATTAAATGTTCTGAAAAGAATAGTTCTCTTTTGTTAATAAATCATATTATAATCTAAATACTATTGTAACTGTGAAAATTACATCATGTTCTAGTGCAAATGAATGATTTTTATCTTTCAAGTTTAAGATTTGTATTAGGTAATTATTCCTTAGCTTGGATTTCTGTCTTTAACTTATTTAGATGTGAGAAGAAATAATTAATTCATGTATATTGTACAAGATGCATTAAAGAAAACTGATTTCACTAGTGGTTAAGATGAAACAAATACCTTAAACTCCATATTCTTTGCCTTCTCCAGTACATCATTGATGGGTATGTCTTCCCCAAGTTTGTGGGAACTCTTGAATGCTTGAGTATCATCATCGGAGCCTGTTTCATCATCAGATGAACCATTTTTACCTTGTGCCCCTAAAAATAAATATAATCATATGTAATCGACTTTTTGTAACAATGATAATTATAATAAAAAGATTGTGTTCCCACTCTCCAAGAAGTTGTTACAAGAGGTTTTCGTTAAAATTAAAGAGATATTTAATTTTTAAAGGAAATCTCTACTTTTCTCTTCAAATCTGTGCAGCTTCAGAGTGTGAGGTAAGCTCTTGTGACAACATATAAGCTAAAACAGGCAGTTCCCTTATTATTTCATCCTGAACAAGTAGTCAATATTAGCTACAATTACAACTCAAATTCGCAATTTCTCATGGGTACCTACACATATTTTGAAAATCAGGACAAAAATTTTATCAACAAGGGGTGCTAGCCAGTTGTATGATAGAGCATTCCTACCAGTTCCAACTAGTTTTTGATGTCAGATCCTTGCTTCTAAATTAGGTACAACAAAACAGTGCAGATACTTACTTTTCTCCTCATCATCAGTGTTTATAGAATAATCATCACTCTCCTCGGCATGATCTTCAATACGAAAATCTGAATCATCTGAGCTTTCACCTTCTCCCAAGTCAAAGTCAAGCAGAGATTGAGGCTCCACCGGCTTGACTTTACGCTTCTCTGGACCTCTACCTTCTGAAAAAAATGGCATAGTTCCTAGGTAAGTATCCCAATGTTTACAGATTGTATGTATGAATATGAGACACATGTTACACCTTAGTTATTCGCAGTAAAAGATAAAATAAATCATGCATTCAAACAGGACATTCCAGATTACCCAGCCGGGAGCCCGACCAATATGCCGCCTGGAATCCAACAGTTGCCAATGCGCTGCTGAATCGGATTCGAATAAAAATATACTCACGGGCCGCCATTGTCGGGTTTGCTGTTATTTACATGTGTAAATTAATAGCAATTCTATTCAAAAAAATAAAATTTAACAAAGAAAAACAAATTTATTGATCGGATTTGCATTTTGCATAGCAGCAGTTTATTTTTTATGTAATTGCCACTGTCAAGTTTGACTTATTGTCAACATCAATATATTTAATTTGACAGTGACAACTTCATTTTTAAGACATTCGAAACACAATTTCTTTGTTTTTGTCTTTTTGTTCTTACTTCTTTCTTGCATTTCTCAACTTTTCGATTTCGAATTCAATTCACATCAATTCATATCGTTTCTCGTTTTGTAAACAATTAATTTTCTTGTCTGAGCTTTGCGGTCTCATCTTGCTCTTGCTTAACTGTGAATTTGTGAAGCTTAAGTGAAAGGACAAGTTGTTTGTCTGCCAGAAAAATACTGTAAATCGGCATAATGGTCGGCCTAGACTCAGACCATAACCGGGATGATGACTGCGACAATATCGGCCTGGGCTGTGCTTTGGAGCACTTCGCCGAAGCTGAAGACGTCTTAACTATGATCGATAATGTGAAAAATATCTACAACACACCAATATTCGAAGTAGAGTACGAGAAATTGTACAATATTCTAAAGCAATACTATGAGCAGCCACACTTGCTTGACCCACACTTGGAAGCGATCTTGGGCAAGTTTTTGAGCCTGATTAAGGATAAGGAGTCGTCTGTTGAGCTAAAGCATGCAGTGTTTAATTACATGTACCAGATCATTAGAGTAAGGGGATACAAAGTGGTTGTGAGACATCTCCCTCACGAGGTTTGTATAATTTGGTTTTTTCTTCTTATTAAATTCTAAGAGTGTAAGCTTGTGTACTTTCTAAATTTTAGAGCAAAACGCTTGTTTTGCTCTAAAATCTAAGGCACTTCAAATGTTCTATATGAACTTTTAAACCTAAAAATGTATGTTTCAGGTGTCAGATCTGCTTACAGTATTAACATACCTAGAAGCCCAGGACCCTAACGACAAGGAGACCTGGCGCAGCCGGTTTGTGTTGCTGCTGTGGCTGTCCATAGTTGTCATCATTCCATTCCACATGAGCCGGCTTGATGGGTTTGCTCCGGGACAACCAGGTGAGAAGACTGCTACAATTTTTTTTTTCTACCCGATGTACAAACATCTCCTGATGAGTCACCTGGGTAGCTTGAGAGTTTCCCAGCACTACTGTTCAGTGTCCTCTAGGATGTTTTTAAATGAGTTTAATTTATACTTTATATATTTATTGTCAGAATACAAAGGCCAAATTAGATGGTCTTCAAATAACTGTGGCTGTGGTTAGAAAGGAACATTGTAAAGTTATAAAATTATTATAATAATCAAAATACATACATCATATTTTTCAGGTACAGTAGAATCTTCCAAGAAGCTGACAGTGATGGAAAGAGTACTCAATATTTGCAAGACTTATGCTATGAGCAAAGACTCTTGCGATGAAGCTAGTGCTTATCTAGCCTCAAAATTCTTAATAAGGTGAGTATCTTTGCAAATACTTTATCTAGATGTAAAGGCTGCAACAATGCTCACCATCAGGCAGGCTGTAGTCAAATGTAAACCTATACCACATAAAAAAAATGTATGATGTATGTATCATCAAAATTGTAGGTCCTGAAATTGGGATACACTACTGTAGAGCAGTGTGTCTACACTAGTAATTTGTAAATTATACACAGTATATAAATATATGCTCCATAGACAAGGGTCTCACCCTTAAATTTGTGATAATGATGATGATGGTAAAAATATATTTTTTTATTTCCTTTTCACATTACAGATCTGATGTTAAAGAACTACACATGGGCCCATTCTTTGACTGGGCCTGTGAGCTACATTCCAACATCCAGGCAGAAGACACCATACACTACGGAGTACTGGCCGCGGTCGCTGCTGTGTTGAAACATGGCAAGAGAGATGACCTCCTGCCATTTGTATCCAAGTTACAAGAATGGGTCACCAAGCAAAAGTACCAGAACCACAAGGCCATGCTGGTCAGGAAGTATGGAGTCAAAATTGTGCAGAGGATTGGTAAGAACCTGACTTTAATAAGGTTGAAAAGTGTGTTTCAGAGACTTAATAAAAATCCTTGAATTCATCATCATCATCAGCCTAATGAGACCCACTGCAGGGTATAGGGATCCTCCTTCTTACGCCAATACTCCCTGTCTTGCCCAGATGTTTTCTTCTTCTAACTTTCTAATATTATCCAGTCGGTCCATCCATCCACTGTTGCACAGGTCTTCCTACACTTCCCTTATCACCACTTAATCCATGAATTAAGTAAAGTATAAAGCAAAAGTTAGTTGTTTTCCTGCCAGTTTAAAGTATATAAGTATTATAACCATTATCTAGTACCCACAACCCAAGCGTTTGCTTAGTGTGGGGCTAGATGGCACTGTATGATGTCTTGAGTTTTTTTTTAAATTATTCTAACCTAATTTAAATTTAAAATGATGAAAAAGTTAAGCTCCTGAATTGTACTTAGTATGATCCATTTCTATGTAAAAGTAAGCAAGAGAATCAAAAAGTTAATAGTTGTTCATGATCTCTCCAAACATTGCAAATACTGTATTTTCTGTACTTTTCTAATCACTATAACTTCGTATTTAGTATTTAACAAATAGTAAGTACATGAAACTTACTTTCTAAACCGAATCTTTATTATCTAGGTACCTTTGTATTCAATATCTATAGGTATAAGTGGAAATTTGTAATAACCTTTAGTTGGCCAAGTTTGTGTTTATATAATATAATTTAGTTGTATGTTTCCCTAATCATCATCACCATCCACAGCCGTCTCTATCCCACTGCTGGGCATAGGCCTCTCTTTGAATGTGCCAGCTGCGTCGATCTTGCGCAGACATCATCCATAAATTCCCTAAAAAATTTAAATAATATAAAAGTATGTTATATCTTCAGGTCTCACGTACCTGCGCCCGCGCGTTGCATCCTGGCGCTACACGCGCGGCTCGCGCTCGCTGGCCACTACCATCGACAGCGCGACCGCCTCGGGAGACGCCGAGCCAGCGCAGCCCGCCGCGCCTGCTGATGATGATGATGACCAGGATATACCACAGGAGGTACAATTCTGCTAAACTATTATATAATATAGAAGTATGTTTGTGTGTGTTCGCGTGTGTATTTTTGTGTTAACTTCCTCAGGCTCCAAAGACTGTAAGTACGGATTTGGATAACATTTGCTACGTATGTAGATTAGATTCTAGATTCACACAACAAGGCTACTTTTAGTCCCCGATAACGCAGGTAGCACTGCGGGTCGCTGCTAGTGATCTTCACAAACAGAGGATGCTAGAACCATAAACAGAGCAAGAATAGAATAAATATTACAAAGAAAAGTTATAGGAAAGAAGTGACAAATCAGACCATTTGTTTTATTTCTGAAAAGGCTTTGTATAGATTGGCTGATAATAATGATAAACTCACAGAAATCAGGAGTTCAAACTGTGTAATATGATACATAATATACCTAACTTGTCTTTGAGACATAGTTTCTCATGACTGAGGGACTTGACTCCCCCACAGAATTAATTTGTTAGGGGAGTTCTCTTGTGCAGATGCATCGCGGTGGGCGCCCAGGTCCTTCCACGGAAGACACATGTCCTCGGATATTGTGGTCCTCAAACATGTCTCTGGCAACGTTTATTATGTATAAGATTTTATTTGACATTCATAAGTGTACAAAACTAAGTTTGGTTTTTACCTAAATGAAGAAATAAACAAATGAAATAAATTAAAATGTCGGTTTCCTCACGAAAAGAAATGTCTGTTGTCAGGTAGAAGAAGTGGTAGAGCTCCTCCTGTGCTCTCTCCGCGACGACGACACAGTGGTGCGGTGGTCGGCCGCGAAGGGCGTGGGTCGCATCGGCGCGCGGCTGCCGGCGGGCGCGGCTGCGGACGTGTGCGAGTGTGTGCTGGCCCTGTTCGCGCCCAATGAGCGCGAGACCGCCTGGCACGGCGGGTGCATGGCGCTCGCTGAACTTGGTAAGTGGAAAAAAAACAGAAGCTAGACAATTCATGTGTCTTTAAATCTAGAGTTAAAAGGTATCTTCTAGGTAAGCGTTACACCTTAGGTAGCAATGTTTAACATCAGGCAAGCTGTAGTCAAACGTAAACCTATCCCACGTAACAAAAACCCCTGAAAAGATAAGAGCAGAGTACTCTATCTCTATGCCAGTGCCACAAAGCTGTGTTCAGTTATTCTATGAGATTGGCTGGCGAGGTTATGTTGTATCAAGAAAGTTGCACGAACCGCTCCAAGTAGAATTAGAATAGGTAATGCTGGGATACATTAGCATAGACTGTACTACATTTACACGAGAACAACAAACGCGGGCGTTCATCTTACGTGCATACGTGCATCATTCACATATAAATATACATATGCATATAAATTTCAAAATTCAGATATTAATAAAGAGATAGAATTTATTATCATCATCGCAAATTAAAGAGCAAGGAGTCTGTGGAGGCGCCATCCTTCCCGATCTTCTGCCAATTCCTTGACCTCCTTAAACGAAATGACGCCCGCCTTTTCTTTTACTTGGTCCATATATGACCTCCTCGGCCTTCCTCTTCCTCTTCGTACTTCCAATTTTCCTTCAATGATGTTTTCCATAAATTCAGATGTCTTTTTTAGTACAATAATTGAATCATTAATTTTGTTCCAGCCCGCCGTGGGCTGCTGTCTCCCCAGCAGGTGGGTCGCGGTATCTCGGGCGTGGTGTCGGCGCTGAGCCGCGACGAGCCGCGCGCAACGTACGGGGCCGGCAGCGGAGGCCGAGCAGCGCGGGACTCCGCCTGCCACGCCGCCTGGGCCTTCGCCAGGGCCTACGATGCAACCGCGCTGGCGCCGTATGCGAACAAACTGGCCAATGCGCTCATAGCTACCGCGTGTTTTGATAGAGAAGTGAGTTTTATTACATTTTTCAGTTCTTTAGAAATGAAAGTACTTACTGACTATGTAAAAAAATAGTTGAAAATAGATACAGATAATAGTTTATAGTGTGTATATTGAAGCGAGTGATTAACAGTACCTGTACATAATAAACAAGTAAGTACATAATATAGGGTTTCTTAAAACCAACAAATTTTGTTTACGTGTTTCTAAAACTCGTTAAACATTTTTTTTATATTCTCTTGAATGTTTATGTGTTAGTTGCCAGTAATCTCCTTGTAAATTATATTATTCTAAACAGCATAGTAGATACACGGCCTACTATATAGAGACAAAACAACATCATCGATCTATTGTGGCTGCTGCTGCTAATGTTCTTTATTGGCTTTGGTTTTGATGAATACAATAAAGGAGGAGGTCTTGAATTTACCTGTTCTTTTATGTTCGTATTAAAACTGTAATTGTACATATTATAAATTAAACTTTTATTGGAAAATGAGCTAAAATAATCATCTGCCGTGATTACTTACGCTCATTTTCCAATAAAAGTTTAAGTAAAACAACCATAGTGCGGGTTTAGCACTTAATAAACTAACTCATAATATTATAAATTATTGTATTCCAGATCAACTGCCGCCGCGCCGCGTCCGCAGCCTACCAAGAGAACGTGGGTCGTCACGGCATGTTCCCGCACGGCATCGACATTCTCACCACGGCGGACTTCCAGTCAGTGGGGCCCCGGAACAACGCGTACTTGCTGATAGCACCGCAAGTGGCCTCCTACGAGGAGTACACCAAGCCACTGATAGACCACCTGGTGGAGCTGAAGGTGGAACACTGGGACTGCGCTATCAGGGAACTGGCTGCCAAGTCACTCAATAAACTCACATATAAGGTAAGCTCAGTTATGTTGTAGTTGTGCTAAATAAACTAAGTCGTAATATATCATCATCATCTTCGGCTTTTGTCGACCCAATGCTGGGTATAGACCTCCTCCCCTTGGTGATATTGGTGTCGGTCTTGTGCCTATCTTGTCCAGACTCCCCTCGATGGATCGGATGTCGTAGATCCATCTAGCTGGCGGTCTGCCTGCGGGGCGAGTGCTCTCCTTGGGAAGGCATTCGGTTACAGTCCTAGTATATACCCAGTAATATAATACCTAAGGTAGATTCTGCCTCGGTATAGAAGTGATCAATACATCAGACTTCCAATCAGTGGGTCTTACTGATAGCACCACAAGTAGTCTCCTACGAGGAGTAAACCAAGGCACTGATAGACCACCTGGTGGACCTCAAGGTGGAACACTGGGACTGCGCTATCAGAGAACTGGCTGCAAAGTCACTCAATAAACTCACATATAAGGTATGTTACAAATTAATAAAAAATAAATTAATGTAATCTAAGACCCATTACACAAGCGTTTGCTTAGTATTGAAATAGTGTTAAGTTTGCATATAACAAAGCTGAAAAGGGCAAAAAATCAGAACATAGAAAATGTTACAAAAAAATTTGCTTGGGTATACTTTAAAATCCATAACAGAACACATTTCAGCAGCATATGAAATTTTTGTCTGTTTATTTTAACGTTCCTAATGCTGAACCGATCATCATGATTTTGATAAGTAGGTAGCATGAGATTTAGGAGTGTCATAGGTTACTTATTATCCTGGAATACGCGAGTGAAACCGCGGGCGTCCACTAGTATATAAATTTGTAGTATATAAATTTGTAACTTGCCAACACGTATTAATAATTTATATATTCTACTGAGTGTAAACTCAAATTTAAGATCTCTGCTAATACAACAAAACCTATTTTATTATTTCACGTATTTTTTAACAGAATATTTTGAGTTTAGAACCGAATTCTGTCAGAATGTTGATTATGTCAATAAATCTGTCATTTGTGTTTAAGGCGTAGGCTAAGTTAGGCTAATATATTATTTTTGTATTTTTTTTTATTTTATTTACACACATTTTATGTATCTTTTATTGCAATTCTACGCCAGTTGTATTACTCGGCTCACCGTCAAATATGTCAGAAGTAAGTATTTATATCTAAGGTTGTACATCTCGAAAAAGCTCTGTTGAAAAATTAGGGTTTAGGCGTAGTAGTAGTATTTATGTTGTCTGTTTGTGACTTAATAGTCATATAATTAAATGCCTAGTATATTGGTTCCCAAGTGCTTCAAACAGTTCGGCAGTTTGTCAAAGTACGGCAGTCGTTAAGTCGTGTCAGAGGCCCTTAGGGCGGCTCGATAAACTCTCGACACCATCGTTGGCCATTCTTATTGGTTAAGAAGAAGAAGAAGTGCTTCAAACACATTTTTTTATCGATATGAAAAGTCCAAAGTGAAGTTGGAATGTGAAGTCCTGTAGCGTAGTTTCACTCACGCTATTTCGAGTTAATATTTTGTAACAATACCCTGACAATAAGTATATTGTCAAGGCTTTATAGTACAAATGTTGCATAAATCACGACCTTTTGTTATCTCGCGATTACGCGAGATAACAAAAGGTCGCAAAGGTCGCAAAAGTAAAGTATAGTAGACTAATTAGATGTAAGCAAAATTTGTGAAGACACTGGCTAGATAAAGCCTTGCCATTGTCTCTTGCTACGCCCCAATACAAACAATTTTTTTTTTTTTGGAAAATTGTGTGTGCAAGCATAAATAATAAATAATATTTTTTTCCTCAGATTCCCGAATACGTCGCGACGGAAGTTCTCCCAAAGCTAGTTGAGAAGACCGAGTCCATCGACCTGAATGTGCGTCACGGCGCTATACTCGCCATCGGAGAGGCCATACTTGCACTCTCGCGAGCTGAACTGCCTGATGGTAAGTAGGAATCGTATAAAAAAAACTTTGTAAATAGTAGACAATCCAACGGAACAGGTCTTAGTTATTTTTTCAATTAATCTATCAAACTATTTTAAATGAACGCATTCCATGATTCAAAGGTTTATAAATCTAAAGACGCTACTTTTTACAAACGATTAAATATATGAACACTAATAATTAGTGCGCTTGTTTGAACGTCACTACATAGTATAAAGCAAAGTCGCTTTCCGCGTCTGTACCTATGTCTGTATGTATGCTTGGATCTTTAAAACTACACAACGGATTTTGATGCAGTTTTTTTAAAAGATAGAGAGTTTTATTTCTCAATCACGTTTCATGTGTATAATAACGCGTGCGAAGCCGCGGGCAATAATTAGTCATTAAAGTTTACAGAAACGCGCGAACATATACCTAAATCTTGATAATAATTCTGTTTTGGGCCACCGAGATACAGAGAGATCCTGCCTGGCCTAGTTCAGGGCCCGTCGGAAGCGCTCATAATCTTGTTCTGTATTATAATCTAATTATATACATAAATGTGCTACCATGTATAACTGTATTGTAAATAAATTTGTATTTGATTTGATATTTGAATATAGAAATTCGTGCTTTAGTATTTTCTTTCCTGCTCAAAATGAACTGTTTACTTTAACCCATTTCACTTAGACTGAAAATATCTCAGGTACAAAAGCGGACACCCTGATCCCGGAGCAGGTGTCCGTGTGTGTGTGCGAGCTGGTCCCGCGGCTGCGCGCGCGCCAGCAGTTCCGCGGGCTCGGCGGCGAGCTCATGCGGCAGGCGTGCTGCCAGTGCATCGCCTCGCTGGCGCGCGCGGGGGCGCCCTACCATGGACACCAGACCATCGGTGAGTGGGATAACTATCTACACTTTAGGAAGAGACATTTGATTGTTTTTTTTTTGTTTGAATTGAATATGTTACGACGCAACGGGACCGATTAAAAAAAATATTCTACCATTAGAATCCTACATTATCCCTTAGGCTATATATATGTCGTAGGATAATTCGATACTTCGAATCTTCGCGGAAATCCTAGGGGTTTTGCGAAAACGCGGATAATTAGACATAGGCGAAAAATTATCTGTCCTGTTGTAGTGCTAGTGTTGGACTCGAAGTCACTTGTCTGTGACAGAAGGTAGATTAGGTTCGTTAGGTTGCTTTCTACCACGCACATGCGACGACGAGCGAAGCGAGGTCCTGAGCCAAGTCCTGTTGTAGTGCAAGTGGTGGGGCAAAAATCCTGACTTTGTCCAGTAAGATTTGATAATTTTTCTAATTATCCGCGTTTTCGCAAAACCCCTAGGATTTCCGCGAAGATTCGAAGTATCGAATTATCCTACGACATATATAATACGAGAAAAAATAGGGATCTAACGTGTGAAAAAAGTACCATCGGCCGGGGCGGTGTACGGGCGGCCCTTACATACTTAGATCTCTGAAACTCCGCAACGGGTTTTGAAGTGTTTTTTTTAACAGATAGTGTTTTAAGAGAACGTTTTTTAAGTATATGTGACTGTGCGAATACGGGGAAGGTAGCTTTTTAACCACATCCTTCATTTTTTTCCAGATGAATGGCTCTCCCTAATCGAAGAGTGTCTTTGCCACGAGGTGCAGAGTATCCGCGAGAGGGCAATAGTGGCGCTGCCCCTGGTGTTCGACCAGTACCTGCGCGACGGTGGCGCCACCTTCGGGGACACGGACACGAGGCAGAAGCGCGCCGAGCTGGTGGAGAAGTACTGTGAGCAGCTGGCCAGCGTGGGGGTCAACGGACTCGTGCTGAGAATGGGACATTCTAGAGCAGTTGGTGAGAGGACTTTACTGGAGTTTTTTATAAGTTGACGGTGGCGCCGTCTATGGAAACGTTCGGTGCTGGTGGAGAAATATTGCGAGCGACTCGGTAATACTGGAGTTGATGTACTTGTGTTGAGGATGAGACATTCAAAGCAGTCGGTGTGTGAGCTTTAATTGTATTTTTTCTTAATAAGTTGACGGTAACGCCACCATCAGTAATATAAAAAGACGATAAACGGAGGCAAGAACGTAAGGTGTTGAAGAAATAAAGCAGCCTTGTAATACCCGCACCCGGCGCTACAGAGACTGTTCTGACGTGTTATCTTCATCATAATCTTTATATTTAGTTTCTAAAAGTATGTTATTTACTAAGTTTGAAATATCGAACACGATACAAACGCTGTCATTATGGATATGTACAAGAAAATTACCATTTTCCTGCCGATAAAATACACTTCTATCATAAAAACTGGTAGAATAAAACTGATGAAAATAATAATCAAATTTATATTGTTCAAGCTGTGTACACTCACCTGAGGAATTTGTTCTGGTTCAAAACCAGTTTTGAATGTGTATTTGGTTTATATATGAACTCATTCTGTTATGTGTACCGTTATAAATAAATAAATAAATAAATGATGGAATTATTGCAAGGTTCCGGGATATTTATGATGAACTTATTAAACAACGCGATTTAATAATTTAACTACTAACCATTGCCTCATAATCAGTCCACATTTTCTCGTTACAGGATCTCTACCAAAGTTCGTCCTCTCCGAGCACCTACCGACTATAATCCCGTCACTAATCGAGTGCACCAAAGTAACGTCGACCACTCAGCAGTGGGCGGAGGCGCGGCGCGACGCTGTGATTGGTCTCACGGACGTGTGTCACACGCAGGGGATCGTGGGAGGGGTGGAAAAATATCTGGATGAAATACTGCAGGCGTTACTGGAGTGTCTGTCGGAGTATACTATAGATATGAGGGGGGATATCGGAGCCTGGGTCAGGGAAGCTAGTATGTCTGGTGAGTTTTAAAACCAAAAAATAGAATAAGAATGTGGTGAAGAATGTTTCCCCTAGGTCTTAGCTAATGGTCATCCAATATAAATATATAAAACGCAAAGGTGACTGACTGACTGGCTGACTGATATAGTGATCATCAACGCACAGCCCAAACCACCAGACGGATCGGGCTGAAATTTGGCATGCAGGTAGATGTTATGACGTAGGCATCTGCTAAGAAAGGATTTTTACAAAAGCCACTTTTAAAGTGGTGAACTAGTTTTTTTATAAGAATGGATATTTGGCAGAATACCGCTAAGATTAATGATGGTGACATTATAATATGTCATGACCCACAGTGTCAAAACCAAGTTCTAAAATTGTTTGATGCCAAGTATATATGCATGCAATAGGAAACAAAATACAATAAAAAAACATAGCACAGACACCACAAACCAGACTCAACTTGTGTCATGCAAACAGTCAACGCTGGTTTTCCGTTGCGATCTTGTATGTGACTTTTACAACAAGTCAAATGTAAATGGAAACGATCCTTTTAAGTATCTAATACTGTCTAGGAGTAGCAAACATACAATATCGTCCTTACTATTTTTCGCCTTAAACAAATCTGCACGACTCATGGACAGTGTTGACAAGACGACCGTTGAACATTCTTTATACGTAAGTGGGTAGAAGTCAACGGCCATGTCACACAACATTAACTAAAATAATAAAGAAATCGTAGTAACGAACCTTAGACTTAATACGACCTTGTCTAGATTTCATTACTTTTTAGAGATAAACAAGATTCTCCATCGAGACTTGGCTAGTTTTTTACAGAATGTTTTGGTGGGAATACTATTTACATTGTAGGCCTGCTATCCATCTGCCGTCAATGTGCGGTGGAAGCGCCGCACCTGAACTCTGCGCGCGTGGTGCGTGACATCATGTGCGGCATCGCACAGCAGGCGGTGGAGAAGATAGACCGCACCAGGGCACATGCCGGCAGGGTGTTCACTTCCATCATATATAAGTAAGTTTTATTAATAAAGTTTTTTTAAGTGTTTTTTTTTTGTCAAATCTAGTAATCTATCCTAACCACGAAATAGAGAAAACAATGGAAGTGCCCTTATAACTACCTACTTAGTAAGGGTACCGGTGTCGCCAAACTCACGTATAAGTAAATCAAAATATACATCTTCATTTGATAAATTATTCGTCGTGCTTTCATTTTGACACGTAATAATTGCACAACAAGGCATGAATTATTTTTAAACATATTTTTTTTGTGCGAGTGCGGTACGTCTTTCTAGCTCACGTAGCTAAGCACGACTAATCATGGCCGCCGCGAATGTTGCGATATTCTGCATAATTGTGGCACAGGCAGGAGATACGAGCACCACTTCCATCGTTGTCTCTGTTCTGTGATCCTAACCACTCCAAAAGTTAGACATGTTAAAACATGACATGACGGTAAGGACTAATTTAGATGGGCTTTTGTTGGAGTTCTACTGAGCTGCATGTTGGTGAGAAGGCAAATACGTCGCTGCTGCCGATGATGACTGCTTTTACTAGCCTTACCTGGCCTGCTATCTGTCCGCTGACAATGTTCCTTGAATGTAACACCAATAAAGTTATAAAATTTTATTCCTCATGACTGAGGATCGTGACTCCCCCGCAGAATTAACCCGTTAGGGGAGTTTTCTTGGGCAGATACATCGTGGTGGGCGCCCAGGTCCTTCCACGATAGACACCGTCCTCGGATATTGTGGTCCTCAAACATATCGGTTACCTCACGATATTTTCCTTCACCGCTAAACGAGTGCGAATCCACACAATTATTAATTTGTTCCAATATCTTTTCTAGTGAACCAGTAATCTCAAACATTCCTCACCACGACGCCCTCAAGCGTATATTTCCACTGGAAGAAGTAGAGTTGAAACCGATGTCTAAAGACGAGGAGACAGAGACTATGACGAGTGAGAACTCTAACGTGGTACTGTGGTTGTTCCCCGGACATACTATGCCGAGATTTGTGCAGTTGCTGGGATATGAAGATTATAGATACAGCGTTGTGAAGGGACTGGTTGTCAGCGCCGGGGAGTTGACTGAGAGCTTGGTAAGTGTACCAAGTAATTTGTTTAATTAACTATAGTGTTGTTTATTTATAAGACCTGGGCGCCCACCACGATATATCTGCCCAAGACAACTCCCCTAACGAATTAATTCTGCGGGGGATACACGACCCTCAGACTTGAGGAAATACGACTCAAGAGAGAGAGAGAGAGTTTTATTTATTCGAGTAAAAGTTTGCTCATGGAACCCGATTCAGTAAAAATATGTTTTAGAAATGGCGGCCAAAATCATTCTACCTTTTTCTCACAAATGGAGGAGGTAAATAGTGTGAAATAGATGAAATGATTTGGGCCGCTTAGGAAGTTAGGTTTATTCATGTTTGAGAAACCAAGTCCTGCCGAAGTTAAAGGAAGAACGTTCTATTACTAAAAAAATATTGAAATTACACAATAACATGTACAGTCACATCTTCTGATCTATATATTAAAGTCGGTCTTTTTTTTTATGTTCAGGGAGGAATGGCGATTTTTTTTGTGTCGGTGACCAGGGTCTAGTTTTTGTCAGGGCCGCATTAGAATTAGTTATATTTATTATTTCGCGTTACAATGAAATAATATATGGCTAACTAAATGTTTATCTAACTCCCAGGTGAAACACACAACACAGTCCCTGTTCGCGTACCTCAACGGTCTGGACAGTGACCGCCCCCAGCTGCAGGCCTTCTGCGACACCGTCATACAGGTGTTTGCTGACAATATACACGTGAAGAGGATCACGGGACCCATATTCAACTTCTTGGATAGATTGCTGAGCTCGGGTGAGTGTATTCACGTATAAACCACAACTCACTCACAAATATAGTTAGGATATGTATATTGGCAATCTGTAATTAGGGTCGTAGCAACGAGGTGTTTTGCAAATGATTTATAAAATTCTTGACCTTTGATACAGCTAGCTTGATATTTAGTAAATTACCATACACAAAACTAATATTACACAAAAAAATTAAATGAATATTATTAAGTAGGTACATATATTATATCTAAGGTTAGAATTTCCGAATCGTTTTGTTCCGGCGTTTCCCATACCATAGATTGTTTTCATTAACTGGGTCTAAACCAGATTTAATGGTCGATTATTTACTCCATTTTCTAAAACAGAAACATTTAAATCTAATTAAAAAGTCTTCATCAGCATTGCACTCCTATTTCAGGTTCAATATCACCAATCCTGGAAGACCCTCAGTCCACCTTCGCGAACGATGTCCTCAAGTATCTGCAACAAGAACTGAGGGGCGGCAAGAATATATACAAGCTGTTGGACTCCATCAATGTTCTTTGTCAACTGATACAGGTATGTGATCTTATTATTTATTTTACACTAACGAACCTGCCAAACTTCGCACTTCCTTTGAATAGATAAACATAATCTTTATGAAGTCATACTTACCCACCTTTGAAATCTTCCTTAGGGTTTCCACAAATAATTAAAAACCTTAAAACTTAAAATGGAACTGTTCTAGAGAACGAACAACAAATCTTTTTTTTGTGCAAGATTACTTTGTTAGTATGATGTTTGTAATTTTACCGGCATAGGCGATTTTCAGATCTCCAATTTAATTTATTTTAACAAAAGATTATAGCAGGTGTGGCTAGCATTAAATAAATCCGTTAATTTTTTGTGCAAGAGGGGCCGAAATCCGGCGCGATTGGGTGGCGCCATCTCTAAGCAACATTTATTACTAAAATTAACTTAAGACTGGAAAATCGATACAACTAGCATAGACTAAAACTTTATTTGACCCGGAACCTTTGGGTACGCAGACGACAGCACCGTTGTAGAGAGCTATACATCCACAGCGCGGGCCAGCGTGGCCTAGATCCAGCGTCTTACGGAGATAAGATAAGAAAAAAGAATCTCTATTTGCGATATACATTTTTAAACATTGTAGGGAAGCGATGGTCGAGCGTATAAACCTGGCTCTCAAGACAGTTTTCGATTGGGGCGATGCCAATCTAGTCAGGTTTAATGCTGCTAAGACCCAGGCGTGTCTTTTTACCGCTAAAAAGAGGCCATTTGAGCTGGCCCCCACTTATCGAAATTTGACTGTGCCGATAACTGACCACCTTGAGCTTCTTGGTGTTACATTGTTGATTTTGGCTCCCACAAAGAGTCTAAAGCCGAAGTTGCAGCCAAAAAGTTGGGTATCCTCTCGAAGGTGCGAAAGTACTTCAATCTGAAACAGCTGCTTACTTTTGATCAAGCACGAGTTCGGTCGTGCATGGAGTACTGTTTGCATATTTGGGATGGATCAGCCAAGTACCAACTTGAAGCACTAGAGGCAATTAAGAGTCGAGCCAAGAAGATCATTGGTAATAATAAATAGTGTCGAGCGAAACTTCAAAGTCTTGAACACCGTCGCATAGTTGCCAGTTTGTCGGTTATCTATCGGTTGCATTTCGGAGAGTGTGCCGCTGAACTGCACGAACTAATTCCGCCCGCGCCCTTCTATCCCCGGACGAGCAGAGATACAGCAGAACGACACCGGTTTATGGTGGAAGATCCTAAGACCCTCACGAAACGGTACGCTTCAACCTTTATTGTTCGTACCGCAAGGTTGTGGAACTCCCTGACTGAGGAACAGAGAGTCAGGCAGGGCTATAATCCAGCGTTCTTCAAAGCGAGAGTGGAGCGAGCTCATCCGATAAGAACCGATCTTATCGGATGAGCTCGCTCCATCTTAGGTAAATAGTCTTTGCTTGCTATCAGGCAAACTATGGCAAATGCAAACCCGTTCACGTCAAAAAATTTAATAATAAAATTGACAATTGATCAGCTCATTGTTACATTGGATACTGATTGGTCTGCCTTTTTTGACGATCTATACATACTTACTCCGACTTAGTTTTTATGTTTATAAAATGTTTTAATGTTGTTATACATATTTTAATGTGATCTTTTCCTTCAGGTGGGCGGCATAGTGTGCAGCCGGTCCCTGGGCCAGCTGGTGATATACCTGTGCTACCTGGACCGCTACGTGCGGCGCTGTGCTGCTGCCAGGCTCTACGAGGCACTCACCTTGTATGGGGAGGAGGCCTCGCTGCCCCAGGAGAACCTGGACCAGGTCAGTGGAGAGTCTCTCTCTCTGTCTCTCTATATCTCAGTCCCTGGGCCAGTTGGTCGTTGTGCTGAAAATATTCGACAAATGTCCACCAATGTTAGTCTTGTCTAAAGCACCGGAACAAGCGTAAAAAATGTGCTTATACTGTACCCTATCAATCATCATCATCCACAAGTTACGATAAATATGAATATGTGATAATGCGATAATTGTGTGATAACTGCTAAGGTTGTCTTCTTTACATACGTCTTGTACAAAATTTCCTCCAAAATTATAAGTGGACAACAAATTTCTTGTAATCCTTTTGGAGATAAGAATCGGAATGATTAGAGTTCAAGAGTTAATTAACATCAGATAATCTTGCCGAAACATTGCATATTGTTGTGAAATATATTGGAGATAATTTTTGCTGGTCATTTTGCTCCTTGCAAGCCATCTCAAATCAAAAATCAAATCAAAATCAAAGTTTTTATTGAACTTAAATCTAACCTATATACAATATTTGTAGCTTAAGACTAAATGAAAATGAAATATAACTAAAATAATGTAAGTGCTACAATTTAATTATGGACTGGTGCCTCTGAACTAAGCTAGGCTTGTATCTCAGGGGCACCACTTCCCCATGTGATCTAGGGGATGTTACCCTTGGATACACGCAAAGTTTCCATTTCCATACACCATTGTATGTTATTTGAATCTTAGTAAAGTAGATTTGAAAAAGGCTCTTTAGAATTGAACGAAGTCGTTTAAACAACCCTTTTTAAACAACAACGATGAACTTACCTATTATACTCAGATTATTAATAGAGTTCCGCCCGAGTAAAAACAAAGCTCTGTTAGGTATCAAGTGCTTATGTTTAAAACAATTTGTTCTATTTACAAAAGTGGCATTTTTTTCAGCTTCGGTAAAGTTAAAAAATATGGCAAACGTTTACCATAATAAACACAGCATTTTGAATGTCTACAGCGTAAATTTGAATCTTTAAGCTTTCTAAAAAACGTCCCACTGAACCAGAGTTCTAACTGCGCAAATACAGTCTTAAATTTGCGTTCAGGCTAGACTAAATTGTGCTTAATATGGGTAGAGATGTAGTCAAACATGATCCTAGTTTGCAAAAACAAGCTACCATCAAACTGGGTATTTATAAAGCTTCACGCAAGCGTACTCGTGGTAGCCCCTTGTATTTCAGATCCCCTTCATTATCCCACCAAACGCAAACCGTTGGTCAACAGGTCACGGTAATTACTCAGTGTTTGTTTTAATTAAATGACTCGGCGGGAAATTATCGCTTCCCTCCTACCTAACTGTAATAACGGGCACACATATTACCCTATATTATTACAGATAAAGTGTTGCATCATTCGCTCGACTCATTAACGAAAATAAATGATTCTGGAGAAACGGTCACGTTGATTTACTCATGGCATGATTCTTGTTATTATTGTACACTGGTGAGTGCTCGCGGCTTCGCTCACATCAAGAAGTAAAACTTGCATCCTAATTTCACCCCTTCAAAAGTGGAATTAACAATATACCTTTCTTAGCGGATGCCTACGCCATAACATCTACGTGTATACCATCCATCAGTCCAGTGTTTTGGGCTGTGCGTTGATAGATCACTATTTCAGTCAGTCAGTCAGTCAGTCACCTTTGAGTTTTATATATTTAGATTAGAGTCGTGGGTTCTTTATGGATGAGATCTGCACAAGATCGACGCAGCTGGCACATTCAAAGAGAGACCTATGCCCAGCAGTGGGATAGAGAAGGCTGTGGATGATGATGATGAAGATTGTTGTTTTATTTCTAATGCGCTACGTGGTGTGACCAGTAGCTTGTAAACCAAAAGATGATATAGCACCTTTAAACGCTATACGTAGTATGCCTTTAGCTCTAATATCAGTATTATGCTTATGTGGACTTTAATACTTAATAAACTTAAATTTATTCCGTCTTATTACAAAACGCGGTTTATATATTAGTCCAGGACTTTGAAAATAAAAAGTGGGTTCTTGTTGTTCAGACATCACATACAAACAATCAAAATATCAACAAAAAATTTGAACTTTGATTTAACATTGGTACATTTTGTTAATTATGACAGTAGACAGACAATTTTCGAATATCTAAAACGGACTTGGTCTAGACTTATATTTAAACCACGTTTTGTAATAAAGCCCAATAAGTCTGTTTCAAGTTAAACACGACTATAGTACAAGATGTAGCACGTTCGCTTAGAAAAAATAGACATTTCACTTACGAAATCTCTCGTGTATGATGGCACTTATCTTCCGCAGGTAATGTCGATCCTGGCAGATACGGACTGGGAGCGCGACGTGTCAGAGCTGCGGCCAATCAGGAACGAGCTGTGTGACCTCATGAACATCAAGCAACCAGTCAAGAAGCAGAAAAATCCCGCCTAAGTATTACGATCTAAGTACTAATTCGCTTGAGATTATTTCTTTAACTAGTCGATTGAAGTATTCGACACGTGACTATAAATGTTTATATTTATCTACGGCTTACTAATGTGATAATGTTTTTATTAGTGACCGCATGTGTTTTTAGAAATGCTTTCGGGTCTTTATCTGTGGTCGCTGCGAACTCTGACTCTGTTTTTTTTCACGTGGCAATGTTATAAAAATATTGCGACAGATATATGTTTATAAAGAGTATCGCAAATTCTCATGTGCCTATTTTTCGGCGTTATATGGCAGATGCATTTATTTTTTGAATGTAATAAAACTAATATACTACTTTTTATTTATACCTATTTTTTGTTTTATTTACTTCGTACTCGTAATTATCTTTATTTTCTTTTATTTATTAAGAAGTAGAACACACCTTCTATAGTAGGGACATCAAATCACATGAATGAAGAGTCAGTTAGTTCTATCAACACTATATAGATAGATTTAACTCTTCATTGTAACACACATACGAGTATTTAGAGAGTTTTATCGTCTTTTGACGATCAGAAACATAAGACTTTAAAAAATAGTGATACTTATCACTTGCAGGGATTTCTTCCAGGCAACCGTAGGATGGCGAGGAGTCGAAGGAAAAAAATATTTTTTGAAATCGGTTCATAAATAACGTAGTAATCGCGTAACATACCCACAAAAAAACTTTCAGAAGACAAGGTAATAACAAAGGCTATGGTAGGTTTTTTTAACTGTTTTCATAAGATCTTGCAGATTAACAAAACAACCTACAGTAAAACTGCTGATATAATAGTTTATTTTATGTACTTATATTACATAACGTTGTCGTTTTCCTTATATTTAATTATTGCAATAACATCTTATGTACGAATAATATTTTATCCTAGAATCTGTAGTTGCGAGGGATCTTGCGGAGCTTCTGCTATCAAACCCGACCAAAATGTAGCGTAGTTCTTCAAGACGGTGCCCCTGAAAAAAACATTTATTAATTAGGTTTATACAAGAACAATTATAATTATTATCTTACACTGCAGAACATCAGCATATTGTATTTATAGTTAAAAATTGTAATTTAATATTCCAGGACATATCATTTCAGGACAGCGCCATCTATCCCCATATCCCGAAGCAAACACTATGATCGTATAGGCTATCGAATCGCGTATAAGGGATATACTAAATAAAGTATACATAAATATTCCAGGATATATGATTTCAGGACAGCGCCATCTATCCCCATACGAAGCAAACACTATGATCGTATAGGCTATCGAATCGCGTATAAGGGATATACTAAAGTACCTTATAAATACCCGAACTATGTGCTCAAAAATATCTCTGAACCCATTCTTTTAAGTACCTTTTTCATATATTTCTGGCATTTGATCTCCAAAAATATGTATACTACACGTACAACGTATTACCTAATCGTATTCATGTCGCGTAACAAAACATGGATGATGATATGGTGGTTGGTAGTCGATAACCTTTTCTAGCCGGTGCTAAATGCCGATAGTGGTATTTTGCACGATTGGCACGTTTTAGTTAAGGGGAGGGCTATTTATTGTAGAAACGGTTCTGTATATTAACTTTTGGGGTTGCAATTTTCGAACGTCTTTGTTATTGTAGAAAAATAAGCTGGAAAAAAATATTATCAACGAAGCTCAAAATTATGTTATAGATTCGTTTCAGGTAAGAAAGACTACATTTTCTGTGAAAGATTTAATAGAAAAACCAACACAATTGAGTATACAAAAATCAAACATAAAATCGGCCACAACACAGCCCCAACTCAGCATAATGCTGGTTGTGTGGAAGCAACTAGTTCGACGAGTTCTACATATCTGTTATTTGCTTTTTAATATTAATAATGAACTCTTATTGATTGTCGTGCTATGGAAATAAATGCGTGTTTTTTCATTCCACCATTAGACATATCGGTCTCGTTGTGAAATGAAATTGCTATGAAGCGAAAGTTTTCACTCTTTTATTCTGTACATGCAATTTTTTCCAACCGCCCTAGGTGCCTCTTACACAGCATAAAATCAGCATTCACCTTAAAAGATAAGTTCTCATTAGGCGCAGTTAGTGCAATCGTTTATCTAAGGTCAGACACCGCATGCTATACCTCTCATGATCGTGTCAGCGTATACATTGCGCAATCGTGTGCTCTATTGAAAGGAACCAGTTAACCAAGCCAGTAACCGTTCCCGAACGTCTTGAAACTGTTTTAAAAAAATACAATACAAAATACAAAAATCTTTATTTCTTTAAGTTTACATAAAACAATGTGCAGGTGATACAAAAAATAATATGTTCATGAAACATCAGTGGATCCATCCCAGAGGTTGACCCTCAGCCCCGAACTAAGCTTAAGCTTGTGTGTCAGATACTGGAGATCTTCCCCAAGGATCGAAACAAAGACTTACAAGTATTAAGTATTTTTTTATCAAAAATAAAAATGGCAATCCAATCTTGTGGATTTGAACCTGCAGCGTCGGCACGACACGATGTCGGCAGTTCAAAGTTATTGTTTTTAGATTTGAGTAATTCATCCAAATTATATGTGGTCATTTATTTCTTTAATTTTAATAGGTATAATTTATTTATTCTTTATCAAAGTACGTTTGTCAATATATGACCATGACGGCTATTATTTACGTAGGTAATCACCTCCTTAAACAATTACAAGGAAGATTTAAAAAATACCTCACAAACGCAATCTTAATAAAGAGACCGGTGGAGTTTAATTAATGTACCTATCCAACTTAATGTGAATAGAGGTGCCTACCTATATCAATATTAAAATACAAAGTAATTGCAATAGGTAGTAAATTAATATTAGTTTATGCAACTGTCATATAATGAAGGGTATTAAAACACGAGTGTGAGTTTATGAAACGAGCGCAGCTCGTTTCAAAAGCTGACAATAGTTTATTTTTCATATAATTTTCTAGATTTTTCTGGCAAAAGATTGTGAGTTACTTTTGTTGCCAATTCTAGAATATCCGGAGGCGTACAAATATCATCGTCGCTATCCATTTTTAACTTTTAATTTGTATTTTAAAACAAAACACATTGCGAAACATTAAATTCACGCGTACGTGTATTGTCACAGTGATTCTGCCGCTAAAATCTAACCAATGAGAGCGCAGCTGCGCGCATTAATAAAACGCGACCAAACTGATTGGCCCTGCAATCAGGTTGGTCGCGTTTTATTGATGTTATAATGAGGTTTTACGATATCGATGTGGATATTATACCATCATGTGAAATTGCTTAAATTGAGTGTTTTGTTGTCTGCGCTATAACAGTAGTAATTATAAGTCAAGTATTGGAAACATAAGTAGAATGTTACAACATTAGTGTAGATAATAGTAATTTATTTTCTTTGATTTTTTAAATAATCAAGATAATGTCCGATGTTTATATACTGCAATGTATATTTCTGACATATTGCCACGGTGTGGTTCGTCGACCGCATTATCACGCTGACTACTTATACTCCGGCTATGGAAGCCAATTATATTTAACAAGCTCTTTTGAATGCTGATATTAATCCATATATATAAATTACTCAAGTTTAATTAATCCGTAAAAGGGAAAGTAAAGTTTTGGAGCGTGTTTGGATTTTAGTTTAATTAATGACTTGAAACGTGTGTTTTTAGTTTTTCATTTTGATGTTTCTTAAATGCTTAGGTACCGGATTTCATAACTGACCAATGATCAAATAGTTGTTAGATACGCTACTATTTGTGCATTTCAAACAAAAGAAACAAACAAAAATGCTTTATACAACATAAGCAGAAATTTAGATCATAAAATTGGAACAGAGGGCGGCCTTATCACTTAAAGCATTTCGCTCGTATTTATATCAATGAGAGAAAAACAGGTAAAACCGCACTGTCAAGTCATTAATAAAATTTAATAATGGTATTTTTATAAGAACGGTTTATGTATGGTTGTTGCAGAATCGTTGTGTACCTACTGTTATGTTGATTTTTCCTCTTACGAGTTTTAGTACACTTAACATAAGTATTTGACCTAATTTTGTGCAAACATAATATTGTAAACATAGATTGCTTAATTAATCATCATCTACTCAGATTGATTACCATGCAGCATAACATAGGCAACCTACGAGTACATGTGGTCATAATATTAAAATTGACTAACAATCATTACATTAGGTACATTGAATTATTAGGTAGGTCCAAGAAAGAAACCTAAAAAAGCTGTCCCCTACAACGTAGGGGGATATGGTGTGGAGGAGGAAATAAATAGTCATTATTTTATAAAAATACAAAAAACGACTTCAAGTCAACTGACACTTTACTAAAAAAAACTTTCAGAAGACTTGATAACCTCCTTTTTTGGAAGTCGGTTAAAAAATTTTAAAATTGCCTCGGCAGTGGAAAATGTTTGTTTTCATTTGGCTGAATAAAGTAGGTAAGAGCCTTGAATAGGGTCGAGCGGGCGGCGCCCTTCAGAAGGTCGGTGTGGCCTTGATTTTGAAGTCTCGCGTGTGAAATGAACATTTTGGGCCAGTTGCTTGCGATGAAATGAGGGGAATTGACCTTGAGTAAAATTAAAGCCACTTCAAGTATACTGTAAGTAGCAAAGATTTTTGCCTTTGCTTTGATGTTGGACTCCTGGAAAGCTTTGCTTTTCGATTGAAGTTCTATGAATAACTAATAAGTTTTTAGAATTTGTCATGATATCATATATGTATTGTACCTATATACGGAGGGGTTTTCAACAATTATTTCTCAGAATCATTTACTTATTTGAAAATTTAAGGACATAACTTTGGAAAATGCCTATATCAGGTGTTCCATTTGCTAAGGCAGTGTGATATAAGTTATAAGTATTTCATATACTGTCTAACAAAACATTAAGTATACGTAGGTATTATTAATTCATAAGTAAGTAGTTACTTATAAATTGTTATAGATCGAAAGTAGCAGACACAATGAGTCTATATATATATATAGGTATATCCATGGAAATCTAAATTTTAAGACTAATCTATACTAAATACTCACGTAAAATAGACTCGTCCATGCGAGGGCGGCGCCCGCCACAGCAGCGTGGCGCGCACCTTGTCCAGCGGGTCTCCGTGGGTGATGGACGCGCACTCAGGGTGTATGGTGGTGTTGGGAGCATTCTCCCAGGAACCCAGCCATTGGTCCGTCTCCACTGACCGCGCCTGGATGAAGAACCCCTTGAATGGCTCGGCGCCTTCGATGGATACTGGAATTAGAGTTATAATTGGATTAAATCATTTCGTAAAAAATAGCTAATTGTTGAATCATGTACAAAAAGTGATGCTTTCTTATTTAGAAACAAAAATAAACGATAAAAACGTTTGAGCTTGTTGTATAAATCTATTGATGAAATAACTTGATGTTTGATAAAAAAAGCTTGTTTAAGCTTTTTCTGTACTAAAGTAGGCATGTAATAGAAATAAACGGGATGTTTGGTTAAAAAAGCTTTGAGCTTATTGTGCAAATTATTTGCAAAATTAAACATGACGTTTAATTAAAAAAAATAAGCTTTAGGTCTATAAAAAACCAAGGCTAATATTATAATAAAACTGAAAGTACTTGAAGACGTTACAGCGATGAGCAGTTCAGGTAAAAGTAAATATGTTCGTCGTTTACATTCTCGTGTTATCAAAGCGCGGTCATACGATCCATTTTGACATAACAAGTCAAGGCAGGATTACGCAATGCCTCGTACACACGCTTAGCAAACAGACTTCCGACAACAAACTACAAACAGTAAAAAAGTTGACGGTACATTAACTGTCGTTCAAATAATGCCTCTTACACTCGTCCGTGTGCCAAGCATTTCTTGAGGGGCATTGATTAATTTCGAAAACTACGAATTAACTTACATTCAAATAATCAAGTCTCTTTTTCTTGGAAAAGAACGCTGTTGCTCCATTTGCCAAGTGCATGTTACAGGCACATTTCGGAAAGTTTATGAATTAGCTGTTATCCAAATAATTATCTCTTGGTGTTGTTAGACTGGGATGTTGGTCCGTTTGCCAAGCGTATGTAACAGGCATTAGATTCATTTCGAAAAGTTTACGATCAACATTTCAAGGTACAATTTGTTTTTATTAGTGTTTATTGGTTAGTTCATCCGACTTAACCGGTCTGGCGAGTATAGGCGAGTGACCTACAATTCTGTATAGTGAGTTTGCGTAACCGTTGCCGCCCTGTCTCGAAAGCTCTAGGTTCCCACGATGCTGTTTTGTAATCTTGCTCCCCTATATACTTGTATGTCCGGTGGTTGCAGCTGCCTTCAAAGATTTTGTTTGTTGATGGGTTCAATGAAAATGATACTTTAAATGACAAATTCTAACGCAATTAAAATCCTTGCAAGCACCTTCCTAAAAGTAGGAAAGTATCTACCTATATTATGTTTATCGTGCACATGTCTTGTGCATAAGATTTGCACATGTAAGAAGGGAAAATCCTGACTATGTATATAAGGAAGATTTTTTATATGACGCCGGAAAAGAAGGAAACGTGTAAATAATTAAATAATCTATTTATACATACAATACAAGTGAAAAGGCCAAAAATCAGAACAAAGAAGATATTAGATAAAAAAGCTTGTATGTACTTGAAATCTATACTAATATTATAAAGCTGAAGAGTTTGTTTTTTTTAACGCGCTAATCTTAGGAGCTACTGGTGCGAATTGATAAATTATTTTTGTGTTGAATAGACCATTTATCGAGGAAGGCTTTAGGCTATATAACATCACGCTGCAACCTAATAGGAGTGAAGAAACAATGGAAAATGTGGAAAAACGGGGAAAATTATTTATCTTTGAGGGCTTCCGTTGCGTGCGCTGCGAAACCGGTTCAAGATATAAAAAATAAGTATGAAAAAATTAATGCCCAAAATAACTATTCCACGAGGACGAAGTCACGGGCACTGCTAGTCGATAATAAAACTCGTCAGCTGTTTTTATATTTTTGTCTGTTTATCTATGTCTCTGTTTTTATGTTCGTCTGTTTATTTAAACGCTCATCACGCAAAATCGGCTGAACAGATATCATCATGATTTTTGGTATGTAGGTAGTAGGAGTTAGGAGTGCCAAAGGGGCTACATTTAATCCTGAAACAATGCGTGCAAAGCAGCGAACGTCCACTATGTAGTTTAAAATAAATTCAAATAATATGCACATATTAAAAACATCTCAAATATGTAGTAGTTCGTAAATATGTGTATACACTTGTTCGGCATCTGATGTAAAATATGTTATTGCATGCATCACAATAAACCTGAGATAGTTTTCGGTAGCTAGCAACAACTGATTCTAGGGCATATGTTTAACCTATGTTAGTAAACATTTGATACCCTTTGGTAGCGAGTGAGTAAACACATAAATTATGATAATAAATACTCGTACCTTTTTGCATCGTGGTTACACATCGGCTACAAAACGCAGCCAAAAATATAACAAACTTTTTCACGCCAAATTGAGTTTAGTTTATCGCTAAATTTTTCGTGGGTTTTTAATAATTAATATTTGTTTCAATTTATTCAATTTATTTATTTATTTATTTCAATTTATTTATTTGTGCAAAACATGGGTATCACAATAGATGTTATATACATAATAAATTAATGTTAGGCGCGCCACGTTTTAACCTGCTAAGGTATGCACAACTGTTAGGTCTTTGTTTCAATTTGCACTTATAGACAACTTTAATCATTCACATACGAAAAACAAAATAATATTTGAAAAACACAAACTTTTATATTGATGTAGACCTAATCTAATACATATCTAAACAATTGACTAGTAACTTCAGTCGTCAGTCGTTAAGCCATTTTAGAGGCCCTTAGGGCCGTTTGAAATCTCTGACGCCAGATTTAGCCATACAAATAAAGCTCATACGAATTTTACTAATTAATTAAACATTTTTTTTTATTGACTTTAAAAGACAAGCTCGGAGAATTTATCTGAATGTAGATAAGTGAAATAAAAAAAAAATTGTTGATATCATATTTTTGCCTACCTGTCATAAGTTTAGCATTGCTGCAGCCTAATAAATAATTTTATCATATCAGTAAATTGAAGCTTTCGTACTAACCTGTGATAGGCTGATTAGGCTGGTACACGGTGCCGGACGCGAGCACCCTGTAGGGTAGACTCGACAAGGGCTGCGTCCGGTGCTGGCTATGATTCGGCTGGTTGGGTCGGTCCCGAACACACGTGTCTATTGGTGCTCCGTCCGGGAAACTTTGCACTCCCCAACATAGGACTAGGCCTAGCACTAGTTTTGACCACATACTTAAGAAAAAAAATTGAGAAAATACGTTGAAAAATCCACAAATGTCTTTCAATTATTTTGAAATCAATATTCTATAAGCTTTTATAAAGGCTGTTGAAAGTTCAAAAGTTTATCAAAAAAGTTATTAGAGTGAATTTCGGTATGGTGTTACAGTAAGGTTCCATAAACGACTGTGCTCAGCACGCTGCTCCGCTCACTTTTGTAACCTACGAAAGGATATAGAACTCGAACAAGTTGACAGATCAATTAATGTTCACATACGGTTAGAAGCAACTAGCTTTTAATCTGTGGCTGCAGGTGTGCCGAAATAACCTATGTACTGGGCTGGTTAGATTGCGCAAAGCATGCGCGTGTGTTAGTCACCTAGTGGTACCAACTAACTGGTTACCAGAATGCCAGGTACTTCTAGATTGAACTTAACTATTGCAGTTTAGTTATTACATCCGATTTGGAAAAAGTTTGGTAATATTGACAAAATGTGACATGGTTATTGCTGGATTTTAAAATCATAGGTACCCTGCGTTATAGAAATGCGATCTAGTTAAAAAAGAGATTGTTTTTTTATTAAACGGAAATGTCTTAGCCATGCTTTTCATCAGGCATACGAGTTGTTTATCTTATCATTTAGAAAAAAACAGCGACCACTTGGTAAGCAATCGTAAGAGCATATAACCTACTTAATATAGCTGGTGAAAAAAAAGTTTTAATAATTCAATAACACAACATATTTAATCAACAAAAACAACGGCGTCTTCATCTTTCCTGTTTGGACAAAGTAGCTCGCCTTTCAAAGACACAGGTCTCGATTCCCCGTGTTGTGTCTCCATGTATTGCATTATTTCATCCAACATCTGTCCATCTTCTATCTCAGATTCTAGAGATTTGTCAAATTCAGGCAAGGCTTCATCTTCTTCTTTTATCGTATCATGCCTTTCTTCTTTGCCTTTATGAACTTCTTCAATTTTGTTGCCAGCTGGTTCGTATATAGTTCTATTCATGTCTTTATATCTTGTGTTGTTTTCTGTGTCGAGAGCTTTATCTATATCTAGTTTCTTTTCTCTCTCCAAAGCGAGCTCCTTTAGCTTCGGGTGGTTCGGGAACTTCCTTTCTAAATATTTGACTTCGTAATCATTGAGCGAGTTGTTATAAACGCTGCTTGAAGGTGACGAAACACATCTGATCCAGTCTTGACAGTCGATAGAAATGCTCGAGGCGTGGGTAAAGGCATAGTAGTCGTCTCTAGAATGTCGGTTAGACATGTAGCTGGAACCGTTCTCTGATCTTTCTATGGAATCATATGCTTCGTTGACCATTCCTGTGTGGATTGTTTCGTAGACTGGTTCTAGTATTTCGGCAAGTCGTTCGCTTGCTTGTATGGATATGATTTCTGCGACGTGCAGTTTTGGTTTGATGCTAAATACTTCTTTGTCATCCTGCATAGAAGGTATGCCGGTACTGCAGGTGAGGCGTCGGTCTGATTGTCCGTTGCTGGTGCGTGCGTAGCTGGATTCACGTCTCATGCGCGAAGTGAAGGCGTACTCGGTTTTCTTGTATGTTGCTTTTATTAGCATGTGGACCTGTAAACAAATGTGTTGATAAATCGAGTGCACCATCTGATAATTCTACTGTAGTTCTTCGGTTTTCATGGAAAGCCAAATATTTATAGCGTGGCTATAATTTGTTGAACAAAATTTGTTTTTAGTATTGGTAGCTTTTATTATTAGACTCACCTCTTTATTGACATAGCAGTACAGCATAGCCACAATGAAACCCTGCAGCCCCTCCAGCGCGTAGAAGACGAAGTAATAGACCTGCTCGCCCACGCAGTCCGTGGTGGAAGGGCGAAGTGCCGTCAGCAGGAACTGCACGCCAAATATAGGCATCAGGAATAGGGTGGCTTTTGTTGTACTCCTGGAAAAAGCCAATCATAGCTTCATATAGACTCATTTTAGTTGTTTAAGTTTTGTGGATTTTTAGGGTTCCGTACCTAAAAGGTGAAACGGGACCCTATTACTAAGACTCCGCTGTCTGTCTGTCTGTCTCCAGGCTGTATCTCATAAACCGTGAAGCTAGAAAGCTGAAATATTCACAGAATGTTTACTTGTATATTACCTTTTAAAATAAATAATAAATAAAGTAAATATTAAAGGGGGGCTCCCATACAACAAACGCAATATTCAAGCTATTTTACTCAATCTTAATAAACAGGCAGACACTTGAATATTTGTAAGTTAATATATAGAAATATACTAACTATTAAAAATACCTAAACTAATACATAAATAGATGATAGTACGGACCCTTCGTGCGCGCGTCCAACTCGCACTTGGCTGGTTATTTCTGTTAGTAGGTATTTATTGGTGTTTTTCATGCATTAGGTACTGATTGTCTAATTGTATCATGATTAAATCTTTTCATGTGCGTTCTTACACTTATTCGCTCGTCAATACAATTCATTTGGATTATAATGTATGAAAATTCAATTAATAAAAAGAGTAGGTATGTCTAATGGGAAAAACAGACTTGGTATTTATTTATGTACTCAAGCCACATATAAGTAATAGTTTCCTTAAATTATACGTCTTGAATGTCAATTAATTACCAAACACGCTATAGAATTTTAACATTTAATTACTTATAGGTATTATATTGACAAGTAAGCTTTAAGTTCAACAATTCAAATTTAAATTCATCAAACTTTTTTTTACATTAAATATGCTTACGTTTGACTATAGCCTGCCTGATGTTAAGCACCACTATAGTCTAAGATGTAGCACGCTTGCCTAGAAGAAACCTATTTACTCTAGATTTGAAGACCCCTGGGTTATAATTTTCTGGGAACGGGGCTCCAGGTAGAGAGTAAACAAAACAAATCACTTACAGCTGATTAGCATTCTCGCTGTTCCTGATCTTAGTAATCAGCACCCTCAGGACATCAATGAACAGGACAGAGTTGACCAGCAGGATGGCTATACGAGGTCCGTCGAGGATCCACTGAATGTTCTCGACAGTGTAGACGAGCCAGCACGAGTGGTTGTTGATGAGGCCCATGACCACCGACCAGGCTACTACCGGTATTATTGCTATAACTGAAAATAACAAGAGGAAAAATAAGTCAGAAGAAAAAAACCCTAACTGGTGCAACCGCGTTCAGTAAACGTTGTGTCCCGTAGGAAAAAAATATGAATCTTTTCGTATCTGAAATTTAGACTGAATAATATCAAACTAAGAGGATATCCTGAATAGAAAGAAACTTTATTTACATAATTACCTACTCAGTAAATCATCTTAATAAAGTGAATCATCTTCATAAATTCTTGGAGACATAAATATATCAAACATGTTTAACTTGTGACTCCTGAAACGACTTTGTTTCCGTTTTTTTTAATTTCAAACTGCGTATTTATTATTTTTCGTTATATTACTATGACTTATAAAGATTAAAACGTGAATATTCACCTGCTCCAATCCCGTACAGCCAGTTGACATTGAGCTTCTTCTTGAAGACCGCCACAATGGTGCGATGTAGATAGACCCCCTCAACCAACATGGCTACGAACACACAGTTGGCTGCGATCCGCTCAGCTATAGCCAGAACTCGGCATCCATAGCTGTGGGTCGACATTACTGTCTCGCCTGCGTTTGTTAGCTCGTCTATGTAGATCTGTAGGAAAATAATACATACATATATTTTTAAGTATCGTATAAGCGGTTTAAAGTGCTGGTGAAAATTTATTAGATAGCCTTTACTGCATAGTCAGCAATAATGACATGGCATATTTAAAGTGCACGGGTCGATCTTAGTAAATCAGATAAACTGATTTATTAGAAACGCAAAAATGGTTCTTGCACAAAATATTTCTTATGTAGGTAATATGTATCTCAAAGTTTTATAATAAAAACATATTGGTAATATTTCAATGAGAGAGTTTCAGAAAATGCAGTGGCGTAACTAGATCAAACCATCAACTATAAAAAAATCTTAAAACTTACCGTACTTCGACTAACAATAACCAGTATATTCCTGGTAATGATGACAATCAGCAGATTCCTGTGCAGAGTGACTCTTGTGACCCTCAGTCTTTTATAGAAGAAGAAGATGAAGACTGCAGGAAGGCAGGCGGCGATGGAGATGGAAAGAACAGCGATGTGGAAGCGGTATCTTCGGAGCAGTCGAGGTGTGATGCTGCAAGTGCTGTAGTCTGTCTGCAGCTCCCAGGTGCCGTTGTAGTGGCATTGCTTGCTGCTGTAGTCTGCACAGTAAGCAGATAAATCATTGTCAATTTTGTTCCATGAAGATGAATGATGTAAGACGATGATATGTAAATTTCCATTAACATGTTATGATTTCTATGCTATTTTTGCCCTCACGACAAAAGGTAATTTAGGGGCAAAGTTAGTCAGATATCTTGTTTGTCGCCAAGTATGGGCGTATAGGTGGTTGTTTAAGTTTCGCTTATTACAGTGCCTACTACTGCGCTCCATTTTAGATCAGAGTCACTTGCCGCTTTAGGTAACTTGTGGTCAATTGCCTTACCTAGTCTAGTGATAAATTGTTCCAAAAACTATCAAAGAAATTGCTGTAGTTCAAACTTACGATGGCATGAAGGCCCAGTGTTCGAATACGCAAATTCTGAGCACACAGAGGTAGCGACTGTGTCGGACTCCGCTTGGTCCCAACACGTCCACCCGTCGAATGTAGACTCGCAGTGATCTGGATCTGTGAACACAATGTTATAGTCGAAATGTTTATTTTACAATAAGAGCAGCACAGGTGCTTGGACATAGTGAATCTATGTCTTCCAAGCGCCCTCTACCTACTCTACACCTTATCAACGGGCTCAGTGGTAACTAATGTAAATAATTATTTCATGCCACAAGTTACATAGTAGTTGCTGATCATCAATCTTACTTCTTTTCATTCCTATCGCACACTTAATCCGATAATAGGAAATAGTTTATAAATATCGTTTATTACGTTTCTACCTAATGCTGAGTGAAAAGTACTTTAAGAAAGATCTTACCAGAAATATTGTCATTAGTCATATGATGACTGCAGCACTCGCTGGCAGTGTAGTAGCAGCGCTCCCAGCGGCCATGCGCGGCCGGGATCAGAGCCTCACGCACTGAGCTGGCCACCTGGGAGAACCCGGGGTCGAACGGGAAGCAGCCACAGGTACCGTCTTCTTTGGCCTGGAAATATATTTTTTAATTAGGACAGTAATTGCAATTGGGTTTCCTGGAGCGACTTTTGGGCCAGTAACATTGTTATCGTAAAGACATATATGTAACTTCTTAAGTTATCTTTACAAGTTACGCTTTTATTCTAGGGACAGTACCACAGAAATCTAAATAAACCTGTCTATTTAGATTTCTGTGGATAGTACAGATCCCAAACTAGAGTGCCTTTTTTCTTAAAAGTTTTTTTTCATATTTTTTATTATTTCTATGATTTTTAATGACGAATATTTGATTGATAGCATAAATTTGGTTCTCCTTATATTATTTAATTGACCTTCCATTCCTAGTTAGCCAACGTATTCAGCTCTGTCTGCACTAAGAACGGGGCGTTTGTTCCGTTTATGAAATTGGATTTTATGTTAGAACTTAGGTACTAATCTTACATTTTCGAAGCTATTTCGTATTTGTACTACTTCAAAGATAAACAAGTCTGAAACATAATATTAAAATATATAATATACCTAAAATAAAATTTAAAGCAAAATAAAACAAACAAAAATTAATCAAAGAGCCCACCCCGGATCGCTCCCGGCGCAAAGGTTCCCATTACGCTCGCCGCGTTGCCACGTTTAATCGTGATGGCAAAGGTACCTTTTTCTAGGTAGTGATAATATTAGTACCATCGATAGAATAACTAGCAAACATTTCTAAATAAATTGGTCATTCATTGTCGATAAATGATCCGTTACGAGAAAACAAGGATTATCTTCTAGGCAGGATAAGCCTTTCTATTCATAACCATGCGTTGTAATATTTTTCATAGAATTGGGTCGAAATGGTCAATACACCTTTATCTGATCATTTAATCCATATCGTATTCATAGACTATTTATACATTCTTCTGTAAATTGCATTTTAAATATTATATTGGGTCCTAATCCTTATTTATTATGCAAGTGATAACAAAAAAGAACCTGAAAACTGAATTATACATCTGTGTATAAAATTATGCAATAAAATACGGAAGCGGTAGTTAATTTGTAAATTATTTTATATTACCTTATCTACAACACAAGTAAAGGCACTTATCGTTTACTAAAAAAATGTCATGTGAATTTTGCTTCTGTGAGGGTAGCTTCTGTGAGGGTACATTCGAACTACAGACTATCATGGAAATTTGAATGGAAGTTGATTGAACTTTGTATGGGTTTGTTTACTGACTGAGTTTAGATGCTTTGTTTATATGTAGCTTATTTTTTCCACACTAAGAATATAATAAAACACGGCTACAGCGATGAGCAGCTGTTATTCAAAAAGGATTTTCCAATCAAAGCAAATTAGGCAATTATTTGTAACTCAAATTGAAACGGCCACGACCTTCTGTTATCGAAATAATTTATTGACTCACGTTATCAGAATAGATTATCAAAATCTAATGATTGGGTCGGGTAAGAATGTATCGTAGTTCACTGGAGCCGAACATACCAGATTTTGTAATTTAATTTTTATCTTCGTATCTGCGGTAGTCCATATTTTTACAAAATTAAAACTCAGTACTTAGAAAACTGAACAGAATTCAATTCTATGGAATTGATGGTAATGGTTGTGATGGTAATGGTAGATGGTAAAATAAATTGATTGAATTCACTGGTAGCTAGTAGAATATAATGATAAAACTTCACTCATAGCAAATGATAGGTATACTATTATAATATCGTGATAGGTATATTATTATGATGATGATGCATTTCTGGTGAGAGCGAGTGTGAGTTACAATGCTGCTGACAAACGGTTGGGGCTGGATCCATTCGGGTCTAGCTTGGCTTCGTTGAGGCGGCGGCTGAGCAGCGAGTTCTTTGTTTGATTTGTGTGTTATTGTTGTTAGTAAAAATTGTATAGTATATTCTGTTTTAAGATAGGTAGGTTTGTGAGTATTTGTGTTGTTGATGTAGGTGTAGTGTTTTTGTGTTCATAGTTTTATGTATATGTGGGGACAGCGGAGCATCTTCGTCATCCATAATAGTAATCCTACCGGCTGGGCATGGGTATTCGGGCATGGAGAAATAAAACGTAGCACTTCAACTTTTTGATGGTATATTACAATTTGTTGGAGGTTAAACTATGAAATACAACTTTAGGTAGATAGTCTGATAACTAATTACACTTATTCGGTCGACACTCCAACCAACACGTAACGCCACAACGCGATGCGAACCGATTGCCGTCCCAAGTAAGAATGGCGGTCTCTCGCACGGCACTAGCGCTGGTTGTTGCGTCAGAGCAGGGCTCCGAAGTTAGTCTCAAGTCAATGTCAGCCGTTATAGACAGTGACACAAACATTATAACACATTTCGAACATTGTGACAGCTGACAGTGACATTGAAACCAACTCGCCTACTCTCCGAATCAAACATTAAGATCAACTTAAACACTCTTCGAATCAAACGCGCCGACATATATATATTGTGTTGTTACCCGTGTTGTCTTTTAATTGGATTTGTGTTTATATTATTATTAACTATTGTGTGTCTGTGTCCGTTGGACAACTTGTAAATTAAATAAATAAATAAATACATGTTCTAATCGCCATTTTATCAAATTCCTCTCACCATTTCCAAGCAAGGCGCCCACAGCCCGCCGTACAGACACGCCGCATTCAAGCTGATGTTGTTGAACCCAGCGGAGTAGAGGAAGTCGGGAGTGTAGAGCAGGCACCCTCGGCCCGCCACCCACTTGTACACCTGCTCGTGGTATCTGACGCCGCGGTAGTTGCAGGTCTTCGTGTGTTCTAATGGAACCAGGCTCTCAAGCTCCTGGAAATAGACATTAGTTTTTATTCTGTTACTCAACCAGTACCTGTATGTAGATCATACTATGATTAGATAGGTACCTACTACGTTACTGGTAGAGCAAATATTGTAACGTAATGACGGCTTTTGCTCCACAGTTTATCCCGTGACTGTAAATCAGGTTAAAAAGTAATTATTTATTAATTCAGAGTCTAATCTATCTCCATACGAAATTCTATCTAAATCGATTAAATCGTTTCAGCGTAAAGAAATAACAAACATTAACCCCTAGAATTTGAACAGTGTGCAAAGTGTTGGTGTTTTTGCATTTATTAAATACTACCCTGTATAAAAAAAACATAAGTTCATCAATGGACTTAAAGATTTCAGGGACCAAGTAGACTTATAATATTAACGCAACTGTGCATGTATGTACGTATGAATAGGCACACTTAGATTATCCATGTACATATGTAAAACAAAATGCATAGATAAAGTTTTACGACCTTCGGTAGTGTCTTGTTGTTCTTGGTGTAAATTAATCGCACATTAGTCGATAGCACCCAGATTAGATGCTACTTATTTTTCTACATCGTTATCGGGAGGTACATAGACTACCTAGAAACTAAGGATTTATTTTTAAAGCTAGCTGATTTGCTTGTATGTTTCGGGATAAAAAGACCTAAGAGACCTATTTCACTTCTTGAAATGTTTTCTTTAAAATTGTGTTATCTTCAAATTGAAACTCTTGATATCAGATAACTCTAGTAATTCGTACATCTGCTTCATTCTAGTTTCAGTCAGTTTGATATTACACTTTATTACTTTACTTTTTGGTACAAACCTCACAGATATAGACGCTTGGTCGTTCACAGCCTATGTCCTTCTGTTCGTTGTTCCGCAGCGCCACGCGAGGGTCTCGCTGGTGCCACTCCTGCACCTCCAGGCGAGTAGGGTCCAGGACATCGTAGAAGGAGGCTTCTATCTGTATGGATGAAGGAGGTTTCATGTAAGGCCAAGTAGGTTTTTATATACCGGGCAGGCCGCAGTTACTTTACAAAAAGTGATACGTGATATAGTGGCTGGTGGTGGTGTTCGTCTGTATTGATTTGTCTTTATGTAAAATAAGTTTTCAATGTAGATATGGAATCACACCAATGAAATGATACACCAATTGGATAGAAGTAGGGTTTAAAAATCCTCCATAGAAATCTATATCACCGAGAGATAAGTTCTTCAGTATTTTGTCTTTTCAATTAATAATTATGAGAAAAGAAATCAAATTCTGATCAATTAGGTAAGTAATTTATGTACAATAGAAATACAATTACTGGGTTATACAAAATAGGTCTATAACACGCGTTATTCAAGGAACATGACTTATTGAAATAACAATAAAATAACTAACTAATGTTTACATTATATTCCACAAGTTTATACAAAAATTACTTAAATATACAGAAAAACTTATTAAAAAATATTTACAAAAAAAATCATATTAACAATTAAAATTGTAGTAGTAATTGTACTCAGAAAGCCAACTATTGGCAATGCACTTTCATTTGTACTCAGTTCAAGCTTTGAGAAAGTTTACAGCGTTATAAATGCCTGACATTAAAAAGATAGCTCCAACATTACTCGTACCTACCTGTGTTCCGCTAAGAACACAAAAGCATAGAGTCACAAACTGCAGCAACGTTTTATATCCAAACATGTTTTATCGACACTATTGTTGCACTGATACATCCTTAATCATTTTGGAGCGCACTAATTGGGTAAAACTGTTACTAGATCCAGTCTGAAAGATTGTAACACTCAAGAACTCGCGCGGTACTGAAGTTTTGTTTGTAATCGAGATAGAAGCGTGCATTCCTAGCAGTTACCACAACAACGTTAGTCGATTGTTTAGCTTAATGTATTTTGATTCGCGGCAGCCACACCACTGGCTATTGTGCTAAACAACGTCGTGTTTACAAATTATCTACATTCACAATCAAAGAGATATCTAGACTAATTACCTACGGAGGTACGCTCGCATTTGACGTGCCGTGATTCGGATAAGGAATTCCGAAGTCACTTGATAATGATGTGAGAATATTTTGTACTACCGGAAGCCCGTGGCTTCGCCCGCATTATCGCGGGTGAAAAGTAACCTATGACACTTCCGGGACCTCATACTACCTACACACCAAAAATGATGGAGATCCGTTCAGCTGTTTTTGCGTGATGAGCGTTTAAATAAACAGACATAAATTCTTTAAATTGTTGGAATGTTGTTATCATTTCTTAGTATCTCCAAATATACGTTTTATATTTTCTATGTTCAATATTTTGACCCTCTTTAGCTTTATTATTTGTATATTGTATAGATTGATAGATGTTTCCGTCTCACTTGTTAAGTGGAAACAAAGTAATAAGTATAATCCTAGCTCGATGAATACCTAAGTAGTAAAACATTCGTCTGAAAAACTATGACATTAAGAATGATAAAAGTTTGATTGATCAGGATTATCAGGATTGATTGTTCAGGATTATCAGGATTGATTGTTCAGGATTACTAAGTAAGACAGTTTACCTAGCTTATTTATATTAGTCGTGACGTGACTGTTATTACCAGAGCAGACGTAGGGACGGCAACTTACATAAATAATATTTCCTATTCATCATATCTATCTTCTATACATATAATAAAGCTAAGGTGTCAATAATCTGAACATACAAGATATTAGAAAAAAAATATCGGGTACACTTTAAATCCATAACAGAACACGTTTCAATAGTTTTTAGATTTTGAGTCTATTTATCTGTTTGTTTCTTTATTTAAACGCCCATAACGCAAAAACGGCTGAATTGACGATCATGATTTCTTACATGTAGGTAGCATGAGGTCTTTGAAGTGACATAGGCTACTTTTTATCCCAAAATAATGCGAGCGAAGCCGCGGGCGTCCACTAGTTTATACATATTAGTCGTGATTGTTGTTACAAGAGCAGATGTAGGGATAACAACTTACATAACTAATATTTTTATATTGATAAACATGAGTTAGTTTGCAAATGAACATAAGCCGTGCCCAATGCCCATGTTATTAATACTCGTATATTATGTCACGGTCGAAGCTTACACGATTCACGCGCTGATCGCCGCTAAATCGTATAAGTTTTAATCATTACATAACCATAATTATCTCTGTTTATTAATTCTGATACGTTTTTACTATACTATATATTATGTATATTCTATACTAATATTATAAAGCTGAAGAATTTGTTTGTTTGTTTGAACGCGCTAATCTCAGAAACTACTGGTGCGAATTAAAAAAATATTTTGTGTTAGATAGACCATTTATCGAAGAAGGTTTTAGGCTATATAACATCACGCTGCAACTAATATGAGCGAAGAAACAATGGAAAATGCGAAAAAAACGGGGAAAATTATTCATCTTTGAGGGCTTCCGTTGCGTGTGCTGCGAAAACGGTTCAAGATATCAAAAAAAATTGTATTAAAGAATTTTTCCTCTTGAAATAATCTAACAAAATATTTTCAACAGTATATATATATATATATATCTATCTTTTAATATTAACTCACTAGAACCGTTTTTATGGTAATAACTATTCCATGCGGACGAAGTCGCTGGCACAGCTAGTTAAGGTATAAAACAAGGGAAGAAAAATTAAACATAAGTACTACTTCTGACTACAACAAAAAAGGGGCACTCATAGTTTTTTTTTTTTAGAAAAGCCCAAAGATAGTCGCAGTGCTCCAACCCACTGCCAGAGGGCAGCGTGCCCAGCATACTGGCCGCATTACCACGCTGGATGGCAATGATTCAGGTATTGTATTATATATTAATTATTATATTAATATTACGGTTTACGAATATTAAGTACTTCAGGAAAATGAGATATTTATACTTCAGGGGATGAATAAAATATGTGTATAAGGAAATAACATTAGTAAATAAATCAGTCCCTCAATAGTTAATAGAAACCGGTTTGTAGCAGACATACACGTGTGGAGAAATGGCTTGAACTTTCGCCTATTTATCAGCATTTAATTATATAAATTTGTATCAATTCAACTTAGATGACTTGGAAGTACCTACTCAGTAAATTTTATTAATTTATAATCTATTCGACCCCCTTGGCTTCGCTCGCATTACTTCAGGATAAAAGTAGCCTTTGACACTCCTAAGACCTCATACTTCCTACATAATACCTCATACTACCAAAAATCATGATGATCCGTTCAGCCGTTTTTGCCTGATGAGTAAGTATAGATTTCACACGTATCTTCTCCTTGTAATCTCTACATATAATAAAGCTGAGAAGGGGCCGAAAGTCTGTACATAATATATGTAAAAAAGCTTTGTTTGAGGTTCTCAGAATTGATAACAGAACACGTTCCTACAATTTATAGAATTTTTGTCTGTTTTATCCCGAAATAACGCGATGGAAGCCGCGGGCGTCTACTAGTATATAATATCCTACCAAAATCATTCTGTAAAAAACTAGCCAAGTCTCGATAGAGCTGCTTGTTTATCTCTAAAAAGTAATGAAATCTAGACAAGGTTGTGCCAACTCTAAGATTCTATACTGCGATTTTTTTATTGTTATAGTTAATGTTGTGTGACTTGGCCGTTAACTTGTACCCACTAAAGTATAAAGAATGTTCATCGGCCAGTTATGCGAAACTTTGATTTCTCTTAGCTTCGTAATGATCTACCGACTTGAAATTTTGGATTTCAGCGTTTTAGTCCCATCCATTTCTTCTCAAATAGGGGCCTGAAAATGCGGCGAAATAGTTCCAGTAAAGGATGGTACGGCAGTGTTTGCTTCGCGCTCGACATGGCGGGGGCACTGCCGTGCCCCCAGATATACATAATATATCCTTAACTTCGGGGTGATGTTAATCGGATTTGTAACTGAATTTGTGCATATATCTATACGCAACTGTCCAACAACAATAAAATGAAGCCCCAACTGTTAAGTCATGTTTCTCAGATTATTCAAATCTATTGAACTGACCCGAGAACGTGGTCTTTGATAAAATAGTGTAAACTACAGATATAAGATTTAAGTTTTGTTTCATAATGATTGATCTGTGTACAAATTACCTACTTACTCCAAAGTTTATCGCAAATGTCTTTTTGATATAATTGAGAGAATAAGGTAAAATATTTAAATAGGCACTATAATGCAGTAAAACTACATTTGACAGAGATAATCGTAAAAAATACACATTTACTGCCATTATTTCCTTATGGCTGTAATCTTCGAAATTCTTCCTTCTCTACGATCAGGCATCAGTTGGTGACTTACCTGACTAGCTATCATATTCCATTCGTCCCTTTGAAAATGAAATGTGTGCAGTGTGTGTGCTGTTGTTGTTCATCATTGCCATTTTGGGCGCTTTCGTGGGTCGGATGGCACGTTAAATTGTAGGTCCGGGCTGTTTGTCTAGTGCCACAGTTGTTAATGCCATATCAAAGGCCCTTAGGGTGGCTTGATAAACTTTCGACAATAGAGTTGGCCACTTTCATTCAAGATTTGACATGTTTACTATTTTTAAAGATTGGCTCCCAATTCACCTGATTTGACATAAACCTGGTTCTACACAGCATGTAGTTAGATTATTATTTGAGTATGTAAGTCAAAATAAAAATGTCATCATACCCGGTTGTTATCGTTTTCTTCTTAGCAAGCGCGTGCAAGCTTTGAAGCGTAAAATCTGCAGGCACTGGCGGTCCGAAGCAAATGGATTTACTCTAGCCTACTGCCATCGACGTAATACACCAATTTCACAGAATTTTGTTTAATCATACTCTCTTCAGTCTTATTTCCTCATTACTGAGGGTCGTGACTCCCCCGCAGAATTAATTCGTTACGGAAGTTCTCTTGGGCAGATACATCGTGGTGGGCAGATACAACTAGTGATAGTGTAATAAGTAATTGGTCTGAGGTCTCACAGATTCAGACTTCAGGTCCCAAAATTATTTTGTATGGCACGTTATTTTAAAATAATATTAAGTAGGTAGGTAAAACATATTAAAATATAAATATCCAATTATCAAGACTATGGGATCGGCCGATCTGCGAACTAGAGCGGAATAAACTTTTAGAAACGTGTACTAAGTTCCGCGGATCGTGCTCGTATCGTATCCTTGCGGTCGGAGAGTGGGAATCCGGGCAATGGCTACAGGCGTTGCCCTCGTTTAACACGGGGAATTTGATGGATTCAACAACGTTCCGTCTAGCTGTTAGCCTACGCCTGGGTGCTCATTGTTGTGAAGCGCATCGTTGCCAGAGTGGTGCATCTGCCGATAAGTTCGGTCACCACGGGCTTTCGTGCATAAAGAGCGCGGGAAGATTTTGACATCATTCGTCGGGCTTTTGCCACCGCCAAAATTGCAGCAGTGCTCGAACCGAGCGGTCTTGCACGCAGCGATGGCAAAAGACCAGACGGAATGACCCTCGTGCCCTGGAAGTTGGGGCGGCCCCTTGTTTGGGACGCTACATGTGTTGACACATTGGCACCATCCCATCTCTCAGCGACACAGGGTCAGGCTGGAGCGGCGGCTATTCTTGCTGAACAGCGCAAAAGGCTCAAATATATCACACTCGGTCGGGGTTATATATTTGAGCCTTTTGGCGTGGAAACATTGGGGCCGTGGGGACCAGGAGCCCATAAAATTTATAAATTTTTAGTAGAACAAATAGTTCAGGCAACCCGTGACCAGCGTGCTGGCGCATTCTTGGCGCAAAGGATAAGCATTGCCATCCAACGTGGCAAGGCCGCCAGCATGCTGGGAACGTTGTTTTAAGTTTATTATAAGTTTTAGTTTATAAGTTAGTTAAGTATTTATTTTTAATTAGTAAAATTTGTTTTGTAAGTTTTTTTTTTCTTTAAATATAATAAACCAATTATCAAGAAATAAAATGTGAATCTGATATTTGAAAGTCCCGCAGAAACGCCACCAGAATTTGAATTTAAACTTGGGACACAACACACGGTCTTTATACAGGTGATCGTACCATATTTCATCACGAGTTTATCATTATTAGCTCTCGAACTCATATATTAAGTAATTTGTCGACCCTCAAACAAAAACATAAATATTTACTTGCATTTGAGATAAGTTCTCAAAACTGCAAGTCGATAATTTCAGCCATGTTTTCTTTTGGAAAGTTTGCTGTTGGTAACAGAACTATTTTTATAAGCACATATTTTTAGAGAAATTTGCATAGGCAGGCATTTTATTAAAGTGACGTGGTTTTTGTAACTATGTTCTCAATTTAATGGGATTAGTTTTCGATGTTCCCAATTTGGCAGAATATCAGCTACACAGAGAACCTTCAGACCTGCGCAACCCCGAAGTGGTAATTAGGTAGGGATTATTATATACTCAAGTAAAGAAGTATAATATTTGAGTACCATCCCTCTAATTACTAATAGGTATAAAAAAAAACTTTTATGTTTCCTCAAATTCTGATTGCAAAAATTTTGTCCCTGATCTGATAAACTTTTAATTATTTACTTAAATTGATAAATCCAGCTAAACTTAATTAAGTTAAAACATTTATGTTCACTTTATTTACAGTATTACATTATATTTTAATACAATGGCGAGATATCCAACCACTAGGTACCTAGACCTAATTAAAAAAATACTTTTCATTGTAACTATAATTTCATTAACAAATTTATTTTACAAAGTATTATAAGAGGATTCTAGAATAGGCTCCGAACCTATTTAGGTTACAACCAACGCTTTGCTTTCACTAACTTATATTTAGCATTTTTAATAAACTACTAACACTTTTGCATATTCACTGCAAATTAACATCGTCATTATCACATACTCTGTGTAAACACGTCAGTAGTTCTGCTTCAACACATTGAGATTAGATGTTATCATTAAGTATAGAAGAAGATTGCGTCACTCATCTACTGCGTATACTTTAAACTTTAAACTTATGACAAGTAAATCTGGATACATGAGCCATAACTCTACATGACTTGTTACTTTGGTTTTATTGCAAAGTTCAGAGTTTATCGAAATAACAGCACTTGTACTTAGCAAAGTAATTACTCGAAAATATTTTAGAATTCCATAAAGAGCTTGGTATGATTACTTAATATGGGAAAAAATTAAAAAGCTTCGTAATTAGAGATCGAAATCTTTTATTAGAGTCGATGAATTTTCTACCGAATAGTAGGTAACAATTATATTGGGACCTGGATATTAGTGCTTCATACCATGCAATTGCACTATAATCTCAAAATTATTTCTTCCGATACACAAATATTACGTTCTCTTTCGTAAAGCTTTGGTTTCCTAGGAAAGCGGTGCCATCGTATAGCGGCCGTGATATTACGGACGCAAAAATAATTAAAGTAAATTACGGTGCAAGTTACCGCTCTCAAGGAAACCGCGCCATTTCGTTTACATAGACAACGTTTTAGTGACGTCATTCACCGGTGTATGAAGGCACCGCTTTCCTAGGAAATCAAAGCTTAAGTAAAGTGTCTTTTTGGTACTAAACATTGCAAAAAAATGACATATTTTTTAAAATACAATATTAAATAAGTTTTAAATCTGTTCACAACGAAATTATATAGTTAAACTTGCTAAATTACTGCCGATTAACTATGTTTACTTATACAAGGAAGCTAAAGTGACATGAAAAAAAAGATACAGAACCCTAACTTACTTTAATAGTTTCGACTTACCTCGCTGATACAGATCGGTTGAAATAGGCCTTTAAATATATTCGCTCTGAGCAAACCTATCTCAGTACTGTTGCAGTTACATGAAAGTGTCAGACGTGATTACTTGCTATTTCAGTGTATAATTTAATAGTGTTTAGTGAAACTCAAGGAATTTTTATGAAATTAACTCAGCTACAGTGGTTGGCTGATAGTTTTCTCAAAGTAATTTCTTCACAGACAGGTACTTACTTAATTTAATTATTGTATTATTTTAAAATGTTCTATTTTAATTTTTAGATTGTCCTTTAATTAATAAATATTAATTTAGTAAGTATTATTTTCATTAATATTTTCTGTTGTTTTAATTTTTTTAGATTATCCTTTTACTAATAAATAACATGAAAATATTTAATATTTGCAACGAATAATTTTAATTTATTTATTACAATTATTAACCATCGCATGTATGAACGAATTATGATTACTGGATTATTTACTGATTTATAAGATACTCCATAGGTGCGTTAAGTTAAAATAATAAAAATATTATGAAATTTACCATTCACATTCACATTTTAAGTTAATATTGCAATAAAATATTTATTTCAGACGAAATTCTGAATAATATTTTCCGAGACACTGATCAAATATTGGCGGGCTTATCTATGTTTTCTGTTTCAGGTTGAACAACCACAACAAATTATTCTGACCAATCAGAGAGCACCTGTCAAATCTCTACCCGCTTTTCTATTGGCCTGTCAATCGTGTTAAGTGGCGCCCCGCCGATCTTATAAATATCAGCGTAGTCGCGCGCCGAACCTCTTTTCCACAGTGTTATTTCAAGGGGCATTTTCGGGTTATTTTTGTGAGCTAACTCCAAATTCAGGATGCCGGAGACTTCGAAAATGAATGGATACGCTAAAACAAATGGACACAGTTATGATATGGAAGATGGATCATTGTTTTTATTCACATCTGAATCAGTTGGCGAGGGTCATCCAGGTTAGTTTCCTTCAATATAACCAATGCAGGAATCTTGCGATACGAAAAATGGCCGCCTCCAACATGTGCGCAGATAAAATTACGAAAAAAAATCCTACTAGAACCGCGTTATTCATACTTGTGAACGTAAATGTTCAAAAAGTGTACACAAAGTGCTGTCAAACACATGGTCCCTCGTGAGACAATGTTTTGTTACATCATGGTGGCGGGAGGCGCTCAATTGATCCATTTTGGTCAAAATAGCACCAGCACGTGGTGCAGCACATGAAATTGTGGTGAAATCTGCAAAGCTGGATATTCTTGTAAGATTTACAAAATGGTGCATTGTTACTATTTTCAGACAAAATGTGCGATCAAATCAGCGACGCAATCCTGGATGCTCACCTGAGACAGGATCCTAATGCCAAAGTAGCATGCGGTAAGTAGCTATCAATCGATAGCCTGATAATCCATTTATCGGCGACGGGAGTGTACAATTGAAAGTTAATATTGCACATTATCAACAGAAACGGTGACCAAAACCGGCATGGTGCTATTGTGCGGAGAAATCACATCAAAGGCTAATGTGGACTACCAAAAAGTCGTGAGAGACACAGTGAAACACATCGGATATGATGACTCCTCCAAAGGTATGTAACAAAATCCTTGTGATGCTCATAGTGTAGTTGTAATGAAGTACACTGGCAATTAGCCAGGTACAGTGTCTAGGTTAACTATTCCAAATTTTGTGATGCCTAGTGGTACTAAACATTGTTCCGTACACTAGGTTTTGATTGGCGTACACTAAACTTGCTAGTGGCTATTGAGGAGCAGAGCCCAAACATAGCCAACGGGGTGTATCAAGACCGCGAGGAAATAGATATTGGGGCCGGAGACCAGGTACCAACAGAAATGAAGCCTGCTGCACGAGAACTGGGACCAAAACTATCATAGAAATGTGACAAACACATAGGGGAGAAAAATTCTTATGCATGAAAATATTCATCACACATTGGCTAAACATATTATAAATAACATAAACTGTAACATATTTATAATATTGGACATTACATAAAGTATCCTAGTCATTCCCATTAAACATTATTTTAATAATAGTTGATAAATTATTTTCAGATAAACATGTATGCAAAATAATCATGATATCCAATACCTAAATCAATTTAAATAGTTAAATTCGACAAATAACTGTTTCCTCAGAGTTTAATCATGAATATCTTGATGATCTTTTACAATTACTAGAACTAAAAGTAATTAAGATTGTTAACACATTAATTACATGAATCTAAGTAGCCTTACGTTAGGTGTTCAAAATTGATGCTATTTTGTAAAATATCATTTAATAAGTTGTATAATAAGTCCCACACCCACTCAAATTTGAATAAGAAATTAAATCCATGTAAGACTAATTTGATAAATAACATTTTTTATCTACCTTCCATAATCCAGAATGGAAGTAAACATATTGAATTCTATCAGTTATATCCATGGGAAACAACATTCACCCAATATTGTAGTCATCTGTTTTCTATAATCCATAATATAGAGAAGGGAGTCATTCAGTTTTACCCATGGGACAACAATATTCACCTAATAATATACTTTTAACTTTATTATAAGAATGTAATTCATGGTCTAATGGAGCATGTTGGGCTCAGGGTTTGATTACAAGACCTGCTCGGTGATGCTGGCGCTGGACCAGCAGTCTCCCAACATTGCCGCCGGGGTGCATGAGAACAGGAATGAGGAGGAAGTGGGGGCCGGAGACCAGGTAACACATCCATAACACCATTCATTGATGAAATGCTTATATGTGAAGGGCTTCAGTGAGAAAGTTATTTTTATAGTTTATGGATTTTGCAAACTGTACATTGTATAAAGCTTCAGTAGGAAATTGAAGTTATTAATAATATTTTTGGGCTTTGCAAACTGTATGAAATACTAGAATAATTGACTGACTGTTAATATGCTTAATTTTCATATGAACAGTGAACACTCTGCCATTAAACCATGAATTAAAAAGTGTGTTTTAACATGAAAATTTCCTGATGAGATAAAATACAACCCCATAATAAGCAATATCACAGAGATGATATTTTCTTTTCTGGTTGTACTATTTCTAGAACAACCTATTTTTATCATTGAATGTAGTGCAATTAATATATTGTTGAAAAAAAATATTATTTAACCATGAGAACTAGTTGTATTAATGAATTATTAACTAAAAAAATGAATGCATAATAAAGTACCTATTCATTACTATGCATTATTTTTTTTAGTTAATAAGAGAGTATTCTACAACAAAAACTTTTCCATGATAACCAACTATACATTAATGTGCTTGATTCACTCCTTTAACAGCTATTTCTTGCCTGTTGCATGTTAACTATAAACACTTAGTATCTGCCTTGCGAAGAATAATTTTAATGTGTGTAGGTATGTATGTCAAAAGAATTGCTGATCACAAATGTTGTTTTTTTTTTCTTACAACTCCATTGACGTAGGTAAATAATTTCCATTTAAATAGCTATACAGGAAATAGTAACACATACTGTAACTTGTTGTAAATTTATGCAAGATACCATAGAAAATATCGAGTTGGATCAGATATGTTTCAACTTTGCTCTACAATGGGGAACAAAAGAGTACCAAAGCAGAATAGAAAAGAAATTTACAATAAAACTAAATCTAATATCAAAATAAAGTATAAACTAATAAATTTAGGTTGACCCAGACCCAGTTTCTACACTCATTAGTTATAACTATTGACAAATTGCTCATTTACACTTGTAAAAGTACACAAGTACACAGGTTTTAGTAATAAAACAGCATGTTGTGTATTTATTACTGAGTTGTAAACACTACCAGCTATTATGGCTCAGAATGTGACTTTACCATTCCATGAAATTGAATTTTGAATTTTAAATTTACTTGAATTGGTATTTCCTCTGAACTGCTATAATCTTGATGTTGAATAGAGATGTTTATGTACTAACAGGTAACTGACATTGTGGGGTTACTTCTATTCTATTTCTGGTCAAAGTCAAAAGTTTTTTTACCTGACATAAGAGGATTATCAGTGCATGGTATAAAGTAACTGTGTATGGTTCATTTCCAGTAAATCGTCTTCAATATATAATACAAATACACAAATAGGAGCAAGGAATTAACCGAAATCCAGAAAAGAGGCCCATAGGCTTTGCCATAAAATTTTAAATGAACTATGAATTAATGTGACTTGTGTAATGTTCCAGGGTTTAATGTTCGGCTACGCGACAGATGAAACCGAGGAATGCATGCCGCTGACAGTGGTGCTCGCACACAGGCTCAACCAGAAGATCGCGGAGCTGCGGCGGAACGGGGAGTTCTGGTGGGCCAGACCGGACTCTAAGACACAGGTAATAAGGTCTTTTATTTAATTTTCATCTCATCTTGTCCTAGGGGTGTGTAGGAGTCTCGTCTTGGACGCCGTGACGAGCGGTCGCTTTCGGGAACGGTCAATAGAGCCTCGTAAATACAATTGATCCGTTAAACAATAGGCACAACATCTGCCAGCGGCTAGCACAATCGCTGCGAACAAAGCTTGACGGTCCCTAGCGTAGGTAAATTCTCTGGCCCGCGAAAAGTGCCTAACAACCAAGTGCCGTGCAACGCGTGTGTGTAATCTTTACATGTATCGTATCAGTGTGGGACAACCAGTGTAAGTGACCCGCGCCATTGGCACCAGAGGCCGCCGATAACAGCAGTAACAACGCCCAGCGCGGGGTAACCCACTCCAGCAAAAGGAAAACTCGGTGAGCTTGTTCCATATTAGTCACACGCGGTCTAAACCCCTTTTCTCCTGTCTCTCCTACCTCAGCATCCTAGGATATTGACTAGACGTCTGCCACGAGGGACAAGTCCGTACTCAATCAGCCCACATCAGCAACCAACACCGTATATAGGGCGCCATATACTAAGTACTAAACCGATTGCATTAGCTAGACCTTACTATACCATTCCTAGCTCCACAAACAGTGCGATTACTACTACCAGTTACGCTAAACTAACTTAGAATACGACATATCACTTAGATAACTAGAGCAAATAATGCCAGGTAGAATAAATTAGATTGTACCATAGCAAGTCCACCTACTCTCAACTACGTTAGATCACGCAAACCTCCAGTAATACTTCGTTGCTGCTATCCCCCCTAAATAAAATCTTTCGATCTGGCAAAGCTCAGACAATCTGGCCAAAACATCTTGACTTCAATTGGTCCTAAAAGCAATTTCTACCATCTCTAATTACTCTTTTAGGACTTAGGATCCCGACCTAGGGCATGCTAAATCCACCAGGATAGACTAGATTACGCGATCCCATACCACGGCTGTAATTACTCGTAACGAATGCGTAAACACTGGCTGTTGTAAGTAGATATAATATACATCGGGATTCCCTAAAATTTCCACGATAAATATATAGATAACTACTTACCCTACACTATCTAAAAAGCGGATAGGTTTTAAAGAAAGAAGAAAGAAAGAAAGAAAACATCTATTGTTTATTTATTTTACAGTTGTAGACTTTTGTAACAACAAAAGAACCCCCAGAAATAACCCACATACAAAAAAAAGTAGGTAAACCCCGCCATAAGACAATCTACTTTCCCAAAGCAAACAAAAAAGCCTAAATACGAATTATACTTAAATACAAAAACTACGCACATCTGCAGGTCCGTTTGGACAATAACCTAAGACATAACTAAATAGAAATATTACTTAAACAACAGCTATTCATTCCCAAAACAAACACGAAACGTAAAACTAAACAATAAATTAGAACATTAACAATAGGCACAGCTTAAAACCACCCGCAAATTTCCGACACAGCTGCGAGGCACTATGGTCGGGTCCTGATCCCTTTTTTTATCTCAGTTTTGCTACGTAAAATAAAGCCCAGACGTTTATTTTATACACATAAAACACTTAGTACAAAAAGCGTAGGTTTTTCGTTGACTATAATCGTTGTAAAACCTGATAAATAGCTTGATATTTGATAAATAGTTGTAGTTCACCAGTACCGCTATAACCTACATGTATTTTTTTAGTACCAAAATTATGGTAGGTAGGTACGATTCCAAATAATTAGCCCTAACTCACCTGGACACCACGCTAGAACTAAAGTAACGAACTTCGCCTGCCGCCGGACGAAAGGGTTCGTTAAGATCCCATAGATAGCCTAGGGAAAAACAGCAGATACTAAGTGCAAGTATCCTAACATTCACCTAACAAATGCCCCGTACCTAGAGTTGATAGACGAGACCCGAGTACCCACTCGAGTACTAATTACTCCCCTTCTACGTTAAAGGCAAAGGGGAACTAGTATAGCGCATGATACACTAGTTTTATAATACAAATACGTACATAATATATAAGCTTCCTTCACAGCCTCGCAACAAACCTCAACAAAAAGGATCACGCGCATACCAGAAAGATATCACGAGCTAGCCACGGCACCCCGTCGTTTGCGATACCATCACGGTAAGGCACAAAGCAGATATGGAAATAGGGAACTCTATCGTAAAAATACCAGGAGACGGCAACTGCTTGTATCGCGCTATAGCCCACCAAATTAACGATTTGTATGGCCTAACCTTCGACCACCAACACATTCGACGAGACCTCGCACGCCACGTAGAAGAAAACCAAAACGATCCACAAATGTACCTAGCGATCAGAAGTAATCTAGATAGCTCAGCACAAAGCGAACAAATCAGGAACTACATTCTATCACAATACCAAGATGGTACATGGGGCGGCACAGACATACTTATAGCGGCAGCGGAATATTATAGTATTAACGTGAAAATCTTTCAAAACAACCCGCTACAAGAAACAGTATGCTTCTCTCCTAAGGATCCAAACGATGCCGCAGGTAGCATAGGTCTAATATTTACGGGGAACCACTTTGATTGCTTTGAAAATCACCTAGGAGTAATAAGTACAAACACCACGCAAAATGACCTTAGTCTAACCCTTGGAACTAGCACCCCAGAGGAGATACCAGATGAGTCCGGATACCGACTTGCCCGCCCCAGGCCACACCAAAAAAACAAAAAACAGGTAGTAAATGAAAACATAAACATTGCCACATGGAATATTAGAGGCGCCGCAACGTTGACTAAAAAACGAGAGATCGACGAGTTTCTAGACGGAAAATCTATCCATATTGCCTGCCTACAGGAAACTCACTTAAAATCCGGGACCTACGAATCTAGTCACTATACGTGGCACCTAAGCGGAAACAACAACAAAAGAGGCCTAGCTATTCTCATAAGAAAAACAGCGGCCTAAGGCTGAACTGGACTAAAGCAAACACAAACAATATGGTTGCTTCTATACATACAAGCAGTGGAGCCTCTCTATTCATTACTACAACGCACTGGTTCAATGCAACGTCATCAGCAGCAAACGACGCGACTCGGCTACTACAACTGACCAAGAACAAACCAGGGAACTCAATAACAATCATACTAGGTGACTTCAACGCCCACATAGGACTCACAGATACACACGAACTTCGCGATAAAAATCAAATAGGCAAAAATCTCTTACACCAAACAAGTAACGACAACGGAGACATCTTATTAGATCTAATTGCACGGGAAAATCTCCGATTGGACACATCATTCGGCCGGCGCAGCTGTAAAACGACTTGGACGTCGGGGAACAAAACGTCGAAAATAGACCACATAATGACAGATGCCAAAAACAACCAGATTTTTAATTACATCAAAGGCGAAAAAACTATCCTATCTGACCACAGAATCATATGGGGAAACGTAAAGCCCCTCACATTAAATTCCAATAGGGACTCTACGAGACCTCCAATAAGACTAGCCAGGGCCAACGTTGCGAACGAGTTTGACTACAAAACCCTAAACTACGAGATGCTTCAAAGTACCACCACTCGAGAAAAATACCAAGAAACTTTATCAGAGGAAACCAAAAAGAGCAGGAACTGCGAAAACCGAAAAGAGCCGCTATCGTGGGAAGTGATAACAAACGTCATGAAGATGGCGGCCAATAAGACTATCAAATATGAAAGAAGGTACTCTAAGGCTAGAGAAGAAGCAATTACAAACCTACAGAAGGCGAAGTTCCATTATAAGCATCATCCTCAAGATATAGAGGCTAGAAATACACTTAAAGAGTGCCGGCGCCGTTTGCAAGAGACCGAAGCAACGGAAGACCAACAAGAATGCCGCAGTTTTTTCAGCGGTCTAGCAAAAACACACCCATCAAAAAGGATGAGGATCACCTATGACTTCTATAGAAGGCACAAACAGAAGGAAAGAAGACGGGTCAAAAACACATTCATTCCGATTTCCAAGTGGGAAAAAGAACTTGACCTTACAGAGGGGTCGTTTACTGACGTACTGAGCGATGAAGACCCGACAGATCTAGGGCAAGAGCCCACACAAAGCAAACACGCACGAAATTAAATGCGAAATATTAATAACACATAAACATGGCCTGGACTAAAAATGTCCTACCGGCTACCTGGACACAGTCAATACAAGTGCCCCTACCAAAAAAGGCTAATCCGAAGACGGTCGATGACTATAGACGAACCTCTATTTGCACCACCGGCTATAGGATATACGCTAACTTCCTACTAGGTAGATTAGACACCGTTACAAAAAAACTTGGAAACTATCAAGCTGCGTTCCTAAGCAACAGATCTACCGACGATCATATTTATTTATTTATTTATAACGGTACACATAACAGAATGAGTTCACATATAAGCCAAATACACATTCAAAACTGGTTTTGAACCAGAACAAATTCCTCAGGTGAGTGTACACAGCTTGAACAATATGAATTTGATTATTATTTTCAAAAAGAGTATTTTTAGTATTTTTCACCTTAAGACGAGTTCTGGACGAAGAGTGGAAGGCGGGCGAAACAATGCGGGCGTCTTGTCAATTGACCTCGAAAAAGCGTTTGACACAGTGGACCTAAACGCCTTAAGAGACATTTTACTGTCTAGAACCAATAGGCGCTGACCAATCGTATAGTCAAGGCGGCAATGAACGAAGAGAGAGAGAGATGAATGAACGAGACTTTATAAGAGCTGCCAGGGAGATATATAAGATGGCAGAAACCGACAGCAAATCTGATGAGGAAACAGAACGACATACCAACAGGCAAGCACCAACCATACCCCAGAAAAGGCCGTCAGATGACACAAGAACACCCCCTTAGCGACATAGGATCTATTCGACCCACATTTAAGATCCACCTACTACTCCCGACGCGGTTATGATTACTCACAATAGGACCAACATTACACAGCGAACGTGTTAAGGTAGCTCTTGCAAAGCCACACACTAACAAACCCCAAGATGGGTCAACTCAATAATCAACGAACACCAACTTTTACTAACGCTTATCCCTACCCCTAATAACAACCTTCTCCAAATCGGCGTCTGGCTGCATAGCCGGTCGACTACCATCCCGGAGCGTTAGCACAAAACCACGCTCCAAAACCTTGTGCCCCCTGGTATGCCGGTTTGACCGGAGCAGGCTTGTCCTGGCTGGGTGTGGTACCTATGTTCATGTTCATGTTCATCTTGTCCTAGGGGTGTGTACAGAACTGTAACTGTTAATGTATTGTTTACAATTAGTAAAAAAATACCTTAGAGTTCTGCAGAATCAGACCGACAGGGAAGTGTATACCCAGCCATGGAATTATAAAGTCTGAGGATAATGTACGTAACACACGTACAAATAAATTTCCAGTCCCAAAAGCTGGATGTGTTATTGCAGAACGACATTTTGAGTCAATTGCTCCTTTTTTGTACAACAAACTATATAAAAACTATCAGATCAAAGACATGACACTTAACAAATTTCAAAATACCGTACTAACATGGCTTAGTAACTTGAATTATACTGACACTGAAAATCTATTAATACCTGCCAGGAAGCTATTTTGAAGGAAAAACATATGTTAATATCGGCTTGTGTTTACTCCACATTTCTATCACTAACAAATTTGTACTTACATCAATATAAAACCATGGTACATACTTATTCTATTGGGTTTATATACTTTGATTTAATTATATATGTATGTATGTCAAATATATTTACTCCTACATTCATATGACATTCTTCCGTTGCCCGATAACAGGTGTGCCTAACTTATAATATATAATATTAACTATCAAAAAAAAAAATATTCTGTAATTTTCTTAAATAAGTGTAACTAATTAGTTTCTTAAATATTTTTTTAAAATGTTATGTCATCACGCTATTATAAACTTTTTAATTGTAAGTCTTATCTCTGTCTTATTGACATTTTGTGATCCTTAATAGAGAAGGAGCTGATTTCCGAGACACAGATAATTTTCTAGTTCGGAAGCCAGAGACTTGAAACATTTTGTGTCTTGTGTATATTTTTGTCAATAAAGAATTGATTGATTGATTGAATGATAATGATGAATACTGGTCAGTCAGGCATTCACCACCAGGTCACTTACAACGACGCCCACACAGACAGTAACCCAAGGTGGAGCATACTTGAACTGTAATGGAACTAGCACTCAATCGAGGCTGCCGAAACACACTGTTAAGCGCTTGGTGACAGATTTTTATAATTGAGAGTAGTAGCTGATAAATGTGACGCAATTTCAAACAACCAATATTGCCAAATGAACTTATCAGTCCATTTGACTCATCTAGACAAGGTCAGAATGCTGCCACATTTACTGAAACCTTTGATAAGAGAGCCGATATGAAATCGTTCTCGCGTCCAATAATAAATTTGATTTGTAACAAGCAAGTAGGAAGTATGTCATAGTTGTAAATGTTATCATAATTCGGGTTGCTACGCTGATGTACTCTTACGTAAGTGTTAGAAACAGGGTCCGGTATCGGCCGCCGTCAGCTTTATATGGCGTCGTGATAAAGTGACACCCGGTGTCAAGTGATATTCGAGAGTAATTCACTGAACACAGTCTGTCAGCTCGCAATCAGCGCTCGATAAATTATAAAGTCTTGTTTGTACTGTGCCCCTGGTAGAGCATTGACTTCAAGTATAATACTGTTAAGTATACTTTATTTGCCAAATAGACAAATGAATAGGTTTTGTATCAAGTTGTTATATGTAACCTACATTTGATTGCACTAAAACTGAAACTACAAAAGTACCAAATATTTTACGATCACTGCTCCTCTAACGTTAGCGCGAAAGTACAAACATTCAAACTTGTCCCCTTTATATTTTCCTTAAAAATGAAAAATTATTAAAAAACAAAATTAAGTTTTATTTCTGACCTGATATTGGTAAAATATCTACCAATGAAATGCTCAGGCTTAAAACTGATCAAATGCTAATATGAACTTCAACAAAACTTTAGTTTCACATATTATTTGATGCATAAGGAGAATAAAATGATGTCATTGTTTTTTTGCAACCGATCATATTACTGCTTATTAATTAATTGGCATAATCATCATAGACGTCAATTGTAATTTGATAGTAGTAGTATTATATAGTATAGTACTAGTATAAACTATTCCTACAATAAAGCTGAACAGGGTGCAAAATCTGAACATAAAAGATATACAACCAAAAAATGATTGAAAGTAAACTCAAAAGTATACTTTAAAATCTTTGAATCCATAACAGAACATGTTTCAGCAGTTTTTTTTTTATATTTTTGTCTGTTTATTTAACGACCATAACGTAAAAACGGCTGAACGGTTCATCATGATATTTGGTATGTAGGTAGTATGAGGTCTTAGAAGTGTCATAGGCTACTTTGTATCTCAAAATGATGCGAGCGAAGCCGCGGGCATCCACTAGTTTTTCAATAATGGTTTAAACAAGTTAGTTTTTCTTGCCTCTTCTTGTAAATGAATCTAGACAGAACTTATTAGCTTTTATTGAAATAGAGAGACAACCTGATTTTCATAAGGGACTGATAATTACCAGGTAGTTATTTTATGTATTTTCATCATCATTAACATTTTCTGCTGTGTCTGCTTTTTCTTATCTCTGCAAGAGAAAACAAAATGAACAAAATCATCTTATTTAAATAACCTCTGATCTGATTTCAATTTAACAATAAATACTCAATTAGAGCACCCATGTGAACGTAACATGATTCTGTTGAATTTGCAAGTTTACATTAGTGACGTCATTTTATATTTAAGAGACATTTCACACCATGACACGATTATTATCAATCATAGTTGTCATTTGTAAAGTATAAAATGGAACTGTTATCTAAGCGAAATTTTTATGGTGTAACACTTACTAGAAGATACCTATATGAGATAATATCTTTCTAGCGATACTTGGATCTCTTACAATATATCTATGATCAGCTAAAAATATCCTTACTACTACGCAGCGCTGGTTGCTTCCACTCAACCAGCATTATGCTGAGTTGGGGCTGTGTTGTGGCCGATTTCATGTTTGTTTGTTTATTATGTCCTTCCTTGTGTTTGTTTCTCTGATAAATCTGCCACAATAAATGCTTTTTTTTTCTTACTTTGATATAAGTACATTTACAATTTCTTCATACCTGTATGGTATTAGAAACCTTATTGGTCATTTATTCTGGTGTTAATTTTTTATTGTGATTTTTGTTTATTTATGGTATTTTTGTTGCAGGTGACCTGCGAGTACACATTCGCCGGTGGCGCCACCGTGCCGCAGAGAGTGCACACAGTGGTCGTCTCACTCCAACACTCGGACAAGGTAAATATAACACATGACTCTTATATTATATAGAGGAGGTATGTCTGTACATCACAAACATACTCATAAACTTAAACCTGTACGTTCAGATAGCTACGCCGATTTGCATGAAATTTGGCATTTGAGCAAATACGAGACCCTGAACTCCCTGATTCCGCGAACCTTTCAAAATCTTTCGTAGAAGTTGCATGTTTGACCTATTTGCAGATAACCCGGTATTTACCAAAAAAAAGTTTTGATTTATCCACCGACTAATAACAACGCGTAATGATTAAAGTTAATCTTAATTAGCGCTTTATACAACATGTTTAAAAACGGTTATATAGCAATATCTAACGGTAATGTTATAAAAACGTTGCGTCAGTTTGCTGCAAAACAAGTTAGGATCATCTTACGTTGTTTGTGCGATTCACACGATTTTACATCGACACGTGCATGGAAAAAAACAAACAAACATAAAATCAAATTACTGTACGCATGAGGATTTATAAGCAGTTTTTAATTAGGTATTTCTCACTTTTACAGGGAAAAACATGAGTTAATATATTGATGTTTTTAAGTTTAAAAGAACATGATAAAATGTTTTATTCTACCTACGTAACACATAAGATTACAGATAAGCTTATGTATGCTAAGGTGACCAAAATTAAGTTGTCTAATAATCTAATGACTACTAACCTAAATATAACTTCAAATAACGGAAATTACTTTTTTGGTGTATATATATAATCACCAAAAAAGTAATTGTGATACATCTTAATCTAGAGCGATTTCGCAAATCGTGAAAAAAAGACGCAAATAATGCTTGGATATTACATTTTTACTAGTGTTGCAACAGAACTCTGCTTCCGCTTCTGCATCTGCAGAAGTTCCGCATGTTTTTTCAGTTCCGTTTCTGCTTCTGGTTCCGCAAACTAATAACAGAACTCGAAACGGATGCGGGGCGAGAGCGGTGAGAGGATGGGTGCGACATGACGGCGGCGTGGCGGGGGCCCGCGGGGGGCGGTTGCGGGGGACCGCGCGTCGACGAATGTACACGAGCGACCAGGCGCGCGCGCGTGATTCCGATAATTGCCGAATTGCCGATGCAATCCCGTGTCGCGTATTTTGGAAGAGAGGGGAGAGACCAGGAGGAGGACTCTTCTACAGCTGATGATGGTGACAATTTACTTTTAGAGATACAGTCACATCTTCGGGAGTACAAGAAAGAGAAGAGACTACCTCTTCATGAGGATCCCCTTATGTGGTGGAATAGAAATGCGCACAAATACCCCCATATCTTGCCAATCTTCTTCTTATGGTGCCTCTCCAACTAGTGAAGGCCAATAGTTCGCCAATACTTATCAGCTCCCCCCAGCAGTGTAGCCAGCGAGCAATTATTTAGCGGAGCTGGTTTAATATATGAAGAACATAGAAATAGGCTAAAAGGTGAAAAAGCGGCCAAGTTACTCTTTATTAAATATAATTTGCCGCTATTTAATTTTGACTACTAATTTTTTATATTCTTACCCACGACGGAATGGAGACGGTTTGGGGTGAGGTTTGAGGTTGTTTGTGTGTTTGTTTGTGCAAACAAATGTTGCCATTTATCTTCAAAACTACTAGTCCGATTTTAATGCGGTTTTCAGTAATGGGTTAGGATTTAATTATTGCTTCATGTTCTTAGATAGGTGTTACGGCCATAATTCACTAGGGGGCAAAATTTTTTAATTTTGTTACTTGTACTACTACAAATTTAATAAAAAACATCTAAAAATACAAAATTGTGCTTTTTCTTTATAGTATTAACGCTTCCGTTTCCGCTTCCGTTTCCGCTTCCGCTTCCGTTAAGATTTACTTTTGACATCTGATTCCGTTTCTGCTTCCGTTATGCCAGTTCCGTTGCATCACTAATTTTTACGTAAATTTACATCTAATCTAATTACTACTAATCTACTTAAAACTTCAAATTACAAAAATATATGTATTTATAATCACCAAAAAAGTACTTGTAAGAACCGAATCAAGCAAACCTCGGAAAAAAGACGCAAATAATGCTTTGATATTATATTTTTGCGTACATTACTTCGATAACCCTAAGCCTAATGTATCGCTGTTTTCATAATATTATTGCTTATGAAGTGCTTAGACTCTCTGTGCGTGCATTTACACGTGCCATGTATCACATTTTAGGTGAACTTGTGATGCTTTCAATCAAAGCAACTATCTTTGGCACGACGTTTTATCGTGACTCCTGTTTTTCGCTGAGATATGGACTTTGTGCTTTGTCAAATGAACCTTGTGTCTGGGATATAAGTGTCAATATTGTTAAGTAAATTTCTACTAATAAATAATATATATACCTATGTATAGCAGTGTGAGATTACTATAATCGACAGTTCCATTGATCTGTATTCAGTAAAATCAACAGTTAGATGACCCCAGAGTCAATGACTTCAACCAGCCAGCATATTGCTAACAGACGCGAAAATGTAATGAATGACGCAAAATGCCGGTCGCGACATTGTATTGGTGGTTTTTATTAGAGACAATAGTTCTTAACGGTCTTAACATTGAACTATTGGGTAATGAAGACTAATAAGGCTAATGTAGCCTGGCTTACTGCTATAATAAGGTACGGATGTGAATAAAAAATTAGTAGTTTTATTCAGAAATGGAGCTAATGAGTCTCTTAGTTACCCTAATACATACATTCATAACTAGCATATACTATGAAAGATTGTCAACCTAACACATTGAACAATTTTTTAAACTAATTTTGTAAAGCTAAGACGTTCCTTCACAATATTTGTAATGAACCTTAAAGATATCGATCGACTTACAATAATGTGAGTATAGAGTCTGATATAATTAATTCACAGATATCTTTATTAAAAATATCACAGAACAGAAAACGTTTAATATTTTTTTTAGTAGGTTAGGTTTACGTTTGAATACAGCCTGCCTGATGATATTGCTGCAGCCTAGGGTGTAACACGCTTACCTAGAAGATTAGGTACTATTAACTCTAGATATTAATATACTTTCCACACAAAATAGAATGAAAAAGTGTGTACTAAAACCAGTCTTTATTGAAGATATTGTAACACCATTATACTGTACAGTTTGCAATAAATATGCTACTTTACTTTACTTAAGTGTTGTTTCCTTCCAGATCGCGCTGGAGACGCTCCGCGATGAGATCAGGGACAAGGTGATCAAGGAGGTGATTCCGGCGCAGTATCTGGACGACAGGACCGTGGTGCACATCAACCCGTGCGGGCTGTTCATCATCGGAGGACCTCAGGTGAGGACTACTAACTAACTTGACTGCTCTGTTAGCTAAGTTGGTAGTGGCTCTGCCTTCTAATCTAGGGATGCGGGCTCGAATCCTGTACAACTTAAGTAATTATGAATATTAAGATTTGGAATTACCTACATGTGTTGATTCTGGTCGTTTCTATGTATAATAAGTATGTATTTACAAAAGAAAAAGTATACCTACACATATTATATCCGTTATCTAGTACCCAAGATACAAGTGTAAGCTTAGTGTGGGGCTAGATGTGCTGAAATATATTAAAACTATCGTTTGAAACTTATGTAGCTGAGATTTACTTTAAACGTATGAACTACACACAATACCTACTCACCCACAATCAGATCACAACTTTTAACACACACACACCACATAGTACCGTGTTCTCAGCCGCATTAAATATGCTAGTATCTAGCTATAGGCTGAAAATTTGCTTAGTTTTTAAAATTTACACTGACGGTCAGTAAATCAGATAATCCATGTACATTCCACGGATTTGTTACCTCAATGCTGGTATCACTGACCAAAAGTTTGTTTACAATTAGTTAATAATTAGCAATACATACATATTTTTGTTATCTTTTTATTTATATTTAGGACAGTATAATTATGTTATAAAATCGTAAAATCAGTGTAAATATAGGCAAAGAAGCCTGATGCGGCGGGAGGTACTGCAGTCTTGCAATTCAGGACCCTTGAGGTACCTTGTACAAGACTCAGTTAACCTTACCAACGTATGACACCGACGTAATTTATGTAAATTTTTATTACTCAAAACTGTACACTGTATTTTATGCACAATAAACAAATTATTATTATTATTATAAAGGAATCCTTTTAAATGTGCCCATAAATTGATTGTTATTCGAGCCGATATTGTAGGCCACAACGTTGCTTAACATCGGACGAGTTATAGTCTAGCGTAAGCAAGTTAAAGTCAAATGCCTATTTGTCTAATAAATATTTAAAAAACATAGCTATAATAAAGCCAAGTAAAATGAAATGCCTTGTGATATACTTGAGAATCGTTAGTTTAATATATATTGGAGGACAATCAGCTTCATTCCGCTTGAGGATTTTTAGATTTTTATGACATTATTTTTTTGGCCTTTTCCAGTCCGACGCGGGTCTCACCGGGCGCAAGATCATAGTGGACACATACGGCGGTTGGGGCGCGCACGGGGGCGGCGCCTTCTCGGGCAAGGACTTCACCAAGGTGGACCGCTCGGCGGCCTACGCGGCGCGCTGGGTGGCCAAGTCACTCGTCAAGGCGGGGCTCTGCAGGCGCTGCATGGTGCAGGTGTGTACTAAACTATTGCAACTGCAACCCTAAGTTCTCGTAGGTCCAGCCGAGAGTTTCAGAAATATCAACTGTTTCCACTCGAAAATAAAACGCCAATCCTGAGATTTTTATATTTTACCAAAGTAATTGATCCACCAATCACAGAATCGATGGCTTCTATGATAGACGTTTCGTTTTCGAGTTAAAACTATCCCAATTTGTAAAATCAACCTGGTTCGCATCCTATACAAGAGATCGGTATCGGGTTTGCTTCTTATGCTTTCCGCCTGTCTACAACTTTGAGGTGGACTTTAAGAGGGGGCCTAATGCCAGCAAAACGCAAACAGGGGTATTTTCGATGCCGCTCTTTGATGCTAAGAAACATAAAAATTGCAACGAAAAAAATATTGGAATATGGGTATAATCCCAAAGAAGACAAATAACTGCAAAGAATTTTGAAAAAAGGTCGGAGTTTTCCGCAAAAAAAAAATACAAATGCCAAAGAAAAAATCTATTTTTATTCATTTACTCAAAATTATCAGCGATGACCCCGCATTATTTTTTATGTATAAAATAGCTACAATTATGTTTTAGTTAAGTCACCAGTTACTTTTTCAATTTGATGTACAACTTTTGAGTAATTAAATAAAACTCGGTCGAAAATACACCGCGACTTTCAAATGGCAAAATGGATTTGAAAGTCGCGGTGTATTTTTATACAAATGTGTATAAAAATACACCGCGACTTTCACTGTATGCATACAGTCATATTAAACCCCTTATTCCTGGTGTCCAGGTGGCGTACGCTATCGGCGTGGCCGAGCCGCTGTCCATCACCGTGTTCGACTACGGCACCTCGCACAAGACACAGCAGCAGCTGCTCGCCATCGTGCAGAAGAACTTCGACCTACGACCGGGCAAGATCGTCAAGTGAGTACCTCACTTTGTTAATGATATCTTTGAATTTGCAGTCGTTAAGCCATTTCAGAGCTCCATAGAGTGGTTTAAAAACTCGACACTAGATTTGGCCGCTGTCATACGAAGGAGAGGTCCCAGGCATTTACATAAACGTTTTGAAATTGTAAGATTATTAAATGAAGGATTGTTGAGTGATAATATTTCACATTGCAGAAACTGTTAAATTAATGCAAAATTTGCAAGGATATAACTGATTTTGACTCTGTGATATTATAAAAAATATCTTAAATTGACCAGGCCATGAACTTTTTCTATTTAATACTCGTTAACGCAAACTAATTTTATTGTTAATGATTTTTCAAAATAATATATACTCCAAAAAGTATGCTCTCTTTTACACGACGCTGTACACCACACTAGGGTGAACCTGTATTGTGCTGTACACTTACAGGCGCTCCCGCAAGTTAAATTAGGACTATAAGAAGAGTGGTTTGTTCTAATGTGTGTGTGTGTTCCGCAGGGAGTTGAACCTGCGCGCGCCGATCTACCAGAAGACGAGCACGTACGGCCACTTCGGGCGGGAGGGCTTCCCGTGGGAGAGCCCCAAGCTACTCGTAGAATGACTCCAGACCTGAGCTTAGAACATTGTAAATATTCCACCAGTATGTTTAAACTTATTGTACGTTGTGGCAGTAGGAGGCTCCCCGGGCCTCTCTTTAGGCGATTATGTTCGACGTGACCGTACCCTAGCTCGCGCGCGAGACAACACTAAATATTAAGTATTCATTAGATTTAGACTTAGGTTTAACGAGGTGCCGTCGTTTGTGAATTTGAGTTAGTTCAGGGGTCCCGGCAGTCCCCGCCTACATAAGCTCGCGCTACGTTCCCATGAATTGCGTAAGATTGAGTTTATACACTGCCCGATCGTTTTAAATGAACTTTTATTGACATAATGTATTAGTAAGATGAATTTTACATTATGATTTGATCATTTTTATTGTGTGTTTTTTATCTGTTGACAAAATCCTGACTTAGACGATGGACTGCCTGCAATCTCAAGTTTCAATTACATGTAAGCGCTATGACAAAATAAGGTAGAGTAGACTACTGGGCCGGCGCGTCACAGTGAGGCGCCCCCGGGGCGCTCGCTGCAACCAGCGCCGCGCGGGCGCCAGGCTCGCTATATGGAGCCCGCGCGGCGCCACTTGTGTTGTGTTTCCGAAAAGGATCGTCGTGGAAAAGAGCCATTTTGAAAGCACACCGACGTGACCGGGCCAGTAGTACACTGTGCATTTATGAGTAATTTTGTGATCGTATGAGTAAGTTAAGCGCCTGCGTCGCCTCCACATAGTTCACCCTAGGACGAGCCCGAGTGCGACGCGGGTCGGTTAGTGAGTATGTTATCTATTTGTGATTATATTTTTCGATCTATATCAATTTCGAACTGTTAATGTTTCCGAATAACTTCTGTGGATTATCGATTGTGGAATTTTAAACTAATAAATAAATTATGTTTTCCGGTTTGTTGGCCGGAATTGAAATACGTGTTTTATTGTATTTGTATGATACATTTATTTACAGTTAGGGCTAGTTATAAAGCACATTAAAGAATCGCATACAGTATTTTATCTTCATAAAACAATCAATTCAATCACATTGACAACTCTGCCTTGAGTTTACGTATCTCACCGCAACGCCAGCATGGCGCTGCAGTCAATTCTTATTCCTAGATAACTGAGCAAAAATACTGTATGCAATATATTGTGTGTTTATAGTTAATGTAGCCACGTAGCCACCATCCTCCTAGCAGCTTGCTGTGCGTCCGTCATGCGGATGGTGTCGGTCCGCAGCCACGGCTGCATGTCGAAGCAATGGGACGCTCTGCACACACAAAACAAATTGTTTAAATAAGTACACCTAAATTAGTTGGCTAATAATTTAGGGACCATGGGTAAATTATTTCCCGTGCTCCCCAGGGACTGTCACAGGTACCACGGGCAATAAGCCCTGCAGTGGACTGATTAGAAAAGTACCAACACTCACACATTTTCGTCTTTATAATATTATTAGATTGGGAGATATTAAGAGTTAATCAAGGATCGATTAATAAGGCAATTAAGTTAAATTGGAGGAATTTTAAACTATTGGCCACAATAGAATAATGTACTTTAAAAAGGTTATTTAGTAGATTTTTAGGCACCTTAGAATATTATACCAATGCAAAAAAGTTCTACCTTTCATACTGAAATAGTATTATTAGATATTAGTATTACCAAATCCAACAATTTAAGGCTGGTCTCCGAGCAGAATAATAATTTCGAAGCGTAAAGAATGTTCTAATCGAATTCATCAAATTTTAGTGACTCATTGGTATTTTATCAAAAATTCAGATACGCAGTTCATCTATATACCACAATTATCAAACCACGACGTTAAAGGTTAATATAACAGATAACTCGTAATTTTCATAACATTCTCCGAGAAGATCATAATATTTGTGAAAATGGTGATAAAAATATCAGGCTGAGAAAACACGATACTCGGTACAATAACAATGATAAGATTTTATCCGGATTCGCAAAATATTTTCGCTATCTCTCTTTCATGTTTACGTGAACTTGTTATATTATAACATAGATTGTTTTTGATATGCTGAAACTGGCTGTATTTTGTGTGAATTAAACTCGGATCTTGCATCAGGCACTTGACCGCTGACTTGAAAGATATACTATTTGATTAAAACAGGGCCATTGAGTTGACTTTGACCCCGAAGGATTATAATATCGCAATAGATTTTTTTACTTAGCTCCTCGTTTTCTCTCTCTCTCTTTGAATCGTAGGTATTTCCTCATGAATGAGGGTCGTGACTCCCCGCAGAATTCATTCAAAAATGCAAGTCATTGGTGTAGGGCCGGATTCGAACCAGGGTGGGTCTGGATGAAAAGCAGACTCTGGAACCGCTGAGCCACACGCGCTTGCAACCTTATATTACCTCAGCATTAAAACATAATATTACCTTTTTTGTGGACGAAATGCATTTACGCATCTCCGCACTCCACTACCGACTAAAACCTACCACGACGTCCGCGTGTCCCTTCGTGTTGGATAGGGCGGGTTTCGCGGGCAAGCGATTAATACTCCTCCGCAATTGTATAACGTTACCTAGGCACAGTGATAGTAGGCGAGCCCTCCTTCAGGTCCTGGTCGTGCACTCCGAGCGCCATCCACGGGTCGATGGCTCCGTGTATATTGATGGTGTTGTTCACGTCGGGCTCCAGACCCCCGAACATGAGGTTCACACGCTCTACTGCATCGTATACGAACGCTTCGTCGAATCTGCAATGTTAAACATTTCATGTGAATGAATTTTAAATTAAATTAATATTCCGGGACATTGCACACAGCGCCATCTAGCCCCACACTAAGCAAACATTGGCATTGGTATTAGATTATATAGATATGCCACCTAGCGGTAGCACCTTAGCACTTAACCACCTTTCGTAACGCGCCGCCAGGGGCGCTGTTTGACTACAAGTAATGTAGGTACATGTTTTTATTTTTTCTATGAATATTGATGGACATTTAACATAATTTTTTTCATCACTTTCTATATTAGTTTAATCTATTTTTTTTTTGCATATTACTGTGATTACCACTCTTGGTATACGTTTAGGGTTGCGGTGGTCTGATGGCAGATGACAGTTGCTCTATATAATGTAAAAAACTTTCAGAAGACTTGATGACCTCCTTTTTTTGAAGTCGGTTAAAAACCGGTACTCACCCAAGTGAGTCCAAAAATGGTTTTAATAACGTCTGAAAGTACCATGAACGACCTGGAATTAAATATCTCTAGTCTAGGGAACAAGGGGGCTCTGGTTAAGAGCTGCTTATTCGAGACAAACATGGAAAAAATGTAGGAGGCCTTAACCGCACTAGGCGGTCCCTATACTTAACGCAATAATAATAAAGAAACACTAATACAAGATAACATTAAATACATAACTTCAAAACCTCTGTTTATTTTTTTTTAAGTTAATGGAAAATAAAAGCTTGTTTAATGTATTTAGGGAACACTGACTTCTCATTGAAGGCCCTCTTGCACAGGTCGACATAGAACTCGACGCTGAGCCAGTGCAGCGGGTCGAACACGGTGCCGGTGCGGGGCGCGGTCTGGTAGTAGCCGTACTCAGTGCACGTCTGGTAGTACCACGCACGACCTGACAGATAAATAATTCAATTAATCTCTCTTCAGTCGTATTTCCTCATGACTGAGAGTCGTCAGTCCCCCGCATAATTAATTCATTAGTGTAGTTCTCTTGGGCAGATACACCGTGGTGGGCGTCCTGGTCCTTCCACGTAAGACACATGTCCTCGGATATTGTGATCATCAAACATGTTGGTTTCATCATGATGTTTTTCTTCACCGCTAAGCGAGTGCAAATCCACACTTAACTTGAAAATACAAGTCATTGGTTTAGGGCCGGATCCGAACCAGGGTGCGTCTGGATGAAAAGCAGACACTAAAACCGCCGAGCCACACTCGCTTAGTGTGACACACACAGACTATACAGACAGATATATACAGATTTCTTACCGATGCTCGGCAGAGGTCGCGCGTACGACTCCACGTAGTTCTCGTAGTCTATGGACCAGCATGTCTGCAGGTTGTTGATTCTGGCCACGTAGCCGCCGATACGCTCCATCGGGGTGAATCCTGGAACATATTCATACTTACTACCAATTTGCTATTGTTTAGGCAGTAAAAATAAAGTTATGAGCATGAACAGGTTGGTCAAAACGTGATGGCGCCACTTGTCATACTTTCTCAGTTTTATTTAGATTTTCCTATTAAGTTGTTAATCACAATTTAAAAAACTAATCTTTATCTAAATGTTTGTAACTAGGAACCTATTAATTTTTTGTTTAATTTTTAAAAAGGAAACCATTTCTGCCTTTCATTTATCCAAGTCATAGTAAATTGTTAGGAAATAGGAACATAAGCAATGGTCGCCGCGGTCAGTCCTTGGATAGGTGACCGAAAAGTGGCATTCCATTTTGGGCGCTTCTGTGGGTCGGATGACAAGTTAAAATGTAGGTCCCGGCTGTTTGTCTAGTAAGGCAGTCCTTAAGCCATGTCAGAGGCTCTTAGGGCGGCTTGATAAGCTCTCGACACCAGAGTTGGCCAGTCTCATTCGATAAAAAGAAGAAGATAACGTTGCTTAACATCAGGCAAGTTGTAGTCAAGCGTGAGTCAGATGTCATTTTCACATTGCTTAGTGAAATGACAATCTTCGGCAATTTCTATGTATTGTCAGATGTCAGTAAATTTACTACTTACTTATAAAAAATATATCTCACCATACTCAGTGCTAGTGAAGTTATTGCAGATAGCGGTGAGTGTCCCGGGCACGGCTCGCTGCACCGAGTTGGAGAAGGTCCAGGAGATGTGGCCGGAGAAGTAGCCCAGGTCGAACCTGTTATCGTACTTCACGGGGTGGCACAGTCTGGAACATAGCATAGTTTTGTAGTAGTGTTTGATAATAATGGGGCTGTTTCGAATTCGGCCCTAAATCAATGACTTGCATATACAAGTTATGTGTGGATTTACACTCGCTAAACGGTAAAGGAAAACATCGTGAGGAAACCGACATGTTTCAGGATCACAGTATCAGAGGACATGTATCTTACGTGGAAAAGATTTGGGTGCCCACCACGATGCATCTGCCCAAGAGAACTCCCCTAACGAATCAATTTTATAGGGGAGTCGCGACCCTCAGTCATGAGGATATACGACTGACAGAGAGTTAACATGTACCTGTAAGCAGCCTCGACGGCCCTCTGCCCCGCCTCGGTCTGCAGCGCGGCCACGGTGTCCTCTATCCCCTGGCGTATGACAGACATGCACTGCTCATTGCCTTCCGATGTGAACGCGTCGTGCACTGTTTCAAGGTAGCCTGGAAATAATGGAATTTATAAATATAATAGGTAGGTACTTGTTTTTAAATTTAAAATTTATTGTTTTTTATATGTGGTGTTTTAATAAAGTTTTTATCTATCTATCTTGGTTCGTCGAAACTAGTCCACGAATTCAACATAAAATAAA